>OV743436.1:25803139-27240264 GCA_928269145.1 Agriphila tristella | reverse complement strand
CAAAATCAGTCTTTTGTTTATTGATTAGCGTTGTATTTTCATTACATTTCAAAATTTTTCCTCATAATGGATACTTCGAAATTTCGTGTAATTATGGAATATGAGTTCCGTCGTGGCACCAACGCGGCACAAACGACACGTAACATCAACGACGTTTACGGAGGGAACTGTACAAACGAACGTACAACCCGTTATTGGTTTGCTCGGTTTCGTTCTGGGAATTTTGACTTGAAAAATGAACCTCGTGGTCGTCCGGAAACTTTGGTCAACAATGATGAATTAAAGGCGATTGTGGAAGCAGATGAATCGCAATCTACAGCTGAGCTGGCAGCAGCTTTTGATGTTAGCATCAAAACAATATTGGTCCATTTGCGACAGATTGGCAAGATAAAAAAGCTTGATAGATGGGTGCCCCACTGCTACTTCACGACAACGCGCGACCCCATACTGCACAACAGACCGTCTCTAAGCTGCATGAGTTGGGTTTGGAAGCTCTCCCTCATCCGCCATACTCACCAGATCTTGCGCCTACCGACTATCACTTTTTCCAAAATTTGGACAACTTTTTAGCGGGAAAAAAATTCAATTCCCGAGAGGCAGTACAAAACGCCTTTGAAGAGTTTGTTGTCTCCCGTCCAGCTGATTTTTTCAAGAAGGGCATCCATAAACTGCCACAGCGTTGGCAAAGATGCATTGATTGCAGGAGTGATTACTTTGAATAAAAGAAATAAATAAGTTCAAAAAAAATACTTTAACTTTTTTCAAACAAAACGGCAATTTCATAGGTAAAGACCTAATATAAGTTCCAGGCAGTAATAAAAAAAATAGGTGAGATAATTATGAATTATATCGATTTTTTTTCAGCCACTTTTTATATCCTAAAAATCTAGGCGTGCACGCTCACCCTCGCGCAAGGGACGCGAGCGGGGGAATACGGGTGGCGGAAGGGGGGCTCGCAAGGGTTGACATGTGCGATGCGCAAACAGTGACAACAATTTCAATGTGTAGGGAAAAGTATGGGGTAATTATGTAAAAAAATAAACTTCTTAAATTGATTTTACTGCTGTTAAAATTTGAAAAGGGGTCCAAAAATTACCCTGTATTAAAAAAAAATATATGGTAGAGTCGACTCCGTTTTCCGAATCCGTTAGGAAACTTTTGCCACAGCTGAATAAAATAGGGGGAATATATAATTCCACTTTAAAAATAATGTAACACACTTTAAAATGTTTAGCTTCAAAATTTATTGAATGCACTTTAAAAATAATGGTTTCCACTATAAATATGCTAAGCTTTAAAATTAATACTTTGCACTATACAATTTAATTGTTTAGCTTTAAAATTAATACTTTGTTCCATACAAATTAATTTTATAACATTAGTATGGTAAACAGACGACTAGGTGCGACGACGAGCGGGCGCAGCAAGAGGGGAGCTGAGGAGGAGGTTAGGTTCCATTGCGACTATTTGCGACCAACAACGCCAGAACCGACTTGGTGAGACTTGCCATCTCATTAGTCTGACATGGTTTGACAGAAATTAAATGATTTCGGAGTTGGGACACAGTTATAGTGCAAACCATTATTTTTGTAGTGATAATATTAATTTATAGATCTTTTATTATTTTAAAGTGCAAACCATTATTTTTGTAGTGATAAGATTAAATTATAGGTCTAACATTATTTTAAAGTGCTGATATAAAATTTTATAGCTGTTTTCATCAAATTTAAAGTGCTATTAAATACATCCCATAAAATAGTCGCACAAATAAACCCAAAAACGGCATTTTATAATTGGTGCAGTAGTGACGTCATTCTCGTTGGTAAAGGGAACGTTAATCGCGGACAATATGCCGGGTGGTGGACAATTGCTTTGTTAGAATGTTGATTGCTGACCGACTGACGACTGTCCTGCACGCGTGATCGTTACTACAATGCGTGGGTCACAGTTTGATGAAAATACTGGGACGGTACATACTGCACTACATTTAGCCTATGACACTATCGATAGTCTGTGCCTCGTATTGGTGTGTTTTATTAATCACATAGTGTAGGAAATGAAGCGATCTTTTGTATGGAGACCCTAACATTAAATCTTCAGTAGATGAAACTTTGCAGGGATGTACTTAAGTATGAACCAAAACCTGTGTGTAAATAATAAAAAATATTTTTTTTACAAAAAATTGAAAATAAAAAAAATAAAAAATAAGTTACATCATAAATCAGCAATCATACTGTAAAGTTTCGTTTACTGAGGATTTACTGAGGGGGTCCACTACCTTCCTTTCCTACACTAACATGCGATTTTGTAACAAAAAAGGAAACAAAAGTTATCAAAAGCCCAATAATTAGTTGATAGCTTTGAAATTGTGTACTATGACGTGAAAGTTGTTTGTAATTCAATGGACTGCGTAAAGAAACGTCAAATACAACACTGCCTTTTTATTTGAGTTTCAGTAACTGTATTAACAAATACTTCGTAAAGTCTTAAAGGTAGGAAAATATGGACGACCATTGGTGCTTAATTTTTAAGTTGAATAAAGGTATGTTGATTTGGACGTTTTGATTTCACTATGCTTTTTGCAAGACAATTTAATAATACTCCACAATCAGTAAAGATCCTACATTGATGGGATTCGAATCACAATTGATTCGAATGATTCGAATCAAGTCAATCCAAGCTCGATTCGAACGAGTTTTTATGCTGATTCGAATCATCACCTGATTCGAATTGGTTGGGTGATTCGAATCATCACCTGATCCGAATTGGTTGGCTGATTCAAATTGGTTGGGTGATTCGAATCATCAACTGTTCCGATTCGGTTAGCTGATTCGAATTTGTTGGGTGATTCGAATCATCACCTGATTTGAATTGGTTGGCTGATTCGAATCACCGTTGGAATTCGGATCAGTTTTTGTATTCGAATCTTAGATGGCGTAACAAGCTTACCTTAGGGGCTGAGAAGGAAGTTTAATATTCGTTTTATTAGTTCATTCCATTATTTAGTATTTTCGCACACGTGAGTTTAATTATTTTCCGTAGGCTAATAATTATTTTTACGATGTTGTTATTAATTCGAATCATCACATTGATTCAAATCATTCGATACATCACCTGATTCGAGTTGGTTAGTTGATTCGAATCATCACATCGATTTGAATCATCATATCGATTCAAATCACACTTACGGGTGATTCGAATCACAATCACACTCGAATCACAATTGATTCGAATACATTTTTTTGATTCGAGTCCCATCACTACCTACAATCAACACAGTCCTATTTCACGCTTGAATCTTACTCTTTGTTACCTCGCCCCTAGATAGCCGTGACACAGTGGATAGTGTATGCGGGGTGCAAATAACGAATGACCGCACACGCTTACAATTAGTCCGTCACAGCGCTGATTGCGAACCACTGTTACTATTATGTATTCTGTGCCACTGTGGGCTTTTTATAACCAAACTAGCTTTATAAAGTACTGACGCAGAATAATAATTGAAGTAACTAGTGGCTCTGTGAGCTGTAGACCTCGCGTTTGTGACATTTTTGAAATCGAAATAGCTGTAATACTTACATAAATAAAACTTTTCTTTTCTTTTTGAAAAATGTCTAAAAACTGATTTGAAAAATAAAATATATTATTTTATCGAACCTGCCCCCCTAGCCAAAGTAACAATTGCAAATTTTCGCTATCGCTTCGCTTCAAAACATGTATGGATTTGACGTTATAAAATTTGATTGTTAACGAAACCTCATGTCAATCCCATACATGTTTCGAAAGCGAAGCGATAACGAAGATTAGCGAATGTGACTTTGGCTAGGCCCTCTGCTCACAATATTTCACGAGAATCGGTGGAAAAATGCGACCTATAGAAGAGAACAGACGGACAGACGGACTTATATACGAAAGGAAAATAGCAGTGACTCAGTGGAAGTCAGTACACGCACTGCAAAAATAAAATGACCACTCTCGCTTACGTTTGTCCATCATGGTGCTGATTGTGTCCCACTGTAGCCATTTTATGACCGCAAAAAATAGTTACGTAAACTTAACAGACTCGCAGCTTTAACATTTAAGTACCTACATGCAAATAACGAATGAATGACCGAATGACCACACACGCATACAATTTATGCAATCGCGTTGATTGTCATGTCACCCACACTGTGGTCGCTTTAAAGCCGTAGAATGAGCGTAAAATACTTACTACACCAACTTTGCACTTGAATTTCTAGCTTCCGCCTGAGACTTCGTCCGCGTGGTCATTCGGAAAATCTCTAGGTTAACCTTTGACCGTGATATAAAGTATGCTATGTTTTAATCCAGGCTATGAACTATTTATGTACCAAATTTCATCTAAATCCATTCAGCCTAAACATTTAAACATCCAAATTTTCTTATTTATGATATTAATAGGAAGTATTTTATTTTAAGTTTTAGTAAGATAATCAATGATTAATATTGTGTTAGGATTGGTTGTTAAGTGAATGGTGATTACACATAATCATTTATTTGTTTCGGAACACGATTTTATTAGATTTTTGCGATACGTTTTATGTCATCGATGTTTATTGAAACAGAAACGAGTAACAATTTTATGAGCACTTTAACATTTCAAGTTGAAAAAGATCTTTAAACAAAGTAGGTACATGCGCAAATATTTCACACCTACCGGACTCTCTGTACATCAGTAACAGGTTATTCGTCAACATTCCGCATACAGTTAACCCTCAACGGCGCACGGCAAATAACAAACGACATCCCTGGCCCGTCAGCGCGGCCTGATTGCGACCCGTCGCGGTCGCATTGTCCACACAGATTTATTGTAGCCCACGACGTACGCCACCAGTGGAATAGTTCTGTAGCAACACCTTGGCTGTGAAATGGAAAAGGAAGGCATTTTTCTTACATTTTTCTTTTTTTTTACTAAAACTTTTTAACACAAATAGGTATACGTTTTATGGCCAGTACAAAATAACTATGTGACCGTAATATTTACATAACGCCTCAGGACCATTATCTATACTCAGGGTAAACAGTAAACTGAATCAATGTGTTATTTTCTGTTACATTATAAAACCGTTATCTTAATAATAGGTATATGTTTTACAATACCGTGCAAACGGTAGGCAAAAAGTTGGAGCACTAATTTAAAAAAATCCAGCAATACCTATCTGAATTTTCTTACTTTCCTTCTCAATCCTTGTCTATGACTAATGAATTGATGTATGATAAATACCTATTCATTCTTTCAAATAACGTCTGCCTATGTTCCGGTATCTTTTTTTGATTGATTTATTTTGGGGATTTTTGCTTACCGCTCCAAGAAGTCTATTATGTCAGCAAGCAATAGCGAAGTAAAAAAAATAACGTATAATTCATTTGTTTGATGATACCTCAATTTTAAATTGTTATAATTAGGTATTTTAGATTGTGGACAATGACGCAAAAAGATAGAGAAAGGTTGGAAGCATTCGAGATGTGGTGTTGGAGAAGGATGGAGAAGATAAGCTGGACTGAGATGGTGACAAATGAGGAAGTACTGAAAAGAGTCAATAAAAAACGTCAGATATTGAAAATCATAGAAGACAGAAGAGGTAGAATGATCGGCCACTTGATAAGACACGACAAATTAATTACAAACATTATAGAAGGAAAAATAGAGGGAAAGAGAGGAAGAGGAAGACCAAGAAGAGCGTACATGGAACAGATCAAAGAGAAGGCAAACGTCGTGTCTTATCAAGAAACCAAAGAACTGGCCTTGAACAGAAACAAGTGGAGGAAGCTACACAGACAAGAGCGCGGCTCTTAAGTTATGAAGAGGTTTATATGATCTACTTTTCCATTAATTTCTTAAAATTAAAATTATTAAGCTGCGTAACCTCCTTATGTGCTCATCTTTAAAAAAACTTATTTAAAGTAAATCAAATCTATAGGTATCTCAATATTTTTTTTATTTTTTTCATTTACCCGTTTGAGTTTGCAGCCTTACAAAATACATAGCAGCATAAGGTTAGTCCCACAGCACGGGGCTCACATAACGAACTAATGCTCGATCCAGCCAAATAAAGGTTATGTCTGTACACTATCGTATAACTCCCTATGTTACAACGCGCGGTGGGACCACATTGACTGCTGCATTCATTGCACAGAATTGTCCTGTCGGATGAGAGTTTTTTTTTATTTATTCTTTACTGTTGTACTTTATTCATTAATAGCAGTATAGATATTATAAATTAGAAATGTCTATAATAATTGTTCATTACTCAATCAAGTAAAAACGCCTGAACGGATTTGCATGATTAGCATACAGATAACCATTTCAAAGTCTTAATTTGATACTTTATACTAGGAAAATCCAAAAAATCCCAGAACGTTTAACTAGTAACTAGTTAAACGTTCTGGGATTTTTTGGATTTTCCAAGAAGTCGCAGTAGCTAGTGTAACATAGGTGCTTAGGTACTTTCTGCTATGCGCCTTTGTCCATACAATGCTATATCACAGCAGACCATACAAGCATAACAGTTGATAGGCTACTCGAATGGATTGATGTTAATTAGCAAGGTGACTAATAACGCTCAGTTAGATTCTGGACAATACACAATGTATGTACGTAACTCAGAGGAACGATAATATTGTAGGGTTAATAATTATATAAGAAGGTTTCTAATACATAGGATTCCTCAAGTTTTGGCGTGGATTCTGACTTTCAATGAATGCGATAGTAATGCCTATTATTAGTAATAAAATAATATTATTCTTCTCTTTTCGTAAAAAGTTCAAAACTGCAAAATAAGTAAACGATGAAATATTTTTTTCAGTTATTATGTTATGTTCATATGTATTTCTTTCCAGTAAAACAATCCAGATAGAACTTCATTCATTGTACCTATTAATTGTTTGTCCTTCAAATTATGTTAGCTAGTGTACTTTGACCTTCAGGGCAACCGTCTGATCTCTGACTCCAACCGCTTGGCCACGCAAAGAAACTGAAAACGATGCGACAAGCGAATTACTGTCTCTATTTCACGCTTCATCCCTCACAGCACAACGGTTAATTCGCAATTCGTGACATCACATCTTTTAACAGAACATTACACCAATCCTTTAGTCATAAACTAAGCAAAACTTGTACTTAGTTACTTCGGTAACTAAATAATGACTTGAAATACGTACTATTTACGTATATTTCTACCATATAAACATCCATGATTCAGGAAAAAATGCTTATCATACAAAAGTGCTCAAACTACCGGGACTTTCGACTCATGGTGCAGGATCGCAACCATTACGACCAATAAGCTTATACCCACAAGATTGTACGCCTAGTATCATAGTGAAGATTGAAAAAAGACTCTTTAGTGACGTCACGGCGTATTGCTATCTCTTTCTTTTCGTTTTACAATACGTTGTCGTTTCTCACGAACGAACGACGAACAACGAACACGTATTGTAACACTAAAGAAAGAGGTTGCAATAAGCCGTCACGTCACTCAAGGACATTTTTTCTATCTTCACTATGACACTGGCCGTGCAATCTCCATTGGAGGGAGATATAAGCTTCTTGATTACGACAAACGGTCGTCTTTGCGCGTCTTTGATCGCTTCGCCATTTGCCGCTACGCGTGGCCATGGATGAATGCGTGGCCAAGCCGCCGCCGTAACGAGTTAGTGCTTTACTATTTGTATTCTTTAGAATAATAGTTATGCGAGGGTTGCTATAAAGTAGTTGCGAAATAAAAGCAAATTCTCTTTTGTTTACTAAAGTGATTATATATTAACTACTAAGTTTGCTCAGGTGTTTCAATAGGCTTTGTATTTCATTAAATTGATGGAGTAAATTTATTGCATTGTAATTATAAGAAGTTTTATATTGGTACACTTTATTAAACACTTAATTTTTATTCCAAAAACTCTAGATTGCTTAGTACGGCTATTAATATTAATTGTTTTTTTTGAATAATTTGAGCCACTTTTTATCGCGAGGTCTACAGCTCACGGAGCCACTAGCCTTACATATCTCCACCATTTTGAAAAAAAATCAAAACAATAGCTCGACAAGAAAAAAATATATAATTTTCGAACCTGCTCACAAAAAATCATGAGAAACGGTTGAGAAATGCGACCTGTAGAGGAAAACAAACAGCAACGGAAAGCCGGACTGAAATATGTTTTTTTTAATATCTCTGCCATTATGGAAATAAAAAAAAATCGATCTTTAATAAAATCTATACCTATTATTTTTGAAACCGTTCACAAAATTTCACGAGAATCGGTTAAGAAATGCGACCTGTAGAGGAGAAAAAACGGAGAGCCGTCGGAAGGATTACCAAATATTTTTTGCCCAAACTGAAGCAGAGACGCTTTGCTTGCACTTTGTGCTCGCTCGGTTAACTAATTTATTATCTTACCACACGGTTTAGGTCAAGATCGTGTAAGATAGGATCAAAATAATAAAAAAAAACCGCAATTCGTATCAAGATGTCAAAAAAATGTCAGTATAGAAAACGCTCAACTAAAATCGTTCAAAGTGAGTCGTCACGGAGCATAATGGCTTTCAGCGATGCAGCACGGTGCATTCCTAGCGGCATCGGCATTATGCGCGCACACGTTACCGGTTAATGAAGTGGCGCTTACGTATTTGTGGCGAAGGGACGCTTAATGCACTGTACCTGTACTAAACTAGCAACCTAGTTCTCATTCTTTAGACATTAAAAGATGTGCTTATAAGTAACGAACTATGGAACGTAATTCCAATATTATTAGTTAGTATTATAAAAAAACTATTCTGCATGTCAATTCTCTAACCAAACTTGAATCTCACTTCACTGTGCGGGAATTTTTCATCATTAAATAAGATAATGATAGGCTGTATTTTTTTTAACACAAAGCTTTTAGATGGCTACGGTAGCTATCTTATAACCTTTTGCAATCTGTAAAGTAGGTAGCTTATAGGTATATTCAGCTAATTCCCAATAACATATTCACGTGATGTAATGTGAGGTTCGAAGTGAGATGCAATGCGAGTTTGGTTACAGAATCGACAGGTTATTGTGTGATGGTGTAATGAATATCAACCACAGATAGCTTTAAGTAAGCATTCAGTACTTTAATACGGCTGGGTTCTACAATATATTCATTAATTGCTCATGTCTATGTACATAGGATCATTATCGTTGTTAAACAAGACCACAACATTAGGTACAAATAAATGTAGGCTAAGCCCAGTTGAAATTGTAAAGCCTCCTTAATTTTAATAAAGTCGACCGCGTGACCCATTGTGCGGAGGGTGTGACAATATCATTAAAGATATTTATTACCCTAAGCCCTAATATTAAAACCCCAGGGTGGCGATAAAATAGGGTATTTATTTTCGGAGATTTTCAGCCTGTGTTATCTGAGAAGGCGACTTTTTCTTAAAAAGGAACAATTAAACTTTCTGTATCTCTGCCTCTCTAAATTGATAACAATTTCTCCCTTTCATTGTTATCAAAGATTACGTAGTCAGCCATTAGGAAGCGTCTGGAGTGTATTTTCTTTTGCGTTACTTTTAATCACAGAGATTTCATTTGTGTTGAAATAAAAGAAATTACTTTTTTAATTGCAACAACGTAGATTCTCCTCTTTTGAAATTATATCACTGCTTGAATCTTTCTGATTACTAGGTAAGTTTCTACAAATAAAGGAAAACTTTATTCTACGTTGACTGAATTTTGAAAAGAAAAAGAGCATCGAGCCAATATTCTTGAATTTTATTTCTTCAATAATCCAACAAAAGAAATGGTAGTCCATGTTAAATTAATAAATCTAGGCTTAACCGTTTCATCCGAATAAAGAAATAAGCCACAAAAATCCCAAATTCTTAAAAAAGTATTCTTTATCCAGCCAATTACAGTTCTCTCGAGAAATGTTATTAAATGGAAATGATTTATTTTCTTGGGGTTCGTAGATTCCATTTTAAACTCCAGTTTATCATCTACTTGTATTAATTCTGAATCAATTAGGGCACAGCCGCCATTACTTAGATATTGGACTCGTTTACCGTCAAAATGGCCGTTTACAGCCCACTAACGGTGGAGTGAGGGAATGGCTACGATTATATTCTTGCTTCGAAGTATGCAATCAGAGTGAACGAAATTTTACTGAATTTTTGTAGATTGGAATTTGGAATCATGAAAGTGGATGTGAAATTCAGAAGGTGGCTATTGACCGTCCCATTTTTTTCCCCCAAATGTATAATTTTATTTTTTTTATTTTTTTTATTTATTTATTTAATTCAGGCAACTACGCCCATACAATACATACCTTACAGACTAACATACATATATTATATTTAAATTACATTTTTACAACTATTTTACACGCATTGATGGCGGTGGCGTGTTGCGCAATGCAGTGTCCGGTATCCGACCGCGAAACCGTCGGAACAAAACACCCTTCGGCCAAAAATCTTCTTTCATGAAGGTCGACAGATGTTCGGTCGGTGCCCTTACCACAAATGAATTGAAGTTTACATTGTGGCGGGACTCCAACCGCTCGACCCTCAGACAGAATTTGGTCTTCACTCTGATGTACTCTACAATATCATCAGGTTTCGTACTGTAGTGCAGGCGGGACACGTACAGCAGCGTTGTCGGGATGGCCGGACGAAGTAGGTGGTTATGTCCGGTCGGGGCGGTGCCACATAGGTTACGGCGAGTGGGCTTCCTCTTCCTTTCCACCTTCTTGAAGCCGTCCTTGTCGCACTCGTCATCCAGTCTCCTTGGAACTGACTGCACAGGTTTAGAGACCGGCCGGCGTTGTTTTTCTCCCTCATTTGTATCCCGCTGGAGTTGTTGGACAGCGGGTCGGTTTGCAGCGGTGACTGCAGCGTACGCACGTTGAGGGGTCGACGTGCACACGCGTGACGTCTCCGCCGGGGCGGAGGAGCGGGCGGCGGGGCGCGGCGGATCGCGCGCGGCAGGGCGCGGCGCATCGCACTCGGCGGCGCCGGCGACCGGTGACGAATCCATGTGCGCCGACTCAAAACTGCCGATGGATGCATTTTGCGCCCCACGACGAGTGTTCACGTTGGAAACCTCGGGTGACCTACTTACCGAAGCCGTATTGCGTAACAATACAACTTGGGCTCGCAATTCACTGATGGTGTTATCCGAGGCTTCTAGCTTACTTTGCACTTCTGCCAGGCTCGCTTTTAGGGAGATGATGTCCTTAGGTGACGTCGACGTGGTCGAATGTGACGGGGGGCAGCTTGTGCAGCTCCTTCACCACGAATGTTGGCACGTCGTCAGGGTCGTTCTCCTTCAGACAGGTGATAATGTCCTGGAGACTCTTCTCACCTCCATCCCTCCGGCGAGATGGCATCTCATCGGCCTTCCCGATGCTCTGGAACAGCAGCGCCTTGCTGCTACAAACCTCAGCTTCGTTGAAGTTAGATTTGCAAATTTGCACGATGCTGACTTCGTCCATGGTGTCGATGGCATTCTGAATGAAAGCCAAAACTTCGTTCACTATTATTTGCTGGGAGCTCATAGTGTATTACGCGCAGCGGCTACTGCCGCGCGAAACGTGAATATTTAAATAACTCTCACTTATGCAATGTGCACGACCGTTTCCGAGCGCGCATCGCACTGCAAGCATCGCACGCAAAATAAAGAGTTTAAAGATCAGACAGGAGAATGATTTTAGGGTTTCGTACCCAAAGGGTAAAACGGGACCCTATTTATTACAAAGACTCCACTGTCCGTCTGTCTGTTTGTCTGTCTGTTTGTTGTCAGCATCAGCAGGCTGTATCTCATGAACCGTGTTAGCTAGATAGTTGAAATTTTCACAGATGATGTATTTCTGTTGCCCCTATAGTAAAAAAAAATAGTTAACATACAACAAACGTGATTTTTATTGCCGTTTTTTGGCACGGAACCCTCCGTGTCCGTCCGTCTCGCACTTGACCGGTTTTTTATTTAATTTTTCAAGGCAGCAAACAGACATGTAATAAAAAAGTAGTTATTTAACTAAAGACCTATAGTGCCTATAATCAAATAGAGTAGGTGTAGCGTATTTCATATAATTAAACCAGTTATCTAGAAAGTTCTATGAAAATCTATGAAAGTTTCTTTCAAAAAATCTCAAAGCATGTAGGTACTTTACTTGGATTTTGTGTGCCCAGTTATATGGTCCAAGGTGATCCGAGTAACACTCATGTTACATTGTTCAATAAAAAAACAGGTATTTTATTACTACTTATAGCTTTTAATTTTTGAGCGAAACTGGGAACGCAAGCATAATAAAACTGCAACAGTTTAACATGACCTCCTTTGCAAAGTTTCTAAAGTTCAGCGCTTTGTTTGAAAATTAGAGTTTTTGGTTACAAATTACGGGCCAACGAGCTAATAGATAAAGCCATTTTGTAGGTTCCTAGGGAATATTTAACGGTTTAATGGAAAGACGGACAATTGCATACTAAGCTCAAAGTTATTAGGGTCTTAGTAATAAAGAGTCTGGAAAAGGCAACAACGTGAGGGTTTGTCTACCTATACGAATGTAGATTTAGAATTATTTAACATTTTGTTTCCGTTTTTAGGGTTCCGTGCCTCAAAAGGAAAAAACAAAACCCGATCACTTTTTTGTCCGTTTGTCTGTCTACGAAGACGCTTTATCTCGGGAACGCGTGGAGGTATCGAGTTTAGAACTATGAAATTAAAGTAATATCGTCTTATACAAGTACATGGAAAAATCTAAAAACCATACATTTGTAATTAAATCATAAAAATATTAGTCTTAATACTAAATAATATACGAGAAAAAATACGACTTGCAGCAATTAAAAGATATACCTAGTCTTTATTTAAAGTACGTAATCAAAAATCGAGTTTGTTCGGAACCCTCGGTGAGCGAATCCGACTCGCACTTGTCCGGTTTTTTAGTCTAATGTGTTTAAATTTCCTATTAGTAGACATTTTCTTCAGTATCGTCAATTTTCGTCTTGAATGAATGCATTTACATGTTTTGCTACTCAAACATACTTTAATTCCTTTAAAACAAAATTAAACAAAACGGCTTTTTAGCGCTCAAGGGCTCTTTCACCGAAAATGACTTGGGCGAAAACACACGGGACGAAAAACTGCCTAATGTTTATTTTTCATACCTTTTTTTAGGTGCTACATATTTCTAATCTGGGGTAGATTGGGTTTATTATGCAGATGAGGGCCTGGCCTAAGTAATATTTGCAAATCATCTTTATTGTTTCGCTTTTGAAAGATTTATGGAAATGACATTAAAAAACTTTTAAAACGTCCAATCCGAACGAATAGTCATATTGAAGCAAAGGAAGCAACATCCAGTTTTGCAAAATGTTGGAAAACAATGTTTTTGGTTTAGAAGCAGTGCAGTTACTATGGGATATTGCTGTTTTTCTGCAATGGAGAATGTTACTGGGTCTGTTGAATCACTTGAAACATGATCATGTAGCTAAATGTCTAGCAATACACGTGTTTTTGTTTCATTTAAATCAAGCGAGTAGTTTCGAAGTTTTAAGGGCTTGAAGGAAATGCCAAGCGCACTGAAATGTGTGCTTTATTACGTACGACGTAAGGTTCACCTGTATGACCAATGACGTCATTGGTCACACTAAATAACAGTATTCTAGACCATATAACTTTTCTGTTTTAAGAGATATCGCAAAAAAATCTACACAGTTGTTCATGTGGTCGCATAAGCTATTAGATTTTGTGATTTAACAGACCCAGTAACAGTAACATTCTCCTTTATATGATTTTAACGGTGATTTTTTATGAATATTTGCTGTTTTTGCTGCAAAATTATTAAGTCAAACGATGAAGCTGGTTCCACATTAGCAGACTGCATTCAAAGTTGCTATAGTGACAAAAGTAGATGTTGCTGCCTTTTCTTCTATATGACTCTGCAAATGTTGCAGAGGGGCTGATCATCCAAAGATAAAGATATGTTAATCAAGTTAACATATCTTTAATCAGAACTCATCGATGAACATGCTGCAAGAGCAAGAGATCACTTATCTTTAACATATATCCTTAGAATAATAACACCTAGAAAGATAATTCCCTACAAAGCGCACTGTCAAAAGTGAGGCAACTAAAACAGCCAAAATGGCGCCGTTTTCAGATTTTTATTGTCCAATATTACATAATCATACCTAATAACTACAAAACAGTTTCAATTTCCCTTCCTTAAAGAGATTATTTACTATATTATTGGATTTTAGTTAAGATTAGTAACGTATGAAGGGTATAAATCTGAAAACTTAGCCATTTTGGCTCAGTATTAGTTGCCTCACTTTGCATACGAAGACACGGCTTCTAGGTGTAATTATTCTAAGCAAATATCTAGAAAAAGTACTTGACCTGTATAACAAGAACGTAATTTAAAAAGTTTCAAGAGCACACGAAGTACTTAAGCTAATTGTACAATTACTTAGTTCAAATATTAAGCAAACTTTGAGACTTTTAGTATCGTAAATCCTTAGCTAATGCGTTGACTCAGAAAGAACTCACAATTTCACACATATCTTCACATCGGAATCTTTAAAAAAAACTTTTCAAGTCGCAAAGCAAATCCGTAAGTCGCCAGTCGTTTGGGAAAAAAATCGTTTGTTTTAACAGTACTAATGTAAGGGCGCTTAATTCATTAGCTCCTCCGAAATCACCAATAAATCCACAGGCTCGTTAAGGCTCTTAGATTTATCCTCACGCTAACGTCTGAGGAGCGGCCCTCGATATTTCTGCCTCTTTTTATTGGAAAACTATTCCAATGTCCATTTGCTAATTACTCGGTAACAATAAAAGAAGTTTGGTATCAAAATAGGGTGGTGTGGTGGCAGGTGGTTAGTTCGGATCTTCGTTTAATGTTAGTTGTTACTTTTTTCTTCGTAAAGAAACAAAAGTATTTTAATGAATAAGTAAGTACTGAGATTCTTGTTTATTCTTTAGCTCGTCACACATAACAAAAATACGTTCACAATAAGCTCAATTATTTATCAATATTTTCACTTTAATAATAAATATAATTATTGTGGTTTAAGGCAGATTATTCAATGCCTAGATAAAGCTTTCTCCGTTTTGTACATTGTCTGACATATTTTTAGAATGACTTTTATTATATTTGGTTGATATTTTAACTGACTGATATCTGTTACCTGAGGATTAAAAATCAGTCCTTATTTAATATAAATAACAGTCACTGTTATTTATAATTTGTCGTATATTCCACAAAAGGAAAACAAGGCTACGTCGAAACAATCCTGCAAAAACTGCTTTGGTGACCCGTCCGTCCATTGCTCTCCCTTGGGATCTGCTGATCGGACTTCGTACTTCACTAGAGAATAAAGTAACGATGAATGGAATGATAACGATGGAATGATCACTTCTTTATTACTTAATTAAAGTTCATCTCAAGTTGCACGGCTAGTCAAGTAGAAAGTGACTCAATCTGATTAAAAACTTTTTAGCGAGGTAATTAAATTAACCAAATACAAAACTATTTGGAACAAAAGTGAATTGTCACCATCATCATCATCATATCAGCCGCACGACACCCGCTGCTGGGTATAGGCCTCCCTTAAGGATCTCCACGACGCTCGGTCCTGCGCTGCCCGCATCCAGTGGCTTCCGGCAATCTTCACCAGATCGTCGGTCCACCTTGTCGGAGGCCTACCCACGGAGAGTCATCCGGTGCGTAGTCGCCATTCCACAACCTTTCCGCCCCAACGGCCATCGGTTCTTCTCGCTATGTGTCCCGCCCATTGCCACTTCAGCTGAGAACTGTACAAGTGAACTGTAAACCAAGGAAAAAGTTAATTGTTATTTAGATAAACCCTAGAAACCATCTCCTACTAGCCAAACAACCAAGAATTAAATGATTGTCCAGAGGCAAACTTGGATTGAAACAGTAGGAATTTACATTTGAGAAAATGTTAATATTTATACTCGAGTTAAATTAATTTTGCTTTCTACGAACTTTTTGTCTGTGCAAATTCAAAAACGGGAAAACAAGTCCAGTGCACAGAATGATAGGGGAAAACTACTTGTACAAAAACTAAAAAGAAAACACGCAACGGCAATCCGACTATTTTCCCCCATGGGATCGCCAGATAAGCCGACTTCCTATCACGCAAACCATAGACTACCTACTTACTCATTTCATTACAATAGAATGGACACTCTGTTACTACTTTAGGTAAGGGTCTTCTTAAAAATTCAACGAAATAAAGACTCTCTTTTTATCTATAACTTTGAATTCATTTGTAATTTGGATAATCTCCTATATTAATGTCTTTATCGTAATTTTTAAGTGTTCTTGGTATCGTATCCATTTCCAGATTGAATATGTATTCAAAGTTTGAATTTTCAAGTAAATACTCGCAAGTATCTCTCTCTAATAATAACAATCTTAATCTAAAAGCAATGCGGACGATTTCTGCAACTCAATGTCTATCTATTGTGATAATTTTACGTAGGAAACATGTTTGAACCGATTACTCTAGTCAGCGCAGTTCAGCCAGTAATGCTTCAAGTGATTTCACAACAATTTCACAATCATTAATGGTAAGAATACCTAATCTAAAGGTCAAAAGTGATTGAGTTTCAAAGTCGACAGATGAAGACCAAACAGCAATTTGTTAATGTCAACCTCGACAGATCCCTTGGCGATAGATAATAGTTAGTTGTGGTTTGTGGTTCAATAAATCTTAACATTGTTATTACATTAATAGTTACCTTACAAGTTTACTCATGATTCGAGATAAAAACTTTCATCTCTTCTCAATATATTTGCGTTAAAAGGTAGTTCTAAGGCCTTATTAAAATTACATTTTAATCAATCATACTCAATAAGAAGGAAGGAAGCCACTGGATGCGGGCAGGGCAGGACCGATCGTCGTGGAGATTCTTAGAGGAGGCCTATACCCAGCTGAGCAGTGGGTATCAGGCGGCTGATATGATGATGATGATGACTATGAACTTAATCTATAATCTTCAAACTAATCAAACTAATTAAGCATAATCCATAAACTTGCATTATTCGGAGTTAATAATAAATTAACTACCCAAAGCTTATGTACGGAAGCTTATAATAACATGGGCTGTTATAGTCTCATAAATTAGTTTTGTCTAGGTTTGGTAATTAGCTCGTTATTTTTGGTTTCATTTTTGTTAAATGTTTTTTTACATCAATAATGTGGGTTCCTTCATCTATACATATAAAACTCTAAATTGATTGACTGATTCATTGACTGATTCATTGTTGTGATAGGCGTGGAGCCCTAACCGCTGAAAGTAGAGACACCATTTTTGGAGGGTAGAGACCTTACATGATGTAGATGAGCACTAAGAAAGAATTTTAAAAAATTCCCGTTATACAGGGTGCTTCAGAGTGTTCCGGTTTGTACGTGAATTTTTATGGGAAAATTTAAATGTGTAAAATGAGGTCTACCTACTGATAAATACCTAGGAACATTGGTAATTCGTGACATTCAAAATAAATGCACAACAATCTTAATCAAGCGAACGGAGTCGCGGGAAAAAGCTAGTATAATATAGTTTAAAATGTAGTTTTCCCAATTTTAGTCTTGTAGTTTTTTTATTTTATATTAATTTAGTTTATTTGGGAAACAAACTATTTCAGAATAGTTTTAGTTTTACCGTCCAATATAAAACAGTGTACAGCAAAGTTTTCACTAATAAATTAAAATTTACTAAATAACCTACAGGGCAAATTAAACTTGATTTAATATTTTAACATTTATACTACGTCTGATATTATCGATCAATTTACGTATTTAATTTTAATCTTTGTTTATATCTTATTGTAAAGGTAAATAGTGATGTAATAGTATAATTTAATAGTAATGGGCAACAATAAAAAGTTAAGGAGGTGTTTTTAAAAGTAATCATGCACAAAGTAGGCCTAAGTTAATCACAAAAAATATCCGTAGACTACCTATTACTGAAGATAACATAGACCAACATTACGAGATATTTCCATGTCCGAATCTTTATTACTGGAACCACTTACCGCAGCGTAAAAAAGAGTGAAAATATCCCGACAGCAGATTCTGAAACAAAAAGTATTCATGGGCGAACACAAAAGCTTGTTAGGAACTCGCAAAATACCCCGTTTCCCAAATTCAACCCCTACGGGCGGTAGATTGAGTCCTTGAGGGATCTTTTTACTTGTTTACCCTTTCCAGGGAACGCATTCTGTAATATTTGTGAAGTCTTAAAGAAATCAAATTCATGAGAGAATGTAACATATCTAATATTATTTGTAATACAAGTTAGTGAAACATAACAATGCAATATGAAGTTCAGCTTAAAACAGCTCTTAATTTTATTTCATTAAAAACTAGCGACCCGCCCTCGCTTCGCTTCGGTGTGTGGAATTTGACACCATGTAGGTATTATACATATAAACCTTCCTCTTGAATCACTCTATCTATAAAAAAAACCGCATCAAAATCCGTTGCTAAGTTTGAAAGATTTAAGCATACATAGGGATATAGGGACAGAGAAAGCGACTTTGTTTTATACTATGTAGTGATTATACGGGCAGCGCAGGACCGATCGTTGGCGTCGTGGAGATCCTTGGGGGAGGCCTATGCCCAGCAGTGGGTGTCTTGCTATCAGCCGCAAGACATCATATCAGTATGATGATGATTAATTATGTCAATAATTTAGAATTTTCAAATGATTTCTGCTACAAATCAGTAACTTTATCATCCTGGTTTAGTCCTTCAATATTCTATCAAAATAATACAAACAGTTGATCGTAAAAACCTTTCAGTCCAGCGATATAACGGAGGCGTCCGAACTAATTAGCGGCGGCTTACCAAACTCCGCAGGTAAATGCGACCAGTATAACTTGACACGCGTAGATTCTTCGATACTTGGTAGAAACAAAAGCAGATCTGACGCAAGTTGACCTTGAGACCGCCTTTATGCCCTATGTAATAAAATGTTTTTTCAGTAGAACTGTTACAATTCTGAGCTTCCATCGTGTGTACAAGAAGCAAGGTAGATACCTAATTACGTGTACCTATATATAAATCAGCTTAGATGGCAACTCGCATGCTCAAACTAGCGGAAAAAAAAATTATGTCTCTAATAGCACACTTTTTTGATTGAAAAGACCTCAGTGGTCAACATGCAGGTCTTCCACGCAAGGTCCCGGGTTTGATTCCCGGCCGGGTAGATATTGAAATAACAAATTTTAATCTCTGTGACTGGTCTGGGTGTTACTACGTAAGTATAAGTATTATATTTAAAAAGTATATAAAGTAGTATATCAAATATACCCACAGCACCCATTTACAAGCTTTGCTTAGTTAGGGGCTAGATGGCACTGTGTAATTTATTATTTATTTAAAATTATATTAGTTCCAGCAGTCACCAAGAGTGTATTTATATAATTATGGTACGGAACCCTTTGTGCGCGAGTCCGACTTGCTCTTGACCGGTTTTTGTAGTATATGATCATGTGTGTTATTTCAAAAGGCAATTTAATGATTCTTACAATGTTTAATGAAAGATCGGATATTTTACGGGAGCAAATAAGATCGCAATCGCAAATACCTCTGTCGAACAGTTAGGTACTCGTTTCTTTGTATAAATGAGCTTTATTTGAAGTACTTTCATTTTATAACAGAAGTTGTTTTAAAAGCTTCTTAAGTAAACACTGTTCATTAAAAACACAAAGTAAAGGATGTATCAGTGAAGAAAGCAAAAAGAAACGATCCATTTTGTAACTTTTAGTACAAGAAAGAGCTTAATACTATCTACTAGTTTTGAATCATACTTTTTGCTGTCACAAAAATTATCAACCATTATATAGAGTTAAGCCAGGCTTTGTAGAGCTGTAAACCCCGCGTTTATAACATTTTTGAACATTTTTCAAAATATCTGAAATATGATTTTTCTCAGATACCTAACCGTTGAGAAAAAAATCGAAAAACTGAATCCACAAAGGAATTTTAGAACCTGCTCATAATTTTTTTTGACAAAAGCGACCTGTAGAGAAGAGACGGAAACGCATCGCTCGCGCTTTGCGTTCGCTAGAGTCAAATGTACTTCATACTTACTCGGACTAAATGCAGCATAAGTATTTACGTAAGTAGGTATCTCTTGAAGATATAGAAAAACTAAATAAATGTGTAATGCCAAATAATTCGCAAGTTCTTGTTATGTTTCATACGAGCATCCAGATTTTTGCAATGGCTTTCGTACGTGAGTTGTATCGCTCTTATGGTCTGTCCTCACCAAGTATGACTTGCGTCGGAAGTAAGCAATATTGCCTCCAAATCGCGCGCTTTCCGTATCAACTTTTTGTTTGACGTTTCCAAAACCGTAAGAAGTAAACAATGATAAGACCTGATGTCATGTATGAATCGGAGTGATGAGCCACCAAGGAGATGAATGAAGGACAAATGCATGTAGCTGAAATGAGAATGTTAAGAGGAATGTGTGGTGTTACACGAAAGTACAAAATTAGAAATGAATATGTATTCAATATGTAAGAGTCTTGTCTTGTGTAAGATGGAGTTTGAAAGTGACGCCTATAACGGAAAAGTTAAGGGGATGGTTGTGGTATGGACATGACAATGCGGTGGAATGAGGAGCATGTTACGAGATAAGTTTTAAGTATGAAGGTGGATAGGTGGCTATAAGGGTAGAGGAAGGCCAAAGAAAAGATGGATGGACTGTATAGAAGAGGATTATAGCAAAGAGGAACTTTGAGATGATGAGTGATAGAGATGTATGGGAAGAAAAAGACATGCTGCGCCGACCCCAAACAAATTGGGATAAGGGTGTCTGAAAATATAAGTATATTATTTATTATAATATCTAAGGCTTGGATATTACGGGACACATTATTATTAGGTACGATCAGGTCTATGCTCTAGAAGTCTAGATATAGACAAAAACATTATTTGGCTGTAAGTATTCAAGGACACTTCAATTATTTTGTTTTGTGGTTCTAGGAACTGCTTGGATAATAAAGAGCTCAGATTGCTGTGCGTAATGTCGACATGTGTGTGCACAGATTTTTTGTTCTGTTTGTGGAAAACCGTGGTTCATTTCGAGTGACTGCTCTATCTACTTTATTTGTAGTATGAGCAGCCATTACAGTATATTGAACATCCGTGTCACGTGACAAATGACGGCGCGTGTTTCGGTATCGGCAACATGTCGTGTCGTGACACTCGCTCGTGATACGTTGCACATTGTGCGGATGCGTTATTACGACAACCTATTTTGATGCCATGCAGTGTTGCCTATATTTTGCGTCGGTCGCGCATTTTCGAAATTGGTTTCAGTTGTAAAAAGAAATACAAATATTAATTTTGTGCATGTAAAACTAAAATAATTCAATTGACTACGGCCATCGCTTAAGGCGGTTGTTTGACCGAAAGTGGCACTTTCAGGTTTTTATTTAATAAGTTATTAATAGAAAAAGGTTTTGATAATGTTTTACGTGGAGTTTTTAGGACCCATGGTATTGTATTTTTAGAAGGTATCACTACATGCCCTCGTATTCATTCGTAGAAGTAGATAGTAAATGTGTCAAAAACGGCCACTTCTAGCAGTTTTGCTATCTACTTCTAGCAGTGACTACGAGGGAATGTAACGATACCGTCTAAAAATAGAAGACTGTGGGCCCTAAAAATTCCACGTAAAACATAATTAATAATGTGTACTAGAATTATATCCTTACTTAATATTATAAATACGAAAGTCCGTTTGTTTGTTTGTTTGTTACGCCTTTACCTCTTAACTACTGAACCGATCATCATGAAATTTTGCATACACGTTGTCATGGTACAGAAAAGGACATAGGGTACCTTATATCCCGAAAAAGAGTATTGTTCCCGAGGGATAGCAAAAAACTTTCCACGCAGACGCAGTCGCGGGCGGCCGCTAGTTATTAAATAAAATTCACCGCGGCGCCACTTTCGCTCAGGGTGCCACCTTAAAGATTAAAGGATGATTACGTAAGAATATAATTGGTGTATTACTTGTATATAGAGTGTCCCAAAACTAAGTCACATAGGGAAAGTAACTTAAATAATTGTAGATTGTATACAGTATAACTAACAATTGCATTGTAGGCACCTATCCCAATCAGTGGAATATTTATTAAGTTACTTACCTACTCATGGCCTTTAAAGCTTAAGCCAGCTATTATAGAGCAGTTACAGAACTACTCACATCAAAAGAATAGCGAAAACCGTTCTAAATCTTTCAATAATCTTCGAGAGGTCTTCAGCCGTTGGTAATCGTCCGACAATCGGCCGGCGATCTCATTGAGGCCGGATTAAGAATTAATTCGTCGGGAATGGAATAGATGTACGATTTATTTCCCGGGAACCGCTGTTTCACTGTTCAACGAAGATTGGGAAAATGGAACTTTAATTGGGTTACCTGGAGCGTCGAATGTGGATCTGAATTTTGTATTAATTAAGTTTGTACGGGCTAATTTTGTAGAAATACTCGCGAAAATTCAAAATCTTGATAGGTAATTTTAGGAACAAATTGGTGCGCAGATACCTAATATCTATTTGTTATTGTATATTATTAAATACGTATTAACCATCAGTCATTTTAATGTCCCCACTGTTGTGGCACGGGCCTTTCCTTGTGGGTGAATATCAAGGATGGGCCATAACCCACCACACGAGCCCAATGCGGGTTGGTGGGTGTTAACGACTGCAAAATGCAACCGGGGCCAACGGGTTAACGTACCTTCCGAAGCACGAAGGAACTTAAGATAATAAATTTTTGGTCACCCATCCCATGACCGACCTTTGCGAAAGTTGCTTAAACTCCGCAATCGATCTCCTCATTGATGACACAGAATATACACGCTGAAATTTTAATCATTTGGTTCCCGCCGTGTGGTGGTTCCACTCATGATTACAAGCAACTTTTACTATGGGGCCAACTCTCCTGCTCGCAAAAAAAAATCAGCTGTTCCATACAAAAGTGCAGTACCTACTCGACCTTAATGTATGGAACAACCGGTTTTTTTTTTGCGAGCAGGAGAGTTGGCCCCATAGTAAAAGTTGCTTGTAATCATGAGTGGAACCACCACACGGCGGGAACCAAATGATTAAAATTTCAGCGTGTATACTCTAATTGATGATGAGGTGATTGGTAATCTGTTACGTGTAAATTCAGTTCTTTGGATAACACAATCAATCAATATTAACGATTATATCTAACGTTACAATAATATTAGTTAAATCAATTAATCTAAGAATGTGTACCTACACAACATGTACCTACATATTTCTATATTTGTTTTCAGTTTGCTTAAAGAAAATATCTAGGAGTAAGTTTAAATAAGCTAAAGCGAAAATGGGCATCCTCAAAAATAGATAAAGCAGGAAACTCTTGGAAATTTTAGGTTCTCCTAAACAAAAAGATACCTAAATAAAACTTGAGTGCGCCCACCAGATACAAAAAAACATGAAAATCAAGGGAAACTCAGACAAAAAATTAAGTTTAGGTAAATATTATTGTTTTTAAGAAGACTACCTACTTTTATGTGTTTGTTCCACGTGACTTACCGATTTTTTTTATCTCAACGCGGAAACATTTGTCTCTGTCTTTTTCTTTACGTGTAGAGAGTATGAAAAATAACCTTACTTGTGCACTTTTTCGATGTTTTTCGTTGTTTTTAATTATTATATTTAGCACAATTATCTTTCTTGAAAACAAGTACGTAAAATTCACTTCATATTTTGATGTAGAACGTTTCCGCTATTATTTACGCCAAAAATATGACCCGCGACAAGCGCTTTTGATGATATTATGATTTTTTTACAATCATCTGTAAGGTTATACGCAATTTAATACTTGTAGCTACTAGATAATCTTTTTAGCTTGCCTTATGTTTTTTTGTGGCTACAATTTTACGTTTTCTAAATAAAATATGGCCTTTGTCGCCCGTGGTCCCTTCTCGTTTCTCGTAGTCCCCGGAAGGGACTACGGGTATTTTTTTCCCCTTAGTTCCTCCAAGAAATATAATACTGCTGAATTAAATTCCCTTCGGTTGTACTTAGATATTTGTAATGCAAATCCGGACCGGACTTTATCAATAATTATGTAATATAATAAAGTTAAGTTTATATTTAAGTTAACCTCTTCTAAATATATGCTACCCGGGTACTTTGGTAATGTAATTTAAAGACAACAACAACAAGAATAGATTAACAAATATTTATTAGCTCATTTCTAAATGAATTTTACAGAGTTCAAGGTAAATTGCAAGCTCAGTCTAGGCTGTTACAAAAAACATACAATTCAATATGCGTTAAGTTAAGCAGTCAGAAGCAGACCCATTCCCACTGGCACTGCACCCGTTCACGAGCATGACGCATGAACTAGCCATCGCTTCGCTCGACCATATACCTACATAACGAGTAATAAAGACCCGCCTCATACGACACCACCGCAGAAATGTTTAAAGTGAGCATGACATACTAACTGATTTACTAAGCGAAATTTCTGTTAGCTTAGCTCCTGTGAAAGTCAGACTCAAAGTCTAAATGTCTAATTAATCATAATCATCATAAAGTCACTATAAGTGGCCAAAGATAAGTCAAGTTCAATTTAATTCGGCAGTATTATATCTTTTCGTAGGTACCACGAAGAATAAAAGCTCCGTGGTCCCTTCCAGGGACTACGAGAAGGGACCACGGGCAACAAAGGAAATATGGCCCGCGCAAACGATGTTTTCCTATCATGGACCCTTAAAATATTTGAACACAAAAGTGAGGGTAAAAAGCAATAACCATTTCGCCCCTGTACACAAAAAGATAATCACGCATTTACAAAACAATTATAGCTGATCACCTTTTCGGTTAAAATTAACAACCCATATTATCTTCGATAATAATAACGCTGATAATCGTATAACTGAACCCTTTTCAACACTTTGATGGTGTTGGGGATCTTGATTCGGGAAATTAAATTAGGCTTTAAGCTAATTTTATTAAAGCGCCTATTCGTCACGCCCTAGTGTTGGGTCTCACATGCATTAATTACCGAGTTTCCCTTCCCCGTGCCCTTTTCAGGTGTAATTATTTGTACAAACTTACACCTCGGAAACTTAAGCCGCTTAAACGAAAAGTTGTAGTGGCTGGAAGTGACAATAGAGTATTTTTTAAATTATTTTAAGAGACCTAAATAGGGAGACTGGGGACCAAAGTAACACTTTTTGTTTGACGGGCTCTAGTGTAAAATCTATTTGTTTTTAAGATACTTTATCTGTGAAAATAGGACCTGAGGTTATTCATCTACAATAATATCTGCTTATATTGAACTTAATACATAAGAGAAACGTAATAAATCAATTTAATCCGAACGAAGACGAGTGTTACAATTGTACCCATTGTGTAGTCAATTGTAACAAAAGTTTTAAGTATATGAAATAAAACACCAGTAAGTTGATATGGAATACTTGAACTATTTTATATTTGCAGTCTCGTAAAGAATCAGTTATAAATCAAATTAACAAGATACTTCCTAAAATATTAAAACTGAACATAATAATATTTATAAAAAATAACGTAGCTTCTCTAGCTTCACAAAACCAACGAAAATGACTGCTTTGTTTGACAAGTGAAAATTTTAAATCTTACGATAAATTTTAGCTTATTATTAGCATTATAGTTCGTATAAAATTCGAAATATTAAAAAAAATCTTTTGTATGGTGTTACAATTGCCCACCGTTACAAATGTCCCCAGCCACGTGACTCATATTATTTGGCATATACGCGTAATTAAACTATTCAACTTAAATAGGTATTAAAAAAACACTGCAACATTTCGTATTTCTAACTCTGTTCCGTGGCATCTGAAAGAAAATATATTAATATAAACAAAGTTTCATATGTTTAGTAAAACTTGAAACCGACGTCAGAGATTAACACGCAATATAGGACCTAACATACCTACCTACCTATGCAGGCCCCATTTGACCGACCATCATATAATTTATAGAACGATTTTAAATTGATTGCCAACAGACACGGGGACAATTGTAACACGGGGACGATTGTAACGTTTCAATCGTCCCCATTGGTGGTGGTACAACTGTTCTTTACACACAATCTATGGAAAAATGTAAATATCTAATAAGTTACTGAATATTAATGGGCAAAAACTAGTCTATGCCAAGTGTGATAGATAACTCAGTAATTGACTAAATAAAAAACCTGGAGAGAATATAGTGATTTAAAGCGAATATCAGACCGAAAATAAGAACGATTAATTTACTTTGGCCCTGCAGAAAATGAAAATCCGTCGTTGACACGTCAGTTTCGCAGCTCGCGCGCCGCCAACTTGTGAGCAGGTTGGGACTCGTTCTACGCATATCACACGTTTGTAGTAGAAATACCACAAATCCTTCCTACAGAATTCATTTCTATAGGGCTATGCTAGAAAAGAAAACTTAGTATTGTCAACAGGAAAAAAAATCGTCTTTTTAAATTCCAATTCAAAATACCCACTGCGAGACCTATAGGCGCAGTTTCATTTTTTTATCAAAAAATTGGTAAACAGAAAGACGAAGAGATTCTTGATTGCTTTTTAAAACATTTTCATTAAGCGATATAAATATGATACTGAATTTTCAAGTCCATTAAGTTACTTTCCACTTTTTACAAGGCCCATTTTTAAACCGCTCTTAGCATTGAAAGCCGTTTAGGCGCATTTGGTCCACTTGCCGAAAAAATGTCCACTTCGCATTTGGTCCATTTGTCGGAACGTCGATTTTCAGACGATCTGCGAAATAGACCAAATGCAAAATGGACGTTCTGCGAAATGGACCAAATGCGAAATGGACGTTTCGCGAAATGGACGTTCCGCGAAATGGATCAAATGCGAAATGGACTTTCCGCGAAAGGGACCAAATGAGAAATGGACCAAGTGAACCAAATGCGCCTAAACGTACTTGAAATGCTGTTCCAAGTAGAAAATCTAGATTCGTTTCAGCTCATAATGTCAACTTCTCATAATGTCAACCGGACAAAATCAAGACAGCTCTCAACGTTGAAAGCGGCTTATAAATACGGGCCTATGTGTCTCTTCCAGTACTCAAATGCAGCAGGGGTAAACATCTTAACTGCGTTAACGCCCCGGATTTGGTTAAACCTTACCTGACTTATCCTCTGCTTGATGCCAGATATAAACAGTATAATCTCAGACGGGCTCAGCCTAAGCCGAACCGCGCCATCTAGCGGGCGATTAATTCATTACGTCACTTTACTAGTGTGGTTTGTCTAACTTTGTTTACTGCAGTTTGGTGAGGTGGGACCTTATATTTAATAAGATGTAAGAGGTATACACGCTGAAATTTTAATCATTTGGTTCCCGCAGTGGGGTGGATTTTATCAGATTTCTTGTTGTTTTATATAATATTTAAGGAAAAAAAATAACTAAATATTAAATATTGGTAATTTAATATTTTTGTTCAGACCGTACTCATAAATCTAACATTTTTGGGTGGTTTTATGCGATAGGTTGATTTAGGAATACTTTTGGGATAAATAAGGAATTTGAAATGATATTATTGTTGTGGGTTGAGTAAGGAACAAAACTGGGTTGAGTAAAGAAATAATAATAAGTGGGATGTGACGTCATGGGATGAATACGGAACAGCTCGGTTCCATTCATGATTACTAGCGACTTTTAATATGGGGCTTACTCTGATATCGCGAAAAAAATCAGCTGTACGCAGATTTTTTATCGCCATATCAGAGTTGGCCCCACAATAAAAGTTTCTTGTAATCATGAGTGGAACTACCCCACTGCGGTAACCAAATGATTAAAATTTCACATTGAATTTTCAGGTTTATCGATACTTAAATGTATTTACTATTGAGTTAAATCTGATAAGAATTTGGTTCCAAATTTTTAACAAAATTTGAGAATCATACTAAACAAATATGCTTTATTTTTGCCTAAAATTTTAATATTCCTCAAAATGTGGTACTTTAATTTATTTAATGTCTTCTGATATGATAAGCCATATCAAGTTATTCTTTATAACTGTTAGTTCACTGACATTGCAGTACGTTTTTCACAACAACACAATCAAAACTCGTCCTAAAAATTCAACCCTAAGTTGGTAGATGCAAATCCGGCCATAAATTGGCGAGGCGCGGACGGGTTGAGGGCATTAATTTGTGGCAAATCGCGTGGAAAATGGAAATTTTGTGCAGCCTCCGACGCCGACAAACTTATCCCGTCACCGGGAAAATATATCCCGTGTATGAGTAAGCGATTAAGTGACGTAACCCAACGCGTTAAAGGTGATGTGATTTGGGTCAATTGCTTTTCGACCGCATTGCTATTTTAGCCGGATAGCCACGTGAGACGTGACGGGAATCTTTACATTTTTAATGAGCTATTTATTATGTATCATTAATAAAGCAATTAATCTGATACATTGTTTACATTTTAATTGTTAGCTTCCTGTTCCTTTTTGCTGGATATGGCTTGTAGTTTAATTCTAAGGACAAGAAGAAAATAAACCAACCATATCGTTACAGAGAAAACATAATATTTTTTTCGTACTCAATTACGAAAAGTTACAAAAGCGTACAAAATAATTCTTCTTTGATTGATTCAACAAGAAAAAAACATTCTTTTTCGTAGGGGTTATGAAAAATAGTTACGTAGTAATAAGGGAATATGATGAAAAGTGGTTTGCATAAGCTGTTCGACCGGGGTCGATTCTGTTAATAATAATATATTAACATAATAATCGTGTCTCAATAGTATTGCACAATAAGTTGTTAGAACTGTGACAAAAAAACCCGCCTGCATAAAAAGACAAGTCAACTGAAAAGATGGAAACAAGATTAAATATTTAAGGCAACATAATAACATGCAGTCGGAGGCATGCATAAAGAAAGTGACATTATGAATGATTTGAGTTATATGTTGCCTTAAATATTTAATCTCGTTTCCATCTTTTCAGTTGACTTGTCTTTTTATGCAGGCGGGTTTTCTAATTTTTTTTTATTTATATCTTTTTAGTTATTATATATTACGGTAATGATATACTTTTTTGAAATCCTTATAATAAGCCCTTTAATTTGACACCCATATTGTAGTATTCTAAAAAAAAATTTTTTTTCCGCCGCTTATAATAGCACCGTACAGCCGCCATGTTATTTTTTTTATAACGCCACCTTCTTAAGAACACTTGGGCTGACGAGACAAATCTAACGATATCTTAATAACAGAAATCCATTCAGCCGTTTGAAAGATATGAGGTAATAAAGAATATTACACACAAACATACTTACATATTACATACAAGATACGCGCGAAAAACATAACCCTTTCTTTGCAGTCGGGTAAAAAAGCAATACCATCGCAATGGCATTCAGACAAAGTGAACGTTACGCTACGAACAAAGCAGAATAGACCATTACTACGTACAAAGTTTAAATAAAATAAGGCAAAACCCTTAAACTAAGTAAAGATTACATATTAGGTCTTTACCTATGAAATTGCCGTTTTGTTTGAAAAAAGTTAAAGTATTTTTTTTTCGAACTTATTTATTTCTTTTATTCAAAGTAATCACCCCTGCAATCAATGCATCTTTGCCAACGCTGTGGCAGTTTATGGATGCCCTTCTTGAAAAAATCAGCTGGACGGGAGACAACAAACTCTTCAAAGGCGTTTTGTACTGCCTCTCGGGAATTGATTTTTATTCCCGCTAAAAAGTTGTCCAAATTTTGGAAAAAGTAATAGTCGGTAGGCGCAAGATCTGGTGAGTATGGCGGATGAGGGAGAGCTTCCAAACGCAACTCATGCAGCTTAGAGACGGTCTGTTGTGCAGTATGGGGTCGCGCGTTGTCGTGAAGTAGCAGTGGGGCACCCATCTATCAAGCTTTTTCATCTTGCCAATCTGTCGCAAATGGACCAATATTGTTTTGATGCTAACATCAAAAGCTGCTGCCAGCTCAGCTGTAGATTGCAATTCATCTGCTTCCACAATCGCCTTTAATTCATCATTGTTGACCAAAGTTTCCGGACGACCACGAGGTTCATTTTTCAAGTCAAAATTCCCAGAACGGAACCGAGCAAACCAATAACAGGTTGTACGTTCGTTTGTACAGTTCTCTCCGTAAACGTCGTTGATGTTACGTGTCGTTTGTGCCGCGTTGGTGCCACGACGGAACTCATATTCCATAATTACACGAAATTTCGAAGTATCCATTATGAGGAAAAATGTTGAAATGTAATGAAAATACAACGCTAATCAATAAACAAAAGACTGATTTTGTAAATAGAATGTCATATTTTTAAAACAAAATTAATTTGAATTTAGAATTCATAGCCAATCAAAACTTTTTTTTGTTTGAAAAAGTCTGTACTGCAATACGGCAATTTCATAGGTGAAGACCTATTATTATAGCAATGTTCGCTTAAAGTGTTGTATGAAACAGCTGATTTTTTTCCACGATTTCAGGATTGCTTCCATGCAAAATGTTGTTCGTAATTATGGGCCCTATAGGTACTTAGTAAAAGTAAAAAAAAGTTTTGCTTTATTTTATTTACACGTGATCTATAACCGTTTCATGTCATTCACGGTTGACACTCGACTTAACTCTGGCTGCCAGTGTGAACCTATGTAGATAATACCAGAGCAGCCTAGCTTTTAGGCGTCCGCTACAGGCGAACTGAACTTTTGCAATATCCAACTTTCTATTTAATTCTATAGCGTTAAATAAGTTTTGGAACTTCTGCAGCAGTGGAACGTAAAAAAGGTGATTTTGAAACGGAATAAAATACGGTTCAATCGATATTAACTGCAAACATTGTTTTGTTTATGTCGTATCCATAAAGTTAATATACCTCCGTCAGGTATATTATTTTGGGGAATATATAAATGCACTTTAAAAATAATGTAGGTAACACACTTTTAAATGTTTAACCTCAAATTAATTAAATGAACTCTAAAAATAATGGTTTCCACTTTAAATGGGTTAGATGCTAAGCTTTAAAATTCATACTTTGCACAATACAAATTAATTGCTTAGCTTTAAAAACAATACTTTGCATCATATATACAAGGTGTTTGGTAAAAAAGCCTTATAAAGCCGAATATGGTAGATAGGGACCATCAAACTGAACAACTTTGTCTATGGGACCAACTCCGAAATCGCGAAAAAAAAATCAGCTGTTTCATACAAAAATTAATACGAAAATATCAAAATGTATGAAACAGCTATTTTTTTTTTTCGCGATTTCAGAGTTGGTCCCATAGACAAAGTTGTTCAGTTTGATGGTCCCCATCTACCATATTCGGCTTTATAAGGCTTTTACCAAACACCTTGTACAAATTAATTTTTAACTTTAGTTCTGGTTAACAGACGACTAGGTGCGATCTTAGAGTAAGACGGGCTTCTAAGCCTTTTGTTACTCGAAGGGTGCGATGATTCTGGGGCGGTTCGGGGAGTGTCCTTTCCGTACACGTACTTATAATCTATTCTGTGGTATTAGTTAAAGTATTTATGTGGGAAATCAATTTTCAAAATTTTGTATCGCTTTTTGTTTTGTCAGTCGGTACCACATGTTTTAGTTTGTTGTGAAGCATTATTAGGACGAAAAGATAATTCAAAACGCGATTTCGCAACAAAACGAACTTCGTATTCGGCAGTTATTTTTATCGAGTACAGTTAACAAGCATAATAATGGTAGGTACGTTCGTTCCATTGAATTTATTAGTAGTACTGCACTTGGGGAATCCCTTAACTTTCCAGTCCGGTGCTAAACTAAACCTTGTTTTATTCCGATTTTAATTAGTTTTACAAATGAAATGGCTGGGAATTTATTATCGAGAGTGAGTGCTGCTTACAAGTGTCATTTTTCAGCTCTCTCTCTTATAAGCTCTATGAAGGTTAGATAGGTATTTTTTGCTATCTAGCATTGTTTCACAAACACTCATGATGTAAGAATGGGTTAATATACCTACCTAAATAAACATAATTATGAGCATATTCACCTCTCAAACTCAAGCTCACTAGACAACTTTTAACAAAAAGCTTTTTCTATTTCTTTTCACAAATAAAGGTAAATACCAACTTATTACCAAAATTCTTTCCATAAAACTGCGCTAGTATCCGTTTAAATTGTTTTATTTCAAAAACACTATGTTTCATGCACGAAAAATATGCAAATATGTTTTCTAATGGATGGGCAGTTTAGCCAAATCCAGTAGTCGTTATTCGCTACACATTTTTATTGGCAAATAACAATCATTACATGAACTTGGGTTAATACAATAATAGTTCCTTATTAAATAGACAAAACATTGCCGAATAATTAAATAACATAAAATAGCACTACTTTATTGTTATGTGCCAATAAAATGTGTAGCGAATAAGGACTAAGTACTGGATTTGGCTAAACTGCCCATCCATTAGAAAACGTGTAAATTTTTGTGCATGAAACATAGTGTTTTATAAAATTCAATTGAAAACTAATATAGTTTACCACTAATGCTGTCCTTATCGGTATAACCGGAAAGTTAATTCCAATTCCAACACACATGATAGTAATCCAATATTTCTTGGTTGGACATTGAACCATGGTTTAATCCGCGCCCGGTGTTAATGCGGATTCCATCGGCTTTGTCGACGATGGCGGCGGAAAATTTGCGAGTGCCTGATACGGCGAGATTATTCGATACGATATTTTTGGTATTTTTGCGTTGTAAAGTCAGGTTGCAGAGCTTTGGAGCATTGTAACATGGTTTCATGAAACACGGTTTCAGTTACAAAACTTGCTTTTCTTGGTAAAGACCATTGCCTTTTTTGTTCGGTTATTATCCTAATAACCAATTTACATACTTATCATTAGAAAGAAATAGTGTAAACAAATAAATCATGTAAAATTTTGTACGAATTTATGCAAAATATATTTATTTTTAAAATTGTTTTATATTTTGAAACTGTTAAACAAAACTCTTCTTTATCGAATACGCGTCACAAATAAAACTCTTTGAACTGATTTAATTAGTCAGTTTATCTTCAAATAGTTAAAAAAGTTTCTAGTAAAAAATAGAACCTCCAAAATTAGAAGGATCAGCAAGATAAAGCTATAGGATTCACTATAATTACTAGCCTTATAGGAGATAAATAAAAAAACTATTTTCAATCACGCGCATTTTATTAACCAGGTTGCGTTAGCTAGGCTCTCCCCTATTCCTCAATTAATTACACATTAATTGACAATAATAATATAAATTATCCTTACAATTAAGGGTACAAAAATAAAATGTAAAAAATTACTAACTATCTACATATAAATACGGGCGAATGTATTATGATCAAATTCAGTAAATAAACAAACACATCTCTTTAAATACAAAAGCCGAACAATGTACAGGCACAATGACTTTCAAGACTTCAAAAAAAAAGTAAAAAATAAAAATTTCTTATCCGTACGATAAGAGGAAGTGATTCAGCTTTAAAGATTTGTCCCAAACATACTAACAAACTATCCAAATTAAGAAAAAGTTAAAAGTATTTTTTTTTAAGTATACGAGTCAAATAGTTTAGCCGGCATTAATATCCGCTGTTAATAGAATAGAATAAAACTGTTAGTAGAGAGTAGAAAGAAGTACATTGCATGGCATGTTAGTCAATTTTAAAAGAACGTCCAACACACTACATACACTATTATACTTTCTACTAACAGCTAAAATATAGTGTAAACCAGCCCTAAGAGGAAAAACTGGTAGTGAAGTGCCTGCTACACGGCTGCACATGCCAACAACATCCCAACCAAGGTATCCTTGGTGGTTTACAACCGTGTTCATGGAGGTTTAGAACCAAAATTTCGAAACAAGCTGTGTTGGTTGCCAGTCACCTTGGTCGGGCTTATTCCGTTTATCCACCCTGAAACATCCACCCTATAAGGTGGATACTCGGAAGTAAGATATTATGTGAATTACCAGGGTGTATAGATGGACACGAGTTTCCGAGTATCCACCTTAGGGTGGCTGTTCAGGGTGGATAGACGGAATAAGCCCTTGGTCGGGTCGCGGTTAACGAACATAGCAGCCGTGTAGGTAAAGGTATAAATAAGTATATAAAAATGTTAAAGAGTGTTGTTAATCTAATAGAAGTTGTGACTCGCATCTAGAATTATGCTATTTTAATTAAGGTAGGTATAACTAGCTGGTGTTTGATGCTTTTCACTGTCACCTGTACATTTCAACAAACTTCATAAGTTACAGTAGACACCCACTTTTCAAATCACAAATACACATGTTTCAATCAATTATCTATCTAAAACAAAATTTTGTAAGTACAACTATTTATAAATAGGGTTTACGAAGTCTTTCTGTCTTCTAAAGGTCTGGTCAGACAGCGCAACGCAATGCTGGCGCGATGGAAGCAGTCAGCAACGAAAATCACTCAACACTTTAGTATGTACTATGTAAGGCTGCGTGTCCATTGACGCGGATTGACGTCGGTTGAGCGGAGAAACGAGGAAATATTAAGCAATAGGATTGCATAAAATCTCCGCTCCGCAATCTTATCCTTACTTATATTATAAATGCGAAAGTCTGCTTGTTTATTTGTTTGTTTGTTTGTTACGCCTTCACGTCGTAACTAGTGAACCGATCATCATGAAATTTTGCAAACACGTTGTCAGAGGTGTAGGAAAGGACATAGGGTACCTTACATTTAGAAAAAACATAAAGTTCCCAAGGTGAAAAACTGTCCACACAAACGAAGTCGCGGGCGGCCGCTAGTTTATTATATTTCATCGTTTTGCCGCTCAACCGCCTCGCTCCGCTTCAATAGACAGGCAGCCTAATAGCGAATTCCATGGAACACTATTATACTGCGCCTGGTATGTGTGGTACTCTGCCGCAGAGCCACCACTTTAGAAACCGATTATCTATATCTTAAAATAATGTAGAGTCTATCTAAAAAGTCGGTTTACCTGAGAAAATATAAAATAAAAATAAACTTATACTGGTAACCCTGTTGGTGTTGTCAAAATTCTATGTTGTGTTTCAAAATTCAATGTTAACAATTAGAATTTTGACAGCACCAACAGGATTACCAGTATATTTTTTTTTAATAATAATTTTTCAGGTAAACCGACTTTTTAGACAGACTTAATGTCAAACGTACATTACGTACGTATGCCGTTTATAGTTGTGCGTGCATTAGGTTATCATAAAATAGATATTGTTTGTGGCTATGCTGCGGAGCATACTTTCTAGAGCATATATTTTTAGATTTAAATTATCGATTTCTAAAGTGGTGGCTCTGCGGCAGAGTACCACACCCAGTATAGCATTCCAAGAGACAAGATTTACGTGGGCGACCCTTTGTTACCACCAGTCATGTGAAATCGAACTCCTTGACAAATTCCAGAAAAGATGTCTCACAGTTTTCAACATTATTCCAAAAACTCAATACGACAAAGAACTAAATAGTTCAAAGATTTTCGTTGCTGACCATTCCAATCAGGCAAAATACTCAAATTCAAAAAGTTGTCAGTTTTAACAGAAACTCTAATCTCTATTTAACTGACAGAATCCTTAAAGTTAAGCAGAGTTACAAAATTTTGGCTAAGAAGCCTTTGAGTAGTTGGCCGATAGAAGACGTCAGATAGGGCTGTGCTGCTGACTCGACCTTAAAAATTATAATTTAGCGATATAATTATACTTATTTATTTTATCATTATAGTAAAGTTATTTATACTTTGGTAGTAGACTATTCACTGCAAAACTCGAAGAGAAGAAGATCAATATATCCTATGGCCTATTATCATACAGTGACTAAACTAGTTTTAAATTTGCTATCAGTCTGAATTCAACAACAGTAAACTACAAATTATTTTATTATATTACACTTCGTTATTTCCATTGATATTAGGTACATAATATATTTGAAATTGTTGGGGTTGAAAGTGGATTTATATTTACAGTATTTTTTTAAATGACCACACTCTCAATTATATTTACACTGGATAGAGTTGGACTCTGAAGTAGTTAGTACCATGTCGCACCAATGATGGCTTTTATTTTAGGGTTACAATTTACCGAACAAGCTATAGTAAGTGTGACAAAGTACCGGAGTGCTCAGCTACTTCTCCTTAAACATTTACATATCTTTCATAAAGTGTTTGTAAATAAAATTCCAAGTTGAGAAATGTAATCCAAGTCAGTTACATTATATTACATGCGACTTTTTAAACCGTATACTGCAGTAGATATTATTTCATGAATGCAAAATGCAAATGGTAACTTAGAAATTCATAAGATTGTGCAAAGAACTTGGTGAGGTAGCAGAAAATATTTTTGGCTTACATCCAACCAGTTGAAAGATTCTGCAGATTCCTGATTTAAAAGTTTAAACTACATTTATAGTTAAATAAATAATTTCAACAACGCAATCACAATATAAATTTAAGTACACCGTATTGCAGTTGACAAGGAAAGACAAAGGCACAATTGCTTGAAACATACTAAAGTTTAACATTCAGAATAATATTTTTCCAAGTTAAACTGTTTGCTAAATAACATTATAATACTTCAATCGTTACTAAGTTAAAATAATTTTAAACATAATATCTGTTAGCTTACTCGAGGCAGATTAAGTTTTAAAATTTGAAGTAAAAGTAATCCATAAATTGAATTGTCTAACACCCGTTTTCACTAAACTGAATCGTTTGTGTTTTCCTAACCACAACTCGACCAAATTAAAACGTCATTAACTGTCAGTCAGCTTTCATGCACTTTATCTTGGTCGAGTTGTAATTAAGCAAAGACTTAGGCGATTCTTAATTTTAGTAAAAATGGGTGTAAATCTGTAACTATACAAACAGGTAGGCACATTATGGGATTAAAAAACAACAATTTACATCCCTATACATAAAGATACATCTATAACTCTGCTAGTTTGCAAAATTGTCAGTGATAGCGTGTATGTAAGAGTATTTATCAGTGCAAATGTCTGACATTTCATAGAATTCTATGCTTTACTTTCCTCATGAAATGCTCCTGCAACCAACTCACTCTGTTACAATACAGCCTGCAATTGGATTTGGTCTATTTGAATCTTAATTAGAACATCATTTATCAGCTAGCCTAATAAGTAAGACATTGTCGTTTGGTTTTGATACGGGTTTATTTTTTTTACTTATTGTTTTATGGAATTTTCATGTAGCTTTTTTGTCTGTCTCCTTCAATATAACTATGACGGATGAGAATAAAATTAGGCATAAAGTCGTTAGAACGGCTGATAAAAATAAAAAAACAGCAGGTTTTAAATTATCTTTATAGATACGGATGATGATCACACAAAAGCATTGTGTGACTAACTTTAATTTTGATTACCATCTTCTAATAGGTGTTTCAATATTTTTTCGACATCATTCACTAATACTTATTTATTTCTTAATTGTATTTATTTACTTAGTATTATAAATTATCATTCAACATTATTACAATTTTATGTTAAACACTTTTAGTTAATTCGTTACAATAAAAAATTTGCAATAAAAACAACTGATCAATTTATATATTACTTAATGAAATTATGACACCTTATTGCATATTCACTTTAAAAAACCCAGTAAATTCATTTTTATTCACTAAATTTAACGTTTCTTAACTAAATTTTGACTATGGATGTTGTTTCACTATAACACGACCACATTAAATAGGCTCTAAGAATTAAAGTTTTGCAAGTCTTTGGCGTAGTTACACTAGAGCCTGGTTATACACTAGATAGTTTTGGTTACGATACTACTGTCACTGGGGCTGGAACAGTCGTCTAATCTTTGGTTTTTCAGGTCCTGAAAAAAAAACAAAAAATTGTAACTAACGGCATCTTTAACATTATTTTTTGATTCCGTCCACAGGTACAGTAAAAATTCTACGTGAGAATTTGTCCGCGGGAAAAATTCGTCAGTGAAATAATGCCTATATCGCAAAAAGTATACATATTTTCTATAATATACGTGCCTCACTAAAAAATCGTGTAGAATTCTAATAGTTAGAGAGCTATTGAAAATTACTGCAAGAGTTATCTCAAGGTCCTTCTCTCAATATGATAGAGTGTTTAGGGTGTACATGCGTCAGCACTTACTCCCAGCGTCAGGAAGTGGAACACCTGGCATCAGCACGCTTCCAAACATGTAGCATTTTGAAGGGCTCTACAAGAGTTATTTCAAGGTTCAAATTTGGCAATATGGTAGAGAATAGCACAAAAAAAAATAAGACGGCAGTTAGACCGCAGTGTCATGGAACATGCCGAGTCAGCACGCCTCGTAAGTTGTATGAATTTCGAGGTCGGTACAAGAGTTATCTCAAGGCTGAAAATTTGAATACTGCTTAATTAGTATGCATAATTTATGAAAATAACAGTCAGACCACAGTGTCATGGAACATAGGCAGTCAGCAGTCGCTCAAAGGGTGGAGTCCAAATAAGCTGTTTGGAGCTACAACGTGTTACGAACGGATTACACAGTTGAAACTTGCTAAGTAGATGTATTCTGTAAGCCGCTCTACGATTTTTACACAAAAAATAAAAAATTAAGGGGGGTTCCTCATACATGGAACTGAAACAGAAAAAAAATTTTTTGGCGCTGTGAGTAGGTGCTGACGCATGTACACCCTAAACACTCTATCATATTTAGAGAAGGACCTTGAGATAACTCTTGCAGTAATTTTCATTAGCTCCTTAATTATTTTACCGTTATACGGTGAAATAATTTTTAAAATCGTTTTGTAGTTTTGGAGAAATTTTTATTACATCCAAAAACTTTAAACTCTTTATACAGCATGAAATTTTAATCATTTGGTTCCCGAAGTAGCGTAGTTCCACTCGTGATTACAAAAAACTTTTACGATGGGGCCAACTCTGATATCGCGAAAAAAAAACCGGCTAAGAGCGAGTCGGACACGAAGGGTTCCGTACCAAAAACGGCACAAAAAAGTTTGTGGTATGGGAGCCCCCCTTAAATATTTATTTTATTCTGGTTTTAGTATTTTTTGTTATAGCGGCAACAGAAATACATCATCTGTGAAAATTTCAACTGTCTAGCTATCACGGTTCATGAGATACAGCCTGGTGCCAGACAGATAGACGGACATCGGAGCCTTAGTAATAGGGTCCCGATTTTACCCTTTGGGTACAAAACCCTAAAAAAATCAGCTGTTTCATAAGAAGTACATTAAGGTCGAGTAGATATTGCGCTATTAGCCATTTGTATGGAACAGCTGTTTTTTACCATTGAAAATGGTTATCAAATGCAAATCGCCTGAGACGTATTTTTGACCATATCTCCGAGGATTTTAAGAGGATCGAAATGAAAATAATACCAAAAGTTGAGGAGTTTATCGAGACACGTGCGAACGTTTGAATTTTGAAAATCTATTGGTAACTTTTTTTTGAATTTTGCGAAATTTCGAAAATTCCGGACTTTTTGGGGGATGTTTGTTTACTAAATTGTAAATATTTCGGAAAAAAACCGACTTAAGAAAAAATGAAAAAAATGGTCCTAGGGTATTAGTTTAGCTATTAAATGGCGAAATAATTTTGAATATCGTTTTATAATTGTGACCTGTAGGTGGTCCCTTTAGATTTGAAATTGTAGAAAAACGGCTGTTTCCGTACATAAAAAGTGATGTAGCTTCTATGATTATTGACCGATCGTCATGGTAATAGTGTTAAAAGATGCAGAAGCAGACGAGAAGTGCACTCGTTGGAATTTTAAAAATTGGTTAATATTATTTCGGCTGCGTCGAGGCAGACAGCGGGCGCTTTTGTGGCACGAGGCGGAGCCGAGTGTCACAATCGTAAAAATAAATAGGTACTACCTAGGCAACTTTAAAAATATAATAGGACTTTGCATTTGATTTGATTTTGGTTTTCGTAAACTTTTGTGTTCATTTTCAATGCTCCGATTCTTGCGGGGGCTGTAAAATCTGTGAATTTTTTATCATGAGTGGAACCACCACATCGCGGGATCCAATTGATTAAAATTTCAGCGTGTATGACGTATGTATCTCCCTTTATCAATATTCCTATACCTACCTATCATTTGTGGTGTAGATATCAAAAATGCAAATTAATTGTTATTACAACTGTTGTAATAACAACTATGCATTTTTGAAATCTTAATTGGAGCCACACTCAGAGGTCTGAACTCACGTAAAGAAAAAATATAATTTAAAAAATTGAGTAAGCTTTTTACTCACTCGGGAACACGATAGCCTTTGCACTACAATTTCTAGCCGGTCACCCGCCGAAGCAATCAGGGGCACCGTCAGACAGCAATCGTAGTCCACTGTCCTCGTTCCATTTACCTTCATAGAAAAAAAAATATTATTAGGTAGTTATTTCAATGTGCTATACTGTAAACAAGTCTCAAACCGCGGTTTGCAACAGCACAGACTGTATTTTGCAGTGAAATACCACTGTCTGAACTGTTTTAATTTCGGGTCGCACAACAATGGAAAATCTATTGTGTTTCTTTTTCCCGGGCTTGAAGGATTAAAAACTTCTGTTTTTAACCACCATTTAATACCGTGTTGTTGTAGTTAGCACATATAACAAATATTTTAAATACATATAATATTGAAGTTTTACCTACTCAATGTTAATCTACACTAGACTTTTACTACTGTATTTTGGAAGATCCATGATCAGAATTAATGGTCAACGGCATTTCAGAATGGACTATTGAACAGTGTTTTAATCATATAGCAAGACTTAGTACGGATAACAGCGTCGCTTAACGAGTTAGCAACAAAATTCATGTGCGCGCGTATCGCCCCTGCACGAACTAAACGTATGTTGTGTCGGCGCGCGGCGTGCAAGTAAATTTAACCCTGTTGCCCATGCCATGGTACGTTATTTATTTCCCTCACCTGTAATATTCTGTCATAAGGCCTCAGCAGTCCGACTATGTCAGCTGGACCTCCTTTCCTTATCCTGTTGATGTAAACCCCCCTCTCATAAAGACCATCAGACACGGAGAAACCATAGTCGTCATAGATGGCATCTTTATAAAGGATCACGTGGTGGACCGAGCCGCGTGTCGGTGAGATAGTGTCACTACTGTACAGACCTATAAACAATACAAAAACATAATAATCTTAGGTAGAAAGCATTAAGGGTGCACCGAGCGTCCACTAGCGCCGCCAATCAAGAAAAATCATTACAACGAAATAACTATGTTTAACAAAATTCTGAAACATATTAAAACTAGTAATAGTTATAAACTATTTTTGTATGCGTTTTTTTCCTGGTTTAAATGTGTTTGTGTAGTTAAAACCTGGATTAACGCCTAAAGTGGCCACTTTAGGCGTTAATCCAGATTTTATCCACACGAACGCATTTAAACTTAGAATTTTACGCATACAAAAATAGTTTATAACTAATACTAGTTTTTATATGTTTCAGAATTTTGTTAAACATAGTTATTTCGTTGTAATGATTTTTTCTTGATTGGCGGCGCTAGTGGACGCTCGGTGCACCCTTAAAAGATGGTATACAGGATATCCCAAAAATTTGCCACACGGAGGGAAAGTATCTTAAATATTGAAGATAGAAAATGTTACTGAAAGAAGACTTCATTTTATTTTTAAAAAGAATTGGAACTGCATTCAAAGATTTTTGAAAAATCGCCTGCCTTAGGCAGGAATCGAACCCACCAAAAACAATTGCAAAATTTGTATCGTAAAAAAAAAAACAATTTTTTTTTTACGATACCAATCGAAAGAGTTACTCATAAGGATTATTTTTTCTTAAGTGACACAGCATCTTAAACAAAAGGAAGACCATGGAATTTAACATTTAAACTTTATTTTTTACAAATTGTATCAATTTGTATTCAAACGTAAGCGATTTTTCAAAAAATCTTTGAATAAATTTCCATTTCTTTTTAAAAATAAAATGAAGTCTTATTTAAATAAAATGACCTATCTTCAATATTTAAGGTACTTTCCCTCCAGGTAGTAGGTACACGTCGACAAGAGTCCTTATAAAGGTTTATAGGTAATTCCAATTTCAATTAAGTATTCTAAAACTACGAGTAATTATGATGTATAATATAGATGTAGGTATTTTCTTGAAAGATTGATCAGTAATTATGATTTCAATTTAGACGTATTTTAAAACTATAAATTAGTTATACGATTTTTTTAATGTTACTGGTAACTTTCGGTCTCTTCAAATTAATGCATGCTAATTTGGTTAGACACATATAAAACCGAGTAAATTATTCTAGAGGAATCCATAATGTTAAATAAAATATACATTTCGTATCGTTGAATATTGTGACGTGATCTCTTTTTTATAAAAAGGGCGCTTCTCGAATTTTATGATATAAAAACTTTTGATATTTATTACCTGGCACATCATTTTCGTAAATAGGGCTCGTTGAAAATTGAAAACTCGTCCCAGGCATAACAGGTTTAAGAGGTGATTTTTGAGGGGTAGTCACTGTGTAAATTCCGTTATTTAAATAATCATTGTCCCAATTTGGCCGTCTATTCTTCGGCGAAACTATACCGTAAGGACCCATCTGGACATAGTCGCATTTGCAAGACGACCTTTCCATATTATGGATCTGGCAGTCTTTCATGTTTGTCGTTAATATTTCTATTTGTTGAACATCGTCTTCCCTCGTGATGTTCTTGTTCTTTATAGCGCTTTCTGGTATTATACATGTGTTTTCATAATGGAAAGTTTTGAGAGAGTTGTTCAGTGAGTAGTTTGGTAAAGGTAGGTCGTTAACGCTGTAAGGCGCAGCGGCATTGAAGTTGGAAGCTAGAAGTTTGTCTTCGTCAGTTGGAGAGTACGGTTGTTTATCAACTATCCGGGTTTTGTCTGGCACCGCGTATTCTATTACTTCTGAGGTAGCTGCAATTGAATAGTTTAGATTATTCAACATTTGATTAGATTTGATTGGATAACCAAACACTGGATTTTTGTAGGTAAATCAAATGGACTCTACAACACACATATTATTATGATAATTACTTATATATATGTTACGGCTAATATCCGAAGTGCGGCTAAACCTAGTTTTAGCCGGCTAAAACTAAGTGTAGTCGATAGCTGTTGGCTAAAACTAGGTGTAACCGATTTGCTCTAGTACTTCTGTAGGTCCCGAATACAGGTTAAGAATTTCGAGGTTATCTTTTTAACAGACAACAGAAACAACTTTCTTAACAAAGAAGTCTACACCTAGTTTTAACCGGCTACACCTAGTATTAGCCGCGAGCAAATCGGCTACATCTAGTATTAGCCGCTAGCAAATTGGCTACACCTAGGTTCAAGCAAAAGCTACTGGCTACACCTAGTATTAGCCGGCTAAAACTAGGTTCAGCTGCGCTTCTGGTATTAGCCGTAACATTATACATATAATTTTAAGGTAAAGCAAAATGACATTCCACTATTTTAAAGCTTTTTTTATCTACTTATCAATAAAAAATACTGTTATCAAGAGGCATACATCATTACTAGTAATGTATTTTTTGATATTTTCTTACCACAATTGGCACTAGTTCTAACTGGAGTGTTTTGATCCCAGGACTCAACAGCACTGTCGTTAGAGAGTCCTGGGCTGGACGTGGAATGACTTGAATCCCTTGCACTGCACTCAGCACTCTCCAGAGGGCCTATTAGATAAGTTTCGTCATACATTATTCTACTTTATGACTTTAAAATATACTACACTTCAATCGTAGACGTATACATTTGATAACTACTTCATTTTGAAAGAGCTTTGAATGTAAATGAACCATTAGTTATGTAAAATTAAAGCCTTGTATTTTCCGCAAATATAATTATTTTAAATTAACCACAATGATTTACACGCGAGGCTTCAGACCATTAACTCGATCAAATAAACATATTTATCAAAATATCAAATTATACACGTTTTACAAATTCAAAAGGCAAATTATTGAGTATAATAAAAAGTAGCGTAAATTTTTCAATTCCAAATTACCTGTTACTTTTCTACAAAGTTGTAACTGAACTCTTTGTCCACTTTGTTGTAAAAGTTTTATGGCTTCCGATAGTGGTTTGTTCAAAACACTTTCACCATTTATTGTGAGTAATTCATCGCCTATTGCTAACTTTCCACACTTTTCTGCTACACCGCCTGTAAAATACGATAGGAAGTTAACTTGTTGATTTATGATCACTTTGTGGTCATTCGTATTTGTGTTATCTTTACCTTCAACGAGCCCACTTAGTAAAATAGGTTGGTTGACATCTTCACTACCAGCAATTGTCAGCCCTAAAGGACCATTTTCTTGTTTGATTAGTTCGACAGTAAAAACAGCTGTATTCCCATTTTCATTGCTTCCATGGCTTCTTTCACTTTCCTTTGCACTGTTATTAGGGCTGTCAGTATGATGGCCAGAATCCTCGCCGCTATGAACCACTGCTTTGATTTCAATGTTGCTAAAACTTTGCAATGTAAGTTTTGCGTTCTGTTTGTGAATGTTTGACCAATCTTCTGTCAGATCACGTTTCCGAATTTTAAGTGTAATTATATCTTCAGGTGAGTTTTGTAGAATGTTGAAGGCCGTATCCTAAAATATGAATATTGATTGTGTCATATTGTTTTAGTTTTGATATTTAAACTATCTTTTATTAATTAAATTGCTTGAGTAACATCTAATTTTGATTGAAAACAAACTATGTCGGGATTTATACCATGATTTTTGAGACTCCGATATTTCAGCGCAATTGCATGCGCCATAATCACGAAATAACTGTCGATTGTGTAAATCACGACATAGTTTGTTCTAATAGCGTTAATAACCATGCAAATTTAAAGCAATAAATTAAGTATTTATTCTATTCTATCTAATTTTGATAATTAAATAAGTATATGTTTTCAATATCTTTAGAACTAGCTGTAATTCATTTTCCATTTTTTTTTATTAAAATTAAGTAGTTACCAATGAAAGGTTGTGTAATGGTTGACCATTGATAGCTAACAGCTGATCCCCTGGAGCTAGTGCACCACTTCGATGAGCTACAGAACCCGGCTTAATGTCCGATATAACCATTGGTTCTTCATTGCTCAGTAGCTTTTGCTTACATCCTGCGAAGAGTAAGAAAGAAAGTAATTAACTAAACAAAATAAGGCTAATTTTTGAAGTAACTAAAATGATTGAAAGATACGTACTAAAACGGAAACTAAATATTTATAAAAGACAAAAGAACAAAACACATAGTAGGTAGATGTGAAAGGCAAGAAAAAATCTGCTATTACCAAAATAAAATCAAATAAAAAGTACCTGTTTTATTTCCAATACCTGTTATTGTAACACCAAGCCCGGCTGTCGATTTAGCTAATTTCACGTTAAATACTCCACTAGAAGCTTCTATAGTATTTGGCATACTGAACTCGACATTGAGCGTCAAATATTTGGGATTATGAGAGTCATTCCTCCGTTGTAATATTTCGTTAGCTACGTCAACTGTTAAATTTTCATGTCCATTTATGGACATAACTCTGTCTCTTATTTGAAGGCACCCAGATCTGGAATGTAAAGCTATATTTAATAAAAGAAAAATTTGAAGAAATATGTCAATACTTCAATGTCTTGGCATTATTTTAAAATTTTATTGAACAAGTTTGTGTTTGAAATGCAAATAATTTTGTTATTGGAAATAAAATTATTTGCATATTTATTGAGATCACGCCTTAAAAAAAGGATCATATATATGCAAATATTACAAAGAAATCATAAAATAAAAATATTATGTTTAATAAAATATTCTGTGTAATTTGAATTCTTCGAACTTAAATACAATAAGAAAATATTCTTTTCCGGAGTAAATGTAATAAATTCTTATTGCTGTCGTACTTCGTCATAAACATACTTGAAACATCTTGAGTATGGAAATAATGTTGTTTGTATTTATTTTTAACCACGAGATTACTCTAAGAGGCTTCAAAGAAAAATATGTATCAATAAAGCTTAGAATAATAATAATTTTTTTTCGAAACCACATATTCTCAACCTATCTCCTTTCTACACAATAATGTAAAGGATCAACGGATAATATTAAATCATGTAAAAAATAAAAAAGTTACGCGCTGAAGACGAACCTCTTCTAAGAAAGTACATATTTACTGGATTTATAGATTTTTAAAGCTAACTTTTAATAAAAACTTCTAAGAAACATTTTTATTATGAAGCTTTGTGATCTGATTGATAAAAATATGAATGATCGAGTAATTTAATAATATTGTATCGTTCTGAATAAGTTATGACAGATAAAAATATTTCAGTATGATTGCCACTAAACTCTCTTTAGAGCTTTTACATTTGATGTGAGAATTTTCACAAAGTAATAATTTGTCTATAATATTTTCAATTTGAATTTGATTTTGCACTTTACTACGTTTCAACTCATTTTCAGCTGTGGTGGATGGTTCTTAAAAAACCGGCCAAGTGCGAGTCGGACTCGAGTTATTATAGCGGCAAAAATACATCATCTGTGAAAATTTCACCTGTCTAGCTATCACGGTTCACAGCCTGTTGACAGACAGACAGACAGACAGAGGGACAGCGGAGTCTTAGTAATAGGGTTCCGTTTTTACCCTTTGGGTACGGAACCCTAAAAAACAGCAACATGCAGGTTTGTTAAAGTTCGGAATTAACCTTTATTATTTAACATGAGTAAGCGCATTTCACCTTAGGCTATTATATCCATAAGTGTTAATATTATAAATTTGAAAGTTTGTGGGTTTGAATGTTTGTTCTTCAATCACGCAAAAATTACTGAACTGATTTGGTTGGGACTTGGCACACATATAGTAGATAGCCTCAATTAAAACATAGAATACTTTTTATCCCGATATTCCTACGGCAATGGGAACCACGCGGGTGAAAACGCGGGCGGCCGCTAGTCCTTGATAAATCTTTTTCAAAAATATAAACTTATAAGCAATATTTAATAAAACCTTCTACGTACCTATATGCCGGTGATTGGGCAGCAACATGCGACACCACTAAGGTTGCATTCTCCTCATGTACCGCCAACCCACTGCTCTGTCCCGGTGGTACCTCCAGTTGGATATTCAGCGACTCGGTCCGACACACGCTCAGACTCATATAGTTTTGTTGGTTGTCTGTGGGTTAATTAACTAGTCTGTTATTTACAAACGTGGATTTGGGTATACGGGCCTAAACAAACCAAGCGTCTTGGCCTTTGCTTTATCTTCGTGTCGTCGTGTAGTTGTTTTTGTAGTTCCAAGCGAGCAATTGGGATTGTTATGCTTAATTCAATTTGGAGGGACGTGAACACATTTGCTATTTGATTGAACTAGCAGTGTTTCAGATCAATATTATTATAAAAAAAAATATTTTACTTATATTTCTGTACTGATAGTTGGTCAAATGATTTAAAATTTCCATTTTCTAACTACTTAATTTTGCATGGTTTGATATCTTTTTTGGAAACACGTATCCAGATATTGACCACTAAAGACACCACCTGTTTAGGCCCTGTGCCTCAATAAAATAAAACCTAATAGGTATATCTATATTTTTAATTCTAACGACATATTTTTTACTTTTTCTTTCTTTCGTTTCCTGGGATTGAAGGCAGTATTATTAAGTAGCTGATTGTTTGACTTTTTTCAGTTAACATCTCCCATATTGTCTAGTATCTCAAAACACTAAATAAAATGTAATATACTCGTATAAATAATATGAGGAAAAGAAAAGAAAAACCAATTACTGATTATTAAGTTTAGCTTAAGACCTTTTCAGCTACTAAATTCGATTACAATCACTAGGGCACAAACATATTTACAGTGGTTTGTTTTGTCCTAAGAAAATAGCCAATCTCTTTTTAAAGGTATCAATTTATTTAGATAAATGTATCAATAAGGAGGTCCTTACCATAGTCATCTTGTAGGCCTAATTTGGGCATCGAACTTTGCCTGTAATTCCTTTGCCGGTGTTTCTTAGTATTCAGTGTCCCAGATATGGAATTTTCTGAAAAAAAAACTCACGAATTATTAAATAGAAAAAAAAACAAGTCTTAATATTACTTTATAACTACCTTAGTAGCTGGCTAAGTGCTACATATTTAATATTACTACTAAAGGTAGTAACTTCATAATGAAAAGTTCATAGTTATTTTATTTTATTTGCTATTATATTAAGGCCGCCAATTGTTCCACTTTTTCTACCGTCCTTGTATGTTTTTATTATAGTGAACAATAAAGTATTCATTCATTCATTATAGACCGAAAATCGTTAAAATATTAATCTGGTTGTAACTTAGGCTAAAAATATAAATCAGTTTTATAGTAAAAAAAAAGAGGAACCATAATTAGCGCTTCAGAGATTCACCAAAATCCTAGACCACTGGTACCCGAGGAGGACCACTGGTATACGAGATCGACCTAGGAACATTTATGACTAAAGAGATCAACATTTTGACCGTTTAACTCATCAAATATTTATCAAATCACAGTTTAACCCACCAAATATTTATCACTAATAATTTTAGCTATCCTTGGCGATCGACCTTAAAACATCTCGCGATCGACCAGTCGATCGCGACCGACCGTATGGACCTCTGCCCTAGACTGTGACATGGGACATACCGGTCCCGAACAGACGGGTTCGCTATTTTTTTTTATTTGCAGTCAAGTGATTATCAAGCTACATTTTGAAACATTTTGTTTAATAATCATAACAAAATCTGGTTACATATTTTATAAACTCAACTTTTCAAAATAACTTCAATATACTATTCCCATTCTTCATCAATATCTTTAGCTACGTACTCGTATATCATATGATACATAATCTTAAATGGCGATTCTTCACAAAGTTCTTACATCTAACGCTAGCTTTTATCGCAAAGTAGCTCCAAAGGATCACGAGGGCGTGGATTCTAAAGATTAATTACCATAAACTTTGCTTTAAAACCCCAGTAACTCAACTCCGTATCAAAACACTTCGATTGTTGAATTCGAATTGAACCAGCATTTATTAGCAGAAGCACATTATAGACATCGAAACTTCAGTCTTTTGAGTTATACGCAGAACTTTGATGTTCATACGTACGATATTGAAATACTGTTTATGCTATGAGTGGTTAGCGATGACTTAATGCGAAAAATATTTCAATGTTAACCCTCATCTGTGTTAAGGAGGTTATAAAACCGAAAGTGACGCCCTCAGAGATTTGTATTTAATATGTTGTTATGATTGTAATAAAACTTTACGTGGAATTTTAAGGACCCATAGTCTAGTATTTTGGAAGGTATCACTATATTCCCGCATAGTCATTTGTAGAAGTAGATAGCAAGATGTTTCAAAAACGGTTTTAGCAGTTTTCCTATCTACTTCTAGCCAGTGACTACGAGGGAATGTAATGATACCGTTTAAAAATACTAGACTATGGGCCCTAGACAACCGCCTTAAACCCTAACGACACTTGTAATCTGCCACTGTATTTATTTATTTAGTATTTTATTTTATTTAGGAAACAAAATCTTGTACATTAGTATTGCAGACAAAAATATGAACTTCTTATAGACTTATAGATCCATAAAGTTTATAAAATTACAAACCGTTATAGTATTTTTGAAGTACCATAATATGTAAATAGTAAGTAAAATAATAGGTATTTTAAAATTATATAATAAATCCTAAAGCGTAATTTGGGACTCTGGCGCAATACACTGCCCAATCCGGACCATTTCGGATTCTGACTCGGTAGCTTAAGTGGTCAATGCTTTGGGCCAAAATCCCCAAATCCCCAATGGTGCAGGTTTGAGTCCGAGGTTCTACGGGTGAGTCGATTTTTTATAGTTTACAATTTTTCTTAACTAATAATTGCATTATCACTTCAAGAAAATGTTAATTAAGTAGGAGTCGATTACGCCTCTTGTAGCTTTCGCCATATTGAGCTAGTTTGCTTTCAGCTTGAGCAATTCAGGATAAGTTTGTTCCGGACTGACGAAGAAATCATTGCGTCTCCCTCACCCCTACTACTATTAAGTGAAAGGCAAGCCATCTTATTCAACGTTTAAATTGACTTGAAAACCACTAATTGGGTACTTGGGTAGGTTTTTTCTTACAAAATGAACTGATCGGTATTGAGGGAAATTAATGAATGAATGACAATTTATTTGCAAAAGACATGGTTTAACATGTTAAACCATGGCCACCAAAAAATATTATTTATAATAGGTTAATAAATTAAGTATGTACAAGAACTAAATGAGATTTTTCGTTAAAAAATATTATAATAAAAAATAGATAATGCTAGAAAAGTATTTTTTACCATTGCCACTCTAAAAAGTGCGTTTAATTCAACGATAAGAGTGAATAATAAGCGATTTTATTCACCGAGTGAATAAAAATAATTTGAATTTGGAACAAGCGCGCATCATGTACAAAAAAGTACCTATGCCTACTGGCTGCTATGGAGCTATTCCATAGAGCCATAGTTTTTTTTTTTTTTTTTCCTTTATTTACCATTTAAAAATACAAGATAATAACAACGTTCATAATCACAATTTTAAACCACTAAGGTTTGTTTGATGCGATTACATTCACTAATAAAACTTAAACAAAATAAAAACTAGGAGTTGGGTGGGTATACTCGTAAGTGTAATAATGACAGTCACTACATAATATTTTTCAAATTACTTAAAAAATAGATCTTGAGTTTGTTTTTTATATTAGTGTGTTTTAAAGTACCCGATAATTCAGGCGGTAGATTATTTATTAGTCGGGGGACGAGGTAGTTGGCAGTTCTTTTGCCGTACACATTGCTCGCACGACACGTTTGGAGCCGGTTTCTTGCTACCGCGCGCGTATACACCGGGTGATTTATTTCTTTTTTAAAAATGTCGTTAAAGAAATGAGTTTTTAAAAACATATATTTGAACTGGGTTTGAACCGGCAATATTTTACAATGCCTAAAAAGACCACTATCGTCCCCATGAAATTTATATCGGATGTTATTTGATACAATGTGTTTTAAAATTTGTACCTGCAGGTTATATATTTTATTTAGGTATGTGTTATAGCTACGGCCGTAACTACATAAACCATACTGAACATACGATTCAGCAAGCGAGTTATACAACATTAATTTTACTTTATATGGGATTCTTCTTTTTAATATGGTTATGTAGGCTAAGAATTGTCTGAGCTTGTCGCAGACATATTCAATGTGGTTGCGCCAATTGAAGTTATTATCTATTTGTAGTCCCAAGTATGTATGGGTGTTGACAATGTCTATACCGGGACAATCACAAATGTCATTTTTTTGAGAGTGAAGACAACTGTGATCGTGAGCCACGACGCTACTTAAGTTAGTGGACTTTATATAAGGAGATTTAATTACGAGCAGTTTGGTTTTAGATGTGTTCAAAACCAAACCAGCATCATGGCACCATTTTACGACCGCATTGAAATCTGTCTGAAGCTGATCGCGTGCAGCATGAGGGTCTTTGTTTGCAACAACTAAACATGTGTCATCTGCAAATTGGTAACAAGAACTATGGTTAATACAATGACTCATTTCATTCACGTAAGATAGGAAGTGTAGGGGCCCAAGCACCGATCCTTGAGCCGTGCCTTCGGTTACTATTTTGGGATTACTATACGTATCACTAACTTTCACAATGAACTTCCTATTTTGAAGATAGTTTTTACACCATTCAAGCAATGGTCCCCTTACACCACAGTTGTCAAGTTTTTCAACTAGCCGACGGTGATCTAAGGTATCAAATGCTCGTGAGAAATCAATGAATAAGACTAGTACGTGTTTCTTATCATTCAAATATTCATTGACTTCATCTGTGAACTTAAGTAATAGATCATTAGTGCCTTTTCCAGTTTGGAAACCGAATTGGTTTTCGTATATGACTTCGTGTTTTTTGTAAAACTCTTGTATCTGTTGACAGATATACTTTTCGACAATTTTATCGATTGAAGATAATAATGTTATTGGTCGGTAATTTTGATAGTCGTCCCGTTTACCTTTTTTGTGCAAGGGCCTCACACATCCCATCTTTAGCTCATCAGGATAGATACCAGTTTTAACACTTAGATTGATAAGATTGGCAACAGCCGCAGACACACCAGCGTCTACACTTCGGATCTCAGAAACTTTAATATTATCTGGGCCTGGTGCCTTTTTAACGTTAAGTTTTTTTATTATTTTACAAATATCATCACTAGAAGCATTTCGAAAATATATGCTAGAGTCAACCGGTTTAGCTTTCACATTAGGTTTAAGAAGCTTCACCTTGCAATTAGGGATAATGTCTTTTACAGCCTTATCAAACCCTGATGCGAAGTCTTCGACGATGTCTTGGATAGTACGGCCTTGATCTCCAAAAGCTTTTGAAATTGCCGAATCGATTGATAATGTCACTCTGCCCATCATTTTATTGATGATCTGATAGATTTTTTTTGTATTTCCAAAATTTTCTTTTATATGATTCAGATAATACTTATTGCGATTAATTTCTAAAATTTTATGCACTTTATTTCGTATTTTATTATATTGTAATTTTAATTTTGAGTCATGTGGGTTTCGTATCCAGTCACTGAAAAGTTTATCACGTTTGCGACATAATTGAGTGACATTGTCATCGATCCACGATACACTAAAACTAGGCGTGTTGTTATGTTTACTTAATTTACATTTCCTTAAACTAGTCGCCGTATCTTTCGCATTTTGAAAGGATTGTTTTATAAAGTTGTAAATATCATTAGGGGAATTCATGGTGTTCGTCTGCATCCAATCAGTATTTTTAAGTGTATTATGTAAAGTATCATAATCAATAACTGGTTTATCTAAAACACCCCGTGTGTACCCGCGCGGTGCAGCGTCGTTTATGCAAGCGATAATAATGGCCCGGTGATCGGCCAGTGCAATATCCAGAGCTGCCGTGTACGGATGTAATGTGGGGAGTCGCGCAAATATATGATCAATGCAGGATTTTGTGATAATTCCTAACTTTTTTTCAATCCTAGTGTACTCGGATATTCCACACATTAATCCGTTCGCGCTCAGTGTTTCCAAGTACTTATCCGTGTGTGATGATATGCTTTTCAGGTCAATGTTCATATCACCAATTAGAATCAAGTTTTGTTTTGTGTCAAACATAGAAATGTGTTTACCCAACTCCTTAACAAAAATGTGTTTGTTAGTTTTAGGCGGCTTATAGACTGCACACACGACTACGTCCTGGTTACGATTTAATTTTAAAGTACCCGTTAGATTTTCAAATGTTTTGGTTGGATGTGTAATTAATGTAAACTTAAGGTGTTTTTTAGTGTAGATAATTATACCACCTCCTCGTTTGGCAGTACGTAGATGTGTGTACATATTATATCCGTCTAAATTATACAATTTTACTATCATATCTGAAATACCGGCTTCAGTAACAGCTATAACATCGAGGGGAAATGGACAGTCGTGAACAAGTTGTTGTAATTTAGGGAAGTTTTTAATCATCGATCTGATATTTATATGTAAACATGAGAGGCCTAAGTGAGAGTTTACAGGTAGTTTTTGTAAAAAGGTATTAGGAGAGGAACAGAGGGTTATTTGATTTATGTGAGATTCCATATTGATATAATGCTTGTGGGTTGTTTAAACTAATAAAATAATTTTTAATTTTACTTGGGATCAGACTCAGAACCTTGTAACTGATTAAGTATGCGATCAATATCTAAATTTGACTGAATATAATAAATCTTACTTTTACTATTTCTACGAACACACACTTTTTCATCTTTACACCATACAAATTGGAAATATTTACCCAGTTTAGTTTTCGTTGCATACAATAATGATTTAAGATGTTTAGTTAAAGCTTTCCTGAGGTACACACGATTTGCTGCTTTTTCCTGTGGGACGGTAGGTATCAATACTCCAAGGGTGGGACATTTTTCCTTGCTGACTTCGATCCATCGGCTACGTACAGCATCACTCTTCATTTGGACGAGGATTGGACCAGGTTTTTCTTTTGATCCGGGTAGTCGTGAAGAAGACTGAATGTCGCTGTATTCCATTTCCAAATTGGAGGCTATCTTCTCAAGCACTTGTTCTCTTTCTTTTGGAGGCATATCAGGTAAACCAGCTATTTCCATGGTACATGAAAGGCTCTTTTGTTCAAATGCATTAACTGCTTGCTCCAGCACAGATATTCTTAACTCCAGGTGTTTGTTCTTGTTCACCAGATCTTGATTTTTATTCTCCAAACCTTTAATGACACTATCCTGCTTTTTAATTGACTGCTCCATTGTAGAAATTTGTTCACTGAGAAATTCCAAGGATGACTCAAGGCTGCCTATCTCTTCTTTAAACGTTTTTTTCAGTTCACGACTGATATCTTGCACTAGCTTACGCGTATCAAAGGGCTGGAGGTTGGATCCTGGTTCCGATTCATCATCATCACCGTCATCATCCTCCGGTACCAAAAACGACGATCTCCGGGATAGATTTTTCAGGCATTCCTCACAGCTCCACTCAAAACCGCTGGAATTACGGAGAGTATTTAGCTGCTTATTCGATAGTTTTGCACACGTAGCATCCGCGTGAACTATCTTTTCGCACCTGCTACATTCCAGCCCAGGCAATTTCTTCGTGATGTTTTTTTTACACTTAGAACATTTTTTCACCACCATTTCGGGTAGATCGAAATTTCCGCTAACGATTGACGCGACTTTGTTCTACAACGTATCGAGAGCGAATAATTATCTTTTACTTGGTTACACAATAAAATTAAACGAAAAAAAATCCCGCCAAATTTAATTAGGTTTTTTTAGTGTCTTATCTTTGGGTTCTTTTCTATCTATTAGAGGGAGATTGAATGTTCAGTCTTGCATCAGTCCATTCCATCAGTCTGGTACGATATTCAGCCTGCAAAAATTCAAAGTCTATGCAGACTGATGAAATGGACTGATGCCAGACTGATCAGTAATCTCTCTCTTGGCGTGGTTGTTTTATGTCATTGGAAAACTTTTAATTTCAAGCATGGGTCGCATGGGTCGGTCATGGGATGGGTGACCAAAATGTATTATCTCGAGCTCCTCCGTTTTAAATGCTCTAAGCCTCCGTACCTCGGAAGGCACATTAAGCCGTTGGTCCCGGCTGCATTTGCAGTCGTTAACACCCATCAATCCACATTGGGCCCGCGTGGTGGGTTATGGCCCATACTCCCACCCATAAGGAAGGCCTGTGCCCCAGCAGTGTGGGGACATTAAACATGGCTGATGGTCAAATATAAATAAATACTAAGTATAAAGTACCTGTCAGAGGTACTATGGGCAACAGCGTCGCTTAACCAGTTAACAACAAAATTCGTGTGCGCGCGTATCGCCCCTGCACGAACTAAACGTATGCTGTGACGGCGCGGCGTGCAAGCGATTTTAACCTTAGGAGTGGTTAAGCGACGCTGTTGCCGATGGTACATACCTATTTGTTTTCTCGCAGTCAATGGTAAAAAGTAGAGTACACAACTCGTGAATAAAAAATTTCATCTCGGTCCTTTGTATCCCTCGCTTCGCTCAGGATTCTACTTTTGAATCCCTCGCTATGCTCGGGATTCAACTCTAGAATCCTTCGCTACTCTCGGGATCCAACTTAGTCCCTCGAACTAAATTCCCTTTTTATTCACTTGTTGCATAATCTACTATTCTAGATGAAAATATTTTTGCAGTCACTTCTTGAATAAAAAAGAAAATCCCCGACCCCTGTCAAATAATATAAGGAAAAGAAAACAAGCTTTATAATATGCAAAATCACCCTTATTGATAGTTTCATTACGGGAAGGGATCTGTTGACCCCTGATACACATGCTACGGGGTTTGTTGACCACACTTTAAGAAAACCTAAGCTAAATGAATTTAATTAATTATTTATTTATTTATTATTATAAATTAAAAGTAGCGTGGCAAAGGCTTAACTACTTTAGCGAGTTAAATTCGTGAGAAAACCAGTTGTGACATTTATCTTCTTAAATTTAAGTTACGCAACAGAGTTTCAGTTCCTTAGTTACCGAGAGAAAGGCTTGGAGAGTTAACTTAAGTAAACAACTATTTACACCCACCTCTAGTGAACCTTCCGGCGCCGTGACCTATTACGTGTCTTGGAGCCACGTGGAGCCTCGTAAAACCTCCTTCACAGTTTTCTAAGTAGCACATCACCTCTTCAGCTGTGTAGTTGTTCCCGTCGATGACATGATCATCGAAAGCGAGGAGTTGATCACCTGGATGGAGGGCACCGCATCTGTAAATTAAATGGAGTTATAGAATCATGAAGATAAACAACGTAAATTTTGCTGAAATACGAAAGTGAAATGCTGTTACTCTCACCATACCAACAGCTAGCGCGGTAGGCGGCATTCAATAATCAATGCGTGCTATCTTGATAGCGGCCTCTCAACTCGTCTTCACGACCGCGCAGTGATTACCGAATTCGCTTGCCGCGCCGCCTGCCTCGCCGGCTGCCGCGCTAGTTGTGGCCGGGCCGTAATAGCTTATGATAGGAAACGCTATCCTTTAATTTTTACTCAACCACAGAAACATAAACATTTCCAAAAAGGATTTTTGAATATAGTCCTCCGCAAGAATATGGTAATTTCACACAACCTCGTTAAAACATTTTCTTTAGCTTAGACAATGCTTTACAAGTATTTGATTGAATCAGGCGTCACTTGGCGGAAGTCATGCATTCATTTTGCACATGCATTTCTTTTTGCGGGCGGGCGGTGCATCTTCCATATATTTTTGGCCGAAGTAAGCTAAATTAATTTCTTTTTTATATAATAATGCTTTACATACCTGTCACTGATGCTAGCAGGCAATATACTGTCAATGTAAATAGCATTATTCGTTCCAACCCTCTGGTAAGTGTCTGATCCCGTGCTGTACACTTCGTCTGAATACCTCTGGTTGGTCAGAAACAGGCCCAGATCCTCATTACAGGGCCTCTCTATCTCTATGAGTAAGGGTCCTGTGGCCAATTTTACTGATTCCATGATTGACACGTCATATTCTATAGTAAGGCTTGTGACTTGTGGACAGTTTTGGAGGATTTGATGGACGTCAGATAAAGTTTTATTCGTTAATGATATCTGAAATAAATAAATTGTTGTTGCAGTTACCAAACTACATGTTTATTGGTTTTGCATATCCAATTCCATGGAATTGATAATTACATTAACAATCATCAATGCAAGATGGGTTAAAACTATATTCATTAAGCTTGTTATTTTACTGTTAAAATACAATTTAAAGGGCTATGGAAAAGTCAGCGAAAGTAATTTAAATTTTAATGTAGTCAATAAGATTTCACATTCTGGATCAACAGAAACATTCTGAACTGAAAATGTTCAGAATGTTTTTGTTGATCTGGGCACACAGTTGAAACTAGCATAAACTATATCGGGATTTACACCATGTACCTACCTGTTTATTTTTGAGACTCCGATATTATAAAAAAATAAACACGTACTAAAAAAAACTAAAATAAACAGGTACATGTACATGGTGTAAATCCCGATAAAGTTTATTCTAATAAAGTTAACAACCATGGAAATTTAAAACAATATACAATTAAAACTGTTTAAAAGGGTGCTAATAAAACGGTGCGTCACCGCAGCTCGTGTGATGGAGCTGGTGAGGAATAGTTTTTTCTAGTAATTAACAGAATTTTAATTTGTGAATGCAAAAATCTAGAATTCAAAAGGTAAAATAGACTTCAAATCCTCACTCACATGGTCTACTTTCAGTAACCTATCACCGGGTTTAATCCTGGAGGTGTTATATGCCGCACCACCAGGTCTCACATGGGTGACCACTAATGGTTGTGCGTCTAAGGACCTGCTGTTCAACACCAGGTCTGCGCTCGGTGCTGAGTTCTCGGGGAGACCACCCCTGATCGTGATGCCCAGGGAACCATTAACTTTTTCGACAGGAACTTCTGCTAGCTTCGTTGTAATGTATAAGGAATTTTGTGATGCTGGAAATAGAAAAAAGTAGTTTTTCTACGTGGTTTGTGTGGGCCATATTTTTATATAGAAAACTTAAAGTTGTAGACACAAAAAAAACATACGACAAAGAGATTATCTAGTAGGTACAAGTGTTAAATTGCGTATAAACCTCACAGATGATTGTAAAAAAATCAGAATTATCAAAAACGCTTGTCGTGGGTCATATTTTTGGCGTAAATAATAGCGGAAACGTATTGAATTCTTCATCAAAATACATTTTAACGTACTGTGTAGTTGGTCCAATAACTTTTTTCAAGAATGATGATGATTGTGCTAAAGATAATGATAAAAAAACCACGAAAAACATCGAAAAAGTGCAGAAGTGAGATTATTTTCCATACTCTTTACACGTAAAGAAAAAGACAGAGACAAATGTTTCCGCATAATAAAGCCTTAGTTGCAAACATAAATTTGTTTTGTGCTTTGTTTGCTGTCATTTTTTGAACATCTCTTTATTTAGAACTATGGTTGAATATATCCAAAACTACTGTATATCTTACATCATTTCAGAAGATCATTATACACAAGACGATCTCCAAAGTTCGTCCTTGTTAAGCAACGGAGAATCAGATACAAGAACAATATTGCCACATTAATGCTCCATCTTCAGAACTTGGCACAAAGTTATTTAATATAACTTAACTAAACAAAATTACTTACACTAAGTAGTGTACTCAGGGGTGACGTTGTAGTAACTTGGATGTTATTAGTACTAGCAAAACTGACGTAAATAATTAAACGTAAAAATAAAACTGAAGTATTCCTTAGCATTTTAGTGTAACTCCTTAAATTTTGCAAGCAATTGGCCTTCAAAGAACTGATTTATACGAGTAGTAAAATATCCATAGATTTATCTGATTTGTTCCAAAATAAATAGCCTTGCAAAAATGTGGAACATACTTTGTTAGTCACAATGGCGCTAATTCATTTTCTGAAAATTGCCAATACATTCCCCCTGATATAAAATGAACGCATCAGAAAGCTCAGGGAAGCGTGAATCGATCAATATGGGTCTTATTTCCAAGAAAATTGGTTTTATTTTCGATTTTCATTACGAGCTGCCGAGAAAGGAATTCCTTTGCTTGGGCTAAGATGCTTTTATAAAACTCAATACCATTTTAAGACTGCTGTACATTTTTCTTTTATGCTAGGTATTTTAAATTGAGCTTTTATGGCTTTGGGCTCAGTTAAACAGTGGCAATGTTGGCATTGTTCAAAAATTGTATGCTAAGGTAACTCTTTTAAATGCAGTAAATAGCTCTTTTAAATACTTACAAATTTGAACGAAAAATACTATTGTTCTTTTCAAATCAAATCAAATCAAATTCCAAGTGTACATTATCTAATATCATCTATTTAATATACCCATAGCCAAAGTCTCATATAATTTAAATTTGTCGGTCATCAATAGACATGATAAAACAAGTAAGTTGTGTCTTATTTTGAACATCACAACGATTATGATTAAAAGTTAGATAATGAGAATTATCCTTGATCCATGACTGGAAATAATATAAAGTCTAATAAAAAAACAAAACTGTTTTTGAGTCAGAAAAGATTCACCCGAGCGAAGAAAGTAATGAGTTTTTGCTAGTTTTACTGAACTTTGGCGAAATTTTCCCGCGAGAAACTTATTCAAAAGACTAAACATTCATTGAAGAGGCAGTGATATATTCTAGTCATGATAATGTAAAATAATTCCTACTTTTTATAACATTATGTGGCTTGTGAACAGAAAGCTATGTATGGCAAAACTTGACTAATCGGTCATACTGAAGTAATTCTGTGATAGTTAATTTTTAGTCCTAACTAGAAAGAAATATAATTATTAGCTTTATGGTTTGGCTTGGTACTCTACATTTTATTATTATAAACTCTGAGAATATCGTTAATAATTTACAACTATAACATAATTAGATTTTTGGTCAAATGAATGTAGAAAAAAATACGAAATTGTATTACATCTTATTGCCTTTGGTGTGGATTTATTTCTGTTACACTTTATCTAGCTTTTCTTTCTTTCTTATGGTAATAATTATTATTGCATATTTATTACGTTTTAGCCAAATTTTTTTTTTTACGATACAAAATATAATTTTATATTCCACCATTACAATCATTAAAACCAACTCACCATAATTAGGCATATAATACTCGACTTCGAGCGACGCCCGCTCCTCCACATTGTCCAGGAGTCGGAGCACCTCCTCATTGGTGAGCCTGGCGGTGGATATTCCGTTGACGCTGCAGATCCTGTCTCCGGGAGCCAGCCGGTCGGACTCCTGGGCTACGGAGTCCTTGGTGAAGCCCACTATTGAAGGTACGATGCCGGGTTCTGAACGACCTGAGAACAAAATAATAATTATAATTTGAATATGCCCAAATAACTTGAATATTTTTTACATAAGTAATACTGTTGTAGAATTAATTTTCAATGCACAGTTTTTTTTTCAGAATAAAATCTTTAATGCATTTTAATAAAATTGGAAATATTACTGCTTTGTATTTTATAATAATTCGTAATGATTACTTCTTAATATTTACAGCTCCTATTTCGATTGATAATATTATGAAGAAATGACAGTGGGTTACTCCCGAAACACGAACGAGGTTCTGAGATCGTATTGGTATCGAATAAACGTCAAAAATCGGTTATTTTAGTACATTGAAAACAGTTGCCATGGTTTCCATTGCACTGTTTTGACGTTTACTCGATACCAATTCGATCTCAGAACCTCGTTTGTATTTCGAGAGTAACCCACAGATCAGGTCAAACACTTGAATCTAATTTAAATTTTGCTAAAGATTAATATTGGTTAACTCCATTGTTGTCTAAATCGCTAACACGTTAATTTACGGCGAGTTTATGATACAATTTTACTTTGGTTAAATTCCCGTATCGTGTATCAAAGTCACGCTAATGATATCCGAGCATAGTTAAAAGCTAATTCACACAAGAGAAATAAGTTTCAGAATTTGTAAATAACAGATAGGTACCTAATTTTTTGTATATAAGGTCCTTCTGAAATAGTGCACATAATTTTAAGGGGTCAATGTACTCATGCATACAAAAAACTTTTACTATGGTACCAACATTGAAATCGCGAAAAAAAAATCAGCTGTTCCATAGAAAATTTAAAATCAAATATATCAAAATGTATGGAACAGCTGATTTTTTTTTCGCGATTTCAATGTTGGTACCATAGTAAAAGTTGTTTGTATGCATGAGTACATTGACACCTTAAAATTATGTGCACTATTTCAGAAGGACCTTATATAATTATGAGTATCAAAGTGTTGAGAGGCTCAGTAATGTAATTTATTTCTGTATTTACTTCTCTTAAAATGAAAATAATTTATTTTAAAATTATAAACAGAACATAATATTACCAATACAACGTGTTGATGAATAAACGCAAAACCTGTTAGCTGGTGATTGTGCTCATAAATATGAACAACTTTTACTATAGGACCAACTCTGCAACTCAACAAAAAAAAACAGCTGTTTCATACAAGTTGTCAATACCTACTCGACCAGAATGTATGAAACAGCAGATTTTTTTTTTGTTGAGTTGCAGAGTTGGTCCCATAGTAAAAGTTGTTTATATTCATGAGCACAATCACCAGCTAAGAGGTTTTGCGTTTATTCACTAAAACGTTGTATAACCCTTTTTGTCAACTTAATTGTTTCCATAATGTTTTCACAGTGCAGTGCTATTTATGAAGCAATATTAAACATTAAACTTATAACATTACTATTTAAAAAAGTGTTAAAACTATCACCCTTTGTCGTATACAGTACGCGACCTACTCATTACTACACGTACAAGCACTCCACTGTGATTACGCTGCATTCGTAATTTGTAGTAAGCTTGTGATTTGGAAGTCCATAAAATATCGAAATAGATCGTAACGTGAACTGTGACGTCACTAGAGCAACGTTCATTCAGGCTAGAGCTACGTTCACATCTGTTTTTTAAACTTTAGCGTTCAACACAAACTTCGTGATTATAACACAACGATAGAATGTATTACTAATGAATTTTGAGTGTCGTTTAGAATGTTTTATACAAATTCATAATTACTTTAAGACTTAAACTACCAGTAAAACCGAAAAAGTCGTAATGAAAACATTATTGCTTATGATGTTAATAATCTACCCCTGCAACGTAATTGGTATTTTACAAATAACCCTGTATAACTACGTAACTGTCATGCATTGGATCGCGTCTGATCAGACGCGCAGTTTGAACAAGGCTTTATAGCGTAAAACTTTAATTTGGTCCAATGAACTAATTCACTTGTACGTAACAAGTTGCTACTTATATTCATGAAAGATTACATTTCCTGTAAACTGTTTTTGCTTATTGCATACGAAGGATTGCGACAAAAAAATATATTTTTTGCTTCTAACTTTTGGATAAGTTCAAATTATAGTTGCTAAATTAGATATTTTAAGCGTAAACAGCTGGCTATATTTATACACCTGAAAAGTGTACTACCCATACTTATTTTTTCAAGCGTAGAAAAATTATTGTAGAGTTGACTTTTACTTTTTATTTTACTAAACCTGAAATAGCATCACTTTAAAATATTGACTCATCCCTAAACATTCATAGACACTTCGTGGAACATATGAGTAACGTCTGCCACTAGTCTAGCTAGTCCAAAAAAGAAAAGGTGATTCATCAGCCACTGGTTTCTTAAAGAGTGGCTGAAATTTGATCACCCAGAGGTGGTTGACTCGACAAAATCGGGTTAATTACGACTTTACGACAGTGAGGCGTCGTTTATAGACCTTTCTATATCCGTATTAAGGTCCGTTTTAATAAGGAAGTAACACGGTTTAAGTATGTTTTTATAGTGTGATAACAACAAAAATCGACTTTGCAACTGAAACTGTACATAAATGTAAAGGAAAAACCGCATTGATGGACACCTTATGTGATATAAATTTATGATCATAACGAAACACGATCAGTGTGTAGCTTTCACGTTATATTTTTCTGATTTATATTTAGTTAAATTGGATTTCACTAACAAAGAAGTAATTAAAGTTGTGAATAGAGACATTTAGTAAATAAGCAAATAGATAAATAGCCACCATCCATAATTCGCCTTTTTAATGTAGTTCAATTTAAGGTGTAATAATATCAGTGCATATGAGTAAAAATATTCAAGCTTAGTTATTGTTTGAAACAAAACACTTTTTAACGGATACTAGCGCAGTTTTATTGATAGTACTTTGGTAATTAGTTTGATTTTTTATTTTCCCGGCGTTTCGGCACCTCTGCAGCTGCCGTAGTCACGGGAGGACAGTCTCTCGAACCGCGCTAGTATCCGTTAAAAAGTGTTTTATTTCATGTCTAGTGAGCGCGGAAGCTTGAGAAGTGAATTAGTTATTCTTTGTTTTTTCTTTATAGTATTGGAAAGAGCGAATTCGATGACAGAGCTAGAAGCACTGTAACGACGTGTCTCGATACACGTTTCATTACGCAGGCTCTCGACGCAATCGCCAGCCGCAGCATCGCGTGGCGCTGTACGGCAAAGCAACTTGCGAATTCCTACTACTATCCTATCTTCAGCGGGCGGGAAATATAGCGAGAAGAACCGATGGCCGTTGGGGCGGAAAGGTTCAGCGGGGCTACTCAAATGGCCACTTTTCTATTCGTTCGCTAACTTAAAAATTAAAAATAAGCCATAAACACCAAAATAACGTGTCGTAGGCTTGTCAATTCTGTACAATACAACAATATCTGTGATTTACATAAACTTGCAACGTCTGACTAGGTCATTAATTGCTTATTTTTAAGATTTAAGTTAGCGAACGAACAGAAAAGTGGCCATTTGAGTAGCCCCCCTGGAATGGCAACCGCGCACCGGACGGCGCTCCGTGGGTAGGCCCCCGACAAGGTGGACCGATGATCTGGTGAAGATTGCCAGAAGCCACTGGCTGCGGGCAGCGCAGAACCGATCGGCGTGGAGATCCTTAGGGGAGGCCTATACCCAGCAGTGGGAGTCGTGCGGCTGATATGATGATCCTATCTTCTACTATCCTTTCTATCTACTATCCTTCCTATCTACTATCCTATGACTTGTGATGCCTCTAGCCTGTGTGTGGCAAGTGAGCGAGTCCAGTGCGCAATAGAGAAAATTCGCTCGTCGCTTCGCTGTTCGCCAATTCGCGTGGCCTAGTTACATGTTACATTACACGGACCCGTCGCACCGCACCCTAAGTGTTAGGGATAGATTGCGGTCTTCTGATTTTCATCTAAACGGGATTTAGGGCGCTTTGATGAGGGTGGCCGTTTGTTTTTGTGCTGATTTCAAATGTAATTGTTTTTATCGCCTGTTTCGACAGACTTAATTGACTTGTTACGTTTTATGGCGATCGTAAATTATGAAGTTTGAATCGAATTTGAGAGTGATTTATAGCAAGTTCAATATTTACGTCATATTTTTATATGTTCTTCTTGTCAGCCAAAAAAGTCTCGAATGGTTGGTAGGAAAATATAGACAATTCAAATATCTAAGTTTATAAATAATTTTTCATTTTCATTGTTTTCATACCGTTTTGTATTTGAATGACCTAAGTATTTTTTAAGGATGCATAAATTTAATTTAAATTGTAATTTGGTCGGGATTAATCTATGTTGGCTAACAATTTTGATATTAAAAGACATTTTCAATTTATAAAGGGGTCGAAAAATTGATTGAATTCGACAAGAAATCCAATTAGTTACTCAATACATTCATAATTGCCTTAATAATAAAAGATTGGCAAAACATAAAACTTCTCAAAATATTATGTTACTGTTTTATAACATAAACATAACAACTTAAAAAATGAGTTCTTTGCTTCTTAGGAACTCATTTTTCAAGAGGGTTGAAACATGCTTATAGTTTCACTACATCCAAGAAGCAATTCTCAATACTCCTCCACTTGGTATTGCGTTGTTACATGACACATGTAGTTGACGCGGAACATGCAATTTGCAAACACATCTCAAGAGGTTTTCGATGGAACATCTCGTTTGAATATAAAGGATGCTTAGATTGCAGAAGTAAACAAAGAGATTGCTAGTAAATTTTTATCTTTTAATAATTCAAACTTGCGATCATTGGAGGGCAGGACTAAAGATGATTCAACGTATCTAGAATTCTAGACCTAACACTTGAATAAAAAGTGATAACATTATTGAATTTTTAGACTTTTGGCATTCACAATGCTATTTTTTTATATTAGGGTAATAAATATAACAGAAAAAATACTAGAAAAAATCGACTCACCCGTAGCATCCCATCTGAGCTGCTACGGGTGAGTCGATTTTTTCTAGTATTTTTTTCTATTATATTTAATACCCTAGTGATATGCTAGTGATAACATTGTTAAATGATAGGTACTTCATTAGATTTTGTACTAGCTCTACGTTATTTTGAACCTTAGAGTACAAACGAAGCCTTTGTTGCTCGAAGTTTTGAACATTCCAATTAAAAAATAAAAATTTCTTAGTTGAAGTCCACGGGTATGTTTTAAGTTGTCTTTTTGGATTATTGTTATTATTACCACAGTACATATATAAGTTTTTCAAACAGTAGAGGAGCTAACGTCAGATCGCTAGGGTTGGCATTTTCCGGCCGTCTCGTGGAATGCTACGCGCGAACGCTATGGAAACAACTGCGACGCGATGTCACAACCCTGACCAAAGTACTGCGAACTTTGCTTAGAGCTCGTAGAGTGACGTCAGCCGTCAAATTCGAACGTTTCCATGGAGCTCTCATACTGTTTGAAAAAACTTATATATGTACTGTGTTATTACTGCGCAGACTTTTGGAAATAATATCAAATCCACTGTCTACCAACGTCAAGCCAAACGACAAAATAAGAATGAAAAAAAAACGACTGAGAAAGATTTCTTTAGTTTCATACTTTGTGCGCCTAAAAATGTAATAAAAAGAAGTGACCCTCTGAAATATACGCGCGAATTGGTATAAAACTTTCTACGGGCATTTTATTTTTGTCCATATATCTCGACGAAGCAATGCAGACATCGGTTTTCCAAAACATTTGCATCTCCAGCTCACCGTTATGCTAATCTAACGGCAGCAAGCTGCGTTACATGCACTTCGCAGCCACAACGACTGCCTGTACAATGCAGTTTGAATCCAGTCCAAAGCTGGCGTGTAATGACGTCATAATAATGGTAATTGCGAGCGATGGACGATTATGTCGCAGATTAAGAGAAATCTACGCGACGCTGTGGTCTTGCGCGTCTATTGCAAATCCAATATGTTACTGCTAACTTATTTACTGTGTTAAATTTAGTTCTTAGACTTTCGCACGTACAAGATAGACTTTTAGGGATACTTACGAGTTCTATATTAGTTTAGTCTTTTTGCTTACTTAGTAATAGTGTTTTATTTTACTTATTTCTCTACAGAGCGTTAAGAGAGTGATACACTCAGCAACAGGCTTGAATGAGTTTCGTGACGTGTTAAGAGTAGAAAGTTATACACTTTAAAATAGACAAGTTTAACCGCCTCTGTGGTCTAGTGGTAGCCCACACATTATGTAAGACGCAGGGGTCCCGGGTTCGATTCTCAGGTGGGGGTAAAATTTGTACTCGGTTTGGTTGATAGTTACCTATGTCGGACGACAAAACAACCACAGCGAGTTCCTCAGTGGTGATGTGGATTCGGGTGTAGTGCGCTTACACTTTCGGCCTTATCGTCACTTACCATCAGGTAAGGTGAAGGCATTACCCATTTTAGATTAAAAGAGTCAAAAATTTTCATACCAACATTTTAAGTTAAAATCATTTAACTCCGAATATCATAAAGCACATTATCGGATAGTTCCAGCCAGATATTCACATCAAAATAACTATGCAAATGACATTGAATCAGATCATTTGGGTTGGTTCGCATCAGTAACCGTCCATAACGTTACTGCTAATGAACAATGATTGTTCGTTTGTACTAAGTATATGCTATTAGGTCGGGTCCGATTGATTAAGCGAAAACACATTGACGATATTGACAGTAATATGTGGCACAAAGCGGAACATTAGCGGAGATAGATGATATCCTGATTAAATGGGAATGATGTTCATTTGTTTATAAGAACATTCTTGTCAAAGAGAATAACAAATACTTTTCAGCTTTATGTACAAAGACCCTGCAATGTCCAAAACTACGCGCGAATTAGACGCGTTTCGTTTTACAATGCTCGCTTAGGACCAGCGATGTCAGCAACGTGTGCAATTTTATCAGCAATGTAACATGCATCAATTTTTTTTGTATCAAAAAATCAAAATCAAAAGTATAATGCTTGAGAAAATCAACTGTAATATTAAAACTTTTCTCTTGCATTTTCTTCTCGTGATATAGGTACTTGAAGTAAGCACGCAACAGCACCCGCCGAAAACGCTCTATACAAAACAGTCAACATTTATATGACGTCAAATATGTCACGTTTTAGGCGCTATTATTATGGAGTTAGCCAAGAATTTTCAAATATCTCCCTAAATATTGCGTTTAAGTACATATGTGCGATACAAAATATTATTTCCTATTCGATATTCTATCCGACTGTTAAGTGCATTATATCCAAAAATGAAAAAAAAAGTTATTTTCCCCTGTGTGATAAAACTAAAATAATGCATTTTTTTATTTATTTTTCTGTCCCATCGTGTTTTTTAAGTCTCCGCAGCGATCAAGCTCAAATTTATCAAAATCGGTAACTTATGCATGTTCCCTATTAATTCGCGGCGAATTCGCCCTTTCTGGACAAGGTCCCTTGTCCAGAAAGGGCGAATTTGCCGCCTAATCAAACTCTGCAACTTTGTAACGAAGATAAGTAATATTTTTGTTTAAACTCGCTAATCAGTAAAGATCAAAGGTTAAGACGATAATTAAATGTTAAATTTTATCAAATATTTTTCATGTGCCGCTAACGTTTCCTCAAATTGCCAAAATATGAATAAGAATATAAGAATAAGAATAAGAATATTTTATTTTGCAAGCATTCACAGTACAAAAAGTTGTAAAAATAAAATAGCTTAGGCTCATGTGATGCACCAGATACTGGCATGCAAACAGTACAGATAGAATGACGCTAATTTTATAATATCAGAAATGGTTAGTTTGTTAGTAGAAAACAATTATTGATCAAAAAATGTCAAATCAGTAAGCAAAATATGCAAAGTCAATGAAATGGAAGCGAAGCAATATCCAAAAAATAAAAACAATGTCATGGTAAATAATAAGAGAATGTCAAAGCGAAATGTCAAGTTAGCATGTTAGTAATACAATTAAAGTCATAAAAAATTTAATTAAATTATATAAAAAAATTGAATTCTAACAATTTACAATAGGTAATCAAAATTTCATATTCAAGAATTCATTAATGGTATATATACATTGGCCACACAACAAATTAAACAATTTAATTTTAAATTTATTTAATAGTAAATCTGTGATAGCCGCAGGCAAAGCATTATATAGTTTTATGGCCATATCATAGCAATTTTTGGCAAAGCAGGTAGTTATATGTGAAGGCGTAACTAGACGATTAGGATATCTTGTTCTAAAATTGCATACTTCATGATTCTTCTTAAATAAGTTCGATTTTTTTTTACATACATGCACATTTCGAATACATACATAGCTGGAAGCGTTAGCAATCTCAGTTGTTTAAAAAGCGGTCTACATGATTCAAAGGGCCCAACTCTACAAATAGCTCTAATACATTTCTTTTGTATCAAAAATGCACGATTTAGATCTACACAGTTCCCCCAAATTACAAGACCATACCGTAAGATCGAGCATACATATGCATGATAGGCCATCAGGGCAGTCCTTTGATCACTTAAGTGCGTGAGTCGATGTAGAGCAAATACAAATCTATTAACCTTTGCACATACCGATTGAACATGTTCTTTCCACGACAACTTAGAGTCCACAACTATGCCAAGAAAGTTGCTTGATGAGCATTCAACAATTTGACTACCCTGATAGCCTACCGATAGTTTCTGGGGCTTGCCATTGTGACAATAAAGTTGTATTATTTTAGTTTTTGTTACATTGACATTTAGATTATTACGTTTAAGCCAGTCAATAATATTACGTACAGTGTCATTTATTTCTTTTTCATAGTTAACGTCGGGTGTTTTGTGTACTATTATGGAAATATCGTCTGCGAAAAGAGTACATGGATATTTTGTTACTTCAGGAAGATCGTATGTTTTTGTGCAACTATGTAACAAGAAAGCATTGTATTCATATAATATATTTCTAAGTGTTATCTCCCTTACATGTAAAGAGGTCTTAACCCCCAAATTATTGCATCGATTTCTTTATATATTATTTTTTAAAATATTTAATTGCTTTAACTTAATTAACCTGAATTGTCTGGAAAATAATTAAGGAAAAGAGATAACGCAAACTCATGAAACCGTATAAAAGCGATGCCTCTACCCAGACACATCAGATCTTGGGATAACTCTGTAGTAGCTAGTCATAGTTAGTCGTAATCCAATCAAATAGCTCCTAATAATAAGTTAAATATTAGCTTCAATTATCCAATTTAAATATAGTTTTGAAAAGTTTTATTCTACAAAGGGAATACCTGGGAGGATTCGTCAACAGTCTCATCTGAAAAAACAAAGGCTTATCCTGCAATCCAAATGATTGCGGATATAACATAAAGTTGGCGGCAGATCCGAAGTGTGAGATTATTTGACTTTTGAGAAACCAGTTGCAAAATGTGATTTTCCAATTTCTGTGAATAATAACCAATTGATATTTTCAGAAGACGATACCAGAAGTACAAGTGCGACAAAAATCCTAATATCAGACAGTGAATATCAGAATTCCGACGAAGCTCTTCAACGTAGATTAGTAACTACAAAGACTCTTCAACTGCGGTTAGTAACGACGAAGACTCTTCAACGTCAGTTAATAACGGGTCATCAACGTCACCAGAGTCATCGCCAGCAGTAAGAAGCGTTGCCACCACTAAAACGGTATTTGACGCTGATATCGCCAGAGCTGCTGGATACACTCCGCTACTGAAACCTAGACCAATGGAACTTTGACTACAGAAAATTATACTTTAAGCATTGTAAGTTTACCCATTTTCTCATTCCATTCTTTTTTTTGTTTTCATTTTGTGCACTTTTTGATTCTTATTTGAAAAAGTGCTTCATTCTTTAAATAACTAATATTATTTTGTTTACTTGGAGAACATATTTTATAATGTTTAGTCCTAAACTGGAAACTTATGTATAGCTATGGAGGAACAAGGTCTTCTGACACAGATATTCTTATATCTAAAAGGCCTCAAAAATGGCAGTGTTAATGTTTTATTGATTTTGAAAAGAAATGTTTTTATGTTTTTTTTTTGTATTTGTATTTTATCAATACTAGGTGAAGTATAATTAGTTGTCATAAAGCGTTGCTTTTACAATTATTTTCAAGGGTTAAAATTTCAGTACTCGAAAGTTTGTATTCATTAATTTGTTTACTAAAACAATTAATTGTCATTTTAGTTGATTTTGAATACATAAATTAGTAAAAGTAATTTGGCAACAGTTAACTAAAAGCAGTTATTAGTTAACTTTTGCCAAATTTCGATATTTCCATTCATGAATTAACTAAAATATTATTTTGGAATTTCTTTTAATACTTTTGTTATTAATTGTGATTCGCAAGATGGATTAGACATTGAAGAATATTCGTTAACATCTTTACATATAAAAAACATTTTAGATTGTACTCGTAAGCATTGTATTCATATCATATTTTTTAAGTATTATCTCCCTTACATTGTATACAGGTCTTAATCCCCAAATTATTGTATCAATTCCTTTGCGTATCATTTTAAGAAATACTTCTATCGAAAAAAAATAGGAAACGAGATAACGTAAACCTATAAAACTGTATAAAAGCGATGCCTCTGCCCAGACATATCAGGTCTTGGGATTATGTAGTAGTTATAGTTAGTCCTAATCCTATTAAACATCGTATCTCCTAATACTAAGTAGAATATTAGTTTAATAAATCAATTTATATAGTTTTGAAAAGTTTTATTCAACAAAGGGAATACCTGGGAGGATTCGTCTTTCATTATCATTAATTATTAAGTTTATTTGAATAAAGCAATTTTTACTTTTAGTTGACTTTTGACATATATGAAACACAAAGGCTCATCCTGCAATAATAAGACTGGGGATGTAACACAGCCATCTACGAGTATGTAAGCCATGCTTCTTAATTGATTACGTATGATGAATTAACGTAGTTTCGTTAGCAGTAATCTTAACTTGATAAGAATAATATACTTCGATTTTAATTTACCTACTGATAAAATACCTATGTTTCACGAGAAATTAACAGTGCCCCTGTAACATGTTTTAAGAAACCAATAAGCGAGGATTTTCCAGGCAGCCGTTAAAAAAACACCAGTCTCTAGCATGGGTTTCCTACTAAGTAAAAACATCTTAAAGATGAAATATCAATTTACGATTTGACTACCTATGAGTGTCAAAATATGACGATATCATATCCCTATATGCTGTTGCCCATGGTACCCTTACCATGGGCAACAGCGTCGCTTAACCACTTCTAAGGCGTGAAATACACAGAAGAGATGCGGCGGAGATAAGGCGCAGATACGGCGGCGATGCCGGCGATACGTGTATTTGATCGGCTGAAAGCATCCGAAAGTCTCACATCTGCACCGTATCGTAGCAGTATCCATGCCGCGTCGCTTCTGTGTATTTCACGCCTAAGGTAAAAATCACTTGCACGTCGCGCCATCTCAACATACGTTTAGTTCGTGCAGGGGCGATACGCGCGCACGCGAATTTTGTTGCTAGCTGGTTAGCGACGCTGTTGCCCATAATACATTCATGACACCATACATTGCTTTGATCCAAACTGTTTCTGTAATGGAAGTTAGAAAACGACGGAATGACATCCTACAGCCACAACATCTCCGTACACTAGAAAATAGACAATATTTTTTTCCGATCAACATGCAATCTCTAGCCCGCCTGCTAAGCGTGGAGATAATGGTGACGTCCTCTCACGAAAAAGACTATATCCTGTGGGTTTATAGGCTAAAAATAATAAAATTAATGTGAACTGTGATTTGACAGATGTATGTGATATATTGCTACTTTGTTTTGGCACAAATAAAAACTTACCAAAGAAAAATAGCAATGTATTGCAATCAGAGCGATTACGATAGCAATGTAAGCTAATAGAGCCTGCTCTATAATGGGTTATTGGTTGTCATGAAGATAATGTTAAAAAAAACCCGCCTGTATAAAAATCCAAGTCATCTGAAAAGATGGAAACAAGATTAAATATTAAAGGCAACATAATAACCAGTCGGAGGCATGCATAAAGAAAGTGACGTTATGAATGATTTTAATTATATGCCTCCGACTGCATGTTATTATGTTGCCTTTAATATTTAATCTTTTTTCCATCTTTTCAGTTGACTTGTATTTTTAAGCAGGCGGGTTTTTTATTTTTTTCAATTTATTTTTTATTTTTATCTTTTTAGTTATTATATATTACGGTAATGATATACCTTTTTGAAATCCTTATAATAAGCCCTTTAATTTGACACCCATATTGCAGTATTCTAAAAAAAAAATTTTTTTCTACTACGTATAATAGCACCGTGCAGCCGCCATGTTGGTTTTTTTATAACGCCACCTTCTTAAAAACACTAGGGCTGACGAGACAAATCTAACGATATACTAATTACAGAAATCCATTCAGCCGTTTGAAAGATATGAGTTAATAAAGAATATTACATACAAACACACATACAAACAAACAAACAAACATACATACACACATACAAACAAACAAACAAACATACATACATACAAGATACGCGCGAAAAACGTAACCCTTTCTTTGCAGTCGGGTAATAACAATCCTACTTGCATGTTTGTTCCTCAATCACGCAAAAACTACTGAACGGATTTGGTTGAAATTTGGCACACAGATAGTAGATAGCCTAGATTAAAACATTTTTTATCCCGATAATTCTACGGGAACCACGCGGGTGAAACCGCGGGTGGCCGCTAGTAAGGTTATAAAATAAAATATCTTTTGAGGAGAAGCAAAAAACAAACATACATACACATAGGTACCACATCACAGTCGATCACTGACACTAAATCTTTTCTTCTGTTTTATTTTTGTAGTGATTAAAGCACCTAATGATATTTCTGAATCATAATATCTCTATGCTTTTAAAGTTTGTAGTTCTATCATTACGAAAAAAAAACTTTGGTACGACATCGGATCGGATCACCAGACGCAGTACGTCGGGCAGTGACCTCAAAAGTCAAGAAAACTATGATGTAGTCCTACTTTCGATAGGAGTGGAAAGTGAAGAAGAAGAAAGGTCACAAGATAAATGGTAAAGAAGGACGCACTGTGCTAACCCCAAGTCTGGAAGACGATGATCTGATACTAAAAATATAAAGCATTAAATTTCAAGTAATTTAAACACTGATTGTCATAGTATCCTATTACCCTTTGTGCGATACATATAACACTAGTGCATGTGTCAATGTGTTGGCAGCGTCTGGGTCGTTTCTCATGCAAATACGAGATTTGAATATTTACAGGCACGTGCGGAACGCGTTTCAGATGAGAACTGCACTGACCCAGACGGATTTAGACGAGAATTCGTCTTAATTTGGCGCTGTTTTGATTAAAACTGCATATTTAAAAAAAAAAAACATTTTTATTTTAATATAATAATATACGGAACAGCTAAAAGATTTATTTGTTGACCTAAGGTCAGTTCGAATCAACATCCTGATTTAAAAGAAGTCGTAGCTTAATAATTGTCATGTTTCATTTTAATACCTACTAAATAATAATATACTAGAAAAAATACGACTCGCACCAGATCTCTCTCGGATCTCGGACGGGAATTTTACAATATATTATATTATTATTTAGTATTGTATAAAAATATCATTGTGAATGCAAGAATCTCAAAATAAAAAAAAAAATCATCATCATGCTTAAAGATTAGAACACATAGAAACCGAGTTCTTGTGTGTAAAGTGAGGGAAAAAAACTGAGCCAAAATGACCAAGTTTTCAGATTGATATCCTTCACAAGTTACCTAATCTAATAAATGTCGCTACAAGGTTTTCAAAAGCAGTACCATGTGCTGTTTGGTAGGTATTATTTTAATTTTCGAAATGGGTAAATTGATTTTTTATTATTTTAAAATGTGAAAATCTATGTAATCATCAAATCTGTTCACAACATTTAACGAGAATCTGTTAAGAAATGCGACCTATAGAGGCGAACAAACGGACATACCAAACCATTTCCGCCCAAGCTGAAGAAGCAGAGACGCTTCGCGCTCGCTCAGTCAACAATGAGTTCAGTTTTTTTATGGTCTTATTCTTTTCATACCATCCGTATAAAATATAGGACTAGGATGAAGCCGGTGATGCTGGGGCTTTTCCTGGAGTGCCTCTTGTGATCTTAAGGTCATAATTTTCTCTGGATTACAGGTACGAGCATAAAATTCTACTCCTTAGCCATGATATTATAAAAGATAATGAAAAGCGAATTTGCATTAGTGAGAATATCAAGTAAGATTTTTAAATAAGATTCTTAAAAACCATTAAAAATATTCACTAGCGTACCATGAATAATTTATTATGAGATTTGAATTGACTAGCAATTTTCTAAAGTAAAAATAAAATAGTCGATAGTCCTATAACAGTCTTATATTTGATTCATGGAATGCTAGGATGTGTTACGTGATCAACGTGTTGGCAGCTGAAACCGTTTCACATGCAAATGAGACCGTTTCAGTATCTGAAAATCTATGTACAGGAAACATGAAGGTAACGCGGTGATTGACCGAAAAGTTCTATTGAAAAGTTTAAACTATTTGAAGCATACTCTCTAAAACAGTTATATTAGCTACGTGAGCATGGACTAATGAATGAAAACGCCTTTAAATGCAAATACAATATAATTAAGTGATTTGCAAATATTCGGTTACAGATATCTTTTTGGTTCTACCTGACATTTTTTAAACCAAAAATAGCACACAGTCATGTTCAAAAGCGCAATAATACAACTCTATGCCCACCAGCCAGCCAGGTTCCAACATCCCCAAATGGAACACTAATTGCCTTGACAGCTGATGTGCCTTTGTATGATAAAATAAGGTATTGAATTGAATGTTAAGGATTTCGAGAATAAAGATAAAACCACTTTCATGAATACTAATCTGCTACCAATTTTAAAAACTCAAAAAAGCTAGCAATCATTTCTGAAAATCAGTCGTCTGAATGTCATAAAGAGCTTCGCTGCACTGCAGAAATATTACAATCTTGAATAAAGTTTATTTTTAGGTCGATAAGAATGAGGTTTGTTAACCCCCGATAAGCGATTCCCGACATAAACAAACCGGCAGAAGCCATCTATTCAATATTCACGCACGTCGAGAAAAAAGTACGAAAATCACTTAGCTTCTGAAACGTGATCTATCTCTAATTCAACAGACTCGTGAAGATTGCGAGACGATCTCTCCGTTCACGATATAAAGATTTAGTAACGCTGATCAAATTTAGATGTGACGGCTTATTGCTATCTCTGTCGCACTGAAAGGGCTTCTACTAAACTGCTTTTTGCTCCAGTATTGGAAGAAATGGCTTGGCTTGGCATCTTAATAACGGGAAACTCGGTCAAATGGGTACTTTCGGTTATGAGGTGATACTGTCAAACAATACTATGAACTGTATGTCGAAAATGATTAAATGATCAAAAAATGTATGAGTCAAATTAGGAATAAATGATATAGGTACCTACATAGTTAAGATAATTGTTTAACTACTTAAAATATTTAAACTCATTTTAAAAAACAATTACAACAGCCAACACGGAAATTATAACACAAAAGCCGAAGTTAACTGAGTACGTACCAAAATTATGGTTTAATTTGAGCCCACTCCGTTTGACTTTAATTTGGTACAATCCAATCAAGTTTGAGTACTTAGGGTTGATTCTGGGCGCGAATTTGTTTCCTTTTGTAAGTCCACTCTAGCACAAAATAATTGGTAAATTAAAACCTTAACTTCTCTATAAAATTAAAAATAACAAAATAAAGTTATTACACAATTTCGTAGCAAGATGAGGAAATTAAATATGAAAACTGTATACTTGATATTTTTCTTTAAACCTGCCTTTCTATTGTCTAATTTCAAAATCTATCGCAATCGCTTTCAGCATGAAACACATTGATGCTTCTTTGTGGCACAAATAAAAACTTACCAAAGAAATGCAGCAATGTGTCGGATCCAACTGTCAAATGAAAGCAATTGTGATAGATTTTTAAATTAGACAATTAGACCCCAGGTTTGTTTTTGAATTATTAAAACGATTAAAATTAATATTGAAATAAGACAGGCATGTTTTTTGCGAAACCAAATCTCCCATCATGTTTTCCATTCGCTTATGCAATATTTTTACATGAAAATAAAAATGACATCGGTTGAAATCACAATTTTACGCGCATGAATGAACGCATTTTCCATCAGTGTGTATATTTTTGTGACAATATTTCGTTAAAGCGACATTTTATCATTATTTTTATGACATATTTTGATACTTATTGGTTGCCTTTAAAAACAAAGGTGACAAGTATACAATTAAGAAATGAACAATGAGAAAGTACAAATGAATATGCAGTTAAAATCAATTTAATATTAATTTATTCAATATTCACTAGCCAGCACGTTGAAAATCCTTTTGTTTTCATTTCAACATCATTAAGGTAGTTAATCAACTCTAAAGGGACTATTCAATATTTTATAAAAAAATACTATGAACGACAGAGAAAGTTATCGAATTACTTTGTACATAGCCTCCAAATTGGCAGACGGTAATCTAGTAACAGATAAGTTCTCCAATTCTATTCTATTCTATTCTGTTCTATTCATTACTCCGGAGTGTATAAATGTCTTAATATCCAATACTTTCTTAAGATCTTCAAGATTTAACTCTAACTAGAGGCGAATATATTCCTTGAATGCCATTGCAAATCTAATTGTATGCCCGCGCACTCGAGTCTTAGTTCGCTTGTAACTAAAATCCGATTATCTACTAATAGTTAATTCTAATTCGTTCTATACCGTTCTTCAAGTTATATGTTATATTCACCCCGATGTGTTCTGTTACTCGATAATGGACTTAAAGGCCTTTCAGCTAGATTTGGGATAGCAGATGTCGACAGTAACTTAATTGTGGAAGTTAGGTTTCTAAGTCTTTCCATCTTTGGACTAGCGTTTGCCAAATAAAATTACCCATTTATCGATGGATATAGATGTCTATTTGTGGAGATTGGGGGTAGTAGATATTTTATGTAGGTTACAAATTATGTTGGTAAAGATTGGCTTCATCATCATTATCGAGATATAAATTGCCTGATGCACATGACAAGACTAAGCTAAAGCTGTAACTTACGTAGGTCCAAAATGGAGTAGTGGTACCGCAACTGTGACAAACAGCTTAACTTATCCTAAGTTCTGCAGACATTTGAAACGATTATCAAAATACACTAAAATTTTTTTTTACCAAGTAGGTAGTGGTAATTGAGTGTAATTATAAATGTGCCTCCTCACTATTAATACAAGGTTATTTTTAGTTAACACAAAACCTCTCGTGGGGTTCATCAGACCATCAAGCTGAACAACTTTCATTATGGGACCAAACTCAAAATCACGAAAAAAAAACAAACAGCTGTTCCATACAAAAGTACAATCTTACTCCATCGAAATGTATGAAACAGTTGATTTTTTTTCGCGATTTCAAGGTTGGTCCCATAATGAAAACTGTTCAGTTTGATGGTCTGATCAACTCCACGAGAGGTTTTGTATTAACTAAAAATAACTTTGTATAGTTTTGTGAATATACCTTCTAACATTACTTGTAACTATCAATAATCTAAAAATAAATATGGTATTTAAAACTATAATTGCGTTGCGTAGAAATATGGCAAAGCTTATTTGCCTTGACTCATCAATTTAAAGTCATGGTATTTTATCGCTATAAAATCAACTGAGTATTTTCCGCTAACCTCGTATTTTTACAAAGGATTAATGATGAGACGTGACCCAATAAAGATTCAATTTGCAACCTCGGCAGAGAATAATTGGTGCTGAGTCCACCCCGGACCGCTCTAAATACTGCAGACTTGCATTTTTTATGCAAATCCGATTGATTTCTTTTATCATTTTCTGTAACGATGATCAAGGAATATTGAGTAATGGATGTGCTTATACAAGGTGTTTGGTAATAGCCTTATAAAGCCGAATATGGTAGATAGGGACCATCAAACTGAACAACTTTTACTATGGGACCAACGCTGAAATCGCGAAAAAAAAATCAGCTGTTTCATAAATTTTGATATTTTCGTTATTAATTTTTGTATGAAACAGCTGATTTTTTTTTCGCGATTTCAGAGTTGGTCCCATAGTAAAAGTTGTTCAGTTTGATGGTCTCTATCTGCCATATTCGGCTTTATAAGGCAGGTTCTTACTTGGTTTAATGTAAATAATCTCCAGCTTAATGCTAAGAAAACTAAATGTGTTAAATTCGCTTTACCTAATGTACAGGCGAATCCCACTGAAATTGTAATCAATAATGAGAAATTAGATTTGCTCGATTCAACAGTTTTCTTGGGTGTTACTCTTGACAGTAAACTTCAATGGAATATGCATATAGCAACTCTGGCGGGCAAGCTCAGCTCTGCTGCCTATGCCATTAGAAAAGTTAGACAGTTAACAGATGTAGAAACTGCCAGATTAGTGTATTTCAGTTATTTTCATAGCATTATGTCATACTGTATTCTTTTGTGGGGGATAGCAGCCGATATAAATACTATTTTTGTTTTACAAAAACGAGCAATAAGAGCTATTTATCAACTAAGTTCTAGAACATCTCTTAGGGATAGATTCAAAGAGATTGGTATATTGACAGCAGCATCTCAATTTATATTAAACTGCATACTTTTCGTGCGTCGCAATATTAACTTATATACAAAACATAGTGATTGGCACAATCGGAACACCAGAAACAAAGACAAACTTGTAATGCCTCAGTATAGATTAGAAAAAGTTCGTGGTTCTTTCATAGGTCTTGGTATAAAGTTTTATAATAAAATTCCAAGTAATATTTTGGATTTACCATTTGATAACTTTAAGACTCATGTAAAAAATTGTCTTCTCAAAAAAGGATACTATACCGTTAAAGATTATTTAATTGATAAAACAGCCTGGGGCCGTACCGGCTAACGAATCGATTTTCATAAAAGTCTGCTGGGTTTCAAATTAAAACAGATAAATCAAGCCCCAATTGGGCCAAAATGACGAACCCAAATTCATGATGTCACACGAACATCGATATCTTCCGAATCACGTCAACAAAAAGTACAAAACGAAATTGCTTACTTTGATTTCTCTGTTTTAAGTTGAAACCCAGCAGACTTTTATGAAAATCGATTCGTTAGCCGGTACGGCCCCTGGTCGTAGATTTTTCTATTCTTTGTGGAAATTGAGAGAATTGTCCTACCTACTTATAATTTATTGTATGCTTTTGACTCGACGCCTTAATGCGAGTAGCTTTAGTATGTCATGCTCACTTTAAACATTTCTGCGGTAGTGTCGTATGAGGCGGGTCGTTACGTTCCCTCAAATATGGTTGAGCGAAGCGATGGCTGGTTCATGCGTCATGCTCGTGAACGGGTGCTGCCAGTGGGAATGGGTCTGCTTCTGTCTGCTTGTACTAAGGGCGTCGTATATTTATATATATTATTTTTCTGATTAATATTATCAATATGTATGGCACTTCTTACTCAAAATTTAAATTAATAACTAAACCTTGTTTTGATTTCTAATTTTTTTTTAATTGCAATCATTTTGCTTTCTATATTCAGTAGTTTTGTAAGTAAAGGCCTATGAAAAGCTTTAGGATAATAGTTTTCAATTCGGTGCCTTAGGATGGGTAGCCTAAGTATGTCATGCTCTCTTTAATCATTTCTGCGGTGGTGTCGTGTGGGGCGGGTCGTTACGTTCCCTCAAATATGGTTGAGCGAAGCGATGGCTGGTCCATGCGTCATGCTCGTGAACGGGTGCTGCCAGTGGAAAGGGTCTGCTTCTGAGTACCTATCTTAACGCATATTGAATTGTAAGGATTGCATTTTTTTTAATTATTTTTTATGTCTTGTAACATGTGGTTTTTTTTTGGTAAATTTTGCCTACTTAGGTGCACTTTCGAGTAGCAGACACAGTGATTTCACAACTAGTTGAAAGTTATTTACTCTCATTACTTAGTAGTATTTAGTTAGTAGTATTTAATTTCAACCTACCTACCCATTGTGTGCAAACTTTTGTTAATTATTGTGATGGAAAATGACCTCACTTTAAATGTGGAGCTCATTTTTCAATGTTGACGACTCTGTATGAAATATACAGGGAGAAAAAAGCAGCCCTCGACGAGTTTCTTGCCGGTTCTTCTCGTTACAAGGTCTCCCGCTTAGGGTTTGCGAACCGATGGCGTAGCTTCTATGACATTCACAAGTGCTTGTAACAGCCTAGACTGAATAAATAATTTTTGAATTGAATTTTGAATTTTTTACCAAACACCTTGTATAAGGGGCGAGTCATGCTAAGTATTACATTAGCTTTATCGCGATTTTCAAATTATGTATTTTTATGATTTTTTTTTTATAAAAGCCTTACACCTACTTTAACTAAAAGCCTAGTCATAAAAGTTTTTTCTTGCTCCCGAGAGACGAGAGTTGATTTTATCAGAATTTTCAAGGATGAGATTGCTATTACATATAACAAAGTCCTGCAGACGAGTCGCTCATGTGCTGTATTCGTAACCGCACTTTCTTAAAAAAACTCCTAATCTGACTCACATTGCCTGACCAAATGTCATGAAATAACTTTTGAATATTAATTTAAACTAACATTTCGAATACTGACTCATTTCGCGTGACTGGTGTGACTCACGGGTTAACCCTTCAACGTGCATTAACGGCACATTAACAGCACGCCCTAAACTGATGACTGTCACTGCATTAGCATACGGGGCAGCGTGTTTAGGGTTGAATTTAATGTGTATGCTTTTGCTTGTCAGCATGTTAAGATTTACTGCACAAAGAGGGGATTTCCCGATAAGCTCTTGTGTAAAATTTTATGTCTTGTTGGAAAATACACGCACTCGTCTGACTGACACTAAACTTTTCCTAATCGCCAATTTTTCCTAAGTACAACTCGACTAAGTTAATAGGGAATATACATAAGTCACCGATTTTGATAAATAAAAAAAAAATAAAAAATGTATTATTTTAGTTTTATCACACGATGAAATCAGCGGATAATAACGATTTTTTTTTTTTTCATTTTCGGATATAATGCATTTTACAGTCAGATAGAATATCGAATAAGAAATAATGTTTTTTTAAGACACATTTGTACTTAAAAGCAAAATTTAGGGAGATAATTGAAGATATTGGCTAACTCATTATTAAACGTCGTGACGTCACCGTTTTGTATGGAGCAAAAAACGCAAGAGAAAAGTTTTAATATTACAGTTAATTTTCTCACGCATTATACTTTTGATAAAGATTAAAAAAAAAAATGATGCATATTCCCTATTAGACGAATGAAAGCTGCATGACAGCTAAGTTCATCACACCGTTATAATTTGGTCGAATTCCTAAGTTTATTACAAACGGGTGATCGTCTCAGTTGGTTTAGTTGTTAGTTAGTTGTTGTTAGTTAGTTGGCCAGGTTTTAGGGTTAATTATAAAAAAATCCAGTAGCTTACTTATATAGATAGCTCGGTGAAATCTCAAGTTATCTCAATCGAACAATTTCACTACATTAACAAATCTGCCAAGGTCCGAGATTATCTATTCACAATCGGCTGCTAATATGATAATTTGAATCGCCACCTTTCGGCGTCGATCGGCGATTACCGGGTTATTACATGACCAATGAATCGATTTAATCGTTTCCGCCCGGTAAAGCCTACTCAACCCTTAGGGAGGCAGCGCAGGGGGGGTTAAAAATCTCGACCATGGTTCATTTACAGATCCTAAATGCCTTTACAGGTTCGGTCATCGTTTTATTATTGCGTTCTTTGATGTGATTATGTGCAATACATTTTCTGGAGTTCAATCTTTTCCAATGAATACATAAATACTAAAGAGAATGTGATATTAAAATTTCATAGCGGCTCAAGTTGGTAATCCATATTGGAATATCATACACTATAATAGTACATAGTATTAACTGTGATCTTACTTAAGTGTAAGTTCAGTGTTCTTACAACTTTTCAATGATGAAGCAATGAATCGATTATTTTGACAAAAAAAAATGCTGTCCATGTATCGGCCTCGAAAGTGATACTTACTTGTCTTGACTTTATGCCTTAAAAATTATTTTCAAACTATTTTCTTACTTTAAAAAATAATCTTTCTGTTCAATAACTTCACGACAGAGTTATTCTTTGAAATTAAAAAATATATTGTTGCGATAAAACGACTTTGGAATCTAGTAAATAACTGAGTTTTCTGATGTAAATTGAGTTGGAAAAATATTAGAGGGAATTAATTGTGAAATGTTTAACAGGGCGTTCATTATGTCCTGTTATCTTTTCTACTTTTAAAATAAAAAATAATAATTATGTAGTTCTCTGAAACCATAAACATTGTAACAAAAAAGCATTAATTAAAGTGCTGTGAAATCGATTTGAAATAATCCAATATCAAACGTAAAAAAGACAAGAAATAGTAGATTAAACAACAAGTGAAAAAAGAAGGAATTTAGTTCGAGGTACTACGTCGGATCCCGAGAGCAGCGAAGGATTCTAGAGTTGAATCAAGAGCGCAGCGAGGGATTCAAAAGTAGAATCCTGAGCGAAACGAGGGATACAAAGGACCGAGATGAAATTTTTTTCACGAGTTGTGTACTCTACTTTTTACCATTGACTGAGAGAAAACATAATACTTACAATTAAAGTACTTACATCTATAGTACCTATTTATAGTTATCAAATTTTATTATTTAAATAGGTAATCGGTAATTTAACCATTAGAAAATAGTGAAACTATAAGTTTTCCAATGAAATAAAACAACCATGCTATGAGGGAAGGGAAATAACATGATCAGTCTGACATCTGTCCATTTCATCAGTCTGTATAGACTTTGGATTTTTACAGACTGAAGATCGTACCAGACTGATGGAATGGACTGATGCAAGACTGAACATCTTATCTCCCTCTAATATAAGTGATATTATGTTTATTATGTTTTTAATTGATTTTATTGTCTTTATTTTGATTTTTATTTTGTATTTTTGTATAATGGGTCTGTGCCTGAAATAAATGCTTATTATTATTATTATTATTATTATAAAAAAAAGAACCCAAAGATAAGACACTAAAAAGAACCTGATTAATTTGGCGAGATATTTTTTTAGAAAATAACCCAAAGATAAGACACTAAAAAGAACCTAAATAAAATTGGTGGGATATTTTTTTTATTTAATTTGTTAACTATGGCTTTGTCTATGGAATAGCTCCATACTTTCAGCAGGTTTTTTATACATAATTTATACGATGCGCACTTGTTCCAAATTCAAAATATTTTTATTCACTCGGTGAATAAAACAGCGTTTTATTCACTCTTATCGTTGAAATAAACGCACTTTTTCCAGTGGCAATGGTAAAAACGTATTTTATTCAATTAAATTTTAACACAAATCCTAATCTCATAATTAATTAGTAAAGCTGAGTTTACAAATCCGTAATAAAATAGGAAAAGGAAAGTCATAAATGTTAAATAATACATAAATTAAAGAACAATTTTCAGGTTCGTATCTCTCATTCATTTTTCATTTTTTTGCTTTTAAGAGGTTCATTTAAATTGTATTTAAACTACAAACAGTTGTCCATTTGCAAAAACATTAAAATTGCATTACGGAAACCCAGTCTAAAATATGTCCTAACTTTAATAATCAGGCAACAGTTGTGCTAAATTCACGAAATTGGACAGTATCAACAAATTATTATTCAATAACTGAGAATCTAAATGGCTGACACAACTGTCAGTTGGAGTTGGTTCGGTCAGTTCTGGCCGATATTTAGTACAGCTGATAATTAAGCTGAAAGTCATTTTCGAAGCTTGTGTTCAAAGTAAGACTGGAACTGACTGATTTCATAATCCTTATGGTCTGTCTTCAGCACTTCAACTATCTATTTAAATTTCAAGTAGACTTGCGTCTAACGCATGCAATATTGATTGCCTGCAAAATGTGGGCTTCCGCGTTCAACTTTCTGCCATGACTTTATTTGAAAAGATATGGCATGTGCTATTGCATGCCCTGAGGCATGCCTCTGTTGAAAACGCAATAAGAATGCGAAAGCGCACGGTCAGCGTGCGCTATTGAATGCGTCAGATGAAAGTGAAAGGGAACGGAAAAGCGATCGGGAAAGGGATCGTATGAAGACACATCTTTATTTCCATAACTAATTTCGTAAACTAGCATCCGCCCGCGACTTTGCCTGCGTGGTTTGATTTTAGTTTCCCTCTGGAACAGTACTGTTTTTTATGTATCCCTGAAAACGTAAATGCAAAAAATCATGATGGGTTGAGTAGTTAAGAAGTGAATAACAAACAAACATAAACATACACCCTTTCGCATTTATAATATTAGTACAAAAATAAGGACTTTGACGAGGAAAGGACATAGGGCTACCTTTTGTCGTCAAAATTAATATTGAATGGTGTGTAAGAAAGTTCATACGGGAATCTAGAACTTGGAACAAAGTTCACGCGAGCAAACTAGCAAGCAACCGCTAATGTGCAATATTGTGCAATACTATGGGCAACAGCGTCGCTCAACCAGTCAGCGTCAAAATTCGTGTACGCGCGTATCGCCCCTGCACGAACTAAACGTATGTTGTAACGGCGCGGCGTGCAAGCGATTCTAACCTTAGGGGTGGTTAAGCGACGCTGCCGCCCATGGTACCAAAACTACCAAAACTTTTAAAGCGACAGATTCAAAATGGCCGGCTACTTCAGTGCGAAGTGACCCCACAATGAATTCGGAAACTGTCAACCTTTGAAACATTTCGGGCCATAAATATTTCTATTTGCGGGTAGGAGGTGGTTTTAAGTGATAAGGGTCTGTAAATAATAGACCTCAGATTAAAGGGTTAGTTAGTGAAAGTTACAATTTTGTAATTAAATTCTTATTCAAATTGGGGCGGGAATGTTTTCGCTTATGTTTTAGTTTGGAAATATTTCGCTACATTTGAAAAGTTTTATGAATACGTAACTAAGTGAGATGAGATTCAATTATGCAGATTGAATAATCTTTCCATTTATAAAATTATATTTTTGGGTGGAGTAGGAATCACGATTTTAAAATTTAGTTATAACAAAATTCTCATTCAAATAATGAAATCAGTCGGTTATTTCTAGTATAAACGTAGAATGAACCTACTTTAATAAGTTCAATATTTTTTTTTATTTACTGGGATAAAATACAGTCTTATTTCTGGACAAATCACTCAAAACACTTAAGGAACACTATTCGTAGTGTTGTGCTCATATTCTATAGCAAATATTGCATAAGTTCTAAAACTGCAGTCAATAAAAAAAAGTCTGGAACGGGTGGTAGGAAAATATAGACGATTCAAAAGTACTTAATAATTAAGTTTATTTGAATAAAGCTTATTTGACTTTGACTTTGACTTTGACTTTGACTTTGAATAACTGGTTAATAAAGGGTACCTACACTCGTGCACAAAATTGATTGTCTAATCCGCGACGGGCGTGACAGCTGACAGTTTTGTCAATTAGCACTCAATCCGCGTTATAGAGTGGCGGTCAAATCTAGATAACTTTGAAGTCAGGGTGCGGACTCCATCCAAATTTTGAGGATGTGTTCAGTCCATGAAACTGAACAACTTCCTCTAAAGAACACATTGCCAAATTAAAAAATCGACTATCCATACAAATCAAAGAGATCACGTAATCAATTTAGTATGCGATGACCAATATTTTATGAAGAAATCCGACACTTGTTTCTTAGAAAAAGTTGTTTAGTTTCATGGACTCGACACATCCTTGAAATTCGGATGGTATGTTCAAAATGACCCGATATAAATTAACGATACGACAAAATTCTTAGTAAGGATACACCATTGTTGTGTGGCCAGTGGTGTTGTATGGTAGCGAAGCTTGGACCCTGAAAGTTGACACACAGAAGCGTCGTTTTGAAATGTGGTGCTATCATAGAATGCTTGGCGCAAGACAAGGCAAAATTTGCTGAGCTGACGGTGAACCTCCAGTAGTGGAGTGTCACAACAACAACAACAAAAAACTCTTAGGAAATTTAATAAGGTATTATCTAGTTATCATAAGAGGAATTTTTTAATCTCATTTTAGAAATAGTGTCACTACTAAACACGATTATAAATTTAATTACTAGCTTTTTTATTGATAAAGTAACTTTAACCTGTACTGTACTTAAGCATTTATGCATCTGAAATAAAAAGCTAAGAAAAGCTGTTTCTCATTTCTCAACAGCTAAACTCGACATTATGCTTGAAACGATTACTGCAATTTATGAAAGGGAAAGGTATTAAAGTACAAGGTTAAAAGCCGTTTATAGCTTTCTTAAAGATAACACGAACAAGATGAAAGATATGGTAATACTTTGACGACAAAGTTGCTTTCAAAAGATGTTTCAATGTAAGGGTTATTACGACTTTTTTTGGAATAAAAATGTTTATGTTTATTACAAAGACCTGTTACATTTTCCGCATATTAGTATTGTGTATGAAATTTATTTGTATGAAAACCAAGTAGAAACACATTGATACGAAAAATTAAATTGTTTATTGACGCTGAAAGATGACAGGTCGGCTGCCCTGCGCAGAAGTCAAGTAACTCAATTTCCAAAACTTTTGTTTTTTCATAAATCGCATCTACCATTTTTAAGTTTATTAAATTTGGTTAAATTCGGAAATTATAACCAAAATTTGTATCAAGTATATTTTTCCGTTTATGAAATCTACACTAAAACAAAGTATATTTCCCGTTTCTAACTTAAAAAACAAGCAAGTCTTATCCAGGTACTTGTATTTGAAATAGATTACAGATACTTGATTTCTATGTATATTGTAAGTACTATATTCTATTTTTTATTTATTTATTTGGGAAACAAACAATACAAATTGATCTTATAGATAAAAAAATTAACTAGGTATACCATAAATTTAAAGTTTCCACTTATTACTAAAACACAAGTTTGAGTATTGGACAAAGGTTGCTATGGCTCTATGCAAAGCTGAAAACAAGTATCTACTAAAATACAATAGAGAATCTCAAGTTACTTGTTTATAGCGTAGAATGTTATTGACAAATCCAGACATATTTCTACGCAAAACACTATTTTTGTTCGTCAAAATGTAGGAGGTATGAGAACTTATTTTTTTACAGACATGTTTTTAATTTAAATACCAATGATATTTTAACATCATTTTAGTGTTCAGAATTTTTTTTTCAATGAAAACACTAAGTAACGTTTTAAAGCTCTCCCGTAAAATTTGTCTGCAATGAGATACTTGAATTTGGTTTAAGGCAGCCGAGGTTAACTAAACCTTTTTAATTTAGAAGTTGTTTATTTTTATGTCATTAAATACTAGTAATTCTTGTTATATATTATATTGTCTACACCAAATCCGATTAATCTGCCTCAACAACTACAAAACAAACAATTCGTGATTCTAAAACACAATCATTATTATATCGCATAAACTCATTGTAAAACGAAAAGTCAAAATAATAATAATTGTTCATTCGAGTTTCTAACCAATTTTCTGTCTGTAAATTTATTTACTCTAGAGAAAAGTGGGTTTCAGCAATTTCATTTTGCGGAACCCAAAATTGAATTCCTTCACGACTGCTCCGATAATCAAATGATCCATTTACTGGGGCGAGAATCAGGCGAAAAAGCTGTGAATTTTTTTAACTCTGTTAAGTCTTCGCAATACTTAGTGCTTACTGAGTGGCGGAAAAATAAATAAAACCTCTTGAGACTGATGAAAAATTCGCGCTGTTTTTCTCGCGCAGTACGGTTGCCATGCCTATCTCTATTTGGTCGTTTGAATATTGTCGTTCAAATGTCATTTATTTATGCTTTCTGTAACTTACGTATATACCTACGGTTTTCAGCTCTTACCAGTGTATGAATACAGTTTTGTCCAACATAAAACCAGTTTTCTCCATTGTTATTTAAAAAGTAAAGCCGTTTCTCTATCCACTGCATCCGTGAAACCAAACCAATTACTTATGTTAATGAAAAAAAAACAATTTAGGCGACCGATGTAGGCGACCGCGACCCGCAACCGCTTGTATAGAACTCTAAAGAATGCTAAAATAAAGGTCACTTGCCGTTTGAAGTTTAAGGTACTAGTTAAAAGATCAAAATAAATTAAAATGTTCTACAACTTTTGAATAAACACAAATCCATTTCTAGAACCTTTGCAATGACGCAGAAAAGCCGGTCAAGAGCGAGCCGGACTGCGCACTGTGGTCTAGAATTGGGTTGGTAAACTTTTCCAAAACTGTTGTGAATTATATATTTTCTGGTAGCTTTTGGCTTTGGAGTCAGGAATAACCAATTGCGGATTTTTTTATAATACTTCATTTTACTTTAAATAATAATTTAAAATTTAAATTTACAGCATAGTACAATAAATCAATATTAAGGCTGTATGCGAAGGTAGTGCTTTTGCTCAAATAAAAAAAAGGAAAAGTTTAGCATTGGCAATGTCAACTAGTTGTAATGTCAGTTACAGTCCGCTAAAATAAATAAAATAACTCTTTTGTGAGTAAATTTGTAGATATACATATATTTACGTGATCATCACAAACGTATAAAGCTCTCTGAAGGCAATTAATTCCTGTTTAATCCTCTGCACCACGTCTCTTTCAAAGGTATGGGAATTGTACAAAATTTGTTCTGCGGATGGTCACATCTATATTTCAAACAAAACGGAACAAAGCAGTGTCGGTACTTCATCGGCGTAATAAGCTGGATAATGGATTTCTTCAAGCTAATCCATTTCCCAAAACTGAACAAGAAAAACACTAGAAAATCACAATAAATAATCTGAAAAACAAACAACAACATTAGGTCGTGATTAATGATTACCAAAGAGTAAAATAATTGGATTACTCTTTGTCACCGCCTGTAAAATCTGTCCTGTCAATCAGATTTTTTAATCAGTAAATGCAAGGGAACTTCGTGTTCAGCCGTTCGTTTGATATTTTATCGCGATAATAATATAAAAATAAAAATATTTGGTTAACAAGGTAAAATAAAAAGATCATAATATTATTTTCTTTATTCTTCAAACTTGTGCTTTCAAAAAAATATATAAAACAATTACAAAACAATTATACAACAATTATACAAAACAATTATAAAACAATCTTTAAAAAAAGTTTACCAACCCAATTATTTTTGTTTTAGGTCAGAACCATCTCTTGAACTATAGTGGAACTAATGTCAGTTTTGTTGATCATTTCGGAAAACGGGTGCTATTTAGAGACATCGTTTTATTATTCCTGTAATCTTTACATAAACTTCTATCACATATAATAATTTCAGGTTTTTCTCAAAGCAAACTTCGGAGATAAGGTATTTTTTTACATTTTTCATCAAAAGTCGAAAACTATACGGCCTAAAAAAAGAAAAAATATGCAAACAGCGCTGTTTTCAAATTTCAAGTTGATAGCATTAGTAGTTCTTGAGATATCCAAAATATCCGGCTGTGACGGACAAACAGACTGAGTCGCACCATAAGGGTTACTTTTTACAATTTTGGTATGGAACTCCAAAACGGATATTGTGTCCAAAATTTTCCCGAAGCATTCCACTGGAGTAATTAATGCACGAGTTTAGTTTACCTTAAGTGACCCAGTTCTGTACATTCGTAGCCACATCCCAGTAATCTGGCTTATGTTAATGAGTCCATCGCAGCCAAGCGATTGTCTGCAGAGTTACTTTTTATTGCTCCACGGAGAAATGAGTTATTGCTCCCGTTGGGTATACTTAAAGCAACTACTTACTGGAATAAAATTTTAAGTAGAAATTCAGATGGGAGACATTGTCACCCTGATAAATGTTGATTTATCAGGGTTAATTCGGGTTTATCCCTTCCCCGACCGGATGGCATTTCTGCAAATGAGTGTTCTTTGTACGTAATAATAAGCATTATACTTTAATGATATTCTTCCCAAATAATCACAAGAAAATTACTATTGTATATCGGTAATTTCATCAATGCGCATTATGGCCTAGCTTGTATTGTAAAAACGGCATCATCCTTTTATAGTGTATCATTTTTGAAACTTAATAATTAGTACTTACATCACAATTAGTTGCATTATTATTAACTATTCAACGTTAGTCAGATAACTAAAGTTCGTGAAAAAACTTTTTACATTTTTCAATTCCGCCATATTCAAGAGTAAGTTATACACATAAAACCCATTAATACATAATTCAAATTCTATTCACAGCTAAGAATACATTAAAATAACTCTTTGGAACTAAAAATGGATCAAAGTATAATCCAGTAAAAATGTTAAAAAATGTGCAAAAATGTTTTCCCTGTCCTCCATTCCACTTGATTAGCTGGGACAATATAAGGTTTCCAACAGTCTTTTCTCATCTTTGAGTGACAAAAATATACGCCATTTGTTTTTAGGCAAGGTGTGTGAGATACAGGTCGACTGTAAAATAGAGGATATTCTATTTGAAGATTATAAAATCGAACAGAGAAAAATGTTATTATTTGTTTAGGTCGTCAAATCAAGTCGGATTTTCCTGTTTGATCTTAATGCAACATACCGATGTTGACAACAACAAGAACAATGCCAATTATTGGAATGAGTTTAGTTTATGAGCAATATCAGTGAGAGTGACACTGGGGCTTAGGATATTAATAATATTTATACGAGAAAAAAATCTTAATTTTGATTGCAACAACTCAATATTCTAAATCTATTGTTATTGTAACTAAAATACAGTAGGTAATAGCAGTATTATCTTAAATATTTTGTCACTATAATTCACGTTAGTGTTTGGTAAAAGCCTTATAAAGCCGAATATGGTAGGTAGGGACCATCAAACTGAACTACTTTTTCGCGATTTCAGAGTTGGTCCCATAGTAAAAGTTGTTCAGTTTGATGGTCCCTATCTACCATATTCAGTACTCAATAGTGCCACGGAGTGGGACGAAAATCGTACGCTTATCGCGGTGCTTTTTTTGTACTAGACAGAGAGATAGAGAGGCTTCTTATGAAGTCGGGTGGGGTTAGAAACCTATGATCGTCGTCATCCTTCGTCGTCGTCCCCGTCCCCGTATCCCCCCTTCCCCCAACTTCAAAAGGCGTTTAATATTAGATATGCGTACAAACTTCCGAGTTAGTTATTATGCATATTTGAATATTTTATTTCTTGCTTTTTAGAGGCATTTTCTTTTAAAGCGGTTTTTGTTAGGTTATATTTTTTTAAGGTTTTTGAAGAAAGTTTTGTTTTTTTACAAATATAAAAAATATCGCGATAAGACTCTGTTCGCTTCGAAACACCTGTGTTTCTACCTCCAGCCCATCTAGCTGGCTTTCGGGGCACGTTTCCGAGATCGGTGCGTTAGAGACGGGTCAGATGATCGGGCTTTTTCGACGAATCATTTCCTTCGGACTGAGGGCTAGCAATGTAGAGCTATTTAAGGAGAAAAATCTGTTATTTATTTACGTTGATTTTTTCAAGGAGTGATAAAAAACTTCCAAGAATATCTATAATATATTGTGTCATGTTTGACGAAATCCTGTTTCTGTTTGAGTGATCCGACCTTTCGTTAAATAAATATAGGTAGATTATTTCGAAACAACTATCGTTTATTATCACAAGGATGCTAAGATTTTTGTTACCATGTGCTTTTATCTTGTGTTACTATGAGACCACATATATTAACAGTAGCTGAAGCATTTTGTCATTCAAAAAAACCTGTAAAAGCACTAAAATAAATCAATTCAACTTTCTACATTAACTCCTTGCGTAGGTACCTAAAACGGTGATGAATTGGGGTGATAAGTAATGAAGAATATTTAAAGTCAACAGTGTAACGAAATAGTAAAATAAATGTGGGGCAGTAAATGGATCAGGCTACTCAACCCTTTCTCATCTAGCTTTGGAACAAATCCTCACCGATGGTGAGCGAAGGGTTACGGCTCATGCTTCGGATCGTTTGCTAAGGGTTGACGTAACTTAAATAGATCATACACACTGAAAAAGTATAGTCAGTGGTGAACTAGTATGTCATCGCCCATGAAGTGTACTCTGTATATTTGTGTAACTTCATCTCCCTTCTTGCATCGGATCACCAGACGTATGAATCTGCGCCACCGTTTTCTGGGGGAAATTCCAAAGATTTGTACTAAGCGTTTTGCTAAAGAGTGGAACTCCTTGCCTGAGTCTTGCCTGAGACTGTCATGAGTTACTAGGTATCTTCTAGGGAAGCACATTTCACCGTAGATCGTATCATAGGCATGATAGTCAGGTCAAGCGCTTGTCTGTTTGTTACTAAAAATATGGGGGTGTCCACATTCGCCAACTTCCTTTTTCACCAATTCCTAATTTGCCAACTCCTGATTCACCAATTCCTGATTTGCCAACTCCTGATTCGCCGATTCCCGATTTGCCAACTAATGATTCGCCAAATTCTGACTCGCTTCATATTAAATTAAATTTTTTAGTTAAAATAAAATAAAATAATTTTAATATCTCGTCTTTTAATTATCAAAAAAATCACAGATCTTGTGCCCTTTACGACCTTCTGGTAAATCGATTAATTTAATGAATTTTATAAATAGAAGATCTGTTTTTTCTCAAAAAATAATAAACACATTTGGCTGTAGGCCAGTAAGGAATTGGCAAATCAGGAGTTGGCAAGTCGGGAGTTGTCAAATCTGGGGGCTTACCATCAGCAAATAAAAAACATCCTTGAGCCGTTCAGTTCAAAAGCAGGCCTTAAACAGTCATGCTTATGGCCTGCTTTGGAACTAACCTTTGAGGTCATAGTATGAAAAAGTAATGCAGTTCAATATAAGTCCTGCTATAAGAGCTCATAGTAAGGCCCCAGGAGTTGGAGAATCAGGAATTGGCGAAAAAGGAATTTGGCGAATGTGGAAACAACATACCTCATTGTAATGTATAAGCGTTCCGAATGATTCAATGTAGATATTAAAATACGTCATGTGAGTAGACAGTTTATCTACGTTACTTTGTTTATTGAAACGATAGTTCGAAAAACAATAGTTATCTGTTTTAATAAAATAGTTATTTTTTAGGAATGGCTCACATGGGTTTTGGTACGTAGTTCATGATCAAAACTGTGTATGTTTTAGTAACCAATAGTCATTTACAAATACCCACGCTACAACCCTAACTATAGGCCAAGAATTTTGAAACCCATGTGGTATGTTACGCACTGGCGCTTTTTCTCGAAGAAGGTCAGCTTAGTAACATATATTTATGAATCCTGTACTAAGGAATGTACATAATGAATTTGGGTCTGTGCTCACTTATCCTTATCATAATGAAAATGGTTAGGTTAAGGAGGGTTTTATTAAGATGCCTCTTTAAATTATGTTAGCATTTAGTAACGGCAAAATGTTAGTAATGTCTTAATAGATGAAAATGTAAATAAGTACTTTAGTCTCTCTCTCTTAATCTCAAGTAAATAAGTATCTATTCTAGTCATTAAATATTTGCAAATTATTTTTAACAAAATCATTTCAAATAAACGTAACAAATAGAAATAGTGACCATAAAGTTCAAAACTAAACAAAAACTAACTAATAAAATAAAAAAAGATTGAACATAGTTCATACTTTCAAACTAAACATGTCAAAGGGGTTCGGGCCCTTTGATCCTAATGACCAATAGTCTTGAATAGTATATTGATGGATAGGTCTTTTCAAGAGGAAAAAAGTTATTATGCGGTTACATTTGGATTTGTTGTCCGATTCAAGATATCGGCTTATATAAAGTATGTTTTTTCAGAATCTCGGATAGTACAGTCAGCAATGAAAGTCGCTTAACGGCGGCGGATCCATAGAGCATGTTTTGAATCAACAAAACATTTCAACATTCAAAAAAATCCTCATACTTTTTTTGTTGAATGTTGAGATGTTTTTGTTGATTATGTAGAGCAAAACACGGGCTATGGACCCGCCATAACGATATATTATTTATACCTGTTGGGTCCAGGACCAGAGTTCATACATTTGTGCCTATTGGCTGGGTACGAAGGTATAATAATCGATCGCAGCGCTCATGGTGGCAGAAATTAGAAATAATGTAGTCTCTGTAATCTGTTTGAAAACGATATTTAATTTATTACTGTCGATACAGGAACAATTATATATGTTTATTATCACTTAATAAAATTATTAAAGTAGCTTTATCCTCTTGTTTTACAAAATTTACAACTAAAAAAGAAGTAAATAAACCCTTGATATAACCAAAATAAAACACTCTCTTTGAATAGATCTTACTTGCCATATTTAATTTAAATGACAAAAAATGATTTCACAATACTTTGTCCACCCAAATCACAGTAATTTTGAATTTTACGTTAATAACACAATATGTATTTTTAGCACCAGAAGTGGAAAAGACCAAAAAAAAAACACAAAATAACACTAAACACTGTAATTATCTTTTTAAAATGAAAGTTAACAAAATAACCATTAAAACGACTTCTTTATTAATAATTTCAATACTAAAAGATTGCACACTCACACTAATCAAATTAAAACAATAAACTAACACCGATAACACTTTTAGGAAGGAAAATAAGCAAAACGTCACCCGACAGTAACTCGAGCAGAGATCCGTCCGCGCCAAGTTCCAAGAGCAAAGTGAGTCCGCTTGGCGTTGTGCGCGTTATTTATAGTGGTTGGACGGAGTGGGGGAAAAATAGGATTGTTTTCGCTCATACGGCCTCTCCTGACGTTGTGTCGTCCTCGGCACAACATTCAGGTTTGTACAAGGTTACATGTCCTCGTCTAGTGGTGGCATAGAAGGTGCGACTGCAGAGGTAGACTCTGCTGGCGGCGTAGTATGGAGATCTTCCACGTCATCTTCTAGCAATGGCATGGAAGGTGCGGTTGCCGAGGTGGATGCCGTCGGCGCAGCATGAAGATCATCCAGGTCCTCTTCTTGCAATGGCAAAGAAGGTGCGGCTGCTGAGGTAGATGCTGTCGGCGCCGTACGAACATCGTCTTCGTTTTCATCTGTAAACAATATGTCATAAGTGTTTGTTAACCAACTAAACAATAAATGTCATTCATCCTCACACCCCAACATCCTTTCTTTCGATCGTCGTTTACTTTATTTATGCTTCACCTATCACACTCATCATACAAAAAACTTCGCATTCATCATTCTAGAAATAAGGCAGAGACGTCTCTTAAAAATATCAAACCCAGCCTAGGACTTTTGAGCCATCCTGTGTCTTCTCTCGCTGAGAAATGGAGGCTGCCGCGCAGGCCAATGCCAGCACCGCAGTCTGACGGGCTGGTCGCACGTCTTCCACACGTGCACAGAAACACGACACAGGTTAACCAACTTGGTCAAGCTATGCAGCAACTTGGGGCCCACCAAGTACTGAAGGCGACACACGCCAGGGTGTAGCGACAAACGCTCGGGTTGCATAGCTTCCCTCACCCAACATAATACATCTAAGGCGACACACGCCACAGGGCTCAACTTACTCTCGAAAAACGCAGCACATGTCTCGGGGCACCACTCGCCCTGCCACGGCACCATGTGTTGAGCCGCAGCCTGCGTTGTTTTGCCATAGCCGCCGCTGATCAGGCGGAGTGCGTAACGACCACTAGGTAGCACCTCAGTCACCTTGTAGGGCCCGCGCATGCCTGGATCGAGTTTTCCTGTAGACTGAGAGAACTTGATTACGAAGACACAGTCGTTGATTTTAAATTGGCGCGGCGCCTGCCTTCGCCGGTTAACGCGCTCATCTTGCTTGCTCCTATTGTCTTCCAACAGTTGACGCGTTCTGCTCCTGGTGATCTCACGGAGAGCCTCACGGTTGGGTGTTGAACCTTCAACTGCTATGTCTCGCACCAGCGAGCGTATGACAGGGGTGGTGCCTTCAGTTCCGATGAGCAGATTAAGCGGGGAAGCTTGTGTAGTCTTTTGTTTGGTTATGTTTAGGACCAATTGTAGCTTCCACAGTGTATCCGACCAAGACAAGTTTTTGTGATTCACTTGAATACGCAACATGTTAAGAACCGTCCTGACATATCTCTCGACTTGCCCGTTAGCATGATGCATTTCGGGTGTGATACAATGGAGATCACAGCCTAGCTCGGTTATCCAGGACACGAATTTATTTGATTCAAACATACGTCCCTTGTCAGTTACCATCAATTTAGGCACCCCAAATAACGAAATAGCCTGCGTGACAACTCGCTTAAGCTCCTCAGCATCTTGTCGACATATAGGAAACAACAAGGTGAATTTAGAAAACGAGTCCACTATAAGCAGAACGAACTTGTATCCATCAGATACAGGCAAGGGGCCAAGAGCATCAACGTGCACGGTGTGAAACGGGACGTCGGGCTTTTCCCAAGAAGTGATGTTTTGTAAGGGTGCCCGTGGGACTCTCTTTTGGGAAATGCATATTAAACAGTGGGAAATGTACTTGCAGACAAATTGCTTAAGCCCCGGAAACCAGAAATGACGCAAAATGAGGTCCAAGGTCTTGTCGGCACCTATGTGTTCGTGCTCGTCATGAAAAGCTCTAAGGAGACTGAGGCGATGACCTTTTGGAACATAGCATAGGAGACGTGGTTGTCCACCCACTGGAGTATACTTGTAGTATAAGAGATCATTCTGTACTGAATATCGGGTAGGGTCTAGCTTACCCTCGTTGAGGCTCTGAATTAGGTCTTGGGATTCGGTATCAGCCGCCTGAGCTATTTGAGCCCAGTTGCGAGGCCTGGCGATTTGATTTATTCTTACGGGGTTTCGACTAAGGTAGTCTGCGTGTGGCATGAGTACACCTTTTCTATATTCGATAGAAAATTGAAAATCCTGTAGGTATATCCACCAACGAGCGACCCTAGGCAGTAAATCTTTCTTTCGTTCTGTAGATTTTAAGGCATTGCAGTCGGTAACCACTACGAACTTCAACCCAACAAGATAGTGCCGAAAGTTTTGTAGAGCCTTAACGACTGCGAGGGTCTCTAACTCGTAGCTGTGATACCTACATTCAGCTCCTTGGGTGACTTTGCTAAAATAGGCCACCACGTGCTTCCTACCATCGGGGTGGGTCTGAAGAAGAACCGCCCCATAGCCTGCACTACTAGCATCTGTGTGAACCTCCGTGGGAAGACTGGGATTAAAGATAGCTAAAACTGGTTCGCTCGTCAATTGTTTAATTAATTCTTGGCGAATCATCTCGCACTGGGGGGTCCAATTAAAGTTAACACCTTTACGAGTCAAGTGAGCAATGGGGGCAGTTAAAGTGGCATAGCTTTTTATATAGCGACGAAAATAGCCAGCTAGACCAAGTAGCTGTCTGATCTGCTTTACGTTTTCTGGGGGAGTGGTGTTAGCCAAGGCTTCGACCTTACGAGGGCTCGGCCTAACCTGACCCTGACTTACTACCCTGCCTAGATATTCTACCTCGGTCACCAGGAAAGAACACTTCTGAAGGTTAATGGAAAAGCCTGCTTGAGTGAGGGTGTCTAACACTTTACGGAGCAAGTCAATACCCTCGTCAATGGTGTTACTCATAAGGAGCACGTCATCGACGTAGACCAGCACATTACCCTGATTTATAAGCTCTCGCAAGGTATCATTTATGATGCGCTGATATACGATCGGTGAATTAGCTAATCCAAATGGCATTTTGGTATACTCGAAATGCTCTTCGGGCGTGACAAAACCAGTTAGGTGGATACTGCTTTCTTTCAAAGGAATCTGGTGAAACCCAGTAGCCATATCAAGGCTCGAGAAAAATTTGTAGCTGCCCAACCTATCTATATGATCGTCAATCAAGGGTAGGGGGTAACGGTCTTTCACTGTGATTCGATTAAGTGCCCTAAAATCGACGCAGAGCCTGTCAGAACCGTCACGCTTCTTTACTAGTATAATTGGACTAGCGTACTCGGAGTTAGACCGCCTAATCACCCCTTTGTCTAAAAGATCTTTAGTGATTTCCCTAACCCGAAGTTTTTCCTGATAGGAGAGCTTATACGGCCGGTATACCACTGGTACGGGACTAGTGAGCTTGATCTCCATTTCACCCGTCTTTACGGTCGTTGCAGCGGTACCAGATATCAAAAATTCCGAAAATTCGTGTATCACTAACATAAGCTTATCGTAATCACTGCCTTGAAGAGGCGTCTTTACCGAAAGTTTGTCCTGCGACTGGACAGAATTAACACAGGTACGGCTGTTAGCATGCGTAAGGTATTGCCTATCTTTAGTTCTCACGTAAGTAATGCCGTCGCGATTTAAGACATCCGTGCCTATTATGATAGGAGTATTCATAAAAGCCGATGGAACAACTACGAGATCGGTCTCGATAGAAATATCACTAAATTCTATGGTGACAGTTACGTACGAGGAAGTTACAATTTCTTTGTCACCTATACCCTTTAACACACAACGTCTTAACTTTTGTTGACACGAAATGTACTTTAAGACATCTGAAGAAATCAGGGACACATCGAGGGCACCGCTATCAATTAGTACATCAACCGGCACGCCATCTATAACCGCGGTAGTTACGTCGTTACTGTTTTTATAATCCGTTGGATGAGAACAAAGGTTAACGTTACGCGGATTGCGAGATTCCGATCGTGCTTTAGCAAAACAGGTATCCTCTGTGTGCCCCTGCTTCTTACAGAATGTACATGACTTACTTACGCCCGGTTGCTGGGCGGGCGCAGCGTTTGATTTAGGACGTTTACAATCTTTACCAAGGTGGCCTCTCAAACCACAATTAAAACACTTGGGACCAAAACGAACGTTCGAGCCGTGATGAATAGGTTTTTTGGGATTAATGGACTTATCGGTCTTAATCCTACTCGGCTTTGTGTAAATCGATAGGAAAGAGACAATGTTATCTGGCGTCAACTCGGCGTTGGCGGCAGCTGCGCGAACTTGGGGACTATCGATACCACGAATGACGATCAGCGTTCTCAACTCGTCACTAAGTCCCTGAACTACTCTAAGGCGTAATAAAGTCCGACGCGCGTACTCTGCGTACGTAGCATATTTATCTGATGTCGAATTCATCGCTTCAAACAAGATATTTGCGTAGTCTAGTTTGCTTGGGCAAAGGGGTTTGAACTCTCTTTTAAAATTGGACCACGTCCTGTCATTCGTCACCCATTCGCCCAACCAAACCTTAGCATCACCCTTAAGGCAAGAGGCCACGCGGGACAAACACTCGTGATCACTCCATCCATTCGCGTCCCTGGCGCGATCCACCTCCTCGCACCACGCTTCGATGTTATTTATTAATGGGTCGAAATTAGATACGTAATAGTGTTGAGACCTCGTTGGTTGTAGCGTTTTTATGGCTTGCATCAAAGCGTGAGCGAGGGTAGACGCCTCAGAGGGTGGAGCGACGGATTCAATAGAACGGCCCGCGCGTAAATTACTAAAGGGTATGGGACTTGGTGTTCTAGTCTCTGGGCCCCTAGGTCTACTATGCGAACGGCGGCCTCGATGACGCGAGGAATGACGCGAGCGAGATCGAGATTTATGAACCTTATTCCGAGTACTACCTCGCGATCGCGACCGAACACGAGAAACGCTTCGAGAACGATTCCTATCCGTATGACGCAAGCGGCGTCGTTGCCTATTGCTCGAACCAGACGGATCACGGCCACGAGAACTACTGCGAAGATCACGTCGCCGTTTCTGGCTAATCGAGGAATGTCTCGAGCTACCTCGGTTACGATCACGAGATTTACTATGCGAATCATGATTACGACGCTTTTTAGATCTATATCGACCACTCGAGACACTCCGAGAGCTTCGCCGTTGACGGCTGCATGACCTTGATCGAACCATATTGACTAATACAAAAACATATACGAACAAACAAAATAAATATGAAAAGGTGAGTAAGCAATCTAACCTCAAAATAAAATTTACTTACAGGTGGGCTAATTTATCTAAACAGGTTCTTTATCCCACTTCTGATTTTAGCACCAGAAGTGGAAAAGACAAAAAAAAAAACACAAAATAACACTAAACACTGTAATTATCTTTTTAAAATGAAAGTTAACAAAATAACCATTAAAACGACTTCTTTATTAATAATTTCAATACTAAAAGATTGCACACTCACACTAATCAAATTAAAACAATAAACTAACACCGATAACACTTTTAGGAAGGAAAATAAGCAAAACGTCACCCGACAGTAACTCGAGCAGAGATCCGTCCGCGCCAAGTTCCAAGAGCAAAGTGAGTCCGCTTGGCGTTGTGCGCGTTATTTATAGTGGTTGGACGGAGTGGGGGAAAAATAGGATTGTTTTCGCTCATAGTATAGTATTTTTAAATATTTAGTCACAATGCCGCCATTACATATCAAAACGCCAAATCAGTCAGGTCAAAGCCAACAAAGTTGCAAAAAGCTAGGTGTCGCTAAAAGCGTGCACGGTGCCAATACCCATTTAGTAAGATAACTTTGCATATAACAAATGCATGTTGACCAATTGTCGTATTCATTATTTTAAAACAAGCACACCAAACTTTAAAACCGTTAACACACATTTCTTACACATCAGTCGTCTATTCCCATCTCGTCACCACACCGCCGATATTTTCGTAAACAAAATAAATTGTCGCTGTTATTTTAAAGAAAACCCGTCATAATTCACAACTTCCTCCAGTTTTCGTGGCCTCAGTCCAAAGAGTCCATAATTAGGGTCAGACATTTTACGTAATGCCGTCTAAATATACGCAGGGCCCTCATGGGAGAGATCAGAGTGACGTGGTGTTACAAACAATCTAGTGAGTTGAAATCGATAGATGAATTAAATGTAAATGCTACTAAATTCTAACAAGAAGATTTAGAGTCCTTCTTTTTTGTATTTCACTCGAATGCACTGTACGTTTTCATAGTACAATTAAAGAGGTTCCCCGAAAAATGTTGATATGAAGGAATAACGCTCTATAACTACCATAGAGCCTTATTCCATCATACGCAGGGCTCTCATGGGAGATCAGAGTGACGTGGTGTTACAAACAATCTTGTGAGTTGAAATCGATAGATGAAATGTAAATGCTATTAAATTCTAACAAGAAGATTTAGAGTCCTTCTTTTTCGTATTTCACTTGAATGCTCTGTACGTTTTCATAATACAATCGAAGAGGTTCCCCGAAAAATGTTGATATGAAGGAATAACGCTCTATGACTACCATAGCCTTATTCCATCATAGAGCTCTATTCCATCATAAAACCCGTTTAGACTTTTTGATGCTTATAAGCTTACTTACTTAATTCTCTAAGCTTGCAATAGTCACATTTAATTATTTTTAAAATTATTTGATGTCCATTGCATCTGCCAATTTTGAAATGATAATATAGGCACAGAATATCTCGTATAATAGTACACTATAGGTATACTGATCAAACTGCACACAGACATCGCAACGCAATGTTTAACGAATTATTGGCATTGTAATTTACAATATTGTCGCGTTTATGAAATAGGGCCCAGATGGTGCTCTTTCGCAATATCGAGTACCTACCTATCAGATGAAACATTGAAGGATGATATTAAGAGACGCTTTCTTTGTTCAAATTACACAAGAAATCGGGACAGTTAAAAAAATAGGAGAGCAAAATTGGACACTAAAATAATGACGTATGCATAAAATCTTAGTGTAACGTATTTTGTCTTTCCTAACGTTGGTAAAAATTTACATTAACAGCTGTCCTCTCATTTATTTTTAATCTTTGGCTTAATTAGGCTCCTAGTGATGTTTATGACAGAATCAAATAACATTTTATTTCACCTAAGTACCTTAATTATTTATTTTATAGACATACGAAGGGAACAAAGTTTAATGAATATTATATTTTAGGTATTTCTTTAAATAAAAGTAACTGACGTCGCTCGAAAGATTGCTCAGCTGAAGTGGCAATGGACGGGACACATAGCGAGAAGAACCGATGGCCGTTGGGGCGGAAAGGTTCTGGAATGGCGACCGCGCACCGGACGACGCTCCGTGGGTAGGCCCCCGACAAGGTGGACCGACGATCTGGTGAAGATTGCCGGAAGCCACTGGATGCGGGCAGCGCAGGACCGATCGTCGTGGAGATCCTTAGGGGAGGCCTATACCCAGCAGTGGATGTCGTGCGGCTGATATGATGATCTCTTTAAATTGTTTATATTTTGAAATTACAATGTGAATGAAATACGCATGTGATTGCAATTTAACAGCTGAGCTGGTTTGTTTAATATTGAATTTTATTGCTATATAATACATACGTAGCACTTAATAATGATTTATTGGAGCCATAAATATTTTATGGCGAATATATTTTCTTGAAATGGCGCATCATTTTGGTTTTACAGTGGTTTTTCTTTTGCGTCTTTATGTGTGTTTAATATTTATGTATGTGGAAAGATTATGTTTTAGTGATGAACACAAATGTTGATATTATTTTAATGAAAGAATTACTACATTTTTCATATTTTGACAGCCATGTCAACTAACGAATCAGTTATCGAATTTGCATGTCATTTTTTCAGGGTATTTAAAGCTATAATTAATCTTTAATGAAAAAAAAATCTTCTGTAATTCTTAAAATAAAATTCATACAATACTAAATGATCTAGTACGAGTCGTATTTTTTCTAGTATATTATTTAGTATTAAATAAATAAAGCATTGTGAATGCAAAAATCAATTTCATAGTATAAATAAAAAAAAACAAAGAATCAAATCTAGCGTTTTCATTCAATAAGGATTCAAATTCATCTGACCGCATTTTTAATGAATTTAAGATAAAAAGCGACCGCATTTCGAAGAAAATGAACTGGAGCAATTTCTTATTTAAACAAGGGTGCAACCTGGTACTGTTACCTAAACATCTAGTACCGTGTCCTAATAAAAACGAAATGTTTACACAACGAACGTATACACAGTTTGAAAACAGCGTTAATTACCCAGTAAAAATTAGATTTATATTCGTTCCGTTTCGCAAGACAAGTGCACAGTTACTAGTCTTAAACTAACAGGATTAAAGTTGGGTTTAGTGGTGATTGATTTTAGGATTACATAAAATCACTTGGTTATAGTAACACTATCTTTTTTGATAGCAAATTTCAATGGCAAAACGTTAGTACAAACATTACAGCCCTAAAATGGTGGATTAATAAGATTTACACGTCCAAATGACTAAAACATATTTACGAGGTACTAAAGCACTTGTGTTATGGAAATCAGAGACAACGGTAGAACTACATAAAAACCCAGACCTGAGCCAATGTAGAAAAGTTCGTTTTCTAAACTTATTGTAGTAGTTCGTGTTCTCGAACCCGGGACCTCAGAGATGGCGACACCTTGAAAAATAGCGTACAAACCACTCGTCAGAGGTCATCCAAAATCGAATTAATGGATAATACTGTAAAGTACACAGCCAATGCTTTATTAAAACACTTATAAAAACATGTCTATAAAACCAAACTCAAGATTAAGCCCAAATTTTCAATATCAATTTATTTATTTGCCTGATTCGCAAAATGCCATGAAAATTATGTTTTTCCAGCCATTGTTTACCTATAATGTCGTAATAAAGTGCTTTTTAAAGTTAAATAATTAGAGGAACAGATATACGCAGCTTATTTTATTGTTCTTATGCGGGAATACAAGAGAAATCGTCCTATTTCCTTCTCCAAATCAGACAAAATGTGTTCCGCCATGTTTGTTGTAATGAGCTTACGTTTGCTAAGAAAGATGTACTTATGTTTGTTCAGTGAGCAGCCTTAAGGCATGGTTCTATCTGGAAACCTTAATGCAATTAAATTGATCCGTGTTAAGTACAATTAAGTATTTCTTTTTTTTAATGGGATTATTATTGGCATTGTATTGTGACTATCTCTATTTCATAAAAAAATGTTGCTCTCACCCAAACAAAGGGAAAACAAAATAGTTTAAAGTAAGTGATTTCAGTTTGCTTTATCAACCCCCTCAACTGCGTAAACCAACACCGAATGAGTAACTAGGCCCCCCGACACTGTTACTCATTCGGTGTTGGTTTACGCACGATGTAACTCCTGAGGATGCTCCGGGTTGGGGCGAAACACGTGTAGAGTAGTCTAATTGGTGAAGGTGCAAGGTGTGTTGCTGTCTTGCTAAATGCAGGTATCGTGCACTGATATTTTGTGGTGTGCATGTGCATTTCATTTGCAGGCGGGCGGGCGGTGTATCTTGCATATATTTTTTGCGGAAGTAAGCTACATATATTTCTTGTTTCACAATGGTTTGGGACTTCCATTAAGTGACACCTGATTCAATCAAATAATTTTGAGTTAATTGTTATTGTCTCCACCGTCTTCATATTAATTAGGGGATGTGAGATTCAAGATTTTAAAAAGGCATCTTAACCATTTTTAGAATAGTACTTCGCCTTAACTTAACATTCCCACTGACACGCCGGAAAATAAACTGTATTCTAAGATAATATATTTGCTTCATTTCCACCTACTTACAGGGATGATAATTAATTTTGTGTGGAAGCTAATATAACCTAAAGTTGTAATCGTGTTTTTGTATATCGACACTAGGTAAGGACATGAAATTTAATTTATTTACTTAAAGAACAAGACTTCAGACTAATCTTGTAGTTGAATAGTTTACTAATAATATTTTTATTTTATTTTTATTTATTAGGAAACTCAGCAGCTTTTTGACTATAATCATGCTTAAAATGGGCTACTATGGGCTATTTACATGGGCCGACTTTAGTCACTTAGCAAGTCGCTTCCAAAATTGAATCGTAGGTAATAGCGTCGCTGTCGTCTATGTAATTGATGGCGTAAACTAGGTAACAATATACATGTAATAACGTAGTTCCAGTTTTGGCCACCGGCTTAAATAATTTTGTTCAATCACCTGCGGCCTAGGCAGAATAATCATTTACACGGTCGATTTTCGCCGTGCGGCGAAAGTTATGTGGCTTTCGTCACCAATATAAATATTACATTATAAACGATTACTGTAAACTTATAGCTGTCATTATGTATCGATACAGTTGCATTGAAGAGGCATTGTTTTTGCCCTCATTACTTAGTCCATGACTAGCGACAGCACATTGTGCATTCAATACCCAATCGTTTTTGGGATTGACAATCGATTCAATTGTAATATTTTAACGGTGATTGGACATTAAAAGTGACTTTACAGTTGTTGTAAGAAAAACGCTCTATAGAGGCTCGGTTTGTTGTATGTTATTATGTTATAAATTACCTTTAGAATGTTTGGGTAAACTAAATTGGTAATATCCATGGTTTTTTTTTATTTTAAAAAAGTACCTTTATTGTTACGAAAATATAAGAAAGCAAATACAATCAGAATACGAATTCGTGGCCATTCATAGTAAATCAACTTTGTGTCCCTAACCTAACATCTACTGCGGTAATCACATTCATTCTGCAATCCAAGCGTGATTTTCGCTAAATTACCGCTCGAGTTTCATTTTAAAACCAGTCCTGTTTCAACGTAGTTATTACTTCGGATGTGCATCGCATTTCGCAAACAAGAGGGTTACATCCGCGCTTCCGATTTTCACGAGATGTTTACCACCCTCCGTAAACGCTCAACCCGGTCCGTAGGTATAACTAGGAACATCTAATTTCAGAGTTTCCACCTTCTAACAAACAGCCGCACCTCATTAAGCCGTGTTTATTTCTGCATATACAAACATCGAGATATTCACAACTCACGTCTTTGATGTCTCTTCGCCCGCGACAATGTTGGCGTCTTCGGCGGTTTCGTTTTGACACTCCTGTAGCAGTAAAGTGGGTCCTCCTTTGCTTTTTGCTTCAGTAAAGGCAGTTTGAAGTTGGAAAACATTTCGGAACATCACTCACAACCTTGGCAAACGCACCACACTTCACGATTTAACACTCATTCCATTTTCAAACACAAACTTTTTGTCTGCTTTGAACACAATTCGATGTGCATTTGTTTCGAACGCATTGAAAACTCTTTTGTCAATTGTCAAATAGTTTTCTTTTTTATCTTCAAATTTCGAATAGATTACTCGGTATTGAAAACACACACAGTCTACGCGTGCGCCACGCGCTGCTTTCTCGATTTTGTGGCTTGTTGTTTTGTGCGCACACGTCCCTCTAAATTTAGAATGGGCGGGCGTCTGCTTCTCTCACTACGTCCGTTATAATTCCTATATTAATAAATAAAATCCGATACAAATATTACTGGTAATAAAACATTATAAATAGTGTTGGGGCACGTATACTGCCTTTTATCTTTGTTTAATGGAGCGTTCTACTCGTAACTAGAGCACGTTTAGGCTTGGCTTAATTTCCTTTGCGATGCGACTGTAAGTTTTTTGAATAATCTTCATGAAGAAAAACTCAACGGCTTTGCTTTTTATGAATGCCGTTCCTGTTTTAAAAGCGGACAGTGTGGAAAGAGATTTTAAAGAACACAAGAATATACTATTTTAAATTAGAAAGAATAACACTATCACTAAAGTAAACGAATAGGAGGAGAATGAAATAGTACTACGATTCCACGATCTATCGAGGGAAGTGGAAAAACAGGCCGAAAATAATCATTCGTTCCGGAAACTGGATGGGAATAGATCGGCGCATGAAAGTTTTTTTTCTTCATAATTCGTTTTTTCACGGTTCGCCAGTTTCGTTAGCTTTATGTAAATTCTACGGGCGATATTGGTTGCTCTGTGCATACTTTGCCGATTTGATTTTTTAAAGTTTACCGTGTTGAATAAACACCGGGTTAATTTCGCTATGTTCAGTCAGACTTTGTTTAATGTTTAGATTCGAGTTCAATATAGATTCGGATATTTTTTTCACTTTTAGAAGTTATTGGATATTTTTGTTTTGTTTACTGTTTATAACAAATATTGGCAGAATATCGTTAAATATACAGACTTCTGTTTTCGTTTAATTATATCAACGTTGTTTATTGTTGTTATCTGGATGGAATGTGTAAAAAAGTGCAAATTACTTTTTGCACTTTTTTTCACACATTCCATTCAGATAATCTAATTGTATTCTAATTAATTGGTAATTATTATTATTATTTATTTATATCAGAAAACATGTTCCACAAATTTTACAAAATTTAATTAATTGGAAAATAAATAAAATAAATATCAAAACAGTATAACATTGTTTGCCTGCAGATGTATCATGTCACAATGATACAGGTACTGGCAGTCAAAGCGCTCGGCAAAAGCTCGCAGGAGACTGTTCGGGCTGGCCCGTACCCTGCGCACCAGGGATGTGCACCTCTTGCGCATGGTTGTGGAAAAACAATCCACGCGCGCTTCAGCGAACATCCCTGAGGCGCTACAGAATCGAGGCAGCCCCAACAGAGTCCTGAATGCATTATTGAATTGGACGCGTAAGGCGCCGTACTGCTTCTGCGTATAGCTCACCCACAGACTGCTCGTGTAGAAGGACGTGCAAAATGCCCTGAACAGGGTTATTTTGACGTCTCTAGAACAGCGAGCAAATCTGCGAGCCATCATATTCGCACGAACAGACAGCGCCCTACGCTCCCTTTCAATATCCGCATTGTCCTTCAGGTCCGGGGTTAGAATGTGCCCAAGGTACTTAAATTGTTCTACTCTGTTGAGAGGGCAGCCATACAGTCTAAGTTTGGGTGTCTGTCCCAGGGACCTTCCCCGAGCCTGAAAGATCATCCACTCGCTTTTCTTTACATTATAAATCAAACCATGTTGTTTAGCATATTTTTCGCAAATGTCAAGCAGCTGTGACAGTCCACATACAGAGGCACTCAGCAGCACCATGTCGTCCGCGTAACTAATATCATTAAGGCAGACTCCACCAATATGGCAGCCGACATGTGTGCTGCTGAGCTCCTCCACAAGTGCGTTTACATACAAATTAAAAAGCTTTGGCGATGTCAGCCCCCCCTGCCTCACGCCGCACTCCAATCTGTATGGTGTCGAATACGCCCCCGACCACCGGACAACGTTGATCTGGTTCCCGTACCAATATTTAAAAGTATGGATTAATTCCTCGGGCATCGATGTTTCGTGTAGTTTTTGCCATAGAATATCGTAGGAAACCAGATCAAACGCTTTCGATAAATCAAGAAAACACGCAAAAATGGGCGTATTTTTGTCCGCATAGTACTTGACAGTTTGCTTCAGACACAATATAGCCGTTTCAGTGGATAGACCCGACTTGAAACCGAATTGGTTGTCGTGTATATGTAAGTGTTTATCAAGCTGAGTGTTAAGCAAACTGTCAAGCACCTTCGCGATAATAGTGGCTAACGAAATCGGACGATAATTACATTTGTCGCTAATGTCACCCGTTTTGTTTTTGACAACTGGTACCACCACAGTCTTCATCATCGGCGCAGGCAAGTAGGAATGTCCCACACACAGGGAGTAGAACATCGCCAGTACTCTGGGCAGATGATATCCCGCGTACCTTAGGTGTTCAATGCTCAGGTCATCGTGGCCGGGAGACTTACCCCGTGACATTGATTTTATGGCCTGCCGGACGTCTTTGGCCGTAAATCGGACGCTGACTTCCCGACCACTACAACCATCATCGCTCGCCGACTGTGTTGGACCCAGTGGTGACTTTACGGTAAAATGGTCCCTAAATATATTTGCTATTCCCGGCAGGTCACAGGCACCGTCGACACTCACAGGAAGACCTGGCTTACAATTAAGTTTATTCGTAGACTTCCAGAAACTGCGGAAGTTGCCCCTGGAATGGTGCGACGCAAGGATGTCCATTTTAATTTGATCAGTATGATTTTGACACCAGCGTAAACGCGATTTAAAAATCCTCCGACTCGTCTGCATTTCATCCCACGCGCGACCTTCCGCCGGCCTGCCGTACAACACCCACAACTCAAACTTTTCCCTGGCCGCCCTGTGCGCGCTACCCACGTGCCTGTTCCAACCGGGTATAATACCAAATAAAATACATACAAATGCTGTTCTAAATCCTCGTATTAATATACAAATGTTTCAAACATTCATTGCTTGCATCCACTCTTAAATTTTTTAATAACATTTCGTAGCAATTTCGGTATAATCAAAATAGAAAACTAATTTTATACATAGACTGAGCACTTCAAGTAACAAGCTATTGTAAAATAAGAAGCTTTATAATTTATTAGATTTTTTAGAAATTATAATTCTGTTATAGTTAATTAATGATTTAGTTATTTATTTATTTATTTATTTAATTCTTTATGCACAATTGTACAATGGCGGACTTAATGCCTTAGGCATTCTCTACCGGTCAACCTTAGGGTGATGTGGAGACTTTGTGTGGCAGGGTGCACAACCAGGGTAAATAAGAAAAATAAGATATAATATGATATAATTATATAGGTAGTTAAAATAAAAATACTCAACAATTTTAGACTCATCAATATTTAGACTCATCAATAACACTCGTGGGTTAAATCTAACAAAATTAGTGCCCTCATTCCGAGCTTTCAAATGTTTGCCCTTAAACTTTCGCCGTTCCAGTAAGTTTTAGTACAAACACGAGACAAGACAGTCATGTACTAAACTTGCACAATATAATAATAATCTTACAAACGTGCCTAATAAAGTTCAAACTCCAAAATTACAATTGTCGATTGGTGTTAAAAAGGCTTTGCGTGTAGGTATTAAAGTTCAAATTTGTTTGCAAGTGTGAGTGGAACTAGTAGACTATCCCTTAAGGTCATAACGAGTCGGCATTAGGCCCTCGTTAAGGGCGCAATTAAAGCCTACCACACGTCCGCTTAGCCCGATGTCGATCCCTGGCGAATGTACCTGCGAGGCTAGTTTGGGGACATACGGGAGTTTCGGCACTGCGTTTCCAATGCGGTTGAAAGCGGCCATCATTAAAAATGTCCAATCAATTTAATTGTACTAAAAATATGTGTAAAAGGGCCTTAAAGCTAGTTCGATAGCAAGGTAGAGCCGTTTTTGCTCATTTGCCTACTGCTACTACAATGAACTATTTTACTGAGGTTGTTGTTTGTAAATAAACTATAGAACCTTAGCTTCTATCTGTGCATGTGAAAGGAGTCGTTCTTTCCTGGGCCCACTTTTTTAATTTTCCTACACCCATTTTTTTCTGGTAGATTTCTCTCGTGGGACAAGGTTTTCAAAAAGAAAAAAAAAACCTGATAAATAAATAAAAAAAAATATTTAAAAACTCGAATAATGATGTTCTCTCGAATCTCGAAACTCGAATAATCATCGTGTATTTTGCTTTAAAATGAAAGTGTCTTACTTTAATTGTACTCTCCCGAGTATATCAATAAATTTTAATGCTTGTTACAAGTCTTTACAGCTGATTTTATCCTGTCCAAAAACCATTTTGTGTTAAGCTGCTGTTAAGGGATATTCCTTTGCATTTTCATTTCAATTAAAATTACAACATTGGCTGTTGATATGTTAGTTGTCAACAACTACAGTTGTCAAGTTTATAAAAAAAATATATATACAAGGACAGGTTTTTTATTTTGTTCTCTTTCCATAAAATATAATGTCATGAGCGTAGGCCACGGGTTACCCAAATGGGCCCAGCCTCCATAGAAAAATGGAACATTTCCTTTATGTACTATGTAATACATTATGTACTTAGCAAGGAATTAAATTAATTAAGATGAGGCTGCCAGTTTGAGGTAAGTATAGGAAAAGGGCCCTTTGGGGAACTATTTTCATATTTCATCACAAAATGTCTAACGAACGGATAGTTATTTCAATAAATTAATTGTGATACTGGCAGCATGTAGAAGCTTTTAAATTTTTTAGAAACCTTTCTCAGTTTACGACGGAAAATAAAAAAAACACAAAATCAAATTGTGAGAACACAATTTGATTTTGAATTTTGAAATAAAAGGGAGTTCGAATGTTTACATATTTTTTTAATATTTTTTATCTATTGATTAACTGGCAAAGAGATTCAGGGATATGATTTCAAAAATTGTGCCCCTGAACGCATAGAAAACTTTTCTGTTCTTTCTACTCTTTAGCCGTTTCTAGAGTTTCTAACTTCTTTCTACTCTTATGCAGTTTCTATACTTTCTACTTCTTTCCCTAAACTATTATTTTGTTCCTGATTTATTGAAGATGTCTGGAGAATTCCACCTGTATGTTTCCGCTGTCTTGCTACCTTCATCGGAGCTACATTAACTTAGTTTAACCACGTTATTGTACGCCCTCGTTATGTTACGGGCAATAAAACCTTTTATTACAATCGGATGTTGTAAGACTCGAGGCACAGTGCTGGTATACCCGTAGAATTGTCAGGGGAGGTCGAACTAAATAGTTTCCGAGAATCTGTTTGAATGTAAACAAAATATAAACTAAATTGTAGATAGAAAATTACCTTTTTGATTAACAGACTTTAATATTAATGAGTAAGTACTCTTAGAGTCTGTTACCGTTTTACGCTTGAACCAGGGAATCAATGTTAACAAATTTTGTTTAGAGATATTTAGATCACTGAGACTCTTTTAACTATGCACGTATACTGAAAACGTAAATTAGTTAAATGATAATGAGCTTATAATTTACCGCTTATAATTTAACATTCTTTCCGACTATATGTTTTGATTAAAAATATAATTTTATCCTTTTTGCAATTTGATAATATACCAAGCTATTTATTTAATTACAGTTTAGTACAAATAAAATAGAATAAAATGTCGAACTGCCTGCAACTTAGTTTATAAAGGACGGTTATAAAAAGACTTTAATACTGAAAGAAGGATGAAATTAACGAATATCATAATTAAGAAACTGACGAATGAATGAACAGTCAAATTAATTCGTGAACCAACGCGGTTTGTTCAGCATCGGAGCCTAGTAAATCACTGAAGTAAACCATAAGGTTGTGGCCAAGTGCACAGCGATTTGAAGAGCAAAGTTTTTGATCTAGTAGCCACAGAGGAAATAATCACTACGTTTTATAGTAGCTGCCGGCTACGACTTAAGTAGCGTACGAGTGGAAATCTTCATTAATATAATGGGTAGCATAATTATTTAAACACAGATAATGAATACGCCACACTTGACATTCTGTACAATATTCATATTATGAAGCGCATAATAGCCAATTAAATTCCGTTTGATATTTCTGCATGTTTTTTAAATAAATCCCGTTTGATTGACATTGGAATTGTTTCTGGTAAGTAATAAAACTGATCTTGGATTAAGATTGACATTGGATTGGAATTGTACTGGATTTTAAGTAAGCCCGATGCACTGCCTGACTTTTAAATACTTTAAATGAGAAAGAACAAAGGGGTCGTTATGACTTAATATCACAAGGGGAGGGGATATCACGTGTATTCATTTTTTCACTGAACACGCGATTTTTAAACCGAAAAACTTTTGCAAAAAATCCTCGTGACTTTGGGGAGGAGGAGGGGTTAGTCTAAAATTTATTATTTAAAAAACATCACGTGATTAATGGACGATCCCACTCTTAATCCGCTATCTTTTAGGTTATTATTTGTATCTTGTAGTGTGCTTTTAGTTAACTGACCCAATCGCCATTCACTGTAATCATAGCCACGCACTTAGACAAGTTTAATTAACAAAGGAAGTTATTAACGTCTGAGGGCGTATCACGAGATTCTGAACTCGAAATGGTACTATTTATTAACAAAGCACCCGTATTTGCTTACCTGCTGCACTAAACTAACTTTAATTTGGTACTTACACGATAAAATACTGCTGAGTAAATTTTAAAAAGTTTCGTTCAAATTAATTTAGACGAGTAGGTGTCTTAAGCTTACCAGCTGAAGAAACAATGAGAAGTCAATCTCAATTTACCTGAAAATAAATAAATATTATAAATAACTTTTATTTAGAAAGATGTGATATATAACTAAAGACATGCAAAGAAAAGCTTATAAAAGTTGTTACAAAGACAAAACTAATAAAAGAAGTGCCCACAGCCCAGACGCCTACTCTAATAAATTTTGCAAAAGTCCGGAATTTATTGCTCAACTTACTAATATTTATTTACGGAGAACCACTTTTCCCATGGCTATGTTTTTGTAACAACTCAAAAAACTATAGTGCCGGAAAAAATTTACAATGTTTGCTGGCGACAGGCACTTCGAGCGTGTATGATAATATCACTGCGCCCAATCTACCCCAGTCACCCCTATCACCTCTAAAGCCTTCAACACAACGTTCGCTTTCACTTGGCAGAACAGCAAAATCAAGATGTAAAAACAAAATATCATAGAGCGCTTCAGTTTCGCGATAACTAATATGAAAGAATGAAGTTTTTCGCCATATCGCCGATTGGATGGCTTGTTTGCTTCAAAACAATTTGCTTTTAAAAATGTTCAGATTGGATGTTATTGTTTTGACATAAGAGTTAACAGACTGGTAAAATCCGTGATTGGTACTTCAAAAACTAAATAAACGAAAAAATATTTATGAAAATTGCTAACTTTTAATTGAATCCGTATTGTCGAAGTTGTATGTTTTTGTTTTTTTATAAACAGCTGGAATTATGTTTCTCAGCTTCATTCTTTGCGATTTATGGTTAACATGGTGTAGTAGCGCCCCCAAGCGTCAGCCTTGCACGGTTTTTAAAGTTTTTTTTTTTTTTATTGGCAACATCGAGTTCCCGCCATTTTTCACTACTCTATGGACGTTACCGGTTACCCCCACCTAGTTTACTTATGGCGTTGCTTGCCGATTTCAATCATTCTGCGTTTCCGTGCTCAAGCCTTCGCACGTCTAACACTACTCGCTGCAAAAACTTTGAACATGGGGAAGAAGAGGAGGCATGAGGATAGTGAGGACGAAATTAAAAGAAAAATACGAAAATGGGAAAATAAGTTGGTGAAAAAACGTCGTCGTACTTCACGTTGCTTATCGGATTCATCGGATTCTGAACATTTTGGTAAGTACAGAAAAGAAAAAGAGTGACTACATTATCGGTGCATTTTAATTATGAAAATAATTTATGTGATGCGTGCTGCTAACTCTGGGCTGACACTGTCACTAATTTAAAATCAAATTTTTTGGTTACGATGCGAGCAACTAACCTGGGTTGTCTCTGTCGTGTTATTTTATCAGTGATGCGTTACTGCTATATTACAGGGCAGATACTGTCACGATGATAAAACTATGGTGCTTAAACGAAATATTATTTCAGATGCCACCAATCAACCATCACCGTCACTCCAGCCAACAGAGGTTGGCTATGAATCTCCAACCGAGCAGCTGCAGCTCTCGGAATCACCACCACATCCGATATCGCCGTGCCCACCCCCGGCAGATGCACCTCCACAGGGCAACGCAGTGGCTACAACGGCCGCAACGTCGACAGCGCAAGTACCGGTCGAGGCCGTCCCTGGCACGTCAACAGCAGGCGATATCGTATGCACCAATGATATAGAGCTGGATGAAGATATTTTACAGCTACTTGGGGACGCCCCTAAGGCAGAAACTGCTCTTGGAGCACCAATCCATAAAGATGTAGCCAATAGGTGGAAAGAAATATTGTTAAAAGGTTTAGAAAAAGAGGCTAAAGATAAACTTTTGACTGATTACTTAGTTCCAAACAATTGTGAACTTTTGGTCGCTCCTACTCTCAATCCGGAGGCAAAAGCCGCCCTTCCCGAACCGCTTGTCAAGAGGGACTTCACTATAATGCATAAACAAAAACAGATTGGCATAGCACTATCAGCTCTGGCCACTGCAATGGAATATATAATAAGTAACGAAACGTCCAAGCAAAAAATTTTAAAGCCTATAAGCGATGCCTGTCGCATTCTGTGTGATAGTCATTATATTGAAACTAAAACACGTAGAAATTTCGTGATTTCGTCGATTAATACCAATCTTAAAGACACGCTAATTGATACAACTAGAGACAAGCAACTTTTTGGTGAAAATGTCACAGAAAAAATTAAATCTGCACAAACAATTCAAAAATCAGGGCAAGTCTTGAAAAATATCCCTAAACCTACGACATTTAATAGCAAGAATTACAATTTCAGATCTAATACTAGCAACAAGAACCGTTTAAACTTCAAGCCGCAGCATCGGAGAACGGAGTACAGACCGAACACCATCACCGATGCTGCGAGAGGCCGCCAAGCACATCGCCAGACTCGTCCCTCGGCTCCCTCCAGGCCGACAACGTCACGACGCTCTCCAGTGCGCAAGACCTACAGGAAGTAGACCACGAGGTAAAGTACGCAGGCCGCTTGCAATACTTTACAAATACATGGTCGGAAATCACCGACGATCCTATTTTATTATCGTGGACAAGGGTATAAAATACCCTTCACATCGATTCCCTATCGCAATGATAGTCCTAGTACTTATCCACAGTCCAAGCAGGAACGTGTACAATATGAAAGATCTATTCAATCTTTATTGAAAATTAATGCCATATCAAAATGCACACACGTTGACGGAGAGTTCTTATCAAGCATTTTTCTAGTACAAAAACCAAATGGTGATTATCGCTTCATACTTAATCTCAAACGGCTAAACAAGTTTGTTAAAACGGACCATTTTAAAATGGAGGATTACCGAACTGCCTCTAAATTAATCACCAAAGATTGCTACATGGCGTCTATAGACCTTAAAGATGCATATTTTTTTATTCCAATCCATCAATCACATAGAAAATATCTTCGGTTTGAATATGATGGTGAACTTTACGAATTCAATTGCCTACCATTTGGTCTTTGTACAGCTCCTTTCGTTTTTACTAAATTAATGAAACCAGTGATATCACACTTAAGATCTCATAAAATTATTTCAGTTATATATTTAGATGATATTTTCCTAATAAGTTCTAATTACACTGAGTGTAAATATGTAGTCCAGTTTACAAAGAGTTTACTTACATCTTTAGGATTTAAATTAAATTTGGATAAAAGTTGCTTAGTACCTGAAAAGAGATGTAAATTCTTGGGATTTATTTTTGATTCTGAAAAAATGATACTTACCCTCCCTGACACTAAAAAGATAAAGATAAGAGAAACAATCACCTCATTTTTGAATTTAAATAAATGTAAATTACGAGAGTTTGCTAGGTTTATTGGACTAATAATATCTACTTGCCCCGCCATTCAATATTCCTGGCTTTACACTAAAGAATTCGAATATTTTAAATACATATGTTTACGAAATAACCCTAGTTACGAACAAATCATATCTATCCCAAAGACGTTACACGATGATATGCACTGGTGGTTAGAAAACGCTGATAAGCACTCTCGTCTTACAGTAAACTCATATTCCTTAGAAATTTTTTCGGACGCATCTTCTACTGGTTGGGGTGCATTTTGTAATGGACAGAGTTCTTATGGCCATTGGAAAGACAATGAAGTATCATTGCACATTAATGAACTTGAGTTAAGGGCAGCTTTTCTAGCCTTAAAATGCTTTGCTAAAGATTACAATAACTGTGAAATTTTATTACGCATAGATAACGTTACAGCTATATCTTGCATCAATAGAATGGGTAGCATTCAATATAGACATTTAAATACTATTGCAAATGATATTTGGAAGTGGTGTGAAAAGCGGAAAATAATAATTTTTGCGTCTTATATAAACACTAAAGATAACTGTGAAGCTGATTCACTTTCAAGGAAAAAGTTTGAAAATACTGAGTGGGAATTAAGTAATTATGCTTTTAAAGAAATAGTACATAACTTAGGTGTTCCTGAAATAGATTTATTTGCTAGCAGATGTAACGCAAAATGTCCCACTTATGTTACTTGGAAATCTGATCCAGAATCCTTTGCTGTTGACGCTTTTACGATTTCATGGAAAAATAAATTATTTTACGCTTTTCCACCTTTTTCACTAATTGTAAAAGTGATGCAAAAAATAATAAACGATAAGGCAGAAGGCATCGTTGTTGTACCATATTGGCCGTCACAGCCCTGGTTTCCTTTGTTTAAAAAATTAACCGTTTCTGAAATTATTTTCTTTGAACCGAATATTAACTTATTAAAATCTCCTTTCAGAACAACACACAGCTTGCACAGGACGCTGAAATTAGCTGCCGCGAAGTTATCAGGCAAGCATTACTAAAAAGAAGTCTGTCCCCAAAAACTGTAGATATTATTTTAGCCTCACTGTCAGAAAATACGTATAAACAGTACAACGGATGTATCAAGGCATGGTTATTACACTGTAATAAATATAAGTATGACTATACTAATGTTTCTGTACCAATAGTGTTACATTTCTTAACTGATCTTTTTGAAAAAGGAGCTAAATATGGCACAATAAATGCTTATAAATCTGCCTTATCGTTATTATTATGTAATATTTCTGATGATTACCGAATCAAACGATTCATGAAAGGAGTGTTCAGATTAAGACCCACTAGACCTAAATATAACATTACATGGGACCCAAACATAGTATTAAACTATTTGGCTCAAAAATGGCCGAATGAAGATCTTAATCTGGAAACTCTTTCTAAAAAGACTTTGACTCTGCTGGCTTTGGTAACAGCTCATCGTATGCAAACTTTTTCTTTAATTAAACTTAATAATATTGACACACTTACACCCACAGAAATCATTATTAAAATCCCTGATTTGATTAAAACTTCTAAACCTAATGCATTCCAACCCTTATTAAGATTACCTTTTTATGACATACGTCCTGAAATATGTCCAGCAAGGTGTATTCAAGCTTACATAAATAAAACAACGTTATTACGCAAAGACACTTGCGATTTTCTTTTTATTAGTTACAAACGTCCTCACTCAAAAGTCACATCACAGACACTAAGTAACTGGTTAAAAAACACTCTTCACTGTAGTGGAATAAACACTGAATCGTTCACAGCGCATAGTACACGTCATGCGGCGACATCCACTGCCAGCAGAGTAGGAGTCAACATCGACGTAATTAGGAAAACTGCCGGGTGGAGCGAATCTTCCTCAGTTTTCGCCAAGTTTTATAAAAGGGAAATTGTCCCAAGTACTGATCAGTTTGCTAGATCAATATTGTCCAACTTTGATTCTCAATAAAAACCTGCAAAAGAAAAACACAATTTGTTATAATTTGATTATTATAATTTGTTTATTATAATTTATTTAAGTAAAGCCTTACTTTTAAGAACTGTTTATGTAACTAAGATTATTTTCATTTACATAATAAACACATTAAAAGTTATACGCACTTGGTTTCAATGTCTATTTACAAAATAGCTATATTTTGTTGTAACCTTGTTACATATTTTTATCGATTTCTTTAAACATCCTACACCATGTTAACCATAAATCGCAAAGAATGAAGCTGAGAAACATAATTGAGAATCAAACGAACTTACCAAGTGAAGTTCGATCACAATTATGTGATCAGCTTCATTCGACGCGATTTACATAGACCCTCCCCGTTATGCTTATACCTTTTTATAACTGGAAAAAACAATGTTCAACACCCTGCCCAGTATCTAAATATTAGATAAAAATATGAAACAACTAGCTTTGAACACAAATGATTGAAATCGGCAAGCAACGCCATAAGTAAACTAGGTGGGGGTAACCGGTAACGTCCATAGAGTAGTGAAAAATGGCGGGAACTCGATGTTGCCAATAAAAAAAAAAAAAAAAAAACTTTAAAAACCGTGCAAGGCTGACGCTTGGGGGCGCTACTACACCATGTTAACCATAAATCGCGTCGAATGAAGCTGATCACATAATTGTGATCGAACTTCACTTGGTAAGTTCGTTTGATTCTCAAATATAAATTCTTTCTCTCGTTTGAAATGGAACACCTATGAAATGGAAGAGAATAAATTGAAATTTTACCATTCGACTATTTTATTTTCATTCGTTTAGTATCATGCTAGCACAATTTTACACTTAGTAAATATTTGACTTTATTTGATTTTTTTGTGGATGATGGCTATAGTTAATTTATAATAGGAGTAGAAGTCAACAATTAATGAAATCAATGAAATATTTATTAGATTAACAACTGACAAATCCCTCAGGAAGGCAGGTCTATCCAAACAATGAGTTATTACTTATATTTCAAGAGGATCATTAATATTATTACTTAAAAAAATAGTTAGTTTTAGTACATACATATTTAAAAAGTTAAAGCATGTTTTATGAATGACAGATAATAAAACACAAAAAATAAGAATTAAAAAATAACATAGAATAAAAAAAGCTCTTGTATTATTGTTATTGCGGTTGCAAACAACTTAAACATTGTTTTTCATACTGTCTGACTTTTCCCCTTTCTTCCCAAAGCTTACATAAATCTGATTTATGTGTTTTATACGTACCTACAAGGAAGCCAAGTTTCTTTAGTTCAATGTGGCGCATATTTACATACATTATTTCGAAAATGATTCATGGCAGTATGTTCTACATAACATTCATAATTAATAATAATAATAATAATAATATTCTTTATTGCACACGAAAGAGATCACAAACAAAGAAACAGAGAAAAGAAGAAAGTACACAATAGGCGGCCTTATTGCTAGACAGCAATCTCTTCCAGGCAACCTTGGGAGAGAGAGATATAAGATACAGGACAAACAGGGAGTGGGTGCAACTATGTGAGGACAAACTAAGTACATATATAAAATAAAATAAATAAAAAAAGAAAATTCAGGAAAATGGAAAAATAATAATAAATATATTAGTGAGGAATAGAAGAAAGGAAATGACTCCTGACTTGAATGCGAAAGGATCCAAGAGTTTGAGCCTTTCTGATACCTTCTGGTAGATTGTTCCAAAGACGGACTGCATGAACAGAAAAGGAATAGGAGAAGAAATCAGAGGAATGACGCGGAAATTCAAGAGTGAGGTTAGAGGAAGAACGCAAGGTACACTGCGTGGACGAGGAAAGGAATGAGAAACAATCTTTTAGGTAAGGAGGGGAAGTTGGTAAGAAAAGTATGGAGTAGAGAAGGGAAAGAGTGTGCAAGTCCCTGCGCTGGCGAATAGGAAGCCAGTTAAGTTTGGCGCGGAAGTGTGACACATGGTCAAATTTGCGAAGTTTGAAAATAAACCTGATACAAATATTCTGCAGACGCTCAAGTTTATCGAGCAGTTCCTCCGACAGATCTGTGTAACAGACATCAGCGTAGTCAATAATGGGTAGCAGGAGAGATTGTGCCAGGGTAATTTTGGTGCTGGTAGGTAAAAAGTTGCGGAATCTGTTAAGCGAGCCGTACGCAGCAAACACCTTTTTTCTCAATGTTTCTATCTGAGGCCTCCATGATAGTTGCTGATCAAAAATAATACCCAGGTTCTTGACGGTTTTGGAGAAAGGGATAAGAGTGCCATCAAAATAAACCGAAGGAAGCTGTTTGAGATCAATCCGTGAAACGAAATAAGAACTGCCAATAATAATGCACTGAGTTTTCGCCGGGTTGACAGTCAGACCAAAAGATTTACTCCAGCTGCTGATTTGTGATAAGTCGGAGTTGGTAGCCGCTATTGCCCGAGAAAGCTCAGACAACGGTGCTTGAGTATAAATCTGTAAATCATCAGCATATAGATGATAGGAACTGGAAATTGATTGTGTAATAGAATTTATAAAGATGGAGAAGAGAAGTGGAGATAAAACGCCACCCTGAGGAACGCCGGCATTGATATCACACCACCCGGAGAAAGAATCTCCGTTGCGGATACGCTGCCGTCGCCCTAGCAGGTAACTCTGAAACCAATCAATTACAGCCGGAGATATGCTCAGAGAACGTAAAATGCTGAGAAGGATATCGAAATCAACAGAGCTAAAAGCATTACTGAAATCAAGTAAAGTCAGCACCGTGAGCTCTCGACGTTCCATTCCCATACGAATGTCATCAGTGATCTTAACTAGTGCTGTAGATGTGCTGTGGCCCTTACGAAAACCGGACTGAAAAGGATTGAGGAGATGATAAGTATTGAGATAATCAAAAAGCTGATGATAAACAAGTTTTTCAAGGACTTTGGAGAGAAAGGGCAGGATAGAAATGGGACGAAAGTCGGAGTAGGTGGTAGGTTTAGGTCTTTTTGGAAGTGGAATAACATAAGTGTCCTTCCAGGATGTCGGAAATGTTCCAGTGGAGATAGAGGTATTGAGGATATGGGTAATTATAGGAGTAAGGACGTCAAGGATAGGAAGGATCATTTTACGGCTAATGGAATCAGCACCTACAGCAGACGAGTTAATTGACATAATGGTTCTCCTTACATCACAGTCAGTAAATTGATTAACAGTGAAAGAGGATTGATCATGGGTTGGCAAATTAGAAAGATGTTGCAAAGTTATAGCTTTTAGGTTGCTATCAATAGGCACGGACGCAGAGAAATGACTGTTAAGTTGGTTGAAATCATCAGTGGTACTAGGAGTGTTAACACGAGATTTGCCAATCCCAAGAGATTTTAAAAACTTCCAAACCTTAGTTGGATCTTCATTTTCAACAGATTTATGAAAGTGGCGTATTTGGGCGTCCCTAATCACGGTATTGCACCTATTCCTAGCGCGGTTGTATTTAGATTCATTGCGCTCCGACGGATCGATCTTGAATTTGGATTTGGTTCTGTTCTTTTTCTCCATTAACTTCCGTATCTCATCCGTCAGCCAGGGTGCTGGAAGATGTTTGATTTTAACGGGTCTTATGGGTGCGTGTTTGTCGTAGAGATCAGTAATATATTTATTAAAGAGATCGACCTGTTCATCCACACAGTCAGTTGTGAAAATTGGTGACCAGTTTATGTTGGCAGCGTCATCGAGTAGACACGTGTAATCGATGCTATTGAAACTACGCTGAAGCTGTACGGTGGGTTTAAGTTTAGGAGGACGAGCTCGGTAGGATAAATACACCAGATCGTGGTATGAAAAAGCGTCTGCAGAATATTGACCATGCTTAGAAACTAAAGCTGGAGAATTGACAATCATGAGATCAAGAAGAGAGGGTGTGCAGTTGGGAAAGTGGTGAGTTTCCTCTAAAGGTAAAATATGTAAATTGGAAGAATCGATAATAGACAGTAACTTTTTTGCACGGGCGTCGTCTTTTGAGAGGCAAGTGTTGAAATCACCCATAATTATGGTATGAGAAAACAAGGGAATGAAATTTTCAAGGAGTGCTTCGAAAGACTCAAAGTAGTCAATTCGAAGAGAAGGACTATAGAAAACGCCCAAGAGAACTTTAGTATGGGAGAGAGATATTTCAAGTAAGAGATGCTCGGCGCTATTCGGAGGAGGTGGTTGTGGAGAAGAACTAAGAATTGAAAAGGGTATGTAAGATCGAAGATATATGGCCACCCCTCCATGCGAGGAACTTACACGGTCGTTACGGATTAGATGGAAACCAGGTAAAGAATAGGAGACAGAAGAGAGGCGGGGGTGAAGGAAAGTCTCAGAAACCAAAATGGCGTGTATGTTATTACAGTCGAACGACGCAAGCATGTCAGGGAAATGTGCAGGAATGCTTTGCGCATTTATATGCACTACATTAAAGTTCTTTGGAACATCCAGAAAAGTATCGTCAAGAAATTCACCCAAAGGGCGTTCAGGACTTTGAAAGCTCAAGTCAGAAGTATCAGAGGAAGAGCAGGATAGAAAAATGTCATTATTATTATTTAGAGATATATCCATAATATTATGTACTTACAATAACAAAAAAAATAAAAAAAATAAAAATCACTAATATGTACTAATAAAAATAATAAATTAAATATACTACATAAATACAGTACCCGCGGTTGTCTGAAAGAAACGAAAAACAGAAAAAACAAATATGCGAAGAAAATGACTATGCGCACATACACACAAAAACAAGATTGAGCAAGACAAACACAAAAGGAAAAGAGAGAAAAATCACAGTGAAAAGTCACAGTGACAGTATCACATGATTGACAGATATTGGCTGTATTAACCTGATACTCGGAATATCATTGCCAATCACTACTATCTGTGGTCAATCTAACTAATCCGTCTGTGATGTCATGTGACACTGACACTGACAACTGAGTTAAATAAGCGAGAGTTTTTTACATAATTAGCAGAAAAACAAAATGATTATAAATCTAACTAAACTACCTTCTTACAATACATACAATATTTTTAATTCTATTTTGTCAGAACAACAGTGAAAGTAAAAAGCGCAAAACAAACACTTCATAAGTAATCTAAGAAGAAGCAAACAAAAAGCACTAGTAGAGTAGAAGAGACAGAAAGGGTTTACAGATACAAAGTAAGTACGGAAAGAAAGTAGAAAGCATTTTAACATAATTATTACATTATGTACATTTAGAAATTAAGAAACAGTACACACGAACTCACGTCCCATTTACTTTTTGCAGAGACAGCTCGTTTGCCTCTCGGGACAGGAGCCGTCGGTGGTGGTGGGTCCCTCTGTGTGGCCGAGGACGTCTCAGCATTAACGGGCTCCGCTGCAGACAGCCTGTCGATGTCGGATAAAGAGGCTATACGATGGCGCTTGCCATCAACGCCCACCGCTACAATGCGCCCTGCACTGGTCCAGCAACGTGACACACCAAGACGTTCCCGCGCAGCCACAAAGATATTATGACGACGCTTGGTTAAAAATTCTGATATAGTGATGCCAGTGCCCTTCAGTTTTGACTTGGCCATCCACACATTGTCTCTAACCGTCTCCGACTGGAACTTCACTAGAAGGGGTCGAGGTTTATCTGGCCGAATCTTACCTAAACGGTTAGCCCGGCAGATATCAGCACTGCCAACCTTGAGTGAAGCCATATGATGTGAAACCGCCTTCAGAAAAGTTTCAGTTGGGCTCTCATCTTTAGCCTCCGGGACACCGTGGAGTAACAACATAGCCCGTCGGCTTCGCATCTCCAAACTGTCACATTCTGCGGCTACCGCTGACACTTGCTGCTCGAGATTCTTGAAAGTGGCCAATACGAATACTCGGAAAGCTTCAAACTCAGCCATCAGAGAAGACAAAGATGGCTGCGGCGGAGTGCTTCTCTTCTTCAGCTCGTCCTCAAAGGCAGTCATTCTCTGGGTGAAGGACTGAGACAGTGATTCAATCGTGCCCTTTAAGCTTTCCATGATACTGAAGTGATTCGTGCAGTGCTCAATAAGTTAATTTTAAAAAGGAAGTTTTGAAAAGGAAATTACAACTGCAGGTACTGGATAGTGTCAGAGCTTAAGGTACATACTTTATTTTAGATTAAAACTGTTAATTTCTAATTATTAAAACTTAAAAAATACAGAGCTGTTTAAAATTACTGTTTCCACTTTTTCGGCCTACCCCCAAAAAAAAAAAAAAAAAAAAAAAATTAATGTACTCGTGGGAGAGAAATTCGGTGCATATATTGCAACACTCATCTATCTTTAATATTACTGTGTCGAATCTAAGATGCTCCTTCATAATTCTGTTCCAATTTGTACTTAGTTAATTTTGCCGACTAAAATTTTTACAACTATTTTGAATTCAACTGTCAAACTCTTGGCACAGATAGATATAAGTACTACGTACAGAAAGGACAATCCACGCACCGCCCTAGAATCTATTACCTCACCCCAAACCGCGAGTTCATGCGCCGAATCGTGTGCTCGTTTAATGGCAGCGTGAATATAAGTTGCAAAAAGCAAAGCAAAACATTTAATAGGTATCACTAATGGAAACATTTCTGACCACTAGTAAATATATGATATATTTATTGTTAAAATGAGTCGTCTCACGTACACAAATAAACATATTGGTTTATTTGTGTACGTGAGACGACACGATTCCCGTAGTAGCCTTAGCTTTACGCACACAGTTGCGCGTGTAAAAAAATTCACAGATCTCGTGCCTTTCACGACCTTCTGGTACATTGAATTTTATAAAAAATATATTCTTATCTTTGAATTAGTACTTACAATACTTTGAAATCTCAGCAAAGCCATAAACAATTTTAGATTTACTTTTCTGCGATATGTGTGTATAAAATTCATATAAAAATATTTCATTTTTATAAACATTACTATTTTATTGAAAGGTAGTAATTATAACCTAAGTTATATAAAAAAATCTAAGATTTATTTTGAAGCCCTCGGCTTCGTCTCGGGCTTCAACTACGTCAACTCGTCGACGCGATGCGCATCTAAGGAGCGCGCTTCCCGAAATTACGCCAACACGCTACATATTGTAGCCCTCGTTGATACGCGTCTTTTGATTTGAGGCTTCAACCATTCATGTAGCCTTAAAACTTACGACACCAAGGCGATGTCGCACTCTGAGCGAAAATGGGGGTGTCATTACATTAGTCTGTATCAAAATATAGATTTAGTCTGTGGTACATGGTATGTAAACCCTTTTAAGAAAAAAATAAAATGTCAGTCTATTGCGAACTAGTTCACGTGTTTCATTAGAGGTTATGGGCTTATCCCAATTTATCAGTTATTATAGAGTTTATAATAGATAAATCACGTAGTTTCGCTGAAATATGGCTTCGAATTACATTGCCAGTGTGCCAAAGTTAAAGGGCAGGGATAATTATGACGAGTGGTGTTTTGCGGCTGAAAACTTGTTGGTTTTGGAGGGAATGGACAACTACATAATACCAACACCCGGTTTTGAAATAAAGCCTATTGATGACGCCAGAACGAAGGCAAAACTAATATTAACGATCGATCCAACTTTGTACGTGCATATTAAGAACACCAAGAGCTCAGCAGAATTATGGAATGTGTTAAAGACCATGTTTGATGACTCGGGTTTTTCAAGAAAAATAACCTTACTTCGACATTTGATTTCCATCAGACTTGAAAATTTTGATTCGATGGCTACCTATGTCACACAAATGATCGAAACAGCTCAAAGGTTAAATGGCACGGGATTTGCAATAACGGATGAATGGGTGGGGTCATTATTATTAGCAGGATTGTCCGATCGTTATTCTCCAATGATAATGGCAATAGAACATTCGGGAATTTCTATAACTGCGGATGTCATAAAGTCGAAATTACTCGATATGGAGTTTTCAAATGATTTTGAAGGCGGTGGCACAGCATTTGCCGCGAGAAATAAATTCAAGCCAAAGAAATATGGCGGCGGTCCGTCAACGTTGAATAAAAAGACAGCGCCAGAGAAAGATATGTCTACAAAACCAATCACATGTTATAAATGCAAAGAAGAAGGACATTATCGAAATCAGTGCCCATTGTTGAAGAAAAATGCAAGTAAATGTGTATTTAATGTTGTTTTCCTGAATGGAAAGTTTAATAAAAACGATTTCTACGTGGATTCAGGTGCAAGTGCACACATGACTGCGAATAAAGCTTGGGTAAAGAACATGAGTATGACGCCGTGTTTACCAGAAATAGTTGTCGCTAATGAATCAAAAGTGCCAGTTGTTTGCTCCGGAGACGTAGACATTGTTTCGGACTTAGAATGTCACATAACAGTTAAAAATGTGCTATGTGTGCCTAGTTTAACAACCAACTTATTATCTGTAAGTGAGCTTATTAAAAATGGAAATAATGTCATATTTGAAGAGAAGCGCTGTTATATCAAAAACAAGGACAATGTTTTGGTTGCGACTGCAGATCTGACCGATGGTGTTTATAAGTTAAGATTGAAATCAAAAAGTTGTATGTTGGCTGCTGGAGCAGGTAGTAGAGAGCTACTCATATGGCACAGAAGATTGGCTCACATAAACACTCAAGATATGCATAAAATGAGAAATGGCATCGTGGATGGTTTATCGTATGAAAGTAATTCTGATATAACCAAGTCGCAATGTATCACTTGTTGTGAGGGAAAACAAATGAGACTACCCTTTTCTCATGTTGGTGAGCGAAGTACAGAAACGCTACACAGAATACACAGTGATATTTGTGGCCCGATGGAAACCAAGTCTTTGAATGGTGCTCGATATTTCTTGTTATTGATTGACGATTATAGTCGCATGACTTTTATATATTTTCTGAAGAAGAAAAGTGAAGCTTTCAACAGGTTTAAAGAATTCAAATCAGTTGTTGAAAACCAACAAAGTAAGAAAATTAAGATATTAAGAACAGACAATGGACTAGAATTTTGCAATAAAGAATTTGAGAGTTACCTTAAACATGCTGGAATAATACATCAAAAATCAAATTATTATACCCCAGAACAAAATGGACTTTGTGAAAGGGCTAACCGTACAGTGGTTGAGAAAGCTAAATGTTTACTGTATGATGCAAAGTTAGACAAAAAAATTTTGGGCAGAGGCGGCAAATACTGCTGTATATTTGAAAAATAGATCTATTGCATCGGGATTGGATAAAACCCCATATGAGTTGTGGTATGGATCAAAACCAGACTTGAGTCACCTGCGTTTGTTTGGCAGCAAAGTCATGGTGCATGTCCCTAAACAGAAGCGACTAAAATGGGACAAGAAAGCCACACAACACATTTTAATTGGATATGGTGAGGATGTAAAAGGTTATCGTGTCTATAATCCCACCAAGAATACTGTAACCATTAGTAGAGATGTCATAGTGATGGAAGACGACTCGGAAGCCGAGGAAACCAATGATGAGTCAGCTATCTGGATTCCAAATGAAGAGGCACCAGTAGACAATCCAGTGGAAGAGAGCAGTGATTCAGTGGGGGAATTGTCACAGAATATTCCAGTTAATGAAAATAATGATTCATTTGATTGCTCTTCAGACTCTTCAGTGTATGTTGATGGCAATGAAACATTAACTGAAAACCCAATAGACGTCCCAGAACATAAAGACGAGTCAACAGCAACACCTGAGCAAGTGACCGATAGGAGACCTGAAAGCAAGCGCGAGATCAGAAAACCTCAGCGGTATGGTTTTAGTAACATATGTGTTTCCAGTACTGTTCCAGCATCTGAAGAGATTGTCTTCTCAGAGGCTCTTGAGGGGCCAGAGAGTGAGCAGTGGAAGCAGGCAATGACTGAAGAGCTCCAGTCATTTGAGGACAATGAGGCGTGGGAGCTTGTTGACAATCCAGGTGATGTGACAATAGTGAAGTGCAGGTGGGTGCTTAATAAAAAACTTGATATTGATAATAACGTCCGCTTTAGAGCTAGGCTTGTAGCAAAAGGTTTTTCACAAAAACCTGGTATTGATTATACTAATACCTTCTCACCAGTTGTACGACATTCTACCCTGAGATTATTGTTTGCTCTTAGTGTAAAGTTAGGAATGAGTATCACTCATTTAGATGTAACTACTGCATTTCTAAATGGTATTTTGAAAGAAAATATTTATATGTCATTACCTGAAGGTTTTGTAAACAAAAGTGGGGGAAAAGTATTAAAATTGAAAAAGGCCATTTATGGGCTGAAGCAATCATCTTTGGCATGGTACGAAAGAGTTCAACAAATCTTAAATAAATTAGATTTTAAAACAAATAGTTCAGAACCATGTTTGTTTACAAAAATTGATGGTGAAATTAAAATCATAATAGCGCTGTATGTTGATGATTTTTTGATATTTTCAACCAGTGAAACTGAGACTAATAAATTAAAAAATGTATTAAGTTCTGAATTTAAATTAAAAGATTTAGGACCTGTAAGACAATATCTAGGCATGAGAATAAATTATAATAAAAATAAAAAAGTTATTACTGTAGATCAACAACAATATATTGAACAGTTAGTTTCTAAATTTAAAATGTCTGATTGTAAAACACAATGTACTCCAATTGAACCTAAATTGAATTTAGAGAAGTCATCTGATAAATGTTTACCTGATGTTCCTTATCAAAAACTAATTGGAAGTTTAATGTACTTAGCCGTATTAACAAGGCCAGACATTGCTTACTCTGTGAGCTACCTTAGCCAGTTTAACAGTTGTTACAGTCAAATACATTGGAACTATGCAAAACGTGTATTGAGATATTTACAACATACTAAAAATTATTGTTTAAAATATAGTAATGATAATAGTGACCTACAAGGATTTGTAGACAGTGATTGGGCAAGCGATGCCTTAGATAGAAAATCCTATACTGGCTTTTGCTTTATGCTGTCAGGATCAGCTATTTCATGGCAAAGTAGAAAACAAAAAACAGTCTCATTATCAAGTACAGAGGCGGAATACACCGCTCTATCTGAAGCTTCTAGAGAAGCTGTCTATTTGAGAAATTTACTGCATGAAATAACTGGTACGCTTTATGTAATTGATTTGTTTTGTGATAATCAAAGTGCTTTGAAATTAGCTATAAATAGTCAGAATAATAATCGATCAAAACATATTGATGTACGTTGTCATTATATTAGAGATGTTGTCAAGCATAAAATTGTTAAAGTGAAATATATTCCTACAGAGGAAATGCCTGCTGACATGATGACTAAAGGTCTGTGTCCTATAAAACATTACAAGTTTATGAATTTGTTAGGCATTGTTTCTGTGTAATATTTTTTTATATTCAGTTTATTTTGATAAGTGGGGGTGTCATTACATTAGTCTGTATCAAAATATAGATTTAGTCTGTGGTACATGGTATGTAAACCCTTTTAAGAAAAAAATAAAATGTCAGTCTATTGCGAACTAGTTCACGTGTTTCATTAGAGGGGGCTATACTGAAGCGATCGAAAAAACATTTTCAATGTTAAAGGTTAAGCTACAGGGCAAACCCTTAATCCGATCGTCTTTGTTTTAGGCTCAAATTGTAGCTGACTAGATTGTTCAGAGGAATATTTCTCAAAATTTTGATATCATTCTTCGTTTCCAAAATATCGAGCGCCAAAATCAAAAAATCGGGAAAAAATTAGATTTTTTTTCCACTATTTCGGCCATAATTTTTTACGTTTTTTAATTTTCCGAATAATTCTTTTTGCACCTTGTAGGTCTTGTAAATACGCGTCTTTTGAGTCTTTTTGAATATCATATGTTCACAACCTTCTGTGATATGAGGGGATCGCACTTTTTCTTGAAATCGGTGCTTATACTGGAGCGAACGAAAAGACATTTTCAATGTCAAAAACTCCATCTGTGTAGTGTTTGTGTAATACGTATTTACAACTGGGCGGTTGTGTGGAGTGTCCGAGGTGTGTTCTCGGTTAATGTTTCTATTCCGAAATCGGTGGGTCGATTGAATTTTCGCCATTACGGCACTAACATAAAACATGTATGCTTGCAAAGAGCCTTGCCACACTCGCCTTGTCCTCACTAACTTATGCGCATTACCCTGAATATTACAAAGGGTAGTAAATTCAACTTTCAACACAAAAAGGGGAAAAACTGCGTCTATAAATCATTATCAAAGCGTTATAAATTGATGCGGTATTCAATTTATTACATAAATCCAATATTTACTTGTTCCAAACCGCGTTTTTTTAGGTTTGTTACGGTGGGCAAATATTTTACGTTGCCTTTGAGTTCCAAATAAATTGGGCGTAAGTTTTAAATTGATATTTAATGCTTTGCCTGTTTTCATCGCATTACATTTAATTAATACTCCATTTAGTTAAGCTCAGTTAATAATTAATAAACACTGGTTAAACACTGACCACAATAAGCTTTAAAATACATAAGTATGGGTCGATATCATAACCCTCCTTTTTGCTTCGCCGTAATCGGTAAAAATAACATTGAAACTGACTGTTTTGGTGAAGTTTTCAAAAATTAATCTTTGGTTTCGGTTTGGATTTTGTTTATTGTGGCTTTACTTCCAATGCAAATGTAAAAAATACTATTACTTATATTTTAATGAGCGCGCGCAAGGCGCGAGCGAAGCGTCTCTGCTTCAGCTTGGGCAAAAATGCTATCGTATGTCCGGCTGTCTGTTCTCCTCTACAAGTCACATTTTTCAACCGATTCTTGTGAAACTTTATGATCAGGTTCGATAGTTATGTATTTTTTTTGAGCCAATTTTTCGAAATTTTGCGAAATAATCCATTTGAAAAATACTCAAAGCACTATATAGCTAAGAATAGATTATACTATAAAATAATACCTAACCTACCAAACAGCACATAGTACTGCTTTTCAAAAGCAGTATCAACCTCGTAGCTACATCTATTAGATTATTTTTAAACAACATACTATTTGAGCGGGGTCTAGTAGAGATGTTACGAATGTCAAATTTTACACATTCGCGAATGCGAATTCGAATGCGAATATTTAGGATGCGAATGTGCGAATGCGAATGCGAATGCGAATGTTAAGACACCAAGTATTACAAAAACTATATGAATTAATAAAAATCATTTTTATTACTAAAACGGGAAAAACATATATACAAAATAATAATATACATACCATATAATTTATGACGACATCCATTAGTGAATTAAATTTGTAAAAACTTGCATGCTTGTTAATGCACATGTGCACTTTTATATTATTGTAAAAGTCGAAGTTCAATAAAGTAAAATAAAAAAATCACTATCGATCACTTTTCTTTCCCGGTGCCATAAAGAAAAACTGTCTAATTTTCATAAAATACTTTAAAACACTATGAATTATTTGTTTTCCAAAAAGAGGAATTACAGTAGACTGGCAACTAAAACAAAACAATCAATAAACCAAGCAACAGAGTGGACTACATCAACAAGCAATCACAATTCACAAACTACCCGCATAAAATAAACGCTTTCTACTGGTTGAATTAATGAAGTTATGCACACATTCGCATTCGCATAAAATTCGCATTGATTGATGCGAATGCGAATGTCGATGCAAATGTTTAAAACGATGCGAACCATTCGCATATGCGAATGCGAATGCGAATATTCGTAACATCTCTAGTCTACAGCTCACTGAGCCACTATTTTTAAGATTTCTAGTAGGCTATATCCGCGCCTGAGCCGGCAAATCATTCGCCTGTATTAGGGTGCCTGTCCATTGACGCGGAGCGAGGCGGCGGATCGTAGAAACGAGGAACTGCTTACCAATAGGATTGCATAATATCTCCACTCCACAATCCTATTGCTTAATATTTCCTCGTTTCTCCTCTCCACCCCGCCTCGCGTCAATGGACAGGCACCCTTAAGAAGAATGCGGGTTCAATTCCTATTTGAGCATCATTAGACACAATTTGTTTTTTCAAGTATAAAGTTTTAAAACATTAACAAGTTCACTGTTGATGAAAAAATAGTCGCTTTTTAATAGTAGTTTATTATACAAGGGACGTAAGAGAGCTATTACAGAACAAGATCCGATTTGGCGCCCATGCGAGCGCAGCTCTTACAACCGCGATATGCAATAGCTACTTACAACAATAAACAATAGCTACTTACAACCGAGGTAAGCATACAACTTTACATCATTCATGCGAGACAACAATGAATTTTTCATCATAGAGAGAAAATATTTATAAAAAAAGTATTTATTAATATTAATAGTAACATTGCTACAATTATTAAAAGGTGGTGATACTGGTTGGCCAGGCATGTGCACTGTTTAGATAGAAAGTTCCATTTTCAAATCACTTTACAATTCAAGCTTTGTTGTATGGTCTGTGGGTAAAGTACACTTTACCATTCAAGCTATGCAAAACTCCTCAGTGAACTAATTTCTTTTCTTTTTAAAATGACAAATCTTTTTACTGAAAAAAAAAACAATGCAGTGTTGCACATGCCAACTTACACAGCCATACAAGTAAATCCTAGTTTCCGAGCAGTATGATGTAAAATAAGTTTTCAACATTAACGAACGGGAATAAAATAGAATACGCAACCGAATAAATTACTATCAGGTTGACAGTAAATTGGATAATGTCGTTGATAATTAGAGCGTACATTCGATAATATTTAACTTGCAATTGTACTAGTTCATTTGTATTTTATTCGGCTGGCGCCACACGTTCTCGTATTATGGCTTCTGGATGGGTTTGTGTGTTACCTAATAAAAATTTAAGACTCCCGACGTGTGACCACCTTTATTTCCTTGTAGATATATGAAATCTTTGTACATGTAAGAGTATATCGAGGTGAAATCTTTCTGAAATTCTACAAAGAAAAGTTCCTATGACAACGTGTGTTTGTTTTAGTATATCGGATTCCCATTATCAGTTGATCTTGTATGTTTGATCATTAATAAAATATCAAACAACTAAATATACAAAACTATTAAACATTATACATTTTTTACAAACAGATTAGGTTTGTATGTTTGGTTAAAGGCGTATCTCCGAAACTACTAATCTAATTACAAATATTACAGCAATAGAAAGTAGAGTATTTTTCTCAAAAATTCCCAAAGTATGAAGAAGATATTGCGCTCAACAGCCAGTTATATTATAAATGTACAAAATATATTATGTAGAACCGCAATCATGCACCGTCCTCCATATCATTGCAACACACTACATTATTGTTCAATGTGCTGACTGGATGTGTTAATATCGGATTCCCCCGGGCCCAGCCATACATTCACTTCCATCCACTGCAATTGGACCTAATAATTTCACCCTCAAGGGAAATACGTACTGTTTTGTAAATACTGACTCGGTATGATACAGTGCTTTGTTGGTATGCTTTAACGGTGTGAGGAGAAAAGACTTGATATTTTTTTACCTTGTATTTCTAACAGATTTCATCTCCCTGGCCTTAGTACATTTTTTGGATTAGACGCAGTATATCATTTTCTTCCTTTCTTTAGACTCTTTGTCTTAAAGCTAAAAGATGTCGTAAATAGGGAGGGAAAATACTGATCGATTTAAAAAAAACTCTTTGTATAATAGACTACTATTAAAATAAAAAATTCTTACCTAAGTACTTAAATTTTCTCCAAACTTGGTGTTGAAAACTGTTGATTATTTTTTTTTGTATTTACCCATTGTGTTTACCTTTAAATTAAATTGGCTTATATGTACCAACTAAATTTGATTTCCCTGTCCATTGAAACTGTGTTATGGAAATACCTTTGAAATTTTGGTTCCAATAATTTGGGGCTCCTGGGAATGCGTGCGTCACATATTGGGGTTCAGAGTTAAACGGCAAGTCAACAATGGAATTGAAATGTGACAGGTTCGACGATTAGTCGCATTGCAGTAATATATGTAGATGTTCAGTTCTGTACACATTGTTTTATTTACAACGGGACAGTGCTTGGACTTCACCTGACCTGATTTTAAGTTACGATAAAGCTAAACGTAGAAGCGCACTACACCCGGAATCCTCATCACTGAGCAACTGGCTTACCTCTAACTGCCGGAACACAGTATTTAAATTGTTATGATGGCGTCAGACTTAGGTAAGATGGTGGTAGCTAGCAGGCGGACTTGAAATAGTTAAGCCTTACCATCAACCAAAACCGAGTCCAAATTGTACTCCCCCTGGGAATCGAACCCGGGACCCCGGCGTTTTACACGGGTGGGCGAATCACTAGACAACAGAGACGGTTAAGGCAGTAATTTTGGAGTTTATTACTAGTTAAGTACCTGGATAATAAGTTACAAGATTTCTGAATACTGGCGTCTTAAACATTCGGCGAAAACAAAATAACAAGATTTCTGAATACTGGCGTCTTAAACATTCGGCGAAAACAAAATAACAATGGGGAAATCGGTATGCTCAATGGAAACGATATGTAGGTACACAATATTTGGTTTATCCTTACTCAGACCAATAAGTAGATTGGTATTTTTTTTTACAACATCTTGAATAATTAATAGTCATGAACTAGTAGTATTTTTTTAAACTGATAGAATTGTTTATTATTAAACCCCCGGTCTTTTTAAAAGCCTTCACTCGGACAAGCAAATATTGAAAACTGCCTTATTTATAACACATGTCCAATATAATAAGTCTATGCACATGTCACTAAATTGGGGACAAAGCCTCATCTCTATCTCATGAAAGCCACCGGAAGCGAGGAGGCTGTGCGGCGTGACTTACGACCCACATCCGGTAGCCATATTTGCTTTACTTACACACGGCTTCCGGTGTAGCAGTGTAACGCTTTGATAAATACCCAATAATCGGCTTTTGGTATTCGTTTGTGCTATACGATTAAATGTTTGCGGTTGTGGTTCAGTGATTAATTTTCACAACATTTGTTGTTGCGTAAAGATTTAGTTTTTTTATAAAACTACTTTGATTTTATGATTCTACTGGGGTTGTTTGAATTAATGAGAGATTTTTTCATACTAAATTTTAAAATCAATCTAATTTTTAATCTTAAATTATAAGTTGTGCTAGTAAAAAAACCACAGTTAATTTATAAAATACTAGCGGCCGCCCGCAGTTTCACCCGCGTGGTTCCCGTTCCCATAGGAATATCGGGTTAAAAAGTATTCTATATTTTAATCTAGGCTATCTACTATTTGTGTGCCAAATTCCAACCAAATCCGTTCAGTAGTTTTTGCGTGATTGAGGAACAAACATCCAAACATAATAAACATGCAAACATCCAAACCCACAAAACTTTCACATTAATTTATAATATTAGTAGGATTTCATATGTGAATGTTTTGACAATTACTGTTGAATTGAATGCTAATGAATGAAACGTCGTGGAGATCCTTAGGGGAAGCCTATATAGCCAGCAGTGGGTGTCGTGCGGCTGATATGATGAATGAAATACCTATTTTTTTTTAAATTATAACTAGTGGCTCCGTGAGCTGTAGACCTCGCGAAAAAATAAAATAAAATGTTGCCATGAAGTTTTCAAAGCACACAGTAGGTACGTGAGTATTGCAGCTAGATGGTGTTTCTAATTTTGATAATTTTTCAAAATGGGTGTGTATTTATTTATAAATTTGGAAAAATTGGCTTGACTGAACAGTTATATATATTTATCGAATCTGCTCACAAAATTTCACCGAGATCGGTTGAGAAATGCGACCTGTAGAGGAGAACAGCCAGCGCTGGAAATACGGACTGAAATTTGATTTTTTTACATTATCTCCGCCATTTAGAAAAAAAATGAAAAACTGGCTTGACATAAGAAATCTATACAATTTTCAAACCTGCTTACAAAATTTTACGAGAATCGGTTGAGAAATGCTACCTGTAGAGGAAAACAGACAGCCCTGGAAAGCCGGACTGAAATATGTATATTTAACATTTCTCCGTCATTTTGAAAATTTCCAAAAACTGGCGTGACAAAAAAAATCTATATTATTTTCGAACCGGCTCACAAAATTTCACGAGAATCGATTGAGAAATGCGACCTGTATAGGAGAACATCCAGCGTCAGAAAGCCGGACTGAAATACATTTTTCTTACATATCTCCACCGTTACGAAAAATTTAGAAAAACTGTCTCAACTTGAACAAATCTATATGATTTTCGAACCTGCCCACAAAATTTCACGAAATTCGGTTAAGAGATGCGACCTGTAGAGAAGAAAAGACAGAGCCGGAAAGCTGGACTGCAATAGGTTTTTTTTACATATCTCGAAAAAGTGGCGTGACAAAAAAATTCTATATCATTTTCAAACCTGCTCACAAAATTTCACGAGAATCGCTTGAGAAATGCGACCTGTAGAGGAGAACAGACAGCGCTGGAAAGCCAAAAAACCTGTTTTTTTAACATATCTCCGCCATTTTGAAAAATTAAAAAATCTGGCTCGACAAAAAAAATCCATACTAGTGGCTCCGTGAGCTGTAGACCTCGCGTTAAAAAGTAGCTCAAATTGTATGTTGTTAAAAATAATCTAAAAGATGTCGCCACCCCTTTTTCCCCTCACTGTTTACGAGCTTTTCAAAGCACGTAGTAGGTACGTGCTGTTTGGTATTATTTGGTAGGTATATTCGCAGCTAGATGGCGCTTCTAAATTTAATCATTTCGAAATGGTGATTTTTGGTAAATTTAGAAAAACTGGCTAAATTAAAAAATTCTATATTTATCAAACCTGCTCACAAAATTTAGCGAGAATCTGTTGAGAAATGCGACCTGTAGAGGAAAATTGACAGCTGGAAAGTCGGACTGAAATATGTTTTTTTTACATTTCTCCGTCATTACGAAAAATTTCAAAAAACTGGCGTGACAAAAAAAATCTACGTAATTTTCGAACCTGCTCACAAAATTTGACGAGAATCGGTTAAGAAATGCGACCTGTAGAGGAGAACATCCAGCGCCAGAAAACCGGACTGAAATAAATTTTTCTTACATATCTCCGCCATTACGAAAAATTTAGAAAAACTAGCATGATAGCGTATGCACGCGCGGCAGTCTGGCCTGCCTACCTACTCAAATGGCTACTTTTATATTTGTTCGCTAACTTAAAGCTTAAAAATAAGAAATTAAACAATAATTTTAAGTTAGCAATCGAATAGAAAAGTAGCTATTGAGTAGCCCCATTGGCATCAACATTGACGTCGAGCAGGCAATTATTTTTGTTCCTCAAACAGCGCGGCTTGACAAAACGGGTCGATGTGAGTTTGTAGATTTTGAACCACGCGGCATGACACGCGGTGCAAGATCTTGCGCGCGGGTCACGGCACGTCGCGCGGTAATTTAGACGTTATTACACAGTTTAGTATAATCTTGTACCACGCGGTTAGTAGTCCCGCGCGGCACCGTGCGGTCATATGAACTAAGCCTAAGTATATTTTGAGCTGAAATTCAGTAATTATCTCATTAAAATATATTTTTGATAAAATAATACTAATATTATAAAAGCTACTGTTTATTGAATCTAGGTAGCACAAATAAACTGAAACAATGAGTTATTTAGTTGTGTTCATAGTAATATTTTATATTATCTAGAAAATACAAGTGAATAAAATGTAACATCAAAAAAAAACAACTCCTTGTATTTTCATTAAAACATATAGTGTACCACAAAATAAGATTTTATTTACGATATTACGGGATTAAGTAAGGACCGAGGACAAGAAATAAAATCCTCTAATGTATTATGCTGTATGTCTTATCTTACTTTATTTGAGACTTATTAATATTTTATGTTAAAGCCTATTGGGGCATTTACACGGCTCGATTTTCCAGGCGACTTTAGTCGACTAGGGCTGAATATCGATAGTCGCTTGTAAAATCGAATCGCAAACCGTAATTTCAATGAGGTGCTTGTGAAGTGAATGCGATTCAATAAAACTGTCATATATTGTGGTTAATTTTGATATATAGTGAAAGAAAATGTTACGTGCTTGAATATTATTGACCGAGCGAGCACGAAGTGCGAGCGAAGCGTCTCTGCTTCAGCTTGGGCAAAAATTCTTTCGTATGTCTGTATGTTCTCTTCTACAGGTCGCATTTCTCAACCAATTCTCGTGAAAATTTGTGAGTAGGTTTGAAAATGATATAGAATTTTTTTGTCACGCCAGTTTTTCGATTTTTTTCAAAATGACGGAGATTTGTAAAAAACATATTGCAGTCCAGCTTTCCGGCTGTTTTTTCTCATCTACAAAAAATCTATATGATTTTCGAACCTGCCCACAAAATTTCACGAAATTCGGAAGAGAAATGCGACCAGTAGATGAGAAAAGACAGAGCCGGAAAGCTGGACTGCAATATGTTTTTTTACAAATCTCCGTCATTTTGAAAAAAAACGAAAAACTGGCGTGACAAAAAAAATCTATATCATTTTATTTTCCTGTTAGAGTAACTTTGCCATATCCTAATGTATTCAGTGTCGTATTAACTCGTAAAAGGTTTTACGTATTAACATAGATGAATAGAGACTACATTTATCTTCCTCCAACTCATGAGTTCTCAACCAGTGTTGCAGGCCCCATTAGGGGGCGTAGATTTAACCAAGGGGGGCGCGGTGAGCGGTTCCACATAAACTGTACATAGACAGTACTTACAACAATGTAAATCTTTGTTTCATTGTTGATAACCTACTTGAATTTGAATAAAATAAAAACATCCATTAATTTTATCGTTTGTTAATATAATCGTCATTTTGGGGGGAGTATTTTAGCATAAAGTTGGGTGAGGCGCAAAGGATAAAAGGTTGGGAACCCCCTCGTAACTAATCACGACTTACATAACTACCAAGTAGTACGCAAACCACGTTGCAGAAATAAATATTTGTGCAATCAATACGGCCAAATCAGCGAACGAAACGAATGACATGAATTAATCATTATTCGATAAACCGAATCCAATAATCACGGTATTTAATTAGGGGCGCATCATTAATGAGACAACCCTGGGGGACATTGATTCTAATTAATGAAATTCAGTTAAATAAACAAAACAAGTTTGTTAATTTTATTTACCTCGAAACACGACACTGAGTGCTAAACCAAATTACATCAAACCATTTTGAATCTTCTGAAAACTGAATTTTGAAAAAGTTTTTTATTATTTGGGTTGTTTCATTAATTGAAAATTCTGAAAATAGTTCTAAGATTTTCATGGTTATATATGGCAAAGCCAAGCAAAAGTATTTTTGTGTACAGAAAAGTTAACGCTTGCGAATACGGTACGGATAGCTATTTTATTTGATACTAGCGTCCGCCCGCGACTTCGTCCGCGTGGATATTAGAGAAAATCCTTAGGGAACCTTCAACCAGGATTCGATCAGTCGTTTTTACGCGATTAGGCGGGTCCCCACCAAGCGCGCTGCCTCGCGAGGCAAAACGTTTGCCGCGTGTGGCAGGCCTCGCACGAGGCTGCGCGCTTGGTGGGGTTCCGCCTAATCGCGTAAAAACGACTGATCGAATCCTGGTTGAAGGTTCCCTAAGGATTTTCTCTAATATCCACGCGGACGAAGTCACGGGCGGACGCTAGTTTTTTCCCGTTCCGGTTTCCGTTCCCGTCCCCTAGGGCTGAACCATGTCCACCGTCTTGGACTTCAAAATAAATGTCATTTTCGCATTTCTCATCCCATAAAACCTCAAGAATGACATCCACATCGATTTTCATGTTAACTTACCCATTTACCCCCCCTCATGGATGATTTTCAAAATAACAAAATATGTGTTTGCTTATTCATTTTTAGACATGCTCCTACGAATTATAAAGTTGTAATGTCTATTTTAGATTCTTCTTCCATACATAATTTGAACCCCATTTTCACCCCTTTAGCGGTTAAATCATGTCCACCGTGTTGGACTTCAAAAGAAATGTCATTTTCACAATCAGCATCCCATAAAACCTCAAGAACGACATCCATATCGATTTTTATGTTTACTTAACCCATTTACCCCCTAAGGGGTTGATTTTCAAAATCACAAAATATATGTTTGCCTACTTATTTTTAGACATGCTACAAAGAAGTTTAAAGTTGTAATGTCTATTTTATATTCTTTTCCATACCAAATTTGAACCCCATTTTCACCCCTATAGGGGTTAAATCATGTCGATCGTGTTGGACTTCAAAATAAATGTCATTTTCGCAATCGTCATCCCAGAAAACCACAATAACGACCATCCACGATCCATATCTATTTTAAGTTTATTTACCCCATTTCATCCCCATTAGGGGTTGAAATACTACCAATAACAATATATGTTGGGTTATATTTCCATCCATAAGCCTAAATTATAAATTCAGCGATTTTTACTTCGAAAGTTTAGGATTTTCTTCTATACACAACTTCATCCCCCTTTTCACCCCTTCGGGGGAAGAATTTTGAAAAATACTGAAACACGTATTTATTAATTTTCAATCATCAGCCTAAACACAAAATTTTAAGATCCTAGCTTCAAAACTGAGGGACTTTCATACAAACTTTCATCCCTTATTTCATCCCCTTAGGGATGGAATTTTCATAAATCCTTTCTTAGTGGATGCCTACACTATATAATGTATCTATGTGCAAAATTTCAAGTCTCTAGGTTCAACGTTTTAGGCTGTGCGTTGATATCTCACTCAGTCAGTCAGGACTTTGAATTTTATATATATAGACTAGCTTCCGCCCGCGACTTCGTCCGCGTGGATATTAGAGAAAATCCTTAGGGAACCTTCAACCAGGATCCGACCAACCGTTTTATACGCGATTAGGCGGGTCCCCACCAAGCGCGCTGCCTCGCGAGGCAAAACATTTGCGACGTGTGACAGGCCTCGCACGAGGCTGCGCGCTTGGTGGGGACCCGCGTAATCGCGTATAAAACGGTTGGTCGGATCCTGGTTGAAGGTTCCCTAAGGATTTTCTCTAATATCCACGCGGACGAAGTCGCGGGCGGAAGCTAGTTTATTACAATAATCAGAATTAGGTCCAGAGATATTAAGAGTATTACGTTCCCGTTTCTTTACTCTTTCCCGTTTCCGTCCCCGCCCCCGTTCCCGTTCCTGTTCCCGTGTCCGTCCCCGTCCCCTTGGGCTGAATCATGTCCACCGTGTTGGACTTCAAAACAAATGTCATTTTCGCATTCCTCATCCCATAAAACCTCAAGAACGACATCCACATCGGCTTTCATGTTTACTTACCCCATTTACCCCCTAACGGATGATTTTCAAAATAAGAAAATATGTGTTTGCCTATTTATTTTTAGACATGCTCCTACGAATTTTTAAGCTGTAAACTATGTAATGTCTATTTTATATTATTTTTCCATATATAATTTGTACCCCATTTTCACCCCTTTAGCGGTTAAATTGGACTTCAAAATTAATGCCATTTTCGCAATCACCATCCCATAAAACCTCAAGAACGACATCCATATCGATTTCTACGTTTACTTAGCCCATTTACCCCCTAAGGGGTTGATTTTCAAAACCACTAAATATATGTTTGCCTATTTATTTTAAGACATGCTCCTACGAAGTTTTAAGTTGTAATGTCTATTTTATATTGTTTTCAATACCAAATTTAAATCCAATTTTCACCCCTTTAGGGGTTAAATCATGTTGACCGTGTTGGACTTCAAAATAAATGTCATTTTCGCAATCTTCATCCCAGAAAACCCCAATAACGACATCCATATCGATTTTTAGGTTTATTTACCCCATTGCACCCCCATTTCATCACCATGGGGGTTGAAATTATACCAATACAATATGCGTTGCGTTAGATTTCCATCCATAAGCCTAAATTACAAATCTAGCGATTTCTACTTCAAAAATGAAGGATTATCTTCTAAACACAACTTCATCCCCCTTTTCACCCCTTTGGGGGTAGAATTTTGAAAAACGCTGAGACACGTATTTATTTATTTTCAATCATCAGCCTAAACACAAAATTTGAAGATCCTAGCTTCAAAACTGAGGAACTTTCATACAAACTTTCATCCCTTATTTCATCCCCTTAGGGATGGAATTTTCAAAAATCCTTCCTTAGTGGATGCCTACACTGTATAAAGTATCTGTGTGCAAAATTTCAAGTCTCTAGGTTCAGCGGTTTGGGCTGTGCGTTGATATCTCACTCAGTCAGGACTTTGAATTTTATATATATAGATTACAAATTTTTCGATAACTTACCGTCGTAATTGGTTGATGAAATAAAATCTTTATCTTTATGATTCTACATCGTAATGCTTATTTACTTTATATTCCTTAATATTTACTATGTAATATTTCCGCTCATCTGAGCTCCACAAAAAACTTTGTAAAAATAGTTGTATCGTAACGTTAACAGATGTGTAAAAATATACGCGTGAAATAATCGCAGGCACTGAAACGCAACGTAGCACTGTTCGCACCAGCGTTAACACTGTTTATTCATTTTTGAATTCCAATTTCGTGGCCAACTCTCCATTCGAATTAATAAAATGTAATTAATTTATAACACATTGAGGCTATTGTAAAAGTGATGAGGGTAACGGCTGTAAAACACATGCAGGTAGACAAAAATCCACCATAATTATTTTAGGCAATACTAAAATCTATTTAATTTTTAAAAAGCATAAATGTCAGGAGATTTAAAATATCTAACCAAATTCAATAAAACTACGCTAACGAATGTCTTGCGTTCGATATTTGGGTTCTAACGGATATTTTTAAAATGTTTTATTTAAATTATATAATCTTATATTCAGCAAAACTCAAAACACCGGATGAATCAGACTAAAACTTGGCTAATGGATATTTATCACAACGTACGCTTTACGTTACGTACGCTATACGTTTGCTTACAAAGCAATTATTATCAAAATTATCGAGTGAAGTGGAATTTTACGAGGACTATGTTGCGTTCAGAAATTAGTAAAATTGCCTTCAAACATCTTACAAATTTTGTACCAGCTGGGTCATACAAGATAATACTTCAATTAGCATTTAAAACACAATTTACTATCGTATCAGTTGGGATATAACAACAAAACACTTCTAAAAGTTTAACCACTTAAACTAAAAAGTGGCACTTTCCACTCATATCGTTTTATTGAAGAAGGTCCACGTTCGCTACAGGGTCTGAATAGGAGTAAAAATAATCGGAAAAAAAGTAAAAAACATTACACGCTCCGAAAAATATGTAAATTTGAACGATAAAATGGCTTTTACTACCTTTTTAGATACTACCGTCACTCAATGACGAGGCGATGCGGTCATATTTACGAATTTATTACGCTTCATTGAAATGGCTCGTGAAAAAGATACGGCTGATACAAGCGGAATTTTTATTTTGCATTAAACTTTCAACGGTGTATGTGAGCTGAGATTCCTTTAGCATGTAACGATTTACGAGCGAAGTAGGGTTTCATCTTTTCAACTCTTCGAGAAACGTACGCGCTGGTATTAGCATTTCTAAGGATTTACTTTTTAAACATCTTCAAATAAGCAGGAGATTATTTTGTGTTCTTAAATACAAATTAGTATTGGTTTGAAATTGCTTCTTTTTCGATAATATTTTAATATGCATATTAACTTCACTGAGCGCCCAAAATATACTTAAAAATGTAATCAGTTTATTGTTGCTTAATTAAATTCGTCGAATGTTTATTCTTTCATTCTGCCTATTTTGTGTCTGTTTGTATTTGTGTCTGTGTTTGTACCTATGTTAATTACGTTCGAATAAGTATTCATTCTTAAAAAATAAATAAATAAGCATTTTTCATAAATAAACGAAGCAAAATAAAACAAACAATAGAAAACGTATAGTAGAAACGCTATTTTAATATTTAGAAATGCACCATATTGGAATTGTGTACAAGGCCGACTGGTGTCTTGTTATTTTTTTCAACTGTAAACAAATTTCTTTTCATAGCTTCTCTTGACATGTATGACACATCTTTTATATTCAAACTAGTTTGATATGGTTACACAATGTCTACATGAAGAGAGAACAAAACGACATTGTCATAACAACTCGAGCGACTACAAACGCGGGGAGAGAGCCAAAATTTTCAAAGATTTATTCACCAAACTTCCCTGGTGTGCAGGGTTACCACTTATGAGTTGCTGTAATTTTAAAGTAAAATTTTATTGGTAACTAGCGACCCGCCCTTGCTTCGCTTCGGTTCCTTCCTTTTTTTGCCAAATGCTACTTTCCAACAACACCCATAAAGAAAACAAATACCTTAAATTCGTCACCCATTCACTCCAAAAGTCTGTTTCCGTCTCATTCAAGTCCCATCCCATTATCGGTGTGGTTCATCGCGTCGATAAGCGCCGAAATTTATGAAATCGTGACAGATGCCGCCATTTTGCAAAAGTTAACTGTGACATATTTTTGGGATTTACTATCTCAAGTCACTTAATTTTTTCTCATAGTCGGTAACCCTACTAGAACCACACTGGGAGTGACGTTGATTTACATTGTTTTGTACAACGATTCTTTGATTGTTCGCGATAGCATCGTAGAAAAGTAGTTTTGAAAATTTTCGAACTTTTAAATTTACTGACGGGCAAAGATTAAAGAGCCGATCATTCAAAGTTGGTATTGAAGTTGCTGAGTTTAAGTTCTCTTTACTAACAAGTCACGATAATACTAAGAGCTTTTGCTAAGTCTTCGCTGAGGCGATCAAGCCATTATATTTTCATGTCAAGTTAATATTCAAGATACAGGGTCACTCTAAACGTACCATCCGAACAAGGATGTGTTTAGCAACTATTTCTAAGGAACACAGGGCCAATTAGGTAAAAAAACGACTATCCATACAAATCAAAGAGATCATACGTGATAATTTTATTATGGGATGACCAACATTTTGTGGCGAAATTCGGCACATGTTTCTTAAAGAAAGTTGTACAGTTTCATGGAACACAGGACCAAATATGTAAAAAAATCGACTATCCATACAAATCAAGAGATCACGTGATCAATTTAGTATGGGATGACCAAAACTTTGTGGCGAAATTCGACACATGTTTCTTGGAGAAAGTTGTTCAGTTTCATGGACTGGGCACACCCTTGATATTTGGATGGCAAGTTTAGAATGACCCTGTATTTATCGTTATTCTCTATTTAAAAAAAATATTCCGCAGTATCAACTACCTATGCTATTTTCTGAAGCCTTGAATTCGTCACTGCTAGGTATCTGGCAAGTGTCATAGACCCGTTTCTGTCAACTCTTACTAATCTATGACATTTTACCTAGTGTCTGAGTTATAGGAAGATGTCAGAAACTCAATGAATACTTTAGTATTTTTTACCATTGAAAATGGTTATCAGATGCAAATCGCCTGAGACGTATTTTTGACCATATCTCCGAGGATTTTGAGAGGATCGAGATGAAATAGTACCAAAAGTTGAGGAATTTATCGAGACACGTGAAACCTTTGAAATTTGAAAATCGACTGGTAACTTTTTTTGAAATTTTGCAAAATTCCAAAAATTCCGGGTTTTTTGGGGGGTGTTTGTTTACTAAATTGTAAATAATTCAGAAAAAGAATTGACTTAAGAAAAAATGATATATGGCGAAATAGTTTTGAAAATCGGTAAATAATTGTGACCTGTAGGTGGTCCCTTTAGATTTGGAATTCAAGAAAAACGGGTGTTTCCGTACATAAAAAGTTTTGTAGCTTCTATGATTATTGACCGATAGTCATGGTAAAAGTGTTAAAAGATGCAGAAGCAGACGCGAAGTACATTCATTGGAATTTTGAAAATCGGTTAATAATATTTCGGCTGCTTTGAGGCAGTCAGCGGGCGCTTTTGTGACACTAGGCGGAGCCGAGTGTCACAAATGTAAAAATAAATGGCTACTACCTAGGTAACTTTAAAAATATAATAGGATTTTGCATTTGATTTGATTCTGGTTTTTCGTAAATTTTTGTATTCATTTTCAATGCTCCGATTCTTGCGGGGACTGCAAAATCTGTGAATTTTTTATTATGAAATTTCATTTTTTATCTTCATTGACACAAAAGTTTCATTTTAGAGAACCACGTCCCAAGAAGTTGGTGCTGTGTCACCTACTAATGCCTATTCAGTAAGTTGGAATCTTTAAGGCTGCGAACGCACCGATAGGTGCCTAGATTGGTGCCTAGATATATCCAGGTTACTTGGTGACCGCACTGGTAGGTGAGTCGCTAGGATAGACGCCTTGGTCTCATAGTCTTTGGTTGTAAGCCTCGCACCTACGATACAATCTAGGTCGCCTGGATTGGATGTATTGAGGCTCCTAGCGCATAATGCGGCCGGTTGCGAATATTCGTGAACGTTCCTTTTACTTGGTTACTGGTGCTCTAAGCACTAATCTAGGGATCTGTAGGTGTGTAGGCAGCCTAATAGTTATTAAAAAATTATAACCACTCAAATAAGAGTAACAGTTGTTTGTTGCTCAAAAATAAATTCTGAAATAAAGCTGCTCAAATATTTTTTTATATTTCTTAAGAATACAAATGTTTTGTATTCGTAAATGGCGCTTTTCCTGCAAAATCAACTACGAATCTATTCAATAAAGCATCTAAGGACTGCCAGCGTCTTAGCAGAGACATATCTGCAAACTAATCCACGTACAAATTTGAAACGAATCCACCTTTACGACCCGGAGATAAGAATCGAGTCGAACGCAAAATTTCGCACCGGATAATTCACAATAAATCCTGGGATTACCAAAACGCTATCTTCAATTTTGAATCGTCGAAAATGAACTTTACTGTTATTGTAATAGGAACTGCTGTCGATGCAGGAGGCAAGGCAAGGCTTTGGAGATGTCGAGCGGTATCGCCTCAACAAGGGCCCAGGCTTGGCCGCTTTACTATTTTGCTGAGTTTCAAAAAAATCTGATAATATTTCTATGGGTATACTGGTAGTTTTTGGACCCTTTTCAGAGCATGTTCGGAGGTAATTTGTGAATATTGGAATGAGACTGCTTTTTTAGTATTTCGAGTGTTTTCGTATTGTGTGGAAATTTTGATGACAAGGGAAATCTTTAGGGATTAGGGATCGAAATCGGGATACCGTACTTTGTTGAGATAGTAAGATGGTATTATAATTTTGTCTGAATTTGCTGTTTAGTTTATGTATCTTGCATATTGAGATTCTTTTACTTCTTGCATTGCACGAAATGGGATTTGTTTGTAGACGCATTTTGAGCTCAGTCGGTGAGTAATATAACTATGGCTCAATATGATCTTAGCATTGAAAAGCAATTTATTTTAATACACAAAAAACTGTGAACTAAATATCAGAACCTACGATAACCCTAGAAACCTAATTAAGAGTAAAACCTACTTTTTTCTCCCTATAAACATTGAACCTAAAGGTCACAAAGAGTCGCTAACTATTCCACAGGGTTACTCTTTTAACAAAAGTGGGGACCCGACTTACAATGAACCGAAGAAAAATACGAGCACCTTTTATCCAAGAAGAAAAACCTACAAATTTATCGCCACTGTTGAACAATGTATCCGCTGACAACCGCATTAAATTATTGCTCCAAAATAAAATGCGATGTTATAACGATGGCGCAACTTAAATTTTTATCGCGCCATAAATCAAAATAAACACTTTAATGTTGCATTACGTGTTTCCGAAAAGCGTTTTTTTAATTATTGTTTTTTGCGAGATCTCAGTAGGCTTTCAATGTTGTTATATGCTTGACACAGTGTAATGATGTCAGATACTCAACTCGATAACTCATTAGAATCACGTTCATGGCTAACAGCCCATTCTTTTAATCCATCCATTAAGAAGGCCAGTGCCCCAGCAGTGGATGTAAAAAAACTGGTTATGATATAGACTGATGATTGACGCTTTTCATTCACTTTTCTTCTCTTGATTATACAACGTGTTAATGAATAAACGCAAAACCTCTAGGTGGTGATTATGCTCATGAATATGAACAACTTTTACTATGAGGCCAACTCTGCAACTCAACAACAAAATCTGCTGTTTCATACATTCTGGTCGAGTGGGTATTGACAACTTGTATGAAACAGCTGTTTTTTTGTTGAGTTGCAGAGTTGGCCCCATAGTAAAAGTAGTTCTTATTCATGAGCACAATCACCAACTAAGAGGTTTTGCGTTTATTCATTAACAAGTTGTAGTATGAGACATTACCTACTCCATTCTCTACTAGGCTCACGATACTTTTCAGCCATTGTCACATCATGACTACTTCGACCAATTGCCATAAAGAAAACTGAAGGCGGCATGGAAAACTATCGCCTAATGTTTGTCTAATGGAGTTGTTTTGACACTGCGATAGCATGTCTGTCTAGCCATCTTCCGTGAAGTATGACGATATGGCCTACTCCATACCCTTCACTATTCTTACGGCACTTCCAGCCATTACGCCGGTCGCGATCTAGATATTACTCACTCGCTTCGTTTACGCTTTTTATGCAACGTAATTCTCTCCCATATCTGATTCTGTGTGAGATATTATTATATGAATTTTGGCGGCGTTTTTGCCTGGTTTTTGCCGTAGATTTAAGAGCTGATGTTTATTGAGCTGGATACAAAGTGCGATGTTATTCTGATAAGTTGTATTCTATAAAACGATGTTTTGTGATTTTTGTCATCAGAAAATGTTGCAACGTAATTTAAAGCTATTGCGTGCTATGTATCAGACAAACTCTATAAACCGAAATTCGTATTTAAAAAAAAAATGTCCTTTGTAGTAAATTAAAACCAGTATGAGGTGTGTATACTTTGCCACTATATTGTAATTGAACTGTTTGCCATTTTAAGCCTAACCTTATCGTCCATTCAGTTTTTAGTAACATTGAAGAATAAAAATAGTGAGGCTTCAATAGCTTAGCTCGGTAACAAATAATGAAGCTATGAAATATAATGAGGTCTCCGCTAAAATAGCGTATTGACAAACGTAAGGGTTTATCACGTCGCTGCAGGATCCCGTTTTACCTGGCTGACGTGAGATTCGCTATTAAAACGATTAAGCTGCTGGGTTGAAAATGAGCTGCGCTGCGGCTTAAGTCATTGCGAATAATCACAACGCGCTCCTAAGGCGATTATAGAATATACTTTTGTTTACTATTTAATTATCAAATAATAATCTAATAATATTTTTTTTGTACAGTAGTATAAATAAATATTATATAAAGTTATCTATCTGAACAGCATTTCATACTTCATAAGCATTTTTTATTATTTTATATTAGTTTTAAAATAGTACAGGATGTATTTAGTATATGGAACTGAACAATTTTCTATAAGAAACATAGGTCAAAAATAAAAATAAGAAAATAATCTACCATTAACCAGAGTATTAAGTAACGTTAAATAAAGTGATTGTTTAGTACGGGGTGGCCTAAAATTAACATATATCCTGACCATAATTATCCTGAAAATTTGACACGTGACTTTAAAATTATTAAGGAAATAAACTAATTAAGGAACCAACTTAAATATCAGAACAGGCATTCAAAAATATCACGTACATTTTAACATTCCGTTTTCATTCTCGTTTAAACTTTTCCTTATTCTTCCTCATTTCAGTCACGATATTTTTAGAATCTACTTAAAAAGAACAACTCGGAACTTTTCTCACAATACGAGTACATTAAAGGATAAACTTATAAAACTCGAAAACAAATAGAACATAGACGAGATCGGAGCAGCAACACTTAGCTTCATTTAATTGAAAAACTTTTTTGTTCCTTCCGAGGAAGGAAAAAACTTTAATTTCATTAACGCTCACTGCTCCATGTTCTTTTATGTTTCTGTTACTATCGGGATCGGGACGGATTGTTGAGCACTTTCTTTTATAGTAAATTCTATTACGAAACACTTAAGGTACTTAGGCTTATCTTAAGTACACGTACATGCGTACGTGAACTAATTTAGAGACCTGCGTGGTCGAAAGGTTAAAACACGTTTCGGGTTCAATGCCTGGATTCGATGATGGAATAATGTCATAGTATAATATAGTGTAAAAGGTTATACAATATTCAATAGATTTGGATAGCCGACAGCATATTTTTTTTTTGTACAGTACAAAAAAACATATGCTATCGGCTGGTTAGAGAAGTGTTTGAAGTGAGTTATAGTGCCGTTTCAAAAAAATCCTACTTTAATTCTACTATCCTACTAATATTATAAATGTGAAAGTTTGTGGGTTTGGATGTTTAGATGTTTGGATGTTTGTTACTCAATCACGCAAAAACTACCGAACGGATTTGCTTGGAATTTGGCACACAGATAGTAGATAGCTTAGATTAAAACATATGATAGTTTATATCCCGATATTTCCACGGGAACGGGAACCACGCGGGTGAAACCGCGGGCGGCCGCTAGTATTATAAATGTGAAAGTTTGTGGGTTTGGATGTTTGGATGTTTGTTCCTCAATCACGCAAAAACTGCTAAACGGATTTGGTTGAAATTTGGCACACAGATAGAAGATAGCCTGGATTAAAACATAGAATAGTTTATATCCCGATATTTCCACGGGAACGGGAACCACGCGGGTGAAACCGCGGGCGGCCGCTAGTAAGTAATAAATGTAAAAAATAACTGTTGTCTTTGCCCCTAGGCCTATCATATCTTTAGAGAATTCTGGTTTGTTCTGGATTGATCATGTTCTTGACTCGTCGTATTCCACATTCGCCGCATTCCAGATTCATATGAAATGAAATAACGTGGTGAAATCTGAATTATTTTAATGATCAAATTATACTAAGAAAATCTACTACCTCCCTAAATCCAGCTATCAATTACTTTGATAATCTTAAAAGTAAAGAGTCGATTAATCCGAAGAGTTCTTAATCAGTTAAATCTCTCATTCCTTTTTCCTTAAATCTATCAACTCTAGTTCAATAAAAAGGTAAATGAAGTCGTTGGTATTTCTTCATCTAACCTATTAATGGATTAGTGTTGCCTGAATAAGATTGTCTATCGATAATATCTATCTATAACGTATCGAAGACCCAAAATCAAATCAGTATCGATACTATCCGAATTGAAATACTCAGCAATTCTATTGCCACGATTGTATCAATAGGTGAACTACATAATTTGTTCCGAATTTGTCATGTTCTTGACTCGTCGTATTCCAGATTCGCCGAAATCCAAATTCGTTGTACTACGTACAATCAATAACACTGGCGCTTTACTATTTCTAAGTTTAAAAATGGGGAGGCGAAGGCAAAGTGAATTACAGATGGCGCTTCATTCTTTGGAACAATTGTCAGTTTGAGCTTATATTGTCTTGACTGTGTATTACGTGATTTTACTTTCTTAGATTGTATTTTTTTCGGTTTTGCGGACAAACAATGTATTCTATGCTAACTTTAGCTCATATAAAAGAAGAATTACGAAAAAGAAAAGCCAAAACAACAGGCAAGAAAGTTTATAGCAACTTACAAAAAATTGCTAACAAGCATTACATTTCTTTAAATTTCGCGTAAGATTTATAAGTAATCTTTTTATTTCAGATTAGAAGCATATGATTTAAATTTTAACAAAGCAACTGAGTGTGAATTTCCGTGTTTATAGTTGCCTGATGATGCCTTCTGTGCAATAGTAATTTCAGGTTTCCGTACTGGAATTTCTGTACCATCCAAAATTACACGAACCGTTTTATCATATTTATTTTATTATTCTAAGTTTCTTGAATGACTCTGGCATATAAAATTCTATTAATTCTCTGTTTGGCCCCAATATTGGGCTTATTCCATATTTGATATACCTATCAAATTCATCCAAGTTATAAATATGTTAGAAACTGCTGAGGTGTAAATATTAAAAAACAAAGCTGTTATAATTCAAATGTTGTTTTATTTTGGCGAAGCTTCATCAAATTCATGAAACATTCCTTTTGATTTATAATGTTTCTCAGGCTCAGCAAAGGAGAAAATCGAGGGAAAAGCATCTTTTTTTTGATATTTTTTTGCCCAATATTTTTTTTGTTACTGGGAAATCGATGAACTTCAATATTTTACAAGTTACATGCATAACAATGCGGAATTTTCTCAGTATAAAATTAAAAAGTGCTATACTCCAAGAGATTCTTATATGTTTTGACACTTTCTTTGAGGCGGCCCGGTACCAAAGACCAGACGCCACCTATCGGGATAAAATTGCGCTTTTCCTCCCCATTGCTTGCACGCTTCGTCAAGAAGATGTACGTGTCAGAAATGGTCTCACAATCATGTAGTTCTTGTTTTTAATCGTATTTTCACATCACCATCGATAGTATCGATAGCGAGAACTATATCAAACTCTCGATATTATCATTATAGATAGCTATCGATTGATCGATAGCCGATTTTCCTGCAACACTATAATGGATTAGTTTAATTGAAGTGATAGTCTCCATACTTCTTAGTGTCGGGTTTCGAGGACTGTAATGAGGTCGGATAAACAGACGGGTAAAGTGCGGTATTCATTACTTTATTTAAGGAACGTAAATGAGAACGGAGTGTAATTATTTTTTTAAGGCTCGTTGAAGTCGGAAATGAATCGAAATATTTCGTCAAATAAAGGTGAGGGTTTTGTTTAAATTAAATAGAGATACGAGTTGAAACTGTAACGGTAGTTTATTTGTGGTAAAAGAACCTTATTTTCTCTTAAATATTTACGTTGATTCATTTACTGTGACAATATTTTATAACTTTACAATATGGGAAACATAATGAGCGTACACAATATAACATAAATAAAAAAAAACCTTTGTCATGTAACTTTTAAATGAAACCCATAAATGCAAAACTTGCATAGTGAGCTGTCTGTGTGGCTGATACACGGTGTGACACCGGCTTAATTTCATATGGACAAGCAGTTCGTTTAATTTTTGACGTAAAAGCGATGGCTATTTTTAAGCGAAAAGATTTATGAATGAAATTTGTTAGGTATTATAAAACGAAGGAAGATAAAGCTGTGCATTGGGAATACTCCCTCATACTCAATACTCGCAAGACAAGAAATCAATATTGTACAATTTTTTATTCAAGGGTGAATCTACGGTTTTTACGCCGTCAATCTTTCTGACATTTTTTCACATGATAGGTTGCAAAAATTAAAATAACTTATGCGTACTATTATGTATTCTGTGCTTATGCTACTAAATGCTACTCGTATGGGACCTATTCTCGTCACTGCTCACGGGGACAGAATTTTCATACATTTAAATTATGAAAATATGTTGAGAAGCTCGGTGGCGCAGTGGTTTAGCGCCTGGCCCAGCGATTGCGGAGGTTAAGCAACGTTCGCAAGGGTCGGTCATGGGATGGGTGACCAAAATATATTATCTCGAGCTCCTCCATGCTTCGGAAGACACGTTAAGTTGTTGGTCCTCGCTGTATTTGCAGTCGTTAACACCCACCAATCCGCATTGGGCCCGCGTGGTGGGTTATGACCCGTCCTCCTTACCACCCATAAGGAAGGCCTGTGCCCAGCAATGGAGACATTAAAAATGGCTGATGGACATGTTGAGGAGAATGACAGCATCCAAAACGCCCGTTGATTCACCCTCAAATATTAACGCTTGGAAAGAGTTCAGATCATCCTTGTATTATTAAAGCAATAAATTACTAACGTAGTAAGGAATATAAATAACACGTTCACGCAACGTCTTCTGACGGCAAAAAATGAGTTAGCGATTGGGAACAACGTTTGGATATGTGTCACTTTTTTGTTAATACTAGGAACGAAGGGAGATGTTAGGCTAGGGGCTACACTAACGGCTTAATGCTAATATTTTTTTGCCTATGAACCTCAAACGAATGGTCTTCTGTGGTCACAACATAATAGTGAAGTCGTTACGTAACTACATTATCAAAATCTGAAATCGCCAACCATCACACAACGCTTCACGTGACCTACACGAGATCGTTGGTTCACTTTGACCTGACTCTATCCACGGAATTAGCCATTATCAATGTGCCTTGCTGCTAGGGTATATGCCTTCCTCATGGATGGATAAATAATTAATATTATCCACCAATTAATCGATTGATAAGTGAATGCAATTACCGTCAGAACCATAAGTCCCTTGACGTGTTTCCCAAAGCACGGACGAGTTCGAGGTTATAAATTAATAGGATCTATAGGTGTCACGGACAGTCTCCTATGCAGAAGCTCCATAGAGGAAGAAGAAACAGCCTAGCCGCCCACGTACTGCTGGTGGCCCTCTACCGGGCGAGATACCTCGGCTTGCCGGGCAGCGTCCAGGGAGCGATCACGAATGTGAAAGCGCTTGGAGCGTTCCTAGCTGAGGTGGGTTGGCTAGAGAGATACACTCTGCAGACTCAAAATAGGCGAAATAGACGTCGAGTTGCGGAAACCGCCCGTATTGTTACTATGAAGAACAACAAGGACCTAATTGTACTAATTAACCAACCCAACAAGCCATGCATTATCATGCTCTTTATTTTTTTACTGTGTTGAGGGAAAATTAATACTTCAGTTTATACTGGAATACCATAAAACTCATCGCTATTTTCCGAGTCCCAAGCGTCGAAATAGCAATTAATAAAATATTCGGTTTGCCGCAAAAATAGTGACTAACAAAACGCTGTACGGAACCTCCGACACTTTAGCGCGAGTTCAGACAGGTTCTCTTGATTTGTGGGCAAGAGAATTCACATAAATCTTACACCGTGACTTTTTTCTTTCTTTGCAAGTGGTATAAGTCATAAACGCTTTTGTATTCACCTTTATACATGGAGAATCAGCCCAAATACATCAAACAGATGAAAAAACAGCGCTTGTAAATGATGTCTTCAACTCAAATTTGGAACTGTTATCATGGGATTGGGTAACTTTTGCTCATTAGACTGCAACATTCAGACTAAAAACATTAAAATATAAAGTAGGCAAGAAAAGCGTTTTTACGTAAATATAAAAACTAAATTCCTATGCCGCAAAATTCAATACTTTGTAACTTGAAAGACTTCTCTATCTTTTGAATAATTTTCAGCTAAGTACAATTTATGTAACGTAGTTTGTTTTAGTGTTGTTTTAATTTTTACATATTTAATAGAATAGAATCATACAATAGAATTTGTTTGAGAATCGCTTTGATATTACTTAAAGTCTTCTGACTTGCACCACAGTAATAGATTCCCTGCATAGAGCGGCACATGAGTTTATTATTAAAATGTTATTAGAGGTGAATATCCAAGCAACTGACAGCTTGTGTATAATGCTTTGTTTCCACCCAGACTCGAAACAAAGGACGCCGTTATCCTATCCTCGCCGTAATATGTGGGAAGTGCATGTTGCGTACAAACGTTTTATGGCAAATAGTCTAGCTAACAAGGCCCATTTCTCTAAGGGTACTGGAATTACTTTGAGTCAAGTTTGCATGGAAAATGTGAAAAATTACTTGCGAGTTTAAAGTGTTTTCGTTAGTGCAAGAGATGTTCATATATTTTTTTATCATGAACGGAGAGATATTTTACTGCATTTAAATGCCAAATGTTATTACCTTCTGAAATAATTTAAAAATATAACTGCAGTTTCTGAATGGATTGCTGTTCCAGTTATTGCAATTTTTACTTTTGTTTCATCATAAAATCCGAATGGGCTGAAGTTCCAATATAAATGTTATTTAAATCCTATTTAAATCCTATAACATCGTTTTCAGCTTTATTTAGAAACATACTTACTTTGTGATCCGTTAATTTCGAAAGTTCTTTTAATTTTACCGTAAATATACTATACTATGCCAAGTTTTACCATTCAGTCAGTAAATCAGTCAAGACGAATAATTTATTTTATAATGTAAGTTTATTTATTTTCTCGTGACAACGTATTACATTATAAATCGGTTTATAAGCAATATTTGACGTGGGCCACGTTCCATTTCACGCTTCAAAATTTCATTCTGTGATCGTTTTACCGAGAATATGATCGAGAGCAGTTGGCTGAAAACTTTTTGCAAGTCAAATTATTGGCACGAGAAAATTGTAAGAAAACAATTATTATTATGTGATATTCATATTTACTTTTCATATTTTTGAAGAGCTCTTTAAACTAAAAATTAAAAAAAAAAAACTAGAAGATTAGTAGACCTTGCCCTTTAGTCAAGTGGCTTTCTAAAATTTGAATAGAATGGAATGTAATTGACGTAACATGTCACCGACCATAGACAATCACGGCGCCGGCGTTTTGATATGACAATTTCATACACCTATATAATGTCACTTCTATTCTATTCGAATAATTGAAAAAACCAAGTGATTGCCAACTGTCTAGGCCCTCTTCAAAAGGTAACTTAAAATTCATATTTTAGTACCTACATCGCTATCAGCTATTTTTAAAGTCCCCCCTGTTAGGGCACAGGCCTTCCTTATGGCACAGAATACATAATAGTCTCATGGGTGTTTAAGGAGGATAGGCGTACTCACCACGTAGTCCTAATGTGGATTGGCAGGTGTTAACGACTGCAAGTGCAGCCGGGACCAACGGATTAACGTGCCTTCTGAAGCACGGAGGAATCTCAAGATAATAATGTTGGTTACCATCCCATGACCGAACCTTGCGAACGCAGGGCCAGGTGCTAAACCACTACGCCATCTAGTTCCTACATAGTGGTACCTCGATATCCAAAGTGTTTGGTAAAAGCCATATAAAGCCGAATATGGTAGATTGGGTCCATCAATCTGAACTACTTTTACTATGGGACCAACTCTGAAATCGCGATTTTTTTCGGTCCCTTTTGTTGGTCCCTATCTACCATATTCGGCTTTATAAGGCTTTTACCAAACACCTTGTATACCTAGTATCTACATATTGTAACTAGGAAACAAAAATTGTATCATTTATGATTATAAAAAAATAAACACTTGTACTTGTACACACATCATCGGAAAACTTTTTCCTTGGCGGAAGTCACCCAAAACAACCCGAATCAGAAAAAAAAAGTTTTCAACTCTCCTGTCAAAGTACTTTATTTGTCCCAGTTATAAATCGACGGGAACAATTTAACTGTCCCAAAATAATGGGGGAAATTTTCAATCCAATGTTTTCTCGCACGGAACATAGTTTATCTCTTACGAGCAAACTTTAGGACAATTTTTCTACTAGGATCTGGCACCAGTTTAAAATTTAGGTGATATCTTTTAGTGTCCTTTTTAGGCCTCTCTTAAGTACATACCAACAAGTGGACACAAATTAATTAATGTTGGTTTTAAACTTTTATATTTATTATGTTCACATTAATATTGTAAATTACTGTAGATACACATAACTGTAGGAACTGCATTGTCGACTACTTGATCGAATGAGAAGCGACTCTTTGCAAACCAATGTCATGGGTTTGATTTCCGTAAATGGGAACTATTGTGAAGAACATAATTATAGCAGGCACTTACTCAATTAAGTTTATATAGATTAGCTAATAAAACGTTAGAATTTCGCACAATAAACTACGCCAGTTGAAAAAACTCAAAATACCTTATAACTAAAAAACTCAAAATCGAATATTATTCCGAATTCAGTTGATAAATTTGCCGCCGTCCATAATTGGTTATTCATCTGGCAAATAATCCAACTTTAATAATCGGAAAAAAAAACAGTTCCAATTCTTAATTATTTTGCCGTCATCCATATTTTTCTCACGCGTCCACGAAAAATACAAAAAAATCGACAGAACACGGCACCGAAGTGACTCGGTCACGACCGACGACCGCGCGACGGCGTTCGACTAATTTATGGTAACAACCGAAATTGCTTTCGAATAACCAGCGTAGCTATGAATAAAATTTCAGTTACTCGGTCCGCAGTTCGCACTGAACGATGCACGAAAGTTTCCGGAGAATAATAAAAACTACTTATATTATCCACAATGCAATTTTGACAAATTGACCCCATCAGGCCAAAATCGGGAAACTTTTCGGGAAGAATCCAAAAACAAAAACGATTTCTTCCCAAGACACTTGATATGTAGCAAAGGTATTTTTTTATTTTAAAATAACGAAAGTATTGAAGGAAACTTTCGTTATTTATGTATTTCTATAAAAGATCAGACAATTTCAAATATCTCGATAAAAATTTGAATCGCGGACAGTAGTAAAATATGGGATGATCTTAGAGTAAAATAATAGCAAGTTTTCTACACTAAATAAACAAAAATAAAATGATGTTAACTTTATCAAAATTGACAACCGGCGTAAATACATATTTCGCAATACAGATTACTTGTCTGTATGTCTATTTGACTGCTAATTTACCAATAGAAACCAGTTCCAATTCCAGTCTATCGATCCAGCACAATCATTTCTTTTATGTAAGCATCATTTCCTTCACATTATAAATATGATATTAAACAGATGTATTTCATTTGAACAGGCATATTATGTAACAGCACCACTCAGATGTTACTCCCGTTCAACGTTTGATTGATTGAGAAATCTGTTATGAAGAACTTACTGAAAGGAAGTACCTAATAGATGTTATACTCGTAAAATACAGTTTATTTTAAGGGTCCAGCATAGGAAAACATGGTTATGGGGGGGGGGGGGCATTTTTAATATAGAAAAACATAAAGTTATAGCCACAAAAATCATACGACAAGCTAAACAGATTTTCTAGTTTCTACAAATATTCCATTGTGTATAAACCTCACAGATGGTTGTCAAAAAAAACAGAATATCATCAAAAGCGCTTGCGTAGTTTCATATTTTTGGCGTAAATAATAGAGGTAACGCATTGAATTCTACATCAAAATACACTTTAACGTACTGTGAAGTTGCTTCAATTACTTTTCAAGAAAAATAACTGTAATAATGATAATGATAAAAAAGCAAACATAAAAAAAGTGCAGAAGAGAGGTTATTTTCCTTACTTTATACATGTAAAGAAAAAACAGAGACAAATATTCCATCGTAACCGAGCCTTAAAGAGCGATTTTCCCATTCACTCAAACAAATAGCGCACTCCGATAAAAAAAAATACCTTACTTAATTACCTATTATGTTAAAACAGCAAATTTTATACTTTTCCTAAATAACATCATTAAGTGCTCAACAAGCCGTTTCAATTTACAAAAAAAAACCTCAAAGCAAACAAAATTAAAGATCATACAGGATTAAATTTCCCTATAATCTTCGTTCGTAAAACCCTGTCAAACGTTTCATAACATTTTGCACAAAGAAAACGCTCAAATACTTTTTAACCAGCACTTTTAACATCAAAAGGATATTTTTCGAATGTGTGGTGTGCGACCTGGAGATAAGTCAGAGTGGGGGGTAGGCAGGGTTGGCAACTTTTTAACCTTAAAAAAAGTATTCTCGAAATTATTGCTATTTGTAAAAATGCAGTAAATTGTGAAGCAATCCAAATATAAAGTATGTTTTAAATTATATTTAATACCATTTAATTTATTTCGATATTGTTTTTAAAACCTGTGAAATAATAATAAAGTGTTCTCTATTGCACATGAAAACACATTACAAACAAAGAATAGAAACAAAGGACAGTACACAACATGCGGCCATATTGCTATATAGAACATAATACAGAAATCTCTACCTGGCCACCTTGGATGAAAGAGATATATAGAGGTATTAGAGCAAAGATTATTATGATATTAATACATTATGAGCTTGTTATTCGATATGAATAAAATGTACTCTACTGTTACCACCTATATAAAGGGTGCAAAAAGACCCTCAACGAAGCCGAAGTCCACGCATTCCGCCCATCATCAGGATCATTTTTGTCTGTTGACTATACCTGGGAAACCAATAGCTACGAAGTTATTGAAGGTCAAATTTTTTTTATGAAATCTTATTTTTTTTCGATATTTCCTCATTTTTGTCCAAAGTAAAGTATTTCGTAATAAACAATGGCTTCAAAACATTATCACTCAGCCGCACGCAGCTGTGTAGCATACGAGTGCTGCGAGTGCAGGTGCGGTCTTCTTCTTCTTATTTTTGTATGGCAATCTACTCTCCTCTTGGAAGTAATTTTTGCCAGTGTCAAGTATAGAATATTTCAGTGCTAGCTGTTTTGTTTCAGTTTAGGTACATTAGAATGCGGGTGCATCGCATTCCAACGCTTCTTGGAGCATTTGGCACCAAGTATATCAAGACAGTTGTTCACGGTAAGTTCTGCCGAGGTAGCAACCACTTCAATAAAAGTCTCAGCTTCACACAACCAAGATCGCGCCTATTTCAATTATCCCACATATTGTTCAGTTGCGTAGACACTTGTACCACAAAACTGCACCAATTTTAAGGCACAATATCCACTATGAGTCAATTTGCAAATAATTAAAATAGACACTATACTGAACCAGACAAAATGGCGCCAAAAACTCCAGGTGCGGTCTGTTAAACGAGTTACATTGCGTGGTAATGTTGTATGCAGTGCTTTTTAAACACCATAAATTAAAATCGTTTCCCAGCAATAATTTTGAAAAGAAATGGTCCTGATGACGGGCAGAATATGTAGACCTCAGCTTCGTTGAGGGTCTTGTTACACCCGGTATAATATAAAAAAATGGATTAACCTCTTAAATAGAACGGTTGGCAACCCTAGGAATAGGGGGGAGGACTTCGTACCAATAACGAAATTTCAGGAACTTTCTCGGTGGCATTTTAAGGTGGGGTGTAATGAAGGTCGATACATCTTAAGGTTTTATTACTGATGTGAAATTAATTGTACGGCAAATGTGTAATTGAAAATGATTATTTCATTGGAATATACTAAGAATACGTCATTTACTACAAATCAATAAAAAAAGCCTTTGTAAAACTTTTCACATCTTTTTGAATGTTAATGTGTTACAATCATTTGGTTTTAAAGTAGTTGCAATGTTTTCAAGAACGTTGTAAAATGAATAAAATAATTTAAACGTAATAACTTAATAATATACTTATTGAATTTAGGCCTAGGAGCTGCGCTGTTGATTTTTATATACAAGGATATATTTACCTGAAAGAAAAAAAGGAATATTAGGATACGCACTATTTAATAATTTTATTTATTACTAAAATTAGTATTTTTAGATAGTTTTTATGTTTTGTATTTGAATGTGGTATCCTTGTGAATAAGACATTGAATTTTTCTTCTTATGTTCTAACTAAGCATGATGTATTTGCATGATAGCATGATATAGACCAAGTAACCCATTAACCTAACTTGACTCGCATAAAATTCAACTCCAATAACTTCACTGTACAAACTTTAGTAATTAATTTCGTATACGTTTGGAAATGTCAAGTTAAGTAAGTCATCACTAACACAGAAACGTGTGATATTCACATTTAAGTTTTGTATACACTCTGCTAGTACCTATTAGAAAACGAGCAATAAGCGTTGGAGATGGTGGAACCACGAGTAAATAATTTGAATAGGGAATATGCATAAGTCACCGATTTTGATGAATTTGAGCTTGATCGCTGCGGACACTTATAAAAACATGAAAGAACAGGAAAAAAAATTAAAAAAATGTATAATTTTAGTTTTATCACACGATGAAATCAGGGACAAATAACGTTTATTTTTTTCATTTTCGGATATAATGCACTTTACAGTCAGATAGCATATCGAATAAAAAACAATATTTTGTATGACACATATGTACTTAAACGCAAAATTTAGGGAGATAATTGAAGATTATTGGCTAACTCCATATTAAACGCGCCGAAACACACCTGAAACGTGACATGTGACGTCACCATTTTGTATGGAGCGTTTTCGGCGGGTGCTGCTGCGCGCTAACTTCAAGTAACTATATCACGAGAAAAAAACGCAAAAGTTTTAATAATACAGTTAATTTTCTTACGCATTATACTTTTGATTAAGATTAAAAAAAATTTATGCATATTCCCTATTGTTGTTAATGCCCTATCACACAGTGATCAGTTTTATGAACCCCCACGCAATGCAAAATGGTTTAATAAGTTTGAAGCCTTTGTCTGTCTGTCTATCTGTACGAATCATTGTAGTGCTTAAACGGATCAAGCGCTTAAATTTTTCAATGCCTTTTTTTTAATTAAAAGTTAAATTAATTGCAATGGTTCCTAGCCACGTTTGATGGAAATCCATCCAGCCATTTATGATGATGGTTTAATACCTCGGTAAAAGATACAGAGGTGGTGCTTAAACTAAAATAATGTACCTGGGCAAAAGGTGCAAATAAATAACAAAATGGCGGCAAAAAAGTAGGTACCGAACATTTAAAAAGCTTCAAATAAACTTTAATTTAAAACTTAAAAAATCCCGATGCATAAAACTAACTTATAAAAAGGTAAAAATAATAACATCAAACCATATAGATCAATGAAATCTGTTCTCACACAACACAGTATATCGGATCCGGTAAAGATAGCGCTCCGTTTTAAAGATCCGTTTTATCCATAGACATAGAAAAATTGTCGCTGCGCTCAAGAAGTCCAAACAAAGCGTGGAAAAGAGAAGTTAACCTAATACGAACACGGTCTGTGAAAAAAGAGACAAAGAATCAAGTGACAATGTGCCAACATTTTTTACAGTAAGAGCCCCTAGCGACCCGCCTTGCAAATGAGCAATCACAGTTTGTTTAAAATATTTATTGATCCTTATTAGAATTTCAAATAAGGGTATCGTGAAGCCATGGTGTCTTGTGTTCTAAGTAATTGTAATGTGATAAAAAGAAACAATCCAAGTAATCACACTTTTCAAAGGTAAATAAGATTTTGCCACACATTTCTCTGAAACCAAATTTCGCTACATTTATTAGTTTATCGACGAAGAAAACAGTATGGAACATAGTTTATTAATTTTCTTTGCCATAATAAATATAGTCATATTTTATGTATGTAAGTCATATTTTACGTATCTCATATATAATGTATACATTCGTTTTTCGGATCACTTGTTTATTGACATTGTTGTTCTTTGGCATTCTGTTTTAAGGGTTTTATCAGATTCGTTATTATTCGGCGATTGAGTCTGTATAGTTTTTTTTTATGAGCATGTTCATACACAGCACAGTATATCGGATCTGTATAGTTCGTTGGTGTGAACGCACGATTATCTTTATAACGTGATAATATTTTCATATGATAAACGGAATGTCTTATTTATTTATTTATATCAATATCAATATTCAACCCGATCCGTTTAGTGGTTAGAGCAGTACAATTATAAATCAGTCAGTAAGTCAGTCAGAACATTTTCTTTTTTAAAGCTGCCTAAACATTTTTCAATAAAACTTACAAATAAAGTATTAAGAACAAGTAATTTGTATAATGTACGAGTATATATTCAAATGCAATAGTACAGATTTGCTCACGGCCATCAACTGCAACGAGCGTGCTGGAGACAGCAACCAAACGTTATTTGACATGAAACATCAAGCTAGAAATACACATATAAAACATAAATTATTTTGAAAATGGAAATACATAGAAAACACCTTACATCGCCCTACTGTAAAAATGGTTTATGTACTTAAATGAATTATATTCCATACTAGCGGCCGCCTGCGACTTCGTCTGCGTGGAAAGTTTTTTGCTATCCCTCGGGAACAATATTTTTTTTCGGGTTGAAGGTACCCTATGTCCTTCTCTGGACCCCTGACAACATGTACGCAAAATTTCATGATGATCGGTTCAGTAGTTAAGACGTGAAGGCGTAACAAACAAACGGACTTTCGCATTTATAATATTAGTAAGGATAGTAAGAATTAGTTCCCGTTCCCGTTCTCGTTCTCATTCCTGTTCTAGTTCCCGTATTATTTTTCTATAAAAAAATTGGCCCCGTTTCATGGCGCCGTGTTGGACTTCAAAATAACTACTTAAATGCTATTTTCGCAATCAACATCACATAACCCCATTTACCCCTTAAGGGGTTGATTTTCAGAAATCCACGACATACACGTTTGAACATTTGTTTATAGAAATACTCCTACAAAGATTCAAGTCGTAATGACTATTTCATATTTTTCCATACAAAGTTTGAACCCCATATGACCCCTTTAGGGTTTAAATAATGTCTACCACTAAAAATAAATGTCATTTTCGCAACCAACATCTCATAAAACTTCGATAACGACATCCATATCGATTTTGGGCCTTTTGTACACCATTTACCCCCTAAAAGGTTGAGTTTCGGAAAACCACGAAACACATGTTTGCTTATTTGTTTTTAGAAGTACTCCTATGAAGTTTACAGTTGAAATGTCTATTTAATTATTTTTTTCCATACAAAATTTGTACCCCATTTCAACTCTTTAGGGGTAGAATTTCCAAAAATCCCGTCTTAGTGGGTGTTTACATTGTATAAAATATCTATGTACAAAATTTCAAGTCCCTAGGTTCAGTGGTTTGGGCTGGGCAATAGTCTCTCAGTCACCCCTTCACTTTTATATAAGAGACTAGCTTCCGCCCGCAACTTCGTCCGCGTGCATATTAGAGAAAATCCTTAGGGAACCTACAACCAGGATCCGACCAGCCGTTTTTACGTCATTTGGCGGGTCCTCACCAAGCTCGCGAGGCACAACGTTTGCCGCGTGTGGCGGGCCTCGCACGAGGCTGCGCGCTTGGTGGGGACCCGCCAAATACGTAAAAACGGCTGGTCGGATCCTGGTTGTAGGTTCCCTAAGGATTTTCTCTAATATGCGCGCGGACGAAGTCGCGGGCGGAAGCTAGTTTATTACAATAATCAGAATTAGGTCCAGATATATCCCTCTCCCTCTCCCTCTCCCTCTCCCTCTCCCTCTCCCTCTCCCTCTCCCTCTCCCTCTCCCTCTCCCTCTCCCTCTCCCTCTCCCTCTCCCTCTCCCTCTCCCTCTCCCTCTCCCTCTCCCTCTCCCTCTCCCTCTCCCTCTCCCTCTCCCTCTCCCTCTCCCTCTCCCTCTCCCTCTCCCTCTCCCTCTCCCTCTCCCTCTCCCTCTCCCTCTCCCTCTCCCTCTCCCTCTCCCTCTCCCTCTCCCTCTCCCTCTCCCTCTCCCTCTCCCTCTCCCTCTCCCTCTCCCTCTCCCTCTCCCTCTCCCTCTCCCTCTCCCTCTCCCTCTCCCTCTCCCTCTCCCTCTCCCTCTCCCTCTCCCTCAACGACATCCATATCTATTTTTATGAATACTATGTGTTTGCCTATTTCTTTTTAGACGTGCTCCTACGAATTTTAAAGTTGTAATTTCAATTTTAAATATACAAAATTTGAACCCCTTTTTCACCCCTTTAGGAGTTAAATCATGTCCACCGTATTGGACTTCAAAAAAAATTTCGCAATCGTCATCCTAGAAAACCCTAATAACGACATCCATATCAATTTTTGGGTTTTTTACTCCTTTTCACCCCCATTTCATCCCCATAGGGATCAAAATACTAACAATAACGATATACGTTGCGTTAGATTTCCATCCATAAGCTTAAATAATAAATTTAGCTATTTTTACTTCGTAAATGAAGGATTTTCTTTACACAACTTCATCCCTCTTTTCACCCCTTCGGGAGTAGAATTTTCAAAAACGCTGAGACACGTGTATATTAATATTCAATCGTTAGCCTAAACACAAAATTTGAAGATCCTAGCTTCGAAACTGAGGAACTTTCATACAAACTTTGGACCCCCGTTTCACCCCCTTGGAGGGTGAATTTTGAAAAATCCTTTTTTAGTGCACCCCTAGACTTCATAAGGAACCTTCGTGCCAAATTTGGAGTCTGTAGATCCAGCGGTTCGGGCTGTGCGTTGATATGTCAGTCACCAATCCGTATCTTCTTTTATATATTAAGATTCATTTTTGATTACCAAAATAAATTACAAGAGAACTCATTTTTGTATAATTCAATGTAATCGGAAATGTGTTGTAAAAGTTTTCCGGAAATTTCCATTGCCATTTAATTTTTTGTATTTCTTTCATTTTAGCAGTTTCGATGATATTGTAAGCTTGCGTTACTAATTGGTTTATATATCAATACCAACGTTAATCATTGAAAAAAGAAAATATTTCACTACTGAAAGGATTTATGGCCAGAGAGAAAGCAATAGGTATAAAACTAAAATAGATTGGCGAATATAAAGCTCTAAACTCAACTGAACTGACAAAGTCGCCACAATTGCTGGCTACAAAAACACCCCACATCAAAAGCTTAACCGAAAACACTAAATCCCAATTCACAAATTAACTGAAAACAAACTATAGCTGGCTCTAGCCCAAGCTGTTACAAAAAAACGTCATCAGAATTTCAGATGCAAGATATCTACGTTACCGAAACGTTACTTGGCAAACTTAAAGGATAGTTGGGTACTGTATTTTGTGCTTTATGTGGATAGCAGAAGGAGTATTCTGGGAGAAAATAAGCTATGGTGATTGGCTAAATGCTTGATGCTCACTTGAGGCACAGTGGAGCAAGAACGGTAGGGACACTCTAATGATGACGAGGAATCGTAATGCAACATCCAGCTGTTAAGGACATGAACGTTGTTGTATTATATTATATAGTTATATATATATATATATATATATATATATATATATATATAGTTAATATATTCTATTAAATTTATACTAGTCTCTTAATTGACGTCATATATTATACAGACTAACTTACAGAAAAAAATATAAATTCATTGATATGCAATTTTCACTTAATCATAAGGACACAAAGCAACAATTGTTATTGATATTCTGTCTTATCGGTTCCATTTTTGTATTCTATTTTGTATTTATGAAATTGTATTTTTGCTGTGCATAATTTAATCATCTAAATCGTTTCATAAAGTTCATCGATGTGATAATATTTTCAGGATAACTTGAAAACTACTAAGTCTCCCAAAAAATAATCATCAGCAAAATCGGTCCATATTAATGTCGAAGTTAAGCGCGAACATCGGTACAAAAATATATACAATTGATTTGAGAACCTCCTCCTTTTCAATTTTTGAAGTCGGTCAAAAATTAAGTATGTAGGTTACCTAGCTCTTAGCGACCGATGTTAAGTACTAGGTTTTTTTGTTTTATACATAGATTACTATAGTAATTATCATAGCTGTTGATTCACCTGTGAATACAAAATAAAATAAATTGTATATTTCGTGATTTCATTAAATATCTATTGGCTTTGTTCGAAGTTCATTGGTATTGGCATTGAATGATCACTTAAAAGGCCAAATTAACACCTTCTTAAATAACTATAAACAGCACAAAATTGGCTTTTATTTAGCAAATACGAGTACATTGATACAAAGTAGCAATTTACATCGTAATATTAATAAGATATATAACTAATTAGTTCTTGGGTATAAGAAATCTTTCTGCCCGCCTTTCTACTATGACTGACCGCATTTTCATTTGGCCATCCGAAGTGCCCCCACAAACGCAGAATAACCTAAGTGCAAGGATTCAATCCAAAGACCCAAGCCGGACCTGTACTCGTATAATAGATTGATCCAATTATATTAATTGAACGAGGAGACGAGGAAACGAAAACAATTTACTTCTACTCCTAAAAGGTTTTTAATTGATTTGTGGTTGGTTTCTTGTAATCGGATTAAATTAACGAGAGCATGTGGCGTTGTTCTATTGTTACATTCAATGAGACTGCTGTTTTTTTTCTTTATTTTCTTATAAAAACAATATTAGTGTGAAAACTAAAAGAGAAGTAGGCACTTGTAGCGAATCACTAAAAAGTTCTGACAATGTCTCGTGGCAGCGATCAGATGAAAAATCATGAAAGAAGTTATGTATCGAATTTTAATATCCCAGGCCTTTCATAACGAAGACCAGATAAAGGTCAGGGGGAGGAATATTTTTAATGTTATCCTTCTAGTTGAAACGCGGCGATATTAACATTGGCTTGACAGATTTATGATCCGGAGATATGGCGGAGTCTCGTGTATTTATTAACTTTTTTATGGGCTACGTAAGGTATTTTTCAAGCTTTGCCGAAGTTGAGTAGTTAAGATTAATGTTCTGTGATGATGTGAGAGAATATCGAGAGGTTTTGAGGCGACCATTTGCCAGTTTTTAGATAAATTGTTGGTTTTTTATCTATTTGTCCGGTTGGAATTGATGTGGTGACAGCTCATGCGTAACTCGAGTCGACAGTGATAATATGTCGAACCTTTTTTCCCGTTTTGCGACATTTCGTACATTCTATGTACGTAAGTAAGCTTAATAAAAGTTGGTTGTAGTAATGACGTAATCACTTAATACTATAATTTTTTTCATCATCATCATCATCATCAATAGTATGAAACTATCGATTTCACTTACTTTAAATTCCCTTATCTTTTTCTCAATGATAAATTCATTCTAATCATGAAAATTTTCGCCTCAACGCAACACACTCATTTAAAATCATATAACATCATGACATTTTGATCAAGTTCTTGATATGACTAGCGTACGAAACCTTCGTAGAAATACTGCAAAACTTTTTTCCTCTATTCATAAAATATCGTGCAATATCTGCCAAAAGGAACAACCTTTTTGTCACACAAAACCAATCTGCGAGTAACACAGTATCGCGACGCTTGCATTCTCGTCTCGCTGAATGAACGTAACACGCTCGCTATAAAATTGTTTATGCCTAATAACTCGGCAACGTGCGTAGACAGATTCATGAATTTTCAGTCAAATAAATATGGGATAAGGCCCCAATCGTTGCGGCTCATGCATACAAATGTGTTCAAATTCAAAATTGAGTCCCTAGGTTTACTTAATTTGGAGTCTTGGATGGTCTACTTTGATCGCTGATAGGTTACATATTTTGATCAAAATGCTTATTATCTTTGCTGATATACAAGCATCTATAGACGAATTGATGTTTGAAGTACCTTTAACGTAAACGTTATGCTTTCTTAACCAATTTCATAGAAATAATATTAAATAAGTGTTACCTAATAATTCACCTTTACTCACAAATTGAGAGAAACTCCATCTTTTCAAAACATAATCTAAATAATTCACATTTCGACTGTATTCGTGCTAAACTGATTGACAGACACCGTCGCCGCGGCTTTAGTCAAAACATTTCACTGTAAACATCAGCCCAAAAAGTCTGGATGAAACAAGTTGTCGACTCAAATGATGTTACTAAGGAAACTCATTCTGTTTAAATTAGTTTATTTAATATATATATTTTTTTACTTTGTAGGTGCATCTGTGGTAAATTTCGATTCTACTAAATTAGGTTTGGTTGTGGGAAGCCGCTGGATGCGGGCAGAGCAAGACCGATCATTTTGTGGAGATCCTTGGGGAGGTTTATACCCAGAAGTGGGTGTCGTGCGGCTGATATGATGAGGTCGTTGCATTGGCTTTATTGCACCGTACAGATATTACAGAAAATATTTATATTCTAATCATAAAATTTTAGCTTATTCTTTTTGAAAATTTTAATAATACTGAATGTCGACTCCTTAGTTAACTAATTTACTAATCGCGTTTTAAGTAGAAAATTAAAGATAGATACAACAATACTCTATAAGTAAATGTCAAAATTTGTCAGAGAAATAAAAAATATTGAATCGAGTTGCGATCGAGTTCCAGTAGTATCCAACACGCAAAGTGCCATCTCTTTTTGCACGCTTATTACACGCGACACGCTACGCTTAGCGTATACATCCCCAGTGCCTCCCTCTAATTTTATTTTGCATATGAAATTTTATCTTCAGCACATCAAAGCAGAATCACTTTGAAGTTGGCGAAACTTCAAATACGAATTTTATTCATTCTTGATTGTCTCTTTTGGCTTATTCCTATTGAAATTTTATTTAACCATGCTCTTTTATGATTTGAATTGAAATTTTGCTTGACTTCGTATGACATTGCTTAAATTTTTGGCATTTCGATCAAAATATAAATGATAAATATTGAAATAAAAACACTTTTTAACGGATACTATAGTGGTTTTATTAAAAGTACAGACCCCATGGCCATGCCGGAACGTAGGGAAAATAAATAATCAAACGAAATACCAACTAATTACTAAAGTACTTTCAACAAAACCGCACTAGTATCCGTTGAAAGGTGCTTTATTTAATGTCTAGTGAGCGCGTAAGCTTGAGAAGTGGATAAATATTGAATTTGATCAGCTTTCGATTAAAAACGACTATATTTATTTTTTCAAAATATAATATCAAATAATTTTGAACAACCTCGATTCTAGTGTCTTAAAATTTGTGGTCCGATATATTTATAAATTAGATAAGAACATCAATTTAAATAGTTATTTGATCAAGAAATAATTTATACTGTTAAATATCAGACATCGTACTGAATGCATTGTGTTCGAGATTTGTAGGCACAATAAATCAAAAACAGGATTGGCACTGCACTTAGTTTATTGAACACCTTTTTAAACACCACAATTTACATTAAAACTGTTATTTATTTAATTTATGAAAAAGAGCGTGGAATGTGAGTTACATTTTTCACAAAGGGTCAATCACAGACTAAGAAAACCTTATCTCAAAAGTGTCAAACCACAGAGTAGGTAATTTAGTATGAAAATTAGCTTGTATAATTTATTAATAATGAGCTTTGATACATATTTGATAAGTAGTTACTTATCAAATATTGTCAAAGTCTTTTAGTTAAAAGACTTTGCATTGTACCTACTTTAATTACTTACTGTTACTTCAATTATTGCATGTCAGAAAGGCAGAATATGGCTGAACTAATTTGGTACCGATGTGAAATCTCATAACACCTGTATTCGCAATAAACATATTTTGATTTGATTGATTTGATTTGAAAATACTATTCTAAATACATTGATACCACATTTTTCTATTTTTGAGGTGATTTGTGCGAAAACTAACCAAACACCTCATTTTTTCTACCTACTAAAAGGTAACAAAAAATCACAAAGGAGACTTAGTTCATATTTTTCATCGTTGACATAATTTTTCACAAAAGAAACCTGATATTTAAAAATTATTTCACCGTATTTTTCAATAACGTTGAAAAGCGGATATTCCAGCTGCAATTTCGATTTCTCATATTTATTATACAAACTGCGAGAAAAACTCGTAAATTTTTTTGTATGAAAAGCTTTTTTCTGCTTTTTACGTGGCAATAAGAAATAACGAAAGTAGAGTTCATTCAATTTTAAATTGAAAGTCGCCAACTTGTGAATGATTTTCCGAGAAACAGAATGTGAATTAAAGTGATTGAACTAAACTGAAAAATTAATAGTTACTCTTACCATGAATAAATAGTATAAGACCACATCATATATTACCTACATTAAAGCTTTTCAGAGACAACGACGCTGTACCACAAATACCTAGACCTAAGACAATAGATCAAATGAATCACTAGTTTTATTACCCGTTCGAAAAAAACGAAAGGTGTCAGGTTTTTTGCACGTACTTTTTAAGTATTATCATAGCTTACTATTTGCTGGTGACTATAATAGCAATATTTTAAACAGTTTTCATTTATTATTAGAATAAACTATAGCCTGGTCGAGTTAACTCGGGACCTGAAGCGCGATAGACCCCTCTCGTTTTCTCCTTGCCTCACGCCACTGTCGTCATGCCAATAGCGTAGGTACATTCGTTAGCGATAATTCATGGATAATCTATTGAAAACTTTCATAAAATTGACGACGGTGGCGTGAGGAAAGGAGAAAACGAGAGAGGTCTATCGCGCTTCAGGTCCCAAGTTAACTCGACCGGGTTATATGTCCGGATGTATACCATGTACCTGTTTATTTTTGAAACTCAGATCACGGAAGAGTTCTCCTGTGATCATGGCGCATGCAACTGCGCCGAAACATCGGAGTCTCAAAAATAAACAGGTACTTAGTTTAAATCCCGACATAGTTTATTCTAATAACGTCAATAATCATGGTTTGAAACAGTTTTCATTCACTAGCATTGTTATCTAAAATCCCATTTTAGCCCTAGGGAGTTGGCGCATATAAACATACTATACGAGCTCGGGTTTTAAACGACTATTTCAAATAATAATACCAATAATAAGTGCGTAATTTTAACAAAATATTAAGTTACTTCCATCCATAACGAAAGAAAAAAGTTAACATTATTTTAATTTTACGATTTCTTGGTTTCTGATATCAACTTTTAATTTAAGAAACATTATTAAAGAAAAGAAAAAAGTTTTCGTAACAACTATTTGATACAATATACAAGTAGTATAGGTACTTGCCACTTCTCTTGAATTTATTATGTTAATTGTTAATTGTTGAGTGTTAATTGATATCCTGAAGTTCTAAGTGATCTAATTCTTCATCATCAGAACATGGACAACCATCAAAAACGTCTTTGCCTTCCTTCAATAGCCATATTTTGATTTTCCGGTCTTGTTTTACAATTTTATAACATAAAATACGTTCAAATAAAAGACTTTTTAACGGATACTAGCGCGGTTTTATTGAAAGTACTTTGGTAATTAGTTGGTATTTGGTTTGATTTTTGATTTTCCCGACGTTTCGGCACCTTTGCAGCTGCCGTGGTCACGGGGGACTGAAATCAAAAATCAAACCAAATACCAACTAATTACCAAAGTATTTTCAATAAAACCGCGCTAGTATCCGTTAAAAAGTCTTTTATTTCATGTCTAGTGAGCGCGTAAGCTTGAGAAGTGAATATAAAATACGTTGTTTTATAAATTTTATAACTTATAGTGTTAAATACTGATAACATAAATACACAATAATACGCATAATTCTATAAAAAATCAACTGAAGCACTCAACTGCACCATTGTTTTTGACGTCGGCGTCGCGTAGAATGCCATAGATAATTCCAATCTTGACATTATCTATGGCATTCTACGCAAAGTGTTGACATATAAAAATAAAATTCATCGGTTTAGTCAGCGTGGATGACAAATTTTTATGTCATCCGCGCGACTACTCTAGGGTAAACCTACCTACTTCTTCACCTCTCAAGCTTACGCGCTCACTAGACATGAAGTAAAACACTGATACTAGCGCGGTTTTATTGAAAGTACTTTGGTAATTAGTTGGTATTTGCTTTAATTTTTTATTTTCCAGACGTTTCGGCACCTTTGCAGCTGCCGTGGTCACTGGGGACAAGCTGCTCGAGCCTACCCTCAAGCGATGAATTTATAAAGACGTTCAGAAATTTATATTAAACAAAAATATTAATCTACCTACCTACATCTATTTCAAATGCTATTCTACAAAACTACAGACTACACATGACAACACAATATTAAACAGTCGTCATACAAATTAGCATAGTAGTTGCAACGTGTTTATTAGTCCAACCGAAATACAAACTTTATAACTGAAGCCAAAATAACTAATTCACACCAAACTAATTTGTACCCCGAAGCCTGCGTACAGAGTATTTCATTGCAACTGACAACAGTTAGATGTGTTTGTGTGTGCATAATTTCAAACTGTAATTGCCAACATTTTGAATAGCTTAAACCGCGTGTAGCGAAACAATCGCAAGTCGCAACGGCCACCGCGCTTAGAATCGCTTCCGAATTTACAAACCTGTTTTTAATTCTGACAACTTGCGAAAGCTGCGGCTTGAAGTATGAGCTTTTGAGCGGGCTTTGCAATAGCGCTCGCTATAATATTTCTTGCCAATTGTGTGATACGTCTCACGATTTTTTCCATTTCTGGTTTTCCATTTCGAATATTGTCGTCGTACCTGATATATTTCTTAACCATTTTTTTTGGAACTACTGTAATGATTTAGAATAATATTATATCCTAATTGCTAAATAAGCAAACGACTCTTAAAGTTAAGATCACCTTAAATTCAAAAATTCACAGATCTCGTGCCTTTCACGACCTGCTTCTGGTACATTGAAAATGAATTTAATGAATTAAACAAAACAAAATTTATTTGTAAATATTTTCTTTTTATTCAATTTTTAGGGTTCCGTAGCCAAAATGGCAAAAAACGGAACCCTTATAGATTCGTCATGTCTGTCTGTCTGTCCGTCCGTATGTCACAGCCATTTTATTCCGAAAGTATTAGGATTACACAGTTGAAACTTAGTAAGTAGATGTAATCTGTTAACCGCTTAACGATTTTAACACAAAAGTAAAAAAAAAATAACATTAAGGGGGGGGGCTCCCCACACATGGAACTGAAACTGAAAATTTTTTTTTCCTTCATAATAATACGTGCGGGGTGTCTATAGATAGGTCTTTAAAAATGACATTGAGGTTCCTAAGACATTTTTTTCTAAAAGTCAACCGTTTGAAAGATAAACACTGCCAAAGTGGTAAAATGTGTGTCCCCCCCCCTCTAACTTTTGAAAGTGAAAGTGAAAGTGAAAGTGAAGTTCTGTGTGTACCTACCTATTGAGCTACCTCAAACTACAACCTCTATTCTATCCAACTTTTGCTCAAGATTCGTATCCGCTTGCACAAAAAACACGAAATCCCATGGTGCAGTAATGCTTAGGAAATACCAAAACAATAAAAACAGATGCGTCGAAATATTTTTTTTTCAATCCCCATGTCACGTGTAAGACACAGCTCCGGCTGGCCTTTTGCATAATAATTATAGATAAACGTTAACGTTATGAAAATAATAAATAAATGGTATCGTGTTCTTCGTACGTGTATTATAAATATTTTTTTAAACTTAGATGTTATACCAAAGAAACTCCAAAAGAGATAAATTATACCAATATTATACTAAAATTTGGCAATGTACTAAAATTACACAATATCATTCCGCAGAGCTTCAACTAGGTATACCAATTTAGTACTGAAAATACTTAAAACGGTCACACTGCTCAAGATGCTCGCAGCGCGCACCCGTTTACACGTTCCAAGAGCAAAGTGAGTCCGCTTGGCGTTGTGCGCGTTATTTATAGTGGTTGGACGGAGTGGGGGGAAAAAATAGGATTGTTTTCGCTTATAATATTATCATTTTAGTCATTTACAACCATTAAAACTTAAGGGCACTTAAGAATACAGTCTGTAGTAACATAGAGTAACATGCGTAAATAGTAAATTGAGTCTTTTTAAATATTAATATTTTCCAAAATTTTTCGTATTTCGAAAAAATAAAAAAACGGCTCCAGATCTAGAATCAATCTATAAGTAAAAAATATAAAAAATTTCAAAAGTTAATTATAAAGACCTTTTAGCTTTTCCTTACTAAACGCTATTTTTAGCGGTTTTCCGGGATTTTCTCAAGAAATTGTAAAATTATAAAAACACAAAAATTACCATCATGTAGCCCTTATTAATACGCACCTTTTGACATCTCAATCATTTATCTAGACCTAGAACTAACAACGCTAGAGCGAATTCGCACTTTCACTGAAAACGGCCCCCACTGCAGCGATCGAAAAAACATTTTCAATGTTAAAAAGTTGTCAGATTTGACAGAAACTATGAAACTGACAGCTTCCTTAAAGTAAGGAGACCTTAGCTAAAGATTTTAGAAAGAATCCTTTGAGTAAAGCTGCACCCTGAATGATGCTATATTTATTCACAAAAATTCTCACGGGAAATGAATTTTCACGCGAACTATTTCACAGGCGGAAGATTATTAAGAATAAACGCTCCAAATCTAACCGTAGCTTTATAAAAAGCGGGAAACGGATCTCACTCGCACTCGCCGCAAAACAAACGAAGATAACCGCATCTGAAATTCAAATGTGACACAATGTTGGGAACCACTTATTCGCAGTAAAGACATATTTTTAAGTTCGCACGCTTTTGTTGTGTGCCATTATGCGTTAAGAGTTCCATTAAGTTAAGGTAAAGTTTTTTTTAAAGTTGTATAATAAATTAGTTTACAATAAAATTTAAAAATATTTTTCTTTTTTGACACAGGGTTAAAAGATACATAATTAGTTGTCATTGGGGTTGTTTCATAATTTGGCAAATATTGTGTAACGTTTTTTTTTATTTCATTGACTAGATAAGCAGGTACCTCAAATGATAAATACATTGATACAATAATGTGTGTAATTTAAAAAAATAAAACAGTTTCGTCATTACACATAACAGACTAACAATTTTATGACTAAAATTTCTCATCATCATCATCATCATATCAGCCGCACGACACCCACTGCTGGGTATAGGCCTCCCCTAAGGATCTCGACGACGATCGGTCCTGCGCTGCCTGCATTCACTGGCTTCCCGCGACCTTCACCAGATCGTCGCGTCGGTCCACCTTGTCGGGGGCCTACCCACGGAGCGTCGTCCGGTGCGCGGTCGCCATTCCAGAACCTTTCCGCCCCAACGGCCATCGGTTCTTCTCGCTATGTGTCCCGCCCATTGCCACTTCAGCTGAGCAATCCTTCGAGCGATGTCGACAGACACTGAGGTAAGTCGGACGCGAAGATTTTTCGAAGCTTCCCGAATGCTGCCCACCCGAGTTGGATTCGACGAGAGATCTCTTTCTCGAAGTTGGACCTACCTAACTGGACTGCCTGTCCTTAATTTCTCAATTTCTACTAAATTATTAAAAAAATATGTGTTCCAGCAGTTGGTAAGATAGTCAGTTCCTCAGTGATGAGGATTCTGGGTGGTAGTGCGCTACCACTTTCGGCGTTATCGTCACTTAAGGTGGTTCGAGGAGCTCAGTAGCGCCACCAATGGAAATAAATCAATAACGTTTTATCAAAGGCTTAAATTAAAAGTTTTGATAATTTTGCGCAAATAGAAGAGTAAAGTGCAATCTTTAAATATTTTTTCATGGCCTCAAATATAAGCAATAAGTTATGAATGTCGATATTGCCAAATAGCAAAATCGATATTCATAACTCGTTTAAAGTGTTTTTATCAAGCTCAACGTAATAGCTGCTTAAACAGTTAATAAACAAAAAAAAACATTCTCAACTGTTTCGTCTTAGCCTATTTAAATATAGGATTATTCAAGACACAGTATAAAATTGCCGCAATCGAAGTAAATGTAGCTTAAACAACTGACAACTTGTTACGCCTCTCAGTACACCAGTAGGAGTCGGAGCCGCCATTGATGTATTTGAAATTCAGATGCGGTTTTCTTGTTTGAACTACAAATTGGTATACAACTGCATTAATGCATTTAAATCAGTTGATGGTAAGTACAAATCTTTGTTACGAGTACAAGTTGTGTTATTTGTTTTATGAGGAATCAGCGACTTGCCCTCGCTTCGCTTCGGTGTAAACTATAGATTTTTTACATAAATATTATTCCTTAAAATAATTAAATTTCCGCGAGCGAGCATGAAGCGCGAGCGAAGCGTCTCTATTTTAGCTTGGGCAAAAATGATTTTCTATGTCTGTTTGTCGGTTTGTCCAGCTGTCCAGCTGTTCTCGCATGCGGGAGGGGTGGCAAGACGTCTTAGCTACTCAAGAGCACAGGAGGTTTGGTTAAAAACTAAAAAAAAATATAATTAGGTACTTATTCAAGGTGCCGGGTCTGTGAGACTCTACCAGGCATGCCAAGGGTTAATTTGTTAATATTTCATTTATTTATTTGGTCATTATTGTTCTCAAGTTTGGTCAACTTTATTAACAGATTGAAATACGTACTTGAGGATCGTAGCAGGTTAAAAGAACTACCTCTGGTTATTCTTAGAAAGCTGTGATTGTGATTATGAATGTATGTATGGGTTTTATAACTTTATTTATTTTTTACATATGCTTTTGAGCACTCAATATGACAACTTTAGAATTTTCTTTTCGTTTATTGTCAGGTGCAACAGAGCACCGTCAAATAAAAAAATTTATACAACAAAATATGTCTATGGTTAGAATTCTGAGTTGAACCGGCACTGAAAATGCAAGTCTCAATTTTAATACCAACTGATTTTCTTATTTTCTTTCACATAAACTCGCCAGTACTAGAAGTCAATGCCCAGAATAAAGCTTATAGTCTATGACGTGACGGTCTCCGAGGATCTAATAAATATTCATACAGTCTTTTATTCCAAGACAATTTCCTTTCAGCACCAGGTACTCACAATCATTATTAAATTAGTGATGCAGCAAAAACGTGAAAGTTGTTTTGTCAAATTGCCCTCCCCTCCCAAGAGGGAATGGCGCATTTGAAATTCAGATGTGGTTTTCTTGTTTGCGCTAAAAGTGGCTCTGAAGCTCAGTGGCATCGCCTAATAACAATAATTTTGTATTCCCTTAACTTGATAATATTTCTTGAATTTCAACAACTGTTTACTGTTTGAAACAAAATTATTACGTGTGTGTGTATTATGCTTTAGAAATCGGTTCATAGTGTACCTTCTTAATTAAGAAGTAAATAAATTAATTACCAAAACAAAGAAATAATTAATAATATGATTATATCCCTGTTCATTTAGACGTTTTTGTGGTTCCTACTGGAATAGTTTTTTTTTATGAAAATGAAAAAATGAAATAAATAAAAGAGAAAGAAATATTTTAAAATGTTGTCAATATATTGTTTATTTTCTATTTATATTTTATATAGTATAGGTATTTTCTTTTTCCCAGTAAAAACTAAAAAAATAACGTTACTTAAAAATGGCTCGCATCCATGAACATTTGAAAGTCCACATTCTAAAGACTGAGTAAATATACTAGTGAGCTCCACAGAGAAGGCAACGTGTAAACTTGCTTAGTAAATTCTAGTTAGTCTGATTATCTTTGAGACAGCCAATCGGAGCACAACCTAGTTGAGCAAAGCAAGGTCTTTACTAAATTTAGTTCCTAAATTTTAACAAAGCAAATGAGTTATAACTGAATATCGATTAAATTGCTTGATGCTGTAACACAACATTTTAGATGACAAATAACATTGTTTTACTCAATATTCTGAATTTAATATCTGCTAGAACTTTTTTTAAATTAAGTACTAACATACTGTATTCTTTGGATAAGTTTAAGACTGGATTTTGTAATATATAAGTGATAAAAACTGTTCCAACAACGAGTAAGAAAAATGTATGTGCCAAATAAACAGTACCTAACTATTTAGTTTACCTACATAACATATAAAAAATAAATAAATTAAAAAAATATTAAAAACACGACTGCCCTGCCAAAACGAACTAAAAAGTTAGACAACAAGTGTCATTGCAGTCGGGGGACCTTATCATGGAACAATTTTTGATCAAAGAGGTCCCCCGACTGCAATGACACTTGTTGTTTAACTTTTTAGTTCGTTTTGGCAGGGCAGTCGTGTTTTTAATATTTTTTTTAAATTTATTTATTTTTATTTTTCACATTTTAGTTACATGTTTTGGAATGTGCTCATCAAGGCCTTTCATTTGATGCCCATATTGTAACAATAGAAGAAAAAAATTTTTTTTTCACATTTGAAAATGGCGTCGTACCATCGCCATATTAATTTTTTCTAAAAAAAATATAACCAGTGTCACTCGGGATGTTGTAAGGATTCTAACGATACCCCATTTTTCCAAATCAGTTCAGGCATTTAGAAGTTATGGTGGAATAAAGAAACTCACATACCCACAAACATACATGAACCCTGAACACATAACACTCTTTTTGCTTTGGGCAGTCGTGTAAAAACAGCGTCAGATTAAATCTTTGTTTTAGATAAAACTTACATTTTATCAAAACAATCGAAATGCATGTACATTTTTATCTTTATCAAGATTACAAAATGTGAAAATCCAAGTTACTTGTTTTTTGACATTACAACAACAGAGATATTGAAAATGCTTTAAATGGCTCTATAAAGGATGTCTGTGACCGCTTTTTCTTATCATTTACAATAAGCTCTAAAATTTTGCATATTATGCTCAATTTTATATTAACGACACTTCGCACTCTAAGCAAAACTTCGTTTCCGTTAAATAATTAATCTCTTTGTCCAATGCAAGTCTTCAAATGCACACGTAAAAAGAGACACTCTACCCAAGCGTTTCTACAAATTGCAAATTCAAGCTACCGTTTGTCGAGATTCTATGATAAGGTAGCTCTTGCGTCGCTTGCGCTGACGAATTTTCCCCCGTGTGTCTCGCGTAATCTAGTTAGCCCCGTGCTTCATTCTGCAGTGAGGTGCATTGGTAATTGGATAGAGAAAGGACAATGACTAAGTTAGTTAATTGCTAATGCGCTGATTATACAGAAAATATCAACAAGCTTTCGACGAATGGCTTTCGGAGAAAAAAGCGTGGAATTGAGGGTGTTTTTCTGCAGTTACAAATTCAATTTACTGATCTCCTTTTACTTTTTTGTCGAACGGATTTGTTTTGTAGAAAATACTGATTCTTTTTTGTTTTTATTTCGCTTTGCTGATTTATTTTAGCTTTGCTTTTACATTTTCTTAAATTACATTTATGCGTGATAAGCTCTACAATGTACTGCTTCTAAATCTATAATACTTTTATATACATCCGTTCAAGGGGCTCATGGTGGCACACAAATACTTAGATATTTATATATGAGATTTATGTTTCAATAAAAAAGTATTGGAGCTAGTTTAGTGTGTAGGGGAAAGACGGGTATTTTGGACCGCCAACTAAATTGGACCACCCTCATATTGCTTAAAGTATTCTTTTAATTTCTTTGTTAGCAACGCCTAGCGGTACGCAGCTAACTTCATTATATATCGGCCATATTGTTTTTGCTGTGAATTTGAACATATGTGTTTTGTTTTGAAAAATCTTTTTCTGTTGTTTTTGTTGTAATTTTCAACGATTCTTGCTAAGCGTGTAGTTCAGTTAAAGGGACGTATACAGTGTTTCTATTTTATGATTTGGAAGCGTAAATTAGTGTGCATTAAAAATACGTAAAAGGTTTTCCGGTATTCAAAGATTATATTTTTATTCAATTTTTTATAGCATATTCACCCTGTTGGTTAAAATGAACCACATAGAGTTGGCTAAAATGGACACAAAGATAGCAGCGTTGAGTTAGAAGCCAAAAAGAATGAATGTATCAGAAGCAAAATTAATTATAATGATAAAAGAGACCCCAAAGTATACTGGATACAGTGTGTGCGTTACCATAATTGGATTAAATAAACTTGTACTCAAATCCCTAACATTTGTGATGATTGTCTTAATTGAGGGGCTTACATTTTTAGATTTATGAGATTTAACTACATATTTCCTCTTTCACATTATTTGTAAGTTAGGTATATAAGTTATGATATTTTGTTAAGGTCTTTTAAGCTCGACATCTATAGAAGCCCAATTTAGCAACCCTGTGGTCCAAATTACAAAACTAGTTGGCTAAATTGGAACAAAGCTCAGATCTCATATTTTGTTGATTTTTATTAAAACTACAAGAATCATGTTGATTAATGCTTAATAAATGCAAAGTCTAATAGTTTCTGTTTCATTTTATACGATAGACATTTGTAAAAGTGCAAAAAATATGTATGTAAAATGCGTTTGAAAAAAATTGGTCCAAATTACCAGACTTTCCCCTATATGACACATTATGATCCTATCAGCTCTTAGATAATAATCTATGGCTTGATTATAAGTCAGTGATGAAAAAATCCTTCTCCTTTTAGGATGTTGCGATTGTATTACCGTCCTAGTTTTCGATTTCCACAAGCTATTGCTACGTGTGATTTCATTTCTGTTTTACGTTGCCATATGATATGGGAACACTAGGTATTACTGGGTTAACAGGATTAGTACAATAGATTTAACCTTTATGTATGGCCGAAAGTTAACATTTTGCCAGACATGCGATTTTAGGGAATCGGTTTGCTAAAGTTTCATACCTATCTAACCTGATGATTTTTAGTTAGGTGCAGTTATATCTGTTATTTTTAGCTCCTGTTGGGTATACGTCGAGTTACCACGTACATTACTTAGTATTATATAGATTAACAAATAAACTAAGATTATATTATCAGCTCTTAATATACAGCTCATGTTGATGACGCAATATGCTCATATTATGGACACTAACGTTTGCGAGCTAGATGCGAAAAGATGTTTCTTTGTTCTTGTTATGGTTAGCTTTGACTTACTCGTGACTAACTCCAGACTAAACTAGTGCTGTGAACTCATAAACATGTCGCTTAAACATAAGAGCGGACAACACTACATGAAAATATAAACATATAGTTGGATAAGTAAACGACGTTGACTTTTTAAATACAGTTGTTATTATTATTAGATTTTGTCTTATCTTATCTTTTCCCACAATTTTAAATTGCCTTCACAATGCTTTTTTATAAGCTCTTTATGCTAGAAATAGAAACAACAACATATCTCTTAGTTCTAATAAATGATCCTACATTCCCCATCTGAGTAGGTACTTACTTAATTAGAGAAAAGTTGTTTTGGTCTAGGTCTTTAGGATTTTCTAATATTATAAACTAACAATAATAATATACTTGATACCATACTAATATTGATTATGATAACCTGGGGCCTATTGCATAACAAAATACATGCTAATATTATTAGTGATTTTCCATAAAAATCACTAATAATATTAGCTTGTAATTTGTTATGCAATAGCCCCCTGGAAACATATTTTCTTCTTTAAAGTATTTTAAACGTCTATATTAATAAAATTTGATAAAGAAATTCATATTATAGGATTTGTATTTATTGTATGTACATATTTGAGTAGATAATAAAATTAACTTCTGCGTATTGGATCTACCTACCCACGTAAGCCAAGAGCTCCAGAGCGTCCACGCAATAATATTAGTTATTTATTACATTAATATATTTGCTTAGGTTACTCGTGAAATGAAAATAAGAATACTTTATTTGATGATTCGCACCGGAACAACAATTCGATCTTTACCTGATTACTTACCATGCGGTAGCGATGGCCTTTAGGTAGCAATGTAATCCAGAATGCGAAATGTGGCCTTTAATGCAGATGTACATACTAAGTTTAAGTTCATTTAGTATAGAAAATGTTAAGAGAAATTGTATTCCTTTTTTAATTTAAATGGATTTACTCTTAACCTCTACTTTTATTATAAATGTGCAAGTTTATGGGTTTGTTCCTCAATCACGCAAAAATGCCTGATTTCGATAAAATTTTACACACAGATAGTTTATAGCCTGGATTAAAACATAGGATACTTTTAATCCCGTTCAAAACGTTCCCTAGGTATTTTCCGAATGTTCACGCGGACGAAGTCGCGGGCGGAAGCTAGTACGCTAATAAAAAGAGGCAGAAGATGGAGAGAACTTGTCCAGAAGATGCTTTTTCACTCAAGCTTTAAATAGCACCTGTGTTTGTACTAGATTTCATTTTAGTAAAATCTTAACTAAGCAAGTTAGCCTAAAACACGTTCACTCATAAGTACACAGGTTCACTCATAGGATATTTTGTTTATCCGTAGTTTAACATATTTCTTTGTCTGTGTTTCACACATATACATCCATGACATCCCTGAACCGTTGCTAAACAAATAAACATTTAATGAAAACACCCTTTGACGAGCTTCTTCCTCGTTCCCTGCTGTTCTGACGATTAATTATGCAAAACACTTAATTCCATTGAGACAAGGTGCAAGGCTATTACTATATTTGCATAGTCTGTTTGTCCCCTTTAAAAATACATCCTGCCGTGTGTGAGACTTAATGAGATTTTAGGTTAGTGTTTTTCGACTTAAAATTACTACGATTGCGTTCAATCACTCCTGTAAAACTAGCTTCTTTTTATGATTTTAGGTAGGTAGAATTCCAATTCCTATAGAAATTTAAGTAGTAAAATATTGTACTTTTCACCCAGGATTAGTGTGGTTTTCTAATGGATTTTTTTTATTTGTATAAGAGATTACCTCACAAACTTACGAACTTTACGTGTCTAAAATTTTAGCTTGGACTAGATCCCGTCAATGCAGTACCTATCAGTGGCGAAGGGTCCATACATGTCGATTCCTATCGGCTTCCCTTTTAGGAATCCCACCCCAGCAATCCACCATACAGTTAAAAGATTTTTTGGCGAAATTATTAGTCCGGCTTACCTTTGCCATATTTTGACTCCTCGCCACTGGTACCTATTCCACTTTCTTTCTTCACTTTCTGAATACATTAGTAAATAAAATATTGTATATCGCAAAAAGGTAGTGTAGCTTTTTACTACAGAAATATTTTTTTATTTGAAATATAGCAAATTTTGATGAGTAGTTTTGTAATAAAATATCTAGCTCGTTTTAAGTTAGAGCCATGGTGGTTTAGAGCAAATTCATTAGTCTAGTCTGGCTTATCAGAAGTCGTAGATTTGAATCTCGACCGAGCGGAATTTATCCTACAAGATTTTTTGCCGTTTTCAACCCACTAGTTCGTCAGAATCAATTCAATTTGAACTCCATTTAAAATATAAATCAACATAGGATAAACAAAGCTTATTATAATTAATGAGTAACAGGTTTAACTATGAAACTAACAAGCTACATTTTGTTCAATCCCAAAATACATGTTGAAATCAAATATTCTTCTCGTTCATGGCATATTTTCGTTTTATAAAAGCAGCTCGGCCAAACGAAACTGGCTCATATTTACTAAAAGTATTATTTAGTTGCTTGAGCTCAAATCTAGGTACTCACAAATTTTAATATGTCGGAAAGCAAAATTCTCGCGTCGGTATTAACTCTTTGGATGAAAATAAGCGTAGACTATTTGAACACAAAACATTTTAGGCTAAAATAGCCTAGCGAAAGCTTTGTAAAAAATGCATATTTCAAAAACTAAATTATAATCGTGTTCGTTTAAACGTTGTTTTCAAATATTGAACTATTCATTAAGAATAATCTTTTGATATTGAAATAAACCAAACTTAATATACGGCAAAAAAGAAATAGACTGGGTTTTTAAGAGTAGGTACTTATTTGTTAGAGCTAGTAGAAAGGCAAAACAGCGAGCTAATAAAATGGTGTTAGAATAGACATTAGGAATATAATAATTAATAATTAATAAGTTTATCTTATTTTACCTATGGGTTTGGTATATAAAGAATATTAAACAATAACTAATAAAAATGGAATATTTCATAATGATTTGAATATACTTGGCATGACTAATCAAATGTAAGAAAGTGCCAAGAAAAGTAGGCCTTTCTTGAAGTCTAAAATAGGCCGCGTCGCTCTAGGCTGAGGCAGTAGGCCGGCCTATTCGAAGTTATCCAAACAGCCTTCTGAAAATGAGCAAATATTTTTTACATTTTTTCTTCCCTTTATTTCTTCCGGGGCCCACGGCTCTTGGAATGGAGCCGAGCCAAAACATCAGATAATAATTAAAATTTGTATTTTAAGGCAATATTTAAAGTTTATATGAATGGAATCATTATGCTGGAGACTGCTTGAATTTTCTTTTTTATGTTTTTTTTTCAAGTTTTAATGTTTTTTATACTTACTACTATGATTTTGATATAGACTTAAATAAATAGGCTTCAGCATGTCATTGCAAAGTCATAAGATTAAATAGCAGTTCATTACTAAAACTTAAAAACCAGCCAAGTGCGAGTCGGTGTTGCTCACAAAGGGTTCCGTAAAGAACTCACGTTTGTAATATGGAAACCCCATTTAAATATTTATTCTACTTTAATTTAATTATTTATTTTTAAAGTGAATATTCAACTAAATATTCTATTAATATTTCAAGCGTCTACCTATTATTTAATGATCAAACGAACTTACCCTAAGTGAAGTTCGATCTTAATTATCCCGTCTTCATCGAAGAGATTTAATTTGTTACAAAGTAGTAGCTCTGCTATACGCTCGCACTCTATCACACGTCTTCAGCGCTATAGGAAGGAAAGAGAAAGCAATAGTCACCCCCTCTCTGCCTCCGACCAGCGCTGCCCGCCGCCGCGTCAACCTCATTCAGTTTGGAGTAGTAAGTGAATACATTGATATCTCCATCTATTATAGGGATACGGTTGTTGAACAAACAACTAGCAAGGGAGGGTTGGGACTTTAAATCTCTTCGATGAAGACGGGATAATTAAGATCGAACTTCACTTAGGGTAAGTTCGTTTGATCATTAAATTATCCCGTCTTCATCTTCGAGATTTAATTTGTTACAAAGTAGGATGTTTAGAGAAGATATCAATGTTATTAGAGGAACCCTTGTTTGTTTATATAAATAAACAAGGGTAAGTGAACACACATTAAATTATTTTAAGGATTAGTTAAATAAGATAAAAATAAGTCAGTGCTCCTGCACTGCAACTGCAACATAATAAAAAATTGTTTTATTACAATGTCGGTTCTGAAAAATTAGAGCCCGTTTCCTGGAAACTCGCAAATATTGTCGATTATCCAGTCCAAACAGCAGATTACGAATAGCATCCACAGAAAATTCGACACACAGACTAGTAAGTGAACAATTTTTTTGTCACGAATGGCAGCAACTTGGCCGCCGCGCCGATGTAACCACATGTTACACAACATGATAAACAGGTAATGAGGTTTAAAAAAAATCGGTGTAACATTCCTCCATTTTAAATTTTATCAATCGGCCGAATGTTTGTGACGAGGCAGCATTGATAAGTTTTTTTTTTGGGGTTTGTATTAGTTCATAAGGGCGATAATATTTAAGATATTTATATAAATAAACACAAATAATTTTATTACAGAAATAAAAACGCAAAGAATGGAAAGTTCAACAAGTTGAGACTTACAGAAGATGTGATTAAACATCTGTCATTTAAATTTTAAATAATAAATTATTTCGCCAAATCTTACTGTGTTACCTCAGATAATATAATACAATACTGAGTTGCTTAATTGAATTAAGTTCATGATCTGTATTCATTCACTTGTAGCCAAGGCTAACAAGGTGACCAATGTGTGCTTAATTGTTCAAAATGTAAGTTATTTGGGAGTAAGTTCAACCGGTAATCTTAAACTATTGTAAAATCCAACGGTATCTAACGGTAATGTAATGTAACGGTAATGTAACGGTAGTGTAACAAAAATATCACAAAAAAAAAATTTTTTTTTTTTTTGGTTACCATTGCCGCTGATATAGATTTAAAATAATTAGGAGATATCTGAGCAATGATTGTTTAGTGGGATGCGTTTAGAAAGCAGTTATTTAGAAAACCTATTAAATCATTAATTTATTTAAAAAAAGATATTCTTTCTTGGCACTATTTCCAATAAAAATATAGACTTCCCTGCATTATTATTCAAATACTGAGGCAAGCTATCAATAAATACTTCTAACGCTTGACTAAGGAACTTGTTTTCTAAGGAACGTTTGCCTTATAATATGCAGCCAGAGAAAAGTGACAGCGAGGATGATGTTTCTTTCTGCGAACAGATAAAATAAATTAACGTTTGTTGTGACTATTACTGTCGCTATTTCTTTAACAGCAAGTTGATTAAGGTTTCAACGAGGGAATGGAGTTGCCTGTCACAAGTAAATTATTATGTTTACTAGGTAGCTTTAATAATATAAGTTTATTTAATGTATTGTGTAATTGCAGAAAATAAAAAACTTTTATTTTTTATTTTATTTGATTGAGAAACCATGGCTGTGATAGCTATTATGTCATTTGGCTTTGTCATGTATAATAAAATAATTTTTTTTTTTTAATAAGTAAGGAAAAAGAAAACTGGGGAGGCGTTACTACGCCTATTGTTAATCATAACACTGCCATTTCTCGCGAGCAATTTAGCAATTTGATTTAATTGCAAGCAATGAACACCAATAATTCGATTCATTTATGAAATGGCAGTGGTGTTATTAATTACAACAAAAACTTCAGTATAGGCACCTGCAGACAGACGGCGTGGTGCGCGTCCCAGCTATATCCAGCACAGCCGCAGTGGTAGGCGCCGCCCATCGGGTAGCAGCCCATCGGTGCTAGTATACGCACGGCATGCGAAGAATTTTATAACAAAAAAGCAGATCCAGGTCATTAATGAGCAGCAATTATTCGTTTGTGCAAAATCTTATATTGTCTCACTTTGACCGGCTGCTGCGCAGTCCATTGTCAAAGCAATGGAGAAAGTATTGAAAACTATTCGTTTATCATATTGATTTAAACAAAAACAAATATTATTTTTCCACCATACAATACAAAGTTGACAAGGTACATAGTACGATATAATACGTAATTATTATATTAAATAGTTAAACATTAATGCTCAATATGTACAAGCCTTAAGCTTGTCCAATATTAAAATTTTAAGTGTTAAAATAGTAATGCTACCGCAGTACAAAATGCTGTAATAGTTCCCAAGTATCTGACAAAGTCACTAAAATGTATTTCATTTGATTTTAATAACTTCTTCTAAAAATATTTTGTTTGTACTTATTTGTCAATATACTACTCATTTTAGAAATTCAATACAAGGCCAAAGAATTTACATGTTTGGCTGGGAGTAATGGGACTTTCTTGATAGTTAATGAGGATCTTAAATATTAGAATCATTGTTTTTATAGTTTCTAATACTTGAAAATTTGAGAAATTTTGATAATTAATACCCAGACATAAGTATCATCTTAATAGGGCATTGAAGCCTGTAATTAATGGGTAAAAATTATTGGTTTAAAAATCTAGTAAAGATGATGATTCTGTGTAGTGCTGTGAAAAAGCCAAAGAATAAGACCCAAAACTCATGAAGTTTATTGTCTTAATAACATCCTTACTAATATTAAAAATGCAAAAGTCCTCTTGTTTGTTTGCTTGTTACACCCTCACGTCTCAACCACTGAACAGATTATCATGAAATTTTTATACACGTTGTCTGGGTTACAGAGAAAGACATACGGTACCTTTAATCCCGAAAGGAAAATATTGTTCCTGAGGGATAGCAAGAAACATTTCCTTGGCGAAGCCGCGGGCGGCCGCTAGTCTTAAATACTTTTTGCGCTGTGCGTGAAAGCAACCGTTCTCAAGGACTAATAGTTGTGCCATGACATTATCAAGACACATGTTATGAGTTAAGTCGTTCTAGCATCCTCCGTAAAATGTTCAGAAAGTACCCACATGTTCTATTTTCTTTTGTAAAGAAAATAAAATATATTTGTTTATTTTTTAATTTAAGTAACTGAATACTTAGGATTAGTATTGGAAAATAATCTCAAGCTTATAACGGTCGTTTGATAGTTTTTACTCGAATCGAGAACGTATTTTAGCTGACCAGCTAAAAATACAGACAAGGTACAGACCTTTTGTTCTGATCCGGTAGCGCGACGGTGCCGACGGTGGTGATCACGGGTAGCCCTTGGAGCTGGAAGCTGCAGGTAGGTGCCGCAAGGCTGATGAAACACGTTAAACTGGCCCTGCTGATCGTTGTCCGTCACTTCGGCTCAACTGCTTGTGTTCCAAGATATGGTTGTGGTTGTTGTGGCAGACTCCAAGTTTAGAGAGATCTGAGCAGTAGGTGTCGTCGCGCTGACGGTCTTTAAAGACACTGTTCGAACAATTTTCAGTAGTGGCATTATACATGTATGATAATAGCATGATTCATTTTCAACGAATCGGAGATGAATTTGCCGGTAATGTTGTTTTTTTTTTTTATTTTACTGACCATAAGGGCACCTTTAACACTTGTGGGAGTGTATTTTGATGTTCAACATCATTGCTGATTTTTCTCGAAGAAAAAATAAGAAGGAATCAGAATTTTGTTTTATAATGTTGTTCGAGAAAACCGAAACATTTAAAAGTACTTGTACATACATGTATCAGTGACAACAATTTTGATGTTTCACGAAAAAGATTATTAGGCCTTCATTTTTGATAGCAAATATCTTATTAATATTTGTAAAATAACGGTTAATATCTCGTATTAACACATAGAAGTATCTCGTATTGACTTAAAGTAAATAATCTGCAGTTTACGTCAGCAAATCTAGGTTTATATTTTTATAAAATTACGGCTAATATCTCGTATTAGCTCATAATAGTACTTATCACTGGTCAATATCACGTATTGACTCGGGAAAAAATATCTCATAAAAGCAAGTATGTCGTATTGACTCAAAGCAAATATTTTGCAGTTAACACCAGCAAATCTATTCATATTTTGTAAAATATGAAGCGGTTTATAATGATTAAACAAACTTACCTGTAACTTGAGTTCAATCATAATATACGAAGGATTCGTCCGAAGACATTAACTCACAAAAGTAGGTCGTATCGACTCGAGGCAAGTATTCAGCAGTTTATTGTAAAATGATGGTTAATATCTCGTATTAACGCATAAAAGTATCACTGGTCAATATCTCGTATTGACTCGGGAAAAAAATTCACTGGCCAATATCACGTATTGGCTCTGGAAAAATGTACCATTGGTCAATATCTCGTATTGACTCGAGGCAAATATAAGGCAGTTTGCCTTTGTGAATAACTTGCATACTTTTCATCACTAAGAGAAAAGATAAATTGTGAGTCTACCTTCAACATTCGTATCACTTGCATAGTGACGGTATTTTACCGTTTTTCACGAATTAATTCACGTTTATAATTTCACTGATATTAAGACTATAGTTAAAAAAAACAGTAATATTTTTGTGATGACCGACGTGCGTCTTGCGCGCACGCGCAACAAAGAATGAGGTTGACGCGGCGGCGGGCAGCGCTGGTCGGAGGCAGAGAGGGGGTGACTATTGCTTTCTCTTTCCTTCCTATAGCGCTGAAGACGTGCGATAGAGTGCGAGCGTATAGCAGAGCTACTACTTTGTAACAAATTAAATCTCGAAGATGAAGACGGGATAATCGTTATTAATATCGTAATTAAAAAAAATATCAAGCAAAGAACGGCAAAAACCGGCCAAGTGCGAGTCAGACTCACGTACGAAGGGTTCCGTACCAAAAAACGTCAAAAAATCACGTTTGTTGTATGGGAGCCCACTTTAAATATTTATTTAATTCTGTTTTTGGTGTTTGTTGTTATGGCGGCAACGGAAATACATAATACGTGAAAATTTCAACTGTCTAGCTATCACGGTTCTTGATATACAGCCTGGTGACAGACAGACAGACAGATGGACAGCGGAGTCTTCTTTATTAGGGTCCCGTTTTTACCCTTTGGGTGAAGTATCCTTATTTGTTACTTTAACCGTAACATGAATTATTTTATAAGTGTCTGCGACATATGAATACGCGATGTAAGCATTATTTTAATTGTGTAATTTAATGTAAGTTTATTTCAATAAATATCTGACATCGGAGCTGAAAACATGTTTCTATTTTAACTGCCTCATCCCGGCTACACAAATCCAAATACCTCATGGCGACCTTTGCCACTCTACGAATCTGAAGATTATTTATTGGAGAAGATCACACATCTGCTGAGAGACAACTTTTCTTTTATTATGAAGAAATAGAAGAATTCGTCAACACATTCTGGAAGCCATTATTTTTAACATGGGGAAACCGCAAAGCAAGGAACAAGTCGTAATCGCTCAGACTCTGCTATTGTATCCTTTATAAAATGAGTATATATCTATCTAAATGTAAGTAAATAATAAATAAATGTAGTGTTTTGTTTAAATAATATTTTAGCAACTTTAAATGAAAAAAAAAATTTTTTTTAACTAATTGATTAAATAAAATGTTTGTCAAGTTTATATTATGATACAAGATTTAATTGATTTGCATAATTCATTAAAGTACTATAAGGATTATTTACGTCAGCTAGGTCCGGAAAGAAGGAAATCAGAGTTAGCCTTGACAAAGTTTGAAGAAGCGAAGGTCCAATTTAATAGATTGGAAAGTATTAGGACTGAAATCTGTCAACAAATAGATCGGTCTGAGATAAGTTCTAGGGACACTTTTTCTATTAATAAGTTTGTAGATGATATTAATTCTTTGTACAGTAAAATTGTATTGTTAATGACCATAGAAGAACCTTTACCAGCAAAAATGGCAACTGATCAGTCAAATAATTTTGATATTAAGACTGCCATATCTCTTTTACCTGTTATGACCGGATCAGAATTAATAACTAAGCAATTGATAGATGGAATTGAACTCTATAGTACCATGATCAAAGTTGATACAGCTCAACAGTTAATTACTTTCGTTTTGAAAACTAGGTTGTCCGAAAGTGCGAAATTACGTATGAACCCTAGTTACAGTACAGTACCAGATTTGATAAAAGATATGAGATTGAAACTTTTACCAAAAGTTTCACCTGTTGCTATCCAAACACAAATGCAACAATCGAAACAAGGTTCTAGATCTATTGAATCTTATGGTAGAGAGCTAGAAAATTTATTTGTGAAGTTAACCTTGGCTCAAGCCAATGGTGACGATCGTTCATATAAAATTTTGCGTCCTATAAATGAGAAAGCAGCCATAAAAAGATTTTCGGATGGCTTGTCCGACCCCCGTCTGAGTACTATTATAGCATCCCGCCAATTTTCCTCCCTGCCAGAAGCTATAACAACTGCCATTGACGAAAACACCATGTCAACCGAAAACCAAGTCATGAAAGTGTCGAACTTTCGTTCTAATAATCGTGGTAATCGCGCCCACCACGGTCGCCAAAATTCATACCAAAATTTTGGTCGACAAAATTATTATAATTCATTTACTCGTGTGCCAAATTATAATTCACGGAATTATAATCGTAACAATAATTCCAACTTTCGCAATTTACCTAACACATATTATAATTCCAGCAGATCGAATAACTGGCAGAGCGGAAACAATATCACGCGGAAAACCTTTGGTAATTCGAATCAAAGCGCTAACGCCGCGCGCGGGCGCATTGATGCGCGCGCTCCGGGAATACGACCTCGGAATGCACCTCGCGTTAATCTTACTCAGCAGTACGATAACGGAAATTTAAATGAAACTAATATTTACGATAATAATCATTTTTTTCGTGCAGAATAGGAATGATAATTTTATTTTAAGTTACAACAGTAATTGTAGCGTTATTTCGTGCTCTATAGATAAGGAAATAGAGATTAACTTACTCGTAGATACTGGCGCCAGTCTTTGTGTGATTAAATATGATTGGATTAGAAATTTTTCTGATTTAGAAAGTAAAATAATTAGAGATAGAATTACTATTAAAGGTATAAGCGGTAACTTAGTTTCAGTAGGTTATATTTTATTAGATTTTTATATTGATGGGGTTAAATTTACCCAAAAATTTTATATCTTTGAAAATCTCTCATGTTCGGCCGATGGAATATTAGGCCAAGATTTTTTCTTAAAATATAAAGCTATAGTAAACTATCAGAATTGTTCCTTAACCTTATTAAATAAGGGAAGTTTGATTAAAACCGAAATAGTCGGTAATAATAGGTACGTTCATACGATACCGCCACGATGTGAGATAATTAAGACTATTCCTACTAACTACTGTAGTGATTGCGTAATCTTAGCAACCGAAATCCCTTCACAACCCGGAATTTTTGTCGCGGGAATGATTGCAAAACCAAAAAATGGTCAAATTGCAATACGGATCTTAAATACAACCGATAATGAAGCGGTTATTGATTTTTCCTTTTTAGAAGTACACAGTCTAAACACTTTTGAGATGTGTAACTTTAATGAGAGTAATATTTCTGTTAAACGTGTAAAGACGTTATTTGATTTACTGGATTTAAGTTCTTATTTGAATAAAGAAGAACAAATTAGCATTGAAAACATCTGTGCGAAATATGCCGATGTGTTTCAGTTACCCGGAGATAAATTATCAGTCACTAATCTGATGGAACATTCTATTAAATTGAAAGATAATGTTACCCCTATTTATAAAAAGCCCTATAGAATACCACATGCGCTTAAGTCTGAAATACAAAAGCAAATTAATGACATGTTAGAAAACGACATCATTGAGGAGACCACCTCAGAATGGTCCAGCCCCGTTCTTCTCGTCCCTAAAAAATCTGATAAAAGTGGAGAAAAGAAATGGCGATTAGTTATTGATTATAGACAACTTAATAACGTAATTCAAGACGACAAATTCCCATTGCCAAATATTACCGAAATTTTAGACTCTCTTTCTGGTAGTATTTATTTTTCAAAATTAGATTTGTCACAATCTTACTATCAGTTATCATTAGATGAAAACAGTAGAAAGTACACCGCCTTCAAGGTCGACAAAATGTACCAACTTTCATTAAATAAAGATTCGCGTAAGATGACAGCTTTTACAACTGACAAGACCTACCAAATGAAAAGATGCCCTATGGGATTAAAAACTAGCCCCAGTGTATTTTCTCGACTTATGACAATAGCAATGTCAGGGTTAAATTATAAACAAGCGTTTGTATATTTAGACGATTGTATCGTCATAGGAAATTCACTAGAAACACACAATAAAAACCTAATCAGTGTGTTAGAACGATTTCGCAAGGTCAATTTGAAACTTAATCCCTTGAAATGTGAATTTTTACGTAAAGAAATCATGTATCTTGGGCACAAAATAACTTCTAAGGGTATATTCCCAGACCCATCAAAAATCGAGGTTTTACAAAACTATCCAACACCTTTAAATACTGATGACGTCAAGCGTTTTGTCGCGTTTGCCAATTATTATAGGAGATTTATCCCAAATTTTGCTAGTATTGCCCATCCATTGAACAGTCTTTGTAAGAAAAATGTACCTTTTAGTTGGTCACCCGAGTGCGAAACAGCTTTTTACACTTTGAAACAGGCACTCATTAGCCCTCCTGTATTACAGTACCCCGATTTTTCAGAAGAAAATACTTTTGTGTTACAAACAGATGCATCTAAAATAGGATTAGGCGCGGTTTTATCGAATAAAGATGGATCTGTCATTTCATATGCAAGTCGTAGTTTGAAACCCGCTGAAATTAGATACCCTATAATTGAATTAGAATTACTAGCAATAGTGTGGGCAATCAGACATTTTAGGCCTTATTTGTACGGAAAGAAATTCAAAATTTTAACTGACCACAAGCCCCTTATTCATTTGTTCGGTATGATCGATCCCTCTAGCCGATTAACAAAGTTTCGTTTATATTTGGAAGAATATGACTTTATAATTGAACATGTCCCGGGAAAGGATAATGCTGCTGCAGACGCATTAAGCCGTTTACCGATGACTAGTACACAACTAAAACAACTTAATCAGAAAGTTGTGTCGGTCATAACTAGAGCACAACAACGAAAAATAGACGAATTAAAAAACAAGAATATTACTGACTTGACGACAACTCAGAACCCTACAATTTTCAGGTCTGATCAACCTAAAGTTGTAGAAATTCTGAAAAAACCTTCTGACAGTATTGAACTTATAATATGTCCAACTAAATATGATAGGAATTTAAGCAATTATGATGATATAATTAGTAGCCAATCAGGCAATTGCGTTTATTTGCCCTCAAAATGTTGTATTTACCTATTTTCTCGATCGTCATCTACTTTCAAAGTGCTGATGAGAGAATTAGAGCTATTGTGCAAACGATTTAAAATAGAGGAGCTTGTTATCGTGAAAAATAAATATAACGAAGATGAGATTAGATTATTATTGAAAGAAGTGAATATTTCACGTTTACCGAGAATTCTCGTAATCAAAGATGTTATTCGTGTGACTAATCAACACGACAAAACTTTAATTTTAAATGATTTTCACCTGTTACCCACAAGTGGCCACGCGGGCGTAACTAGGATGATAAATAATATAAAGAAATATTATTTTTGGACAGGACTTACTAATGACGTCATTAACTACGTGAAAAAGTGTAAACAATGTCAAATAAATAAGTTTACCAATAAACACGTTAAAGAGCCTATGGTCATAACGACCACAGCAAATAGTGCATTCGAAATAATAAGTTTAGATCTAATAGGACATTTAGATATAGATAATTTTGATTATAAGTACGCACTAACGCTTCAATGTAACCTTACGAAATTTGTTGAAGCATACCCGTTACAGAGAAAAGACGCGGAAAGTGTAGCTAGAAGTTTTGTAGATAATTTTATTTTAAGATTTGGTTTACCTCGTACTATTATGACAGATCAGGGAACAGAGTTCACTTCTTCTATCATGAGCAATATTTGCAAACTGTTAAATATTACTAAGCTACACTCAACAGCATATCATCATGAAACAATAGGTGGTTTAGAAAACACGCATAAAAATTTGGGAGCCTTTCTCCGAATCCAATGTGAGTCTAATAAAAAAGATTGGAGCGTGTGGCTACCCTATTGGTGCTTTGCATTTAATACAACCGTTCATAGTGAAACAAAGTACACACCATATGAGTTAGTTTTTGGCAAATTATGCACGTTACCTAGTAATTTAAACATACCTCCAGAACCTTTATATAACTATGATGATTATCCATTACAAATGAAATATCGATTGCAAAAAGCACAAACAGAAGCGAAACAAAATCTTTTAGCAAGTAAGGAAATTAGAAAAATTAACTATGATAAGAACTGTAACTCTGTCAATTATAAAAAGGGAGACTTATTGTTAATAAAAAATCAAATAGGAAATAAGCTTGATAAAATTTATAGTGGTCCTTATGTTGTAGTAAAGGACATATCTCCCAATGTTGTAATCTTAAAAAATAATAAAGAGGTGGTTATTCATAAGAATAATACAAAAATGTTTCATGTGTAACCTTGTAGTTTTTATTTCTTTTATAAAAAAAAATGTATTTAAATGTGTATTCATTTTTTTTTCTTTTTAACCGAGGGGGTGACGATATACTTTTCGGGGGAGGTGAAGTATCCTTATTTGTTACTTTAACCGTAACATGAATTATTTTATAAGTGTCTGCGACATATGAATACGCGATGTAAGCATTATTTTAATTGTGTAATTTAATGTAAGTTTATTTCAATAAATATCTGACATCGGAGCTGAAAACATGTTTCTATTTTAACTGCCTCATCCCCGCTACACAAATCCAAATACCTCAGGGTACGGAACCCTAAAAAATCACGTTTGTTTTATGGGAGCCCCCTTTAAATAGTTTTTTCTGTTTTTGGTATTTGTTGATATAACGGCAAAAGAATCAGATGTCTAGCTATCATGGTTCATGAGATACAGCCTGGTGACAGACAGACAGACAGACGGACAACACGGAGTACAGACGGAGTAATAGGGTCCCGTTTTTATTTACCCTTTGAGTAGGGAACCCTAAAATAAAAAACAGGTATTAAGATTTTTCACGAAGTGCTTATCTTCACTGTTGTTATATGCAGGGTTTCATTTGCGACCTTCTTTAAGGAAGACTTTAAATTAACTGAGTAACTTTTTTTAAGCTCAACTTAAAGGGTAGGTTACTTGAAACTTTCATAAAATAAGCGAATTTAAAATGCAACTAATAACGACTTATAAATTATGAAGCACTCACTTTGCTTCAAAAACGAGGTTAGTTTTGGCCAAATCATTATTATTTCAGTGTAAAATTTGAGGAGTCCCATTAAAAGTTGGGCGTGTGGTCACCGAGGTCGTGTGAGCTACCTATATGAAATTCAAATACCTGAAATCCTCGTACATAATTCAGGATGCGGGCTTGAGTCATCATGTGAACGGTCCGAGAGGAATATGAATTTACTACCTACTTGTAATAATGATAAATCTGTACCGTATAAACTATCGAGTACGTAATAAGTACAAATTTATTATTTGAAAAGAAACATTTTACCTACGTCAATGGAGATAATATTTTTAGTACTTAGATTCTGCATCTTAGTCCAGTCAACAAAATGGCTCAAAAGGATGTAGAGTGCGCGAGCGGTTACATACGCGATTTCTTCAGAAACTTTGTTACTGTACTTAGGTTGTTAACATACTATCTTAGAAACTATTGCCGCGTTTTTTAGTAAAACGACTAATTGAGATAAGATATTGTTTACTAAAATAAGAAATAAGTATCTCAAGGTCGCAGGTAGGTTTGAGGTCTGACCGTAGCAAACTTCACTCCCCTCGTACGACTGCTTTGCGCGGCCACTGACGCACTCCGCACTCCACTCCGCACTTCACGCACTCCACTCCACGCAGTCCACGCTGCCCGCACTGGCTGCTTCGCCAAGAGCAAGAGCCTCAAAGGCGTTAAACCCGTACAGGGTTCCTGAGAAATCCAGAATTTCTAGTTATTATCCAGAAATACGAAATTGGGTACTGCCACTAGTAGGTAGGTATTCATAAGTGCTTGATAATTGAAATTGAACGAGGTGCAAGTAAAGCCGGGTCAGAATAGCAAGCTAGCTCGTACATAGAGGGATTTATCAATTACAATTTATTCTGGGTTGAAGTGGCAGTTTTAAATCAAAAGCAGTAACGGTTACATACTAACTGATGGCATTTTTAATCTATTCTAAGGCATTTAGTAATCCTACTTTATCATGATGATTACACAATGAACTATAAAGCACTTTTTAAGCAGGGATTATGATGTAAATAATGAATGATTGCTGATAAGCTAACTAGAAAAACTAACGGTAAACATGACAGCACAAAATGTCCTATTCTAATTATGATTTAAATGCACAACTTACCCAGTATGGGATTGTAGTTTTCACAGACACAATAGAAGACACATTAGAATAATAGTATTAACTTGGTTAATAGATTTAGACGATAAAGATTCAAGAAGCGTAATTTAACAGCAGATCATAAGCAAGCGATCCGTCAGTTAGTTGCATCGACCGATGACGCGGCGGAATCGCATTCCTTCCCTCGTCCCTGCGCCCGAGCCCGCGCCCGTGCATTCACGGCTCGGAGATTCACTAAGTTGGGACTACGCACCGCGCCGTCTGATTATTCATTTTATATCAATTTGTAAATAGAAATGTTTTTTATTAATTTTTAATATACTTAGGTATGATTTTAAAAGGTAAGTTTGTTAAACGACCGTATATAAACGTAACAAGCGTTACAGTATCCCCCTCCGAGAAAAAAGGATATTTCCTGCCTTGAGAAATATCCGAGAACCTAACTAAAAGAAAGAAAAAAAAAAAACTAACAACAATAGTTAACGTTCCTTGGCTTTAAATCTTTAATATGCCAGGCTCCTAGATCGTTGCCTGCCATGTCCTCCAGCACATAAACTAATGGGGAACGCTTTTGCTTAACCCTACATTTAGCATACTTTGGCGTTAGCTTTTTAGCCAAATATGCGTCCTTATCACTTTGAAAATAAGTACGCTTCCACACTATATCACCTACCTTAAATTCAGCCTCTTTGCGCCTAAGATTATAGCGTTGGGAGTTTTTTACGTGGGCATTCCACAGTGCTGTTTGGACCTTGTCAAAGTACAGACGAAGATAACCCAAGTTTTCAGCGTAAGTGTCCCGTGGTAGAAATACCAATTCATTTGAGTCATCATTATCGATATAATGTGACCCACAAGTCACCAGTTCTCTTCCATGAACCAGAAATGAAGGAGTGTACCCCGTACTTTCGTTTACAGAGTTATTTATAGCAAACTGAATTTTACTAATGTTGACGTCCCATGAGCGGTGATCGTCATTAACGAATGTTGATACAGCTGTCATTATCGTCTTATTGTACCTCTCTACTGTATTAACTTGAGGGGTATATTTAGGCGTGAAATGAATGTTGGGGACTTTATATTTTTTAAAAAGGTCATCGAGCTTGTGACTTGTAAATTGGACCCCATTATCCAGGATAACAGTTTGTGGAATACCGTGTACAAGGAAAACGTTATTCTCTAAATAAAACGCAACTAGTTCAGCAGTAGCTCTACGCAGCGGAAACATTAAGCAGTATTTCGAAAAGCAACAAGTTATCACAAATAAATAGCAGTGTTGTTTCCTGGAGGGGGGCAGGGGACCGACTAAATCTATTGAAATTGACTGAAAAGGTCTGTGACATTCTTTTGGCCTCCCCATCATGCCTAAAGTACCCTGAGTAGATATCTTATAAGCTTGGCAGACATCACAGTTCGCCACAAAACTAACCACATCCGAGTGCATGTTAGGCCAAAAGTAATTCAACCATAATTTTTTTAAAGTTTTAAAGACCCCGAAGTGACCAGATGTTGGCTCCTCGTGGTTGAGTTTTAGTATTTCCTTCCGATTTTCTTTAGGTATAACCTCCTTCCAGTGAAACTCGGTAGTGAGGAAATTTTTGTTTTTCATGTGACGGTAAAGTCTTCCATTTTCTATGCGATAATTAAGATAACTGGACGGTGAGTTTTTACAACCATTATATAATTTCAAATACCATTCATCGTTAGTGGTCGGATGTGGTGCTATCAACGCAAGTGGTGCTGATGACCGAGATAGAAAATCAGGTATAACATTATCTTCACCTTTTCGATGCTTAACAACAAAATCAAATGTTGATAGCCGAATACCCCATCTTGCTAAGCGACCTGAAGGGTTTGAGTTCGACAAAAACCATTTTATAGCAGAATGGTCTGTAAACACCGTGAAAGGCTTTCCATTTTCTAGGTAGCACCGCCAGTGTTCGAGTGAAGTAAGCACTGCTAACGTTTCTCTTTCAGTCACGCCATAGTTTCTCTCTGGTCCCGTAAGGGACCTACTCATGAAGGCTACAGGATGTTCTACGCCATCGATCGTTTGTGAGAGCATGGCTCCCACCCCAAAATTGCTGGCGTCTGCGTGCACTTCAAAAGGAAGGTCAAAATTTGGACAGGCAAGTATAGGGGCCTTCACCAAGAAAGACTTGAGATCAAGGAAAGCCTGATCAGCTTCTTCTGTCCATCGAAAGGGCGGAGCATTCTTTTTAGTAGATGTAAGCTTATTCAAGGGGCCCGCTACAGTACTAAAATTGGGTATAAATCGTCTATACCAGGAAGCCGTGCCGAGGAAACGTTTCACTTCTTTCCTGTTAGTGGGAGTAGGGTAGTTGGGGATAGCCTCCACTTTCTCTGGATCCGTGCGTAGTCCTCGCGCATCTACTATGTAGCCCAGATAACGCAATTGACTGCGAAAGAAATTGCACTTACTCAAATTTATAGTTAAGTTTGCATTTTTGAGTTTATCTAGGACTCTATTAAGCAATGAAACATGTTCCTCAAACGTCTGACTAATAACAATGACATCATCGACAAAGACAAATACTTTCAGCTCAAATTCCGGTCCAAAGAGAGTATCGACAAGTCGTTGTTGCGTGGCTGGGGCATTTGTTAAGCCAAATGCTGTAACCTTAAACTGGAAAGTACCTCTACCGGGAGCGTAAAAGGCTGTCTTTTCCCGGTCCTCCTTTCTAATCGGAATTTGCCAAAACGACTTAGATAGGTCAAGGCTAGTTAAATACCTAGCATTTCTGAGATTGTCAAGGATTTCAGACACATAAGGAAGACAGTAGGCATCCTTTTTAGTGACTGAATTTAGTTTTCTGCTATCTAAGCAGAGACGCGGTCTACCATCTTTCTTTCCCACCACTAGCACTGGAGAAAGCCACGGACTCTCGCATGGCTCTATGACATCAAGAGAGAGCATTTCATCAACCTGTTCAGCGATAATTTTTTGTTTTTCAGGGGACAACCGATAATACCTTTGACGCACGGGTTTAGTATCCCCAGTGTCAATTGAGTGTGTGATTAAGTGGGTTCTTCCTAAGCCCTTCTCCTCGAAGGATATTGCACTGAATTTACTAACTACTTCGTCAGCCATCACTCTCTCACTATCATTCAAATTTTCATACGAGTGCAGGAACACATCACAAGGAGGACTTATTTCATGTACGCTCGGTGAAACGGTATCAAGGTGTAATATGTTATTCAAATTATTAGGAAATATTTTAAATGTATTCCAGAAATCAACGCCCAGTAAAAGTTTAGAGTCAACCTGAGGAATAACATGAGCTTTAATCACACTTGATTGTCCGTTAAAAGTTATAGGAAGAAGCATGTAACCAAGAGAATTAAGAACTTGGCCACCTGCCGCAGTGACTGAAATTGTATTATCATCGTGTAACGTAAGATTATGCTGTAATAGAACATTATGAAAGTTATTTCCGAGAATACTTATCGCTGAACCTGAATCAAGCAAGGCAAAGATATTAGAGTTTAAAATATTTTCAATTCCCACATTCACGTACGGTCGAGGGTCGTTACTTGGCTTTTTACTTATAATTGAGGCAGTCTTATAAGAAGAGAAGAATTTTTTTAAAAATTGCAGCCAACCCTTCCAGTCTGAGGCATCGGTCAGGTTCGCTGCCTTGCTGCAATTTTGGGTTATTAGTTTTTTGGAAAAGACGTTGAGCTTTTCTTGTTACAGTTCGCACATTCTGGAGTACGCACTCCCTTATTACCACACTTGAAACAAAAAATAGTACGTTCTGCCTTACAGTCCCTCATGCTATGTGTATCAACCCTACAACGATGACAATACACCCTCGGTCCACTGATCGCACACACATCATTGGGGTCAGAGGTATTGCTAATATGATGTTCGGCAATAGCGTAAGCCCTCGGGTTAGGACTTGTGAAATTTTTCGGGTAATTGTATTGCTTAAAATTAACATAATTATTATTTTTATTTTGAGGCTTAGAAGTGTGCTGATATGCAAACTCAGGGGCAATAGTTTTTTGAGTTGTAGAGGGAGGTTCCTTAAAGTTGTCAGTCATGACTTTGAATTTCTCATAATTGCGACATACATCACGTAATTTATCAATTGTTTTAATTTCAGAACAGTTAGCCAAAACATTAGAGTAGCAAGGCCGTATATTGTGGAGTATGATATCTAATTTTTCAGCCTCAGACAAAGGCTTGCTTAACCTATTAAACATGCCCTGCATTATTGCAAGGTAAATAACTATATTTTCAGTCTCCCCTTGACTGCGACACCTAATTTCAGAGATCATTCGGTAGTCGTAGTCAGCGATATCAAAATCATCCCTTAGCAATACTAGCAAGTTATCCCAAGATGTGACTTAACCTTTTAACCCCCGATACCAATGGAGCGCGTCTCCAGTAAAAATATCAGTAACCGAGAACATCATTTTATCCCCCGATATATTCTTAGAGAGGCGAATTTCCTCTAATCTTTCAATGAAAGCCCTTACACACGACTTCCCATCGTACTTAAGTTTAGAAATATCATTAAAAATACCGCGATCACAAGTTACCTGAACGTTAAAATTACTCTGCTCGGGGACGCTTTTAAAAGTATCGCTATCACCTGCAGCCCTAGATGGAGCTGGTTTCGACAACTCTTTGAACTGAGCATAGTAGCCGTCAAAGGTTTTCATGACGCTTTCCATGAGTTTAAGTTGTTCGGGTGTAGTAGGCTTTTCTATTCTACGAAGACGATGGTATAAATGGTTAAGAAACGCTAAAGTTCTATCAGTCAATGCTGCATCAGGTACTAAACGCAATTGCTCTAAATTTGACTTAACTTTTTCTATTGTTTCTTTAGCACCCTTCAAATCATCAGATAAATCAAGGCAGGAATCAGATACATCTTCAGAGGGATACAGTTGTGTCAGCTTACACACTTGTCGTCTTAATTCTACTACAGTGAGTTCAGATTCGCCACCTCTAATTATAACTTCATACTGAAGTTAAGATTTTTGCAATTGTAAAAATTTTATGGGATACGACATTTTTGTTAATAAAAAAAATGTGGCTACAATCAACTGCCTAGGTAGGTTGTGCAAATAAACATACGTTACAATACAAAACAGAAGAAGTTAATACGGAAGAAAGAAAAGTACAATAAGCCAAAGCAGTTTAGGCCGTTCTGTCACAATAATCAGTTTTTGCTCGAGAACGATGTAGTATGCAGTATTAAAAGGAAAAAAGATTAAGAGAAGAGAAAGAAACTGGAGAAAAAAAAAACTAAACTAAAACAACTGAACTACGAGATCTGAATTATGTGCTTAACAAACATATTCTTTTTTTTTTTAGATAGGTATGTTAAAATATGACTTCTCTAAAAAAACGAGTGTGATGTGCTTGCAAGGATCACATGAAATAAAATACAAAACAAAATAGTAGCACACAATTCACATCACTACTATCATCGTTTTACAACAACAATAAAAAAAAAACATGCACACATCCAACACCAGTACACACAATAATCTACTTACAACCAGCCTCAAACCTTTGCATAAGCGTGGGCGCCACTGCCGCGTTTTTTAGTAAAACGACTAATTGAGATAAGATATTGTTTACTAAAATAAGAAATAAGTATCTCAAGGTCGCAGGTAGGTTTGAGGTCTGACCGTAGCAAACTTCACTCCCCTCGTACGACTGCTTTGCGCGGCCACTGACGCACTCCGCACTCCACTCCGCACTTCACGCACTCCACTCCACGCAGTCCACGCTGCCCGCACTGGCTGCTTCGCCAAGAGCAAGAGCCTCAAAGGCGTTAAACCCGTACAGGGTTCCTGAGAAATCCAGAATTTCTAGTTATTATCCAGAAATACGAAATTGGGTACTGCCACTAGTAGGTAGGTATTCATAAGTGCTTGATAATTGAAATTGAACGAGGTGCAAGTAAAGCCGGGTCAGAATAGCAAGCTAGCTCGTACATAGAGGGATTTATCAATTACAATTTATTCTGGGTTGAAGTGGCAGTTTTAAATCAAAAGCAGTAACGGTTACATACTAACTGATGGCATTTTTAATCTATTCTAAGGCATTTAGTAATCCTACTTTATCATGATGATTACACAATGAACTATAAAGCACTTTTTAAGCAGGGATTATGATGTAAATAATGAATGATTGCTGATAAGCTAACTAGAAAAACTAACGGTAAACATGACAGCACAAAATGTCCTATTCTAATTATGATTTAAATGCACAACTTACCCAGTATGGGATTGTAGTTTTCACAGACACAATAGAAGACACATTAGAATAATAGTATTAACTTGGTAAATAGATTTAGACGATAAAGATTCAAGAAGCGTAATTTAACAGCAGATCATAAGCAAGCGATCCGTCAGTTAGTTGCATCGACCGATGACGCGGCGGAATCGCATTCCTTCCCTCGTCCCTGCGCCCGCGCCCGCGCCCGTGCATTCACGGCTCGGAGATTCACTAAGTTGGAACTACGCACCGCGCCGTCTGATTATTCATTTTATATCAATTTGTAAATAGAAATGTTTTTTATTAATTTTTAATATACTTAGGTATGATTTTAAAAGGTAAGTTTGTTAAACGACCGTATATAAACGTAACAAGCGTTACACTATCTTTAAAAAGGCTTTATTTAGACAAGTATTTTCTGCAAACATACAATCCCCGTCAATATGTAATGCGCTGGAACCTTGTCACCACGTTGACGTGATCCGCAAGTAAAAATGTCATGAAACAAGAAAATTCTAATAGGTTAATCTAATATATTGATATCCAAGCTCTTTAAGACCCGCCGTCCCAAGATAAAGAAACTCTCCGACCACACACTCCTACTCATGGATCAGAGACGTAAAATGAGGCTCCAGAGTTCAGTAGATGCTAATCGTTATCGGCAGCTTAATAGACAGATATCTAAGTCTTTGACGAGCGACCTTCGCCAATTTAATACGAATCGTATTAAAGAGGCCATCGAGCGGAATAAAGGCTCCAAAGTGTTCGCAAGAGATCTGTCTATTGGGCAAAGCCAGATGACGAAGCTGAAAACTGACGACGGACGCATCATTTCATCAAAGCCTGAAATCCTGAGGGAGATCGAGAGCTTCTATGGGCAGTTATATTCCACGCAGACACCTGTTGAAAGCAAGGCTAAAGACCCCAGAGCCAACCTTACCCGACACTATACCGAAGATATCCCGGACGTCAGCCTGTTCGAGATTAGTATGGCTCTCAAACAGCTGAAAAACAACAAGGCGGTGGGTGACAATGGAATCACTACAGAACTTCTGAGAGCGGGCGGTAAGCCGATACTCAAAGTCCTCCAGAAGCTCTTTAATTCCGTCATCGTCCAGGGCAGAACGCCAAAGACATGGAACATAAGTGAGGTGATCATGTTCTTTAAAAAGGGTGACAAGTCCCTCTTAAAGAACTATAGACCCATCTCGCTTCTGAGTCATGTCTATAAGTTGTATTCGAGAGTCCTTACGAATCGTCTCGCTCGCAAGTTCGACGACTTCCAACCTCCCGAACAAGCCGGGTTCCGAAAAGGCTTTAGCACCATAGACCACATCCATACGCTGCGGCAGGTTATACAGAAGACTGAGGAGTATAATGAGCCACTTTGCTTGGCGTTCGTGGACTATGAGAAAGCCTTTGATTCGATTGAAACCTGGGCGGTGCTGCAGTCTCTCCAAAGGTGCCAAGTGGACTATAGGTATATCGAGGTGTTGAGGTACTTATACCAAAATGCCACCATGACGATCCGAATACAGAACCAGAACACAAATCCTATCCAACTGCAGCGTGGTGTGAGACAGGGAGACGTTATTTCTCCGAAACTGTTCACAGCTGCGTTGTTGGACATCTTTAAGCTCTTGGACTAGAAAGGACTCGGCATCAACATTAATGGCGAGTACCTAACACACCTTTGTTTTGCCGATGATATAGTCCTTATGGCTGAGACCATGGAAGACCTGAACACAATGCTCGAAGATCTCCGTAGTGCTTCCCAAAGAGTGGGTCTTAGGATGAACATGGATAAGACGAAAATTATGTCAAATGCCCATGTTGTACCCTCTCCAGTTCATGTTGGGAACACTACACTTGAAGTTGTTGACCACTACGTATACCTAGGACAGGCAGTCCAGTTAGGTAGGTCCAACTTCGAGAAAGAGATCTCTCGTCGAATCCAACTCGGGTGGGCAGCATTCGGGAAGCTTCGAAAAATCTTCACGTCCGACTTACCTCAGTGACTCAAGACAAAAGTCTATGACCAGTGTGTGTTGCCAGTGATGACTTACGGCAGTGAAACGTGGCCGCTAACTATGTGTCTCATAAGGAGGTTCAAGGTCACTCAGCGTGCAATGGAGAGAGCCATGCTCGGCGTTTCTCTACGTGATCAAATCAGAAACGAGGAGATCCGCAGGAGAACTAAAGTAACCGACATCGCTCGAAGGATTGCTCAGCTGAAGTGGCAATGGGAGACATAGCGAGAAGAACCGATGGCCGTTGGGGCAGAAAGGTTCTGGAATGGCGACCGCGCACCGGACGACGCTCCGTGGGTAGGCCCCCGACAAGGTGGACCGACGATCTGGTGGAGGTTGCGGAAAGCCAGTGGATGCAGGTAGCGCAGGACCGATCGTCGTGGAGATCCTTAGGGGAGGCCTATACTCAGCAGTGGGTGTCGTGTGGCTGATATGATGATGATGATGAATATATTGATTATTGAATTATTATTTTCAATAAGATTGGGTCTTGGTACATAAAAAATTACAATTGTTTTTCGTTTCTGAGGTTAACATCATGGCCGCCAGTTGTATTACCAATTGACGGGGATAATACTTGTGCGTGATTTTGGAATTATACGTACACATAAAAAAAGTCGGGTTGTTTACATCTTTACTTCCTTGCTATCCTTAAGGTTAGCTTCAGAGGTAGCTAAATCCATTATTTCTTATTATCACAACAACCTGCTTGATCAAATTATTATTAAGTAATTATAGTCATTGGTGATAAAGATAATGTGTTTAGCTATTTTTGAAACCCACAAGTTTCTGACAATTAACATAATATTTATTTTACCTGACTGTACTTAGGGGTATGTGACAGTTATTAAGTTGGTTAAAGATTTATTACACGTTACATAGCTCATAGTCTAGTCCCAGGAAACAGCCGAGAATAAAGCCGTATCGAATGTGCCGCTACGCTCAAATCGATTTGCACTGGAAGCTGCTAATAACAGCCCTGTGAAATCCCTCCGACTTCAAAGCCGCTGTAAATTGACTACGCTTCACACTCCTAATATTGGTGTAAGGATGAACACACGGATACATTTTAATTATTATTTACTACGGAAGTACAAAAGCTTATAATTTTGCATATACAACGTGTTAATGAATTAACGCAAAATGAGAATACCGTTTCTTCGGACCATCAAACTGAACAACTTTTACTATGGGACCAACTTTGAAATCGCGAAAAAAAATCTGCTGTTTCATACAAAAATTAATAAGGAAAATATAAAAATGTATGAAGCAGCAGATTTTTTTTTTCGTGATTTCAGAGTTGGTCCCATAGTAAAAGTTGTTCAGTTTGATGGTCCGAAGAAACGGTTTTCTCATTTTGCGTTATTTCATTAACACGTTGTATAAAGACCAGAAGTGGTAAAGAAGTCGGTTAAATATTGTAATAGTAGATTGTATTACAAGGGAGCAAAATAATATTTTTACGGCGAGGGCGCTTTTTTGAATCCAGAGCGAAGTGAGGGATTCTAGAGTAGAATCCCGAGCGTAGCGAGGGATTCTTCAGTAGAATCCTGAACGTAGCGAGGGATTCAAAGTATGTCGCCCTCGCCAAAAATATTTTGCGCCCGAATCATATACTCTACTTTTCATTCCCTTTCTATGAGAAAATAAATAGGAGACTGTGTTTATGTAATTAATGAAAATGTTCTTTATTTAAAAAAGACACGTGAAAAGTAAAAATAATTACAAATTTATAGTTACGTTTGATACACTAGCGCAATTTTCAAAAGTTATTGTACTAAGTACGTAAGTATGTACTAATTACAAGAACACAGACTTAATTCGCGCGCTTATGTTTTTTTTTTCAGTTTCGCCGCGCCGTCTATACAGCCAGTCAATACATACCAGCGCGTTCGAATTCTTTGAAAGATACATGTTCTAAATTCAAATCTCTTTTCCTCCCACTAAAAAGTTCTTACCAGAAAAGAGCTATTTTGGTCCCACTTATATAGGAACAAAGCATCATTTTTCGAATAGAAGGGATGAAAAACTATGTTTAGTCTACAATGAGTCAATTATTGACCTTTGTCTCACCTTATGTTAAGTGATGATAGGCCTAAGGAAGCGCACTACACCCAGAATTCTCAACTAAATTCTGAGGAACTGGCTGTCTTTCCTTAAACTGCCGGACCACTACAATTATAAGTTGTTGTTATGGCGTCAGACTTAGCCTAGACTAGACTAAGCTCTACCAACAACCAAATATCTTTTGCTAAATTATTAATTCTAAGCCTAATATAAACCCTATCTTAGACAACAAATCAGAAATTCTATCTATTTGACTTGATGAAAAGATGGAAATGATGTGGTTACTGCCTACTAAATAATTCACTAGCTGTTTAAGGGTTTGTAATTATCATTTGCTTTGTATCTACTATGTAATGTTTAGTATTATAATAGTATACTAACATGAAGTTTCTTAGTATAATCCCATCAAATAAAACCAAAAATGCCAGCTAACCTTTTCTGAGAAGTTTCCTGAAATTGCCTAAACTGCTTTTCACGTCATAAAACAAGCATAATCCCAAAAACTAAAGCCATAACACGTTATTAAAGTGTGTTCTTCATTTATACTTCTAAGTGCACTTTTCTCAAAACAGCTGCTGAAACAGAATGTGGTCCCATAATTTTTATTTTTTTACATATATCCTACGCTATTTGTATAGGTGGAACCAAAATAAGTGCTATACTTCAAGGTCAGGTCACGTGTTTAGAACATATTGATGATTTTTATTTTCTATTTTTTGAATTGCAGATAAAGTTTTCGGTTGTTTAGGTTAAATGCCGAATGAATCGACCACGGTAAAAAAACATATTTTCTTCACCAATTTATTTCAATTACTTGACCTGGTTCCCCTGAAGTACTTGCTATTATTTTGGTTCCTCCATATATAGGTATTGAAAGAAAAAAATAATTTCTAAGCTGGTTATTTTAATTTAAATAGATTAAATATAAAAAGATGTGCTTAGAACTATTATATTGAGATTCGCTTTACATACATCAATAAAAATCTGAACGACTGATAATACTAGAAACAGGGTTTTTTGATGTTAGAATTAGTTTTTGGTTTGATTTCTGCATTTCTCTATGTTTCGGCACCTTTTCATATGTCGTGGTCATGGCTAACTAACTGTTATGTTCAAAGTCAAAGTCAAATAAGCTTTATTCAAATAAACTTAATTATTAAATAGGTACTTTTGAATCGTCTATATTTTCCTAACACCCGTTCCAGACTTTTTTAGCTGACAAGAAGAACGGGACAAGAAAAGACAAGAAGACAAGAAGAATCAGCTCTAACAGCCATGAGTAACGATATTTACAAACTTGAATAAATCGTTATATCGTTCGGAAATCTAAGAACCGAATGTCTCAAAAGACTGCAAATGCTTTATTAAAACTTTAAGCAACCACTAAAGAAATTAAAACACCATTAAAAACTGCAGTTGCGAACTCCCTAATATAATAAACAGCTAGTTTAATGCTCGCGGGTCTACCAAAGGTAATTAGTTTGTACAATTTTAGAGTTAATGTGCGTGCTGTCATCAGGGCAGCGGTAACGACTTCCTTCACAATTTATGTTCGTTATATTATAATAAACGATTATAGGCTGTGTACTAGAATTTGATTGGTGGCAACAATTTGTTGTGTAAGGTTAATGTGTGAGTTTATTTTGTTAGAATTAATTTTGTGTCGTGTACAGGTAGCTCATCAATATCGACGTTGGATTAAGAAGAATTATATTATCATTGTAAGGATTCTTTAACTAGTGTTACGACTGAATACTAATACTTATTTTTTTCGAGATTTTCTCTATTTCAAATAATCATCATCAATGTAATAAGGCAACATTTAGGCCCATATTTATAATAGGCTCTTGAGATCACACTCAAGTTGATCCCAAGACAGCTCTCAACGTTGTGAACGGTTTATATAAATACAAGCCTTAGTTAAGCAGCTCTCAAAAATTGGGTGACTGAAAAAAGTTTGCCCTCTTATATGGTGACTAACTTCAGTATTTGGCTGCTAGGCTACCATAGTTAGGTTGGGTATTAGCCTTAGGGAGACGCCCGCCTAAAACCATATCTAACAACTGATAGAAATTTTGATTCAAAATTCAAGAATTAATACACTCAAACTTAGATTAAACTGGTAATTCAGCTTTTGCTTAAAAATATACATTTTACTGCACGCGGCTAAAAGCCAGCTAGAATATTCTACAAATTTTAGATATTAAGCTATCTTTCTATCGCAAAGTGTAAGAAGTTTATCCGCCACTAATAACAAACAGTTAACTTTAAGTGAGACGTTAACATTTAATGAGCGTCAGCAAAAAAAATGCAAAAAAGTTTTATATCGTTCCATTAAAATCATCATCATCATATCAGCCGCACGACACCCACTGCTGGGTATAGGCCTCCCCTAAGGATCTCCACGACGATCGGTCTTGCGCTGCCCGCATCCAGTGGCCTACCCACGGAGCGTCGTTCGATGCGCGGTTGCCATTCCAGAACCTTTCCTTCCATTAAAATACATGATTATAATGCTGATACTAAAATAGGTTTTGTATCTAAAACATGCAAATGAAGTTATTTTGTAAGGTACCATTTAGGTATTAGTGAAATTATAGAACAGGTCAACTAAGAAAATCCGTTCATATTAAGACTATCCTTTGATATTAATATACAAAAATTGCATAACAAAGTTCTTTTGGCATTTGCTTTTCTAATGACCATCATTATTACCTATACAAATAAAATCTTAATAGCAGTTGTAGGCACACTTTGCCAAACTAATTTTAATACAATTTTACTTAACCTTTTTGCTGACTGTATTCTGCCTGTGTTACATGTAAAGCCGGCTCCACACTCGCGCGCGAACCGCGGCCGCGAATCACGGACGCAGTTCGCGCATGAAAACGGTGCGAAAAATATAGCCTTCCTGACTCGCGCGTGAACCGCGGCCGCGAATCACGGCAACCTTAGTTCGGCACAGAAGCCCTTTGACGCGGACCAAAAAACCGCCACCGGACGGGGAATGCCGCGAAGCGCGAACGCGAAGCCGCGTAACCCTCCACACTCGCGGTTCGCAGCCTTCGCGGACTTTCGCGGCGCGGTGTGGAGCCCTCTTAAGCTTGGAACTGCGCGAGAACTAATAAATTTTACAAGCAACTTGATGCCACGTAAGTTTCTTCATACTGCACGAGTTGAAGCATTTGAGTAATGGCTACTTCTACTTGATACACTCGGCGGTTTTAAATTTAACATCATATTTTTTATTTGATAATTATTATAATATGTAGCTTAACTTAAATAGTGTATAAGGATTGCAATTTTATTTTTAACCACGCATATTCGCTTTAGTCACAGAACATACAGGGAGGTGTTTTAGTGGACAACCCGAGTAAAACGCAGAGACCTCAGGTTCATCATCCTCCTGCCCTTATCCTAATTTATTTATAGTGTTCTACACAAAATAAAATTTTGAGCTCGTAGAACGACCACTATTGGGGTACAGCATGTAATTCATACTGCATTAGGTTTTGGTAAAGTTTTACGGTTGGCCGCTTGCCTGACACCAACCCTCCTCGGGAATGCTGTTGTTGACAGTTTCCTCGCTGCCATTCGAGTGACCCTTTGTGCGATGGTATGTACCGGGGCCCTAAAAACTTCTCTCTATCGCGTTCTACGATACCCACGGGATGAGATGGGACAGTCCTATTCTTAACCGGAACTGTACGGCTTTAACGCAGAGACCTCAGGTGCAACGGCAAAGGTGTAACGCAACTTTAATTTCCACATTAAAGAAAATATCTCCAGATTTTATGATTTCAATACTTAATAAAACTCCATGACGTCCCAAAAAAATATATGAAAATCCAAAAAACTGTAACGTAATTGAAACGGGAACACTCGCGAGTTTTAAAATATATTTCGGTCTGGCAACACCGGCCTATCGTCGTGCCACAGTAGTCATAAACATTGGGCTTTGGAGTGCATTCAATGAAATTGAAATATTTCGTACTGGAAAAGGCGAAAAGCGAAAAAATCAGGACAAGCCCCACCTTGTTCACCGTGAATTAAAGTGCGACTAAAAGAAGAACATTGACGACAGAAAAGGATAATAGAATGTCGGGACTAGAAGAACAATTATTCGGTAGAGATCTTATTGTATTGAAGTTAGTGCTCATTCATGGTATTATTTCTTAATTGACTGCAAAATAAACGTTAATGGAGTAGAAATTATAAAAAAAATATAAGTAGATTTTGATAGATAACGTGGTAACGAACGAACAGAACCCATCGGAAATATTTCAAATGTAATGCCAAATGTATTACCTACAGTCAATAACCAAAGTTCTATTCCATATTTTACAATCCAACTCCTTACAAATTCAGAGAAAGTATTAATAAACAAATAAATTCTTGGACAATTCACACAGCGCAATCTAGCCCCAAACTAAGCAAAGCTTGTAATATGGGTGCTAGACCACTGATATACTACTTATATAATTTATACCTATATACTAATTATTCATAGTAATACACCTAGACCTGTCACAGAAATTTAAATTCATCATTTCAATTTCTATCCGGCCGGGAATCGAAACCGGAACCTCTTGCCTGGTAGACCGGCATGTTGACCACTGCATCACTCAGGTCATCGGATAAGAAAAGAATATTTTTTTGGAACTATTTACTAAGATCTTAGGCATTCATAATGCTATTTTTTATATCAAGAGAATTAATATAATTGAAAAAATACTATAAAAAATCCGGCCCAATGCACTAACCATGTGCAGTGCATTGGGCCGGAATCCCAAGGGTGCGGATTCGAATCCTGTCTGAGCTGCTACGGGTGAGTTGATTTTTTCTAGTATTTTTTCAATTATATTAATTCTCTTAAATTTTAGGAACCCCAGAAATTATCCCAATACTAAAAATTGAGCGGGAAGAAGAACAAATATTGCCCGTCCCAATTCCGATACTTGTATCAAAACCTTATGGCTTGTTGTGCTGTGATTGCAATTTCGTGAATGCCTGCGCTTTTCGGAATCCACAGTTATTACGCTGCAGGCGAAAGCTGCAGGATTACCTATGGGAAAGAGTTTACCGAAGGTATTTATTATTAAAGAGCTCAATGGCGCAGTGGTATAGCGCCTGGCCCAGCGATTGCGGAGGTTACGCAACTTTCGCAAGGGTAGGTCATGGGATGGATGACCAAAAATTTATTATCTTGAACTCCTCCTTGCTTCGGAAGGCACGTTAAGCCGTTGGTCCCGGCTGCCTTTGTTGTCGTTAACACCCAATCCAATCCGCATTGGACCGGCGTGGTGGGTTATGGTCCATCCTCCTTATCCACTCGTAAGGAATGCTTGTGCCCCAGCAGTTGGGAAATTAAAAGTGGCTGATGATGGTGATTTATTATATTCAGCGATGTTTTGTTGTTCCGTTGCAACAAGAAGTTGGAAGTGCAAATGAAATGTTTAAAATTATCTTCCATTTAATGCAAACATATAAGTTTTGAAGATCAGTCAATTTAAAAGTTCTGGAAAAGAGAACGATATTGCGTTACGTGTGATGAATCTTTGAAAGACTATCTAAGATTCATGTCACGCATATGAATAAAAGATTGCTTTATAAATATAATTTGATTTTTGTATAAAAGCTTAAGACACCTACTTGGATTTGCAAGAGATTGACATTAGCAAATAGACAAACAAAAAATCTTTACGAGGTTCGAGTTTCTATACTCTGAACAAAAATTTGCAGGTACTACCACTATTATACGGTTCAGCCCAAGTGTGAACATGATAATTGCCTATCGTTTAAATAGTATATAGTACGCCAGAGCAGTTCGGGAAATTAGAGTAATTAAAAAGAGAATAACAGAAACATTAACAAGAGCCCCGGTGGCATACCTACAAGCGCTGTTGTAGATTGTCATAATTGCACTTCAGTTCAGCAATGCGACACCTTAATTACAACCGGTAAGGAAAAAGCTGCTGGTGGAAAACGGACTTTAACTGCTAGTATTAATGCTATAGTTTTTTTAAGGTACGTATAGGAATGCATACAACTCCTTTTTATTAGTTTCGTGTTCTTTGTTACGGAATGCTCGTTTTTATACCTTTTTCATTGGTTATCCATGGCATCATTGAAGTTGCCCACCACACAAGAACACCAACCTCGAGTAATGAAACGAAAACAAAAGAAAGTTCTACACAAACTTAATATTCATTAGTTAAAATGCTAACATGAAATCTGAGTTCGCACAGACCGCGGAATCATCCAATACATGAAGAAAAAGAAAAATTAATGATTTGAAAAAAATAAACATAAAAACAAGAAAACTTCAAAATTAATTGGATAAGTTACAAATAGCCTTTCGACGCATAGTGCCAGAAACGCAAATTACCGTAGACGCTAACGACCATATTTTTAACAGCAAACTACCAGATATGCAAATGACCAGATTTTTTTCCGCAAACGACCAGTACTATCCCCGTCAATTGGTAATGCGCCTGGCGGCCATGATTTTAACCTCAAAAACGAAAAACAATTGTATTTTTTTCATATACCTAGACCCTTTCTTATTGAAAATAAGAATTAAACAATTAATATATTATATTACCTATTAGAATTTTACTGTTTTTTGTCATTTTTAGTTGCGGATGATGTTGATGTGTATGTTAATTTGACAAGGTTCCAGCGCATTACCAATTGACGGGGATATTATTTAATTTATACGCATAGTGCCAGATAAGCAAAGTACCACCTGGGACTTAAAATTATTTTGTTACTAAAGTGAAGTGGCCAAATAAACTATTTCACTAAGGTTCCTCAGTCTGCGCTGCATTCACTTTATCGTCAGTACAATAAAGAATGAATGTACCTATAAAGCCATTTGCGGTATTGATAATAGCAAACCTTGGATTAAAACGAAAATGACCATGCTAGTATGAATGTAAAGGAGCTAATCAGATCCGGTCAGCATTTTCCCCACAGCTCTCTGGAGTCCTAACTGCTGGAGACTTGGTCTAACAAGGCCAATGAGTTTATTGGAAATTACCAGAATAGCATGAATGTAAAGGAGGTCTTATCATACCTGTTCATCAAACAGATTTGGTCAGCATATTCCCCACAGCCCTCAACGGGAGTCCTAACTGCTGATACCCTAACCTCTCTTACCAAAAATATATACTAAACAAAAAAAAGGCTAAAGTTACAATTGTTCTAGCTGTCTTAGTCATTACTGCACTTCAAATTGTATTCTAAGACCAATTTCAGGTCGTTTGCGTGCCTGGGCAGTTGCGAATTCATTTCAGGTCATTTGCGTATCTGGTCAATTGCGAATTCATTTCAGTTCGTATGCGTATCGGGTCATTTGCAGGTCTGGTAAGTTGCGAATTTGATAAATGGTCGTTAGCGTGTACGGTAATTTGCGTTTCTGGCACTATGCGTTGAAAGGTTACCAAATCGTGTTTTGTCTTAAGCCATAGACAGCAACTTCCTTGGTTTTATAAATAAACGACACATTGTATGTGGCAATTTTTCTTTCTATCACACAAATGTTTTTCTTAAAACCATTTGAAAAAGTCTTAGTAGGTAACTAGACGTTACATCAAACGTTCTTTCCACAAAACTGATAAACTCAAATATTTTCCCACATTTTCGGAAGAACGCCTTAAGTCATAACAGCACCCAGTCTAGTGTGCTAACTTCGTAATTGGCTTATGAAAATTGGCCTCGAAACATAATTCGCTCCAGAAGTTGTAACACTTAAGATAAGATCCTGTTAGCTCTACTGCTTTTATTAATAGCTTATTATAAACAGAGACGTATAATATTTGCATTTAAATTGAAATTATATTTCATATCTCTGCCAAAGATGATTACCAATTACATGCAGCACACGAGATGATGCAGTCCTCAACTATCATCTTTGGTCAAGACATTAGTATCCACTAATATTATAAATGTGGGCTTGGATGTTTGTTCCTCAATCACGCAAAAACTACTGAACGGATTTGCCACACAGATAGTAGATAACCAAGATTAAAACATAGAATACTTTTTATCCTGATATTCTTACGGGAACGGGAACCCCGCGGGTGGAACCGCGGGCGACCGCTAGTTATTAGATATAAAAATTTACAAGTTCGTTTGCTTCTGAAGTAAATAAATACTACAGAACACGTATTACAAAACAAGGTTTAGGATATAAACTTGCAGTTATGTTACTAAAATACTCTAGTAGATTCCAGAATGTCATCAGGTTTAATTAAAATCCTATAAATTTAAGCAGCTAAAATCAGTAAACTAGTGATCCTATGAGCAGACCTTGCATTTGTGACATTATTGATCACTTTTAGAAATAGCTGCAACGTGATATTTCCTATATCTATGCCAATTTATTAATTTTCAAAAAACTGAATTGTCCAAAAAACCATATAAATATCGAACCTGCTCACAAAATTACACTAGAATCGGTTGAGAAATGTATCCTGTACTTAGAAGAGAAAAGACGAAAGCATTTTTGTCCAAGCAACGGTATGATTGAATGTCATCGGATTTCGTTTAACAAAATATCAGTACATTGTTGATATAACCGTAATCAAAATGCCAATAGCCGAGACAGTCCAATCATTCCTATTTATTTTTATGTTCTTAATAACGTCATAAGCGGTTCTCTACTGGTTTTGCAGCTCATAGAAATTCGGCATCCGGCTCGGCTCGAAGGACCATTGGGTAAAGGGTTCTACTGACTTCCCTCTGGCAAGTTGCCAATAACATAATATCATAATATTACCCAGGAGTTTCTTTCCTTTATGCGGCGTTATATTTTTATATTTTTTCTCTCCAATGTATTGTACGCGCCAAGTGTTCAGATTGTTATCTTTAGCGTTACTGAGATATGGGATTTACGTTTACTGCGAACACTAAACCATATTGTTTATGTTTGGTTGCAAATAAAGTGTGTTTCTGAAATCAGCGTTTGTAAACAAATTTTTGAATAGCAAGAAGGTGAACATTCAACACCCGTATTTAAGAACGATACTCAAACGACCCTTGCCTATGGGACCGCACTGCGTTGAAATAGAGCTCTGTGATTGATTTGTTTGTTTAACGTTCTTAGTAGTAGGGACGCTGTGTGTCCGCGGCACAAACTTTATGAAATACTTGTTGTATGGATGGTCCGAGGCCATTTTAAGACCTCATAGCTGTAATGTTTGTAAATAAGGGGGAAAGTATCTTTGCCTTCAAGATTATTAAAGAAACCATGTTGTGCCTCGAATGAAAAGCAATTTGGTTGGCAAATTACACGAATATTTCTTTTGAATTTGATGATTTAAATCTAAGCGAGGCGTCCACATATGGCGCTGTTTTACAAAGTATATTTTATTTCACAACTTCCTAAGTGCACCCAGTAGGCTTACTTTGGAAGTCCCTTACACTGCCTCATCATCATCATCCTCCTGTCCTTATCCCAATTTATTTGTAGTGCTATGTCTACACAAAATAAAATTTTGTGTAGACATAGCACTATACGTAGACATAGGGGTCGGCGCAGCATGTAATACATACATACTGCATTAGGTTTTGGCAAAGTTTTACGATCGGCCGCCTGCCTGACACCAACCCTCCTTGGGAATGCTGTTGTTGACAGTTTCCTCGCTGCCATTCGAGTGACCCTTTGTGCGATGGTCTGCACCGGGTACCTAAAACTTCCCTCTATCGCCTTCTACGATACCCACGGGATAAGATGGGACAGTCCTATTCTTAACCGGAACTGTGCGGCTTCCCTTACACTGCCTCATACAGACTACTAATCGGTGGTCGATTTTAAGATAGAGAGGTACTGAAAGAAAGTATTTACTAATAGATATAATTCAGAGCGTCTTTTAATTATTAACCCTCAATCTTTTCTGTAATAAACTCAAAATCCTCGAGCATAGACGCAAGATTACAAGCGTATCGGTTTTTTATTGAATAGGTATATTTCAGTGAGTTTACAGCAGATTTTCACAACCTATTTCCACCATCTCCCTTCTTCCATCAAACAACCAGTCGTACGAATCTGCGCCACCGTTTTTGGTGGATATTCCATAGACTCACACTAAGCTTTTTGCTTCAAACTTAATCATCCATACCGCTAAAGAGTAGAACTCAAGGGCGTAGCCAAGATTATATTAAGGAGGGGCAGACAAAGTAAATCCTTGATTATTATAGAGATCACATCCCGTATTGTGGGATTTCACAAGCCAGCCTTCAAACCTACCTGTTAGTTTTTTAGGTCTTATAAGAAGCGTCGCAAGCTATGAAGCTTGTTAGAATTATTACAGTTTACCAGCGAACGACCGTTCCTCTAAGGGAGGCAGCTGCCCCTCCTTGCCCGTACCTCGCTACACCCATGGTAGAACTCTTTGCCTGACTCAGTGTTTCTTGATAGATACAATCTGGGGGCCTTCAGGTCGCGAGTAAATAGATATCTTCTATGCTAGCGCTTCTCATCGTTGATCGCATCATCGCTTACCATCAGGCGTGATAGCCGGCATGTGCTTACCTATCAGCCATGAATAAACCCTTTTTGACAAAATTCATCCAGTCCCGTATAACGGGGTGAATAGATAGGGTTTCGAACTTTGGTAACGATTTTCGTAACGTTGCAGAACTGATTACCCATTTTTTAAGCATGTATTTATTGAGTCTTAGGCCAAACAATTGAAATAAATTAGTTTCTATTCGGATATGTTTGTAGTTTTTTAAAAAAGACACAAAATATACGTGATTTCTAATTACCACCCATCAGGGGACAATAGACACACCTGAGGGGTCAATAGACACACCTGAGGGGTGATTAGAAAAATTTCATAAGGCTGCCTCATTGTAGGTTCCTTAAATATTTTTTTTAGGTTAAAGGCAAGCAAAATCGAGAAAGTACCTATATCTTTAATTATTAGTTTATCACCCCTTTTCTGTGCCTATTGACCATATTTGCGTGCCTATTAACCCCTCAGGCGTGTCTATTCACCCCTTTCGTGTGTCTAATCACCTCAAAAAATTCAAGAACACAAGGCTTACGAAATAAGATAAGTTTTAAATAATAATGCTTATTCTTACCTTAATAATTATAGCACAATATATTTATAACTGCACTGACCGTGATTTAAAGATAACTTCAGACTATTATGACCAAAATTCACCGAAATACGGAGGTTTAAACTCCCTCGTAACGTAACAACTTGTTTTGTTGTCAACTTTGACATTATGTTTTGACGTTTTTAGCGATGTTGCCACAAATAAAAAGTTGCCAGAGTAAGAAAAATTATACCAACAAATTATGAAAGTTGCGGGATTTTTACTGGGGATACCGAGTTTGCCATAAAAAGCCTTAAAAATTATCCCAAGAATTTTCTCTATTCCCCCCGTCAGTTCTACTCACGCCGTTTGACGGTCCATCTTGCCACCACTAATCACACCACACCATATTAAGCAGAGGACAGCATACTAAGCCGTCTTTCTCTCACGGTGTGCAACTAAAGTAATTAATGATCGTATTCGGATTTTCCGAGGAGCTGGTTTTTCCAAGCAATTGGGCATTGGAGACCGCGGCTTAAATCGTAACACATTGCAGATTTTGCAAGCACGATTAAACTTTGGATGTCTTTATTTTACGGTTTTGGATTTTATAGGAATTTCGTATCGATGAAAGTTTTTTAAGCTTACTCTAATTTGGATAAGTTTGAAAAGAGCTTAATCTGCTTTTGGCAGGTTTATTTATACGATGTGTGTATCTAGGGTGTAATTTAAATAAGAAAAAAATATTAACTTAATAATATTTGTAATATATGTAATTGCTTGCTAGTAACCAGAATTCATAAAATTGTAATTTAAGAGAGGGTATAAAGAATATCGCCAAAGATTTAACTTTTTACGGTAGTAAGTATTATGTAATTGATAAAAAAAACATTTAAATATGACATGATTGCGGTTGATAATCTAGTTTAAGCAAGAACATAAAAACCATCATATTTTTACGATAAAAAAATCATAAGTTGCTTCTAATATTAGACTAAAATCGTTTTTTTTTTCCAAAAATTGCATACTACCGGGTTGATTTTTACATTTCGAAGTAATTGTATCATCGTTTTTTCCTTATATGAATAGGTATATTTTACGAGTTTTTTCATTTTTTCATTTTGTGGTGTTGTGCGGATTGTATGTGCCTTTCAAAAATTGATTGAAGTATGTTAGCGGGAAGTTTCAGTACAAAGTACAAATATTCAGTACAAAGATATATTTGTGTAATCTATATGTAAAATAAATGATGTGTGTAAAATAATGAATTTGAATTCACATGTAGATTCATCGAAAAAGCCACAAATCCACATAGCAGTTAAAATTAAACTGAAAATATCAAATTCAATATTTTGTAAGCGGAAGTCATAAAATTGTATGTATTTTATTTGGATTATATAAAACCAATACAGTTCCTCAAAATAAAAATCGTTATTTATTACATCGTAACCACCACACCTGTCATCTAACGGATCGGTTTCCATTTAGCTATCGATATCACTTAATAGTGATGGAACGGCTAGTTATCATCTGGACAAAACACAATACTAGAGTGTGGAGTTAGGCAGGGTGGTTTAACATCTCCAACTCTGTTTAATTTATATATTAACGGACTTATCGTTGCGCTCAGCTCATTACATGTCGGCTGTCACATTGACGGTGTATGTGTAAATAACTTAAGTTACGCCGACGATATGGTGCTTATGAGCGCATCAGTATGCGGTTTGCGGAAGTTGTTGACGGTCTGTGAGGAGTATGCGTGTGGCCATGGATTATTATATAATGCAAAAAAAGCCGATTCATGGTCTTTGAGGGCGCTCGAGGGAAGTGTCCATGCAGTATACCACTGGTTAAACTTAATAGTGTTCCTCTAGAAAGAGTTGAGCAATTTAAATACCTGGGGCATGTTCTAACCGTCGACCTCAAGGACCATGCAGACATGGATCGGGAATGGAGGGCGTTGTCAGTAAGAGCTAATATGATCGCCCGTAGATTTGCACGATGCTCAATAGATGTAAAGGTTACGCTCTTTAGATCATACTGTACTTCGCTCTACACTTGTAACTTGTGGGCTGATTATAGTGTGAGAAGTTACAACGCCATCCGCGTCCAATATAATAACGCTTTTAGGGCAGTGTTGGGACTGCCCCGTTACTGCAGTGCGTCGGGCATGTTTGCGCAGGCGAACGCCGACTGCTTTCACGCAACTATGCGCAAACGCGCCGCATCGCTGGTATACAGGGTGCGGGACAGTTCCAACACTGTCATGGCAATGATTGCTGGTAGGCTCGACTGTCCTTACATCTGGCATTGTTCAAAAAGGCATGTCGCCAAGCCAATGCCGGACAGGAAGTACTGATAGCTTCTGTAAATATCGTCTTTCGGGTGTCTGTTTTATGTTAATGTTATTGCTGTTTTGCTTAAATTTTATTTTTTTTCGTTTACCTTTATATTATTTTTCAATGTGACATTACGGTTTTAATTTTTATTTTTATTTAATTAATTTTGACATGTTGATTTATTAATTTTGGTATTTGATGACATAATTTTGTTTGTAAATTTTTAACAATTCTTCATCCATAATTTTTAATTTGATTTATTTTAACATTTTGAAATGTATTATTTATTTATTATTTATTTTAAATTTTTGAAATAATACTATTTTATTTTATTATAATTTTATTTCTAATGAATTTGTAATTAAATAGGTACCTAGTAATTTTAATAATTGTATTGTAGAAAATGGGTGTAATTTGCCTGATTAAATGATAATTCATTCATTCATTCATTCATATATAAGTACGAGTATGTAACACCGTAATAAAATGAGGAGTGTCGATCTGTCAGCATGCCTATCACAATTCACGGCAGTAATTTTTGGATACTATTATTGCGGACTAAGGATCAAAGATTTCTGTTTGTCACCTCGAGTCAGAAAAACTTGAAGCTACTAAGAGCACCATATTCTTCACATGCGAGCGAAGAAGACAAGTGATTCGTACCTAATTATTACTTTAGCTGAGAGGCCTACATCAACAGTTAAAGGTTAAATAGAAAATTCTGTACTGATTTACCGATTTATTTAATTACAAAATAATACAAATTATAATATTTAACCACTTGCCGCTAGATTTTTTCTCAACGTAGAAAGATAAACGAAAGATAGTTTTTTATTCAGCAGAATAGTATTTGGCTAAATCTGGACACCAAAAACGTGTTGTGTTCTATTGGGCCAAAATCACAGCATTAATAATTATGTAGTGCTGGCGTACCAAAATATTATTTTCATCTACTATTGTTACTATTTGGATAAATAATAATATCTAAATTAACCTTCTAACGTGTAAAAGAAAACATTATCTTCTTCACACATAATTTATTAATGATTTAATGGACCACGCTGGCAGAACATGAAAACGTAGGGCGGAGGCGTTAAGGGCACTCATTAATTTACCTGCTGGAAAGTGATCTAGGATTAGAGGTATGATTAATGGTGGGTCTCCGGTAAAAGACATTTACTCTTTGTGACTGGGATAAGGTACGAGAGGAGGCGGGGTAAAATACACCGAACTATGTTTACCTGTTTCGTGAGTTTTTTAATTGCTCAGCTAGCTTACGGGAAATAACAAAAAGTTTAAGTATATTGCTACAGTTCAATTAACAATTTAACATTGACAGCAGAATTTGTACCTATGAGAGTCAACTTCAAAATTACAACCAAAACTGAGCATACTATCATTAACTCTCTCTCTCTTTCTCTTTCTATGTATAACTCTGCTAGGAAATTAAAACCCCTAAGAACATGAGAAGATGAAATACTAGACCACTCATAGTATTTTTTTGTCGACTGTACCTCGAATCGAGTGGCAAATAGCAAGCAACTCTTTTTATCTTTCCTTCATAATTATCCCATAATTTTATTTCTAAGAATTTTTATTTAACCCACTGAAGTTCTCTGTACAAATTTATTATCTAAGCCAGTCCTTCCAGTATTTTTATACAAACAAAATAAAAAAACGTAATCTGTCACAAATCCTGTCTCATCCTACCTAACCTCGATGCCAATAGACCCAATTTCCCGAAAAAATGGGAAAATATTTTCCGCTCCCCATTCCATAACTTACCTTCCTCATTCCGAAGGTGTCGGCATCCATCTCTGACTTGATCCGCGTTACAATGGACTATTGGGAAATTAAAAACTGCCCATCCGCCATTTTTATTTGCGCGCAAAATATAATTTTCACGAGGACTCTTTATCACGGAAAATATAAAATATAACCTGGAAAAGTTTGGAGCTCGCTTCCAGGTAATTTTGATTAACGGATTTCTTTGAAAGATGCCGACAAATAAGATATTTTATTTAAGTACATTATGTTTCCCTGTCATTACTTAAATTTGAACTTGTTCGGAATGTGTGAAAATGTTTAAAGGAATTGAATCATTTAATAAACCTCAATCAATCATGTTGTTTGTCAAATGTAAATCAACAAAGAGTTTCAATCCTGAAACATGAAACGATTCAGCACAAAGTTAAAACCCATTAAAAGTATAATCAAAATGTCTTATATCGTAAGTTGTTCCTAACAAAACGGACGAATACAACAACACACTTAACTGATCGCAGACGGTCGAAGTTTAGCTTCGCGTAAGCTATTCTGCTTCGTTTAAGCGAGAATCGACCGAAGATTCCTTTGGAAAGGATCGTGGAAAGGGGTCACTAAAGTTGCAGTTCGATTCTGTAATCCCTAATTTCAAAATATACTTACATAGTAAAGAATATTTGTGGACAACATTGTGATGTTGTGTAAGCAATGTAAGTACTTATTATGTGTAATAAGTACTTACATTGCTGCGATTCCTAACTTAAACACTTTATATTATTGAAATCAGAGCCAATCGGTGATACAGTCCACAGCACACATGAACACTTTAGCACTTCGTCATAGAAACTTTTTTGACAGATGTCTCATAGTTTGATGCATAGAACCAAAAACTTAATACGACAAAGTACTAAATTGTTTAGCTACTTTCGTTGCTGACCGTACAACATGCAAACAAGGTACCTACAAGCCACTTGACCACACACGTCGTCGTCGTCACCACATCTGAACCCGCTGTGAGTTTTTTGATTGGCATTATAAAATATAAGAAAATTATGTGACAAAATCAACAATTGTGGTTTCAAATCGAAACGTATACCTAAAACTCGACTTACATTTGGATAGGTATATTTTGTGGTCTTAACTTATTAGTATAAAAATATCGTTTTAAACCTAGCGTTCATAACAAGGTGATGCTTTAGAATTCGCAATCAAGGTCGTTTTGAAATGTGAAGTGAGAGTGAATAATGAAGTGGAATTCCAACTGGAATTGGAAGTTCTCGTTCGAATTTAACAGAATCGTAAAGCTGCACGTAACATAGTGCGTTCAGTTTCTCCTTACTTAATACTTTCTTTAACAAAGTTGCAACTGTAATTTACTTTAACTGCGACTGAAAAGTAATGACTGTGTGCTGTAATGCCCTTTTTACAATAGCATAGTTAAGTCAAGCATTAGTCAAGTAATTCATTGATGCATACAGTATAAAAACAAAATACTTAAATCATTTTTAAGGTTGATTCAAGTTCACCAGAGCGTCTGCTAAGGCTAAGGCTTTTCAATGAAGTGGAAATTTTATTCAGTATATATCGTATAGCTACCGAAAGTATTGATAATATTCGTTTGTTTACCGCGAAAATTCTTGAAATTAAGCTTACGAGTATATTTTATGAACAATGAACACGATGTAGGTTCCTACAAAAGCAAAGAAAATATACAGCAAGTTAAAGTAAAAATTGTATCTCAGTGGTAGAAAACATCTTACATTTTCTACAGGTACTTCAATTAGTTATTGAAGAATAGATGAAGTAAAACAAAAGAACGTTATTTTCATCGTAAACAACTAATTAGTAGAAAACAATTGAGAGAAAGCACCAAATACACGAGGAGCGAATAGAATGTGGGTAGGTAAGTGTATTCGCTAACGACTTAAACTTGGCTCGGCCTGAAATAGGATTCTCATCGTTTCGAGAGCGTTCGAGCGACGTCTAGAGTTTTGAAGAGTTATGACGTCAAACCACTTGGCTATCGGCTGTGACCATGCTGAGGCAGCTAGCTGTAGCCTACGTTGTATTTTTTTATAGATATAGGTATATTTCCTTAGTTACCTATTACAGTTGTTTCACTTTTCGATCTATAACGCAAAGCAAAATACAGAACTAGGATTAAATCACCAGGGCATGCAGTCTCTACATTAGTTAGCGATAATATCGTTACTAACCGATCGATAACCATAGCGAAAAAAAACGCTTGCCGTAACGATTCCCTTGCAGTCTCGACGTAGATTTCTATGTAAAGTTAACGAATTCGATCGATAAGTCACAACGAACAATTATTCTTCGATTTTTGGTAGTCTCTACCATCATAACTACCGATAATTTTCGATAGCGTATTTATAACAACTGTCACCTAAACGATTTTAGCTGTTTAGTTTGCGGCGAAATTTGACAGCCCGCAAACTTTGCGATTCATCGTTAGGTACTTGGCGGCCATTTAATGTTTTTGTGACACTGACTTATAAAATATAATTTACTTTTGTGGTGTTTATTGTGTGTTTAGGAAATCCAAAAAAGCAAGAAATGGCAAGGCATAGGCCTATTTAGCGTAGGATTTAGTTGCTCTCAAGCATCGAGCTAAAATGGTGAGGCGTCGAAGCGTGGCGAGGAATAGACGCAATAATCAAAACAAACCCATTAAAAGGATGACGAGTTCCTCAGACTTTATAGGGTGGATAAGAAGATGTTCACCGCGCTGATGGAGCTGAGCTCGTCGAAGAGTTGCGGCCATATGGCCTTATCTTTAAAGACAGCGGCCTTGGGGATTCTCTACCTACACACACAATAGCAAGTGAGTAGGTACCTAACTGTAATTAAGTATTTTAAACTCGAAATGTAAGATCTTTGGTTTGGTTTGAGCTAAAATTAATAAAATATATTAGCAACCACCCGCGACTTTGTCTGCGTGGTCAGTTATTTCTCTGAACAATAGTTTTTTTCGGAATAAAAGGTATAAGTACCTTCCTTATGTCTTTCCTTGTACTCCTGACAACGTATATGTAAAATTTCATGATGATCGGTTCAGTAGTTAAGACGTGAAGGCGTATAAACAAACAAACAAACGGACTTTCGCATTTATGATATTACCCAGTAAGAATTTGCAATTTACCATCATCATCTTATTTTAAATTAAAATTTCATTTGGATTTTTTTTATGTACTACATGTTTTTCTATTTTTTACTGTTTGTTTTAGATACTAACCGCTCTTCGTTCATCATCATCAGCAGCTAATTGGCATGGCATTCGCTTATTATCGAGTGTCAAGAAAATTATGGTGTGGCGTCGAAGATGGGGAAGAACTGACGCTATAACCGAAATCCGGTTGATTTGGAGGATGACGGAATTCCTCACAGATCACACACTACTGCCTGGACGATCATCAGTTGCACAGTGTCAACGCTCGTATCCAACTTTATGAGTATCTACACTGGACACTAATTGCAATTATTTAAGCTAGTTTAGTCAAATAAAAGAGTACAATCAAATAACTTGAGGTATTTATTATTGTTAACAACATATCCTTTTATTTCATGGATAGATACTATGGACAATACTTCCGCTTTACTAGTGAGCTGAAAATCACTTGTATGCCACGCCATCACTGATATACTGGTTAGTTCATGCAGGGGCCAAACGCCATTGATGCCTCAGTCTCCGTAGCCTCATTTCGCATGGGAGCATTTGAATTCTTGGATTAAATCTCTGAAATAAAAAATATAAATTAAATTAGAAAAAATAGATTCTTAAATTAAAATATTGAGACAGATATTAATTAAATACTTAAGTAAGTAGTGGACATCAGCAAATTCATTTCATTGATCATAAAAGTAAATAACTAAATCACATGTGACTATGAAAGATCGAAAACAACAAAGAAATCACAAGCATCCAAACCCGTGTGACGCGTGTTGAGCAGATTTTAAAATACATTTTTGACCTCAATACTATATTATGTAAAACTAAACATAAATGCATTGGTATAGAAGGTATAACAAACATAATTAAATATTGAAAGATCCAAAGAAAACTCAAAGAAAAGTATTTGTACTTACAGCATATTCCTCACAGCAGACAGCAGCTTAGCTTGCGTCTAGCTAGTGGACCGAACCCGAAACCGAATAATTATTACTCCTTTGAGTTGAAGCCACTATTATAGAGATTTTTTATTCTTTAATGAATTTATTTATTAAAAAATCAACACCATACACTTGACAGTTTTAGTTATCAATCGTAAGTAAACACAGATTTCATTGACATATGACTGTTGGCATGACAACGCCATAACCGTTGGCTATGACACAGTGTTACAAGTAAAATTATTGTAATGTCCACAAGTTCAGATACATATTTTTAGTGGTTATTCATGTAATAATAAAAGAAGGAATTTTATATCAGATGATAAATTAAGAAAATATAATAAGAGATGTTTTTTTTATTTTTGGTTAAATAAAGTAGTTGCTTTTTAATAAGCATAATATTTAAATTTCCCTTCATCAAAGGGAGGGCAATTCAATGGCCACACAATTACTTAAAATTTTCGGTAACTTATCGACTAAAATTTTTACGATTTTGTGCGATAACGTAATAGTAGAGACTTGCATTTGCCTTATCGATCGTTATGGCAAGCGATTTTCCCCGCTATTGCTATAACCGAAATCATTGTGTGGCCATTGAATTACTGTCCCTCCGATTTAGGGAAATTTAAAAAATATGCGAAAATGCAACTGTCTTACACTGACGTTTAAAACTTATTCAAATTGCAATTTCTCTTCTATAAAAGTTACGAGTTGTAAAATAAAAAAACGTTTTATAGCAAATATCATCAACTTTCTTTGAAGTTATAGTTTATTATACATTATTATTAACTTAAATACCTATAAAACAAAAAAAAAAAACACTTTTTGACTAACTGGCAAAAACTCAAACAACATAATAAAATAATTATTTACGCCTTATTTACATTTTAATAATATAAATATTATATAAGGAATAAAGAGTAAGGAATATAAGGAATAAGTATAAGGATAAGGATTAAAACTTTTCACTGCACATAGGTAGATACTTGATTAGTAAAGGGAAAAGAGATACGCTCATTTAACTATTTAGATGTAAGTAGGTGTAGGTACTTAAAAACTACCCGTGTTTAACAAAAAAATACAAAAAATATAAGTATTTTATTTTTTTGCCTTTATTCATCACAAGTTAATAATTATATTTTTCCTTCTTTAGAGAGATAGGTATAAAATAAACTAATTATAAATATTGTAAAGATGCTTCTAAGTATTTTCCGGCAATTTTTAGCGGTATTCCTGTGGCCGGCAGGCGGCAATTTTGCTAGCAATACCACTAAAGCAATATTTTAAGTATGGCCCGGCAATTATAGCCACATATTTTTGGTAAGTCAAAACATTTTCATGTAAATTTGGGATTCTGCATCGTTGGCCATACTATTGACACCAATTGCAGCCATACAAAACTTTACCACACAAAACTTTAACTATAGCCATAAAAAACTATTAAATGAAAAAAATAAATTTCACAGTAAGTACAAGGTATACGGCAACACCTCTGATTATCAAGCATTCTCCCGTCTTCGTAGGAGAGCCAAGCGTGTGGAACAAGAATGTTACGACGAGTATATTAAGCGATCAGAAGAAGCCATTACTGAGAACCCTAAAGCTTTTTGGTCCTTTGTTCAATCAAACAAGAAAGGTTCCAATGCCCTTCCATCCACTATGTGCTATGAAGGAATGTCGACCGACAACGGTGAAGACAAATGTAATCTTTTTTCTCAATATTTTCAATCGACCTTCCTTCAGATGACTGATCATGTAGCGGATGAACCCTTAAGTAGTTCTGACTGCAGCTCCATCGACAATATTAGCGACGTCGAGATTGATTTAGAGACAGTGTTAGAATTACTAAAAAGTGTTAATCTATCAAAGGGTGCAGGGCCCGATCAAATCACACCTTTATTTATAGTTAAATGCTCGGATTCTCTAGCTATACCTCTATCCATCCTATTTAAAAAGTCACTTTCCGAAGGAATAGTACCGAAACTATGGAAATCCGCCTTCATCAGTCCCATCCATAAAAATGGCGTTAAAAATGACGTCACAAATTACAGACCAATTTCCAAGCTCTGCATTTTCGCCAAAATCCTCGAAAGAATTGTATATAAACAGGTCTATAATAGTTTAAAATCTTTCTTTATACCCGAGCAGCACGGTTTCTTAAAAAAGCGATCGACAACATCTAATTTACTTTCTTTTACAGAGTTTGTCTTTTCTGGTATGGATTCGGGAGGACAAGTAGACGCGGTGTTTACTGACTTTAAAAAGGCCTTCGATCGTATTGACCATCAAATACTTCTGCAGAAACTCTTTAAAGCCGGAATAAGGGGAAATTTATACAGATGGTTTACCTCATATGTGAAAAATAGATCCCAAGCCGTAGTCATAAATGGCTTCTCTTCTATCTGGAACAACGTCCCTTCAGGTGTTTCCCAGGGGTCCTTGCTTGCTCCATTGATTTTTTATATTTTTATCAATGACATAGCTTCTTGTTTTAAATCTTCAAATTTTTTGTTATACGCCGATGACATGAAAGTATTTAAGAAAATTACAAACGCTCATGACGGCCTTCTTCTACAAAGGGATTTAGTATCATTTGAACAATACTGTAAATTAAATAAATTGGAATTAAATATTAATAAATGTTATTTCATAACTTTTAGTCGTAAGCCGATAAATATTTTGACCAAATATGAGCTCAGTAATGTAGGGTTAAAACAGGTTGATGAAATCCGGGACCTGGGTATCATTCATGACTCCAAGCTAACGTACGAAAAGCACGTTGATGCCGTCGCCAAAAAAGCTAATAAGGCTTTAGGATTTGTCCTTAGGTCTAGTTCGCAATTCAATAACATCAAAGTGATCAAGATACTCTACTGTTCGTTTGTCCGCAGCGTCCTCGAGTATTGTTCGCAAGTCTGGAACCCGCAGTATGATTATGCAGTCAAAATACTTGAATCAGTCCAGCGCAGATTCCTTAAGTTTTTGCAATATAAATGTAGAAGCTCTGACCCTAGTTATGACGATAGATGTCGTAGGCACCATATCTTACCATTGAAGATAAGGCGTAATATTTCAGATTTAAAAACCCTCTTGAATATTGCTCAAAATGAAATAGACTCATCGGAACTTCTCTCCAATATTCATCTTTATGTACCAGCGAGAACCACATTAAGACGACCGGCATGTCTTGCCGTGCCGCGGTCCGCGACTAAATATCGTCGTAACTCTTTTTTCATTAGAGCAGCTATAGAGTATAATCAAATTGTAGATTTTACCGATTTCGATCTATTTAATTCAAGCCCGCGAAGTATTCAAAATCTCATGGTGCAGAAGTGGTTCGATGGTTCTCTGACTGTCCGTTCTTAATTTGTGTTTTATCTTATTGCTTATATGCTTTGTTATTGTTTATATTTAGTGTGTGAGTGCATGTTTTTTCGTATTAATTAGCAAGCATTAGATGTTATATGCGAAAACTTATAATGGTGCATAGACTCCTACATGGATTACTTATAAAGCTATTAAGTCACTGTATGTTTTCCTATGAAATAAAATAAAATAAAATAAATAAAATATTGCAACAATGCAATTTAAATTGTATTTGTGTTGGCTTGACCGGGCAATGGTGTAAATTAAATGACTATTACTTGTAACACTGACTAGACAGAACCCAGTGCCACAGCATATATTAAATCTAATATAATATAAAATATGTGCAATGGTTGAGTGTCAAAATGAGAGTACCGACACGTAGTGATTTTTTCCTCTGTGGTAATCGATACGGTACCGAAAATTATCGGTAGCTATGATTGTAGAGACTACCAAAAATCGAAAATAAGTTGTTAAAATGACATATCGACCGAATGGGGAGGAAAAGCGCAATTTTATCCCGATAGGTGGCGTCTGGTCTTGGTACCGGGCCGCCTCAAAGAAAGTGTCAAAACATATGGGAATCTCTTGGAGTATTGCACTTTTTAATTTTATACTGAGAAAATTCCGCATTGTTATGCATGTAACTTGTAAATTATTGGAGTTCATCGATTTCCCAGTAACAAAAAAAATATTGGGCAAAAAAATATCAAAAAAAGATGCTTTTCCCTCGATTTTCTCCTTTGCTGAGCCTGAGAAACATTATAAATCAAAAGGAATGTTTCATGAATTTGATGAAGCTTCGCCAAAATAAAACAACATTTGAATTATAACAGCTTTGTTCTTTAATATTTCAACCTCAGCAGTTTCTAGCATATTTATAACTTGGATGAATTTGATAGGTAATAATAAGCCCAATATTGGGGCCAAACAGAGAATTAATAGAATTTTATATGCCAGAGTCATTCAAGAAACTTAGAATAATAAAATAAATATGATAAAACGGTTCGTGTAATTTTGGATGGTACAGAAATTCCAGTACAGAAACCTGAAATTACTATTGCACAGAAGGCATCATCAGGCAACTATAAACACGGAAATTCACACTCAGTTGCTTTGTTAAAATTTAAATCATATGCTTCTAATCTGAAATAAAAAGATTACTTGTAAATCTTACACGAAATTTAAAGAAATGTAATGCTTGTTAGCAATTTTTTGTAAGTTTCTATAAACTTTCTTGCCTGTTGTTTTGGCTTTTCTTTTCCGTAATTCTTCTTTTATATGAGCTAAAGTTAGCATATAATACATTGTTTGTCCGCAAAACCGAAAAAAATACAATCTAAGAAAGTAAAATCACGTAATACACAGTCAAGACAATATAAGCTCAAACTGACAATTGTTCCAAAGAATGAAGCGCCATCTGTAATTCACTTTGCCTTCGCCTCCCCATTCGTTAATTTTACGATCGCTATCTATGTCGAGACTGCACTAGCAGGGATGGCGAACCTTTATGTATCAACGTGTCATTTTTCTAAATGTGAATGTTTAATGAGGACATATACGTGCCGTCAAATCACAATGAATATTGTGATCGGTGACTTGCCCGACATCTTGTGTCATGGGCCATTAATGGCACGCGTGCCATTGGTTCGGGCGAAACTATAATATAAAACATGTTCTTGATACAAAAAAAAATAATGACTGAGTCTTACTTAGAAGTCACTCTTTTTATTAATATTTTTTTATTATTATGGGTTTATCTTATTTAGGATATGTTTATTTATTTTTTTATTAAAAAGAATTGAAGGCCGTATTCCGATGTCTAAAATAGACCGGACGACTCCTCAGCGCGCCAGAGCGGCATCGAGTGTGAAGGATCTCTCGCGGCTCGCGGTTTGTTAGCTGACGTCAGCATTCTTAGACGGGTGTGTCCAAGTTTAATTCAATATTATATACAAAATAATTTCCAAAAAAAATCGACTCGTCACTAGATCATATTCTAAGGCCGGAACCGAACCCGCGACCTTTGGAAGTCCGGTTATATGATCTTCCAACTGAGCGACTGAGTCACTAAGTAACTCAATTAGAAGAGCATTAGACCAGACTTCAAAAGGTCGCGGGTCCGATTCCCGCATGCGAATATGATAATGAGTCGAATTATTTCTTGTACCTTAAGTATTGTATTTATAAAAGTAGCATTGCCAATGCTAGAAATCTCAAAATTAAAATAATTATAATAATACTGCTAATAACAACTCAATTCATCAAAATAGTACCTATGACTGATTTTGTACAATTTGCTTGAGATAAATAGTGATTTGCATTGAAAAAAAAACAAATTTAAACTTATTTCCTACTGTGTTTTCAGTGCATTTTTTTCAGTCTTAGTAGCGAAGTTACTTATTACTAAGTTAAAAAATATAGAGAATAGGAGTATCAAGTTATATTTAATTATATTCTTGTAAATAAATCTAAATTCCATCAACAACATGAACAATGTAAGTGCCGAACTTTACAAAGAAACTTGATCAATTGAAATTAAATTCATCAAATTGATTGAAACTGTCTTTGTAAATTACTTATACCCCTCCGACTTCAATTTCTGTGATCAATCATATTACCATTCAAACAGCTGGTTAATCGCTTTTCTCTTTTAAATCTTGCTAAGTACCCCTCATTCTACGGATGTAACTTACCTGTAACAAAAAAACAAATAGTTCATTCATACATAACATTACTAAAATTATGTTCCAAAATTTCACACAAGTCTATAAGCTAGCTGAAATTTGTGCATAAAATTGTAATCTATCATACATACCTACCTATAATAAAACAGTAAATTCTAAATGTTTGTGACTTCGGTGTGTTTTTTACGGTTTGGTAACTTGGGATCGAACTTAAAATCTAAATATTTCATCTTATTTGGGTGGGTAGAACCTGCAAAACAGCGTGAACTCTCCTTATTACTAGCTTTCATACACCAAGGAGATCACTTAAACTGGTCAACTTATAATCCACGATTTCCACTCAAAAAAACCTTTGACATACCACAATGCAGAACCAACCTCGGTGCATGTTCCCCTATCGTAAGGATTTGTAGAAGCTACAATGAGACAAGTTCTTATATACCAATAGACATATTTCACCATCCAATCAAATCATTCTCTAAAATGCTGAAACTTTATTACACTCCATCAGCGTAGTTTTTATTACTTTCATAACTTTCTCACCGACGCAAGTGTAACTAATTAAAAGTAGATTTTACCATTGAAAATGGTTATCAGATGCAAATCGCCTGAGACGTATTTTTGACCATATCTCCCAGGATTTTAAGAGGATCGAGATGAAAATAGTACCAAAAGTTGAGGAATTTATCGAGACACGTGTAAACGTTTGAATTTTGAAAATCTACTAGTAACTTTTTTTGAAATTTAGCAAAATTCCCAAAATTCCGGGTTTTTTGGGGGGTGTTTGTTTACTAAATTGTAAATATTTCGGAAAAAAACTGACTTAAGAAAAAATGAAAAAAAGAGTCCTAGGGTATTAGTTTAGCTACCATATGGCGAAATAATTCTGATAATCGGTAAATAATTGTGACCTGTAGGTGGTCCCTTTAGATTTGGAATTCTAGAAAAACGGGTGTTTCCGTACATAAAATGTTATGTTGCTTCTATGATTATTGACCGATCGTCATGGTAATAGTGTTGAAAGATGCAAAAGCAGACGAGAAGTGCATTTTATGGAATTCAGAAAGTCGGTTAATAATATTTCGGCTGCGTCGAGGCAGTCAGCGGGCGCTTTTGTGACACGAGGCGGAGCCGAGTGTCACAATCGTAAAAATAAATAGGTACTACCTAGGTAACTTTAAAAATATAATAGGATTTTGCATTTGATTTGATTTTGGTTTTCGTAAATTTTTGTATTCATTTTCAATGCTCCGATTCTTGCCGGGACTGCAAAATCTGTGAATTTTTTTTTTGCTCTTATTCTGTATAATATGTGTACACCTATACCTAATTGATTATGTATAAGTAACAAAGCCATATAAAAGAAACCCATGTATATGAAATATGTATAATGTTGGTGTTCCAAATAAATAAATAAACTTATTGTTAAATCGCGGGCAAACCTGGGGGTTTTTCTATTGTCCACGCGGATGAAGTCGCGGGTCACGGGTGGAGGCTAATATTAAATATCAGCCTTATGGCGAACGTTTGCTTGAAAATTAAGTAAGTAATTAAGTTTCTTTGATCTGCACAAAATAAGAGTTACCTGATAATGTATAAGTTAGAACTAGTTAAAACTCATTAACAACGCATCATGAATAGATGACAATTTAGCAGGCCAACAATCCCATCTGCTTACACGTCAGCTTAGCTCTAAACGCTGCAATTTGCCGGTGTCACAGGCTAAACAAGCGTTTATTTGTCGTCAAACAGACGACGGGAAAATTGGAAAATTGGAGCGTGACAACCCTCGCGCGTCACCGATTGACACGATGACGTCATCGAGTGGCTTCGAGCACTGGACCGCAAATGCTGACGCTGCGGCTTTGACGCCAAACGAACACTTGGCTCTAAAAAGATCCGCAGGTTGACGTCAGTAAGCTCGAGCACCCTTCAGGCTTTTAGAGGCGCGGACGTGTCTCGCCAACTCAGTTTTTTGAGCCCACTCCATGGACGCTATTGATCGAAGTGGATGCTCTAAAAAGCGAAACGCAAAACCGAGCTTCTCGAGGACATAAACAAGGGAACAATGAAGCTCTCCACGATGTCTCGATGTGATTCGCAGCTTCCATTACAAGTGCTAAGTGAAAAGTTTCTTTGTTCTGCTAATGATGTTCTCAAGATTAGAATTGGAAATTTTGAAGCGCTAATTTGTTTGGTTCTCGTCACACCGGCTGTTGCTCACGGCGACTTGGGAATGGTCATTCGGAATACATCTGAATTTATTACATTTCGGTTGCTTTTATAAAATATTGGTTGTTAGGAAGAGAATCGAAACTTTCTCGAACATCAAAAGCTTCTTCAATTTTGTTAATCGTTAGAATAAAATTAATTTTAAATTACGTTTTAAAAGCACCCTGAAATTTTAAACAACTTGTAAGGTGTTTAGGTTCAGAAAGTGGAGTGTTTGTTATGGAGGACTTAATGTACCATTTTGCAATAAACTTAAGAATCGCCTTAGTCTTTTCCTAACTACAAATTGACAAAGATCATGACACCGTTTTATTTAATTTGGTGGAGTTGTGGTCAGAAAAGATTCTTATAGTCCGTGAGCCTGCGACAGTATTGACTACGTCATATGACATCAGGATGAAATGCATGGCACACGGTCGGAAAAGTTGTGCTGAGCGAGGATCAGAAGATTATCGCAAATAAAATTGGCCGGAAGCTTGAGAAATTCTTCCACTTCCGGTTAAAATTTTAAGATTATATTTACGTCATGTGACATCAGTAAGAGACCCGTGTCATCATTTAGTTTTCAATCATAGAGAGAACAAACGTAAGTCTGTCAGTTTTGAAATTGCCGGAATAGGTACCTTAAACTAAAAAAAATGTTTTTTAGTCATTTCAGAACTGACAGACATTAGTCTGTCAGTTTACTCTCTCTACGTTTGAAAACTAAATGATGATATGGGTGTCTTACTGATGTCACATGACGTAAATATAATCTTAAAATTTTGACCGGAAGTGGAAGATTTTCTCAAGCTTCCGGCCAATTTTGTTTGCGATAATCTTCTGATCCTCGCTCAGCACAACTTTTCCGACCGTGTGCCATGCATTTCATCGTGATGTCATATGACATAGGCAATACTGTCGCGGGCTCACGGACTATTAAGTTTTGTGCAAACGGGTTTAAATAATTAAATATTTTTTTAATTTTTTTTTTCTTTTAACTTTACAAAAACAATTATTTTTTTATCTTAACAAACCAAAAACCACGGGAGTTTGTCCGGAATGCTAGATTTTAACTTATATTTAACTTAGATATATTACTTATATTATTTCACATCTACGGTTACAGCAAAATACTTATTATAAAATTGGTCACTACACTAGTAAACAATTTACCTGCGGCAATCGTCCACAACTACTCGCCGCTGGTGCGCAAAAACAGGTTTAATACCCCACATCTACAGGTTGTTTAAGAAATGGTTTATTAATTTAGTTTTAATATTACTTTCCGTAATGCCTTGTACAAAAGATGAATCCAACTTATTAAGTAGGCGAGGAACAACATACGGGGTGGTTCTCTTTCTGTAAGCATTAATTGCACTAGTTGTTACTAACCTTTCATTAGTTTTATTACGAGTCTGAATATTATGCGGTATTTCTATTTGAATGTCTTTATTAAAGAAATTTCCCTTTAAAAGGCTGTAAATGACCTTGGTATGTATCGGAAGTACCTTACAGTATCTAAATAATTCTAATTCGTTGATTTTACATTTTTCTAAGATATTAGGTGTGACAACTTTTTTAATATTCCAATTTGTAATTTAAAAATACAGTCTAAATAAGTTTTGAAGGTTCTGCCATAGCTCGTCAATCCGTATGCAATAATTGAGTCCAAGAAAGCGTTATAAAGCATTAGTCTTACCTTGAAAGGAATTCTATCTTTAATAATATAAAGATTGGCGAGAAAAGCTTTGAGTTTTTCACATACCCGAGTGATTTGCGGTGACCAGTTAAATTTATTGTCAATAATCAAACCCAGATAGATGTGTTTGTCAACGGTTTGAATTTCTGGACAGTCGCAATTGCTATTGTTGTTGTGCAAACAAAGATGTTCATGAGCCACAAGCCTTTCACCGCCTAAGCATCCAGTCTTGTTGTGTGGACTGCAGATGTGGACTAGTTTAGTTTTTTGGGCATTTAAGACCAGTCCATTGTCATGACACCATTTGTTAATATTGTCAAAGTCAGTTTGCAGTTTCGATAGGGCATATCGAGCATCTCGGTCCGCGATCAGTAAACATGTATCGTCCGCGTACTGGTAGGAGGTACAGTGACTGAGAACGTTATTCATATCATTGACATATGCAATAAAATGAAGAGGACCGACCACTGAGCCTTGGGCAGTACCCTCGCTTACAGTAACTGTATCGCTATAGGCATTGTCAACATTGACACAGTATGTCATGTCCTTCAGGTAGTTTTCGCACCATTTAAGCAATGGACCTCGAATACCAGTGTTTTCTAATTTGTTGACAAGCCTTGGATGATTTAATGTGTCAAATGCGCGCGAAAAATCAATAAAAAGGGCTAGGGCATGTTGCCTGTAGTTTAGGGAAGAGTTTACGTGATCTGTGAATTGAGATAAAAGAGAAGTTGTGCTTTTAAGTGGTTGAAATCCAAATTGGTTCTTAGTTTTGATATTGTGATTTTTATAAAAAGTATGAATTTGTTCACATAAACATTTTTCCACAATCTTGTCAATGGACGAAAGAAGAGTAATAGGGCGGTAATTTGAAACGTCGGTATGACTGCCTTTCTTAAAGACAGGACGAACACAACCTTGTTTCAGCTCGTTTGGATATTCTCCAACCATTAGACTGACGTTAACTAGATTGGCTATAGCTAATGATATTTTATGACTTATTTTCTTGATATCATAAACCTTCATTTTATCTTGGCCGGAAGCTTTAGAAGTATTAAGTTTATTTATAATTTTGTGTATTTTATCCGGAGTTGTTTTTTTGACTAGAATACTAACATCTGCAATTAAACTGTTGCCTAATAATTATAGCAGCTATTCTATCCGCTTTGAACTACTTATTATTCTTTTTTCCACTTTTGAACGCAAATTCTTATTTTCATTATTCAGCGGTGAAACGGTGGAAAAACAAAATATTTTGATGTCGGTACTTTATACCTGTGCAGATGAATAGTAAACTTGAATGAATTCTACTAAAACTTTAACACTTTCCATTTCGTCAGACTAAAAAAAGAAGAACTTGCTGCACATCCATCCTCATTAGAATTGTAGGCACTTTACGAGAGTTGCGAATAAACTTGCAATCCTATTTATATTCACATGTGTCAGCAGTAACTTGTTCTAAATAGAGTTGAGAATCTAGTAAGGAAACTGTAACGAGAAGTTGGTGTAGCAACAAAGTTAGGGGCATGTCAAAAGGATGACATTAACGAACAGAAGACAGCAGATCAAAGGATGTCATCGCATGTATCATTATTATGATGCCCTTCTTTATTTATACACGTACTAACGTGTATAAATAAAGAACTATTGTATTGTTTCAGTTGGTGGTATATTGCTGCATAATACGAAGAAACAGAAAGGTTTAACGATTATTTGATTGCAGTAGAAAAGATTAACTTTGTTGTCAAAGGAACTGGCTTCCTAATACATTTATTTATATTACTACAGGGAAGGAACAGAAGTGGATAACATTATATTGCTGCAGATGGCCAGGACATAGCATCATAATCAATTTACTAATTTCATTATTCTACTTTAGTGCAGAGATATTATTTATCCTTTTAAAACACTTTCTGGTTTCCTCAGCTTTAGGTTGTTTTTTTTGTTAAAAACAGGGTTGCAATTTTTGTTGCGTACTCGTTTAGAGCCTGTAAACTTTTAATCGTCTTAAATGACCTCATCAATATAATATCTGCACCTTTTTGACACGTTTTTATTAGGTTGCTTTCGCGTTTGTTTGTTTGTTTGTTTGTGTGTTTCTCCACAAAGTTTGCGAACGATTTTATCCTAGCTTCCCGATGAGCTAGAGACTTGAAACTTTGAACATAGGTCAGAACTGGAAGGCAATGCAATATTATGGTGTCATTGAGCTGATCTGATGATAAAGCCGGAAGAAGGCCACAGGAACTCTATGATGAAACCATACAACCCCATCGTGTTTGGTCTCGTTAGCATCGTCTTGACGAGTACTCTAATGGGAGACGAGGTCCAGGGTCTGATGATGTAGCCGAAAGACCATGCCATAGGAACTCAATATTGAAACCGTGCAACCCCATCAAATTTGGGCTTGTTTGCATCGTCTTGACGAGTTCTTTGTTGGGAAATAGTTTCCAGGGTCTGATGATGGAGCCGAAGGAAGGACACAGGAACTCTTTAATAAAACCACGCTACCCCATCGATACTGGGCTCGTTTGAATCGTCTTGACGAGTACTTTGTTGGGAAATAGTGTCCAGGGTCTGATGATGGAGCCGGAATAAGGCCACTGGAACTCGGTAATAAAACCATGCAATCCCATCGAGTTTGGGCTCGTTTGAATCATCTTGACGAGTACTTTAATGGGAAATAGTGTCCGAGGATCTGATGATGGAGCCGGAGGAAGGCCATATAAACTCTATAATCAAACTATGCAACCCCATTGAGTTTGGGGTCGTTTGAATCGTCTTGACGAGTACTTTGTTGGGAAATAATTTCCAGGGTCTGATGATGGAGCCGGAAGAAGGCCACTGGGACTCTGTAATAAAACCATGGAACCCCATCGAGTTTGGGCTCGTTTGAATTATCTTGACGAGTGCTCCGATAGGAGATGGTATATTTTTAGTCTTAGCTCGTAAACTAAAAAGCAGAAAATAAAAATTTACAGAAAAAAAACTTTTTTAAAAACACGTTTTTATAACGGACTAAATTATTATAAAAAAATCGGACTAAAACATTAAAACGGACTAGTAAAAACAGACTAAAAAGTATCAAATAAACTTTTCTGTAAATATTTATAACCCTACAGAAATTTTAAACCTAAAAACGTGGGGCGCATACTAAAGACAATATGGATGATAAATTTTACAAAATGCGCCCCACGTTTTTAGGTTTAAAATTTCTGTAGGTATAGGGTTATAAATATTTACAGAAAATTTTATTTGATACTTTTTAGTCTGTTTTTACTAGTCCGTTTTAATGTTTTAGTCCGAATTTTTTGTAAAAATTTATTTCATTATAAAAACGTGTTATTAAAAAAGTTTTTATTTCTTATTTTTTATTTTATGTAATTCCTAGGACTTTTGTTTGCCATCATTTTGACATCAAACGGAATATTTTTAAAGCGCGTACCATTAACTTTTTTATCTTCGCCACAGGGCTCATATGTCGTTTTAGTTAGCATCGTAAAAGCAAACGTTACATGCCCACCGTTTACAGTTGATGGTTTACTTTTACCATTATTCCCGAGGACTTAACCACACAAAATATTATGTACTAAACGTGTGTCGTTACTTCATGACTCACATTCGAAATGTGAGAGGTCACGTTTTTTTTGTTATGACTGGGATATATTTTTTGTTGGAATAATAGCTACCTACTTATTTTGTTTATGTGCTCCTGAGTTCACTTTTATTTTGAAGTGGCACAAATGGGTCTAACCACGTGTTACAATCCAAATAAGTTTATTTTCCATTTATCTTAATTTTATTTTGAACTAGCGGCCGCCCGCGGTTTCACCCGCGTGGTTCCCGTTCCCGTGGGAATATCGGGATAAAAAGTATCCTATGTTTTAATCTAGGCTATCTAATATTTGTGTGCCAAATTTAAACCAAATCCGTTCAGTAGTTTTTGCGTGATTGAGGAACAAACATCCAAACCCACAAACTTTCACATTTATAATATTAAGTAGGATAATTTTATTATTTATTTTATTAAACACATTTATTTAAAACATATCTACCACATTCTCGTAAAGGGATAAATATATGGCGAAGGTAAGAATGGGGAGGAAAAGCGCAATTTTATCCCGATAGGTGGCGTCTGGTCTTTGGTACCCGGCCGCCTCAAAGAAAGTGTCAAAACATATGGGAATCTCTTGGAGTATTGCACTTTTTAATTTTATACTGAGAAAATGCCGCATTGTTATGCATGTAACTTGTAAAATATTGGAGTTCATCGATTTCCCAGTAACAAAAAAAATAGTGGGCAAAAAATATCAAAAAAAAGATGCTTTTCCCTCGATTTTCTCCTTTGCTGAGCCTGAGAAACATTATAAATCAAAAGGAATGTTTCATGAATTTGATGAAGCTTTGCCAAAATAAAACAACATTTGAATTATAACAGCTTTGTTCTTTAATATTTCAACCTCAGCAGTTTCTAGCATATTTATAAATTGGATGAATTTGATAGGTATATCAAATATGGAATAAGCCCAATATTGGGGCCAAACAGAGAATTAATAGAATTTTATATGCCAGAGTCATTCAAGAAACTTAGAATAATAAAATAAATATGATAAATTGGTTCGTGTAATTTTGGATGGTACAGAAATTCCAGTACAGAAACCTGAAATTACTATTGCACAGAAGGTATCATGAGGCAACTATAAACACGGAAATTCACACTCAGTTGCTTTGTTAAAATTTAAATCATATGCAGAAGCATATGATTTAAATTAACAACTTACAAAAAATTGCTAACAAGCATTACATTTCTTTAAATTTCGTGTAAGATTTACAAGTAATCTTTTTATTTCAGATTAGAAAATCTGAAATAAAAAGATTACTTGTACTACGTGATTTTAATTTCTTAGATTGTATTTTTTTCGATTTTGCGGACAAACAATGTATTCTTTGCTAACTTTAGCTCAGATAAAAGAAGATTTACGGAAAAGAAAAGCCAAAACAACAGGCAAGAAAGTTTATAGCAACTTACAAAAAATTGCTAACAAGCATTACATTTCTTTAAATTTCGTGTAAGATTTACAAGTAATCTTTTTATTTCAGATTAGAAAATCTGAAATAAAAAGATTACTTGTAAATCTTACACGAAATTTAAAGAAATGTAATGCTTGTTAGCAATTTTTTGTAAGTTGCTATAAACTTTCTTGCCTGTTGTTTTGGCTTTTCTTTTCCGTAAATCTTCTTTTATCTGAGCTAAAGTTAGCAAAGAATACATTGTTTGTCCGCAAAATCGAAAAAAATACAATCTAAGAAATTAAAATCACGTAATACACAGTCAAGACAATATAAGCTCAAACTGACAATTGTTCCAAAGACTGAAGCGCCATCTGTAATTCACTTTGCCTTCGCCTCCCCATTGCGAACCTCCTCCTTTTCAAGTTTTTTGAATTCGGTTAATTATAAAGTGGACAAACCAAGCCGCAATTCTGTACCTACTCAAAATTACCATCGTCTTACCAATTTTCACTAAATTCCGAAAAACCTAATTCCTATTTGATGAAACTCGATACGATAAAACAAACGAAGCGTTGAATGAAATTCCCTCATTCATTTCAAATGCAGCTTTTATAATCGAGACACAAACAATGAACTTAACACTAGAAAAACAGATTTTAACTTCCGTTTTTAAACATTGTTCTAGACCTCGAGTAGCTTAAAACAAAAACGCGACCGTTGTCGGGTTGAGTGCGGAAAATTCCGTAACTTTGTATCCTATTACTTCAGAAATACGGTTGTTAATGCATGTGGCGGCTGCGGGACTAACTTTTTCATAGAACTCTGGAATGCAATTGTACTAGACAATGGCAGAATTAACCGTCCTCTTGCTGTCAGCGTTCTACCTAGCTTTGTGCTAGTAATTTTCTGTTGAACTGCGAGAACACTAGGGAATTATTGTGTGTGATTTTTACCTGTAATAATTAAAGAGTGAGGGTGTAAAACTTTACACCCAACAGCTGTTGGGTTTATTACAATAAAGCTTAGCATGTTAATTCTGGACAATTTAGAGGAAATGGTTTAAATTTGTTTATTTGTAACACATTGAATGCCGGTATGTATGTATCTATAGTCGGCTGCTGCTATGACTATTAAGTATGTACCTACGAAATATTGCGAAGCGGGTATTCAATGTGATCACGGAAGGTAGCAAAGATTAAGAATTATGGTATAGTTAAGAGGAACATGGGTCTATAAAGGTTGACAATAATTAGGTAGTGGGTTAAGTAATACTAGTGCTGTTCAATTATCTAATATTTTTTCAGATTATTTAGGTAAATAATTTATTACTTAAGTTAGTAACCTAAACCTAAAGATAACATTATTTCTTTATTGTTTTTCATATTTTTATGCTTTTAATAAAGTAAGTAAGTATTAGCTTTGTAGGCTCTAACATAGAGTACATTATTATACTAGAGAGGCTCTAATAGCACTCACTACTTATAAACCTCAGTGGTTTACGTAGTGCTTTTTAAATTTGAATTTTCTTTGTATTTATGTATATATTGATGAATAAAAATAAAAATAAAGATATTAAAGAAGTTCTTATGTATGTGTTTTTATGTAGGTAATACTTGTTAAGATACGACGTATATTTTTAAACTCATAGTTCCCTATCACTCATGATCATTTAAGTATGAGCATCAATAAAAAAAAAAAATAGCACATAGAGAGAATAGGTGAAGATCGACCTGCCAAAGGACTGGCACTGGACCACGCCCAGTGGGTCGTCCAAGATACCGCTGGAAAGATGAAGTTGTGAAAGACCTGAAAGAGTAAATTAACCCTCATCAGAAAAAATATGCAGTTTTTCAACTCATAAACGAATGAGTCATACATAACATAAATCACACCATACTTTATTCGGTAACCATGCGAAATTAAACGGAAAAATCTGGAGAAGACATCGAGAGCGTTATCAACGTAACGTCTCTATTTATCACGGGAGTGGGGCATAACATATTATTCGTAGACAATATTACACCTCGAGGCTTGGGGCAGAAGAAATGCGATAAATATAGTGTAGCTAATGTTGCGAACGAGGTAAATCATAGTGGAATTTTCTCAAATTTGAGATTCTGAACCTACACGTGATAGAAGACAGTGAAGTCCATAACTTAAATAAATAAATATCACTACTTTTCGACAGTGTTCCGTTAATGTTGATGAAAAGAAAAAAGAAAATGTTTACTAATGTGCAATGAGGTGTCGAAAGTGGTCGAAACTATTTAAAAATATTCAAAAAAAAACGTTTTTAAAAAAAACGTTTTATAATAAAAAAAATATACCTAGGTTTTCAAATAAAAGCGTGTTACATTTTATTAGCACGAGAAAAAAAATGCCTTTCGCCGGCTCCATCATTATTTCTATTATTGTTCTCTGATTCACTAACACACTATTATATAATATTCTAATATATTCACTAAGTTTCAGCTCATTCGGAAACCGGGATAAGGGGTCCAATTTAACTTGCAAGATTCTATTACAGACAAACGCCGGACAGGTGAAACTAAATAAAAGCTTGTAAAATACTTGAATTGATATCCTACGAGGCTAAACACATGATCCCGATCTGTTTGGTATACTTTAGTTGTACAACAACAATTTAAATTTGTTGTGTTTCGGTAATTAGAGGTAAATTATAGTCACTTCTTCAGTGATGAGGATTCCGAGTGTAGTGCGCTTCCACCTTCGGCCATATTGTTCCTTAACATCAGGTGTGGTGAAAGCCTAACACAATTCCGTTGTGCATAAAAAAAAAACAAAGTCTACATCAACTACTGTGACTCCTCTCAACTTTGATAACCTCAGCGGTTACCCCCGACCACTCTCACGCATTCACAAAGAAATCGATCCTTGTTCCTTTTTTTTCTCTTGAACATTCGACATTATTCAAGTGAAAACCAATCCTCTGTCTTCCATAATTCAGACCAATTCTACACGCCCATCCAGCGGAACGCGTAAGTAATGTACCCTCGCTATATATAATATAGAGTGCGATACATCGCAGGTGAGCGGTGTGTTATATTAGTTCTATTACGTTTTGATCTTACTCCGCGAAACGTTGGTGGAAGCATTTTCCTTGAAGTTCAAATTGTTTTATCCACTCTAGATTATTTGCTGTGTTAAAAGTGATTTCAAAATCAAGTTGACGTGCAATGGAAGTTGCTAGATAAGGATTTAAAAAATCTTTGGACAATAATTATTGTGATAACATTTTTTCCTAAACTATTGTTTTAGATGCACAAACTACATTCCGTACTTTCACTAAACTTTACACTTTACTCACAAATAGCGAAAATAATCCTTACTAATATTATAAATGCGAAAGTCCGTTTGTTTGTTTGTTTGTTACGTCTTCACGTCCTAACTACTGAACCGATCATCATGAAATTTTGCATACACGTTTTCAGGGGTACAGAAAAGGACATAGGGTACTTTTCATCTAGAAAAAACGTATAGTTCCCGAGGGATAGCGAAAAAACTGTCCACGCAGACGAAATCGCGGGTGGCTGCTAGTTGGATTTAAGTAGTGGTCGGCCTTAATATTTCATTATTTTTTCGTTAACTAATTTAAACATCAAAATTATAGCAAAAGAGATAACGACTTTGAGAAACGTCTCAAAATTAATTTCCATTGTAATTCAAAATGGATTATCGAATTTCGTCTAGACTTGTCTAATGAAAGCGCTAGGTATAAAGACTTTAAATTAAATCGTCGCCGTCCAATAATCAACTAAGTTAATAATTTCATCAAATAAAAGATTAGTTTCATTTTCAATATAGTTTGACTTTGAAAATTTGAAGGTGTAGTTGACCACATAAATATTATATTATTATTAAATTATCGATGCCTTTGAAGTTCACTCAATTCAACACTAAATTATCAAAACTTGATTAAGAAGCCTAAAACAGTGTCACACAACCGTCATAACCATAGACGTAGAAAAATTTTCGCTGCGCTCAAGAAGACCAACAAAGCGTGGAAAAGAGAAGTTAACATCATACGGACACGGTCTATGTAAAAAAGAGACAAAGGGTCCAGTGACATGTGCCAACATTTTTTACAGTAAGAGCCCCTAGCGTCCCGCCTAGCAAATGAGCAATCACAGTTTGTTTCAAATATTTGTTAATCTTAATTAGAATTTAAAATAAAGGTATCGTGGAGCCATGGTGTCTTGTGCTCTAAGTAATTGTGATGTGACAAAAAGAAATAATCCAAGTAATCACACTTTTCACAGGTAAATAAGATATTGCCACACATTTCTCTAAAACCAAATTTCGCTACATTTATTCGTTTATCGACGAAGAAAACAGTATGGAACATAGTTAATTATTTTCCTTTGCTATATATAGTCACATTTTATGAATCTAAGTCCTATTTTACGTATCTCATATAAAATGTATGCATTCGTTTTCGGATCACCTGTTTATTGACATTGTTGTTCTTTGACATTCTATTTCTATGGTCATAACCATTTAACATAACATTTAACAAACTTTGAGAAATTGTATTTAGTGTGTGCTAAGTGGCTACCCAAAATGTATTAATCAACCTTTGATAAGTTATAATATTACAAACAAAACAACACCAATAAACTAAACAAAAACATATTTGAACTCTATTACAAATATTTATTTTGTGCTCTCGGGACTTATTAGTGGGAGTATTCTAATAAGTACATTAAAAACCACATTAGTCTATTATTGGATAGAATTAGGGACCAAAAAGGTATAAGTACTTAATTATACCTAAATTCAACCAAATAACCAAACTACGCAGATTGTAGAACCTAAAACCAATGGTGATGCTTTTAACCATTTTTTTACGTATTTACCTACAATCGCTTTTTAGTGATAAAGCCGCCAATTAGTATGTCTCCTTTGTATTTGTGATTTCTTTTTAGGGTTCCGTACCCAAAGGGTAAAAGCATCTGTCTGTCTGTCTGTCACCAGGCTGTATCTCATGAACCGTGATAGCTAGACAGTTAAAATTTTCACAGATGAATTATTTTTGTTGCCGCTACAACAACAAGTACTAAAAACAGAATAAAATTAATATTTAAAGAGGGCTCCTTTACAAGAAACATGATTTTTTGCCGTTTTTTGCTCGATATTAATAACTACAATAGGTAGACAGTTGAAATTTTCTCAGATTATGTATTACTGTTGCCGAATATATTTATGCCTATTAGTTATAGAACAATAAATTCTAAAAACAGAATAAAATAAATATTTAAGGGGGGCTCCCATACAACAAACGTGTTTTTTGCTGTTTTTTGGTAGGTAACCCTTCGTGAGCGAGTCCGACTCGCACTTGGCCGGTTTTTTGTTCTTTTGTGTGTTTAAATGAATAAAATACTGCATGATGAGTAGTTACGTTATATTTATTTAATGTTCATAACTAAATTTATTTTAATAGTCAGCATTATTTCAAACAGCTTTAGTTTAAACGTTAAAGCGTCTAGGCATCGTCCATGATTTCTCTAGGGAATAAAACTTTTGACCTCTCCTTACAAATAACAGATCTAGAGTACAACGCACAGAGTAAACTTATACCCCCTTATTAATAAACGAAGAGTAATAATAGTTTAACCAAATAATTTGCTTAAGTTTTCTAGGATAGCGGTGCCGTCATATTACGGCCGTAATATAGCGGAGTTGAATGTTGTCTATGAATACAACAGTGGCGAAGAGTCCATACATGCTGATTCCCATCGGCTTCCTTTTAAGAAGTCTCACCCCACCGACCCACTCTATGCACAGAGGCTTAGTAATAGGGTCCCGAGGGTAAAAACGGGACCCTATTACTAAGCCTCCGCTGTCCGTCTGTCTGTCTGTCACCAGGCTGTATCTCATGAACCGTGATAGCTAGACAGTTGAAATTTTCACAGATGATGTATTTCTGTTGCCGCTATAACAACAAATACTAAAACAGAAAGAAATAAATATTTAAAGGGGTCTCCCATACAACAAACGTGATTTTTTTTGCCGTTTTTTGGTACGGAACCCTACGTTCGCGAGTCCGACTCGCACTTGGCCGGTTTTTGTAGAACGGCTTACCTTTGCTATAATTTCACCCTTCGCCACTGGTACACCGTAACGTCAGAAACCGCACCGTAACGTCAGAAACCTCACCGTATTGTTTACATAGACAAAGTTCTACGCCGCTAAATTACGGCCGTAATATGACGGCACCGTCATCCTAGGAAACCCTAGCTTCAGGAATATATAGTGCTTTGAGACGTCAAACGTAAGGAGTGTATAGCAATACACTTTTTTTTCATCCATTTTTTTTGTTAAACCAGGGTGTAAACTTTCTATTTTAGTTATTTTTTTTTATTATGAGATTTTAGCATTCAGTGTGCTATTTTTTATACAATACCTACTAAATAATAGACTAGAAAAAATACGACTCGCACCAGAACCACCGACTATTACCGGAATCGAACCCACGACCTTTGGAAGTCCGGTCCAATGCTCTTACCGCTGAGCTAACGAGCCACTACCAGGAGGGCTACTCAAATGGCCACTTTTCTATTCGTTCGCTAACTTAAAAATTAAAAATAAGTCATGAACTCCAAAATTACGTGTCGTTGGCGTGTCAATTCTATACAATACAACATTGTCTCTGATTTACATAAATTTGCGACGTGTGACTTGATCGTTAAATTGCTTATTTTTAAGCTTTAAGTTAGCGAACGAATAGAAAAGAGGCCATTTGAGTAGCCCCGCTGACCTCCTAAGGTCACGGGTTTGATTTCCGTCCGAGAAATTGATCTGGTGGGAGTCGTATTTTCTCTTTGTTAGGCCGAATAAGTACGAACGAATAAAGTAAGTTGACCTAGGCACAAACATTTAATTATTAAATTTACACCGCCCCGGGTCAAAACGAAATCTTAATTTGAATTTTTAATATCACTCTATTTTTTTTGTTTTACTACAGGCGGGTTATTACTGTTGCAACCCGATAAATTAATTAAAAAGCATAAAATTTCCTTTTTTTATTTTACAATCATTAATTTTACCAAACAGTGAGCTAAAAAAGTTTAACAATGTTTACACAAAAAAAAATTGATATTACTAGAAGTATCCAATTAGCTAGTGAGTAATTTTTGAATTTTATATTTATTTATTCATTAAAATTCAAGCAATAATTATGTTTAATAAAATACTTTTCATTCAAGTAATCTAATCAGCATTTCTGTAAATTAGAAACAGACAACTTTTCTTAATAGATTTGCAACTACTTAACGAACGAATCTAAAATATATAAAAATTAAGTTAATTCTTAATTTCAAACTTGGAGTCTTACTCAAAAGAACAAACTATGAGAGTAACTATAAACATTTTTTTCTCCTAAATTCACAATATATAGCCTTTTAATGTGTAAATAATGTTAGTACATTTTCTTCTAAATGGGCCCATACTAAATATAGCCTAATTATCCGACATTGAAAACTAATTCAGACCAAGCTGAGCTAAACCAAGGCCTCGATTCTGAAAATTTTTACGTATCAATAGTGTCACAATGGTTTTTCAATAGTATATTGCTCTTTGGCACAGCTCTTGTCTTCTGAAACCAGACAATCAGCGAACTAAAATGTTTTGAAGTGTAATTTCGAACAAGGAACAAATATAGCTTAAACAAACCTGAAACCAAACAATCAGCGAAATAAAATGTTTTGAAGTGTAATTGCGAACAAATATAGCTTAAAAATGGCACCATGGATAAAACGGCAACTGGCCCACCACGCCCTCGGTGACAGATGATACCGTTCTTTTCAATAATTTCACTTTGTATAGGCATGTTGACTATTTTTTTATTTTATGTTACATAAATTACCCCTCAAAAAAAAGAAACATTTGTATAAGAATTATTTCGCTAGCATGAAAACTGCCCGAGATATCACAGTTTGAAATGCACACAAATTGGACTCACCTGAAAACGCTCCATACTAACGGCTACCAAGTTATGACGTTGCTGGAGAACAACTTCTTTTTTTATTCTAGAAGCCCCACCCGACTTCATTATACGTGTTTAATTACAATGATATGCGTATCTAATGATTTGAAAATTATTTCTTGCTTTTTAGGGGTATTTAATTTTGAAGCTAATTTTGTTTTTATTTTCAGGTTTTTTGAAGTCGGTTTTTTTGTTTTTATTTAATATTTAGTCACAATGCAGCCATTACATATCAAAACGTCAAAACGGTCAGGTCAGAGCCAACAAAGTTGCAAAAAGCTAGGTGGCACTAAAAGCGTGCACGGAGCCAATACTCAAATTATGAAATGCTACCAGTGTTCAGTCGCTTTGTGCTGCATAATTAAATGCAAAAATTTTTCGTGTGATGCCATTTTTAATTAGCGTCAAAATGGCGGCGCCAAAGTCATAATGTTAATATTTTCATATTGTCAGATATAGTACTGAAATCCTACTATTTGATACCTTTAGTAAAAAAATTAGTACCTTTCTCGTTCTTAAGATAAAGCAATTAAACGTTGGTCCCGCCAATTTGACATCAAAATGGCGGAACCACACGAAACAACACATCCGAGTGGATAGTCACATACATATATTTTTACTACCTATAAACTACTTCATAAAACTGTAACCTAATTGGCATTATTCAAAGGAAAATCAGAGATACAGACTTGAACTCCTGGTGCCGCCATCATGATGTTTTTATGATTCGAAAAAATCACGCGAACAGCAATAATTTCTTAATTTTTAATATATATGCATTCACTACCTAATTGCTACCTATCAATAAAGCTTAATTATCCCAATGTAAGCCTTTATTTTAATAAATAAATGTATTTTTATTTATCCCAATAGAAAATATTACTAGCAGTAGATAGGCAGGATAGCGGACAACGCGGCGGACGGCACAGCGGACTGCGCAGCCGACAACACACTGGATGGAACAATAGAGAATAAAGCACAGTGAACAATATTGTGAACAGCACAGCACATTAAACATCAGAGCTCAATGGACAATTACGCAAATAATTGTAAACATCACCATCATCATCATCATCACCATATCAGCCACACGACACCCACTGCTGGGTATAGGCCTCCCCTAAGGATCTCCACAAAGATCGGTCCTGCGCTGCCTGCATCCACTGGCTTTCCGCGACCTTCACCAGATCGTCGGTCCACCTTGTCGGGGGCCTACCCACGGAGCGTCGTCCGGTGCGCGGTCGCCATTCCAGAACCTTTCTGCCCCAACGGCCATCGGTTCTTCTCGCTATGTGTCCCGCCCATTGCCACTTCAGCTGAGCAATCCTTCGAGCGATGTCGGTTACTTTAGTTCTCCTGCGGATCTCCTCGTTTCTGATTTGATCACGTAGGGAAACGCCGAGCATGGTTCTCTCCATGGCACGCTGAGTGACCTTGAGCCTCCTTATGAGACCCATAGTTAGCGGCCACGTTTCACTGCCGTAAGTCATCACTGGCAACACACACTGTTCATAGACTTTCGTCTTGAGACACTGAGGTAAGTCGGACGCGAAGATTTTTCGAAGCTTCCCGAATGCTGCCCACCCGAGTTGGATTCGACGAGAGATCTCTTTCTCGAAGTTGGACCTACCTAACTGGACTTCCTGTCCTAGGTATACGTAATGATCAACAACTTCAAGTGTAGTGTTCCCAACATGAACTGGAGAGGGTACAACATGGGCATTTGACATAATTTTCGTCTTATCCATGTTCATCCTAAGACCCACTCTTTGGGAAGCACTACGGAGATCTTCGAGCATTGTGTTCAGGTCTTCCATGGTCTCAGCCATAAGGACTATATCATCGGCAAAACGAAGGTGTGTTAGGTACTGGCCATTAATGTTGATGCCGAGTCCTTTCCAGTCCAAGAGCTTAAAGATGTCCTCCAACTCCAACGCAGCTGTGAACAGTTTCGGAGAAATAACGTCTCCCTGTCTCACACCACGCTGCAGTTGGATAGGATTTGTGTTCTGGTTCTGTACTCGGATCGTCATGGTGGCATTTTGGTATAAGTACCTCAACACCTCGATATACCTTTAGTCCACTTGGCACCTTTGGAGAGACTGCAGCACCGCCCAGGTTTCAATCGAATCAAAGGCTTTCTCATAGTCCACGAACGCCAAGCAAAGTGGCTCATTATACTCCTCAGTCTTCTGTATAACCTGCCGCAGCGTATGGATGTGGTCTATGGTGCTAAAGCCTTTTCGGAACCCGGCTTGTTCGGGAGGTTGGAAATCGTCGAACTTGCGAGCGAGACGATTCGTAAGGACTCTCGAATACAACTTATAGACATGACTCAGAAGCGAGATGGGTCTATTGTTCTTTAAGAGGGACTTGTCACCCTTTTTAAAGAACAAGATCACCTTACTTATGTTCCATGTCTTTGGCGTTCTGCCCTGGACGATGACGGAATTAAAGAGCTTCTGGAGGACTTTGAGTATCGGCTTACCGCCCGCTCTCAGAAGTTCTGTAGTGATTCCATCGTCACCCGCCGCCTTGTTGTTTTTCAGCTGTTTGAGAGCCATACTAATCTCGTACAGGCTGACGTCCGGGATATCTTGGGTATAGTGTCGGGTAAGCTTGGCTCTGGGGTCTTTAGCCTTGCTTTCAACAGGTGTCTGCGTGGAATATAACTGCCCATAGAAGCTCTCGATCTCCCTCAGGATTTCAGGCTTTGATGAAATGATGCGTCCGTCGTCAGTTTTCAGCTTCGTCATCTGGCTTTGCCCAATAGACAGATCTCTCGCGAACATTTTGGAGCCTTTATTCCGCTCGATGGCCTCTTTAATACGATTCGTATTAAATTGGCGAAGGTCGCTCGTCAAAGACTTAGATATCTGTCTATTAAGCTGCCGATAACGATTAGCATCTACTGAACTCTGGAGCCTCATTTCACGTCTCTAATCCATGAGTAGGAGTGTGTGGTCGGAGAGTTTCTTTATCTTGGGACGGCGGGTCTTAAAGAGCTTGGACCCTACCGTACGGACAGCATCCACCACCATGTTGTTTAGATCGTCCATATCTATGCTGTTCTCAAGGGCTTCGAAGCGGTTTTGGAGTTCGAGTTGAAAGCTCTCGGGGTTTTGAATATGGGCCGGCAATGGTCGAATTGTTGATTTTATCAGTCGAGATCTTTCCAGCTTTGGGTTGATATTCAATGTGCCACGTACCAATCGGTGATCGCTCCCCGTCTTAACAGCGTTGATCACAGTGACATCATTGAATATTTGCTTTTTCGTCGACATGATAAAATCTATCTCATTTCTGACTTTACCGTCAGGACTAACCCAGGTCCACTTCCGGCTTTCCGGCTTTCTGAAGAATTGTTAACATAACTCTTAAACTATAAATAAAATAAAACCCCTTAAATTTTATATTAATTTTTATTTTCTCACATAAGTTATGCAATGTGGAATAATATTTAACTGACTTTTATTGAGAAAAGAAGAGAAGATAATTTACTTGAGAAAAGTACTATTACAAGCCTTTTACGGGAAGCAATTTACATTGTCTCGAATGTTTAAAGCCCTCGCCTACGACTCGCTCGGGATTCAAACTATCATCGACAGACAATATAATGATTAACTACCCGTTCTTGGCTGTAATGTCATGTACTAAATACATTTATTTATTAAAATTAAGGCTTGCATTGGGATTATTAAGCTTTATTGATAGGTAGCAATTAGGTAGTGAATGCATCTATGTTAAAAACAAAAAAAAAATTGCTGGTCGTGTGATTTTTTCGAATCATAAAAACATCATGATGGCGGGACCAGGAGTTCAAGTCTGTATCTCTGATTTTCCTTTGAATAATGCCAATTAGATTACAGTTTTATGAGGTAGTTTATAGGTAGTAAAAATATATGTATGTGACTATCCACTCGGATGTGTTGTTTCGTGTGGTTCCGCCATTTTGACGTCAAATTGGCGGGACCAATGTTTAATTGCTTTATCTTAAGAACGAGAAAGGTACTAAATTTTTTACTAAAGGTATCAAATAGTAGGATTTCAGTACTATATCTGACAATATGAAAATATTAACATTATGACATTGGCGCCGCCATTTTGACGCTAATCATTTTTAAGCGGAATGCTTGTTCCATAGTTTTTAGTTCGCTGCAGAGAAAACATACTGAAACACAAAAAGCAATACTCATCATCATCATCATATCAACCGCACGACACCCAATGCTGGGTATAATAGACCTCCCCCAAGGATCTCCACGACGATTGGTCCTGCGCTGCCCGCATCTAGCGGCTTCCCGCGACCTTCACCAGATCGTCGGTCCACCTTGTGGGGTACCCACGGAGCGTCGTACCCTTCCCGCCTCAACGGCCATCGGTTCTTCTCGCTATGTGTCCAGCCCACTGCCACTTCAGTTGAGCGATCCTTCGAGCGATGTCGGTTACTTTAGTAAGGCGATACTATTGAATCACTATTGACACGCGATTGTTACGCTAACATAGTAGAATTGAGGCCCAGGGGTCCTGTAATTAATCTAAATACGAGACGTGACCGTCGCCGATCCGATTTGCGTGGTGATCAATACTTGCGTAATAGGACCGATACTTTATATCTATAGCAACACTACTAAACAAGCTACACGACCTTCAACCTTATGAAAACAAATATAGAGCTTATTAGCTTTCACACGCAGGGTAAATATTAACATTTTACCTGTTTCCATAATTTATTTACCGCCAACATAATTATATTGGCCACGGGTTATCTCGTTTACATTTTAATAATGTATTTTTAAAGGTTATTGATGTCAGAGTTCGCTTGTTTGATTTTAGATTTGTGTTAAATTTAGTTTTTGTATAGTTTCCCAAGTAACTTGAAGTAATACTCAAGATGTGGGTACATTTAGTCGGTCATCTTTGTTTTAGCGGTGAATATTAAAATACAAGGTGTTTGGTAAAAGCCTTATGAAGCCGAATATGGTAGATAGGGGCCATCAAACTGAACAACGGTATATAACTTTTGTACATCATGTAAGCTCAGTATAATTTTATTTAATAGGTATGTCCCCAAAAATCTTCTATCTTAAAAGTCTTAGTTCTAGTAATTTACGCTTCTCAAAGCTTTGCTTTAATTTTATTGAATAAAGCGCATTTTATTATAATAAAGATATTCCATAACTCTCCTTGTTTTCTTTAATGAATAAAAAATTGACAGTCCCCGCAAGAATCGGAGCATTGAAAATGAATTCAAAAATTTACGAAAAACCAAAATCAAATCATATGCAAAATCCTATTATATTTTTAAAGTTACCTAGGTAGTACTTATTTATTTTTACGATTGTGACACTCGGCTCCGCCTCGTGTCACAAAAGCGCCCGCTGACTGCCTCGACGTGGTCGAAATATTATTAACCGATTTTCAAAATTCCAACGAATGCACTTCTCGTTTGCTTCTGCATCTTTTAACAATATTACCATGAAGATCGGTCAATAATCATAGAAGCTACATAACTCTTTATGTACGGAAACACCCGTTTTTCTAGAATTCCAAATCTAAAGGGACCACCTACAGGTCAAAATTATTTACCGATTTTTTAAATTATTTCGCTATTTGGTAGCTAAACTAATACCCTAGGACCTTTTTTTTCATTTTCTCTTAAGTCAGTTTTGTTTCCGAAATATTTACAATTTAGTAAACAAACACCACCCAAAAAAGCCGGATTTTTTTGAATTTTGCAAAATTTCAAAAAAAGTTTCCAGTAGATATTCAAAATTCAAACGTTTACATGTGTCTCGATAAATTCCTCAACTTTTGGTACTATTTTCATAACGATCCTCTCAAAATCCTCGGAGATATGGTCAAAAATACGTCTCAGGCGATTTGCATCTGATAACCATTTTCAATGGTAAAACGATAATACATTCCGACTCGCAATTGTTTGTATCTACAAAATCAGCGTTTTCAAACAGCCTTTATCCTCCGTCAAAATTTGCAATTCTCTCCCAAATCCCAAATGTATTCCAATAAGAAGCCCCCATAATAACTGACGGGGATTTTAATATTCCCCCCGTTACCTGAAGAGCAATGATGGACGTACCGTATTAGTGTAAATTTATACCCTCTTTATTCTTTCAGTTGAGTCGTGATGGCGTGTGAAAGGAAATCCGTGGCTTTACCCCTGTCGTTCGCATTTTTAACTCTCTGGCCACGTGGTACAACTGCCTTTGTCCTACCTATCGGAAGACATGAACTTTTTTCCTGTTGGTTCGATTAACTAACCGGAATATTAAAACTATAATTTTCTTAGACCCCGTGGTCCCACCAATGATCGGACGAAGTGAACTTTTGATTTCCGGTTCGTTCGCGTACAATAATCATGTCTAGTCATGATTCACCATTTTGTTAACAGTTAACCGAAGGTGAACTTTCCCCCACGAAAACAATTAAGTAACGAAAATTTATTGTGGCCGATTCATACGCACGTAAGTGAAGTATGAAGTCACTATGAAGTGATGTGATTATATTTTTTTCCTGGAAAAGTTAGCTGATCACCGCATCTGTGTGTCACAAATACCGACTTTGAAATATGTAGAATCTAGTGTTTTAAAGCACAGAATTTAATTTGGATCCCATACCGCACTGACCACTTTTCCCAGCGTTGAGTGAGACCATAAAGTTAGTATACCTTCTAAGTATATTACAGCGAATTCACATTACGAAATTAGTAGCATGCATATTGAAAGTACTTTCGCGACACTAGTTGCTGTAATTATGTGTCTGTTTAATTAAAATAATAGTGTCGTGAAATCAACAATATAGCATGGCTCCGTCAACATCGAAATTTTATTTAGCAATGCAAGATGTTGTTATACAGATGTCAATACGTGTCAACACATAAAATAAAAATAATAACTCATTTCGCTGATATCTATTTACAAATTGTATATTTTTCTCGTCTGAGCAAGTTTTGACGCATTATAACCTGCTCATTAGCCGGGTCCAGACCAACCGAGCACGGCTTGCGAGCCACGCTCGGGCTTCCTGCTCGCGAGCCGTGACACCCGAGGCAAATTTGAAAAGTTGCGAGCGTGCCTCGCGAGCCAAGGTGAGCCGGTTTGAGCATTCAGTTTCTCTCCATATAACGATGAAAAACCACGTGTTATTAGCTGCTACGGTTGTACGGTTAGCTGCTATGTTGTCTCGATATTATATAGTAAAAATGAGAAAACAGAAACAATTTACCCTGGATTAAAAAAAATTACCAGAACCGAAACCAATACGGTAGGTAACTATTTCTATTAATCGAATACTGTCTTCTTTCACTGGCTCGCGAGCGTCGTTACGTCCGTCCACACCGCGCGATCTGCTCAGCCTGAGGTACCTTTGAGCATCGGCAAAAACCGACAAATTATAGCTCACCGAGCCAACGTGTGCCCTAGGCAGCCCGAGCCACGTCCACACAGGCCGAGGAATTGGCTCGCGAGCCTGCCTCGCGAGCCGATTCCTGCCGTGCTCGGTCGGTCTGGACGCGGCTTGAAGTTTTGTAGAAACGCTTTTACACCCTTGTATTGTTTTTTTTCAATTTTGTACCTACACATGCTATTATTTTAAAGCTTTGCTACGTTTTTGTTTCAATTTGCACTTATTTATATGCAAGTTAAATTGCAGTATAATGACCCTAGTGGGTCTTTAGTTACTGTTTGTTTAAACAAGCCTACTGTACCTATTTTTTTTAATACATTATGTTAATCAATATGGTAAAGGCATGGATTTAAGCATAAATACAGGCGCGAATATTGTTATGCCGGCACTACATTTTTGCCAATGATCAGCACAATGTATCGTACCGTACCTACATTGATGCTTTTGAGAGCACCTCTTTGAAGCATTTGTTACAAAACCGGCAACGTACGATGATTGTGCCGATGCTTGGCGAATATGTAGTGCCTGCATTACGTTGCCACGTCGTAATCAATGGCAAACGAAATTTCACACAGGAAAAGAGCTAGCTAGATTCTATAACCGTGTGTCCCAACAACGGATCGCTGGCAAAGACGGTAACGCGTCCGCAAGGTAACAGCTCTTTCATTTTTCCCAAGCAATTTCTCTTACACATGACCAGATCACAGTCGTATGACAGTATATTTTAGCTAAAGCAGTAGGGAAAGGGCCATTCCTTAAACTTTCTACTATGCACTCCCAGAGGCTAACCTGGGCAAGACTGGATTCTCATGCGGGAGAATACCAACCCTAGAGCTCCGATAAATATTTCCTGTCTTATCCAGAGTGCGTTCGTTAAACTAGGGCCAAAGTTAACATGGCGTTAGACTGCGGACTAATGCCATTTTAGCGCTAATCGTATTCAGAGTGACAGTTTAACGTTTAGTCCCACCGTTTAAGGATTAAAAGGTGCATTGTGATTGGTTTACAAGCACTAAATCAGGTTTTGTTAGAACAGTCTTGCACCCCAGTTTTGTGAAACATCTCTGAATAAGACAGTTAAGGTTTTAACTGATAGGTAATTAAAATAAACCGGCATTAGTTAAAAGTGCTCAACTCTAAGCCCGAAAAATTTACTCTTTTTTTATAAAATCCTACAATTAGGTACTAACTCATGATGGTAAATCCTAAGATTTTTTTTTGTAAAACCTAACATGTACAAATATATACGGGCTTTTACAGTAACATAATTTATTATACAGGGTGTTTGGTAATAGCCTTATAAAGCCTAATATGGTAGATAGTACCATCAAATTAAATCTGAAATAGCATACAAAAAAACAACATATTTTAGTTATTATTTTTTATATGACGCAGCTGATTTTTTCGCAATTTCAGAGTTGGTCTCATAATAAAAGTTGTTCAGTTTGATGGTCCCATAGACAGAAAATTTTTCGCTGCGCTCAAGAAGACCAACAAAGCGTGGAAAAGAGAAGTTAATATCATACGGACACAGTCTATGTAAAAAAGAGACAAAGGATCAAGTGACATGTGCCAACATTTTTACAGTAAGAGCCCCTAGCGTCCCGCCTAACAAATGGGCAATCACAGTTTGTTTAAAAATTTTCGCAGAATACCGTATGAGGATATTATCTGCAGCGTAGAGGATTGTCTAGTTAAAAATCAGATCAAAAAAGAGGACAGTGAAGCTATACGTCAAGATATTTCATCTGTTTTACGTCGTAGTAAACTGCCCAAGCAAAATCTTCCTTATGATGAAAACGTCGCGTTGAAGAACTTACGCACTAGACCTGAATTAACTATCCTTCGAGCTGATAAAGGTAACGCAACGGTAGTTATGGATACGTCGGATTATAACGCAAAAATACAAGAACTTTTGAGTGATGAGAAAACCTACAAACATGTTAAATGTGATCAAACCACCAAGATCCTTAATAACACGAAAGAACTCATCAAAAAACATTCAGAACAGTTAGATCTTGACGTCGATTATCTTATTCCATCCTGCCCTATACCGCCGAAACTGTATGGGTTACCGAAAATACACAAAGACAATGCTCCGCTACGTCCCATTGTAAGCCAAATTGACTCACCAACCTACAAATTAGCTAAACACGTAGCGAAAACACTCACACCACTGAGAGGTAATACATCAGCGTTTGTAAAAGATTCCTACCAGTTTGTCAGTGAGATACAACATCTACATCTCGCTGATGATGAAACTATGGTTAGTTTTGATGTTCAGTCCTTATTCACATGCTTACCAGTACAGGACTGCATTGATATCATCAGGAAAAAGCTAGTTGATAACAACATGCCAATTGAATATGCAGAACTACTAGAATTATGCCTAACATCTGGCTATCTGTTATGGAACGAGGAGTTCTACGTGCAAGTGGATGGCGTAGCAATGGGCTCTCCTGTATCCCCCATTGTTGCTGACATTTTCATGGAGGATTTTGAGGAGAAAGCACTAGCCACAGCACCAGTGACTCCCCGGTTCTACAAACGGTACGTAGATGACACTTTCACAATACTACCTAGAGACAGTGTCCCTGCTTTTCTTAACCATCTTAACTCCATAAACCCCAACATACAATTTACTATGGAGTTAGAGACAGATAATAAACTAGCTTTCCTAGACATTCTCATTATCAGGAATCCGAACCAAACCTTGAGCCATACAGTGTATCGTAAAGCAACCCATACAGACAGATACCTCAATGGTGACTCTCACCATCATCCTATACAGTTAGCTACCGTAGGGAAATCTTTGTTTCAGAGAGCCCGCGGCATCTGTGACAAACAACACCTGACGGCTGAGCTTCAGCACGTCAAACAAGTACTGCGTAAAAACAAGTTGCAAGTTCCACGCTTTCGTCACAGAAAACGCGACAAACGAGCCACAGTAGAGCGTCAACCTGCCATCCTACCTTATTTGAAGGGTGTCACTGACAAGATTGGAAACATTCTGAAGCGAGCGTCAATCAAAACTTACTTCAAGCCGCCGAAGAAGATCAACCAATTCTTACGACCTGTCAAGTGTAACATCCCCCTTCAAGCCGCAGGCGTCTACAAACTAGATTGTGACTGTGGGCTCTCCTACATCGGGCAAACAAAGAGAAGTATAGGGACCCGCGTTAAAGAGCATGTAGCTGACATGAAACATAGGCGCGATAACAAGTCTGCAGTGTGTGATCACGCCTTTGAGGGGCCCAACCATTACATTAGATTTGACAAACCCCAAATCCTTGCTAAGGAACGTAGATTTATTCCTAGAATGCTCCGCGAGGCTATCGAAATAAATAAATATCCTAATTTCAATAGAGATGATGGTTGGAAAATTCCACCAGCTTGGGACCCCATCATTCACAAGCTGAAGCCCCATACACACACTGCAAGATCTAATGATACGGTTAGTTCCTTTTGCAAATAAATTAATAAATATAAAAGACGGAGGTCGGCTTTCCTCTCCAAGTTTTATTTCGCCATTTCTTTCTTGGAGGGGCCTCCCAATTTTGTGAAATGGTGGTAGTTTCAGTAGATTCTCTCTCTTTAGCATTAATTAAATCACAAAATCAACTTAAACCAATTAAAAAGATAAATAAAATTGTAAAATATTAATTTCTGAACGTCTTAAAAAAAATTCATCGCTTGAGGGTAGGCTCACGAGTAGCTTCAGTCCCCCGTGACCACGGCAGCTGCAAAGGTGCCGAAACGTCGGAAAAATCAAAAATCAAACCAAATACCAACTAATTACCAAAGTACTTTCAATAAAACCGCGCTAGTATCCGTTAAAAAGTCTTTTATTTCATGTCTAGTGAGCGCGTAAGCTTGAGAAGTGAATATTTGTTAATCTTAATTATAATTTAAAATAAAGGTATCGTGGAGCCATGGTGTCTTGTGATCTTAGTAATTGTGGTGTGACAAAAAGAAACAATCCAAGTAATCACACTTTTCACAGGTAAATAAGATATTGCCACACATTTCTCTAAAACCAAATTTCGCTACATTTATTCGTTTATCGTCGAAGAAAACAGTATAGAACATAGTTAATTAATTTCCTTTGCCATATATAGTCATATTTTATGAATCTAAGTCATATTTTACGTATCATATAAAATGTATACGGAAAATTTCGGATCACCTGTTTATTGACATTGTTGTTCTTTGACATTATATTTCTATGGATGGTCCCTTTCTACCATATTCGGCTTTAGGCTATTACCAAACACTTTGCATACTGTGACCAGACACTGAGTCGTGGGTATATCGACAAATGTGACCGAATTTATACCGGCTCTAAAGTATTATGTGCGAAGTTCGAAGTTTCGGAGCGAGCGGGTTTTATTGCGCGTCTAACTGCACCCGACAATATCTATGTTGTTATACTATTGGAGTTTGGCGATAGTTTGTCGTAGTTTAGCCTTGATTGTGTGTGGTTTATGTAATTATGGTTACGTGATGTAGGTATTGGAATTACTATTCCTGTAAACAACATCAAATCATTGAGCAACATTATTGATATTGTTCGCGCAATATAACTTGAACCATAAACAAATGAGGCTTGCGCACTAAAGATGTTTGTACCTGAAATTTCTATTGCGCATGTCAAGTGGGACTAAAATATGGGTCAAAATTGTTTTGCATGTACTGCAATAATCAAACCAAAATTACATAGTTACCGTTTCAGTTTCGTTTACAGAAAAAATATTCGCTTTAGTTTTGTTAAAATTGTTGAAAAATATAGCTAGGGAGCCTAGATTGCCAATCTAAGACTATTTCAATAAAAATTCTAAAGCTAAACCAAATATTTTTAGGTAAATTAAGTATAACCTAAATGACAACGTAACGGTTTTGGTTTTATCGTCCAGAATTACCTCAATTAGGCCCTTGTACTTACAGTGACAAAATATGTATAAGTAAAAAAAAAGTATAATAAATAAAAGTCTTCTAAGATCTGGGTAGCTCAGCGGATAGAACATTCGCCCAGGTTTTGAAGGACGTAGATTCTACTCTAGACACATTTTTGTGTTAAATAGTTTGACATACCTACTTATCTTTATCCTTACTAATATTATAAATGCGAAAATACGATTCTTTATTTGTTTGTTACCTACGCCTTCACGTCTTAAGTACTGAACCGATCATCGCGAATTTTACATTCACGTTGTCAGGGGCACAGAGAAGGACATAGTGGTACCTTTTATTCCGAAAAATAACTATATTGTTCCCGAGGGATAGCAAAAAAACTTTTAACGCAGACGAAGTCGCTGGCGGCTATAATAAATATAATTGTAAATGCAAACTTCAATAACGGGAACGTACCCATACTACGTGACCCGTCAAGGGGAGGATGGGGGTCTTTAAAATACCACGCCTGGTCACGGGGGGAGGGGAGCCTATGTTTTGTCGCGTAGTTAATATTCTCAATGGAAATGTGGTTCTTTTTTTCAAGTTGTATTCAAATATGGCACGCAGCGAAATTTTTTTCTTCTTAATACATTTTTTCACTTTTTATTGTATGTAAAATTATGGTACATACTCTTGGCATTACATGCCAAACGCCTTACTAATAAAAAGACAAAAATGAGCAAAATTTTTTAGATTCTGTTAAAAATGATGTAAAACCATTATCTATGAAATACTACGTGAAAACCAGGGGGGAGGGGGGGGGGGTCTTGGCATATACTACGGGTGGTCACCAAGGGGGGGAGAGGAGTGAAAAATTGTAAAAAATGGGTCACGTAGTATGGGTACGTTCCCTGACGTGTAAGATTACGGTATTTTGCTTTTGAATTCCTAATTTGGAACCCTCATTCAAATTCGACTAACAACTTCCAAACAAACACTGAACCTTGGTGCTAAAACTACAATCTCCTTCTAACTACAAACTAAAGGTAAACAATTACTAATTAGACGAACGGTGCTACTCTACAATTTGTTTGAAATGGCAACATTAGAACACCTTCAGAAGAAATGTTAAATGTGAAGAGAACTTACTAATGATTTAATTTAAATTATTAGGTACTAGCTTCCGCCCACGACTTCCGTCAGCGTGGATATTCGAGAAAATCCTTAGGGACCTTTTAACCAGGATAAATAGTATTCTGTTTTGGTTTCATCAAAATCCGATTAGCTGTTATCACGTGAATAGAAGATTAATCATGTCCACCGTGTTGGACTTCAAATAAATACCATTTTTGTAATCAAAATCTCATAAAACCTCAATAACGACATCCTAATCTTACCTTAATAACAACAGGTATGGACTCTACAGCATGAACATCAATAGATTTCCCGTAACAATAAAAAGTGGTGAATAAACAAAAACTCACAATATTTAACCGCCTCTGTGGTCTAGTGGTTCGTCCACCCGTGTCCCGGGTTCGATTCCCTGGGGGTACAATTTGTACTAGGTTTGCATGGTTGTAGGACTTATTTCAAGTCCACCTGGCTAGCACCACCATCTTACCTAAGTCTGACGCCATAACAACAATTTAAAAATTGTTGTGTTCCGGCAGTTAGAGGTAAGATAGCCAGTCTCTCAGTGTGGTGAGGATTCCGAGTGTAGTACGCAGCCACGCAGTACATAGTCACTTAATATCACATGACGTGAAGGCCAAGCTCCCGTTGTGTATAAAAAATAGAAATAGTTTCACGAAAGCATATCAAAATACAACTAGGGTAATATGAGATTTAATAAGTACCGCATGCAGCCAATGCGAAAAGCAGCTGCAGGATTTTATGAATTTTCCGACCAAGCTGCACAGTGAACTTCAAAATGGTTGAATATTTCAGCACTGAAACCTTTACAAGCATTCCTTACATGTTCCTTTCCTATGTCGGCTGAGTGTAGCTTATATTACAAGCTAACTTTGTAAGTTAGTCTGTTAATTAAAATACACTACCTAATCAAAGTTTAAATAAAATTTGATGATTTGTGACTTTATCCTTACTAATATTATAAATGCGAAAGTCCGTTTGTTTGTTTGTTACGCCTTCACGTCTTTACTACTTAATTTTGCATAAACGTTCCCAGGGGTACAGAGAAGGACATGGGGTACTTTTCATCCTGAAAAACACTATTGTTCCCAAGGGATAGTAAAAAACTTTTCACGCAGATGAAGTCGCGGGCGGTCGCTAGGTTACGATAAACAAAGTTATATGAAAGTTACCAAAAAAAATCAATGTTTTGGTACCTACCTATGTAGCGTAATTTGCATTTTAATTTTATGAAAATTAATACTATATTTACGAGTTTTTTATAATGAATTTGCCAACTCTATATTTTTTACAGTCCTCTAAAAACCTCGAATCTTATTTATGTATTTATAGTGAAAATTATAGCAATAAGATTTAAATTTAAACAACATACACAAATCATTGTATCGTTCAATTTAATTTAAGCATTTTTTATTACTGTGCTTTTCATGTTTCAATTAATAATTAACATACAATGGCAAAATAACGAATGAAATGTGGTTTTATTAACTTCTCATATTCGGAATATGTATTAACGAAAGTATTAACTTACTTAAATGCATTGAAAAATATACAACAAAGTAGGTAGATACTTAATCAACCATATTGCGGTTATAGTGTATGTACCTTCTTCTTCTTCTTATCAGTGCAGGCGGTTTCCGCAACTTGACGTCTATTGTGCCTATTTTGCGTCGGAGGATGTGTGGTCGGATGACTCCAGCCAGCCCAGCTCAGCCAGGAACGCTCCAAGGACTTTCACGTTCGTAATCGCTTCCTGGACACTGCCCGGCGAGCCGAGGTATCTCGCCCGTTAGGGGCCATCCCTCTGCATTCCAGCAGAACGAGGGCGGCTGTTTCTTCTTCCTCCATATGTACCTATGTGCTGACTTCATCAGTTTCAAACGAACTTTTCAAAATTAGATTGAAACCTTCCGACTTCAGTTAACCCCGAAATCAAAGTTTGATTAAAAAGCTTTATTTGAAATCGGAATCCAGAATTAGGCATCGGTTGTCCAAACTTCCATATAATTACTGTCAACTCAGACCTTTTCACATTACTTAGGGATGAGCAGCGCGACCGGAGCGAATAATCGAACCGATTCAGAATTTAATCATTATAATTGGTAGCGGTCGGCCGCAGTCGGTCGGCGTCGGCGAATCGACTCTAGAACTTTCGGTGACCCGGGAAAGTTGTCCAAAGTGAACGATGAGGGTATTAAGGGAAGCGACGTCTTGGAAAAGGCTTGCCATATGCCGTGTTGATATTTTCGTTGACATGTGCGAAGTTTTCGTTATTGCAACTTATCGATTTTCACATCTCGTTTGCGTTGTTTGTTGAAGTCATGTGTGAAGGAAGATGAAATACTATTAAAGATGAAAGATTATTTAATTTAAGAAGTAATTGATTGGGGTGATTGTGATGTTTTTTTGGAAGGAACGAGTTCGAATATTGCCCTGTAGTAAGTTTTACTTCCTTTTTTAGTTTAAGTTTTACAAATTTAGACTATACCTCAGGTTGTCAGGTTGTCCCCCAATTTTAGATAAATTATGGGAAAAGAAATAAAACACTTAAAGAGGCTAAATGAAATGCAAGAAACTCAAACTTTTTATCTACTTGCGCTCCAATGTTACCTAAGATAAGAACCCGTAACACTAGACTCCATCTTGGCTCCATCACAAACAGCAATAATTTCTTCATCCCAAGTTCATCCTACATCACCAAAGTACAGTCCGCACAAAAAGCACTTCACTAAACATCGCGCACAGCAGTCATAAACAGGACTACACAGGCTCCACATGAGAATAGTGTACTTTACGACCCCGAGACTTGGTGTATTTTTCGCTGCACGTAAAACTAAATTTTAAAACCGAGCAGAAACATCCCGACAGCTGCGTGGTGTTAACTAAACAAAGAGAGAGAGCGACAAGATGTGACACGGAGCTAATTAAGAGTGCGGATTTGTTTACTCACCATTTTCCGTGGTGAATATTAATTAGTGAGCGACTGGCGGTGACGGAGCGTGTTCTTGCCTTTGCGATTAAAGAAAAAGTTTATATACAAAATTAACAAAGCTTATGAGAATTTTGTTTGTCTAAAAAGAAAGAAAAGATGCAACAAAACTTAGATCTGAATACAAAGTATGTTCATATATTGACTTTAAGAGTGAACTGCTGATAGTTGATGTTCATCTGAATATCCAACACATACATAGTAGACAAAGTACGAATAATATGTAGTACTAACTTAGTGAAAACAGAATATAATTATTAACTTGATAGAGTTAAGTAGTATTACAGCCCTAATTTGTTTTCTTGCTAAATGAAGGCATCTAGAGATATGACCAATTATAACATCCAAGTGCCCGGTTCGATATTATTTTGGTGTACCTATTCATAGTCTTAAATCTGAGACGTTCTCTACTCTAAATCTTTAATTAACGCTACCTGCTCCATCCAGCCGTTCTAAGTCTCGCGTTTACACCCATGAAACTATTTTTGCTCCCCTCGCGTACAAATTTAGTCTTCTCCGCTGTGGTACTAATTGACGCTTTAAATCTGTCCACGCCTTTTCGTAGTTACGCTCCGCGGTTTATTATTTTATTAGAATTATGTTATGAGTTATGAACGTGAGTGTACCCCCTAATTATGTTTGTAGTTTCTTTTGATATATGGTCAGCCTTTGTTGTACGTTTTGTGGGACTTGTAGAATTTATTACGTATGTTTTATTTCGAGGTCGTTGGCGATGGTATTGTCTTAATAAGTATGAAATTATACAAGGTTATTTTCAGTTAATACAAAACCTCTCGTGGGGTTGATCAGACCATTTCATTATGGGACCAAACTTGAAATCGCGAAAAAAAACTGCTGTTTCATACATTTCGATGGAGTAGGATTGTACTTTTGTATTATTATTATTATTTTATTTATTTTATTCTTTATGCACAATTGTACAATGGCGGACTTAATGCCTTAGGCATTCTCTACCAGTCAACCTTAGGGTGATGTGGAGACTTTGTGTGGTAGGGTGCACAACCAGGGTAAATAAGAAAAAAAAGAAATAATATGATATAACTACATAGTTAAAATAAAATACTCAACTACTATAAATAAAACATATTATAACATACATACTAACATAAATATAAATAAAGTATATAAATAATTATTAATATAATATATATGTACATATATATATAAGCATATATAATTATATATAAAAGTTATCAACGAATATCAATATTTAAGAACGATCTGCTTGCTCCGTGAGGAATTTGCGCAACTTAGTCTTAAATGCGTACCGACTGGTGGACATTCTGAAGTCAACAGGGAGCGCGTTCCACAGCGAAATAGGATATACGAAGAAAGAAGAGTGCATGGTATCAGAGTGATGAGAAGGACAGCTAAGAAGACGGTTAGAAGAGGAACGAAGAATTTTGTCATGAGAAGAAGATAAGTATTGGAAATGCGAAGTGAGATAAGAGGGAGCGTTAGGGGAGCTTAATAGAGAAAATAGAGTGGTCAAGGCCCGCATACTTCTGCGCTGCCGAATGGGCAACCATTTTAGCAGCGATCGGTGTGCGGACACATGATCGTACTTGCGGAGATTAAATACGAATCGAATGCAGTTATTCAGAAGACGGTCGAGTTTATTGAGTAGATCTGCATTCAGGTCGAGGTAGCACACATCACCATAGTCGATAATAGGGAAAATTAAGGTCTGCACAAGCATTGCTTTGATGTTCGATGGTAAGAAGTTTTTAAGGCGGTATAGATAACGCAATACTCCTGTAACCTTCTGACAAATACTTATTACTTGAGCTTGCCAGTTTAACCTAGAATCTACATGTAAACCCAGATCTTTCACACTAGGACTTAGTGGAATTGGATTGCCGTCGAAAACAATTGGAGACAGATCAGTAGGGTCACTCTGGACACCATCCGGGGACTACCTACTAACACAGCTTGGCATTTATCAGGATTGACGGCAACACCGAAGCAGTCAGACCAGTGCTTAATGTGGTGTAGGTCAATGTTTAAAGCATTGATAGCATCATTCAAATCATCGACGCGATCCTGGGCATATATTTGTAAATCGTCAGCGTAAAGATGATACGAACACTGAAGTTTATGAGTGATGAAATTAATAAAAATTGAGAAAAGAAGAGGAGAAAGAATGCCGCCTTGGGGAACGCCAGTATCTAAATAAAGCCAAGATGAGGTTGACTCATCAAACTGCACCGCCTGCTGACGTTCCCGAAGATAAGATGAAAACCATTCCAGTACCTCATCAGAGACCATAGATGGGACAATATGGAAAGAAGGATGTCGTGACTGACAGTATTAAAGGCGTTGGAAAAGTCAATAAGTACCAGGCCGGTTACTTTACCGTCCTCAACCGCTGCCCTAATATCGCCAGTCACTTTGAGGAGAGCGGTAGCAGTGCTGTGTCCGGGTCTGAAACCGGACTGCAAAGGACTTAAAAGGGAATTATGATGGACAAAGTGGGAAAACTGCTTGTGGACACAGGCCTCAAGCACTTTGGACATGAAAGGAAGGATGGAGATTGGACGGAATTGGTTGGGATGAGATGGATTAGTGACTTTGGGCAGAGGACGGACATAGGCTTTCCGCCAATGTTTAGGGAAAACACCGGAATCAATGGAACGGTTTATGATGTGGGTGATAGCCGGTAGTAGATGTTCCAATAAAGTAACTATCATGCGGCGACTTATGCCATCGCAACCCACAGCATTGGATTTTATGGAAAGGATAATCTTTTTGATCTCATCTTCGGTAACTGGAGAGAAACGAAACGGGGATATATTGGGACGCGTTAGACTAGCTATAGAGGCAATGGTACGTGAGGTTGATGCACGATCTAATTTCGATGAAGTGGAGAAATGGAGATTGAGATCATGAAGTCCAATTGAGCTAGGTAGGTCCAAATGTCGCGCTTTGCCTATACCTAGAGTTCCAAGAAACTTCCAGATATCAGCAGAAGAGGAGGATGATATGTTGTTGAGAATATGGCGGCGTTTAGCGTTACGTATCATCTGGTTACACCGGTTTCTGGCAGCTCTAAAAGAATTCCAGTTATCCTCCTGACGATCCCTTCTGAACTTGCGAAAAGCTCTGTCTCTACGCCTCATCGCCATTCGAATGCCTTCGGTCATCCAAGGCGCTGGTGGTCGCTTAAGTTTTATCTTTTTAACAGGAGCATGGACATCATAAATAGCTAGCACCGTTTCGTTGAAGATCCGGACCTTCTCATCAACAGATGTAGCTTGAACCAAGGGGTCCCAGTTGATCACGGATGCATCTTTCTGCAGCTTGGCAACGTCAATTTGTGCAAAACAGCGCCTGTGCAGGACCTTTGGGATAGGTTTCGGGGGTTTTAGGATATAGGATAGGAAAATTAGGTCGTGACGGGAAAAACCAGGGGCTATATGTTGACCGTGTGATGGGAAGAGGGAAGGATTGGATGTGAAAATTAAGTCGAGCAATGTATCATCACCATCAAGGTTATGGTGAGTGGCTTGTAGAGGCAGGGCGTGAAGGCTGGTCGACTTAATTATATCTAGGAGTTTTTGGGACCGAGGGGAGTTGGGTAATAGGATATTGGTATTAAAATCACCCATGATGATGTGATGTGTATACTCGGAACCCATAGATTCTAAAACTGATTCAAAATCAGTGAAATAGTCGAGAGAGGGGGGACAGTATACCACACCAACATTTGCTTTACTGGACCCTGTTCCTACATCCAGAAAGAGATACTCAGCGGGTGAGCCGGGGCTGGAAGAAGCTAATATTTTATAGTTCAAAGAGCTACGAAGATAGATAGCAACGCCACTCCCACCACGACCACAAGCCCGGTCATGCCTAATGAGATTAAAACCAGGAAGAGAGTATAGAGAAGATGGAAGATGTGGTTTTAACTAAGTTTCCGAGATTAGGAGAGCATGGATATTTTGGCCAGTGAACACTTCCAGCTGATTTTTTTCGACCTTGTAGAAAGTTCGTAAAAGATGAAACGATACCAATATTTAGTCTGTGCAATTATTTTGTAAATTATAATCATAAAGTCGATCAACTGCTCATCATCTTAAACAAGTTGTTGATCAACTTAATATGTTGATCAAAAATTCGAAATTACGAGGCGACAAGCTAACCTTCAAAGTACCTTTGCCTATTATGATATACGACTATATATGTGGTGCAATAAGTTTTCTTTTAATCAGCATGATTATAAAACCTTGGCCTAAGTTTTTTACCGGAAGCGGTTCAGTCTCATTGTAGAGTTTTAGAGAGCCTAATTTGAACTAAAAATGTATGTTAATAGTTCAAAATATACTTCAAATCAGTAGATTAATCATACCGTACAAGCATACTGAAAACTTTTAGATTATACAAGGTGTTTAGTAAAAGCCTTATAAAGCCGAATATGGTAGATAGGGACCATCAAGCTGAACAACTTTTACTATGGAACCAACTCTGAAATCGCGAAAACAAAAATCAGCTGTATCATACAAAAATTATTAACGAAAATATCAAAATGTATGAAACAGCAGATTTTTTTTCGCGATTTTTGAGTTGGTCCCATAGTAAAAGTTGTTCAGTTAGATGGTCCCTATCTACCATATTCGGCATTATAAGGTTTTTACCAAACACCTTGTATATTTTGCCTTCCTTCTTACCTATGCGTGTTTTAATTCAATAATCAGTACGCATGGAAATTAAGGACGTCGTTTAACAAAGCTGACGTACTGAAATAGTTGAAAACTTTTATTTCAATCCAGTACTGCGTCAGACAGATTTATTTCCAACAAGCTCTATACCCTAACCATGTTTGCGAGGGTCGGCAGTAGAGTGACGCACTCGTTGCGGTCGCGTCAGAATTATGCCATAAATCTCGCTTGAATGCAGCTAATGCTGTAAAGCTTGGGTCCTGGTAATACCACCAAATTAAGTCTGTGTCCTATGCTGGCAGGTCTACGGTCCCTTGAAGCTGTGGAAAAAATCTAACTTCTAAGTTTACGTAAAAAATATACCTACAGCCGATTATGCCGCAAAAGACGCATACATATTTCGACACTGTCAAGGGTTAATATCGTTTTAAAATCTGACAGTTCTATTAATTTGTAATTAAATCATAAAAAATATAGTCTTTATTTAAGTACATACTAACAAATGGGTTTGAACCTATTAGTAAGAGAAGCTGGCATAGTGGTAACCATTAGGTTTGTTTTTGACGGACATTTCGGAAATAGCGATTTTTCCGATCAAAATCAAAAATTGTGGTTACCACTATGCCAAAATGTTCAAAGCCTTTTGTACGGAACCCGTTGGCGAGTCCGACTCGCACTTTTCCGGTTTTTTTTTAATCGGTGCAATAGTTTTACTAAATATACAGTTGCGCTATCTCATATTTCATAAAATTTCGCACTTCATTACATAACTTTAAAACCACCAGTAAATCATTATGCGTCATGATGATGATCAACAACAGTGTCGAACGTATGATCTGCCTTTTGATGCATTCTTCTTTTATTCTTTTCTTATTCTTCTTCTTTCTGTCAAGGTAATTGCGGAATATAAAAAAAATACGGAGCTTGGTCCAAAAACTAATCCTTGCTGTTGCTGATATTGTCTAATATTTACAATCAGTCTGGTGAATACAGCATTCAAGCACCATTGAGATTCCATCAACCATTACTCTGAAACGATTTTATAATGTTTTATGCTCTCTTTAAAATACCGTCTACACATAAAGATAAATCTAAATAACAATAAACTTTCCAACGACATTTAGAGATGGCGCCACATGTGCGATTTAAACTACGTTAATACAAATAGATCGCATACTTTTCAATAAGTAAAAAGGTTGTAAAATACAGAACTAGAAAAGCTCACGAGCTCAGAGATGTAATCTTAAGTTACGGAGATTTCTTATACACTTTTATAAAGACACCGCTTAGGATGAAAATCTCGTCGTTTTCATAAATAAATTTAATAAAGTTTCTTGGTGTATCACTATCTAATTTGAAAACTTTGACTGATCAAGCCAAATCAATCAAGCCAAATCAGCCAATCTTAACCTGTTGTAAATTTTTGCATCTTTTGACTTTTGCCATATTGCACTTTTAAATAAAACTTAACATCAGTTGCGTAATAAAATAATCTATAAATACAACGCATAAATAATATATTTGAACTTATTTTATTTAAATACTAGTAAGTATATGTGCTTCTCGGCGGCGATTCGTGGCGTGTATTCAGTTTCAAAGAAAAACATGATTGAAAAGCTTGTTAGAGTTACTAACTTAACATTATTTCGTATTGAAATCTAAAAAGCATTCTTCAAGTTTATCTCTAGAAATAGGTAAAGAAATATTTTACTCTTTATTACCGCACAGAACATTAGCCAAAAAAATGAGACAGATGGAATCACAGAACGTTACTTTGACAAATCTGTGACGCGCCGACGAACGGGCGGACTTCGGGCTGAGTTGCCGATCAAACAGAGATTTGGCGCGATAAATCATAAGGAACCCCCTATGTATCCGGTGCCTGAGGCGGTGAACATAGGTTTTTTCGGATATTTTCGTATATCTGTGACGGGTAGGGCTGCCAACCACCGATTAGGTATAAGAACTTTGTTATTAGGCAAGGCTCCAATACTTTTTTTTTTTTTCAATCTGGTACAGATGCATTATTTAGTATTTTTCGATAGATAAATATTTTTATCATTATGAATTTTCATAATCATGTCATTTGACATGAATTAGCATTTATTAGCATTATATTTTATCTTTTTTTATGATAGTATCTAAAAATATAACAACGACGTCATTTTCTGATTAGTAACTTTTTATATAAGTTTATTTCAATTTTAAACGTGGGGCGGCAACATAAGAAACATTTTGTATGTTTTACGAAAAACGCCCTAATATACAATATGAATGAATATGATTTTTTCTACTTATTTTACTTATTTATGGACACAACCCTAACGATAAAAATAACGGGAGATGTTTTAATCTTTGGAATTCTTCGGATCTATAGAGAGTTTTATCTCCGAAATTAGTATCGAAGCCCTTTACACCTGTTTGATATTTATAGACAGTAAACTTTTGCTGCTGAATAAGTATAATAATCCTCATCAAGAAACATTATTTGGTTAAAGAAGTTACAATTTGTTACATTTCGCTTAAAATATTTAAGTAATAAAAAGTGTAACTCTTACAACTAACTAACTAAACTCATCTTTATCTTATCTAGTTACTAGTAACAAGCACGATCGACCTATTTAATTGATTCGACTGAGAGAGCAATTTTTTTTCAAAGATCTATTTATAATTTTCAGGGTATTTTTTATTGTTTACATATATAACGTACTATTTACATTATAATAAAACAAGTTTGGTTAAAACTTAAAATAACATAAAAGAAATCACTATTTCCTACAATGTTTGTATAAGTTACAATGATTTTAGTGGGAACGTTCCCTAATAAACCTCGATATTTTTTTCATCTTGATAGACAAACATCGTCATAGTTCAGTCGGTTTTCATGAACTATTCATAGACTTAGTCAACGATATGTCAAAACAAGTTTAGATGCGTCATGCGCCAACATCATGCAATTTAAAACAGCGACAGGTACTGCAGATACACACATTGACATATTATGTCGAGAGAGGGACAAAAATCAGCGCCACCATACGGAATACTTGTCGTTAGAAAGAGATAAACAGACATCATAAGTTTCGTCTGATACGCTGCATGCTCATTGGCGCGATCATGGGAGTGACAGTCGTAATGCTCGCTCTTTGTAAAAATATGGCCGATTAGAGTAATACAAAATACGAAAATACATTTTACGGTTAAATACAGTACTTACGTATGAAATGAAACATTTTTCCGATCTCTGACTGTTGCTGTATAATTTGCACATCGTTTAAAGACGCAGGAAGGCATTTTTGATAAGGATATCACGGTTTTTTAGTGTCTGACTGACGAGAGTGGTGTGTGTTTACGTGTCACGAGCCTGTGCCTGACTAATTGAAAGTCGGGCAATTACCTGACTTTCGTCTTGCCATTGTGGAGCGCGGGTAACGTATCTAAACTTGTTTTAACATATCGTTGGACTTAGTACACAAATCTTCCCCCAGAATCTACCTCCACATTTATAATTGAAAATTATAGTAAAATCCCTACGGTAGCTTCTGAGATTAAACTATTCAGACAGGATGCTCAACATCTTATCTTAGAGGTACCTACCTACATTTATAATTCAATTTGAAGTTAAACTAAGCATAAAGAAATATTCTAAAGGAAAGGTACAAATTGGTTTTAAAATAAAGCTAAAAAGTTTGTAATCACTATACGAGAGTGTGATGATATTTTTTCTATAGTGAGCTAAAAATAATAACAATAAAAATGCTTTGTTAACAGTTTCCATAGAAAAAAGTGGTGAAACAGCCCTAGTAAGTCTACCCTAGTAAGCTAATGGCGATAAATGTAGACAAAATACGACTAGTAGTAGGGTCACAGTGATACCATTACCGTCATGCTAGGGTACCGCACTTTTAGTATGAAAATGTTAGGTACGAGTACGACTCGCCTCCACGGTAGCTGTAAGCGGAGCCACTACACCTCTCCTCATCTTTTCCGTGTGAACACGGCCTAATTTCCACACTTGCAAAGAAAATATACCGTTTACAAACAAAATATTTTTCCTTGTCACTAAGCAAACCCTCCCACATCAGACTTTTTGTGCTTTCACCGAAAATCAAATATATATAGAACTCATTTTTTTCAACAATAGATCCACCAAGGAGTTTATCATTCCATTGAAAAGAAAACAAACTCGTTCATTATTAGCTTCCGCGCTCTCACCAAGCATGGCGAGATTGGCGAGCAATAAATCCGTTTTAGCTAGCCGTAATCTTGGCAAGCGGGCTTTCCTGCCAGTTAGCCAAACATAAGACTTGACCAGAGTATGGATATTAGATAAAATGTGACTCACCCCTGATAGTGCGAAGAAAACGTATGAAAAGACGGAGCTGAGTTCAAATTATCGCACGTAGTCGAAAGTTCTTGAAATAAAATCTTTTGTGAATTAAAGTTATGCATGTGGAGCAGTTTGACAGGTTACCTTCTGGTTTTGTTTAAAAATGGAACATTATCTGATCCAAACTGACCAAACTGACCTCGATACGTTTAGTTTTACTTTGATCATAAATACCACAGTATATATGATAAGTTTTTTCAAAACAGTAGAGGAGCTAACGCCACTTAGGCCCTTTTGTCATTACACTGCATAAATGCAGACCAAATGTTTTGGATTTTTTGGGGGACATATTATGGTAAAATGTACGTTAATATTATTTCTATTTATTTGATATCATCATTGAATTAAAAGTTATCCTAACTATCATAACCTAATATTTTAAGTGTGAAAGTAAGTTTGTTTGTTAAATGAAATTTTGCATACGCGTTGTCAGGCGGGGTTACAGAAAAGGACATATAAAATACCTTTCATCCTAAAAAAATCTGTCTCTGAGGAATAGAAAAATAATCGTCCACGCAGATGAAGTCGCGGGCGGCCACTAGTTGTTCATAATATATTTTTAAGAATATTATAATTAAAATATTATGACGTAATACAAAACACTTGACAAGCGTTTGTAAACTAGCGAATCTAAGAAAGTTTTCGCTGTCTTTTCAGTTCGAAACTTGTTCATATGTAATTAAGCAGTTCTGCAGTTTGTAATTTTCTTGCTGATGTGAAATTTTACACACAAGTATGGCACAAAATTCAAAGTTAACCCACTTTAAATCAGGGTTTGAAAAGATATAAAGTAAAAGATTCGGCATAAATATTTATGAAGTCGGTATGTAGCGTTTAGCTACAAAATATAAAATCGTTTCGAAATAAATTTTGATTTCACTCAGATTTTTTGCACTTTCCAATAACATAATAATATTATGTAAAATACCAAGCTTTTTTCATGTAGAAAAAAAATGATTGATAAAATTTAAATGGAACCTCTGTGCTTCCAAACTTTTTTGGAACTTTAATATTGCCAGAGTACATAAACGAATATTGGAAATATCCTCGCTCAGTCCGCCAGCGGACAAAAATCTATTCCAGATGTATGAATCACAAAGAAGTCTTTTGAATTTCAAAAGGGTGCCTCCTGTTTAATAGACAAAGGTTATTGACTTTTTACCTTTCCATAGATTAAATCGGCTCTCGTATGCCAGTCACTTGCCATTCCAATGAAATCCTTTGAAAGAGATTTTGCTGAAACTACTCAACTAAAGATTTTTGTAGGTAATTGAAATCTTTTAGCGATGTTTGTTTTCTTGATTTTTGTTAAAATTAAGGTTTAACGTTATTTTCTTTTGGTGATTTTGTTTTTATTAGACAAATAACTTATGTGGGATTTACATGGGTTGATTAGAACTTTTTTACTTTCGGGAAACATGTGAATGACTTATTCGCGGGTCTCGATAGCTCCCCGACCTGACGACACGACGCCATTATCGCACGAATTCAAGGAATTTAATTGGTCACCAATATGTTTGATAGAATGAAATCATTATCAAATATTTTAGTCAATGCCAATTATTCAACATTAGTATGTTTGATCCCGGATATAATGCAACTAAAATTCTCGCGAACTTGCAATGATCGCATAATCGCGTTGTATTAGGACGCTTTAAGACGATGACCATCGCCAGTAGTGTAGACTAGTGAATTAGTATAATTTTATGCGACATTAAACGTTTGGGGTTTGTACAAAAGTCGATTCGAAGATTAGGAATATTATCGGCTACGATAATCAGAGAGAGAGAGAAAGAGAGAATATTCAAAAATAAATAAAAAATTGTCAAAGACATAAGAATTTTGTAACATAAGAAAGACATAAGAAACCATGGGTTCTATTTAACCGCTAGCCAAAGGCATCAGCTATTAGCTACCCAAATGATACCTACATTTCCACCGCGTGTCAAACCAAGGCTAAAACTATATTCTTTATCACATTAAAGCAAGCTACATCAATGCTTTTAGAATTTTAAACTGGTGGCGTAGATTTAAAAATAAGACGACATTTAAGCAAACAGCTCTCAAGCACAGAACGTTTTAAATTTTAACTGAAGAATAAAACGTTAGCGAAGCATATTAATCACAGCTATAAGCAGTAAGTTCTTAATGGATTGCGGCTTACTTCAGCCTGAAATCTTTTCAGGAGAAAATAATACATTCTTCAAACTTTGGATTGCATTAATCATGACATCATGAGATGAAAGGCGCAATCTCCATATTTTATTTCTGTCTCTCTATTCAAAAAAATCGTTCTTAGAATGATAGCCCTCTTTGTAAAAAATGAACCATAGAAGGTTTACATTTTTATTGCACTGAGTAAAGCCTTCAATAATGTTATTAGTTGATTTTATTTTGTTTTATAATTAATTATTTAAATATAACACTCTTCTACAAAATGTACAACAAGCATGTTTATTTAAAAAAAAAATATGTTTAGAAATAATAAGTGTATTGGTACATAAATTAATATCTCGTTTGCTGTAATGTTTACAACAATGACTTGTGTTTGTGCAAAAGGGAAACTCTAATTGAAATATATTTTTGAGGGGTCACCAAAACAGAATATATGTCTGAAGAATATCGCACTGTAGAGGTAGGTACTCTATAAAAATTCAAATGGAGATTTTAAGTCCAAATCATCCATAAGTAGTGCAAAACATTTATAAATACCTCATCAAATCAAATAAGATTTAATTAATTTCTCCAAATTGATTTACTAACAATCATTTTGAACGATTTAAAAGCAACATATTTTCAACTAGCAGAAACAGCAATTTAAGTTTTGTATCAAGAGCAGTACTTATTACATTTTAACATGCGACTTTTTCTTTGTCTCTTTGAAATTACATTCACAGCTGCTCAGATGACCATGAAATCTTCACAAACTCTTTTAGATTCATCTACTTGTTAGGAAGAACACTCTTTTATATATAAATCACGGTTCTTGACAGGCTTTTAGGGTATTGTACGTAAATCTTGTTCAACACATAGTAAAACGGCCTGACAGGTTAAAATTTATTATTATTTAATTACTTTTTTGGCGGCAAAATATGTATTTTTACTTTTTTTGCAGAATAAATAGTTCTTGTTTATAAAACAAACAAAAATTAACTACCTAAGGATCTGTTTACTAACAGATAAAAAAATATAATTTTATCTGTTATATTTTTTTTTTAAATAACTATTTAGTTTTTATAAAAAAACTAGCGGCCACTCGCGACTTCGTCTGCGTGGAAAGTTTTTGCTGTTCCTTTGGGAACAATACTTTTTTTCGGGATGAAAGGTACCTTATATCCTTTTCTGTACTCATGACAACGTGTATGTTACATTTCATGATGATCGGTTCAGTAGTTAAGACGCGAAGGCGTAACAAACAAACAAACAAACGGACTTTCGCATTTATAATATTAGTAAGGATATCATCTTGTAGTATGGTGTCTTTTGTTTCTATTAACATATTTTCGTAAAATGTCGATTAATGTAGCTTTCTTAACTGTTTATTTCACTCTCCGAAGAGTTCATGAATCACTTTACCTTGTTATTCTCAGCCTGAAAACGCGACTAGCGACCGAGTTAATTTCTAGTACGTAGCGTAGGTTATTGTGAGTTATAGCGAATAAACGAAGTACGTTGAGCGTTTCAGCCACGCAATGAAGAGATAATTAGCACTTCGCGACATCGGTCGCCCTTTCGCTTAGCCAGACAATAATGCTACATCCAACGCTATCATCTCCAAGAGAAACCAAACAGGCTTACTAAAATGGAGATCCACAAAGGTCGAGCCATCAAAATTCATACAGACTAATTAACATTTTGACTACATTACTAACAGTGCCCGGAAAATTCGGTGCGAGCTATAACGAAAGTTGGGCGATATCGATTAGACACAACATCTGTCCTCCGCACCCAATAAATATGCAAATTCAGCTCGGAAATACTCCTATGAGAAAAGAAACAGGGTGTTTATTCTGGAATCGCACGATATTTCTCTCGGTTGTTTATTTAAGGCCGCAAATTGCGCGCGGCGAGATGGTGCGCCGTATCCTGATAGAATCTTTAGTTATACACCTTGTTTTGACACGAAATCAAATTACACGTGTGCTACCAAAATAAGTTCCGGCAAAATAAGCAATGCGATGTTTTGTTTACGTTTCAGTTATCTTTTGAATTGGATTTATCATCATTCGATGTTGTTATTGCACAGTTATTGTTAAATTCTCTAACTACCCGTGGCGAGGGGTGAAAGTACGGCGAAGGTAAGCCATTCAACAAAAAATGTTATAACCTTATTATAACATTATATTTACCTTTGAACGCCTACCCTTAAACGGCTTACCTTCGCAATAATTTCACCCCTCGCCACTGATAGTTATATGTAGAATCTAACCAAATCTATATTTAGCAATATCAAAGTAACTTTTGTAGTCAAGCAAGACCATGGTTCTAATAAAAATGTTTATAATACAAGGCGCCTTTACAAAACATTTAAGAAATACTATGTATTTTAAGTAAATATTTATTTTTCCGAAAATATACATTTTCTTTCATCGTGTGTCTTGTTATGTCACTCTTAAACTGGTAGGTAGATACCTCAATATTTATCAAATTTAAAGCGAAGAAATAAAATTTTCATTTTATCATACCCCACACATTCGAACGGTTTAAGAATAATTTCTTAATGGAAACCACTGACGAGAAACTTATTAATTTTTTGATAAGGTTATTTCGCTTATTTGATATTAAATATTTTATATCCCAAGGACTAAATAAGCTCGGAATATTCAATAAAAACATACTGACGGAGGGTAAGGGTGGGCACGTAATCTGATTTAGAAAAGCAATATAGTTTGTAAGTAAATTGTTTTTAATAAAATGTTTTCCTACATTGTATATTATCCACTTCAAAGTGTAGAAATTTGATGATCTTCTTTTTCAATCATATCAACCACACTGCCTCAACAAAGATTTCCACGACGATCGATCTACATAGGTACAGTCAAAGATATATCGGGTCATTTTGAACATACCATTCAAATTTTGAGGATGTGTTCAGTCCATGAAGCTGAACAGCTTTTTCTAAGGAACACATGGTCAAATAATGTAAAATAAAAATCGACTTTCCATACAAATCAAAGAGATCACGTGATCAACTTAGTATGGGTGAACAATATTTTGTGGCAAAATTTGACCCATGTTTCTTACAGAAAGTTGTTTAGTTTCATGGACTGGACACATCCTTAAAATTTGGATGGTAAGTTCAAAATGACCCGATATAAAAAAGATCATTGGGTACAGTGGCTTTCCGCGACCACCCAGATTGTCGGTCCACTTTGTGGGTTACCCATCCACGCAGCATGGTCCAGTGTGCAGTCACCATTTCAGAACCTTTTCGTATTTCTTCTCACTATGTGTCCCAATCACTGCCACTGCAGTTGATTACATTTTCAAAGGAATGTCGATTACTAGGTATTAAAGATGGACAAAAGACCCGGCTTAAAACAGATTACGGGTTTTAAACCCAGTTAAATCCAATGGACCATTTGGTTGAATTAAATAAAATCTATAAAAATAAGAGATGTTTTGTACTTTGAATATTTTTCCGTCACATTTGACACAAAAAACTGCAATAAGTTTATATTATTTATTTCATACAACATAGGTTTTTACTGGGTTTAAACCCAGTAGTCGGGTTTAAACCGGGTCTTTTGTCCATCTTTAATTACTGTGCAGCGTGCTATATAGTTAATTCCCATCCCATTGCCTGCTTGGTGGCGTCAAACTTTTTTAGGTGACTCATTCATTAGTTTCTTTATACAAAATTGAACTATCAAGTAACAAAATTGAACTATCATGCCATAACCTTGCAAATAACAGCTATTTAAGCAAAATTACTATTTGCAAATAAACGATTGATTTGATTTGATTTGATGAGTACAGTGAATGGTACCAGGGAGCTTCATTCTGAGCTGCTGATAAAGTAAAATCAAAGTAGTATTACGATAGGCATTGTACAGTTCATAGATTTTCTTCTCAGCTTGCATTATGATTGGAAAAAGCACAGAGCTACACTGCTAACTACAAAAAAGTCAGTTTAATATTTTTAACAATCAAATGCCAACAATGTTTTATTTTTATTTTTACGTAACTCCCAGTATAATACCATTTTAAGTGAGAGTACGTTAGAAAACAATTAATGCTATGTTTCTATAGAATGGGACGGGTTATTGTTTCCGGATATTCCATCCCTTACGTCTTCTACGCGTAAAATCTCCCGTAGGAATTTCCCTTTCCATTGTACTGAATCGTAATATTGAAACAATAAAATGATTAATTACGAGAGTATCCTTTTTATTTGATTCCCAGAAATGAATACCCTTTGCGTATAGTATTCATAATATTATACACCTCGTAAAGAGAAAATATTTTGGAATTTGCCATTTGAATTGGATACCTGGGCAGAAAGAAAGGCACCATTGAAACGACATGTGACAGTGTTAAAATAATTTGTCTGTCAGACACTTTTTATACAATATCTGGAAGCGCCAGTCACTCATGCGAAACAATGGTGATCCGACTGCGCTAGTGCCACCAGTGGTATGTATAAGTACCACTGGTAGTTTTTGAACTGTCAGCAATTTTGTTGTGTGGTTTACGGCCCGGTCACAGCCAACGCGGCAGGCAGTGCGACAGGCGGCGCGACAGGCGGATTCAATAAACACTGCGCGCTATCTTGATGGTGGCCTTTCAGCTCGTCGTCACGACCGCGCAGTGGTTACCGCGCTTGCCCCGCTGCCTACCGCGCTGGCTGTGGCCGGGACGTTAGACCGCCAAACTGAACAACTTTGTGTATGGGACCAACTTAATCAGAGCAAAAAGATAATCAGCTGTTACATACATTTTAGTCGAGTAGATATTGATGTTTTCTATGGATCAGCTGATATTTTTTTGCTCTGATTAACCCCTCGTTCCAAATCACGCCAACAGCACTGTTAGCGTATAATCCATTAAATTAAGTAGGTACACAAATACCCTATTTGTGTAATATTTTGTGACTATTTGATTTGGTCGGATTCGCGCTAACAGCGCTGTGAGCGTGATTCGGAACGCGGCCTAAGTTAGTCCCATAGATAAAGTTGTTCAATTTGACGGTCTAAGCCACACCACACCCCGGACACTCCATACCACCAACCCATTTTAAACAGATGACGTTTTTGTACACGCGCAACTGTGTGTAAGTCTAAGGCTACCGTGCAGTTTGTACTGTATGCGCGGCGTTCAATATTCTTACTTTTTTGTAAGTAAACTTACAACGTATTGCTTTGAATATCAAAATACCTAGACAGTTGACAACTACGACTAAATGAGCACACGATTCGGCACATGAACTTGCGGGGTGGGGTGAGGTAATTGATGCTGAGGCGAGACAGAGAGTGTCCTTTCTGTAGGTAGTACTTATATCTATTCTGTGGCCACACCACAAAACTTGACGACTGTTTTTGATTTCACCCTGTATATTTGAAGGTCAAATGACGATAGTGCGATGCACGTTAGTGCGAACAAACGCCTTGTACTATTAAATTAGGCACTCAGAATTGCACCTAAGTGTCGCGTCACTGCAGAGCTTCTTCACACCTCGAATTTCAAGACACCACCTAACCCATGTAAGCCCCGTTACATACCTGCCAGCTTAAGTCCTATCCGCTTCCCTGGAGACTTGAGGAGTTCTATGTGAGTCCGCCGGAGGCCCCGCTCCGTACATAAGCCAGAGTCCGTCGAAAGGGACGTCTGGGATTTGAAAACTGGAACAAAATAATTCATGCGTTAGATATTATGTAAATCTCAAGATTATGGACTCCCAAACGTACTGATACGGTTAGATGTTCCCACATTAAATTAAACTCGGCCATATATGCTAATGCCTTCAAATTCATTAATATTATAATGAGTAAATAGTTTTTAGCAACGTAAAATAACAGTTTTGTAACTATTTTAGTTGCGCCAATCTCATATCAATCCCTCGTGTTGCCATAAATCGCAAGTTCGAAAACATAAATCTCGCAATCGCATTACGAGTATAAATAAAATAGCGTAAGGTAAAGTGTAAACCGCTCTGCTTTAGTTAAGGAAAATAAAAGAATTCATCAAGAGGATAATAACTCCTTAATACTCTGCATAACTCCACAAACTTAACAAATCTGAGCAGCCATTTCATTTCTCGAAAAGTTGGAATAAAAGCCGAGTCAAGCATCGATACAGCCATTAGTTATGATTGTCGCGGCCTTACTTACTAGACTCTGTTACCTCGGTCAGCGGTTTTTCCAACTGAAAATGAAACCAGAGCAATATTGAAGCGGACTTTAAGCGGAGGCCGCGAGTCACAAGATCTCCGCTCGATAGTTTTTGGTTAATCTGTTGTTGTTACGGAGTTTTCTAGAACATTTTTATTGATAGAAGTTGTTGTTGTTTACTTGTCGTTTGTTAAAAGAGATAGTCTGAAGACCTTTTTTCGTTTAGTTTTTGCTACCAATATAGATTTATTATTTATACGCTTTGTGGGCTAACCTCGTGTAGGTACTTATCTAAATATGACTTTAAAATCACAAAGTATGAAAAGTTAGAATAATGTTAATAAATCTAAAACTTATTTAAAACTTTACTTGGCGATATAACTTGAAATCTATACAAATAATAAAGCTGTAGAAAAGTTGTGTCTGTACAAAGAAAATATTTTGAAAAAAAGTGGTTGGGGTGTTTGATAACAACCTATAAAACCCATTTCTATAAATTTTGGAATTTTTGTCTGTTTGTCTGTTTATCTGTTTATCTGTATGTTTGTGCGCTAATAACTTAAAAAACGCTAACTCAATCGTAATAATGTTTATATAGAAATATACTATGCATTTTGCGAAATAATTTAATCTTTATTTCATCGCAATCGGTTCACTCAATCAAAGGATATACGACTTTTAAGTTTTTAAGAAGAGTTTACGATGAATTCGTTGTAACAATATCTTTGGGGAATTATACTGCTAGAACGACGACTACCTGGACCTGGTGTTCCCACATCTGGCACGGTAAAATGGTCAATAGCTTAAAAGTAAACAATAAAGTGTCGAGTTTTGGGTCTGTCTTTTGTAATTTCTCAGAAAAAAAATGCACGTGCATGTAGTTAAATCTAAGCCCGCTTTCTAAGTATTATATTATTTTATACTGCTAGCTTCCGCCCGTGACTTCGTTCGCCTGGACATTCGAGAAAATCCTTAGGGAACCTTTAACCTGGATAAAAAGTTTAATATCCTGCCTTGCTAGGTAGCTCGCTTGGTGTGAACGTGCCTTGCGCGCAGCAGGCCTATGGCTGGTAAGCGCGTACTATATCGACCGAGTGCGATGTCGGGCCGCATCCTCACGCGCAAGTGGCAAACGCCCTGCCTGCAAGCGAGGTACGTCCACACCAAGCGTACTGCCTAGCGAGGCAGGACGTTAGAACATAGAATACTTCGTATCCTGGTTAAAGGTTCCCTTAGGATTTTCTCGAATGTCCACGCGGACGAAGTCGCGGGCGGAAGCTAGTTACTAAATATTTTTGGTAATTGACAATTTAGTACCTATGAAAATATTTACTGTTTACATTCTTTCAAAAAAATAGTTTCAGAATGAAAATAAGCATTTTAATAGCTTTCATCAGTCAACAGAATGAAATAAAATAAATAACATTACGCGCGCTATAAAACAAATGTTCCGTGGTTTAATGTTGCCGCGCGGCCAAATACGCGAATGTACTAAATGTGTCAGTTTTATTATGGTTTGTGTACCTATTGTAGGTATAGCATAAAATTTCATTCTAACCCACATAATAAGAAATATCAATTTACTTTAAAATAGTCTTATTTTTCACGAGTACGGTGTCATAATTTATTTAAAAGTTGTTCCACCCTCATGAGTATTTTTTTCTAATATTCCCACAATTGAAACACAGCCCTTCCTTATGGATGAAATAAGAAGGATGAGCCATAACCCACACGCGGCCCTAATATGGACTGGTGGGTGTTAACGGGTGCGAATTCAGCCTGGATCAAAATGCTAACAGATCATCCGAAGCACGGAGATTAGGAGTACAATTTTGGTCGCCAATCCCATTGATGGCCTAATTGCTTAGTACCGAGGAATAACTTAACTTACCCTAACCGTCGTCTGTTCACTCAGAAGCTCCGTGTTCAAAGGATCATTTTTAATGGATCCGTCGTCGGATGCGATGTTCACACCGCATTTATAGGACCTTTTTTATCGGATCCGTCTCTACTGGATACAGTAAACAACGCATCGGATTGTGTGTTTACTGGATCCGGAATAATGCGGTGTGTGTGGACATGTTCGTACAACTACATATTAGACGACATCACCGAATAAAAACATATCATCCGATAAAACGAACTACTTGAGAACGAGCAACTCACTGATTGTTTCTTAACATAATTTGCGTATTTTCTTGACTTGATTTTAGTGTGGGTATTAAATTTAACACACACTACCTACCTAATGGGGTATTTACATGGAGCGACTTGGCAGGCGACTTTAGTCATTCAATGGGAACATGCATAATTTTTTTTTGTATCAAAATCAAAAGTATAATGCGTGAGAAAATCAATTGTAATATTAAAACTTTTCTCGTGCGTTTTTTTCTCGTGATATAGTCACTTGAAGTTAGCACGCAGCAGCACCCGCTGAAAACGCTCTATACAAAACAATCAACATTTGTGACGTCACTTATGCCACGTTTCAGGCGCATCATTATGGAGTTAGCCAAGAATTTTCAAATATCTCACTAAATATTGCGTTTAAGTACATATGTGTAATACAAAATGTTATTTCTTATTTGATATTCTATCTGACTGTTAAGTGCATTATATCCGAAAATGAAAAATAAATAACGGTATTTTCTCCTGTGTTATAAAACTAAAATAATACATATATTTTTTTCATTTTCTTTTCCATCATGTTTTTATACGTGTCCGCAGCGATCAAGCTCAAATTTATCCAAATCGGTGACTTATGCATTTTCCCTATTGTCGATAAAAAGCGCTAATTGACTAAAGTCGCTTGCCAAGTTGCCTGCCAAGTCGCTTCATGTAAATACCCCATAAGCATTATGTTTTCAAACAAACACAAAGTTTTGTTTAACTTGTAATTCCCACCGCTTGTACCACACATTTTTACATTGTTGTTTGTAAACGTACCGGGCAGGTCGTTAGCAAAACTTGACGTCTCCTACCCAAAAAGAAGGATTACTTTTTATCCCCTTCTAATTTGTGAGAACTTTTTTAGCGACCGTCTGTTTGCTCTTTTATCTCGTTATGAAAGATGACACAGAGAACAATTCGTCGTTAAATGTATTAAATCCTGTTGCTTTTGTACTGTTCTTTATTGTCGTTAGGAATATTGTCTGAAACCTTTTTGTTTGTTAATTTGTTATGTCGACTTTAAAACCCAAATATTTACTTTGTAGAATACTACTTACCTACATTAATATATTTTTCATCTTTATTAAAAACTGTAACAAATGGGACAAACATGTGAGGTGAGACAGAGTTATCGAGATTTATTATTGATAGAAACAATTGGATAAGTATCAATTATTTCATAAAACAAAATATGAGTACCAACTTTAACTACATTGTAATTTATTGGTTTAAAACATACTACACGTTGCTTTACTTAAGGTTCATCCATACATTAATTGAGAAAAAAGGTAGCTAGTTTCATTACCACCTGGATTTTAAATCGCAGAACTGCTCTTCGTTCATTATAAAAACAGTTTAACAAATCCTTATATATCAGCCAAATATTGAAAACCCGTAAGCAAATCTAATAAAAATTTATAGGGACGCTAAAATTTAAAATAAGTTATTTTTCACAAAATTACAAGTCAGTCACGATTGACGGGTACCTAGCGGTCTACTGCGCGTGACAGAATATCGTCGGTTACGTAACGTGAACGTAACGTAAACGATCTGGGTTTGGATTCAGCCGGAAATTAGCCTGCACCATGACAGGTGACTGATGGACTTGCGGCTTACGGCCTAAGCAAATTCATTGTGGTCCTGATTCAAGAGACGAGTTAGGACCCTATCTCACTACGACACCATGGTTGCGCCACCAGCGAGTGACGAGTTTACCGCCCCGTTTGGTTGCGGAACCAAACGGTTACCAGGGACCATACCGGCTAACGCATCGAAACTCGGCAAGTCTGCCCGGCTTCAAATCAAAACTGATAAATCAGCCCCAATTAAGCCAAAATGGCGAACCTCAATTCATGATGTGACACGAACATCGATATCTTCCAAATAACTTCGGCTAACAGTACAATACGAAATTCCTTAATTCGATTTATCTGTTTTAAGTTGAAGCTTGGCAGACACGCCGAAGTTCGAAAAGTAGGGCCCCAGGTGAGGATACCCTCAAATACATCTGTATAAATAGGTATAAGTACATTTTGTTGGTAGGCGCCGCCACTGGTGTCCTAGTGAGATATGTCTCAGTCGGTAAAAGAAGGCGGGGTCGGGTGGATATCATAAAATCTTTAGTGACAAATCTGACAAAATGGTAACTTATTTTAGTACCTAAAAGGCAAAAACTGACAAAAAATATTTCTAACTGTATAGGCACCTAGTTAGATTTATTTAAGTAGCTCAACTAACATTCTTGTTTTTTAAAAACTGCACTGTACTGATTAAAAAAAAGAATAAAATAAAAAATTTGGAATCCGCTTACGAAACTTGCAATGCGCCGTTGTATTTTCTAAATACCTTCCAAGCTTGCAAAGTAAATCGCTCAAAAGGAAACCATATTTTAATAAAAGAAAAAGCTAGGAAAAAGTTTCAGTAAAAAATATAACCACATTTTTAAAGAACACCACAGATTTTTTGCTTGAGCCGTAATGCCTGTTACTAAATAATTACAATGAATAAGAATACTTATCTAAGACGTAATTATTAAAACTAAGTACCTACTTAATCGCTATTATTTTCCCATCCCACTTCTGACACCATGTGATAATACGAGTAGGTATGCAGATCAAGTAAGACGTTTATTATAATGTCTTTGCATGACAAGTAAACCATAAGCTAATACTTCATGTCATAGTATAAACATATATTTAAAACCACAGCCTAACTAGGTAGCTACTTACCTAAACAGTCCAAAACGGCCTTAGTCCATAAGTTCAGTACCCTTAGCACGAACATCTACTTACCGGGAATAAAAACGCGGGTAAAAGTACTCCATACAGTCTATGGAAAATTTCATTTCGCTTTTCGGCGGTAGATGTCGCTGTACAAATTTCCCATATAGTCCGGTGTGCTCAATAAAAAATACGGCGTTTGGTGATCGAGGGATATCCTTTGGCAGGTTGCATCTTCTGAACCCTTAGATTATTTTAAGAAGGGGAGCCATCTTGGATTTTTGTATGGGAGGGAAATATAATACAATATTTTTTTGTATGGAATTTGAAAAAAAAAAATTAAACCAAATAAGGCAAGGTAATAATATTGTATTTTTTTGGAATCAGCTCAAAAATCCCTTTCATCCGATATACCACATGATGGGTTTTGAAAAAAAATAACAAATTCCATACAAAAATAATGTATTTAATCTCCCTCCCATACAAAAATCCAAGATGGCTCCCCTTCTTAAAATGATCTAAGGGTTCAGAAGGTGCAACCTGCCAAAGGATATCCCTCGATCAACAAACGCCGTATATTGCACTTTTATGTCGTGAGGAAACGCAGCTAATACAAAATTACTCTGTCGAACGTTTTACGCGGGTTATTTTTTTCAATACCTAGCTGTTCATGTTAAGGGTCGATTACAGGCTCGTTACGTCATATCAACCCAAAGACCGAAAGACTGTTTCGCTAAACAAATTTTTGGTGTATTGTCAGTCCACGACAAAAATGTTAATCTAACGTCGCAATCGTTTTTTTTTTTAATAAAAATAAAATTTTAATCAAACCGATATAAAAAGCCACAAATGTGACTTGCTGTGACAAGGAGGGGGGAGGGGGTCAAAAGTCATGAAATTCGTGTGACGTAATTTATGGATGGCCCATAAGTAGTATTTTATGTGTTACAGCATGCAGGTTCAAAATAAAATATCATTTTTAACATTTTCTATCATTTGTCACACATTTGTCAAAGTCGTTGACAAATTCAAACAGATTTTCAGTTTTTTTTAATAATAGACCATAAACTATCTATCATTTCAATCGTTCGTCATTCGTTCATCATCCACTTTATTTCGTTATAGCTGAGACAAAACTGTTAGTGTAAACCATAAAGTTAGTAATATTAACTTTATGGTGTAAACCAAATTTTTAGTCATGATACTGCTCCAAAGCTAAGGTGTAAGTTTAGTGCAAACGGGCATTAGATCTCTTAATAAATTGTCTACTCGTGCAAAATAAAATTACTTTCTGGCGCGAAGCAGCATCAAATAACGGTTAATTTTTCAGTAAGATTTCCCGACATACTGTATTAGCTACGCTGGCGTTGCCTGAGGCTCTGCGTATTTTTAAAGTCGCTTAAAAGCCCCAAGGCTAATGGTAAAATCCAACTCATTACACATGACAGCTGTATAGTAAAAGTATAAGCAGTAGGAGAACTGTACGAACTTGAAATAAAACACTTTTTAACGGATACTAGCGCGGTTTTACTGAAAGTACTTTGGTAATTAGTTGGTATTTGGTTTGATTTTTTTTTTATTTTCCCGACGTTTTGGCACATTTGCAGCTGCTGTGGTCACGGGGTTGGACTGAAGCTGCTTGTGAGCCTTCAAGCGATGATTTTTTAAAGACGTTCAGAAATTAATATTTAACAAAAAAAAATTGGTTTAAGTTAATGTTTCAATTTAATTTTGTGAATTAATTAATGCTAAAAAGAGAGAATCTACTGAAATTAACACCATTTCACAAAATTGGGAGGCCCCAAGAAAAAAATGGCGAAAGAAAACTTGGAGGGGATTTCCGACCTCCATCTTTTGTCTTTGTACGAACTTTCAACGAGTCTTTTTCTACAAGTTCTACACCTACTATTATTTCATTATTACATAGAATTGTAGGATTTATTGACAATCAATAAAGCATTACGTACATTGTATATAAACTACCTTTTAATATTTTCCTGCCATTTCCACCACTTATTACGCCCAGTACCAACTTTTTCCCACCAACCTTGCTCTAATATTATATCTACGTTTCCTTTAACGTTATTATAACATTTATAACTCACGGAGGTGACATACTGACTCCAATTTTACCTAATAAGAAGAAAGCTAACATTATCTTACTACACTGTAAAAGAAAGAAATTGCAATTAATTAACCTAGCTTTTTATTTACACAACTTTCTTTAGTGATTTCGATGGCAAACATTTTATGATGCATTTTTGTAATATTCACGCACGTTTCCGTCCACGCCGACGCCTAACGTTGTCATTTTGTTTTAGTTGTCATTTGTCATAGCTTTTATAGTGACAAAGTTTAAAACTGTAATACATACATTTATAGTTACTGTACCTATGTGTTTCTGTCTGTGCAATCTGCACACACGAAGTCACAAACGGATGGATTTTAGTTTTTGCTCTCCGTAACTATAGTTTACTTTTTCCGCTAAATTTTATTTTTAAGCTCTGTAGATACATAAATTGAAACCATTCAGAGCTGAAACGTCAACGAGCCAAAAATAAAAATATATACAAATCACCAGAAACAGGTGCCAAAAGGATTTTTTTCCGATACGATTTTTATTTGTCACTAAAAAAGTAACGCCTTTTTAGTACGGTACATACGGATACAAGCACAAAATATAAAGTACCTAGAATGAAAAGCAGCTCGAAACAAATCGTGGTGTTTCGTGCACGCACACATAGAAATTTCGTGCAGACAATCTCAGGCCATCCCGGACTATAACTGTAGTAGTTATTACCGCATTAAAACAAATGAACCTGGCTGGCGTCAAGGGCTCGTTTTCTACTCATTTTCATTCGAAATAGGAAAATCGGTACTTTTAAATACTCGTAGTTCGTTGGTGAGCAGGTTGTCAATCTCTTTGGTCAGCAATTTTGGAGTGTGATTAAGTACCTACTCAATTATGACTTAGAGGAGCTCGGTGGCGCAGTGGTTTAGCGCCTGGCCCAGCGATTGCGGAGGTAAAGCAACGTTCGCAAGGGTCGGTTATGGGATGGGTGACCAAAAATTTATTATCTCGAGCTCCTCCGTGCTTCGGAAGGCACGCTAAGCCGTTGGTCCCGGCTGCATTTGCAGTCGTTAACACCAATCTGCATTGGGCCTGCGTGGTGGGTTATGGCCCGTCCTCCTTATCCACCCATAAGGAAGGCCTCAGCAGTGGGGACATTAAAAATGGCTGATGGACAATTATGACTTTACATCGCATATGACTTACGACATACGAACGATTCTAAACCAATGATTCAAAAATAGGGCCGTTTTCTAAAACCCTACAGTTTTCAAAAATACAAATACAAACAGAGTGAACCTTCTGTCTTAAACACACGTATTTTTTATTTTATGATACGAGTGCAACGAGTGAATTTAACACACCCGCGCCTCCAGCGCTGTTTGGAAATTGAAAATATTTCCGCCCGCGTGCTTCAACTGCCTGTATTTATTTGCCAATTGCTTTCGTCGCCGAGCAGATTAGCTTTTCCAATTTGGATTATGTTTGCGGCTTCTTTTAAATTGTTATTAGTTGTTACATTAGCTGAGTGAATGAGAAACATAAAAATAAAAGGAAAAGAGCAACAAAGATGCGAACAGGATACAAAACAAATGCAACAAGATTAAAGTTCCTTTTTAAAACTGAGAGTGCTGTGTTCAAACGATAACACACGACCCGAACTCAACTCAAACTCATCTCAACTACAGCCCACCTTGAAATACATCGCTTACAACTTTGAGTCTTATGACACATTAATAAGCTCCTGTGTAATTTTCAGGTGAGTTTGAGGTGAGGTCGGGTTGAGTTTGAGTTGTGTTCAGGTTGTGTTCGGATTGAGTTTGAGTTGTGTTCAGGTTGAGCGCAGGGCGTGTGCAGTTGCATCGACAAAATATAACGTAGCTTATTAATGGGCCATAAAGCTCAAAACTGTAAGTGTTATATTTCAAGGAGTGGGCTGCAGTTGAGTTGAGTTTGGGTTGAGGTTGGCTCGTGTGTTATCGTCTGAACGCAGCCGGTAAATTAAACGGATTCGATGTAAAGCTTAAGCAATAATGTAGTTACAATAGAAAGTGTCTAGTATAGTTTTTCACTAGTAACATTAATTAATGCAAAAAGAACAGCTGGAAATATCCGGACAAAAAGAGCCAAATAAGGTCCCACTATATTTTGTGCCTGTATTATGTTATGCGTTTGCACAGTTACGTTTAAATATAGGTACTCCATAGCAACTGTAGTAAGCAGCGAACTAAAATCTATGGAACAAGCATTGCGCTCAAAAAATGGCACCACACGAAAAGTACAACTAAGTGGATGGAGCTAAAAATGCTGGCAGTTAATTATGCAGCACAAAGCGTCTGAGCACTGGTTGCTTATTAGCGAGCATAATTTGCATACTTATACATATTATCTATACTAAAACGAAAAAATATTATACGTTATTTCTGCATATTTTTACTGCCCTTTGCATCTTTTACACCATTTGACTACACAGGACGTCATTTTTAATAAACTTTTCTTTCTCTCTTTTCTCTACAATACAAACTGCAATTATTGTAAATAACGTTAACGTCAGTCTTCGGGTGTGTGGCTGGCCCGACTAAAGCTGAGCGGGTTGTACTTTTTCGGTTCCGTGGTGCCATTTTTAAGCAATATTTGGTTGCAGTTACACTTCCATAGATTTTTTAGTTCGCTGGTAGTAAGCAATTTTTTATGCAATTTGGCACAGCGCCTCTGGCGGTAGGTAAGTACACTAAGTTACAGATAAGATAATACGCCTACTGGAGAGAGAAAAAATTATACAGTTGTAAGTACAATCGACTTAAAAAATCAAGGTGTACTAAATTGGTAAGTAACAGTTGATCCAAAATTGATCATTAAAGCGAACATGGCTGAATAGAAGACTTTACAAAGGGTCGCTCAACGGCGACAGAAGTCAGAAATTAGCCGACATTCCGCGACGAATCATTTATCAAGCAGTGAAATAAGAAGTACAAGCTCCAGTGAATTGCGAGCCCTCGTTAAATCTGCTATCTCCTGGGGTCTCTATGATGGCGTTTTCATACGTAGAAAAAAAAATAGATGACACAATTGAAAGGCTTGAAGAAATATGATATCAATAGAAGCATAATATTTTAAATTTAAAGTACGGAAGGAAACTACACTTTTTATTAATTTGAAATTCTATACCGAATGAACTCAGAAATTAGCCGACATTCTGCAACGAATCACTAACTAATCAAGTTCCTTGTTATTTTCGGGGTCCTTGAGTTATTTTGTTATAGTCCTTGTTGTTATTTTTGGGGTCTTTATGATGACGTTAAACAATATTTAAAATACCTTTAAAGAGTTTTTTTATTGTGCAGTAGGTACAGCTATAGGAAATTACATGTTTTACTTTGAGATTCTATACAGACAGACTAGACGACAGAAATTAGGCGACATTCCACGACGAATCATCAAGCAGCTGAAATAAGAAATACAAGTGTTTTTAGTATTTAAGAATGAAACTAAAATTAATGACACTCTATACACCGTCATTTTGTAGTCGTTTTAATTAACTTAAGGGAGTGTTCTACTAACGGAACTAAACATTTTTGCCAAAGAAACATGGGTCGAAAAACGACGAAAAAATTTGACTTTCCCATACTAATAAAATGTTTTAGCTGTCTAGTTAGTATGGGAGACCCAAAACTTTTTGTCGTTTTTCGACCCATGTGTCTTGGGCAAAAATGTTTAGTTCCGTTAGTAGAACACTCCCTTAAGTTAATTAAAACGACTACAAAATGACGGTGTATAAGTGAACAAACGTGGTAACTCATCCTCAATGTGTTTTAATATTCAAAAAAGTATCTATAGAAGTAAAACATTGTCTATATAGGTATAGTATAATAGTGACACTACTAGTCGTTCACTGTTTAATTTAAAAAAAATACTAGCGGCCGCCCGCGATTTTGTCTGCGTGGGATGGTTTTTGCTATCCTTTGGGAACAATACTTTTTACGGGATAAAAGGTATGTGTCCTTCTTTTTACCCCTGACAACGTGTATGCAAAATTTTATTATTATTGGTTCAGTAGTTAAGACGTGAAGGCGTAACAAACAAAAAAAAAACAAAAGGACTTTAGCATTTATAATATTAGTAAGGATATTGTTCACTAATTACTTTGTACAATACGTGATCGGCACAACGTATTTATTATTTGTCAATTCTTTCTAATAACCTAAATACTAACCAAAAATAGATTTTTGATTGGAAAAGTGAGCTAAAATGTATTTTAAACGTGAACGAATGTTTATAAATAAGATTCCGCTCGCAGTGTAACCCTACGTTTGAACAGCAAGCATACCGCTCCAGGCGCGCCGTGTGTGCCGGCATGCCGAGGTATTCTCCCTGTTTTAGAATATCAGCATTTTATTCTTTTGCTCAAATTTCGACCCGCTAATTAGCATTCCCGAGAAGTGTTTGACTCATGTTTACGTGCGGATTTTTCTGAAATAAGCCGAGTGTGTTTTGTTTTCGGAATACCGAAATGGCGTTAATGATGAGACTTGTTTGTTAAGTATTCAACTGTTTTCTTTTACGAGTACTTATTGTTTTTGTTAAAATCCCTTTAAGACTTTTCATCTACTTAATTATAAGTACTGAATTGATGTACTTTTCAATTTTACTACTTACTACTAGTAAGTAAGCAAGTACTAAAATGGTATATGATACAAGTCACACATTATTGTGAAAAGCTTGTGGTTTTTTTGAGTCTGATATAAGTTTTAAAATAACTTCTCATAATTCGATGAAACTTGAAATAAAAATAGCTTTACTGGAAGTGGTAAAATTTTAATTAATATTTTTCTTTGTTTCTGTAACAAGACCCTTTTTAATACCCAACAGTTATTAAACTGGAGGTATTAATAATTATTCATCGAAATATTCTTGGTTGCTTGTTTCTTTTTAGCCCTACTAAGTTTGTACTTTGTTGACGCTTCTATCTTATTAACTTAGTTAACAATATCCTATCTTGTTAACTTAATGCACTAGTTTGTGATGGCCTTTATGTATAAAAAGATTATCAATCTCTAATTCATTTAATTAAGGTGTTTAAACATTCAAAATATACCGAGAACAATTTCTTGGGCATGAGAATAACGGATGAAAGATAATGATTTTTGAAAGTACTTTCGTGGCTGAAACTGACAAGTAATAATAGTTTGTTACACAAGGGACGTAAGTGAGCTATTACAGAACAAGATCCAATTTGGCGCCCGTGCGAGCGCAGCTCGCAAAGGGCGCTAATGGTTCGAGGATGTAATAGCTACTTACAACCGAGGTAAGCATACTACTTTACATCATTCATGCGAGGTAAATAAAACATTTACAAGGATATTTTTAATTCATTAAAAACCTCTCGTGGGGTTTATCAGACCATCAAACTGAACAACTTTCATGATGGGACCAACCTCAAAATCACGAAAAAAAAACATACCTATACAAAAGTAAAATGCCTACTCCATCGAAATGTAAAACAGCAAATTTTTTTCGCGCTTCAAAATGAATCTTATCATTTTATGAAAAAAAAATGTTTGACCAAGGAGTTTTGCATAGCTTGAATTTTCATATTTTTTATTTAGTAAAAAGTTTCGTAATTTTTAAGAAAAGAAATTGGTTCACTAAGGAGTTTGACATAGCTTGAATTGTTAAGTGTGAATTGTAAAGTGATTTGAAAATGGAACGTTCTATCTAAACAATGTACTGTGTTGCACATGCCAACTTACACGGCCTCTTACTATAGTAGTAAATCCTAGTTGCCGATCAGTATGATGTAAAATATACTTAAATGAATGAATGATCATATTTATCTTTTTATTAGCTTGTTACATTGTTTCAATATTTCAATGAATGTTTGCATGTTGATGCAAATAAATGTTTTATCATGTATAATCTTAGATGCTTTAATTTTTAAATAAATCCAAGGTCATAATCCGATTCAACGAGACCACTATTTTGGGTTGTTTGCTTATTGGGTTAATGGAAATAGTTGTTAAACATTGGCAGCGATATTGAAATTATTCAAACCTCAACGGAACCAACGTTCAATGATTTAATTTGTACTAGGAAATACTATTAATAACGATATCCTACTCGAACTCGTTAAAGTAAATAAATCTTAATTATTGAACATTCCATTATTCATCAAACAAGTTTATTAAATAGTTTTTTGGGTATAATTATTTACGGGATGATTATTATTCGGAAGACTGTTGAAAATTTATAAGTTTAAAAATATAAGAATAAATAATAAAACTAAACAACTTATCTAATCCGTAAGGTTTCCTTAACATTATACCTAGGCAGTCACCTTGGGGGCTACTCAAATAGCCACTTTTCTATTCGTTCGTTAACTTAAAAATTAAAAATAAGCCATAAACTCCAAAATTACGTATCGTAGGCTTGTCAATTCCATACAATCCAACTATGTCTGTGATTTACATTAACTTGCGACGTGTGACGTGATCGTTAAAATGCTTATTTTTAAGCTTTAAGTTGTTAAACGAATGGAAAAGTGGCCATTTGAGTAGGGGGGCTTGTTTGTTTGAAAATAGGCTTGTGATTCTATTTTTCTGCTCACCAAGTGTATGTGGTAAAGACAGACAATTTGTACGCAGTTTAGTATTCTGTCGCCTGGCATAAGTTAGCCAATCCACAAGATAACTAAAGAAGGAACTACAAAAGTAACAAAAACAAGTGGGATGCGTGGTAGCCTCAAAAAACGTCGCCAACAAAATTTAGGGCGACATAAATCAAAACGCAACTGTTTGTGGGACTTCCTAACTTCTATATAACTTTGGGAAACTTACCTTTCAATGAACAAGTGGGACGAAGTTTTGGAAGAGGGCCCTTAAAAAACATACGCACGTAACTTTACGATGATGGTAACTAACTGGAACTGCAGAACTTTGTAGTGCGTATTTTTAGTGGTTTTTGTTGATAAAAGTGACTTTGTCTGAATACAATTAAGAAAATTACAACAGTCCGTCGATGGTACCTACTTAACATTATTACGACTAAAGGTCATTGGGCATATTTGACCTGCTTGATGAAAGTTTGCGTACAGAAACCAAACAAGTTTTAAATTGAAGAATTCAATCCCACTTTTCAAAATATGTATTTTTTTTTGTACCGACCGGCAGATAAAAGTTATTTAACATCATGTGTGTGAGTATATATTTAATGTTATTAACACGTTGACTGCCGACCTACGAGTACACTCGTAGTATGTATATTACTACGAGTATACTCGAATGGCAGCCAACGTGTTAAACTTTTGTTAATAATACAGAAGTTTTTACTTACAGCATTGTGAAAATGTGATGTATAAGCATAATAAACGTTTTTATTGTCTATTTTTATTTTATTTCATTTATTATTGAAAAGCTATGATATAATTATGAAAAATGAAACATGTCCAGCAAGAATGTGACACATACCACTGCCTATCAGATACATTTATCTACATACCTAGCCCTATTTCGTTTGTGTACGCCGCAGGTCAAAGGTCCGATCAAAATGCCCAATGATCTTTACTTATTAATAAAATAATTTTGACAATTTTCTGGCTCTTACCCCATTTACACCTTAAGGGGTTGAGTTTCATAAAACCACAAAACACGTGTTTATATCCGCAAGAAAATAAATTAATACTTACAGAATACCATACTGTAGGGTCTAGCTGTTTTTATTTTTTAGGTTTAATCAGAACTGAATAAATATTAATTTCGCTTATTAAATTATAGGGTAATAAAATTAAAGTGTATTCATAATATTTAGAAAATGGGTGAGTGCAGTCATATCCTTTTAGAGACCAAAGTAAGACACTTTCATAAGTCGATCGTCTATAACGCCTTACATCCCTTCTTGACACGTGAATAAGCATTCACAAAGGCGTTCTTCCGAAACTAACTCGAGAACTTCAGCTCGATTGACTTCATCATGACGTTGGTGGATTTCCGAAGGATAACATGACATTTATCTAATAACTATCCAATTACAGTTTCCTGCAGTTTTCCTCAATATTACCGGTGCTTATCCTGTAAAGATACCTGTGCGAACATGAGACAGGTAACTTACAACTTTGTATCAGGAAATTGGAGCAATTTTCTGATGGGAAACTTTTGAGTAGGTAAGCCCATTAGTAAAGATTGACCATCATCCATTTTTATGTCCCCAATGGTGGGGCACAGCCTTCCTTATGGGTGGATAAAGAGGATGGGCCATAATCCACCACGCGGGCCCAATGCGGATTAGTGATGTTAACGACTGCAAATGCAGCCAGGACCAACGGCTGAACGTGCCTTCCGAAGTACGGAGGAGCTCGAGATAATAAATTTTTGGTCACCCATTCCATGACCGACCCTTGTAAAAGTTGCTTAACCTCCTGCGACATTTCATTAAAAATACCTCCTACCTCCGGCGTACCATGCATGAGGAGTCGAAAGAATGTATTTTTTGGCTACGATGCACCGTTTCCAAGATATTTGCATTTTCGTACATATAATTTTTAATTAGGTTAAATCATACTTATTATATGTCTTTTAACTGAAAAAAAACTTGATCTTTGGCATTATGAAAAAAACAGCGTGAGTAATGTATTTTTATTCAACTTTTCCTCCCGCCTTTAATATGATAATAAAAAGAGCTATCTGCTCCTTTTTTGAAAAAGTAATAGAGTAGTACTTTCCAAGTAGAATGAATGTAATTTATGTTACAACTTTATTAATTGTTATTGTATTTATATTATATTGAGCTGTGGTCTATCTATGTCAACCGAACAAGAAAATAAGTGATTTGTTAATTGACATGTTTTCATTTTTTACAAGGTACCTTAAATCGAAAACCATTTCGAGGTTTTTCAATTTCTGACACCGTACATAATTTTTTGGGGTTTTTGATCAATAATTTAGCGAAATATGTGGAAAAAACACTGTATCATCGAGATAAAGGAATATTCAAAATTTAACTCCTTTGCGTAAAAAAGTTGTGTGAATTTATCTTAAAAAATAATAATCATAAAAACTGTCGCTGTCAAGCATCTATCAAAGTTACAATGTTATCAAGAATCAATGTATTTACTTTTATTCGTTTTGTTTTGAATGAATTCATGATATTTTTTAACTTGAATCAGTATTTTGGTTAAATTTAACATCTATCCAAATATAATATCAAGTTTTCTGAAGGAATTTTAATAGCAGAAAGTCGCAACCTTACCAAAGTGGACTTCATCATGCTGCCGAAGCTGAATTCTTCTGCGATACATGTTATTTTTAGAAATAATAAGATATTGTGTGCGTTTGAATTTGTTTAATAAATACAGTTTGTTTTGAAGTGCATGAATTTCAATTTCCATAAAACTTTAAAACAACACACCACCTGTAAACGTGTACACTTTGGATTGGCACGTAAAACAGTGTTTGTTTAGGCATTTCATCACAGTATTTTTGCAGGCAGGAACTACACGAGATTATGGAATCTAATTTACGAATATCTTTATTTTTTATTGCTGATAATAGGGTAAAAATAGCGACAATAAAAGAAAAAGATAAACAAACTAACGTCATTAGCGTCCATAGATTAGGTTGATAGGTTGACATCAAAATGTTTTTTTTATCCATATGGGCAAAGGATAATGTCTGCCAGAAATCCTTCAAACGGCACTTACGCTCTTTTAGAATAAGTTAGTTTTCAAATTAATATTATGTTGAATTAAAATAAAAATATTGGAAAAGAAAAAAATACGTGTCCCTTGTTTTCATCAGTAATTTCTAAATAATAAATAAAAAAGCATGATAAAAATTTTGAAATGTTGTCAATTGGAATTGACATATAGCCGAAAAATTAAGAACATCACATCATACACTAAACTGATCGCTATTCGCGATGTTTATCAATATACCTTTAAACACATCTATCAAGAAAAAAACGCTCATAAAAAAACTCGATTTAGTAATCGTTTATGATAAATCTCAATTAATTTTACGTAGGTAAATGGTACAATTTTTCCATACAAAATTATTTTTTTACGTGTTTTTTATTCTCGATGGATGTTCGTGCCAAGGGTACAGATCATAGTCAAAGAACTTGGTCATTTCACAAAGTTACACTAACAATAAGACGCAAACCGCGTTTTTTTACGCCTAATACTTGGAGCACGCTCCTCGCCAATACCTCACTCGCAAAGCCACAGAGAAAGTAAATAAAATCCCACCAAGAATATTTTCATGTATAAAATGTTGCCAAGACTTCCATATGGCTCGCACTGTCAAAAAGTTATCAGACCTCATGTAGAGCCAAGCTTCTAACTCTACGCGCCCTAACTTCAAAAACTCTACACCTTAGTCAAAATATGTGGCTTGGCCGTTTCGTTTCTAGAAGAAAAGTAATGAATAGTTTCACAAAGTTGACTCAAACCGCTGTTTTGTACGCCTAATCCTTGGAGCACGCTCCCCGCCAATACCTCACTCGCAAAGTCACAGAGAAAGTAAATAAAATTACAGCGAACCGCTCGCCTTCGTAACAGTCACGCGCGTAATGGATTACGTGCCTTCTGCTCTATGGAAGCAAACGGAATAATGAGCACGGATGCCCCGTAAATTGCATGTGCGTTTTTCAACGGTATGCAAGAGCATAAATCGAACGTATTCTGCAAGTTTTCAGTATGAAATACGCCGTTTCCTTGTGGCCAAACTAAAATGCCAAACTAATTTGGCCACGAGGAAACTTATTTCCTTGTAGCCAAACTGTAGTCATAGTTTAAAAATAACACACGCTGCACTAGGGAATATGCATTATTTTTTTAAATCAAAATCAAAAGTATGATGCGTGAGAAAATCAACTGTAATATTAAAACTTTTCTCTTGCGTTTTTTCTAGTGATATAAGTAGTAACTTGAAGTTACACGCAGCAGCACCCGCAGAAAACGCTCTATACAAAACGGTGACGTCACTTGTCACGTTTCAGGTGTGTTTCAGGCGCGTTTAATATGGAGTTAGCCAAGAATCTTGAATTATCTCCCTAAATTTTGCGTTTAAGTACATGTGTCATACAAAATATTATTTCTTATCCGATATTTTATCTGTTTGGTGCATTATATCCGAAAATGAAAAAAAAAATCGTTATTTTCTCCTGATTTCATCGTGTGATAAAATTAAAATAATACTTTTTTTAATATTTTTTCTGTTCCATCATGTTTTTATAAGTGTCCGCAGCGATAAAACTCAAATTCATCAAAATCGGTGACATGCATATTCCCTATTATTAAGTTAATGCTCTAAGTGATCAAATAATTGCAATTTTTAAAAAACAACGCTGCCTTTTTTTGTTAAACCCATCCCCACCAATCTGCATAGGGTACTTGGTGGTATCCTTTCATAAACTAGGCAAATATGCTACAGCAGTTAGAGAGACAAAGACTTCAAAAAAGGTGATGATGATGTCTTTCAATAAAAGTTTAACACAATGTCAAAATTTTCATTACATAAGAAGCTTTCACCCGCACTCATTAACATAGTTAAAGAACTTTTTGTAAAAAATAAGAACATCCTAACTAGCTACTTAATATAACGAGTACTCTTATGGGAGATGAAGTCCAGGGTCTGATGATGAAGCTGGAAGGCCATGTCATAGGAACTCAATACTGAAACCGTACAACCTCATCGAGTTTGAGCTCGTTTGAATCGTCTTGACGAGTACTTTGTTGGGAAATAATTTCCAGGATGTGATGATGGAGCCGAAAGAAGGTCACTAGAACTCTGTAATAAAACCACGCCACCCCATCGAGTTTGGGCTCGTTTGAATCGTCTTGGTGAGTATTCTAATGGGAAATAGTGTCCAAGGATCTGATGATGGAGCCGGAAGAAGGTCATAGGATTTCTATAATAAAAACCATGCAACCCAGTCGAGTTTGGGCTCGTTTGAATAGTCTTGAAGAGTACTTTCTTGGAAATTAGTTTTCAGGGTCTGATGATGGAGCCGGAAGAAGGACACAGGAACTCTTTAATAAAACCACACTACCCCATCGAGTTTGGGCTCGTTTAAATCGTCTTGACGAGTACTTTACTGGGAAATAGTTTCCAGGGTCTGATGATGGAGCAGGACGAAGGACACAGGAACTCATTCATAAAACCACGCTATCCCATCGAATTTGGGCTCGTTTGAATCGTTTTGACGAGTACTTTGTTGGAAAATTGTTTCCAGGGTCTTATGATGGTGAACTCTGTAGTAAAACCATGCAACCCCATCGAGTTTGAGCTTGTTTTAATCGTCTTGACGAGTGTTCCGATAGGAGATGGTATATTTTTTTAGCTTTAGCTCAACTAAAACGCAGAAAATAAATATTTACTGAAAAAAAAACTGTTTTAAAAATACGTTTTTAAAACGCACTAAAAATTATAAAAATCGAACTAAAAACCTTAAATAAAAAAACAGACTAGTAAAAACAGATCCAAAAATTATTAAATAAATTCTTCAGTCAATAGGTATTAATAGGTATATTATAACCATATAAAGTATGTTGTTTACTTCTTCTGTAAGTTTTAAACTTAAAAACGTGGGGCGCATGCAAAAACATTTTTTTGTATTCGTACTAGCTTCCGCCCGCGACTTCGTCCGCGTGGATATTAGAGAAAATCCTTAAGTAACCTTCAATCAGGATTCAACCAGCCGTTTTTACGCGATTAGGCGGGTCCCCACCAAGCGCGCTGCCTCGCGAGGCAAGACGCTGGCCGCGTGTGGCGGGCCTCGCACGAGGCAGCTCGCTTGGTGAGGACCCGCCTATTAGCGTAAAAACGACTGGTTGAATCCTGATTGAAGGTTACTTAAGAGGCATATTACATTTCGACTGTGATTTTTGCGTAAAATGGCCAATTTTGGCGTTATCGATCTCAGAAACAATAATACATTAACACTTTTGACTTATTGGATTGGACAGAATAGCTATTGGAGTAGTTCATAGCGGCCTCGCTTTTTTGAAAATTTGCTTAGCTTTATAATTAAACCCGAAATCGCAGAGAAAGATTTTCATAAAATGCGCGAAGGCACTTTTTTGAGCTCATGGATTGAACAACTGTGCTAAACAATTGAAATAAAAAAAATTGAATGTTATCTCTTATATAGTCGAATAGTTCATAGCGGCCTCGGAATTTTGAAATTAAGTATAGAATATGTGAAAAAAAAATCCAATCAAAAACCATAAAACTACTAAAAACGCTCAGAATAAACTGTGGATTTCTCCTAGATACATTATTATTATTACGTAAAAAATATATCATAATAATCTTTACTTCATAAAATAATCAAATTTCATACTTTTATTTGTTGTTTGTACTTGTTTGTCTTTCTGTGTATGTTCAAAGTTGACTCTAAGAAATCGTTCAACAACTTTCATTTTCCTTTCTAACCCTTTAACTTTCCCGTGAATCATCATATTACTTTTTGTCGCGGACACATATAAATGTATTTAGTAGACCCAAAGGTTTCTCTAGGTTGTATCGCTAAAATCCGTCAAAATCGAAATTTCGACGAAAAAATGTGATAGGGCCCTTAAGGATTTTCTCTAATATCCACGCGGACGAAGTCGCGGGCGGAAGCTAGTTTATTACAATTATCAGAATTGGGTCCAAAGACATTATTATATATTAGTAGGTATCTCGTTCCCGTTCCTGTTCCCGTTCCCGTTCCCGTTCCCGTTCCCGTTCCCGTTCCCGTTCCCGTTCCCGTTCCCGTTCCCGTTCCCGTTCCCGTTCCCGTTCCCGTTCCCGTTCCCGTTCCCGTTCCCGTTCCCGTTCCCGTTCCCGTTCCCGTTCCCGTTCCCGTTCCCGTTCCCGTTCCCGTTCCCGTTCCCGTTCCCGTTCCCGTTCCCGTTCCCGTTCCCGTTCCCGTTCCCGTTCCCGTTCCCGTTCCCGTTCCCGTTCCCGTTCCCGTTCCCGTTCCCGTTCCCGTTCCCGTTCCCGTTCCCGTTCCCGTTCCCGTTCCCGTTCCCGTTCCCGTTCCCGTTCCCGTTCCCGTTCCCGTTCCCGTTCCCGTTCCCGTTCCCGTTCCCGTTCCCGTTCCCGTTCCCGTTCCCGTTCCCGTTCCCGTTCCCGTTCCCGTTCCCGTTCCCGTTCCCGTTCCCGTTCCCGTTCCCGTTCCCGTTCCCGTTCCCGTTCCCGTTCCCGTTCCCGTTCCCGTTCCCGTTCCCGTTCCCGTTCCCGTTCCCGTTCCCGTTCCCGTTCCCGTTCCCGTTCCCGTTCCCGTTCCCGTTCCCGTTCCCGTTCCCGTTCCCGTTCCCGTTCCCGTTCCCGTTCCCGTTCCCGTTCCCGTTCCCGTTCCCGTTCCCGTTCCCGTTCCCGTTCCCGTTCCCGTTCCCGTTCCCGTTCCCGTTCCCGTTCCCGTTCCCGTTCCCGTTCCCGTTCCCGTTCCCGTTCCCGTTCCCGTTCCCGTTCCCGTTCCCGTTCCCGTTCCCGTTCCCGTTCCCGTTCCCGTTCCCGTTCCCGTTCCCGTTCCCGTTCCCGTTCCCGTTCCCGTTCCCGTTCCCGTTCCCGTTCCCGTTCCCGTTCCCGTTCCCGTTCCCGTTCCCGTTCCCGTTCCCGTTCCCGTTCCCGTTCCCGTTCCCGTTCCCGTTCCCGTTCCCTTCCCCTGGGGCTGAATCATGTCCAACGCGTTGGACTTCAAAATAAATCTCATTTTCGCAATCACCATCTCATAAAACCTCAAAAACGACATCCATATCGATTTTTATGTTTACTTACCCCATTTAGCCACAAAAAGGTTGATTTTCAAAATCACAAAATATATGTTTCTCTATTTATTTTTAGACGTGCTCCTACGAAGTTTAAAGTTGTAATGTCTGTTTTATATTCTTTTTCCATACAAAATTTGAACCCCATTTTCACCTTTTTAGGAGTTAAATCATGTTCACTGTGTTTGACTTCAAAATAAATGTCATTTTCGCAATCGTCATCCCAGAAAACCCTAATAACGACATCCATTTTTAGATTTATTTACCCCATTTCATCCCCATAGGGGTAGAAATACTGCCAATAACAATATACGTTGCGTTTGATTTCCATTAATAAGCCTTAATTATATATTTAGCGATTTTTACTTCGAAAATGAAGGATTTTCTTCTAAACACAACTTCATCCTCCTTTTCACCCCTTCGGGGGTAGAATTTTGGAAGACGCTGAGACACGTATTTATTAGTTTTCAATCATCAGCTTAAATACAAAATTTGAAGATCTTAGCTTCAAAACTGAGGGACTTTCATACAAACTTTCATACCTTATTTCATCCCCTTAGAGATAGAATTTTCAAAAATCCTTCCTTAGTGGATGCCTGCACTGTATAAGGTATCTGTGTGCAAAATTTCAAGCCTCTAGGTTCAGCGGTTTGGGCTATGCGTTGATATCTCAGTCAGTCAATCAGTCAGTCAGTTAGGACTTTGAATTTTATATATATATATATATAGATTTTCTTTTGTTTCGTTAAAAGTAACGAGACATATACAGCTTCAAATAAACCAAAAACCACACAATCATGTAATGAGCAAATATTATGCAGCGCAATCGCAAAGAATTCTCAAATCAAAGGCCCGTATGATCAGACCAGCCAAAGGATATCTTATTACAATAAATTGGTTGCTTCGTTAGAAATGAAGAGTTCTGAGAAATCTATGAGATCTGTCAATTGAATAGTAAAACTTGTGTTTCGTTATAAAATTTAAAAAAAAACAACTAGAAAATCATGAGCATATTTTTGATAAAATTTCCACACCCAACACTATATAGCAGAGGTGCTCTTGCAATCGACCGGTCGATCGCAAGAGGTTTTAAATTCGATTTGCACCCAAAGTAGTTTTACTTATTCAATATTTTTTCTTGATAATTATTTGGTGGGTTAAACTGTCAAAATCTCGATCTCTTAGAAATTATTCCTTAAGAAAAAATATAGGCACCCCTGCAGTGCTATACAGTATGTTACATTTATTTTATAAAAATGTTTTTTATAAAACTTTAAAAATCGTTTAAATTTAAACAAATATGTACCGCTGGCTTCTTCTCAACCTACACACAGTTTCGTCAAAAGGATTGCCTTTAGTTAATTTACATACTGTATGTGTCATTACACTATGGTAAATGTTAAAACATTGAACAATGTTCATACTCTCCTTTTAGATAAGATTTGACCTTTAAAATAAAAACCTATCCATTTAAGATATCGTAAGCTACGCTTCTATCTTTAATTTATCAAATATCGTCTGCAAAAGCACAACGAGAACGAAAAGCTCGCTTCGCAAACTATTGTGTATCTAGTTTCTTTATCGCTTAAATCAACTCATAAGATTCTTTCTTATTGGAAACGACTGGTTTATTGATCAAGGAATGTTCTGGAAAGTATATAATAGGAAAACAGGGTTTGCGCGGGCCATATAGTTAGATCTTATAGTTAGATCTTAATTTGCTGATAAGACGATGAATCCCAGTGCTTGGTAAAACCTAAATAGGTTTATATAGCACTGTTAAATGTCAGAAAACATTGTTGTAATCTGTGTTTTAAATAATAATAAATAAAAAAATAAAAATATTTTTATATATAAAACGTAAAGTTGTAGCCACAAAATAAAACATACGACAAGCTTAAGAGATTATTTAGTAGCTACAATTATTAAATTGCGTATAAACCTCAAAATGATTGTAAAAAAAACAGAATATCGTCAAAAGCACTTGTCGCGGGGCATATTTTTGGCGTAAATAATTAGCGGAAACGTATTGAATTTTAAATCAAAATACACTTTAACTTACTGTGCAGTTGCTCCAATATCTTTTTTTTCCAGAAAGATAATAAGCTAAAGATTATGATGCTAAAACAACGAAAAAAGTCGAAAAAGTGCAGAAGTGAGGTTATTTTCCATACTCTTTAGACGTAAAGAAAAAGACAGAGACAAATGAATTCCCATAACGGAGCCTTAAAGCAATACGTAAATTAAGGAAGCAACCGTCAGAATATTTTTAACCAATTATTTTTTTTTTTTATTATTATTTTTTTTTTATCTAAAACGGGATAGTGCTTGGCCTTTACTTCACCTGATGTTAAGTAACGATGGCTGAAAATATAAGCGCTCTACACCCGGAATCCTCACCACTGGGGAACTGGCTATCTTAACTCTAACTGCCGAAACACAACAATTTTTAAATTGTTAAATTTTGTTTAAGGTATAAGGAAAAAATAAGAATTAAAATGGTTAGAAGATGGACCTTCAGCCTAAGTTTCAATTATGATAATTTACCAGCGTTCTTCAATTTCATTCGTTTTTTAAAGGTTAAAGACATAGGAAGACTAATTCAAACCTTTATTATACCTATATAGGTACAATATAGCTAAATCTCTCATTGTGCATTCGTGAAATAATTGAATTTAATACATTATTTTCTCTTTTAAAACTTCACTGAACACGATTATTAAAATAATTATCAAAAAGTCAAACCAATATTTCAAATTATTATTCGCAATGCGGTGTTGTGCTTAAACGTACACAGGTATTTTCCAGCGATATAAGATCAAGATAGCGCCTTATCAAGTACAGAATAAGGTCGAATATCCCTCACCTGTTGTTTTAGGAAAAATAAATTCTTGTAGAGATCGTGTGACCACATCGAATAAAAGCCTGGATAAGGGTGAATGTTTCCAACGGGGCTAGGTATTTAAGGTCCTTCGTCAAAGATGTAAGCGGGTAATAGTTGTTTACAAGGGTACAGGCTGTTTATAAAAACTTGGGAAAAGGGGTTTGTTTATCTTGCGTTTAGCTTAATGTAAACCTATGTGAATTATATTTTTTTTCATAATGAATTATCAAAATATTAGCGACCGCTCTCGCTTCGCTTCGATGTAAACTATATATTTTGTACAAAAATATTAATCTTTAAAAAGTTTTTGTTCCAACCTTTAAAAAACCTTGGGTTACATTAATGCTTATACTTAATCTTTTTTTATAAGAGGCATATCCAACCATGCATTGTTTTTATTCAAAGAGATTAAGCAGCATTTTTAATAAATGCTCCCAGGCGCCGTGACTTTTCCCGACACTTCCAACAATTGTCGTTATATTTCAACCAATTTTCACAAAACCTTGACAAATTATATTATACCTTAACCTTCCTCATAGATCACTTTATTTAAGAATTAAGTATTAATGAAAACAGCATGAAATCCGTACAGTAGTTGTTAAGTTTATCGCGAACAGACAGAGAGACTCGGCAGAGGACTTTGTATTATAATATGAAGTGATAATAATACTTACTTGTTTTTATTATGTTTGATTAATTTATAGGGTTTATTGAAGAAACATAATTATATCTGTCCGGTCATAATCATAACATCTCATAACTAAACTTAGCGAAAGTTACTTCGAACTTCCTAGAAAACACGACGTCGTATTTTTCTAATTATTATGTCAAATACCCGAAGCAAAATAATATTAATAAAGTAAAAGTGTTGATGCTAAAATGTTCACGACCTTTATTCCCATCTTCCCCTTTCACCGGGGTGGTGGTTGGCACTAATAGGTGGCGTTCACCACCCCAGTGGTCGATGGCACCTATTTATTTCCATCTGCCACCTTTAAGGGTGCCATGGGGGTAGTGGTTGGCACTAATAGGTGGCTTTTATCACCCCGGTGGTCGATGGCCCATCTGCCCCCTTCGAACTCCATTAATCAGCGAACTAAAATCTATGGAATAAGCATTCTGCTTAAAAAAGGCATCACACGAAAAGTACAACTAAGTGGATAGAGCAAAAAATGCTGGCATTTAATTATGCAGCACTAAGCGTCTGAACACTGGTTGCTTATTAGTGACCATAATTTGTATACTCATAGATATTTTATATACTTAAACGAAAAAATAAGATACGTTTTTTCTGCATCTTTTTACTGCCTTCTTTGCATCTTTTACACCATTTGACTATAAAGGACGTCATTTCTAATAAACTCTCTCTTTCTATCTTTTCTCTACAATACAAACTGCAATTTATTGAAAAGAACACTAACGTCAGTCACCGGGTGCGTGGCTGGCCCGACTAAAGCTGAGTGAGCGGGTTGTACTTTTCCTAAAGCTGAGTGAGCGGGTTGTACTTTTCCGGCCCCGTGGTGCCAATTACACTTCCATAAATTTTAGTTCGCTGCCATTAATATACATTTTTATTGCTCATGAATCATGATATCCAGTGATGTTTTATTTCAATTTCCATTGATAAAGTCCAATACGAAATGTAAATAACACCTATACTATACCTACGAAGGGGGCAGATGGGAATAAATAGGTGCCATCGACTACTGGGGTGGTAAACATCAGCTATTAGTGCTATCCACCACCCCCATGGCACCCTCGAAGGTGGCAGATGGGAATAAATAGGTGCCATTGACCACCAAGGTGGTGAACGCCACCTATTTATTTAGTGCCAACCACCATCCCGGTGACGGAGCTTGAAAGGGGCAGATGGGAATAAAGGTGTTCGCGATACGGAAAACAACTAATTTAACAAATTCACAGATAACAGTTCAGTCTCCAATAACTCTTTGAAGAATCACTGGCTTAATAAATTGACTAAAAGCATCGTTTTGATATCCAACTCAGTGCTTAGTTTTATAATTAGTCACTAAGGGCAGTGAATCATCCAGACGTCCTGTCTGTTTAAAGGGAACTCATATTTAAATATAAGTTGGATGCAGGGTTGACACCGACGATTTGAAGAAAACATAATTATAAATCATGTCGTTAATGTTCCGTGAGACATGGTGTTTATATTTAAGACGTGAATAGATTTGTATTTCAGTGTCACCTAGTAAACTGGTAAGTAACATAAGGCTGTAGCTTTACTGAGTGTGTTTTGTCTTAGAAAAATAATGTGAAGACTGCTGTTCATGCGATTTTTTATACACTATAATCTGTTAATGACTAATCATTTTGAAGCCATTTTGTTTTTAAAACTATGTCATAATATTTACTAACGCCCTACACAATTTTTACTTTGAGTAAGGTACAAAAATATGTTGCTACGTGAACATAATGGAATATTGCTATTTTTATGTAGTTCTTCTAATAAGTTAATTTTTTTTTTCAAATTCAAAAATAATTTATTCAGTCTAGGCTGTTACAAGCACTTGTGAATGTCATAGAAGCTACGCCATCGGTTCGCAAACCCTAAGCGGGAGACCTTGTAACGAGAAGAACCGGCAAGAAACTCGTCAAGGGCTGCTTTTTTCTCCCTGTATAATTTCATACAGAGTCGTCAACATTGAAAAATGAGCTCCACATTTAAAGTAAGGTCATTTTCCATCACAATAATTAACAAAAGTTTGCACACAATGAGTAGGTAGGTTGAAATTAAATACCTACCACATATCGGATACGTAATGAGAGTAAATAACTTTCAACTAGTTGAGAAATCACTGTGTCTGCTACTCGAAAGTGCACCTAAGTAGGCAAAATTTACCAAAAAAAACACATGTTACAAGACATAAAAAATAATAAAAAAATGCAATTCTTACAATTCAATATGCGTTAAGATAGGTACTCAGAAGCAGACCCTTTCCACTGGCAGCACCCGTTCACGAGCATGACGCATGGACCAGCCATCGCTTCGCTCAACCATATTTGAGGGAACGTAACGACCCGTCCGCACGACACCACCGCAGAAATGATTAAAGAGAGCATGACATACTTAGGCTACCCATCCTAAGGCACCGAATTGAAAACTATTATCCTAAAGCTTTTCATAGGCCTTTACTTACAAAACTACTGAATATAGAAAGCAAAATGATTACAATTAAAAATAAAATAGAAATCAAAACAAGGTTTAGTTATTAATTTAAATTTTGAGTAAGAAGTGCCATACATATTGATAATATTAAACAAGGGGGAGAGGGCGGGGAGAGGGCGCTAGCCGTCACAGTCGCATCGGCTCCTGTTTATTTTTATGCAAAAATATATTCAAATAAGTGGAAGAGTCAATTGTATACCATAATTCCATTTAATATTGAGTTGTGCTAAAGTGGTATTGTTTTCTCAAGAGAAATATACGAGCTTCGCAATATTTAGCGACACTAATAAAAGTGTTACTTTGTGTCGGAATTGTGCGTAAAGTGGAGTAAAAACAAGCCAGGACTTCGAGTTTGTTTTGTGAGCCTCAAGACATAAGCAGTTTATTATTCTATCGTGCTCCGAAGTGCTGGAATTATTTGTTTTTGGTGAAAAAGTGAATATTTTTGGAGGCACTAGGGTTGGTGCAGAAATGAAATTCTCATCATACCAACCAACATAAATAAATCGACTTCAACTGAACGAGGTATATGGCTCGTAAATTGGGCGCGTCTACAGAAGCAGCTTTACCATATTGGTGAAAACAGCAACTCTGATGCGATTACGTGCAGAACGGAGTTCCAATCACGGATGGTCACTTTTTTAATTTGGAGTTTATATTTTTCCATTTTGTACTTTTTTTAATTATTTCCGTCTGTTGTTTTTAATTACTTTTCAATTTTAGTTATGTTTTGACTGCGTTTCTTTGTATTTTAAAGATCAATTAATTATTTCCGTCTGTTGTTTTTAATTACTTTTCAATTTTAGTTATGTTTTGACTGCGTTTCTTTGTATTTTAAAGATCAATACATTTTGTTTTTTATCATTTGAATTAAAAATGTAAGATTATTTTATATGCCTATATATATTTTTTTTGTTCATGAAAGTTTTTCATTAAGTATTTATTTATTTTTCTGTTGTGATAATTAATCATGATAGATACTAGATTATAAAATAATAATTTTAATTATTTTTTATTTCTGTTTTATAACTTAATCTTTGTAAATTTTGTGACTGATATAAAATCAATTTTTATTTTGAAAGTAAAATATATTATTTATATTAATTGTACGATTTGTCCATATTATTATAGTTTTCGTAAACTCCTTTCTTGTGTAGTTGTATTGAGTTATTTGTTAATTTAACACATAGGTATTATAGTTTTATTTTGGAACTATAGCAGAGAATATATATTTATAATTTGTCATTGTATAAATTTGGATTAGTGTTGTTCATATTTATTTTTGCTGTGATATATGTGACAGACAATATTAACGTGGCAGTTGCTGGCTTTAAAGGAATTAATGTTTTTTTTTTTATATATATATTTTGTTTTAAATTCGTGACAAGGTTTTATAGCTATAGAAACTAGTGATTGTAAATTATGCTCCGAGTTTGATTGTATTTGTTTAATTTGTCTCGTTTTTTTTTTATAACGTAGTTTTGGTGAGTTTAAAATTGTCACTAGTTTTATTACTGGGATGATTATTTGTTTAATGAGAGCTGTTTGTTTCTTTTTTCTCAATTGTTATACGTTCATATAAGTGCCTATATATTTTTTCTAAGTAATAATATAACGTTGGAGGGGTATGTCTCAGCCACTTCCTTCGGTGGGAACCTCGCAGTCAGATGTTCCAACTGCTCTTTCCTTAGATTATTTACAAAAATGTAGTCAATGTTCCCAGCCTCGGTTTTTTAAGGGAAAAAGGGGGTTAAAGATCCACACAGGAAAAATCCATAAAAACACTTCCACTACCGATAGCTCTTCTGCTCCGGTCTTCCTTTCAAATCCTAATGCTCATTCATCTGGGGAAGACGAACCGCTGTGGCAAATATTAGGTAGGTTTCGATCCGGATTGCCGTTAGTTAAGAGAATTCCCCGTGGTGCCAGAATATCTGTCGCTGAGAGATTGAAGAAAGTGGTAGACAAAGTCGTTGACAATAATGATAAAGCAAGCTGGGAGGAACTACTTTGTTTTTCCTACACAACACTACATGCGCCCAGGGGCAGTGATGCATCAGTTTCTCTAACGCAGAAGATTAAAGATAATTGCCATAAGAGTAATTTGGCAACTACTACGAATAGTGTAACTGTAAGTAGTAAGAAGCCCTATTCTATTATAAGAAAAATAGAGGGCAAGGTAAATGATGGGGATTTGAGAGGAGCTGCTCGCTTATGTTTTTCTAACGATACTGAAGCTCCCAATAATTTGAATACTTATCATTCTTTGGCCTCAAAACATCCATCATCAACATCGGATGCGAACTGTGGGCTGCCGGGGCCGCCAGAAGAAACGGATAATGTAATACAGGTGTCCCGAGAAGACGTGCTGGCTGCAATCCATTCTTTTAAGAATGGCTCGGCGGGTGGTCTCGATGGTCTTACACCACAACATTTAAAAGATCTTGTGAGTGGCACTACGGGTGATGCTGGCAGAGCACTTGTCTCGAGTTTGGTATCGTTGGTAAATTTGATGCTATCTGGTAGGGTCCCCTCTGAAATTTTACAGAATTTGTATGGAGCCAATATTTTCGCTTTGCTTAAAAAAGACGGAGGTATAAGGCCAATAGCTGTGGGTAACACTCTCCGCCGGTTAGTTTCGAAAGTATGCTGCCAAAAAGTGTTGCCAGATTTAGGACAGTTATTTCAGCCAACTCAGATAGGTTTTGGTTCCAAAGGTGGCTGCGAGGCTGCGGTGCATGCTGCCAGAACATTTGTATCGGCGGGTGCAGCTGAAGTTCTCCTTAAAGTTGATATTCAAAATGCATTTAACTGCGTTGATAGGAGGGTTTTATTGGAGAAAGTAAAACACCATGCACCTTCAATATACCCTTACGTTCGGCAATGTTACGGTGCTTCTTCAAACTTAGTTTATGGGGAAAAATTAATCCGATCAGAAGTAGGGGTCCAACAAGGTGATCCGCTTGGTCCTGCTATATTTAGTCTTACTATTCACGACATTATTAAAAAACTGAAATCAAAATTCAATGTTTGGTATTTAGATGATGGTACTCTAGGTGGTTCTCATGAAACGGTCTTAGAAGATCTTAAATCTTTAATCGATACGTTATCGTCTGTTGGGCTAAAATTGAATTTTAGTAAATGTGAATTATATGTACATAACTCTGTATCGACAAATGTACAGCTAAATATTATTTCTAGGTTTGAAGGTTTAGCACCGGGCTTGAGGATTCTCGAAGCGAGATCACTTCGTTTACTGGGAGCTCCTGTTCTTGACGAGTCTTTGGCTTCGTTTGTGGAAGAGCAAATAGCGAAATTTCGAGAGACTTCCAATCGGCTATTTGAGGTGAATGCGCACATGGCTCTTTTTATTATAAAATTTTGTTTATTCGTCCCCAGGTTTACTTACTATCTGCGTGTTTCCCAATTTTGGAAACATCCGAGCCTTTTAACGGAATTTGATGATCTCATTAGGGATACAATTACTAAAGTTTTAAACTGTACGCTAAGTGACACTGCGTGGCAACAGGCCTCCCTACCTGTGCGTTTTGGTGGAATCGGTATTAGGAGGGTGTCGGAGATAGCTTTGCCGGCATTTCTGTCTTCCGTACATGCTTCGGAATCCCTATGCGGTAGTATTCTTAACCCTTCCTTGGGTTCCGCTGGGGTTCTAGGACTTTCGGAGGCGAAGAATGCATGGCTGTCACTCTGCCCAGGGGATACTCCATCGATTTCACATTCACAGAGACAGTGGGACGAACCGCTCTGCAGACAGACTTTCCAGTCTTTGTTAGAAGGATGTGACAACGCAGTGGATCGCGCCCGACTGTTGGCAGTATCTGAAAGGGAGTCGGGCCTGTGGTTACAAGCTTACCCTTCTGCCAACATCGGCACACTATTAGACAAGTGCACCCTCACCCTATCAATAGCTCTCCGTTTGGGGACCAGGGCAAACGAACCTCATCGGTGTCGATGTGGGGAGTGGGTGAATGAGCTAGGCCACCACGGTCTCTCGTGTCAAAGGAGTGCAGGGCGTATGAGTAGGCATGCTTCACTAAACGATATCATTCGCAGAGCGTTGGTGACTGCCGGTGTGCCTGCTGTTCTAGAGCCTAGTGGGGTGTTGAGGTCGGACGGCAGGAGGCCTGACGGGATGTCACTTGTGCCTTGGAGCATGGGAAGGACTTTAGTTTGGGACGCCACCTGTGTGGATACTTTGGCCCCGTGCCACATTGACGCTACATCAGGTCAATCTTGTGCGGCAGCAATCACAGCAGAGTGTAACAAAACACGTAAATACCGGGACTTGGGGGAGACATACGTTTTCCTCCCTTTCGCAGTGGAGACAATGGGCCCCTGGGGTCCAAATGCAAAATTGTTTTTAAAGGACCTAACTGCTCGCCTGTTGGAGGCAACAGGAGACCGAAAGTCTGGCAACTATTTTGCTCAGCGCATAAGCCTAGCGATTCAAAGGGGCAATGCCGCCAGTCTTTTAGGTACCTTGCCTCGAACAGGTGAGTTAGTGGAAATATTTTATTTGTAATTGTTTGTCATATTATTAATGTCTGTTGTTGAATAAATTTAATCACACCCTTTAAAAAAAAAAAAAAAAAAAAAAAAAAAAAAAAAAAAAAATATTAAACAGAAAAATAATATATATAAATATACGACGCCCTTAGTACAAGCAGACAGAAGCAGACCCATTCCCACTGGCAGCACCCGTTCACGAGCATGACGCATGAACCAGCCATCGCTTCGCTCAACCATATTTGAGGGAACGTAACGACCCGCCTCATACGACACCACCGCAGAAATGTTTAAAGTGAGCATGACATACTAAAGCTACTCGCATTAAGGCGTCGAGTCAAAATCATACAATAAATTATAAGTAGGTAGGACAATTCTCTCAATTTTCACAAAGAATAGAAAAATCTACGACCAGGGCTGTTTTATCAATTAAATAATCTTGAACGGTATAGTATCCTTTTTTGAGAAGACAATTTTTTACATGAGTCTTAAAGTTATCAAATGGTAAATCCAAAATATTACTTGGAATTTTATTATAAAACTTTATACCAAGACCTATGAAAGAACCACGGACTTTTTCTAATCTATACTGAGGCATTACAAGTTTGTCTTTGTTTCTGGTGTTCCGATTGTGCCAATCACTATGTTTTGTATACAAGGTGTTTGGTAAAAGCCTTATAAAGCCGAATAGGGTAGATAGGGACCATCAAACTAAACAACTTTTACTATGGGACCAACTCTGAAATCGCGAAAAAAAAATCAGCTGTTTCATACATTTTGAAATTTTCGTTATAATTTTTTGTATGAAACAGCTGATTTTTTTTCGCGATTTCAGAGTTGGTTCCATAGTAAAAGTTGTTCAGTTGGATGGTCCCTATCTACCCTATTCGGATTTATAAGGCTTTTACCAAACACCTTGTATAAGTTAATATTGCGACGCACGAAAAGTATGCAGTTTAATATAAATTGAGATGCTGCTGTCAATATACCAATCTCTTTGAATCTATCCCTAAGAGATGTTCTAGAACTTAGTTGATAAATAGCTCTTATTGCTCGTTTTTGTAAAACAAAAATAGTATTTATATCGGCTGCTATCCCCCACAAAAGAATACAGTATGACATAATGCTATGAAAATAACTGAAATACACTAATCTGGCAGTTTCTACATCTGTTAACTGTCTAACTTTTCTAATGGCATAGGCAGCAGAGCTGAGCTTGCCCGCCAGAGCTGCTATGTGCATATTCCATTGAAGTTTACTGTCAAGAGTAACACCCAAGAAAACTGTTGAATCGAGCAAATCTAATTTCTCATTATTGATTACAATTTCAGTGGGATTCGCCTGTACATTAGGTAAAGCGAATTTAACACATTTAGTTTTCTTAGCATTAAGCTGGAGATTATTTACATTAAACCAAGTAAGAACCTGCGATAGTGCTTTGTTCACATCGTCAATATCTGTTTTTTTCCTGTCAACTTTGAATATTAAAGAAGTATCATCCGCGAACAAAACAATATCACAGAACCTTTCTGCAAAAAAGGGAAGATCATTTATATATATTAAAAATAAGAAAGGGCCCAAAATGGAGCCTTGCGGAACGCCCATTTTTACATGAGAACCTGACGAACTTACTCCATTGATATTAACTGTTTGAGTCCTGGAACTGAGATACGACAGTATTAATTTTTGGGCATTATTTTTTACACCGTAATGATTAAGCTTCAACAGCAGCGTCCAATGGTCCACGCAGTCAAAAGCTTTGGACAGGTCGCAGAAAATGCCAAGGGCATTCTGAGACCCCTCCCAAGCCTCAAAGACATGCTTCAAAAGCGCAACCCCAGCATCAGTAGTAGAACGACCTTTCGTAAAGCCAAATTGTTTATTGTGCAGAAGTTTATTTACATTAAAATGACCCAATAACTGCTCAAGTATTATTTTTTCAAAAATCTTGCTTAGGACAGGTAATATCGATATTGGTCTGTAATTGCTAGGGTCTTCTTTATCTCCTGATTTAAACAATGGTATTACCTTGCTAAACTTCATAAGATCAGGAAATATTCCTTGATCAATACACTGATTAAAAATGTCAGCAAGATAAGGGGCAATAGTATGCACAATTTTTTTAATAACCTTAACTGATATGCCCCATAAATCAAATCAAAACCAAAAATCAATCAAAAATAAAAAGTCTGGAATGGGAGGTAGAAAAATATAGACGATTCAAAAGTGCTTAATTATTAAGTTTATTTGAGTTAATATATTTTGAATTTGACTTAGACTAACAAAATATACTATTTAAATAAAAGGGTAGTATTTGGAAGTGTTTTGTTGTATTGACATCCCTGATTCATTAGTCCACGACATGGTGGACTATTTGCTCGCTCTCAAGGATTCCCGTTTAATTCGTTTCCAATTAGCAACTTGACTTGAGTGCTTAGATAAATATAGCAGCTAACGTTGAATAGAATCCTGTATCGTATTGGTTTTACTTTGTTTATAAAATGGTGGTGGGAGAAAGTATAACTTTTGACATAAGACGAGATAAAATACATGAATTTTTACTTGGACCATTGCCGTCATCAATAAATAATCATATAGGTAGGTGTAAAAAGGACAGGTATCAAATTTTCCTAAATCATCGACATTGTGCCATCGCTCTATTCCTTTCTATCGCACAAAGGAAACATTATCATTGATCGAGAGAAATTAAATTGCTGAAGAGCGCATACAGTTGATTGTAATGACTTCTTAAATTGCAGATCACAAACCAAACAAGCACAACTCCCATAAATTTAAGAATAACTTCCTATCTAAGTTGAATACTGAGGTTCAGAATTCAACCACAAAAAAATATCGACGAGAATCCCGCACAGCCAATCCCGCTGATTTGAATATATCAGGAAATTTTCCGCGTCTCGCGCAAATCATAACCACAAATCTTTTTTTAATACCCGGGCCTCGGAGGAAGCAGAAAATTAAATTCTAACACAATTAGAATCTGACGGAGTTTTCCGATTAGTTGGTCTTATTCCATTCAGCCGAGACCGATTTATAACTCAATTAAAATGTCAGTGAAAACGCGCTCAACATTCGATTCGTCTCGGCTGGTCCTAATTGAAAAGAATGCTGTTTCTTGAAATTGCAATCCATTTAGTAATTAACGTGTTTATAGATATTCGTCTGAATGAGTCATTATAAAAATGATTTTATTTCAATGATATTATATTATTTTATCAAAACTAGTCCGACGAAAATTTATTTGAGATATGTTACGGTTTTTTTAAGATTCACACCAACTTTATTAACATAACAATTAAGAAGTGGACACATTATTAGTACTACATAAATAAGTACACTCCTTTTTGCCATAGAGACACAGCTAATACATAATATTATATTATAATTATATAATGTGATGGAGGTCACTTTCTTCTACTGGCTACGATCTTTACATATTTCTTTCGCTTCGTCTTTGTGATTAAGATTAAGATGAACATCGCATCGACCTTCAGCTTTATCATCACCTTCAGATACAAGCCAAGAGCTTCACACGTTTGCTAAATATGTATATAAGGTCAGCCATTGTAGTCTGATGCTTAAACTTCGATTCTCTCGATTGGAAGAGAAATATTATCTTCTCTCGTTCGGATTGTTGTTTCTGATTTAGATAATCCAACGCTTGACAACTTATCTCAAGATCAAAGCAAACCTGTTCAATATTCATCTTGAAACGTACCGTTTCTGTTTTGTAATTTAAATTAAACGAAGGCGTAACAAAATTAGAACATCGCTTTCTGTCTAATTATGCGTCTAATATAGGCAATTTTCATCTTCCAAGCAAATTACGGCATATGTGCTAGATATCTTTACACGTTTGTCGGTATAATTTTATAGTCATTTTTATGGGTAGAACGCACGTGCAGACATTTATAAATTGGGTGGCTGCTTTGGGTCTGTTACCCTTACAATGAGATAACGTATGGAGCGGAATTATTTATCGTTATACCGCTTTGTCTCATCGCTTGTTGAAAATTTTAATGTAGCGCTGAACGCTAGATGGGAAATTGTGGTCAGTAATGGCAGTGTGAAAGTTTTGTTGGGTGCGTTTAAAATTATGTTAATTTTATAGAGGTGGTGAAATATTAACCTTATTCTAATTGTGAAGAATAATAGGGCATTTACATTTAATTACTTATTTCTTAATAAAAAAACCGGATGCATATACCACGAGGGCAAAACACACCGGGGTAACACACGTACCCGAATAGGGCTTTTTATCGACAATCGCTAGAAAAATCGAGTGATTGTCGATTACAAGCCTTAGTCGACTCAAAAATCGACTCGTGTAAATGCCCCATAACACTTCCATCTTGTTATTAACCTTTTTTTGCTTAATCGTTTTACTACCCTCGGTTATTATTTCTCACATTACCATAAAGCTTAACTCTACGCCAAAATTAACATTTGCGGATTGTGAACATTTAATATAGTACATTTACTACATACTTAATGTTAATCTCCGCAATCTCGTCAAACACAGGAGTAAGTCGAGATTGCGCGTTTTTACGACTCGTAAATCTTAAGGGACGTTAGGCTTAAATTGAAATTTGCGATTTAAGCAAAATCCGCTTAAATTGTACCACAAAATCATGTAATTATTAACAGATTTATTTTTCTTTCATAGTAAAACATGCTGATATTATTTGATGCTGATATGAAAGTAAATATTATGCTCTTTAGCACAAAGGTTAAAATAAAGCAATTTTCTAGACTTCATTACTAAGCTTTGAAATCTGAAATTTTAATTACATACTTATAATAATTTCAATATTACCACGAATATAATTCTGACGAATATGATTCTGTTGATTCTGCTTCATATTCGTTATTTGCTAAAATATTTCTATTAAACATTGTATTATTACAAGCTCAGACCATATTACAAGAAACACACTAAGCATGAACGAAGCTTAATTAAATAATACACCACAAATAAGAGTTATAATAAATTGTAATTAACCATCATCGCTGGTGATAAACACTTACCAAGTTTGAATACAGAAAAGATGAAGAAATCATGAAAAAAATCAATTTTATTTCCTTCTAAAAAATTAGCTGAAACTATCTTCACTATTAATGGGAGAAAAAAAACAGTTGAAATTTGAACCACAACTCTACAATTTTAATTTACTCAGCAAATATTCTTTAAAAAAGTCCGACGGCCAACTTTCGGGCAAAACTTTGGTGCGGTCCAATCTCGACATAATTTTGGGAACCAGAGAAAAAGTTCGCCCGTTCCACTTACCGAAGTTGTTCCAGTTTTGGCACAAGTTGAAACGGGAGGTTTAGGCACAGGGCCGGAATGACAGACTCGAGTTTTGATGTTATACTGCCGGTTCTTTCATACCCGCTTTGCGTAATGGTGGTGCCAAGTCATTTTCGGGGTCTCTAAAAAGGTTTTGAGCAACTCTGCTTAAGAAAGTTAATTCACCGTATTGTAAACGATAGAAGGCTTATTTCAAGTCCACCTGGCTAGCTACCACCTAAGTCTGATGCCACAGCAATTTAAAAATTGTTGTGTTCCGCCAGTTAGTGGTAAGGTAGCCAGTTCTTCAGTGATGAGGATTCTGGGTGTAGTGCACTCCCACCTTCGGCCTTATCGTCACTTAACATCAGGTGAGGTAAAGGCAAAGCACTATCCCGTTGTGCATAAAAAAAAATGTCCATCAGCCATATTTTAATGTCCCCACTGCTGGGGTACAAGCCTACCTTATGGGTGGTAAGGAGGACGGGCCATTAACTCACCACGCGGGCCCAATGCGGATTGGTGAGTGTTAACGACTGCAAATGCAGCCGGGACCAACGGCTTAACGTGCCTTCCGAAGCACGGAGGAGCTCGAGATAATAAATTTTTGGTCACCCATCCCATGACCGACCCTTGCGAACGTTGCTTAACCTCCGCAATCGTTGGGCCAGGCGCTAAACCACTGCGCCACCGAGCTCCTCAAAAAAAAATATTTCCTTCTAATTTCTTATTACTATGTTGGTTCAAAGATAAATTTAATTCCCAGTAGTACAACCAGTTGGATTTCTTTTCCCGAGTTGTATCACGGGTAAACCTACTTCCCCGTGGTACAACCAGATTGACCATTTATATTTGACCATATTGACTATATTGTAGATTTACTGCCCCGTAGTACAACCAGTTGAACACGGCAGTTGTACCACGGGTCGGGATGGGTATAGTTCTAAAAATGTATAAAAAAGTGTGGATAAAAAAGTCGTAACGAAATACAAATAGGCTTAGCCTGCCCGCAGACTACAGACTTTCTATCGGCCGATAGTTGGCCCGATAGTTGGTTTTGTATGAAGAATCGGCCGATACAGAATCGTTGTAGTGTGCGCACTTGCATACTTCTTCATACTGATTGGAGAACCCGACTAAACTGTCGGCCGATAGAAAGTCTGTAGTCTGCTAGCACGCTTAGAGAATTCCGAATCCGAAATTCATTATTTTCATGAATGTCGTTTAAAAGAGAATTCAATAATAACACTCACAAAGCCGTTAATAGGATCGCTTAATACCTCAAATTATCTCGCTATTTGATCTTAAGCGATCTTAACGTTTCATAGTAAAATTTATATTTCTGGTTAATTTTATTATCTATAATGTTAAGAACGATAGCGCCAGAGCTAAAAAAAATCGTATTTTTATACCTATTTCCTAGTGATTGTAGTACTCGCACTGCTTTCTTTTTCCTTCCTAAAATTTTACGCTACTTAAGCAATGCAATATTTTATTCATGCATTTCACTAAGATGGAACATCCAAATCAAATAGACGAGAAAAGAATTTAATAATTCATCCAAGCGTAGGAAAAACCTTTTTAACGTCAATATAATTTAGGGTGACATTTTGACAACGTAAACATTAATTTCCGTTTCGAGATTATGTTTTTGCCACTTTTCCCGTTGTTCATAAATTAGATTTGGAAAGCAAGTGAGTTTTTTATAAGATTGAAAAGTTTTTTAGACATTTTGAGACAGGGACAGATGACATTAAAGTGTTGTTCCTTATAATAATTTCAACCTATAAAATAATATTGATAAAAAGCATTGGAATTATTAGAACAATCATCAAATTAGCTATATTATATGTAAACTATTTTATATTTTAGATTTATTGAAAATAGTAGTAAAACGGTACAAATGAACTTATACATACTAACGGGTTATTCTCCAACTGGACACACAAGACAGGACACACGTGTGTCCAGTTGGTAAAACTCAAAATTATTAAAACTTATTATTTCTTCATATGGACACGCCAAGATTTCGACGCGTGTCCAGATACTGAAACTTAGATTAAATTACTTTATGTTTTCGCCAACTGGACACACGTTCACATTTTACCCAAATTCATGACAAAGTACAGTAACAGCAGGTAAATGTTTTGTATCACAGTCATCATCGGCCACTAAACGTCCCACTGCTGGGCATGGGTATTTTTGTATGTCATTATAAAAATTATTTACCATTGAATTTATAAAGTGTATATTATTGACACCACAAAATAGAGAGACTACAGAAGTTAGTAAGAAAAAGTTGTTCAGTTTGATGGTCACTATTTACCATGTTCGGTTTTATAAGGCTGCTACTACTTAACATTCCGAATTGTCTTATAATAATATTCTATGTTTTACTGTTGATTTTACTGATCTCTATGTATATTATCTTAGTCTTAGTAAAATGAAATTTCATTTCTGAAAATAAACAAAAATGCTTTGTTCACAGCCCATATTGTTAAAATTTCCCGAAATACTAAACTTAAACAAAAAATATTTCGTTTTGATTAAATTCTGCATCGTATTTACATCCGTTTAGCTTTTTGTTAACAAGCAAAAATATTTTACGTCTATCAGAATGTTTGTACAGGCTTTATTGTTCTATCTTGCACTCGAAATGAGTCTTTGGTACGAATATCTCGCATATCATGAATTTTGAAATAAAAAAGAAAGTTCTACAGTTTGCATTTGATAGGTGAGCTTTATGAGATTTATACGTTATGGAATAAAGGAAAAAATCCGGAATTTGTCTATTATTTTAACTAATAAAATATTCGAGTCAAGGAAGCACTTGTGCCATTTTAAGGTCAACAGGCTAGTTACTTTTTTCTAGTATATAGTAATGGGTTTATTTTATATTGTTCTAAGTTCTTTTGTTTGTCACTAGAACAAGATGATGGCACCGAATAAGCGTGGACATGCGGTCATAGTAAATGTATACAGGGTTGTTTATAAAAACCGGCCAAGTGCGAGTCGGACTTGCGCACGAGGGTTCCGTACCCAAAGGGTAAAAATGGGACCCTATTACTAAGCCTCCGCTGTCTCTAACTAACAACCTCCCAGGAGTAGATTACTAACATCAAAACAATAACGTACTTATTCCACAACTTTTGCGAAAAAAGACGAAAAAGAAAAAACTTTACATACCAATGTCCGAACAGCTGATCGAGTTTTATACCGGGTGTAACAAGACCCTCAACGAAGCCAATGTCTACGTATTCTGCCCATCATTAGGACCATTTCTGTTCACAATTATTGCCGGGAAACGATTAAATAATTTTTGGTGTTAAAAAAGCATTCCACCACGCAATGTAACGCATACCAGAGACCGCGCCTTCCAGGCGCACGCAGCCACACAGCTGCGTGCGGCCGAGTTGAAAGGCAGCGTTTATGTGTTCTTATGAGATACATTGAGTAATGACCTTTTTAAGTCATTGTTTGCTATGAAATACTTAAAATTTTGAAAATGTTTCTTTTAAGAAAAAACTAGGAAATAAGAAATAAAATAAAATTTCATAATACTTTTGAAAAAAAAAATGTCTTTGACCTGCAATAACTTCGTTGGTTTCCCAGTTATAGTCTAAACTCTAGAAGACAAAAATGATCCTGATGATGGGCAGAATGCGTGGACTTCAGCTTTGTTGAGGGTATTTTACACCCGTAATATTTTTTTTTCTTTTTCAGAAAGTCGTAGAACAATAGTTGTTGTTTATGTTATTAGTAATCTACTTCTTCGAGTAGTTGGTGTTTTACAAAAAGCCCCGTATACATTTACTATGACCGCATGTCCACTGCATTTCATCTTGAACTCATAATAATAATAATCTCGCGAAGATTACAGCGGCGTTAGAAAAATATCGTAAGTCTTGTTAGCATTACGCAAAAAAGGTTGCCTAAGTTCATTAACCTTTTTCTCATACAAATAATAAGAGCACTTTTACACTATACCTTTCGGCTAAAAGGGTTGTGTGATATAATCCGACCGACCAATATTGGTGACAAAAGCAAGCTCCGCGTGAAGGTTTAGAACTTGGCTCCTTTTCAAGTTTCACTCCTTCGAGTTTATCCTGTGGCTAGATAAGGTTGACTATTTCTAAATTCAGCCATATTGTTTTATTACATAGTAGCTTTTTGGCTACGAGTTTGTTCGTGTGAACGTTTGAATATAACACTTATTTCAGTTAAGTACCTAATTGTAAGATCTAAAGTGGAAACTAAGTTTCAGAAGGGATTTCTTTATAAGGCTCAAAATAGTAATCAACTTTTAGAGTTAAGTGTGTTTTTGGTCTATCAACTATGTATACACTGACATATTTATATTATTGTGTCTACATTAACATTAACTATTAATTTAACACCACTCACATAAAATAAACAAATATTGTGCCTATAGAAAGCATTATCTATAGATTCGGTTCATAACTTACTTTTCTTGAATACGTAAACGTGTCGATGTAGACGTATGCAATGCGATAATCTGCCAATGTACCGGAGGTGTGACGTCATCTTAACAAACTGACATTAGTTTCGATGACGTCACAGCTCCAGTAGCAATATATTGTCAGACTTGTCGTATTGTATGCCAACATAGAACCATGATCCAAGGAAACAAGGTCTGCCATTCCGGGAGAAACACAAGCTTACGTCACTATACAGTTGGGTGACTTAATCGGAACGAGCAAAGAATGTAATGTATGATTTTTTTCTGTTACACTCATTACAAAAATATTATATAGCATTTTAATTGTGGTTTGTTTCTCTTAGGAAACGAAACAGTTCAAGTTAAAGATGAATAAACATAATTTTCACATAAACTTCATATTCCACTGGAATAGACGAACAAAGTTCGCTTGGCTGCGATACTAAAAGCCAGTTGAGCCAGTTTTTTGAAAATTTGTAAACGTGTGCGTGAGTTTTAGAGATGCCTTGAAGTCCATTTTAGTTTATCGATAACCATAATGCATTACTGCTCTAAAAATGAAACACAAACAAGATTTTGAGGCTCCCAGCCTATTCTATTTATGACATCTACCCAGTTAAACTTAATCACTGAATGTACAGGAAACCTGGATATATTGCTAAATTGGTACTTAAGTAGGTATAATTTACCATTTGAAAACTGTCGGCTAAAAGCAGCTTAAATAAAACTATCACAAAGACAAAGTTCTATCGGAAATCATCGACATGAGTACCTATCGATATCGATAATTTTTGATCAATTTCTACGCCTTATTTTCGCAAGTTCTTAGTTCGTAGTGAGTGTACTTGGAACTAATTAATTCCAAGTACACTCACTACTGCTATAGTATAGAATCTACTGCTCTCAGCGCCAATATGGCGATTTTCAAATCGGCACTAAAAATTGCTGTCATTTCATGACAATAGCCTGTCCAGCGTACTTGTATAATGGACGTTAGTGCACTCATTTCACACGTAAATAAGATTCTACAATTACCATTTTCAAATTTCATATTTTAGTTGAATATATTCCCAAACACATTAGGTACGAGAAATACACTAATATCATGCTATTTACCGCCTATTTCCTAAATAAAGGCTGATTTCTAAACATTATGTGTTAGATAAAAAGATATTATGTCCGTGAACCTGCGAAAATAAGGCGTAGAGATTGATCAAAAATTATCAATATCGATAGGTACTCATGTCGATGATTTCCGATAGAACTTTGTCTTTGTGATAGTTTTATTTAAGCTGCTTTTAACCGACAGTTTTCAAATGGTAAATTATACCTAGTTAAGTACCAATCGGAACAAACGATTAGTGACGTTCGCCTGTCCAGCGGACTTGTATAATGGACGTCAGTGAATAAGTGTTTATGTAACATTGTGTTGAACTGTAGTTCAACACAGAACATGACACCATTATTAATTTATGTAGTTATAAGCGTCAAATCAACCCGACCGCGATCAAAATCACAAAATAATCGGGTGGAAGCTTTTCACCAAGTTGATAAAAGACGCTAAATGAAGTCAAACCAGGTTCTGCTGACATTTTTTTTACTCTTTCTCACAGATCGCATAAGCCGTAAGAACCGGTTTCTCACTCGCACCATAGTCCGTCTACTTGAGCGTAGCGAACATTTTTCTAAGTCAATAAATTTTCAATAGGTACCGAAAGCGGAGATGATTTAAGCTTGTGACTCACATAACTTCCTCTGTCTCGGAATGCTATACCTGGCGCAGTATTATTGAAGACCCACATAGAACACAGCCGTATTTTGTAAAACAAACGACATACCTACGTTTGCAAATGGAACACGTAAAAAACGTGAGAACGATTCCACGTGAGACCTCACAGTTCGCAAATTATCATTCTCTTTTCTTTTTTTTTCGGTTATTGGCATATTGCGACACATTCCATGTACAAAATTACATAAACATTTAAGTCATTTTTATTAGGTCACTTTCTTGTCTATTTATTTGTTTACATTGTGTTTATTACCTGCCTAATTATTTACTTTCATGTTTTTAATAATTATTTTTTGTTGATTTTATTGAATTTTTGATTGATTGAGTATTTTATTTTAATAATTTTATTATAATGAATTTTCAAATAGTCTTAATTTTAATATATTTAATGACAATTTATTTATTCCAATGAATTTTTAATTATATTATTTTAATCATTTTAACTTTCGACATTTGTAACTGTGATAATTTTAATTAAGTAAGTAATTGACATGTAATAATCTGTAATTTTCCATCAAACTTTAATTAAACTAACATATTCTTAAGTCGCTACTAACAAAAATGGATCTTTGTTATCTGGAAATAAATAAATAATAATAATAATAAAGCAGAAACATAAACATTAAGAGCCAAATTCACCATTGATTTTAAACGCGATTAAGATCACGTTTTACGTAATGTAGTTTAAGTGTCGAGTTTGATACCCCGTTCCCCGTTTATTCCAAAAATCAATTTCACCAGGTCATTAAAAAAATTGAATCAAGATTTAACAAGGCATTGTTTATAACATAATTGTACATTTTTGTAACAAATTTTACTTTGTTGTTATGACAGTGACAGCCTTAAACTTGTTTTTTGACAAAGCGCGTTTAAAATCAATGGTGAAATTGGCTCTAAGTAACATAAACATAAACATTAAATAACAATAACACGCAGAAGCGATCCACAACCAAAACGGAAATTAAAAGTCACGATGTGTACAATGGAATGACATGGCATGCGTACGAGACATAAAGGTACAAGATTTTTTATGCAACTAGGGTTGCAAACAACATAACGAGAGTCATCGTACCCTATTTGTGACAGGGTTTTCAGATACCACAAGTTGTTAACTTTGTCCCGATTTCCCTATCATTAAGGATGCAAGTGCTAATGGTAGGGACATCGAAAATGATAGTAGGGTATGTGCGAGTCTTATTGGAGTAGAAAATGCGATATGAAGAAATTAGTGTCCGGACACGAAAGTGGCGGCGGCCGAGCGGTGGCGGGGCGGCGCGGCAGCGGAGCGGCGGCGGGGCGGGGCGATGAGAACGTGGGCACGAAACTTAGCGGTCGGTCAGCCGCGCTAGTAGTGTTGTGACAGATGGGCTAAATACCATTAAGGGCCCGTGGACCTACCGATTTGACCTACTGGTAGGACCACGGTATACCACTAAAGTAACTTCTTATTTTTTTTTATTTCTATTGATGTGTCAAATGTGATGTTGCTATGGAAACAATTTCTTGTTAAATCAATACCGAAAAATATTCAAAGGACGAAATATATCCTATGTCTAAAAATTTTATTTAGTTCGAAAAAATGGTCTAAGTATAGGCGTTAACTAGTTTCAAAACCGGATTCTTTGCTCATCTTGTGTTTTTTAAATGATGTCCAAGATGCCGACATCCATACTGAATAAATAGGTACTACCTAGTAATCAAACAGACACTATTATATTATTCAACACAACACTACTGTAATCGCGGGCTACCAAATCCAACTAGTTTGTTCATTTGTTTTCGTCGCTCTCCTCCCGCCCGTGCATCGCTCGTCGCCCCGCTCTGCCACCGCCCGTTTCGTGCGCGTCTCCATACTGTGCCATACTGTTGAATGCATCGCCGCCGCTCCGCTGTCGCGCCGCCCCGCTGCCGCTCCGCCGTCGCAGTTTTCGTGCCCGGACACTTAAAATTGAAAAATCCATTATTCAAATTAACTAAGAAATTAAGTGCTTTTGAATTGTCTGATTTACCTACCGACCCACTCGAGCCTTATTTATCTGACAAGAAGAATTGGCGCAAGTCATTGCAAGTCTAACCTAAAACTTAGAAGTATGAAGAACTAGCGGCCGCCCGCGACTTCATCTGCGTGGAAAGGTTTTTTGCTATCGGGAATAGTACTTTTTTTCGGCATGAAAGGTACCATATGTCCTTCTCTGTATCCCTTTACGACAACGTGTATGCAAAATTTCATGATGATCGGTTCAGTAGTTAAGACGTGAAGGTGTGACAAACAAACAAACAAACCGACTTTCGCATTTATAATATTAAGTAAGGATTATAATTTATACAGAGTGTTTCATAATTACCCGCAAAAAAAATGATTTTTATGTGTATGGAAAATTGCAAAGTGACAACCTTAGATGGAAATAGACTATTGTTTCTGATTATCAACCCCATTGATGAGCAAAAGCAAAATACAATTTTAGGTTACCACAGATTATCATGAAATAAAAATAAAAAGTGGCAGTTTTCAGGAGTTATCTTAATTTTTAAGGGTTGTATGCATGGTACCTATCATATTCGGCTTTAGGGATTATTTTGTTTAGGGGTTAACATGTTGTATATCGAACGTGGTAGTAAAAATAATGGACGAATTTCCAAGCATGTTTGATTTTTCTTCGACTTGTATATTAGAAGACAATAAAGACTCTTCGAAATAGTTGCAATCATAGAAATACAGCGAAAATTTTTCTATGTCTATGGTTGCAATGCACTAGTGAAAGTGAAAGTGAAATATATTTTATTTAAATAAGCTCACATAATAAGCATTTTTAAATCGTCAATTCTTTTACCCTGCCACCCATTATGACGTCTTTTAACTGACAAGAAAAATGGGCGCAAAAAACTTGTCAGCTTTATCAATCAGATGGAACGATATTTACAAATATGTATATCGTTTCCAGACTTTATATTAACAAAGATTAACAAATAAATAACATTATTGACTTAGCTCATTTCTTAATGAGTTTCAAATTTCTTAATCAATTTACAGATTTTAAGCTAAATTCAAAGTTTGAACTTGTTATTCAGTCTAGGCTGTTACAATAAATAAAAATAAAAGAAAAACATACAATTCAATATGCATTAAGATAGGTAGTCAGAAGCAGACCCATTCCCACTGGCAGCACCAGTTCCCGAACATGACGCATGAACCAGCCATCTCTTCGCTCAACCATATTTGAGCCTCATACGACACCACCGCAGAAATGATTAAAGAGAGCATGACATACTAAGACTACCCATGTTAAGGCATCGAATTGAAAATTTATATCCAAAAGCTTTTCATAGGTCTTTCACTAAACTACTGACTATAGAAAGTAAAAATATTGCAATTAAATAAATCAAAACAAGGTATGCTATTAAGAATTATATTTTTTGAGTAAGAAGTGCCATACATACAGACAATATAAAACAGATCTTTTATATACGAGTTATACGACGCCCTTAATACAAGCAGACAGAAGCAGACCCATTCCCACTGGCAGCACCCGTTCACGAGCATGACGCATGAACCAGCCATCGCTTCGCTCAACCATATTTGAGGGAACGTAACGACCCGCCTCACACGACACCACCGCAGAAATGTTTGAAGTGAGCATGACATACTAAAGCTACCCATATCAAGTCGTCGAGTCAAGAAGCCAGAAGTACGTTTTTAAGTAGGTAGGATACTTCTCACAATTTTATACTTAGAAAAGAAAATCACGATTCGAGTTTAATTAAAGGACTTTTATCTAACTAACATTATACATTCTCCCACGCGTTTCAATTCTGCTGACCGCGAGCTCAACTGTGACGAGGCCGGCCAACTTAGCGGGCTCTGGAGTTGGCTCCGTTTCAACGTTTGCCCCTTTCGTCCTCGCGATTCGATTTAGATGTTTTCAGTACATTCTTACTGAGGCGCGCTGAACATTTTTCAGTTGTTATTCTTCAAGTTATTCCTTTGTTCCTTTAAAAGTTTAAAACGGACGTGCAGTTTTTTAAACTGTTAGCGATAAAATAAAAGACGGGCCTTGAAATCAGGATTTGTTACTAGAATATAGTGTACGAACCATAGAAATAGAATGTCATAGAACAACAATGTCAATAATCAGGTGATCCGAAAACGAATGCATACATTTTATATGAGATACGTAAAATATGACTTAGATTCATAAAATATGACTATATATGGCTAAGGAAATCAAAAAAACTATGTTGCATACTGTTTTCTTCGTCGATAAACGAATACCTAAATGTAGCGAAATTTGGTTTTAGAGAAATGTGTGGCAATATCTTATTTACCTGTGAAAAGTGTGATTACTTGGATTATTTCTTTTTGTCACATCACAATTACTTAGAGCACAAGATACCATGGTTCCACGATACCTTTATTTTAAATTCTAATTATGATTAACAAATATTTTAAACAAACTGTGATTGCACATTTGCTAGGCGGGACGCTACATTTTTTACAGTAAGAGCCCCAACTGTAAAAAATGTTGGCACATGTCACTTGATCCTTTGTCTCTTTTTTACATAGACCATGTCCGTACGATGTCAACTTCTCTTTTCCACGCTTTGTTGGTCTTCTTGAGCGCAGCAAAAATTTTTCTATGTCTATGGTACGAACAGTGCGCAAAATTAAAAAGGTTATACTTATTTTTTTTGGAAAAAAAGCTATAGCCTTTTAACTTCTTCTGAGTACCAAAGTACTGTAACAACCAGAATATAAAAAAGTAAAATGCGGGATAATTCAGGCTATTTATTATAATTATTATTTATTAATACTAAGTGAACTCAGCGAGTCTCGGTCACCTTTAATCATAAAGCCAAAATTCGTCTAAAGAACACTTTCTCGTCTTATTAAGGATTCTTAAGTCATTTTTAACGTATTTCTTTCCTTAAAGCAGAAAAGGTAGCTAATTAGTAAGACTCTAATTAAGTATAAAACAGAGGTAGTGCGGACTGCCGAGTGCTTGGATTACAGCTGAAACCTTTTAAAAGTGCAGAGAAATCCTTTTTCCAGTTTCTGACAGAACATAATGCACGTTTACTGGTTTGTATTTTCAGTTTTGAACGTATTTTGCTATTTTTTTTTTTCAGTCTGTTCATGGTAAAAACGATTTTAGTTTGATTTAGGTTCACTTAGGACATTATTTATTTTGTGTAAGTAATCTAGGAATAGTAAAAAAATAACTGTATTTCCCGGTCAAATTGGGAATGCTCTGTTTACTCGCAAATGACTTGCAGTAAGGTATTAATTTAACTTTGTAGGGATAATTCTATTATGCACTAGTGTATAATATTATTATGCACGTGTTGGTTATAGCTCGGTTTATGGGCCTAAAAACGATGTAAAATTGAAAAAATGTTTTAGCACTCGTGAAATGCAAAATACATATTTTAGGCAACACTGTTACAAAATACAATACGAAGCGCTCTAAGTTCCTAAATCTTTTATACCTACCTATGTTCCTTCGCAATTTTCAAGAAATTAAATAAACGAAATTCATTGTCGAATAATCTAATCCATTCCGATTGAATTTCAGTGCAGACGCTGAGTTCAGTCAACTTAGATTCCATCGTAAATAGTATTGTAGGATTTATAGAAGTGAAATAAAATGAAACAAATCCTAAGACTTTATTTAGCTTTTCTTTCGAAAAAATTTCAGACTGAGATTTTCGAGACAAAAAATCTCAACTGAATCTTTGTTCAATGTTAAAAGTAGACTTAACGAATACGTGTCTTTATAAAAACTGTAAGACAAAGTACAACAGTAAGTAATCTAGAAAGATAAAGGCTCACAAGAATGAAACAGAAAGTATCTATTATACAACGTGTTACAAAATAACCCCTAATTCCGAATATGGTAGATATTCTAAAATAAAAGTTTACTATGGGACCAATCAGCTGTTTAATACATTTTGATATTTTCGTTATTAATTTTTGTATTTAGATTTTTCATACAAAACTCGACACTTATATGAAAAGTAGATTTTTTGTCTTTTTTCGAAAAAGGTGTAGAATAAACCTTATTGCTATGATTACATAGTTGTAATCTACTCCTGCGAGGTTGTTGGTGTTTTACAAATAACCCTGTATATCATAATGAAGTTCTTTTGAAAATAAAAGTAGAACGATTTAAAACCCAGTTAGAAAATTTTCGAAATAATCTCTGCACGGTTGATTGAATCTTTAAAATTTGACTATATCAAAACTATAACAAAACTAGTTAGGATTTTATAACAGTAAATGTATGTTGAATCATTTTACTTACATACAATCTTAATTTATGGCTTGCCGTTGAAAGGAGAAAGTATTTTTAGGTAATTCAACAATTTTTTTGTCAGGTTTTGCCATAATATAATATGTTTGCATTAGACAAAATAAACGGACAGCAGCAAATATTAATTTAAGCGGAAAAAAGAATGTTCATTTCCTGCAGCGCTGTTAAAATATTGTATATCATTTTGAGGCCTGTACCTATGAGTGATAAAAAGGTGAATTTTACAGCGAGTGTCGTTTTGAAATTAAGAATTTACTTTATGTCCCTTTAACTACTTAAATAAATGAAACTTCTTAAACTATAAATATTTAATCATAAACTATAGCACAATAAGATATATAGTCGATGTGATAAATCGTTCCTAAGCTTCTGTCACGTCTACTTATTGATGCTGGATCACAATTTTATCAAAACAATACAATTGTTTCCTAAGCCGTTGGATTAACAAAACCCATTGTATGTGTTTTTCATCCATCTTTGTCCCAAAATGTTTTGCAAGAGCCCAGACCTCACGTAAAACGAAGACTCTCCCGGACAATTAAATTCACTCGACACCGCGCAGCCATTTTTTTTCCGGGAACCATCCAACTTTTTACTTGTTAACCCGAAAAAGGTCGGTAGCGAAAACAAATCATCTCTTTGTAGGATTTTGTGGACCTTTGAAATTGTGTCACCAGAAACTTAATTAGAGAGAGATGGGACGTGCACTTTTATGTGTTCAGTTCAGTACAAACTCACTCTTTGTTATTGGGCACTATTTCTGAATTGGATTTTTTTTCATCTAATTATTTTCTTTGACATAATGGATTTGGTGTTTTCAAATTAAGCATCTAAAACCACCCACTGAAACAGTTTGAATATTGGTATTTCTTAATTTTGGTAAAAAATCTTAGAAAAGTACCAGAGTACGAATCTTTTAATGCTGGCTTCATTATTTAGTCACATTCAACTAAATTATGAAACACATTTCATGATTTTAAATTCGGTACACAAGTGTTAGGTACTGTTAGGTACCAAGTTGAGTGTAACAACTATGAAGCTACTTTTCAAATAAAATTATGCAGTTGCTTCTAAATTGAACGTTCACACTGAAATGTTCGTCTTTTATTGTAAATTCACCAGTACTTTTATATAAAATCTTTAATCACAAGTGATCGAAATAGTATTTACAATTATAAAAATTATATCACTTTTTGAAAACTAAAACAAAATTATGAAAATTGACAGTTGTTTGAGTTTCTCCGTTTATTCCTTCTTCCTAGGATGACATCGTACGTTAATACCACATGATTGAAATGTTTGAGCACACCCTTATTTCTTGGCCGGATATTGAATTATTACAGGAAAGCTTGAGGCAGCATCCAAGAGATAGATTTGACAGGGCCTGCAGTCTCGACATAGATAGCGATCGTAAAATTAACGAATTCGGTCGATATGTCATTTTAACAACTTATTTTCGATTTTTGGTAGTCTCTACAATCATAGCTACCGATAATTTTCGGTACCGTATCGATTACCACAGAGGAAAAAATCACTACGTGTCGGTACTCTCATTTTGACACTCAACCATTGACACATATTTTATATTATATTAGATTTAATATATGCTGTGGCACTGGGTTCTGTCTAGTCAGTGTTACAAGTAATAGTCATTTAATGTCCACCATTGCCCGGCCAAGCCAACACAAATACAATTTATATTGCATTGTTGCAATATGGCTGCAATTGGTGTCAATAGTATGGTATAGTATGGTCAATAGTATCAACGATGCAGAATCCCAAATTTACATGAAAATGTTTTGACTTACCAAAAATATGTGGCTATAATTGCCGGGCCATACTTAAAATATTGCTTTAGTGGTATTGCTAGCAAAATTGCCGCCTGCCGGCCACAGGAAAACCGCTAAAAATTGCCGGAAAATACTTAGAAGCATCTTCACAATATTTATAATTAGTTTATTTTATACCTATCTCTCTAAAGAAGGAAAGTTATAATTATTAACTTGTGATGAATAAAGACAAAAAAATTAAATACTTATATTTTTTGTAATTTTTTGTTAAACACGGGTAGTTTTTAAGTACCTACCTACTTACATCTAAAAAAGTTAAATGAGCGTATCTCTTTTCCCTTTACTAATCAAGTATCTACCTATGTGCAGTGAAAAGTTTTAATCCTTATCCTTATACGTATTCCTTATATTCCTTACTCTTTATTCCTTATATAATATTTATATTATTAAAATGTAAATAAGGCGTAAATTATTATTTTATTATGTTGTTTGAGTTTTTGCCAGTTAGTCAAAAAGTGTTTTTTTTTTGTTTTATAGGTATTTAAGTTAATAATAATGTATAATAAACTATAACTTCAAAGAAAGTTGATGATATTTGCTATAAAACGTTTTTTATTTTACAACTCGTAACTTTTATAGAAGAGAAATTGCAATTTGAATAAGTTTTAAACGTCGGTGTAAGACAGTTGCATTTTCGCATATTTTTTAAATTTCCCTAAATCGGAGGGACAGTAATTCAATGGCCACACAATGATTTCGGTTATAGCAATAGCGGGGAAAATCGCTTGCCGTAACGATCGATAAGGCAAATGCAAGTCTCTACTATTACGTTATCGCACAAAATCGTAAAAATTTTAGTCGATAAGTTACCGAAAATTTTAAGTAATCGTGTGGCCATTGAATTGCCCTCCCTTTGATGAAGGGAAATTTAAATATTATGCTTATTAAAAAGCAACTACTTTATTTAACCAAAAATAAAAAAAACATCTCTTATTATATTTTCTTAATTTATCATCTGATATAAAATTCCTTCTTTTATTATTACATGAATAACCACTAAAAATATGTATCTGAACTTGTGGACATTACTATAATTTTACTTGTAACACTGTGTCATAGCCAACGGTTATGGCGTTGTCATGCCAACAGTCATATGTCAATGAAATCTGTGTTTACTTACGATTGATAACTAAAACTGTCAAGTGTATGGTGTTGATTTTTTAATAAATAAATTCATTAAAGAATAAAAAATCTCTATAATAGTGGCTTCAACTCAAAGGAGTAATAATTATTCGGCTTCGGGTTCGGTCCACTAGCTAGACGCAAGCTAAGCTGCTGTCTGCTGTGAGGAATATGCTGTAAGTACAAATACTTTTCTTTGAGTTTTCTTTGGATCTTTCAATATTTAATTATGTTTGTTATACCTTCTATACCAATGCATTTATGTTTAGTTTTACATAATATAGTATTGAGGTCAAAAATGTATTTTAAAATCTGCTCAACACGCGTCACACGGGTTTGGATGCTTGTGATTTCTTTGTTGTTTTCGATCTTTCATAGTCACATGTGATTTAGTTATTTACTTTTATGATCAATGCAATGAATTTGCTGATGTCCACTACTTAGTTAAGTATTTAATTAATATATGTCTCAATATTTTAATTTAAGAATCTATTTTTTCTAATTTAATTTATATTTTTTATTTCAGAGATTTAATCCAAGAATTCAAAGGCTCCCATGAGAAATGAGGCTACGGAGACTGAGGCATCAATGGCGTTTGGCCCCTGCATGAACTAACCAGTATATCAGTGATGGCGTGGCATACAAGCGATTTTCAGCTCACTAGTAAAGCGGAAGTATTTTCCATAGTATCAATCCATGAAATAAAAGGATATGTTGTTAACAATAATAAATACCTCAAGTTATTTGATTGTACTCTTTTATTTGACTAAACTAGCTTAAATAATTGCAATTAGTGTCCAGTGTAGATACTCATAAAGTTGGATACGAGCGTTGACACTGTGCAACTGATGATCGTCCAGGCAGTAGTGTGTGATCTGTGAGGAATTCCGTCATCCTCCAAATCAACCGGATTTCGGTTATAGCGTCAGTTCTTCCCCATCTTCGACGCCACACCATAATTTTCTTGACACTCGATAATAAGCGAATGCCATGCCAATTAGCTGCTGATGATGATGAACGAAGAGCGGTTAGTATCTAAAACAAACAGTAAAAAATAGAAAAACATGTAGTACATAAAAAAAATCCAAATGAAATTTTAATTTAAAAAAGATGATGATGGTAAATTGCAAATTCTTACTGGGTAATATCATAAATGCGAAAGTCCGTTTGTTTGTTTGTTTATACGCCTTCACGTCTTAACTACTGAACCGATCATCATGAAATTTTACATATACGTTGTCAGGGGTACAAGGAAAGACATAAGGACGGTACTTATACCTTTTATTCCGAAAAAAACTATTGTTCAGAGAAATAACTGACCACGCAGACAAAGTCGCGGGTGGTTGCCGTATATTTTATTAAATATATTTTATTAATTTTAGCTCAAACCAAACCAAAGATCTTACATTTCGTGTTTAAAATACTTAATTACAGTTAGGTACCTACTCACTTGCTATTGTATAGGTAGAGAATCCCCAAGGCCGCTGACTTTAAAGATAAGGCCATATGGCCGCAACTCTTCGACGAGCTCAGCTCCATCAGCTTGGTGAACATCTTCTTATCCACCCTATAAAGTCTGAGGAACTCGTCATCCTTTTAATGCTTAGAGTAAGACGGGCTTCTACAGAAAGAGAAGCCATACGAAGCGTTTCCCCTCTGCCGAAGTACAAGCCCAAATGGGCATACGCGTTAGTAAAACCAGTTGCGCCCGGATTTCTTTCTAGACCGAGTCCAGTCGCGCATGTGAACGCTGCTCTGTTTAAAATGTCGAATTGATGAGTTTTTTGCTGTTAAAAGAGATCTTGAACATCAAGTATACAAAAAGACGGTTTTACATTTCACATAAAAGTAATTTTTTATCGTATTATTGCTATTTGTTTACATTTAAACATTAAATTCGTATATTTTATTCTTGATTAGTTGTCAAATTTGTTCAGTGACATCGGGTCTGCTAGTCCATGGCTCGTCCGTACAAATTTCAGATCTGTCGCTAGATAAATCCGAGTTCTCGCCGATGGGCAACTTAGTGATGTTACCGTTAAATAATGTTTGTCGATAAAGTGTTGGTCAATCTGGCCCTGATTCTGCGCCAAATTCATTTGCGAGATTTTTGCATGATTTGCTCTGCACTGATGTGATCGCGACAGATATCGCGAAATAAATGTCGAAATAGTTGTAGTTAGGAAAGACTTATGCGATTCTTATCCAAGCTGAATACTGACCGTAAGTAGTACTGTTAAATAAACTATATTCAAATTAAAGCAAATAACACTGCTAAGAGCTGAATAGTAGCCGAAGATTCAGCATCGCTCTGTATAACTTAAAATCGCTTATTATTCACTCTTATGGTTGAATTGAACGCACTTTTTAGAGTGGCGATGGTAAAAAAGCAATTATTCAATGATGTAACTGTGATCAACGTTAAGACGGGGAGCGATCACCGATTGTTGTAAATTCAAATTGTTGGGTGTGCAGATGGCAGTACTGTCATGGAGCGATGTTCAGTGTCAGCAGCCTGAGCCCAACTTCCCTGGGTACACATTAGTCCCAACCCAATCACCTACACTCTCGAGCTTTTTGTATAAAGCTCGAGCGTATAAAAATGACCTCTTTGTTGTTATTCACCCCATCGTAAAATGATTGAGTTTGTAATCTTTATTCCTTTTTCCGTATCGATATTGCTGCATCGACAGTTGAGCCCAGCCCTTTATGTCAAAAACCTGTCATATTTTGATGTGTGACTCATCCGTACACAAATTTTTGCTGTTTTGTTTTATTTTTTATGTGTGAGTGTCGTCATTACAGTGTAGTTTTTGTATGTGGGTATGCGGAACTGCACTTGTGTGCATTTCCCCCCCCCCGCAAAAAATGCCAGAATAATTTGAATAGAGTAATATCGCTAAGGCTTCTCCCTTCGTGACAAACGAAGTCTTTTGTTGCTCGAAGTTTTAATGGGTTTGTTTTGATTATTGCGTCTATTCCTCGCCACGCTTCGACGCCTCACCATTTTAGCTCGATGCTTGAGAGCAACTAAATCCTACGCTAAATAGGCCTATGCCTTGCCATTTCTTGCTTTTTTGGATTTCCTAAACACACAATAAACACCACAAAAGTAAATTATATTTTATAAGTCAGTGTCACAAAAACATTAAATGGCCGCCAAGTACCTGTAACGATGAATCGCAAAGTTTGCGGGCTGTCAAATTTCGCCGCAAACTAAACAGCTAAAATCGTTTAGGTGACAGTTGTTATAAATACGCTATCGAAAATTATCGGTAGTTATGATGGTAGAGACTACCAAAAATCGAAGAATAATTGTTCGTTGTGACTTATCGATCGAATTCGTTAACTTTACATAGAAATCTACGTCGAGACTGCAAGGGAATCGTTACGGCAAGCGTTTTTTTTCGCTATGGTTATCGATCGGTTAGTAACGATATTATCGCTAACTAATGTAGAGACTGCATGCCCAGGTAACGTGTCTTTTTAATGAAAAAAAAATATTTTATTAATGTAGGTACTATAAAGACCTTTTTAGATATATACGACGTGTAAATTTAACCCAAAATGGCAAAACTGTTTCTTCGAACCATCAAACTGAGCAACTTTTACCATGGGACCAAATCTGAAATCGCGAAAAAAAACTGCTGTTTCATACCAAAATGAATAACGAAAATATTAAAATGTATGAAACAGCTGATTTTTTTCGCGATTTCAGAGTTGGTCCTATGGTAAAAGTTGTTCAGTTTGATGGTCCGGCTTTCCCATTTTTGGTTCATTTATTAACATCCTGTATAGGCAGTAGAAGTATAATGTTTGAAAATGTAATCACTTAACTCCATCATCGTCTTAACAAGACTGCAGGAGAAATGCCTCCCGTTAGTAGGATGTTGCCACAATTTTAAGAAATCTGAAATCTTATTCATCGTGTTGTTCCTTAACTAAATAGGTACATAAATATTTTTCATTATTATGGTCATTAAGAAGTGGTACCACATGCCGTGGAACTCTTAATTAGAACTACTAAGTATGCGATGAGATCATACAATATATATTTTTTATTCATGTTCTTACAATAATCTTATACAGTCAAATGAAAGCTAATATTGACTATGAAAAGCAAATTTCAATTCCTTGAATGTACTCTATAGAAAATGAAAGTATTCAAAGCAAAGACTCTTGAGTGAAATTGCCAAATCATTGCTATCTCAAGACCGAGGCGAAAGCAATAAGAACAATATTGGATTCTAGGGAAATGTTTGGGAAACAACTGGAATTAGCCTCAATTGTTTTCTTGGGTGGGTTTTTAAGAGATTCGGGGAAACTGTGAGCAGCTAGAAGAATTCTTTAGTGAGAACCTTAATTTGCCGCACATCAATGGGATCAATACTAGGATCGGTAAAAAAACACTGTAATGAAATAAAAATAAGGGAAAATGTGTCAGACTTTTCCTTTAATTGTTTCATTTTGAATGCGACAAAGTGTTTCTTTTTTTATGAAGCAATGGAGTTATTACGTTATACAAAAAACTACGCCTACAGTACCTTTGTAAAAGCCTAAATATGACGAGCTAAAACGTTTTTGATATTTGAAATTTGACGTTCTTCAAGCGATGATGATGACGTTACTCATAAAAATCATCATTTTTACTATTAGAAATCTTTTGTAATCATTAAACCCATTTTTTTAAAGGAATACATACCATCTAGTTCGTACCCCTGCCCACCCCACTGCGGCAAATCTTGTGAATAAGACTTTGGGTCACTGCGGCTGCCTATGGATATCTTCAGGCTTTTCCACAGCTTCATCTTGACAACATATTTGTCAACTGTCAAACTCGCCGCTTCACAACATTAGCTGTCAACACTCACCGTATCACGACACTAGCACTGTCACACTCGAGTTTTCAACATCTGGAACAAAGAAAACTCTTTTAAATTTCAAAGAAATAATAGAAAAAATAATTTTAGGATTTTTCCTAAACCCAATTAAAAAACATTGAAATCTTAAATGTTGAATTGATAAATAAACATTTCTTGGAATGAGGTAATAGGATTATTATAAACATTCTCATTATAATGGCTAAGCTCTTGTTTTCTTAAAATAGTGAAAATAATTAACCACATACGGCATCATTAACCGAAAAACATCGTACGCAAAAAAATATGTTTATTCCCTTTTTGTTGCTCAACCATTAATCACTCATTTTTCAATGTTACTATAATGAAACTACAGTAATAAAGGTAAACCACTTTTACTTTCTTCACTGGAATACACCATGAATATAATAATATTCATGGTGTAGTTAATAAACTAGGCTATAGCAACGATACGTTAGCAGTTTTCCCTAACTACTTGGCTTCTCGACGGTTGAACAGTGACTGAGCCCGCAACTGACTTTCGTCGACCGTTCTGCCGCCTATCCCCACCGCTTACCTCCCCATTCCACTACAAATGGCGGGAAAATATGGCGGGAAACGGCGGAGCTAAGCGGCGGTGTTGCCAGGCTATTAAACTAAAATACTACTATTATCCTTTCAATTTGATTCAAAATCATAACAATAAAATGGATTTATTACTATCAAACGACAAAACGTCACATTCGTCCATCCTGACCTCGTGCATGTCCTCGTGCACGGTCTACTCAACAATATTATAGGTTATAATTGTCAACTCAATACTTTCATAATAATATCGTCACATTCGGCCGGTTGTATGTTAACTAATACCGCATTCTATTAAACAAACTTATTGGGTTTAACGTATTGTTATATTTTTTTAATTTGAGAATTCTCATTTACTTAATTGTTATAATTAATTTTGTGGATTAATGAATGCTAAAAAGAGAGAATCTACTGAATCTGCCACCATTTCAAAAATGGGAGGCCCTCCAAGAAAGAAATGGCGAAAGAAAACTTGGAGAGGGTTGTCGACCTCCGTCTTTTATATTTAATAATTTATTTACAAGAGGAACTAACTGTTGTAACTTATCGCGCCCAGTATGATCATGAGATCATAAAGTTATAACATTTTTAACAGCCAGTAAGATTGTGACACAAATATTAACTCTAAAACATCTTAAAATTATTACAATTTTTTTACCACAATAAGCAATCAAATTATTTATGAAAGTACAACATTTCTTATTAGTTCTTTCTACTAAATTATAAATTTTATAAAAATATTTAATAAGAGAAAAGTACAAAAAGTAAATATAACAGTCGACAGCCTATTTACCATGAAAGGGTAAACAAATTCAATTACAAATTGTCGACTTTTGACAGATAACGTGACATGCTGCCGACTACCTAACTGAAATTATCAATGATATCAACTTATCAAACCCACAATAGGTATACAATTTCAATTTACTATACCTGCTAGCTATGTAAAACGCAAGGTAATCGTTTAATTATTAAAGTTGCGTTGCAACAATCATTATGAGTATATATTATTTTTATTTATTTCACAATTCACACCATGAGCTAGGAACTTATAATATTTAATTTAGCTAGACTAGAACTACCTATTTTAACAGGTTCTGAATAAGATTTAAATATATTTGATAAATGAATGCATAGAAATTTGGGTCCGTTTCTATGTTCAACCAGATAATTGCAGCTGAAACCTATTAGCCGTCGCAGCCTGTTGTCATCGTGTCACAAAAACTAGGATCGACCAATAACGCAACAGTCGTTTCTACCATCCAGTCAGGCGTCGCACATCGCGCCGTCGTCACCTTAGCGACATATAACGCATCGGCATCTTGTCAGATGCAATATGTTTCTGAAATATATAAAACATAAACGACAGTAACCGTCCCTAAATCATAGGACAAACGTCAACAAAATAAAACATCAGAGTCAAAAGGAAATATATTTGAATCTATTCATGAGAACTGTTTCTTAAATATTATGTGACATTACACATTCACATATTTATATACATAATCATATCTAGTTGCATAGTTATTAAACATTAATTTATCATGACAATTTATTCATTTTATTCCACAATTTGTGGTTCTCTTGCATTTTATTATGTAATGTCAATATAATAAGTCTATGTGTAATGCGCTCAGTTTTAGTAATTGCTAATGTAATTAGTAGATGCAATAAATAATTATGAATGTGAATGTCATTACTCGCGGGGCCACCGTTTGCCACTATGTGGACACGGCCTGTCAAGACGTTATATTCAAACCAAAGCTATAACTGAGGACACATATGGCCCATAGACGCGACACACTTGGCCGCTTACTAAGTACTAGTACCACACGTAAGGACATTTACATTTACAAGGTTATTTTCTCAAACATAAATATAATTTATTCAAATTAACCATAACTACATTAGCATCCAATTGCAATAATATATTATAAACCAAGAGATAACCAAGTAAAATGAAATTGTGTCTTAAAGAAGAACGCGGACTAAAGTCTCAAAACTTATTTTTTGATAGATCTTCGTTCGTAATTGACTTCTGATTGTTTGTGAAAGTACTCCAATATTCAAGGGCCTGTGCACTAAGCTAAATAACAACAACTTAAATAATTGTTTGCAGATGACGATTCAAATATGAAATTGAAATCGCATTATGTAGTCACATAAACATGTAATATAAGCATATAACAACCTAGCCTTGTAAACCGCTAGCGCTTCTAGTCAAACCGTAGGCGCATCTAGCCAAATCTCAGGCGCATCTAGCCAAATTAAAGGCGCATCTAGCCAAAACATAGGCGCATCTAGCCAAACCATAGGCGCATCTAGCCAAACCATAGGCGCATCTAGCCAAACTGATGGCACATCTAACCAAATCATAGGCGCATCTAGCCCTGTAAACTGATGGCACATCTAGCCAAATTGGATTTGCATCTAGATAATAAACAAATCATTTATTTCCCAGAATATGGTAGTATACATTGATGACATTATAATATAACAAAATCTGTATAATTATCCTGCCTTTGTTAGGCGTAGAAATCTGTCAGTAGCTAGGTGATTATAAAATTTAAATTTAAAAATCGATAATCATTAATTTTTACAACTACTTTTCATTACCCATCATTCCAATAAATAATTTAAAATCCCCATAAAATAAATGTTAAACCTTAATGTCAAATATGATATATGACATTAATAATTATAATAATTGCCTGCCAGTACAATGTTAATTTAAATTAAAGCAATAAGATATTAATTACGACTAGCCAAAACGCATATACTGAAGGCGCATCTTGCCAAACCGAAGGCGCATCTAGCCAAAACAAAGGCACATCTAGCCAAACTGATGGCGCATCTAGCCAAACTGAAGGCGCATCTAGCCAAACTGAAGGCGCATCTAGCCTCATAAGCCGTAGGCGCATCTAGCCAAACCGCAGGCTTATCTAATTATATAAAATGTTGGCGCATCCAACGTTATATAAAATTACGGCGCATCTAAACTTATAAAATGAAGGCGCATCTAAACTTATAAAATGAAGGCGCATTTAAACTTATGAAATGAAGGCACTAGCCTTGTGATTGTGAAACGAAGGCGCATCTAATCTTATAAAATAAAGTCGCATTAAACCTTATAAAATGTAGGCGCATCTAACCCTATAAAATGAAGGCGCATCTAGCCAAACTGAAGGCGCATCTTGCCAAACCGAGGGCGCATCTAGCCAAAACAAAGGCACATCTAGCCAAACTGATGGCGCATCTAGCCAAACTGAAGGCGCATCTAGCCAAACTGAAGGCGCATCTAGCCTTATAAGCCGCAGGCGCATCTAGCCAAACCGCAGGCTTATCTAATCATATAAAATGTTGGCGCATCCAACGTCATATAAAATTACGGCGCATCTAAACTTATAAAATGAAGGCGCATCTAAACTTATAAAATGAAGGCGCATTTAAACTTATGAAATGAAGGCACTAGCCTTGTGATTGTGAAACGAAGGCGCATCTAATCTTATAAAATAAAGTCGCATTAAACCTTATAAAATGTAGGCGCATCTAACCCTATAAAATGAAGGCGCATCTAGCCAAACTGAAGGCGCATCTTGCCAAACCGAGAGCGCATCTAGCCAAAACAAAGGCACATCTAGCCAAACTGATGGCGCATCTAGCCAAACTGAAGGCGCATCTAGCCAAACTGAAGGCGCATCTAGCCTTATAAGCCGCAGGCGCATCTAGCTAAACCGCAGGCTTATCTAATCATATAAAATGTTGGCGCATCCAACCTTATATAAAACGACGGCGCATCTAAACTTATAAAACGAAGGCGCATTTAAACTTATGAAATGAAGGCACATCTAAACTTATAAAATGAAGGCACATCTAAACTTATAAAATGAAGGCACATCTAGCATTGTGATTGTGAAACGAAGGCGCATCTAATCTTATAAAATGAAGGCGAATCTAATCCTATTAAATGAAGGCGCATCTAACCTTGTAAAATAAAGGCGTATCTAACCTCGTAATGAAAGCACATCAAACCTTATAAAATTTCATTCATATAAATCTCATTTTTTTTTTTATCATTCTAGTATCAAGAGTTATACCTTATTATAAGTCGAAGGCGCGTTTAGCCTTACACGTTGAACGTGTGCCTAGCTTTGAAAGTAAGTTGTACATTTTCATTCATATCAATATAATTTTTTTTATAATAGAAAACCAACAACAGTTAATAAAAAAGGCGCATCTCACCTTGTAAAATAAAGGCTTACCTAACCTTATATAAAATAAAAGCACATCTAAACTTAAAAAACTTCACCCTTATAAATTCTCAAACCTCTTCATATTTTCACCTTACTTTAAGTCGAAGGCGCGTTTAGCCTTGTTCTAGCCTTACAAACTGAATGTGCATCTAGCCTCGAAAGTCAATGTTATAATAAATTTTCATTCATATAAATATCTAGTTTAATTACATAGGGCTGGGTGAAATATTTAGACTAAGTTTCATTTTAGTTTGAAATATTTCATAAATTTCATATAAGTAAATTCAAATATACTAGGGACTAGGAGTGACGGTATTTACAAATATTATGTACATCTTTAATGTAGGTACTTAATTAATACAACATAAATAAATCTTATCTGGTAAACTAAAAGCACGTCTAGCCTTATAAACCGAAGGCGCATTTAGCCTTGTAAACTGAAGGCGCGTCTAGCCTTGTAAACCGAAGGCGCGTCCAGCCTTTTAAACCGAATGTACGTCTAGCCTTTTAAGCCATAGGCGCGTCTAGCATATCAAACCGAAGGCGCGTCTAGCCTTTTAAACCGAAAGCGCATCTAGCCTTGTAAACCGAAGGCGCGTCTAGCCTTTCAAACCGAAGGCCCATCTAGCCTTGTAAACCGAAGGCGCATCTAGCCTTGTAAACCGAAGGCGCGTCTAACCTTTCAAACCGAAGGCGCGTCTAGCCTTTTAAACCGAAGGCGCGTTTAGCCTTTTAAACCGAAGGCACGTCTAGCCTTGTAAACCGAAGGCGCGTCTAACCTCGTCTCAAAAATTTATAGAAAACAAATATGCCTAGAATAGAAATACCTAAGAGCCGGTTCTCTTTAAATAAAATTTCAAAGTAGCGAAATATTTCCTACCAACAACGATTAGTTTTAAAAGCGTTATATTTTTTACAAAACTAAAAAAAACTTTTAGGAACATAAAAATGACATCAAAATGATTACCTTTTACTAGTAAACCGAAGTTTAAGTTATATTTCTTCAAAACTAATATAGGACAAATAATGTGCTTCAACTTAAATCATTCATTTAGGAACACATAAATCAAAATTATAATCTTTTACTAGTAAACATACTGCGCATCACCATCGAAAAAATAAAAAAAATAAACGTAGCTCGTACACCAGATCTTTCGTATTAGATAAGTAGACACAGTTTTTTAACTGTAAGATCACTTCTCTGAAATCACGTTAATTAGTGAAATCGGCAATTTTTGTAAACGGCCTCTTAATAGAATAAGAATTAACTTCTTGAATTATAATAAAACTCTTTAAGGGTCCATCATAGGAAAACATGGTTTGCGGGGGTCATACCCTTATATAGAGAGCGTAAAGATGTAGCCACAAAAACAAACAAAAAGAAAACACGACAAGCTAAAGAGATTTTCTAGTAGCTAAAAGATCAAATTGCGTATGAACCTCACAGACAATTGCAAGAAAAATAAGGATATCATCAAAAGTGCTTGCGTAGGTTCACATTTTTGGCGCAAATAATAGCGGAAACGTACTGAATTCTACATCGAAATACACTTTAACATACTGTGAAGTAGCTCCATTAACCTTTATAAAAAAAAAGATAATTGTGATAAAGGTGATCAAAAAAAAACACAGAAAAAGTACAGGAGTGAGGCTACCCTCCATATTCTTTACACGTAAAGTAAAAGACAGACAAATTCTTACGCGTAACCGAGCTTTAAACTACGACTATAGCGTCATGGTACTACTAAAACCCTTTTGAAGATCGACATAACTTGGTGCCAATTCTACATAAAGTATCACGTTATCCGTTTTATTTTCCGTATCCGCACATCCCCAGGGTACAGTGTCAAGGTCGACTACTAACGACAATTACAATGGTATGAAATACAAAAAATAACTTAATAACCTCTGCGGAACACATTGTCCGAAATAAAAATACGCAGTAACATAGATAGGTACTTAAAATATACACAGTTCTTATTTTCATAATTCATTATGTAATGCATACCCAGAGTTTAAATCACGAAAGTTACAGTTGGGCAGTTAAGATAAAAAAACTTTCATTTCATGACCTCGCTTTACAATCATGGACATTACTATTCCAATATCAACGCACTATTTCATCATGCTGACGACGCTGAGTGTGGTTTTGTGTGCATGTGCAGTGTATGCACGACCGAAGTGTAGCCTCGGCCACGTGCAATGATTGTCGAGTGTGTATGCACGATCGAAGTGTAGCCTCGACCACGTGCAATGACCGAGTTGTGTATGCACGGCCGAAGTGTAGCCTCGGCCACGTGCAATGAGTGCGAGTTGTGTATGCATGGCAGTGCAAATAGTAAAAGTAAGAATCTCTTTCAATGCAATAAAATTTGAAACTACCCAACTGAATTTCGTAATTTTAGCTCGGTTTAAAACGTTAAAAATCGTGAGCGTACATACCTTGGTTCTTCCACTGCTGATTTATAATGAAACTACAGTAATAAAGGTAAACCACTTTTACTTTCTTCACTGGAATACACCATGAATATTATTAACTAGGCTATAGCAACGATACGTTAGCAGTTTTCCCTAACTACTTGGCTTCTCGACGGTTGAACAGTGACTGAGCCCGCAACTGACTTTCGTCGACCGTTCTGCCGCCTATCCCCACCGCTTACCTCCCCATTCCACTACAAATGGCGGGAAAATATGGCGGGAAACGGCGGAGCTAAGCGGCGGTGTTGCCAGGCTATTAAACTAAAATACTACTATTATCCTTTCAATTTGATTCAAAATCATAACAATAAAATGGATTTATTACTATCAAACGACAAAACGTCACATTACTATGCGACAACTGAGATAGGTAATCAGTATTACCTTAAATCTCACTTTTCTCATTAGTCATCAGCTTCACCACAAACAACTTCATTCCAATATTTTTAAGAGCAAAAATATTGAAAACATCAGCCTTAAATTCAAAGAAATTCCACCTCACCTCCGGCTTGATAAATTACATTGTTATGAGCACGATCTATAAACTGGGAAAGTTCTCGAAGTGTTGTAAAACCTTTTTAAGGCGTTCTGTGTGAATGTTGACTTTTTCGTTGGATGAAAAATTTTGGTAAACCTAAAAACACTTTGTTTTTACCGTCTTTACCTTTACTTTTCTCTCTGTTTTTCGTATATTTCTAGATTTCATAAAGCCATTTTAAATGGTTCTTTACATTACCTTTTAATGTCAAATATACTGAAAATATCGTGTTTAATAAACAGAGTAATAAGACACCCTGCCTTATCTAGTTCTAGTAGGTACTCATTATTATACAATGCTCATGATGAATATAGATGTAGTACTTACACAAAACAAAAGGTTTTTCTTTTCTTTTTTACCCGACTGCGGCGAAGCCAAAACGGAGGGTATATGATTTTGACCTGTATGTATGTATGTTTGTAAATTCATCTGTTCCCTCATAACTTCTAAACTACTTGTTATAATTTGACAAATGAGGTATCGTTAGAAGCGTCTTAATTGTTCAATGAACATAGGCTATATGACGTTACATTAAATTGAATGTGGCGCCCTCTAGAGGAGTTAAAGACATGAACTAAAAAAAAAATATTTTGTAATAATGCCGTGTTGTGTACCAAATGAAAGGGCTTAATGAGCACTTTTCAAAAATATATAAATTGTTAGCTTTTGCCCGTGGCTTTGCTTGCTTTCACCCTATTGACAACTCCAAAATATTTAAAATAAAAAAGAAGTTTAAAAACTAAAACCCGACTACGGAAAAATCGTGCTCTAAAAAGTAAGAAACAAGAAAATATTCATAAAATGGATAACCGTAGTCGCATGCCACCTCCAGCCCGTGCCGTGCGTGTCTAGGACAAAGTGGCATGCGACTACGGTTATCCTTTTCATGAATATTTTCTTGTTTCTTACTTTTTAGAGCACGATTTTTCCGCAGTCGGGTTTTAGTTTTTAAACTTCTTTTTTGTAGTGTCATTTTCATGTTAGGTAGATACTTAGAGAAATGCGGGACGAAGCCGGCGTTGCTCTAAGGGTAGATGCTCATCAAGACCTTTCATTTGATACCAAAGATATTATATTATATAACAAGATTGCGCACTAATGAATGAATGCTCGAGCGGAGCGAGATAGCGCTTTTATGGTGTGCGTCCTTCTCTACTAGGCTGGCTACACGATTTGGTTCTTCGAGGATAATTTATAGTTCGTTTAGGCGCATTTGGTCCACTTGACCAGAAATCGATTGAGTAAGCAAAAATAGGTATAAATAAAAGCCCATGTAGAGTAATAAAAGTCAGTTTATTACGCTATACCTACATACATTGCTAAATATAATTGTTTTTCGTAACTTTTGACGCATGGTGGCTTTGTGTCCAATTAATAATGAAACGTTAAGCCATTTTCTTTCAAGGCAGCTGTATGAGCGAAAGTGGCGCCCTCAGAGGTTTTTATTTAATAAGTTATTAATAGAAAAAGATTTTAATAATGTTTATCTATCGTGGAGAATTTAGGGTCCATGGTCTAGTATTTTTATAAGATATCACTGCATGCCCTCGTACTCATTCATAGAAGTAGATAGCAAATGTGTCAAGAACGGCCACTTTTAGCGGTTTTGTAACTACTTCTAGCAGTGACTACGAGGGAATGTAACGATACCGTCTAAAAATACTAGACTGTGGGCCCTAAAATCTCCACGATAAACATTTATTAAAATTGTCTATTAGAATTATAATATTAAATATAATTCACCGCGGCGCCACTTTCACACTTCTTCCTCAGGGTACCACCTCAATTCCTACATCTTTAGGAAACTTGTACTGTAACAAAGATTATTTAATTGATTTGGGTAATTTAGTAAGAAAGTCGATTTCAGTCTATAAATTGCAATTGACATGGACACCCTATTTTAAACAAAATGAAAACTTTACGCAGACAAGGACGCATTCCATAATAAGGCCGTCTCGCTCAGCTCGTTTTTCCGTTTAGTGTAATGCTTTAAGAAAGTAAACTTTATTGTAAGGTCATAGAATTCAGTTTGCATTGCAAAAAATCATAGTGTGTCATCTTGTTATAATTATAATATCTTTGTTTGATACCCATATTGTAATCATCCAACATAAATATACTATTTTCAAAAATATCCAGGTTTCAATTGGGTTGCGTTGGTGTAAGGATTCTAACGATTTTAAACTTTTAGATTTTTGCATTCACAATGCTATTTTTATATTAAGATGAATAAATAATGAAAAATATTAGAAAAAATCGGCTCACCCGTAGCAACTTAGACGGGATTCGAACCCGCACCCTTAGGATTCCGGCCCAATGCACTACCAATTATGCTACCAAGCCGCTGAGGGATGTGGCGAAATTTTCTAATACTTTCCACGCTTCCGCTGAAGATCAGCGCCATCTCACCAATGTGAAGAGAACTAAGGTGCTACAACCGAATGTCGAAGTATTAAAAATGGCTAATGGAGAGAAAGAAACTCACATACAATGACATACAAACATACATGATCCTGAACACAATACAATCTTCTTTTTTTGGACCGTCGCGTAAAAAACAGTTGTTATCATCGAGAATTCGCAGTTATTTACAACAGCTTGTAAACAAAGACCAGTTTCAATGAACAGCAGCGCCAATATTCTGGGTAGTTTGTGCAACGTCAGTCACGGGTCGTCGGTCACCCATCAATCAAACGACAGACGATACGGTTGCTTATGCTAGGGTTGCCAACCACACTGTATAATAATAGTATCTACACCAAACACCCTGTATAGTAAGTACTATACAGGGTGTTTGGTAATAGCCTTATAAAGCTGAATATGGTAGATAGGGACCATCAAACTGAACAACTTTTACTATGGGACCAACTCTGAAATTGCGAAAAAAAATCCGCTGTTTCATACAAAAATTAATAACGAAAATCAAAATGTATGAAACAGCTGATTTGTTTTCATGTTTTCAGAGATGGTGCCATAGTAAAAGTTGTTCAGTTTTTGGTCCCTTTCCACCATATTCGGCTTTATATCAGAGATGAAACGGATAGCAGTTTGGCCGGATACCGGATATACGGCCAACCATGTAGCCGGATAGCCGGATATCCGCCGGAACTTAGCCGTTTGGTAAATCGCACACACACACACACTTGCGTAGGCGGCGCGCGAACGATCGGGTGGACTCGGTTCGATTCAGAATTATATTTCTTAAGTGTAAAACTAAGAATAACTAAATAAAGCAAATAACTACTTAAAAATATATTTTTTATCCAGTTTTTTTTTTATTTCGGCCGGATGCCTATCTGACCGAATAATAGTTATCCGGTATTCAGCCGGATAGTATTAAGGCCGCCGGATAGGCCGGATACCGGATAGTTACCGGATATCCGTTTCATCTCTACTTTATATGGCTTTTATCAAACACCTTGGCTTAACGCAATATTATTTGTAAAAAAACACATAGAGACAAAACTAGAGATAAGTACCTATTTTATTTTTCACATAAAAAAATAAACAGCATATTGCATTCCAGAGCAGCAAATAAATACAAGTTATATAAAACTACTAGGTGATTTTTTTATTTTTCTCCATTTACCTACTATATTTACAAGCAATAATTTCTAAAATACTATATTTGATGTGAAGAAAGTTGACAACCCTACTAGGTACGACCAGCGGGACAAAGGTTTTTACGTTTCAATCGCTCTTGACACACTTCTATGAATAAAGAGACAATAACCGTCAATTGTTTATGTTAATTAATTGCATTTGGGTGTGTCAATTGTTTTGAAGGGTTATTTAAATGGGTGTAATAAACTAATCTTTTAATCTTTCTAAAGTAACCGACATCACTCGAAGGATTGCTCAGCTGATGTGGCAATGTGCGGGACACATAGCAAGAAGAACCGATGGCCGTTGGGGCGGAAAGGCTCTGGAATGGCGACCGCGCACCGGACGACGGCTCCGTGGGTAGGCCCCCGACAAGGTGAACCGACGATCTGGTGAAGGTTTCGGGAAGCCACTTGATGCAGGCAGCGCAGGACCGATCGTCATGGAGATCCTTAGGGGAGGCCTATACCCTACAGTGGGTGTCGTGCGGCTGATATGATGATGAATCTTTTAATCCCAAACTAAGTGGATCGCGGGGGAAAGATGCAGCCAATGAACTCGACCCCTGTTGGCCCGGAACCGATCACTCCTATCCCGGAGTTGGTTTGTAACTAAAATCCGTTAACGCACTATTGAACTACACCAACAATACTGGAGCTCATTAGACTCGTGAAGACAGGCGAAACTCGCACTACCGCGCGTGGACGCCCGTCTATCCGAGCCCTGGTAAAACTATGTAGACCGCAACTCCGCCTGGTGGACAACTTAACATGGACATGGACAATTTAACAGACATCTTTTTAAACTAAGGGTCACGGACAGTCCCCTATGTAGGAGGTAGAAGAAACAGCCACCCACGTACTGCTGGAATGCAGCGAGGTGGCCCCTTACCGGGAGAGGTACCTCGGTTCGCCGGGCAGCGTCCAGGAAGCGATCACGAATGTGAAAGCCCTTGGAGCGTTCCTGGCTGAGCTGGGCTGGCTTGAGTGATCCAGCCGCACACCTTCCAGCAACATAGGCGCAATAGACGTCAAGTTGCTACTTTTTATCCTGGTCAACGGATGAAGTCGCGAGCGGCCGCTTATGTAAATATCAATAAAACTTCAGGATCTAGAAGTTGAAACAATATTTTGGAATACCTTTTTCAAAGTCTCATCAAAGTTTAAATAAGAAAATGTAATAAGCCCGACAAGAATTATTTTTATAGCTTCACAAACATTAAATGATTACTTACAGAATATCTTAGTAGACATCCTTTTAAAAATAATTGATAACGATAAATAATAAATGTTAATTATTATTCAAATAAATGGCTAATGGAAAAGACGGATACCTTCTTTTAACCAGATCTTCTCGGAAGGGCCTACCAATTAGTAACTGATGTGTTTTTGAGTGTCAAAAATTATTAACATTATAATAAAAACACATTTAATAAAGAATAAAGATAAAGGTCTAAAAGTAAAATTTAAATATTTAGTCTATGTTCATTTAAAATGCAATAAACCGCACCTTTAAAATTAATTATGCACATTGTTTGTCCTGCCCTCTTATGATGAGGTTTCACTATTTGTAGTACCGCTTCTCGTACTTACTAGCGCCACATAAGTTAAAAGAATAATAAATGAAGCGTTTGGAAATGAATAAAATAACATTTCTGAACGCATCAAGTAACGAGAACGCATCCTTGTGCATCTGTCAATGTCATGGTCCCGCGCTGTCATTCGTTTCTTATGTCACTTCAAAGGCGCCACGAAATTCTCGCGTAATCCTAATTCCTAAAATAAGTGCAAAAAAACCAGTTTTTATTAAGTTCAGAACATTCACAATGAATAAGAAAAGAAACTTAGAAGATAAAACATCGAAAATTGAAAGAAAATTACAGAAGTTACTCAAGCAAAAAATTGGATTTCGACAAAGACTTCTATGTTTGTATTCTACACGATGGTATTCAGGGTATGTTTTACATGTTCCCTTGTTCTTTCAGCTATGAGTTTTGCTACTGATATAGGCCCGTCTTCTGGATGACGCTATATTGTAAAGTATCAAAACCACTGAGGTACTTAACCTACCTATAATGTTTATGCAATGTTCACACTATGAACAAAACGGATATAGGCCTGCCTTCGTGGTTCAGCTGTATCGTAACGTTCGTTTGCAATAATACAAAGATGTACCTATTAATGTGTTTATGCAAAGTTCACACTATGAACAAAACGGATATAGGCCTGCCTTAGTGGTTCAGCTGTATCGTAACGTTCATTTGCAATAATACAAAGATGTACCTATTAATGTTTATTAAACCTTAATGTCTAAAACATGAAACAAAGATTGTTGCTATACACAGTCAGTACATACCCAATACCAAAGGTAAAGAGAAGGAAGCAGTACCTACCTATCTACATGAAACTCGACTTGTGTCTGAGATATGAAAGAGTTGGAATAGAATTATAATTGGCAATACTTAAATTCAGACCTGACTGCGGGGTATGGAGGAGTCAGTGATGTAGTTACTAAACTACACACTAGATCCTGGATCTACAATATGTTATACCATGACTGCCATATGCCATATATGCCTGCATATCGATTCCATAAAAAGGAAACAATATAATCACACCAGATTGTGGGACGGATGATAAACAGTTCACCGCTGAAGCAGGCTCAGTTCTGAAAGATATATTATAGGTACCTATATTGTTTTTTTCCTGAATGGAAAGATTTTTTGTGCCTTGAGTTAAGGTTGAAGAAAAAACGTGAACAGATGAAATTCAACAATTTTACCCACAATTAAGTCTGGAACTCTGAACTATTAAAGAGACATAATTACCTATATGTAAGTTTTTTGGATATCATAATGTAACCAAAACTTAGTATCAAGCAGCAGTGTTAAAACAAGAACTTGCAACAGCTGTTTATTATTATGGAAGAAGTACAAAAATAATTGGGCACAACTTTAGCAGCAAATAAATTGGTGAGTATAAAATAAATTGTTAATATGGTGAATTTACACCTCTTCAACAAAGGAAATAAATTTGACATTGTGTGCGATTTCAACAATGCTGCTAGAAAATTGTGTGTTTTCACTACACCTGAATAATAAGATTATAAAAGCAGCATACCAAGCTTTTTTTTGACATAATACAGATTTTGACTTATCAATTTTGTCAAAAGTTGTCAATATTATTTAATATTCAAACTATACAGTATAAAAGTCTGTATAAAACCTTAATAATGATAGAAATTACTCGATCACTAAGGTTTCTAACTAACTGCAACCGGAGCTTTAAACTGAAGGGGTACTTGTCTTAAAGGTCCAGAGAGCAACAGTTGACAACGGGAAGAAGCTACATACTGATATCTAAGATACCTACTTAATTATTTTTTACCCAATGCCTATATGAGTTAAATTGGCCATTATAATCTCTTAATAATTAATGAGTACCTACATACAATAATTTAAATTGTATTTCAGATTTTCCTTATTTTGTTTTTTTTTTATAGATAGGTACTTAAATGCAATACTCGATAAAACTCAATGTTCATATTAAATGTTCATTTAATTCGGACAAGAAACTTAGATTTATTCGAACAGTACCTATCGTGTGAGTTAAAATATTTAAAGATGCATATTATATTATATGTGTAACATTATTCCATACATATTAGCACATAATGTACCTATGTCTTACAATACATAGTGAGTACCTACTTAATAAAATCAAGAACTTAACTCCCTCTTATTTGGTCTTGTGTGTATGACAAAATGTCACATGTCTCAATGCTAATCATGTTAAAGTAAGTGACATTTTTTAAATTTATAATTATGTAATTGAAAAGAAATCATGTCATTTTGTTCCTTCTAAAATGAAAATTCCTTGGTTTGATATTCAATACATATAGATAAATACAATGACGATACATACCTACATACATACAGATTCATACAAACTAGTAATGAAACTAGATTTTTCTATAAGATTTCTTTGTCAGGACAACCTGCCTAGATCTACTCAAAATGAAAAAGGAATATACCTACTTCTCATTTTTATAAATTTAAAGATAATTTAGTTGCTTAACAACTTACCAGTCATGTTAATGTTGGTTAAATAAGTCAATCTATCAACAAATAATTTTAGCCTGAAAATAGACAGATTTAAGAGTGCATCACTCCATCTAGAGAAGAGAAATCACAGTTACCTAAAACATACATACTGTTATTATTATAATTTTTATCTTATAGCTAAAATCATTTAGACTTTAATTCAGTCTTAAAACTTTAAGTTTTAGTCTTATAATTTTTTCACAATATGATAATTCTTGTAAAAATTAATAATGCCAGTAGGTTATATTTACAGATGTTATAGAATACTTACAGTATATCATTACCTGCACATTAATAAGATAGCAAAAACCATTCAGCAGTACCATTTTGAAGATTTACATCAGATTAACACCTTCACGTCAGGGTACAAAAAACCAAATTAGTAGCTTGATTGAAGATTTAGCTTCAAGAAATATATTAGATTACACTGAATATAGGTATATAATAATATAATTATATTATCTAGATTCTTAGTACCTGAGTATTGTAACGAATGTTTGTTCGCTTTAAGAAATTTACCTAAATATTATTCTTATAACATTTTTTTATAAATACCCACCTACATGTTACTTTATGCATTTTTAATGCATCAAATTTATTGAAAATTGTATAGGTACCTGTTATAATCTTACTACCTATCACTACTTGAGGTTTCTTTTTTATAGTTACTCCACTCCACAGTTCCACACCTCTACAGAGAAACAATGCATTGGTTTGCAAATTCAATTTATTTATTGAAGGCTGCAATTGTTTATACTATATATTTTTTTTTGTAATCTACATATGTAGTTTCAATACAACACAATAGTTAGTTATGCTGCACACGGAGTATATAATAATTCCCTTTGATGTTGCATGCATGCCTCTTAAGGTGCGTTCCCACGGTCTGTCTGTAGACGCACGAGAGGAGACCGACACGGCACCGCGGGGAACGACGCGTTCGCCGGTAACTTTAATGGATCGGTGCGTGCTCGCCCTCGTTCGGCTCGGTGCGGTGCGTGGTAGCGCCGATCGTGGGAACGCGGCTTTATTAGTGTTTTGATTATGGTGAATTACTTAGTTATATGTAAGTAAGTACAGTCACATAATACACATACCTAATACTACTTATTTAGTAAATAATATTTTACCATGCCCACCAAAATTAATATATAAATATAACTTTAAATGGGAAGTTTCTATTTGAATGTTGTTAACTATTTAATAGAATCAATTTCATTATCTGAAGTAACACTGTCTTGTCTATATGACGATCTCCGTGGTCGAGTGGTTTACACACACCGATTTTCGTGGTGTTGCCATCTCTGAGTTCCCGGTTCGACCTCTGGCAAAGTCAATTTAAAAAAAAAAAATACTTTTCTAGATTGGCTTAGTTTCGACTGTTTGAATCACAACTGTTATCTCTAATTTACTTTACTCAAGTACTTCAGCTAGGTACTTTGAAATTGAGTTGGAGCAATATGTATGTGATGTTCAATATTTATATTTATCTATTTATTTATTAAAAACGGTTCATTTTATTAACACTACATTTTTTTTTCTGGCTGTGAGCTGAATATACCTCATCAGTTTCTCCACTGACTAGTAGTGTTTACATGATGACATTTTACTCTGCTACCTACCTTTTGTTAGCGAAATTGGTACTCTCGCAGAATAACGAGCCAACTTGATTCCTCTCACATCAACATTGTTTGATTGACACCACACCCAATACCCATACTTAGTAATGGGAGTGAAGTATTTTTTGGAATTAATACTAACCAACATTATTACTTATTTATAGTATACCTTATTGTATAAATACAATTTTAACTAAAAATTTTTCTAAGTTTTTTGGAAGAAACATTAATTTATTCAATACTAAGAGTTTAATTGGTAACCAAAATGTCAATAACTTATTGCATCGACACCAAATTTATTCTAAAAAATAAATTGAATTTACTTTTCATAAATTTCATTTAGCATAATTTTTTTTTTTAAATCTTTATTGTACAATATAAAGGTACAAAAGACTGACTTGCTGTTAATGGCATTCTCTACCAGTTAACCTACGGAAAAACGATATCTATTTATTAACGTGGTTTAAAATAAGTACATAATATAATTATAAATCTCTATTTTAGATGCTTATTTACACTTAAATATTTATTTTTTAAAATGGTTGGATACCTACCTGTTCAAAAATCTGATTCTGCAACTGAACTTTAAACATCTACAAATAGTGAAACCTCATCATAAGAGGGCAGGACAAACAATGTGCATAATTGTACAATCAAACAAACTTACCAAGTGATGTTCGATTGAGATTATGCACTTGTTTGTCCTGCCCGAAGATGATGAGTCCCTCCCACCCTTACAGGTACATGTACCTATACCCTATAGTTGCAGAATCAGCATCAGCTACCTACATCAGGGCGTACGTGACCTGAACTTTAAACTTAATGACAGCGCGGGACCATGACATTGACAGATGCACAAGGATGCGTTCTCGTTACTTGATGCGTTCAGAAATGTTATTTTATTCATTTCCAAACGCTTCATTTATTATTCTTTTAACTTATGTGGCGCTAGTAAGTACGAGAAGCGGTACTACAAATAGTGAAACCTCATCATCTTCGGGCAGGACAAACAAGTGCATAATCTCAATCGAACATCACTTGGTAAGTTTGTTTGATTGTACAATAAAACATTAGACGGTAAGTATTAGAAATGCATTTAACGCAAAACTTCTTAAAAATTAAATTGCGTGCTTTAATCCTTTTACTTTCATAAATAGTCGCTCGGAAATCTTAGATATCTATAGAAAGATAAACTTTACTTCTTTAATTTTTTTTATATTTGTTAGATATTTTTTTCGCTATAATAGAATTTCATTCATAAATGTCGATGCCTCTTGAAAGGATTCCCTCCAGCTCCTAGAATAAGGTTTTCCAGTTCAAATCTTTGAGAATCATTTATGAGCACCAACAAAAGGAAGGTTAGGCAAATTGACCTCTTTAGAATAACTTGAAAACCTAAAGAAAGAATAGATTAAAAAACCTTTTGTGATTTGAGCTTGAATAATACAAGCCTAGGACAAAAATATCTACCATTTTTTATTGTTGTCCTATAGGGAAATTATGCTTTTATAATTGAAGAGTGATTTCAAAACGTACTAAGTAATTTTTTAAAGTTGCATATTTGTGAATTGTTTTACTATTTTTGTCGTCTTAAATATAACAAATTTATATATTTTATATCTCTAAATAAAACTTTTTGTCATAAGTAATTTGTGCAATAACATAAAATTACAATGCATTATGTGAGAGAATAAACACAATTCATTTTTTATTAATTCCCTACTAATTGGATCATGATGACTTAGCACATTTTGGAATATCACTCTTCAATCTTATTTGTAAGATGATCGCCTATTGAATTTATGCGACATTTTTATGCTGTATCCGTGTCAAGAATAAAAAAAAGTTACTAGCGACATGTCGTGCAACATGTTATACGACGACGCTCAACTTTTTTGACGAAAATGTGTCATGTTATAATGTTTACGTCACGTGTCATGCCTAATGTCATGCTTATCAAAAAGTTGCTAAGTATGAAATAAAAGACTTTTTAACGGATACTAGCGCGGTTTTATTGAAAGTACTTTGGTAATTAGTTGGTATTTGGTTTGATTTTTGATTTTTTTCCGACGTTTCGGCACCTTTGCAGCTGCCGTGGTCACGGGGGACTGAAGCTACTCGTGACCACGGCAGCTGCAAAGGTGCCGAAACGTCGGAAAAATCAAAAATCAAACCAAATACCAACTAATTACCAAAATACTTTCAATAAAACCGCGCTAGTATCCGTTAAAAAGTCTTTTATTTCATGTCTAGTGAGCGCGTAAGCTTGAGAAGTGAAAGTTGCTAAGTAAATAAAGGCATAAATTCATTTCTCAAGCTGCCGAAACGTCGGGAAAATAAAAAATCAAACCAAATACCAACTAATTACCGAATTACTTTCAATAAAACCGCGCTAGTATCCGTTAAAAAGTGTTTTTAATTCAGATAAAGGCATTTTAGAAAATAAAATAAAAACTAGTCTAGTCTTCTACGATATTGATTAGATATCAAAATACATACCTACTATGTTTTATTTTCTAAATATAATTAAATTATCCATTAAAAAACTTGTTACAGACACTTAATAACGACGAAAAGCTACGCTATCAATTTGGGATGAGTCTGTAATTAACTCGAGTACTTTAATAAATCCAGTTTTTTAATAGTTTAGTTAGTACCTACTCTGCAGAAAAGGTTAGCCTTCCATTAAAGTATAATATATATTGGGTCTTCGAATTAAAAACGAAAGCAATGTGAGAAATCAACGTAAATTTCATAGGTAAAGGCCTATTATATTGTATTGCGTTTTAGACGTTTCTTTTATTAGACATTCTGCACTTTAGGTGATGTCAGATTTTGCTTCATATACTATCTGCAAATAAGGTTTTCTGATCAAAATACTCTATTAGTTGATTTAAGAATCCCACAATATTTCGTCGCAACTTTTTACAAGCTTTCGAAAACGGAGAAAAGCTTCACTATTGATTTGGAAAAAAGCTTGGTAATTCCTTCAAAATATGTACTGGTATTATTTCCTTATGAATCCATCGAATTTATAACTAAGTGGCTTTTCAAGTCCATGCATCATTTATCTTGAAGGTTGTTTATTTGGTATTTGTTCAGCCGAATGATTCAGCTCTCCATTGGCTTTCGGAGTATCCGAGTAGCTGATGAATACGGTCTTGCTCGGAGGGTCGAGATTTGCAAGTCATTTATAAACGAATGAACGACATCTAAGCTGTTTTGCTTATGTAGGTCATGGACAATGGAAGTAAGGATGAAGAATGAAAGTGAGAAGTAATAAAAATAAGTGGCTGATACGAACTAACTAGTCATCATCATCCTCCTGTCCTTATCCCAATTTATTAGTAGTGCTCTACACAAAATAAAATTTTGCGCTCGTAGAACGACCACTATTGGGGTCGGCGCAGCATGTAATACGTACTGCATTAGGTTTTGGCAAAGTTTTACGGTCGGCCGCCTGCCTGACACCAACCCTCCTTGGGAATGCTGTTGTTGACAGTTTCCTCGCTGCCATTCGAGTGACCCTTTGTGCGATGGTCTGCACCGGGTCCCTAAAACTTCCCTCTATCGCCTTCTACGATACCCACGGGATGAGATGGGACAGTCCTATTCTTAACCAGAACTGTGCGGCGCGATACGAACTAACTAGTGCAACTAATAAAAAAACCGTCCAAGTGTGAGTCGGAATCGCGCACGAAGGGTTCCGTAAAAAAACACGTTTGTTGTATGGGAGCCCCCTTAAATATTTATTTCCTTTTTAATTATTTATTTTTAAAGTGAATAAATGACTAAATATTCTCTGAATATTTTAAGCGTCTACCTTTTGTATCTATCAAAAACGGCAAAATCACGTTTATTGTATGAGAGCCCCCTTAAATATTTATTTTATTTTGTTTTTAGTATTTGTTATTATAGCGGCAACAGAAATACATCAACTATTTAGCTATCACGGCTCATGAGATACAGCCTGGTGACAAAGCGACATACAGGCAGCGGAATCTTAGTAATAGGGTCCTGTTTTTACCATTTGGGTACGGAAACCTAATATGGGGAAGTTTTATTATATCTGTTTTGTTTTCTATTTATTCAATAACTCTACAATACTTTGTATTCTTACCATTAGTTTTAAAAGTGGCCCTTTCGTTTAATTCTATTATCCCAAAACGAATCCAAGTAAAATAGAAAAAATAAAGCGGAAGAAAAAAAAATTGTAAAAACTATTTTTATACCTATATTTTTGTCAACGAATACTGAGTGTTTCGCAGGTTGTCTGGTTCGCAATTTGTCTGTATTCTACAATTCGTCTGGTTTCTTTTTAAAATTAGCAGATCGTCTGCCGGACGAACTGCAATTTTTTTATATCTATATTATTTTCAGTGTCAAATATGATGTGCAAAGATGCGTACATGGAACTTAGTTTTCGGTCTTCTAATTCTTTAATAGATGTAGCTAGAAAACCAAATTTTCTACCTACAAAACTAATATCAGTATTCAAGTACCTTTTATTTTTATTCCGGGAAAACTCGAGCGAAGCTGCTGGCCGCTGGCTATTAGAAGAATAATGATGTAAGTATAATAAATTATTGTTTGGGGGCTATGAGGCGTATGCTTAATTAATCATGACTAATATACATCTCAAACAAAGTCTTTTCAATAGTTGACGAACCGTAAACATGCAGTAATGATACTAATGATAGTTGTTCAAACTTTAAACATGCTTCATTACCTATTAATTAAACGACACAAAAATCACAACAAGCTAGTTACAACAATGTTCTACCCACAGCTCGTAAAATAACTCACGATTTCACAGAAATCTTTTGTAAGTGAAATTAGATTTGTCAGAGTAAAATATAATGTTATGCTTAGAAATGGCCAAATCTCTAACTTCGGAAATTAATTTTGTAAGTTCTGAACATTAATTTAAATTAAGCTTAGCTCTGTTCATTGACATTGTGTAGGTGTATTTAGTTTGTGTATTACACTGTATTGATGTCACGTTACGAAGACACTTGTATATTGGTCCTGCTATATATAATGGAGAATATTAGCAAGCACTTTAAAAAAAATATATGAAATAAATAATTGTAATTTAATTTCTAGTCAAAATCACAGAAAAACAAAATGATCTGTTGGTTTTTGTATATGTTACGGCTAATACCCGAAGTGCGGCCAAACCTAGATTTAGCCGGCTAAAACTAGGTGTAGCCACCAGTGGCGAAGGGTCGATACAAGCCGATTCCAATCGGCTTACCTTTTAGAAATCCCACCTTAACGATCCACTATGCAGATCATAACATTTTTGTAGAACGGCTTACCTTCGCCATAACTTCACCCCTCGCCACTGGTAGCCACCTATAGGTGATGACATTCTAAGTACTTAATAAGTGTCATAATATTTTTTTATAATCATTGAAGCGTGAAAATTGTATGGGACTTCTCATAATTTCTTGTTCAAAATCATCGCGACAGTTATTAACTCCTCGAAGGTAAAAACGAAACTTATAATTGCTTGCGGGGACAAATTTGAAAAGTTCCACAAAGTTTGGAAACATCTGCAAACTTGATCCATTAAAAGCAGGTGATATCTAAAATACATTAGGACTGCTTTTTTGAATTAAACTTCTAAATGAAATATACTTAGAATTGGACAAAGACAATAAAATAAGAGAGTTTTAATAGCTATTAAAACATAACTCGTGTTCCATTGTCTTTCTATATCGGTTTTATGTTAACTGGCTTTGTATTCTACTAATTGTGTTTACGATACAATGAATTAATAATTTATCAAGGCGAGTTTTATTTTGATAACTGTTAAGTGAGGGTAATAATAAGGTAAATATAACAAATAAATCAATGAAACTGGAAACTGAAGGTGGTATTTTTAAAAAAGCAATGTAACGTCAAACAAGTTTTTTAATAATGATTATTTTTCCATCCACATCTTTTCGTGATTTCATAATAAGTATACTAGAACTCTACTAAACAGATTGAAAAAATATGAAACAAAATTATCAATAGAATAAACTATGTCGGGATTTACACCATGTACCTGTTTATTTTTGAGACTCCGAAAAAAAAATAAAAAAAAAAAAAAACAGGTACATGGTGTAAATCCCGACATAGTTTATTCTATTAACGTCAATAACCATGGAAATTTAAAACAATATAAAATTATCAATTTTTTTGTTAAGCCCCGAAAACCCAAACAGCTACCACAATCAGCCGCGCAAAACCTACTCAAATCATATATCATTCCGCTAAAACACAAGAATTCTGTTTTCGTATAAACCGCTTTATTTTAAATACCTTCATAGCCGTTTATGATAAACGATACAAGCCACAGGAATGGACGTGAAAATTAAATTTCACGATAATCGTTGAGCGCGGCAGCACCGTCGCTTGGATTAAGCGATACTTATTACGATAAACGATTGTTCCGAATAAGGACGCAAATGAGACTGTTATGAGTTTGTGACGATGAAACGGAATAAATGATGTGCATAGGAAAACGATCTCTTTGATGGTAGAAGGTACAACAAAATCGTAGAACTAATAATTGCCTAAGAAAATGAATGATACCAGGGGGGTAATTACGTAACTTTATTGCAATCAACTTTGACAGAAATCGCAGTTAGATTGCGGCTTTAGTAAGAACCAATGAGACAACTATCTTACTTAAAGCGGCAATGCAACTGCGCTTTCAATCGATTTCAATCGAGAATTGTTAGCAACAGACTTACGTGATCAAGGGTCAGGGTATAAAACATAGTATAAAGGACATGTCCCATCGCGCCTATGTCATTTGCCCCACCATTCTCAAAAAATGAAAGTCTGTCGCGTCTTAATCAAAGTAGTATGTCAGAGTAGGTATTTCACTCTAGAATCAGATTGATAATTATTTTCTGCATTTAAAAGTCGGATTTTTAAGTTAAAATGCTTTTAAATCACAATTTTTTATCATTAGAGTACTATTTACTTACATTTTTTTAACAAAATACTTCAGAAAACAACTTAATGTTTTTGTAATACATAATTGTTTTTCTAAATATAAAACAATTATTGACTGATACAATACCTAAATAAAATGTAATTAGCATTTTTTAATTATGAAAGTAATTAAATAAAATGAAACTGGGGCAACGCTGGGACATCTCTTTTCTAACTCTGAAAACACGTCTAAAAATAGGAAGAATACAGCATTATATATTGTATTATATCTGAGGTACCTTTTTTATATGAGGCAATGATGATGATACTCTACACAGTTCGTGATTTTGTAAAAACATTATTTTGCTTTGAATCAAACCATAAATAAAGGCTGTTTGTAGCAGTACAAACATCATTATATATAAACAAATACTCAACCCAAACAAACCTTAGATAGGGACATACATTTTCCAAACAAGGTACTTTTAGTATTTTATTTCCGGAAGATAAATTGATCACATTTATAAAAACAACCTTAATAGCAGATCTCCGGGAAAGAAACTGGAAAAGATAAACCTAATTTCATAAGTGTTTTTATAGAAGACCAAGTTTCTAAGTTTGCAACCTACGAAAATATTTACTAAAGTAAATGTCAGACAGACAAATAGAGCAATATTATCTCTGCTACGAAAGCCTGGAGTTTTCTTTATAACAAGTGGCTTGAAATTAATGAAATTCGTAAGGAAAATCTTTTGAGCCCCAATAGTAGGTACCTATTTGCTACCGACAAAAATTTAAAGATTTATGACGCAAGAGAGATTTATTCCTCAAGTTTGATACCACAATTTCGTCGGAAAACCGTTCGATAATGTCAAAAATATTACTGAACTTTAAAAAACGAACGAAGCTGTAAGTACCTCAAAAAGTTTGATTACTTAATTATTTTTTGGATGTAAGTTAATTATGGTTTCTTTCTCCTTGATTTTGAAATCAAGGTTTTGTATTAATATTTTATACATATTACTTAATTTCAAAAACAGTTTCTCAGACATTTCCCGGAATATGTAACCATCCAAATCAAGATCAATAATTTTAAACAATCAAATTATAAGCAATTTCGCTTCATTGCAACCGTATAATGCTCAGCGAATATTCACCTAGTACCACGGGTATTAAGTTCAAAATTGAATGGTTTAGAAAAGCTATATTCTGCTCTTGAAGCCAAATTGGTGCCAACAATGTCACCCTTTCTGTAATTAAAATAATTATAACGTGTCATTTAATAATAAAGGGTGCTCGTTCAGGCGTGCCCTTATTAGTTTTATGTCAATTGAAGTAATTTTGACGCCATGTTGAGAATTTGTGGTTTCATAAATGTAAATTACGCCTTGAAGTCTTATACAAGATAACTTATTATTATTTATTACCATACCAACAAAAAATAAATCCTACTAATATTATAAATGTGAAAGTTTGTGAGTTTGGATGTTTGGATGTTTCTTCCTCAATCACATACTTTTTATCCCGATATTTCCACGGGAACGGGAACCACGCGAGTGAAACCGCGGGCGGCCGCTAGTAAATTATAAAATTAAAAACACGACTGCCAAAAACGAAATAAAAAGTTAAATAGGTAAAAAAAAGTGAATTTCATTGCACTTTGATTTAAAAATTATTTCACAAATGGCCGACTGCAATGACACTTCTTAAGTTCTTATTGCACTTTTTAGTTCGTTTTTGGGAGGGCAGTCATGTTTTTAAGTTTTTTTTTTGTTTTTTTTTTCAATAACTTTTTCACAGTCACTATATTGTTTTTTTTTCAAAAAATAAAGCCAGTGTCACTCGAGTTAATGTAAGTAAGGATTCTTACGATACCCAACACAATCCAAATCCATTAAGGCATTTATAAGTTATAGTGGAATAAAGAAACTCACATACCTACCTACCCACAAACATACTTGAACCCAGAACACATAAAATAACACTTTCTGTTTTTTTTTGGACAGTCGTGTAATAAATACCTTTTGCATTCCGGACTTTTTAAGAACAATATAATTATTATGTTTATGAAAATAGGTTTTCGTTTTGTTCAAAATTTTATAGAATAAAACGCTATAATGTAACCGCAAACTGAATAGATTTTACCGCTGGCAATAAACTAGAAGATTAACAGCTGAAAGTTAATCGTCTGCATTAAGCTAGTTGCAGCTTTACTAACTTTATTTCTTGCAGTACTAATGACCTTAACACGAAATAAGTCATAAACACATTTTCTTAAAAGAAAATCACCATAAAAACTTCCCTTTTGGAGCATGTTAATGGTTTAAACTTGTTACATATTTTTCATACAATTTCCGACTGCACTTAGTTTAAAGTAAGAAATGGTCGTCTTTACTTTGCTCGGCTGTGTATCATCAGAATCAACTCTAAGTCTTCGGACCAAGGTTCATATTTCAATGTTAAGCTCCTTATACGTTAATTGTAACAAATTGTCGCGAACTGAAGGCAGTGTGATTCATGTTTTGGAGTGCGGCCAGTTTTCAAATGCGTTTTAAATTAAAATTACCTAATTTTAAACTCTCTTTAGACATCTTCCGTTATGCATTACTAAATTGTATATTTTAAAAATAGTATATTGTAAATAATTGATTAACATTACAAATACTGACAAAAATGTTTCACTACCTGATTTTTGTTTCTGATAAAACAGTTCTCCATAATTGTTTTCGTTTTGGTTTCGCAGTAGATACTAGAGATAATTTTCGCTAAGGATATGCAAAGTTCATACATAAATACAAGTCGAAAAAAAAATGTGGAAGACCGATAGAATGATGATCTTTGTTTCCTGACTTGTGCTGTTATGTTGTTAAGAGTTGACCATTTTGCGAATAAGTTTTTTTAAGAATTAGCCCTTTGACGAATTAGTCCTTTTCAGAATTACCTATTTCACGAATTAGTCCTTTTCAGAATTCGCCATTTCGCGAATTAGTCTATTTAAGAATTAGTCCGTTTGCGAATTAGTCCTTTCCGGACTCGGGTGCCATTTCGCGACTTAGGCATTATGCGACTAAACGAAACGAAAGCGCGTTAAATAGCGTGCCATATAAATTCAATCAAAAACAAACTACTATCGCCCTTCCAAACTAAATCAGAAATAGGCACTCCTTTATTGCTTGGTAACATAATCACTAAACCAATGCGATCCAATCTGGTGTCTCAACAGACGGAAGTGTTCATTAAACATGAGTATGACAAGACACTTAGCAACGCGATAGGATAAGATTTCATTGATGTTACATGCAATGATTCATGTGTGCTGGCGCGGCGCCAAGTGCGGAACAACATGCGTACTCTCTTCACGCGTATGAATACACCTGACGATCTGCTAGGTCTTGATTTGTTGTCTGATTCTGTAGGGACTTCTCTATTTGAACTAAGTGTTGTGGAAGTGGTTGAAAATGTTATTCTAAGTCGCATGAAAAGATATCTTTAATGTAAAGACGAGAATTCATTAAAATCAGATGATTATAGTTATTGAAAGATAAACACATAACCACTATGTAAAAGACCAGCCTATTACAGTTCACCAAACAACTGGCATTTAACCATTACTCTATTACCATAAAACAAATATCAAACAAACCACAAAATAAATATCAGGGATGATTTCAAAGGATGTAATATCAGTCATAATAACTCAGCCATTATCTGTTTTACTGCATCCTATAAAACGATTTTCTACACAGATTCCAGATACCAAACAATCGATTAAAATAAATCATATCCGAGAACGTAACAGTTCTATCCTACATTCCCCTTTATTGAATTCGTCGAAAAATATTTTGGTAACATTTACTTGGAATGTGTTTTCAGTTGAAATAAATATCTTCCATTAGAGATAAGAGCCCGGGGAACTGTCAAATTGCGTTAACAACCGAATTTGTTGTATCGATAGATAATGTTTCATCTTTAGCATCAGATGTCGTAACTGTATTGTGTCTTACGTCAACATGACTAATGTTTCCATAATCATTAACAATGAATTACCTAAAGTGTCTTTTACCATCGATTTCCTTTGACATAAGACATAATGTTTAGTTTGATATTTTACATACTTAAATTATGCTCAAAATTTGGATGCTCAAAGTTCCGCATTAAGTTCGATTCAAGGGAATTTATTTATTTGACTTCCCTCAAGTTTATTGATTTACTTTAGATTTAAATATTCAAGTGTAAGTTCGAGAATCATCACGCCTAATGGTTTCTTACATAAATATTTACGAACCTCAAGAGTATTGATCGGAAGCTTCACCCCAAGTTACCTCTGTCTATCATTAGATCTCCCCTTCTGTCATCTGTGTCTCAGTATGCGGGGTAATTATTTAGTAATTACTATGTTTAAGTCGCTGCTCTCCCACGGTGTACAAAATTATTGAATTTCTTTAAAATTGATCTAAGTTCATTAGAATTTGGGCTCAATATTGATTTTCTGAAGAAATTCCTTGTTTTTGGTTGTTGGTGGTTCGTATTAATTAATATTTTAAAAATTGTATTTTAATGACGTGAGGGTGTTTCATTGGACTCCAAAACAAACTGTGACGGTTATATTTTAGATTTTTAAAATTTCAACACATGGACAAGTTTTGCTCTATAATAACTTTACTTACATTAATTGCTTATTGTAGCGACAAATATCATCTTGATCATCACTCAATCTTGTCAAAAGAATAAACGTTTATAACACTCAGTCAATATACAGAAAAATTGCGGAAATACGCGAAGATATAATGGCAGACGAAATCACAAACATTACAATAAAAATAGTGGACGGTTCAAATAACGTCGCTTATATCCTTTAGGATCGTTCCAACCCTTATAACGGATAATGGATGGCAGTCCCTTAACACGAGATAATATCGGCTAGTAATCCCGACACAATTAGATCGAATCGCGTACATATGGATGCGCGAATTAACATTATTACTTATTAACGCCAGCCTCCTGTATAATGAGGTTTTCATCTTGAGCTATTACTTTTCCCTAAGCGATTGCTGAATGCCTAATTGCTTTTACCTTAACTGAATTTCGAAAGATAGTGAAGTTTCTTATGTCTAATTTATTAATTCGATATTTTGAATTTGTAGCAGGTACGTTACACTTCTACGAATTTAACGTAGAAATCAATTTATAATAATTTGTTTGCTTTCTTGGTACCTCAAATTAATTATATTGACTAATGATTCTTATAACACAACTAAAATATTTTCTGTACAAAAACAAATTATTTTACTCCCAGAATCAATCTGAGAAAATAAACTGTATGTGAATACCAAACAAATGATGATTAGGGCTTCGCAACGATTCGCACAGCAGTGATCGATCAGTGATTGATCTAACCCAATTTTCTTAATCACTGACCATGTCAGAAATAATGATATGATTAACTTAATAACGTTGTATTCAACGGAATTATTCCACGTAAAAGGAAATTAGGTTCTGACGTAGGTATATTGTATAAACCTACGTCATAACCTAATTTCCTTTTAAGACGCTTACATTGAGGTTATAGTGAACACGGCGTCTGTTGGACTATTTATCATAGAAAATCAGGGGGGTAATTACGTAACTTTGTTGCAATCAACTCTGACAGAAATCGCAGTTACATCGCTGCTTTAGTAAGAACCAATGTGACAACTATCTTAACGAAAGCAGCAATACAACTGCGCTTTCAATCGATTTCCATCGAGAATTGTTAGCAACAGCTTTACGTAATCAAGGTACAGATCACTTAACAGACAATACTATACACCTAATTAACGGTATAATTGAATCAGATTCCGATGGTTAGCTCATTACTGATCTCCAATTAACTACCTGATAACGCTTCGCAGGAGTATTTGCTGATCTGATAAATGTTTGTTTAATTGATATGATAATATTAATGTTGACACAATTTAGAGAAAATACTGTGGGCCACACAATAACAGTTACAACTAAACTTGTGAGGAAGTTGTTATTACAAACGCATAAGAGTGAAAATAGCGTTCTTATGTTTGATTTAATGCGCGGTCTACTATTATGGTTTAATGGATGATGTTTGATCTTATTAGTCAGTTACAGTGATTTACTTTTAAACGTCAAATTCGCAGTCTTTGATAATAGTTAAATTGGTATCATTCATTATCTATGCAACGATTACTATTTTAACACAGTTCTTAAATACTAATAAAAGTGTCAAACAAATAGTAATCGTAAGAACATACTGTGTGCCATCATCATCATCATTATTATCAGCCTATCATCGTCCGCTGCTGAACATAGGCATCTCCGAGTACACGCCACTGAGCACGATCCGCGGCTATACTCATCCAGTTTATGCCAGCCACCTTGCGAAGATCGTCGCTCCACCTTGTCTGAGGGCGTCCCACACTACGTTTGTCGATACGCGATCTCCACTCAAGAACTCGTCTGGCCCAGCGGCCATCGGTTGGTCATATCGGTGGCCATGTGTATGTCGCAGCCAACTAGCTTAATCAGTCGTTCAATTAGCGGCCTAGCCTTTTCATTGACAGGCGCCATTCAATCATCGGCCTAAATAAGATCGCGGCATTTAATTTAGCGGCTAGGCAAATGTCTTGGTTCGATAACGTTTAACCACTTGCCTAGCCAAGTCATTGTAATTTAGTTCCATTTTCTATCAGCAGGCACGCTGAGGCGATGTTGCTGTCAAATCTGTAAATATGGCGTCGACCAGCTGTGATTTCTGGTGCTTTTCACAATTAAATTACGTTTACACTTCGTTTACACGAAAGTATCGTGAAATAGAAGTGTTTGGTGAAAAAATAGTGCAAATCAATCTTTGAACGAACGTTTTAAAGAATGTTTTGAAATAAACTCAGAATATGACCAATACCATCCAAGTGATTGTTTTGTTTTTTTCGAAATTTATTGTTTGTTCCGTTGTTTGAGGTAAACAATGTTATTGTAAAGTTTAAATATGAAAATAATTTGTGTTTTCTTTTAAACATCTCACCGTAAACCTTGGAGTTTAGACATAAGAAAGAATCTTAGTCAGACAGAGCATAAGAATAAATATTTATTCTTATGGTTAGAGGTTATAAACGAGAAAGCTCAGGTGACCATGAGTTCTGGACAGAAAAAGACTATTAGGTACTGGATGAACACTTGTGTCGTACGTACTTACGATGATAATATCGTGATTATGACAAAGACAGCTGCTGGTGAAGAACTTTTAAAGTTAGCTAGGTATCAATTATAACAAATATTTGTTATCAATATTATTGCATTTAAACTTTTGTACATTTAAATGCTTTTGTTGTTTTTATATTATTTTATTGATAGTTTAAACATTATCTGTGTTACCTATTCTCAAAAAAATCAAACGCTTAACGAACCTTAGTATTAGAAAAATGAAAATGAAAAATTCTTTATTCGAAGAAATAGGTAATTAAGTGCTTTTGAATTTTCTATATTTTACTACCATTCGAGACTTTTTTTAGTTGACAAGAAGATTTCTTAAAATGTGTTTTATCTCCTTCGTTAAAACTCAGCAGTTAATATTGCAAAGGAAAAAGAGAAAACAGGCACCTATGATATTAAAGTACTAGCTTCCACCCGCGAATTCGATCGCGTGAACATTTGGAATATCCCTAGGGAACCTTTGGCTGAGATAAAAAAAACAAAGTATTTTTTTTTAAATTAATTAGAATTCAAATCATTTTTAGTAACTACTGTAACATTAAGGGCCTGCCTAAGAGATTGTTTATGATCACACATTTTAGCATGCAATAAAATGGCCTATTATCATCTAACCCCATATCTCGGCTTTTTAGGGTTCCGTATTGGTTTGAATGAGATTTAATATTGATAATTTTTAGAGATATATCAAATTTTCCAAAACCGCAAATATTACTTTGTAAATAACACTATGAAAAACAAAGTCTCGTCAAAAATAAGTCTTACCTACCCCAATATACGATGCAAGACGATGCAGTTGTCACTTACATTGTATCATTAAGTAATGAACCATCAAAGGGATCAGTCTCCCCACAATTCGGTCTAAAATGACTGCATCCAATTGAAGTAATGGATGGGGGTCAATTGTCTGATGCATCCATGAAGACACTTCAGAGAAACCGCAAAATTGTAAACGAAATTCAACTTTAAACACGGGACTGTTAGACTCATAACAAAGGCTCGAGGGACCGAAATATATCCATCAAAATAATTTACTTTTATTATTATAACTTAATTAAGGTGTTTTTATTAATTCGTCAAAAGGGAGGAGATACTATTTAGTGTGATTGTGATCTATTGTTGCTTACCGTTTAATGTGAAACAGCACACACTGACATAAATTTACTTATTTATATTTTTCATATATTTTTTTATTTTTTTAGTTTATTTTTATTATTTAACTGTGTTAAATGATATCAAAAGGATAAAGAGGACTAAAAAAAGAAGACAAAAGATAAATTATAAATACAATGCATAATTTTCTTTGCATATTTATTTTCGTTTCAGCGCATCTTTTAACAAAGCGCTGAATAATTTAATCCAAAGCGCTTTCCTGCTATAATATTTAAAACCGTATCCCAATTCAGTTTTTAGACTTCGTTTGACAGAATCACATGGCTCTGACTGACTTCACACGTTTTAATATTATAATCAAAATTCGAAGAAGTTGTAAAAATAAAAGGCAGGATGACGCCATGTGCTACAAAAGGCAAAGAAAGCTTTTGTCCTGCTCGCTCACCCTATACTTGAGTGAAGCAGGTGTAATAAAGAATATTCACACTGGTGTCCTAATGGTGATGGTTAGTGATCTAATTTAAAAATAAATAAATTAAAAAAATATTAAAAACACGACTGCCCTGCCAAAACGAACTAAAAAGTTAAACAACAAGTGTCATTGCAGTCGGGGGACCTTATCATGGAACAATTTTTGATCAAAGAGGTCCCCCGACTGCAATGACACTTGTTGCTTAACTTTTTAGTTCGTTTTGGCAGGGCAGTCGTGTTTTTAATATTTTTTTAATTTATTTATTTTTATTTCACACATTTTAGTGACATATTATATAGTTTTGGAATGTGCTCATCAAGGCCTTTCATTTGATGCCCATATTGTAATAATAGAAGAAAAAAAATGTTTTTTCACATTCGAAAATGGTGTCGTACAGTAGCCATATTGATTTTTTCTAAAAAAAATATAGCCTGTGTCACTCGGGATGTTGTATGGATTCTAACGATACCCCATTTATCCAAATCGGTTCAGGCATTTAGAAGTTATGGTGGAATAAAGAAACTCACATACCCACAAACATACATGAACCCTGAACACATAACACTCTTTTTGCTTTGGGCAGTCGTGTAAAAAGTAGGCTCAGTTGCACCACCTAACTTTAACGATAATAAGCTTGTTAAAGTACCGGTTAAGCAAAAGTTAGCCAAAAAAAGAGGTTGCCAGCCAGCATGATGTCCTTTGACAAGTTTGACGTAACAAATAGGTAGCCAAGGAAATTATAAGTATTTCGTACAACGTTGTACGAAGTACTTATGATTTCCTTGTAGGTATCATTATCATTTGACGATAACTTCAACGGTTTTGGTGCGAGCTTAAAAAACTTTAGATACAATAAAATACATAAAAGAAAAGATACAGGCTAAATATAATGATTATTTATTTTAATTAGACACTTAACTAATATAACTATTATTATGATTATCAATAAAATACATTTATTATTGTACTGTTGAACAACAGTGGAACGTAGCACAACTTATGATTAATTAAATATTTAATAAGTTTTATACACTTTAGTCCGACACGTAATAACTTTGTTTTATTAGCATTATTTAAAAGCCAAAAAGACGTGTTTACATAATACGTGTTTACAACATTTTCGAGAAATCAATAAAGATTTTACATTTATCTTTTTCAATTTTCCAGAATAGACTATTTGACTAATTTTGGAAAACCATTTTAAATTATTCCTTATTACGTAATAAGCGCACCACATTGATATTTCAGGAAAGATCAATGTATTTCATAAAACAAAACAATGTTAAAGTTTAAAATTTTAAAACCGCGCCAAAAACGCTATTGCGCTGGACACGAGACTTGTTGACGTCACAAGCCTGTAAACATTGTAATATCCTTAGCCATTTGACAGTCATCAATCGCGGATCCTAAGTCTATGGTCGTGTCAAACACCTGAAGCCATATTTATTTACAGGCAAGTGACGTCATCAGTCAGCTTAGAGTGTTTTCGCCACAGGAAAAAAATCAAAAATTATTGCATTTTTCTAGGTGAAATTAATCAATTAATAGACTTAATTTAGTCTATATAATAGTTGAATATGTTTTTTTACGCCATTATCTGTAAGGATGACCATAATTTGTAGTATATTTTCAATGTTGTCAAATTGTCTATTCTTACGGTTACAAAAAATATTTTTCTACAAAAACTAATTCACATTCCAAAATAAAGCTATTAAAGGTATACTAAAACTTCTATTAATGGAAATTAAACAATAATTTGTATCTACTTACAATCCGTTATTTTTACTTGTTTACATAATAAAAAAAATATATGTAAATAATTCACATTTCGGATTCTTTTAATACCTAGTAGGTGTTTGACCGGATTTGTAAAAACTCTTGAATAAGATTAGTATTCAGCACATTGTTTTTTGTGATTTATGACCCTCATAAATTAACTTCATACACGGTTTTAACATTGAAATCGCATAATGAAAATTTATTACGTTGTTAATTGTTATTAAAACAAGCAATATTTTTTCAAAGCACAAAAATGTTGCATCATCTAATATTTCGCTTAGGTATGTATATTAAGTAACAATTTCCAGAATCATATTAATTTTGATTTCATATCTCAAGTTATTCTAAGTTCACTGATAAATTTATATTTAACTTCACCTTTTTAAAAGTTTTCAAAATGGCTGCATTTAAAACCTTCATCCATCTCTCAAATCGTCCTTACAAAGCTTAATCGAGCAAAAAACGCCGACTCCTGAGCTCTATATGTCAAGCAGCGAAGTGTAAAACCCGGATTTGAACAAACCGATATTGTAAAATCGGTATCCGTAGTACAACGACACGCGACCGAAGACCAATTTATAAGGATTACGTATTTACAGTACCGTCCAATAGCTTGAGGACGGTCCGCAAAAAAATATGTAAAACTTGAAGCTTCGAGACAACCATTTACTTGGGAAGGAAAATGGGTATTACACATTTTTTATACAACAGAAACACCTAATACATTTGTCGGGAAAGCCAGATTAGGAGTTGTGACTGAAATTCGTTGTTTTTTGGGCTTGGCTTAACGCGAAAGAAAATTTTGGGAAATGGTCGCTAAGATGCAATAAGTGTTTATTGGGATTCTATTATCATAAATAAATTCAATAAGAGCTTTTTTTATTAAAGCCCTTGGAATTAATAATTCAAGAGGCAAAATTTCATCGAATTGAATAAAATGTAAAAATCATAGTTACATAGTATTTGTTAAAAACAAAGAAAACTTTTTGAATCTGAATAATTGCTATAGGTATAATGATTACTTCTAGTGGAGTAACTCGGCCTTCTCGTCAGGGGATCTGTCTGCATTTACCGCCAAGCGAAAAGAGTTCGCTCACTATAGGAAAAAATATACGAAGAATAAAAAAGTCAAAATCGATGAATCAATCGTCATTCTTTCTAAACATTTAGTTGAACGTACTTTAAAATACAGCACCATAATTTCTCTGCCAAAAAAGGGACACTCCAATACCAAGAGTTTAATAAAAGTTCGTTGCTCCGGACGAAGTATCGGATGTCGGAATTTAAGGCCCCGAGCGATGTCCAACTCCAGGACATTGTATGCATAAAACATGGGGGTGAAATCTTAAATCTGGGAGTCGATGCGTCGTGTGAGCTTTAGATAACAGGCATCAAGCGTTTGTCTCAGAGGAGTGGATTGGCCGGATATATTTTGAGCTCAGGAAGCATTTATATCTCACCACCAAGTTGTGGAGTGAACACGGTAGGATTTTTGTATTGCTTCTTTTTGATAAGTAACTACTGTTCTTAAGAAAAGAGTCGTCGTTTGTAACTTTTAGTCAGACTGAGATAAATTAAAATTAACATAAAAACCGTAAAAAAATATCTCAGCCTATGACTGTAAGTAACCTAGTAAGATAAGTTCATGCTGACTATCTTCAAAAGTTGTTCTTTATTTTTGTTTAGGATTAGCAACCGAAGCTTAATCACGTGTCATTCCTGACCCTAACCGCATATCATTTGTAATTTTACAACCTTTTTGAATAACTTTGTTTGTATTAAACATAATTCTAAGAAAACTAGCTTACTTGGTTCTCCATCTTCGTGTGATTAAAATAGATTGTGCAATTCTCTCTCAGATTCCCTGAAGTTTGTTTCACAGACAAGCTCAGCAACTAAACGTCAGCATTTTCTCTCATAAACACAGTCAAGTTACTCGTATTAAGTTTCAGCACACGTATCACACCTGTACACATCTTAGTTGGTCTGAAACTCGCAACTTTTGGTCACTGAAACCTGAGCTTGGATCCACTCGGCAAGTTTATCCGTCAGTTTAAATGCTCAATTACAGTTCTTTACTTTAGTTATCACTGAGAAATCTTCTCTTAAGTACATTAAAGTTTATTAAGATCTTTTCAAACCCACAATGAAGCACATGTTTTTTTTTTCATTGTATGGTCGGCACATCAACTCCCTGATTACGTAACTTTGTTGCTACCAATTCTCGATTGAAATCGATTGGCCCCGTTTGAAATAATTTAAAATTAATGAATTTGGCAGTTTCAGGTGCTAACACCTAGCTAACAGAGTACCATGTCAGCAACTAAAACTGATCAAAGATTTTTAATCGATTTCAATCGACAATTGTAAGCAACAGAGTTACGTAATCAGGGGGCAGGTTCTTGTACCATAAACGTGTAAATTTAAAATAATAATTTTGATCACAATATTTTCTAGTTTTTAATTGGTACATGCATTTTTTATAAGACTGAGGTCATTTTGACGACTTTAGAACAAAGTCAAATTAAATAGGGAGAAATACGCAGCCCTTGATAAGTTTTTCAAGGTTCTTTTAGTTACAAATTCTCCTGCTTAGGGCTTGCAAACTAAAGTCGGAGTTTATTGAAGATTCACAAGGGCTTGTAACAGCATAAATAAAAATGATGTTTGAATTTGAATTTTTCAATGAGAGAAGGTAGACTTCACATTACACATACATTGATGCATTTTTTGTCTCTCTATATTAGTAGAGACTTAAATCCAATGAATCGCAAGTAATATGTGGCGCAGTGAGCCAATTTGTATAGATTACGCCATTCGTTGCACAACCGGGAATTACGAGAAAAATGGTTTTTAATTTATCTCTCGCAACGAGAGCCGAGTCTATTAAGTCCCGAGCCAAACGGCCACCGAAATTACTTTTTTTAATACAGATTTCATCATTTTTCTTGCAGTTTGTATTCCTTTTTAACCGACTTCAAAAAAAGGAGGAGGTTCTCAAGTCGACGGTATTATTTTTTTTTTTTTTTTTATGTATGTTTTAACATAGCTTCGTCAGTTGTTACCCGATTTGTACAATTCTTTTTTTATCTCAAAGAACATAGTTCGTGTGTGGTCCCATAAAAATTTTTCAGAGATCTGGCTAGTAGTTTTCTCATAATCCTAAAAAATAACAATTATTTAGCTTGCCATCGCCCGAGTTTTTATAGAATTTCGGACATAACATCTTTGTTTATGAACCGATTTAGATGATTCTTTCTTTATTTGAAAGGGTATACTTCAAGAGTGGTCACAATTTAATTTCATCGTTATTGAACTTTGAACTTCGAAGATACACAAGGGAACTCCTCAAAGTCAAATAGTATATGTAAAGTGATTTAGGTTTTGGTAAGTTTATGGCAATCCAAAACAAACCAAATCATGGTTTGCGATGCAACGTTCTGGACTAGACTTGGACTACGAAGACACAACGGAACTCCTCAAAAACAAACAGCGTACATTTGGAAATTGAGTTCTGGGCATTTAACCATTGAAAATGTTATAATATAAAGTTAAAAAATATTTACACGCTGCGCTTACATACCTACCACTAAAAAGTTGAAAATAAAAAAAGCTTTTTTAAAAAAAAGAAAAACCGCCTTCAAAAAACCTGAAAACAAAAACAGCTTAAAAATTAAATACCTCTAAAAAGCAAGAAATAATATTCGAATCATTCGTTACACATATCAATATTAATAAAACACGTCTATTGAAGTCGGGTGGGGCTGGAGGACAACTTCATTTTTTTCTAAAAGCCCCACCCGACTTCATTAGACGTGTTTTATTAATATTGATATGTGTAACGAATGATTCGAATATTATTTCTTGCTTTTTAGAGGTATTTAATTTTTAAGCTGTTTTTGTTTTCAGGTTTTTTTAATTGCTATTTAATTTTAGAAGAGCTTCCTTTATTTTAGATTTGTAATTTGATTGACTACTGTACGATTAGTAAGGTACAATGAAAGTTGGGTATCAGGAGATCCGGACGTGCAATTTACGTTTTCAATATTATGAAGAGTTTAGAAATCGTTAGAGAGAGAAACAGTTTAAGAAACATACTACAATAAAAACTTAATTTCATTTCTCACGCAATCGAAAATGATATAAACATTAAGCATGGGTCAAACCGAATACGTGTGCATCGCGGCACAGCGCTTTGCGTTGCGAAGCGTGACAGCAAACGAAACGACATTGTAATGTATGAAATGCTATGGTATATGTCATACCAAGCATGCAACTGATACGCAGCAGCCTTCGGCGCAGCATTCGGTGTGACATAAAGTGTGTAAAAAGACCCTCAACGAAGCCGAAGTCCAAGCATTTCGCCCATCATCAGGATCATTTTTGTCTGTTAGACTATACCTGGGAAATCAATAACTATGAAGTTATTGAAGGTCAAAGTGTGGTCAAAACATTATTTTCAAGATTATGATGAAATCTTATTTCATATGATATTTTCTATTTATTGTACAAGCAAACATTATCCAAATTTTAAGTATTTCGTAACAAACAATGGATCAAAACGTCATCCCTCAATGTATCTCATGCGCACGCACATAAACGCTGGCTTTCAACTCGACGGCACGCAGATCCATAGCACGCACTCACGGTCAGTTGCGCGCGTTACATTGCGTGGTAATGTATGCAATGCCTTTTTAACAGCAAACATGAAAATCGTTACCTAACAATAATTTTAAAAAGAAATGGTCCTGATGATGGGCATAATACGTAGAACTCGGCTTCGTTGAGAGTCTTTTTTACACCCAGTATACTGTCATACTATCAATGTAACGCTACGCGCTGTGCTGCATACGGGGTAGGATTCTCTTTTTACGGTCAAAATTTTAACAATTCTTTGTCAATATTGAAAAAGCAAAGTATTAATTTTGTCATCAAAGTAAATTCTATAATTACATTACAAAGGTGTCAAAACATCTAGCCGTCATTCACTTTATCCTTAGTAACCTGAGGCGCTTAACGTCTACTTTGTGACGTGGAGAAACGAAAGATCTCTCTAAGCCTTTGTCACAAAAATAGAACTGGTATAGACGTCTTAATAAAAATAGTTTTGATATAGAAGTTGGGTGTCTCACCGTGATGCACCGTGCATTATGCTATTTCAATTATTATATTTTGAAGAGCTTGTAGCATTTTAAGAATAAAAATACACTTTTAGAGATAGTAAAAATATTACCCAACTAAGCAAAATTTATAACTTAAAAATTCTTACTTAAAAAGTTATACCTTATGTAAAAAATAGATAAGGTTTTACGGTACTTTAATAACTTGGATTTATAACTTAAGTTACTCATTAAATCACTTAAAAAACTAATAGCAACACTTTGATAATTTGTAAAAAGTTTATAAAAGCTTTTGAACAAAAATGTTAATATAGTTATTTCAACTAACCAAACTCGTGAAAGTTTTATTTTCACCTCTTCAGCACGAAAAGGGTGCTTATGGCATGTAAAAACTCACAGTAAAATCAATTTTGCATCATTTCTAGACTACTTCGCTATTTCCCACATAATTAGTGTTTTTATCAGTTTTTCTTAAATATTTTGAAAACTATGCGGTTTAGCGCAAAAGAGGGAAAGACATTAAATAATTGCAAACAAAAATGGTTTTTAGCATAATCTTTCTAAAGTGAACGGTTCCTGAGTTACGGAGGGCGTAAGTAGCAATTGTTCGATTTTTTTAGATTTTTAGAAAAATATGACATTATTACTAGAAAACTATTTTTTTTTATACAGAATTGTGTTGAAATACAGAATTGAACTGTTACATGAAAAATAATAAATAAATAAAAATAAAATAAAATAAAATCATTTTATTTCAGACTGAGTCCATACAAGATAAATTCATAATAAAATCAAACTAAATCAAAACTACATCAAAATAAATATCAATATAAAATTATAAAATCCAAATCAAATAATTACATCCATAATGGACAGAAGAGTAGTACAGAATTGAACTGTTACATGAAAAATAATGGACAGAAGAGTAGTATAAGGCCACAGCTTATTTCATATTGAAATTTGTTCTTCTATAAGTATATATTCTTTTATTTCATTTTTGACAAAAAAGTTTTAATGGAAACTCTTGTAAAAAAATTAAATGAATAAAAGTGGATTCCTTCCTTAATTGAGTCCAATTAAGGATATTACCAGAACCCACAAATTAAAGGATCTTTGAACGCGAAATTAAGAGTGTCAACACCAAACTTGCAAACTTTTGATCTTGAAAGCAAAATGTAAACAAAGAGTCTTTAACGAAATTACATTCCAAAGAAGTCATTAATTGCCTTTGAAATTAAAAATTTACTCGACGTTAAAGAAACAGATTTTTTTTGCAGTCTACAATTTAATAAAACGGTAAAATATTTATTATGTTTAAGCAAGTTAATCGTGCTCCGCAGAACTAATGCGAGAAACCTGGCACGTACCTTAAGTGGTTTTTTTATGCTTTAACTATGAAAAATAAGGAATGTTCATATAAAGTTCTTCGTGAAACGGATTAAACCGATTCGTATTTTTTCGTCTCATTTATTATAGAGACGATAAAATAAAAATCCACGAGAAATTCTCATTGACAGAAGTATAACATGCCTTGAAATTTACGTTTTGTATGGAGAATTTTTAAGAATTAAGACATTTTCCATAATTTATTTAACAATTGTAACAAAACTTTTATGTGTAAATGTTTGAACATTAAACTAATTTAGGAAACATAACTTCAGCGAAAAAAAATAAGTTTAGGCTAAGTTACAACGGATATAGTAGTTATTTTGGCTAACAAAAAAAAAGTCACTTTCAAAGTATTTTTAATGCTCAGAAAACAAAGTTAACTTTAATTATGCTGATAATTGACATTATTTGATGAAATATCTAGCACCTGATAAATTTTTTAAATCACAGAAGTTACGAGGTTCTCTATGTGTACGTAACACCAATTTCATAGGTAAGGAAGAACCTAATACAAAAAACAAACTCAAAATGTTCTTAGAGAAAACACCTGACGCTAGTAAATTGCAGTTGCGGAAAAAACTCGTGCTTTAACACCTTAAACAATTTTATTACAACTTTAGTTTTTATTATCGCATTGGAGAGAGCAATAAACCCGTTGGTGGCGTTCGGGTGAACTAAAAATGAAATCCGGGATAAAATCGGGAATCACATCCCGACACTCCCTAAGGACCAGATCAGTACGTACTTAGAGGAACTTCAGAATTAATGTATTGGGGGACAATTTAGTTCGTAGAAGAGATTCTTCTCTTAATCGAAGTCCTCAATCTATTTTTGACACTTTGTAAATTACTTTCGAACCGAAATGTTTAATGGCGCCAGAAAGTTTGTATTTGGACTTTTAATTTAGACCAATATATTTATAACTCGTCTTCTTATTAATGGTTACATCACATTATATAAAAACTAATAAATATTACACAACGCCTGTTTAGAATTGGCATGCAAAAAGAAATATAATAATTTAGTGCAATTGATCCTTTCTACTACGATAAAAATATATGAGAGCAATAAATCTTTGTTCAAGTACTAAATATGTATTATTTCACTAAATCAAGGGATCGTACTTATAATAACAGACTATGATACATAATTTATTAGAAAATCACAATTATTTTCTTAGCCTTGTAACATCTTCTGAATTTCATGTATTTAATTATTACGGTTCCATTTAACGCCGTTTGCATTAAACGGTATCATCAACAAAATAAGCGATTTTCTTTATTATTAAGATAATGGCGACAGTTCAGATAACTGGCTGCTATCTTCCGTACCTGTCGCAACAGGTGCTGCTAATAACCGATCGTTAAAGCTTTAGAAATCGGTGATTTGATGTCCGGAACAAGATTATTGATATTTCATCTCATAAAATAAAATTATTATGAGCCGATAAAGTTTTTAAAACTCTTATTACTGGTGGTTCTGTGAGCTGTAGACCTCACGTTTGTGACATTATTGATCAGTTTTCAAAATGGCTAATAGAAATATTTGTTTTTAGAAAAAAATCAAAAAACTTTATCGACAAAAAAAATGTATAATTACCATAGAAATTAGCCACAATATTTCACGAGAATCGGTTAAGAAACGCGACATGTAGAGGAGAACAGACGGACAGCTGGACAGACATAATATCCCGGTCAAGTTAACTCGGCATCTTCAGGAAAGTGACCCTCTCTCCTTTTCTCCTTGCCTCACGCCACTGGCGTCAAGCTTTTGAAAATTTTCGATTATATTTCGATAAATTATCGCTAACAAGTGTACTAACGCTATACTGGCATGACGACGGTGGCGTGAGGCAAGGAGAAAAGGAGAAGGGTTGCTTTCGCTTTAAGTGCCGAGTTAATTTGACGGGGTTGTACGAAAGATTTTTTGCCCAAACGCTGAAACGGAGACGTTTCGCTTATTCAATAAGAGTGTTAGAAGTTGTATGTTGTTTGTCAGTATTCGTATAAATCCTAAACACATGCTAAAAACATAAACTTTTGCTATATAAATAACTAACAGGCACGTGCTACTCTGTCTGCATGAATCCCCTTAATGATTATAATGATTCTTAAAGCATTTTGTCATCTTTTGATTATATCTAAGTTGTCATCATATCGTGCGTGTGGACTAAGTGCATTTTATTTTAATTATATGTGTAATTATATCATTAATAAAATGCGCTTTTTAGCCGACTTAAACAAAGGAGAAAGTTTTCAATTCGTCATGTTTTATTATTTTATGTAACCATGTACACCGATTACTCGAAAATAGATCGATTGAAATGATGTTGTTACATTAGGTTTAATCCCAAGTTGGTCTCTCATTGTTCAAAATGTTACAATCAGTGCAGTAGTTTTTAGGAAATTCTGAAAATATGGTATTGTCGTTTTCGTTACCATTAAGTATTTGAAATTCAGACGGATGTTCGACTATAACTTTTTTGTTTATGAACCGATTAGCGATTGTGAAGAATTTATTATAAGGAACCTATAAGGTGCCCGCAGAGTAATAGTGGCTTCCCGCAACCTTCACCAGAAAGCGGTCAAAAAACGTACTTACTCAATATCATTTTCATCTACAAACCGAAAAGTTATATCTTACAATAATAAAAGTATAATTATGAAATATCTAATTTTTTTTCTTTTATAAATAAAATTCCAACACTGAAAATCCCGTCTTAAAAATCCCGGAAACAAAGAAAGTAAATATTAGTTTACGAGTCCTTGTTGTCTGGAAGCAAATCGTACTCAAATAAACTCTTACAATGTAGCTCCTTAACCCTAACGCTGAAATATGTGTCGCGTCCCGAGGCGGCACTAACCGGCCTTCAGAAGTGGCCATCGTAATGTTTACCCCGAAGGGAACAATAGACCGGCATCCATTCCCTAAGGTAACATTCGAGTCCAAATTACTACAAGATCCAAAGTAAATCCGCTAGATTGATTTTCTATAAAATTGGCTTACTACGTTTTGTTACACATGTGGAAATACGGGCGAGAATTTGATTGACTAGGATTTTAAATCATATTTTTTACCGTTGCTTTTGATGCAAAACAATACTGTAGTCTTTTAAAACTACTTACATAAACTCAGACTAGAAATCATTGTAGAACATTTAACTTAATTACGTTTTCCAGTTGCTAGAAATTTGCCTTCTTAGCGTTGAAATTATGTTGTCGTTTTAAAATTCCGATCTTTCAATTCGATTTGTACTAGCAAAGAACAGAAAATACAATTTAACTCGAAAGGAATTAATCAGGAAAAGTAATGCCTTGGTAAGACAGAGGGTTACAACTTATAACTTATAACCCGGTCGAGTTAACTCGGGACCTAGGCCCCTATTTTTGAATCACTCGACTGGCTTCGAGCGCTCGTTTCTACTGATTTTCGTTCGACAAATCAACTCAAATGTATGCGCTGTCGAACGAAAATCAGTAGAAACGAGCGCTCGACGCCAGCCGAGCGGTTCAAAAATAGGGCCCCTGAAGCACGATAGACCCCTCTCGTTTTCTCCTTGCCTCACGCCACTGTCGTCATGCTAAAAGCGTAAGTACATTCGTTAGCGATAATTTATCGATTATCTATCGAAAACTTTCAAAAAATTGACGACGTATGGCGTGAGGAAAGGAGAAAACGAGAGGGGTCTATCGCGCTTCAGGTCCCGAGTTAACTCGACCGGGCTGTACTTACAACCAAAATCGCAAATGCTATTTTCTTAGCTTTCAGCATTTTCTTGTCGAATGCAGGTCAAACTATTCAACAAAACATTTATAAAAACACACGCAGCTATTGACAAAAAATGATTATTGTAAGAAACATAAATAATCTGATGTTACATAAAAGTCATATAAAAGCCAAACAATTATCAACTGTAACTATAGCTGCATAAAGACAATTTTCGCAAAGCAAAGTCGCAACTGAAGGACGTTTAAGCCGAGTCTGAAAATGAGTAACGTGGCGTTACAGCAGTGCATTGACCTTTTGTTATCTAACCAAGGTTCTTCTGAGTACTTTAGTTAGGCCAAGGAGGTTTTGTTTCGGAGATTATTTGACACAGTGGGAGGAAAAACAGTAGCAAAAGAGTTAGACAGGAAAACCGGAACATATTGGGAAGCAAAACATTTTCTTATTTCGTTTTCTTGGAAAAAATACTGTAGTGTTTACAATATAAGATATGAGGATGTCTATGCTCGTGTGGGTTTTATCTCAAAAAGTTGTCTAAAGATTGAAGTAAAACTGCACACACTGCACATGGAAACCATGCATTCAAGGATTATAAAAAGTAGGTTTGTATGTATATTACTCACATTCACATTGCGGTGAGAGAAGGTCAGAAAAAGAAGAGATAAATAAAATTTGCATTTATCACTGAAATATTGAAAGTTTCAATGTTTAAGTAGGTAGATATAGCTACTATAGTCAGTGTGCAATTTCACCAAGGGTTTGAAACACTACATACGGTTAAAAGGAATTAAAATAAAACGTCATGAGCAATTAAAAGTTCTAGTTTTAATTGTATCTCTGTATAATTATTTTTGGTATTTAACAAGAATTCCAAGCATACAATTACTCGATATCATGGGAAAGTACTAGTATTACCAGTTTAAACAGTATTCAATACAATAATACACTGATACCTGACCTTAAGCAGTGGTATCTCTCCAGCAGGAATAGCGTATCGCGACAAATTTATCAAAGTCATCTGGTTTTATGACTTTATTTAACAACTTTATTGAAAACACTTATTTCACCGTTCAACCTTTCACTGTGACGACTTGAGCACGACTGAGCGCGCCTCTACCCCGTCACCGCATATTTAAACGTTATGCGTGGCGTGGTAGGGGCGAGCGTGGCGTGACTGGCGTGGTAGGGGCGACTGCAGTCACCCGATTACTACAACTACCGTTTAAGTACTTTTAATGGAATAAACACACAAATTTAGTTGTACTACATGGTTCATCACGAATAATAATTAAAGTAATTTATACAGTAACCTTACAGTCGGCCATCCTGCTAGAGCGAGTCCCATCGCGTAAAACAATATCTTTTATAACTCTGAGTACATCCATTCAATTAGTCATAAAATATTCTTAAATAAAAACATCATTTTATTAAAAGAAAAATAGCAGCCTTCCAACAAAATATTTCGCATTTTTGCGAAAGTCATAATTATTATTTAATTACATTACAAATATTTATTGCATGACACAAAACGTAATTACGTTTTTATTTATACATAAGTAGGTATTCAGAAAACATCCCGTTAGAGAAAGGGTATGTATATAAAGTGACATTTATTTGTCTACAATTAACGTAATTAGATTACTTAATTTAATTAAACTTAAAATTTTACAATTCAATTCAACTCTGTTTACATCAATAAAAATATAGTCGTATGGCATTTCATCCGAGCACGTTATAAACACGAGCAATAGCTTGTTTAACGATATATTATCAACATCAAAACTCATTAATATAATTACAAGATACTTTAGAAATTAAAAATGGATGTATACCTTAAATAAATTGCTAAGGGGTTAATATTTTATTGCACCGAATTATAAAGATTGCAAACTTAGAAATATTTTTTTATCATTAGCTATTGCAACTTATTTTATTTACTTAAGTCTTAGAATCATTAGTTACGTGTAGGCATTTCAATATTTGTCTCCAATACAAACTTAGTTTAGAAAAATACCTACTAACAACAATCAACAAAAAGTCATCAAAACGCTATAAAAGGCTCATCATTAAAATAGAAAATTGAAGTAATCGTTTCTGTAAATATGTATATATATATTATATATATATTACTAAATACTATATTGAATGTAATATCTTTCTCATACCATTTGTAATGCTTGAAATACTTTTATAATTTTTATACCATATTAATTAAAAAATCACGCGCGGCGGCGCTATGGCTATGGGCAGCATTAATTACATGGATTAGACGTTTCAATAAAAATTAGCCCTGAGATAACTTTGGGGTGCACCCAGTGCTTCAATTAGTGTAACACAGTGACAGAAAAAGCATATTTCAGTGACACATGTCATAAACTATTATGATATCCAATAATTTAATCATCAATTTGCAAAAAGTTTTCTTTCTTTTAAGTAGTTATTGTACCTACATAACACTTGTACTATTATGTATTTCGTGACACAACTCAGTAAGAGTAAAATTTGTTACTTCTTGAACTAATAAAAAAATAGCATTCTACATTACAGCAAGGTAAAAAAAACTTTTTATTTTATTTACAAAGTATTCTGAAGGTCTTTTAAATTAGTAATGGTTTTAAATTTACCCTTACTAATTTAACCAGGTTAACCTTTTGTTTAGTTATATACATTAGCATACTTCCCTATATAATGGATATGTAAATGTAATATGTACTAAAGAGAAGTTTAGATATCGTAGAAGTGACTCCACTATACACACAGTACGTTATGTGGAGGTACCTTCCTTGAATATAACTGCACATTTTAAAAACTCGATCAGAATAAACACTAAGTAATAAATGATTTTAGAAATCAGTATTTTGGTAATCTTACTTCCCATAGCGGGCACACAGAGTCTAAATACAAATCACATTATGTATTATCAATCCATGTACAAAAGTAATTAGCTATAATCCCACACAAGCACCACCCTTACTATCTATCTGGTTTAAGTTTTTTTTCCAGTACCTACGGTGCCCAATATAATGTGTTCTAAAAGCAGATTGAATTGTCCTACTAAGTAAGTAGTTACTTCATTCTAGCGCGACCCTCAGTCATGAGGAACAAGAAAAATCATGATAAAAGGATATTTTTTCTTTTTAATATTATTTCATTTTAATGAGGAGCACTGTCATCACCAGGACCGTGCGTTAGTCTACAGAATTGTTTAATTGTTTTGTGAAAAGTTTCACCTAGTTTATGGATCGCCTTGAATTTCTCAAATAGAAAAGGCAGGGTAAATTACCCAATTATTGGTATTTAGAGTAATAAACCGAAACAATAAATTTTGCCTATTGATTTTAGTAGCTCTATTTGAAATAAACATAGTGGGTGCTACACGCAACGCAATACACAATACGGATTCTCTCTTTTTTTTTGTATTTTGTATGTATGTCGTTTTAAGCTATTACCACCACACATACACCATCATATTATGTATAAATAAATAAACCCATAGTCCATTCATTAGTACCCTTCAACCTATTATTGGCATGTACCGATCAAATTACTGGTACACCTTACGCCAATAATAATTTAATAGGCAACAGTTAATAAAATTATAGGTATTATTCTCAGTACCTTTATTAAAATATTGGCATGCTTTCACCAAGTACAGGTACAACTTAGAAGTTTTATTTTCGACTATTGGAATAGGGCCAATTTTTTGAAGCCTTATAGAAAACTTCATTATTATTTATGAATTATTTAATTTCAAATTTGTCCTGAATACTAACATAGGATTTAAGTTAATTGTTACTAACAAAATGGATTGTAATATCTGAATTATGAAATAAATTATTATTATTATTTCCATTATTTGATTAAAAAAATACATTAAATGATCATTGAAAATAAGGTTCTAATTTCTCATTAAATATTAAGATAATATGCCAAAACATTATAATTGAGTTTTTTCCATAATTAGGTAACACAGTTTATCGAATAATATTCATGTTTTTTTATGTTAAGTTTAGAGTGCCAACAAATATAAGGGTGTAATAACAGGTCAAGTCACCCCTACATGATTGACGTGAGAAAATTATGTTAAAATTGTAATAATCCGGTATCGGAGATAAAATGCAATGAATACGAAAATAATTATTTTGTCTAGAAATTGTATCATTGATTACGAAATTTCATTTCATTTTTTTCATTTAAAAATTCTTTATTTCATATTATAAACAATATTGTAACAAGTACTAAGATAATACATGTACATTGATTAATTTAAAGATACTTCATTAGGCTTAACTTACCACCTACGAATGCTTTAGAAATATATGTTATTCTACTTTAGTTTTATTATCTTGAAATATTAACACACAGTATTTAAATGGCACTATTCGCAGACAAAAAAAATCTACAAAACAAAAGTGATTTGCTTATTGCATATCAGATTACGAAATAAAAAGCACAATAGTTTTGTTTTTCAATAACATTTGTAGGAATGTGAAGGAAGAATTAGAATTAATATTAAGTATAGTAAAATTACTGTTGCATTATTGTGTATTATGAATATAGTTTTATTTTAAGATTTATATGTAATTATTTCTTTTATTTATTGTTTGTTCAATTTTTTTTTCTTATCAAATTGGATCAATAATTGTTATCTGAAATAAATGAATTTTACTATTTTTCTTTTACTACCGGTAAACTTCAGTAGAGTAGGTCATTGCTCACAATGGCCATTTAAAAATATATACGCTCAATACACCATTATAAATGGCATCACATTCTATGTTTTACTAATTACTCATTAAATGACTTGGCAACAGATGCACGAGCTGATCATAGTGTAGTAAAATTAATAAGAATAATATTTGAAATTGAATTACTAGTTTATTAAAAGAACGGTAGGTATAGCCATAATTGGCAATAATACATGGCTGGACTCATTGGACTCAATTAGTTGCATTGCAGTAAATACATTTAAAGAGGATTTACATTCAGCATACTTAATTATTTGCTCTTTATTGTACTCACAAAAGAGTTGCAGAGGAGTTATTAATTAAATCATTGTAAGGAGAACTGGATTTATCTTTCAGATAGCTTTCTTGCAGGTTCCAGCAAACCCAGGACATGTTAGGGATTTTTCAAGTAAGTATGGATAAGTTATGTACTGCAAATATCTAGAGTACTTATGTTTATATTGGTTTTAGTGTGCGTTCGTCGCATCTATATCTATCATTTTAACTAAGAAAAATAATATAAACAAAACAGTAAAATAATACTTATAACGATGATAAAACATTCTGATGATTTAGATTTAAAAGAAATGATTATAATAATTATAATCTAGAAAACTTGTTAAAAATTACCTTACGGACGTTCGCAATAATTTTACTTGCTTGTCAAACAATATGGCTAAGAACAGATATTAAAAAATAAATTTAAGTGGAACAAAATTAAGAGAACTTGCATGAGTTGCATGTTCAAAAACCAAATACATAAACAGTTTTTTTTCACGCTACATACTTAATGTAGTAGTATGTAGCGTATAGTAGCGTGTAGTATTTAGACTATGTACATCTAACATAGCAAAACGTTTAAATAATATAAACAGGTGGGTTATTAATTAAGATAAAGATTGCTATCAGATTCAAGCCTCGTACGTACTAAAGTCAACCCTACTCTAGATGATTTTATTACTTAGGTATTTACTTCTTACAACAGACAATTATAATTGCATTCACTTGATAATGCTCTGATAAATTTTGAAAAATGAGATATTGAGAAGCAAGCTTCATGTCCAAGAAAAGTTATAGTCTACCTAAGACTTTCTTTATCTTCGAATTATTTATATTATTCTCTTTAAGCATTTGCGTAAATTATACACACTTTTTCTTTATTTAATAATCAATAAAACTAACTTAAATTAATGTTATCAACTCAATCTATTGCAATTCTTTTCAAATAAGTATATTCATCGATGAAGTCTGTCTTAAGCCTAAGTTATGACTCTTGATATCGTATAAACCAGCACGAATGCTTGCGACTGTAGCCGACTTTCAAGCGCCCGCTTCCTTACTCAAGATATTGCCGTCTGAATATTTTACTAGTTGTTACTACGGACGCCTTACGCTCTCACAGCTGCGTCTTAAATTGTACAATTTTGAACAAAGATTACACAGTATTACTTAATTTATCGATCGATATGATAACCAATAATAGACCTATAGTCTCGGAACATAATATAAAAAATGTAGCTAGCTTTCTAGTTATTCTTAATAACAGTTTTTTTTTTAATAAGAAATAGTTTATTTGTTATTAATTAAAAATGTGATAATGCCAATAATTTCGATAATTCTTACTATGAAAATTCCTTCTAGCGTTGTACGGCCTCTCAAGGATGATGCCTTACGTTCTCACAGCTGTATTTTAAAATATATAAACAGCTTATATACGACACACCGAGCGCTTGCGGCTTTGCCCGACTATGTCAGGCTCCCTTCCGCTCCCTCACTCGTGTCGCAAAATATTACGATTCGAAATTGCGTTTGACGCTTTACGCCCTCATAGCTGCGTCTTAATTATATAAACAGAGAAAGTAAATAAGACATACCGAGCGCTTGCGGCTTTGCCCGACTATGTCAGGCTCCCTTCCGCTCCCTCACTCGTATCACTATTACAATTTGAAATTTCGTGTAACCACGTAGTGGACGCTCAACAGCATCAGTTGGAGTCAAAATTGTTGCTATGAATCTTGCACTCAACTTCCAAATTGCGATATGCATTTTTCATTGCTGAAACTTGCACAAAATTTTATGTAATTAATCACTATTTGTCACCTAATAAATTTAGAATGGTCTTATCATATTTAATTAATTGGGCAACTGAATTGTTATATGATTGTAGGTACAGAATCCGTAATCTATGCTCAATATGTTACGTGACACGTGATCTTATTTGTATTCAATGTAAAAAGACAGCAGGGATGGGAAAATGCTAAATTGATCTTAAAAGAACAGTTATTTTCCAACTTTAACTGTAATATTGGTAATATTAGTATTATATCAGTATCAACAAAACGTTTCATGAAAACTAAACCTGTATTAGAGAAAACTATCTTAGAGAGAGAGAGTGAAAAAAAAAATGCTACGTAATCCGCCTCTGAGCACTAGAGTGAATAGTTATAGATGATTAGCACAAAAACAAAAAAAACTTAAGGGTTTTAATGATTTCTATAAATAATTTCTCCCTCTAGTTATCATCATAGTATGCTTACGTGGAATTCTCCATTTTATTTATTTTGTGCGGGCAGGATAAGCGAGAATTCTAAAGAAATCTCGTTTATCTCACTTCTGAAGTTAAAAGGAATTAAAATAAAACGTCATGAGCAATTAAAAGTTCTAGTTTTAATTGTATCTCTGTATAATTATTTTTGGTATTTAACAAGAATTCCAAGCATACAATTACTCGATATCATGGGAAAGTACTAGCATTACCAGTTTAAACAGTATTCAATACAATAATACACTGATACCTGACCTTAAGCAGTGGTATCTCTCCAGCAGGAATAGCGTATCGCGACAAATTTATCAAAGTCATCTGGTATTATGACTTTATTTAACAACTTTATTGAAAACACTTATTTCACCGTTCAACCTTTCACTGTGACGACTTGAGCACGACTGAGCGCGCCTCTACCCCGTCACCGCATATTTAAACGTTATGCGTGGCGTGGTAGGGGCGACCGTGGCGTGACTGGCGTGGTAGGGGCGACTGCAGTCACCCGATTACTACAACTACCGTTTAAGTACTTTTAATGGAATAAACACACAAATTTAGTTGTACTACATGGTTCATCACGAATAATAATTAAAGTAATTTATACAGTAACCTTACACGGTAATTCTCAATTACCGTTCTGTTCGCAAGACAAAGCTTCCCTACTGTCTTCCATACATTACAGAGCCTGATTTGAATTAGAAAATTGAACCAGTAAATTGGAGCGATTTACTGTGAAGCAATTTATTTGCAAATAATGCGGCGAGCGAGTTTAATTTCGTCGGGATTTTTCACGAGTGGAATTGTTTGCTCGCGTCAGAATTGCTCGTTTACTGTTTATTGTCACTTTTTTAATTTAAATAAATTTGAGGTTGGATACGGATAAGCTTTTAATAATCTTTTACGACCTAAATCGGGTCATGTGGTATTCAACATTCCAATTAAACCTTGTTTAATTGGAAAATTTGTAAGTGAAGTGGAAAATGGTTTTGTACCTCTGCTTTTTGGTGGGTACTGGGTAGCGATTGATGTTTTCCTTTAAATATGATTCAGCTGGTCGGGTAAGAGTAGGATTATACTTCGACACCAGTCATTTTAATGTCCCCACTCCTAGGGACACCTTTTTAATTGGTAGATAAGGAAATTAGGGAGGATTGGCCACCATAACCCACCACGCAGGCCCAATGTGGTGATTGCAAGTTCAAAGCCAAATGGAGAAATGCCATAAAATTTAAACGAATTGTTTAGCTGTTTTTTTTTTATTTTAAGCTGACTTGCGTAGAGAAATGTGTAACCTTATCAGCAATTTATAATTAAAAAAGCTTTTTTAAAAAAGCAAAACCTCCTTCAAAAATCTTAAAAAACAGCTCTATAAAAAGCAAGAAATAATGTTAAAATCGATTAATTAAAACACACCTATTGAAGTCGTAACGAATAACTCAACTTCAACAGGAGTTCCGTTGGGCCTTCGCAGTTCAACTCTAGTCCAGAACGTCCTTGACAATAGATTAGATAGGTACTTAACTTGTTTTTACTTGTCATAAACCTACCAATATTTCAATCACTGTACAGTTCCTATTTGATATTGAGGAGTTCCCCCGTGTATCTTCAAGATCCAATATCCAATACCAAATAAAATTATATGGTATCATCTTTTAGGTGTCTTCTTTCAAACAAAAAAAGAATCATCTAAATTGGTTCATAAACAAAAAAGTAATGGTTGAAAATCCGTCTGAATTTATTTGAAATGGTAACGAAAACGACAGTATTTTCAAGATTTCTTGAAAACTACTTGAAAAAAAATGGGACCAATTTGGGAACAAACCTCATATTATAACGTTTGAATCATTTCAATCGGTTCAGCCGTCTTCGAGTAATCGGTGTACATACATATAAAAAAAAATATACGCGACGAATAGATAACCTCCTCCTTTTCTAATTTTTGAAGTCGGTTAAAAATAAGATTTTAGGTGAAATAAGAAAATAAATAAAACTTACACGCAAAACCTAACATAAATAAAACAGAATAGTAGTAGGATATCCGATGATTATAAAAATCGCTTGTCATTTTCTTTCTGCTCGCCAGAACAATAAGACTCTTGAAACAAAAAATGTCACCATTTCCAGACGAACGTAAACGTAAAGTGTAATTATGATAGATAATCGTCTCTCTTGGGGCCAGAGGAAATATCGCGACACTTCCTTTCTGACAAATTTCTTTTGTTATTTACCTCTGAGGCAAAGTAATTACATTTTTTACGAGGAGAAACACAACGTCTAGGGAACAACATTAATGGTGCGGAACCATCTACGCGTAAAATCGGACTAAGGCTGTTTTGAAATATGGTTGTGAACGAATGATAAACTTTTTGAAATACTGGGACCGTATCTTCAGCAATATCTATTCTGAATAACATGAACTGAATAACATGAAATAAGATAACAAAGATGAAGAAGATGTATGAGACAAATATTATATTGCCTTAACTATTTTAACGCTGTTCAAAGCCTGAGCAATCAATGTGTTCTACCAGTGATGACCTATATAGTATGGAGACGACAGCACTCACCGGAAACTCAGCCGAAAAACTTCGAGTCGCCTAAAGAGCAATGGAGAGAGCAATGCTTGGAATCACTTGCTGGATCACAAGTGCAATGAGTGGATTAGGCGCAACACGAAGGTCATCGACGTTGTGGATACCATCCAACGCCTTAAATGGAAATGGACAGGACATTTTGGTCGCATTAGCACCGAGAGGTGGACCAAGAAGGTACTGGAAACCAAGACAAACTATACGAGGTAGTGGTCGTCCACCTGAAAGGTGCGTTAGTGACAGGAGTCATGATGATTACAACTGGCTCCAGGTGGCGCAAGATAAAAGATCGTGAAAGGCTTTGGAGGAGGCCTATGTCCAAAGACGAAAGACGACGATGACAGGTTGGTATCGATAGATAGATTTTATTGCTCGTATGGCACAATGTAGGTTTTTTTAAGAATTTTTGAGACGTTAATTTGACACACTAGCTATCCTCTAGCTAGTGTGTCAAATTAACGTGCAGAGACAGTGCAATCAATCTTAGATTATGGTGTGATTGGAGAGATCTCTTTCAGAATAAGAGTGATCATCTTGAATCGAAAGAAATAATATAGCATTTCAAAAACCCTTAGTAACAATAAAGCTATTTTTAAAGAAAAGTAAAAAATCAGAAAATCAACGATATTTATAGTCAAAACTGTTTCAAACAAAGACGGCACACATGCCACAAACAAACTCCCCAAGGAAGCGTTGTAGGTACTAAACTTGTTCAAGCATGACACCGGCCCGACCACGCGTGACATGTCTTTACACAAACAAATTTATGCCCCTTACTTGCCAAACAAATATCCCCTTTATTCCCATTGAATAGAACCGACAGAGCATGCAAACGGACGCTATGTGCATTCATGTATGAGGTTTTATTGCAGCACAGCTTACTTACGATGTATTATAATCTTTGCGGAGACATAGAATGGAAATGATTTCTGATCATAAAGATTTTTCTGCAGAGATTATAGAATCTATAAAATCTATAAAAAACAAAATCCTGAAAATTTTTGTAGTTAATATTAAGGTATTTAATGCTCGACGTGTTTAAAATAATTAACAAAATCATTTTTACCTAGTCATAACGAAATTCAGAATACAAAAAACAAAACTATCTAATGTCACCCATAAGCTCAAATCGATAGGCAATAGGTACCTACGTGAAAATCAATAGGTTAACGTAATACTATGACCGATGAGAGATTTCTATATCGTCCATGATTCAAGCATTATATGTCTGCCAAAGGGATTCCAAAATAAAAGCAATATACACACCTCCCCCTTAATTACATCTGTTACATTGTTTGCTACAAATAGATCAATAGTTGGAGCATCCGATAAAATTTCAGTTCTCAAAATGGATCCTGGAGATAACAAGCTGAAATAACCTTTATCTCCAACAAATAAAGTTTACATGTCTTCGATAATCTAAATTCAGTTACGTGTGCTTGGCTCTGTATATGAGCTGTTTTAGTAATTAAAGCTATGTCGTTTGAAGAAACAGAAGATTGTTTCAGAGTTTAGACTGGATGATGTCATACTATACTGTTAAAAACAGTATTATACTGTTTTTCACTACATTATACTGTTTACTGTTGAACAAATAAAAAGTATACAAAAATACTGTTTTCAGCGGGCATCACTGGTATCCATAGATCTGTGAAAATGTAAACGCCCAAAACTACGTTATAGGCGCGCTAGTTTCTATATGTTCGAAGATAAGTATATAAATTGATAAGTTGTGCGAGAAACACTAAAAGAAATATGTATTCAAAACACTAAAAATATAAAATACTGTTAATTTTTCTAAAATACTGTTTATTTTTCTTTTCCGACCCTAATATACTTTTTATTTTGTAAAAAAAGTTGGCAACCCTAGATGTCATGTACAGTTAACGGCACGTTGGGCTACCACAACAGGGAAATCAATTTTAATCAATTTTAAACTTAAATTCGAAGCTGATATGGTTCAAAATTAATTGAATACTTTTGGCAGTTTTGTGTGACTTGATGTGCTGCTGACTGTACATTTAAACGAAACTCAATGCTAATGTAGCCCAAGGACATGTTCGAACAAGGATGTTTGTTGTATAACAAAACGTTTTTTGCAGATCTTGCCTTGACTGTCTGATATATAGGAATTTTTCGAAACAATTTGGGCGACATTGTATTAAGTATGATCAATTAATAACTACTTCCTTCTGACATGTTATTTACATAGAAACCATATATTTTTTTGTAACTTGTTAGGAATATTTTTGCTGCTTTTATAGTAAACTAGCTTCCGCCCGCGACTTCGTCTGCGTGGAAAGGTTTTTTGCTATCCCTCGGGAACTATACTTTTTTCGGGATGAAAGGTACCCTATGTCCTTCTCGGTACCCCTGATAACGTGTATGGAAAATTTCATGATGATGAGTTCAGTAGTTAGGACGTGAAGGCGTAACAAACAAACAAACAAACGGACTTTCGCATTTATAATATTAGTAAGGATTTTATCCTAGCTTTTGAGTCGAAAGCTAGTTCTATAAAATTTAATTACTCCAACAGCCGCGTTGAGCAAAATCGATTAACAGTAAGTGCCTTACAATGGCTGTCCTCATTCTGGTTATAATCTATCGAGCAGAAGCAATATCATACAAGTTGAAATATAGTCTTCAGAGATTATGATTAAAATATTTGGTGCACATATAATAACGATCAATTTAATCTAGTTTCATAGTAACGCGTGTGAACTGTGCGCCACAATTATTTATATGGCCTTTTTCCATGCAGCGGGTCTAATACACAAATCAGTATGCGTGAAAAATTCGAAAGTATGCAAGAGATTGCTCCATGTCTGCTTGCGTATCGCACTATTATGGGCCCCAAGCAAAACACGTTAAAAATATTTAAACTGTAGGAAAAAAATGAAATTTGGGACCCAATGGCAACCGTACTCGATCGGATTCTGAAGTAGACTGAGCTCACAGCGGCGCGAGCCGGGACGTAAGGATTGCTGATGCAGCAGTCTCTGATCATCATCAGCGTTAATTCTTACAGAGGGAAGGTATAACAGCACTTATTAGAGGAATAGAAAGATATTATAATCTGAGGAAGCACACAGCGTGCATGCGGGCACCGTACTCGGGCGCAAATCTGCGTATCTGCAAAAAGTCATTTTTTCTGTATCACAAATTTTGATAGTCAACAGGGCAGGGGCCCAGGGGCCCTATTTACTATGTATTACTCATTTTGACTTGACAGCCATAGCTGCAGCTGTCGAATGAAAAAAATTGTAGTAAAGAGCACTCGACGCCTTTCAAAAATAGAGCCCCAGGACGTATGTAGTACTATCATCACTACATAGTATAAAACAAAGTCGCTTTTTCTGTCCCTATATCCCTATGTATGCGTAAATCTTTAAAACTACGCAACAATTTATGATGCGGTTTTTTTTAATAGATAAAATGATTCAAGAGAAAGGTTTATAAGTATAATACATGGTGTCAAATTCCACACTACACCGAAGCTAAGCGAGGGCGGGTCGCTAGTAACTAATAAAAATGTTTTCAATAGTCGGGGGCTTTAAAAGCCATAACGTCAGATTCGGAAAATCTGTATATTCAGCATCCCAGTTTATCAAAAGCATGGGAATATAATATTTTTATTGTTTATGTACAAATGTTTATGGAGCGTAAAATAAATTGCCGTCATATCTCCATTTTACGAGGGAGAACTATAACATTATCACTGTTTCCCTAAACTTTGGTGAACGAGGGATATCACATTTTATTTTAATGCTGCAATAGAAAACAAATCCTTGCAAACTGAAGATATATTTCAGACATTGTTATTATTAAATGCTTTTAAACGTGTAAAAACGATTATACTTAACATTAATAATGCTACTAAAATATTTTTATTGGATGTTAAGAGGTTTGGATGTTTGTTACTCAATTTGGCCCACAAATAGTTTATAGCCTAGATACTTTTTATCCCGGGTTATAAAACATAGGATTCTTTTTTATCCCCGTCAAAGGTTCCCTAGGGATTTTCCGAATATCTACGCATTTGAAATCGCGGGTGGAAGCTAGTTCATACTCTTTTCTACTCTTTTTGTTTTGAATTGTGAGCTAATAAATAAATGATTTCTCCACTCTTTTTTTTCATATAAAGCAAAAAACAAACAAAACAGGCTAAGTGTTTAATTGTTTCCTCAAACAAGATTACAAAGGAAACAGAGTGATTAAAATGTAATCAAAGCAAAGTTCCTTTTTTCCGTAAAAGATAAAAGTGGAAGAGAAAGGCGATGCCCTTTGAGTAATGATACTGGTGTAGAAAATAGGATTTGAGGAAATATTGTTTCCTATGGGGCAATGGGATTTATTGGTATACAATATGTTGTTACAAAAACCCTGTCTTATACTGAAACAGGTTATAGTGTTGCTAAAACATTCTACAAGGAACATAGGTCGAAAAACTATTTTTTTCTCTTTTCCATAGTAAGTCAGTCAGCTAACCAATTTTGTATGGAAGTATGAATTTCTTTTTCGTTTTTCGACCTATGTTCCATGGATAATGTTGTTCAGTTTTACAACACTATAACCACCTGTTTCAGTATCTAACAGGGTTTGGTTACATTACTACATAGTATAAAACAAAGTCTTTTTCTCTGTCCCTATATCTACACATATATGTATGCTTAAATCTTTAAAACTACGCAACGGATTTTGATGCGGTTTTTTCATTAGAGTGATTCAAGAGGAAGGTTTATATGTATAATACATGGTGTCAAATTCATACTACACCGAAGTGAAGCGAGGGCGGGTCGCTAGTATTGTATAAAAAATCAATTAAAACACAAACATACATTGTTCATAATCCATTTGATAATACGTGAAACTTAGCTTTCGTTATTTGTTTTGTTTATCAATATTTGGTTATTAAAAATATTGACATTTGACAAAATTAAAATAATCTATTCAGTGCTACTAAATAATATTAGATATTATTAAATTATTATTATTGAGATATAGTTACAATGTATAAATTTTACTTGATACAAATTGCATAATTCAACAATACGGTCTCAGAAAACACTTGAAAAGGTAAACAATATATTTATTTTTAGAATCGTGAAATTAACTTTGACTTATAACCGTTCAGATATAGACGGTCGCAATACTCAAGCAAAATATACCGAAAATATCCATAAAACGAGGAATGGTAATACGATACGCTCTTCCCTTAGATGAAATCACTTCTTCCCCATGTTTTTGTATGGCGTCGCTGGGAGCGTTATCACCCTAAGTGTGCCCTTAAACAATAATATCTGTGTATGCGATAAAATAACTTTACGCTTTTATTACTGTCACCCTCATATTTTTAAAATTACTTTCTGTAGCAATAACAGTTTTTCGATTTATTTACTGCCTCTGATGAGTAGAGAGTCGGCAGCTAGTGTTATCTATAGTAAAGTAGGTATAAATTCAACGATAACATTTTGTAAAGGAGCATCATCATCATCATCAGCCTATCATCACATAGGCCTCCGAGTGCACGCCACTGAGCACGATCCGCAGCTATACCCATCCAGTTTATGCCAGCTACCTTGCGAAGATCGTCGCATAAAAGAGCATAATATTCCCAAAATAAAAAAACCCGGTCAAGAGCGAGTCAGGCTAGCGCACCGAGAGTTCCGTACCATCGTTATAAAATACACTGCAGTGTAAAATATTGCAGTTTTAGGTCAACGCCATCTCCCGACCGATAGAGGAACTGATGTGATTTTGTTGATGTTTTCGAAAAAGTGTGCTATTGAGAGACACCGTTTTTATTCTTATCACCTATAATAATTTCAGATTCTCTACGCAAACTTCGGACACAATTCGGGAACGGTTTTTTTTTAGGGTTCCGTAACCAAGGATAAAAACGGGACCTTATTACTAAGACTCCGCTGTCCATCTGTCTGTCTGTCTGTCACCAGGCTGTATCTCATGAACCGTGATAGCTAGAAAGTTGAAAATTTCCTACAACTGGGAAATTGTGTGTAGTGAAGTGGGGCTCCCATACAACAAACGTGATTTTTTTTTGCCGTTTTTTGCTTTATATTAATAATGACAACAGGTAGACAGTTGAAATTTTCACAGATGATGTATTTCTGTTGCCGCTGTAATAACAAATACTAAAAACCGAATAAGGGGGTCTCCCATACAAAAAACGTGATTTTTTTGCCGTTTTTTGGTACGGAGCCCTTAGTTGGCGAGTCCGACTCGCACTTGGCCAGTTTTTTTTTACTTTTTTCATCAAAAGTCGACAACTATGCGGCCTAGAAAGAGAAAAATATTTGAAAATGAGCAAACAGTGCTCTTTCATTATGATACCCATGCCCTAGTAGCTCCACTTATAATTTCTAAGACAAAGGGGGTCTCCCCTGGTGGTCAGTAACTGTTGCAAAAAAAACTCTTACTATATTTCTTTTTTATTTGCAAAATATTAGTGCAAACGTCATCTAAAACTATTACAAATTTCAAGTTTTAATGTTAGCGTACGTAGTGGTTAAAATAATTTCCCTGCTCATTAAGAGAAGCAGAGCACCGCAGGAAGCATTCAAAGCTAGTGAATAATACAAAGCGAACTTCGCAAACTATCCCCAATTCCCCAACCGAAACTATTAGAAACGCTAACGCTCAAAATTTTGGGGCAGTTTTCGTCCGCGCCGCGGCCTGATTATCTAATTAAAAACCACCTAGCGACTGGTTGCAGTTCACAGATGATCGTGATCCATTGCTACTTCTTTTTGGGTTAAAAAAACATACCAAAGAAAAGTGGCAATGTATGTCAAATGCAACCGGTCGCTAAATAGTTTCTTTTTAGATAATCAGGGTGCCGAGCGAGCTAGGCTGAAAATGGTGTCAGAGTAGCTTCTGCTGTACCTAATTATGTGATGAGCGTTGAAGCTACGAGAGAAAATAATATACTAACATGATGTACTATGGGCAACAGCGTCGCTTAACCAGTTAGCAACAAAATTCATGTGCGCGCGTGTCGCCCCTGCACGAACTAAACGTATTGTGAGACGGGGCGCGGCTTGCAAGTGATTTTAACCTTAGGAGTGGTCTATGCGATGCTGTTGCACATGGTACATCCAAATCTGTTGAAAGTTATGGTGGAATAAAGAAACTCACATTAATACAAACAAACATACATGAACCCTGTACAAATACACTGTTCTTTTTTTTTAACTAAACCAGAGTTTTAACAATAATACAGTCTACAAGTCGTGTCACTTATTAAAAATATATAACGCTATGTTAACATATTTTGTCACCTTCTTTCGCGTCATTTCGCGTCATTTTTCGAGCCTATTTATTCTCAAGAGCATTTTCTCTGTATGACATCCAAAAGTATGACATCCAAAATGTAGTAAACTTGCTTTTACATGTCCGAAAATGGAATAAGCAATAAAGGCGGCAAAGGGAATTGATACGTCTCCGTCCGTATTATGTAAATTTTCATCTCGCCCTATACAAGGGTAAACAGCCCCAAACAAAACAAATTGAATCTAAAAACAAAACCGAGATATTCGGTAACATGTCAACAATCATGGAAGTTGCGTCTCTGGGGTGGAGTCTAAGTTTATTTGCCGTTTTATACGGATTATTTTGTTTACGTACAGCGCGGCCGCGGAATTCTATCATAAACAAGCAGAAATTTCGATGGCCTCCATAATTGAATTGTCGATCGAACTGCATTAAAGAACGAACTAAGTTTACTTTTCCTTGCAAACAATTTATTGGGTCATTTTATTTTCTCGTTATATTTTTATTATATTTCTTGTGCAAGAAATAGAAGTATGCTAGAAATAAGTGTAGGGGACGAAGTTTACTTTTCCATGCTTTTGTTGATTCATTTTATTTCCTCGTCATAGGTATTTATTTTTTATTTTTTGTTCAAGAGATAGGAGTTAGTTAAATTTACTAAAATTTAAGTTTATTACCTACGTAGTTAGATCCGTTCATGAATCTGGGAAAAGATTGTGCTAATTTTCAAGGACCAAATCAAAGATTAATCATTACATTTTCCTTAGAGCATTTAACCAATTAAGGAGACGCCACTGTCAGGCGTACCCCTCTGTCAAAGGTATATGAGCGCCGATCATACTCGTTATATAAAACTAGTTGACCCGAGTTCCGCGCCATTCAGCTGATCATCGTACACGCGAAACGACGGGAGCTAAAAATGCCGAATTGCAGTGTTTTTTCATTTAAAAAAAGATCGGAAACATCTAGTGTGTAAAAGGATAACGTTATTTTCCATTTGTTAGTATTATTTCGTCCAATTATTGTCAAATAATGCACTAAAAATGAAAATAATTCAAAAATATTGTCAATTAAACAGTGTTGGCACTAAATTATACAAGATCTTTTTTAGCCTAATTTTTTAAGTTGAATGTATGACACTTAAAACATCACGTTCTTTACCTGTTAATATTATCATTAGTGTAGATGCTTGATGAATTTATTATAGACTAGCTGATGCCCGCGACTTCGTACGCGTGGACTTTATGACTCCGGCGTATGCATGTAAATATGAACTAATTTAGTTACATAAAATACTTGTAGCAGTGTTATAATGTTAAAAGATAATACATATTTTTTATTTTATTTAATAAAAGCCACATAAAGTTGTCCATGCGAAAAACAACCAGTCCTTAGCTCGACACCCGCTGGTGTGCTTTAAGCGTCTGACCCGTATTTTGGGCAAGTCGATATCAAAAATTAGGCCCAAACTGTTACTGCCTTCACCACGTGGTGTGGAGGTACTCCCAGCTTATGTTATTATATTATGCTAAATAAACAACTTTAACCTGATCTCTTAGATTTCAACATCAGCTGATGATCTTCGATTTATGATTTCCACATCAGATGATCTTCGATTTTTGTAAACATGTTTGTGCAAATAAATTAAACTTGGTTCTGCATCAGGTAATCCAGATCTTCAATTTTTATCCCTCTCGCTCTCCCTCTCTATCTCCCTCTCCCCCTCCTCTCCCTCTCCCTCTCTCTCTCCCTCTCCCTCCCTTCTCCCTCTCCCTCATCCTTTCCCGTACCCCTGCCCGTCCCCGACCTCTTAACAAAAATTTGAACCCCATTTTCGCCCCTTTTGGGGTTAAATCATGTCCACCGTGTTGGACTTCAAAATAAATGTTAATTTCGCACTCGTCAACCCAGAAAACCTCAATAACGACATCCATTTCGGATTGCCTACTTGAGGATTACCTATCATAAATAAATTGATTATATTTCTGTCTTTCACTTCCAAGAATTTTTTTTTTCTTCCAACTTTTCAAGTGTGGTAGAACTTCACGTTCTACTACACTTTACTTTTTTTACCTCCGTAAAGTTACAGAATATTATCATAAAATATTTACGGATGTCACTAATTATTTCCAAAATATGCCGTTTTAATTTAGAAACGGTGGCCACACTGCAGCAAAAGTATTGTTGTGACAGCACAGAAACAAATATCGATATCGACTTTATCATTACCTAGGTATGTTATTCCGGCTATAAAATATTGAAAAAATATTCAACGTTTTTTCTGTCGAAAGAGGAATTTCGTTTATTCAGAAAAAAATACAGCCTATAATTTATTTTGACGAAAGCGGAATGTGACGAAAGTGGCCTAAATCTTTATATTTCAGATTTCCAAAAGATGCAATGATACGAGATGCCTCGATCCAAGCTTGTGCAAAACATGTTTCGTGGAAACCTAAAGGTACTCGCACAATTATTACCTATTGCTTTTAGCAAATTAAAAATATGAGCCGAAGGTATCGAGAGTAAAATATCGATAATGTCAAGCACTATCCCCGTTTACATGAAAATGACGTCATCTCGTGTACTGACAGGTTGGTTTTTATGTGTGTAATGTATTTGTGTGCGTAAGGTTTAAGCTAGTGTTTGATAATTTTGTCGAGTGCGTGCGTAGTGACGTGTCCGAAAATGCATTAGTGTTTAACACTATTTGTGTGTGCATTACCTCGTCCCCCGCGGAAAGTGGCAGACTTTTTCGTAAACAAATTAGTGCTAGTGGCGTCTCCTTACTTGGTTGAATGCTCTAAGACATTTTCAGTTTCGTTTACAGAAACATACTCGTTTACTTATGTTAAAATTGTTGAAAGCTATACCTAGTAGCCTAGGATACCAATTTTCGACAATTTAAATGAAAATTCTAAAGCTAATTCGATACAATATAAGATTTTTAAGGTAAATATAAAATGACATCGTTAACGGAATACAGAAAGGTTTTATCGTTCAGAATTAGCGCGATTGGGCCATGCGAATGAGTATGACAAAGCCATTTCATGCTAAAATTCAGCAAAACATTAAAAAAACGGCCACAAAAATCACATAAGGCGAGGAATTGAAAGACAATTTGGCCAACAATGCGAATGAGTCAGATGTTTTCTATAAAGAAACGCCTTGAACGGTGCGCCCCAGGCATTCCGCCCTCCGCGGACCACAGGAATTTTTATTATCAATATTATAGTGCACAGCGGAGATATTTCTGTGGTATTATTTATAGCCGGGCGGGGTATGTGAAGTTAGAAAGTGTAGCTAGATACGATCATGAAAATGCTCGGTTACTAGATGGGTGGGCAAATGTATTCAACCTTTGCCGTTTTAAACTATTAAGAAGAGGAGTTTTGGAAAAGTCAAGTTTAATAGTAGATTATACAACAAGTGAAAAAAGAAGGAATTTAGTTCGAGGTACTATGTTGGATCCTGAGAGCAGCGAAGGATTCAAAAGTAGAACCCTGAGCGAAACGAGGGATACAAAGGACCGAGATGAAATTTTTTTTCACGAGTTGTGTACTCTACTTTTTACCATTGACTGCGAGAAAACATAATAGCAGTACTTACACCTATAGTACCTATTTATAGATATCAAATTTTATTATTTAGATAGGTAATCGGTAATTTAACCGTTACAAAATAGTGAAACTATAAGTTTTCCAATGACATAAAACAACCATGCGTTGAGGGAAATTACATGATCAGTCTGACATCAGTCCATTTCATCAGTGTGTGTGTATAGACTTTGAATTTTTACAGACTGAAGATCGTACCAGACTGATGGAATGGACTGATGCAAGACTGAACATCTAATCCCCCTCTAATATAAAGAAAAGAACCCAAAGATAAGACATTGAAAAGAACCTAATTAATTTGGCGAGATATTTTTTTTTAAAAGAATCCAAAGATAAGACACTAAAAAGAACCTAAATAAAATTGGCGGGATATTTTTTTTGTATAACTATGGCTTTATCTATGAAATAGCTCCATACTTTCAGCACGTTTTATTTTTTTTGTACATAATTCAAACGATGCGCGCTTGTTCCAAATTCAAATTATTTTTATTCACTCGGTGAATAAAATCGCTTATTATTCACTCTTATCGTTGAATTAAAGGCACTTTTTAGAGTGGCGATGGTAAAAAAAGTATTTTTACCATCGCCACTCTAAAAAGTATTTTTACCATCGCCACTCTAAAAAGTGCGTTTAATTCAACGATAAGAGTGAATAATAAGCGATTTTATTCACCGAGTGAATAAAAATAATTTGAATTTGGAACAAGCGCTCATCGTATGAATTATGTACAAAAAAAAATAAAAAGTGCTGAAAGTATGGAGCTAATCCATAGATAAAGCCATAAATATCCCGCCAATTTTATTTAGGTTCTTTTTAGTGTCTTATCTTTGGGTTCTTTTCTAAAAAAAATATCTCGACAAATTAATTAGGTTCTTTTTAGTGTCTTTTCTTTGGGTTCTTTTCTTTATATTAGAGGGAGATGTAACCGTCCAAAAGGCACAAAAGGAACTAGATGATCACGGCCTATGAAAGAAGACTAAAACCTAAGTGGAAACCTAATAACCTACAGGACAGGAGGACAATCAAAATCCGCTTACTATTTACCGTTGATTATAACTAAACTACTGGAACCTAATTTTACTGGATTAAATAACCTCCAAAACGCAATTTACTAAGTTTACTTTATTCAACCTTAACTAACTTACAAAGAACCTTACTAACAAGCTTTATGTGATCTGAGAGGACCTGTGAATGTCTAATGGAGGAACCCTGGATGTGATAATTAGTGAACCCAAATTCTTTTAAAAGTGTGATTAGTATTGATTTTCATTTTCCAATAGAAGTATTCGCTTTTATTACTAGATTTTAATTATTCCTGCTATTACAATTATTTCTAAATAAAAATACCACTAAAAGAAAGTTATTGCTCTTTTGATACAACCAGAGAAATAGAAATTAAGTCTGTGTTTTTCCTAAGTGAGCCTACTTTAACTTCATATTAATTTTTAATATTTGTCATATTGCCAAGGGAAACCCCATAGCTCTTTAGTGTCAAAAATGGGAATACTATAAATAGAGAGGAAAGCGTTCCCAACTACGTTCCGTTGATGAAGTAAGTATGAGTGAAATAAACCTACGTTGATAGGAAATGATCAAAGTGAATTTATGAGTTAAATGGAGGATTGTTATAAGGTAAAAGAGGGTATGTTCAACCATAATAGACTGTAAGGTAAAAATAGGTAAGTCGGGTTATAGAGAAAAGTTAAATTTGGATAATTCTCTTCCGCTGCCAAGTGTCAAATTATAGGTCATGTATGATGTTATCCTAAATAATGTAAATTATCTATTGTCAACTTAATTCATTAAAATAAGAGAGATAATTGGAGATAAGTTAAGAAGTTATAGTCGCCTGAGATCAAAGTATAATAAAACCCTCAACGCTTTTAAATAAGGATTCTTTTACTTTCTTAAGTTATTGTACAAGTAGTGGATATGCAATTGTGGTTTTGCCAGCTAAGGTACGAGCTCCGCCCCGCTCTATACAATGAGTCTCGTCACCATACGTGGACAACTCCCTTCTGGCCAGCCATATTTTTTTTCATGATAAATTTACTTAGTAAGTATTACTATATTAAGGTATTTGGTCTTTGTCAGTCTGTTTCAACAAAAGAGGACGGAGCAAAATGCTCCCAAGCGAACTATCAGTTTTCACAATGAGGAATTCTCCTTCAATTGTGATGGCTGAATTACAATTTTTTTTCTTTAATAATTAATTCTAGTATGATTGTTTAACATTATAACAGATGGACACAACATTACTATCCATTTACTTGGGACACTGATAGTTCTCATATTCTGAAGGAAAGACAATTCTAAACAAGGTAATAAAGCTCTATGAAGGATTCTTCATACTTTAATCTCGGCTAAATTATAAATATACAACCATAAACCGAATTGACTTCAGTTCATTTCATTTAAAGTTAAAGGCGATATTTCAATTAAATGTTGAGTAGACTAGGCAATATTTGATTTCAATAAAATTCTATTTCTTTCATCCTCAAATTGAGTTGGTTGAACCTAGTTGTAATATTTGAACTCAGATAATATGTTGAACTTATTATTTGTGAATTTAAGATATTCACTAAATAATATAATATTTTCATAGTAGGTAGATACTTTTCAAAGTATTATCTCACTGTTAGTCATAACCTTCATTCTGTTAATTTGAAAGGTTTACTCAAACTATGATCTAGTGTTCCATAAACTGTGATTCAACATTAGTTTAATGGTTACACGGGCTTATTCCATACACCCAGATCTTGTTTTAGCACTCCTTCCTCAATCACCAAAACAGATTATCTCAACTGTAATCGACCATTTGAAAACAGGTTCAATTTAACCAATCCAATTCAAAGATGAATAACTAATCTTTATTTATGAATCAACTTTCACTATTAAATCATTATCCAATGTTAACAGAAGAATTTGTCTAGCTCTAATTAATAGTAAATCAAACTGTAGGTACTACTGAAGCTTGCAAAGTCTACTCAATTGAGCACATTATAATGATTATTCACAACACTGTGTCAAAGCATTAATAGATCTTTGTTAAGGCGCCTACTATGGAAGATTGATAATTTTCCTTCGGATCGGTCAACTTGTGGGTACTTACTGGAGCTTGCAAAGTCTACTCAATTGAGCACATCGTAGTAATTATTCACAACACTGAGTCATAGCGTTAATAGATCTTTGTTAAGGCGCCTACTATGGAAGATTGATACTTTCCCCTCGGATCCTATCCAGTAGTTTCACATAACCTTTCGTTCACTATATTTAACACTTCTGCGCTTCCTAGATTCCGTTCCTAAATCATCCTACCTCATCACAACCTAGTCAAGTTCCTATGTACCACTGAATGACCTGCGGCAGCCATCTTGTTGGTACCATTCTCGACACCACCTGCCTATGTCTCGCTTCGACAGCCATTTTGTCGTACACCAACCTATTTGCGGCCTACCTAAATCTGATACACTGCGAATTGACCTACCTCTTCTTCGCCTATGTAAGAGTTCCTAGCTTATCTAACGTTACTGCTGTTACCTTGCTGACAGCTCGACCTTCTTGAGAACGTCCAATCTTTTACCAGCATCCAAGTTTCCCTCCCGCCTTGAGATGCAAACCTAACCTACTGTTCCTACGCGCCTAACAATGAATTTATAAACCTAATGAGTTTACCTGCCTACCAGCGACTAAATTTAGATTTCCTATGCAGTATTTGTGATGCTTACCCCATCACCGAAGCCCGAATCTGTACAGCGTGAGCAAGCATGACTCGCCTAATTCTCTCCTAACAGCTTGGACGTGCTCAGCGCTGGTGGGACGGGACAGCGCTGAGTCCTGACAGAAGAGGATTAACACCACCAAGTCATATCCTCCACGATTGGGCGAGGAACACTCCTGCGCGCCGTTCGGTTCGTTGGCTCCCAAGCGAGTTGGCTAACTTGGTGATATTAAGTGACTGAACTAGGTGTCTTTTAACAGAACCCGCATTGCACGCCACAGAGCAATGCTACATTACCTACCCCTTTGAGGATTGACCGAACGCCCCTTAGAGACACAAAACTATTGATATTTATTCAAAATCAAACCCCCTTTATCGTTCCCCAACTGCTTATATAAATTTCAAACTAATTTGATTCGGAAACTTCTTCGATTTATTGGGAAATTTACTTTACTTTATGAAAATTCGCAACCAAAATCTACCTACTTTAATTTCAAGCTTACTTATACCATATAAGCCCTAATTAAAGCGTATATGCAAGAGACTCGCACCCGGTTGCGGACCTATACGTCAAAACCTCAAATAAGCACTTTCTTCCTGACTTCTTGCTGTTTTCTTGCGTTATAAAAATACTACTTGTTCGAAGCTATCTTACAAAGAGGGTATTGACGGCTTCTACCGAGGTTCCACTTGATGCTACGTTGACGACGAGGAAAGTAAAGAGAGCGATTTCCCTCGAGCCGCGTCTTTTATAACCCCCCAAAATCATTCACTCACTCCAGGAACCTCACCCCACACGATCTAAGCATCTTTTTTTTCTACCTTCATTTCCCTACTTTACATAAATTGTTCCTAAAATTTTCCCTTCTCCTTCAAAAACGGGGAGAATTCAGTTTTGTCTTACTCAACTTGTAAATATAATATTTAAGTTACTAATCTTACAAAATGAACCCCTATACTAATCAATAATTTCAACGTACAATTCAACTAACTAATGACCTCCTATGTTCAAGATTCTCTATACTCAAGCGCACAATGACGCTCCATTTTTAACCAAATTAAAATTAATCTGTTACCTAAATATTTCTCTATACTGATATTTCAGCTACATTTGATTTAAGCAATTCATACAATTGTATGAAATAACGTTTCAATCATAAATAAATCAACAAGTTTTCCCCCTTACATCATTTCTAACAAAACTAACAACTTTGAGTAATATTCAGCATATTTATCCAGAATCATATGAAATTATTGTACTATAATCATAGAACTCTGATTAATACGAATTTTATATTCACAACAAATTGAACCTCCCATATGCTACAATTATAATCCAACCTTTTCAATCTTTTTTATCTCGCCTTCCCCAAAATATCATAACCTCTAGAATCAATTTGCTAAAATACGTATTACAACATTTTCCATTAAATATTTGGTCCAATTAAACCTAAAATTTCCGTTCAATTTAGCATCACAATGTTGGTACTTTAAAAACCCTAACTGGCAACACTCATCCGCCTACTTTTACATTTCCTAAATGCCTACCCTCATTTGAATTATAAACCTGCAGCATAAAATCCCGCTTTCGAAGAAACTTCATATCAATCTTTCTTCGTACAACACCCAACGACAAGACAAACTTTATTAGGCTCCATCCACATTTTCCCATGAAATACTTTCTTATTACACCTTCAATAACTATTGTTTATGTTTTTTTTAATAATATTTCTAGATTTATCCTTACAATATTTCTATTAATTAATTATCTCCCCTTTTATTTTACAATTCGAGTTTTCAATTTACCACTAAACTGTCAACTAAACTCCGCCCAGAATAAAACATAGTTTCATTTCTTTTCTTTCCCTCTGTATCATCCCTGAACATCAAACCATATTATAAAATCAAATTAAACTTCCATTTTAATTTAAAATCTCCAATTTAACTGTGTCATGAAGCAAGGCATGATATAACAAAATACCCTTATTTAAGCAAATACCGCCTACGATTAACGAAATGTACTAGATCCGCTACAAAATTCTCCAAGCCAACTAAACTTGCATTTATCCCCCAAATCTAACTAATGTCTAATATTTCCTAAAACAAAATTTAAATTTACAACTATGGTTTGGCAAAGAATATGGGACTTGCCTTGCGACCCTCAGTCACCATTTGGCAATCGATTTCTCATCGATTGATCCACTGGAATGACCTACTATATTTAATTTCGTTCTTCAGCTAAAACACATCACGTGGTGTGACACTACTGACAACTTACAAAAATAATTAACACCGAATTCAATCCTTTTTTAAGTAATCTTCTAAAATAAACTATTATAATGATATTCGAGAGGCTCTAATAAAATTTGATAAATAAACAATAATAAATATAAATAAATTTTAGGCCTATTAGCGTCGTTACTTAGACAGAGACTAATATTTGAATTTTAGCGCCGTGAAAGATTAAAAGAACTTCCGACATTATTGCTAACTCAAAACCTGAACTACTCTTTATTATAATAACTTGTTCGATAGTTAAATAATATTATGCTCAATATGAAACAAAATTCGAAAAATATTTGAGACAAAATAACATGTTCAGTTTTGAACCGTTACAGCTCGACCCCAAAATCCTGCACAGGTGACAAGACTACGTATTGGATCCGGAGTAGGATTTTCCTTCTCAATTCTCAAATATTTATTCCGTCTTTACTCTTAATCCTCAATTTTTACTCATACATCCCTTTTGTATAAAAAAAAAACCCTTCCCCCTAATAACCCTAACCATTATTATTTCTCCAAGATCAAAGAATTGTTGGGTGAACCCTAATGTAAATGAGATTTAGATTGTAGAGTGTATTTAAACCAAGACAATATTGAAAAGTTATCAAGCGAGTTTTAAGTTTTATGTGACTTTTGCCAATTCCGTCTTATGCATATTCAACACCAGAGTCGTACAAAATCACGGTAAGGTGTGGGTTGTGAATCCACAGCTCCTAGTAAGCCTACATGGACAAATAAGTCTTTTTCTAACCTTATGAAAAAGTCTGCGTATGACGCTACATATTTGTGCATTGTACCCTTCCACAATCAAGTATTACTCCTTTCTTGCCAACAGGGCCTACTCCGTCGGTTCGAAGTGAGCCTATACAATGACCCTATATTTCCAAAAGCTTACTTAAGACTCTAGAACAACCCTAATATCGCCTTGGAGAGTGTGCAGTTGTCGAGTTCAATTCATAGCTCTTAGCTTCTTGTGTAGTACGAATTTCGGACAGTTGTTCACACCAGGACAATAACAAACATCAACAGTGTTCGTTTATCTCATTTTTTTTTTCTATCCTAACACCAAAAGTCCTACTGTACAAAATTCAAGTTGTCAACTCTAGAACGCCAGTCCGGCCGCAAGCACAAACGAAGCGCTAAAGCAGTGTGATGGTCTTATCTCTTGAATCAATAATAAAGCTTGCATTCAGGTTTCACATATGTTATAATCCAAAGCCCTCCATATAGAATCTAAATTTAGCATCTACTCTTAATTCACACTAACTCTCATTCTAATCAACCTTTAAAATTAATATTCCAATCATACTCATAACCTATATTAGATTCTCATTCTATTCATCTGTTCTTATTACGCTGCATTCACTGTCTTCATTCACTAGCCTACATTCACGCCACCTAAGATTATATCATAACTACACCCTGAATGCAAATATAAATAACTAAATTGTATAAAGATTAATTATACCGTGTTAGATTCAATACGCTGACTGTCACCCGAAGAAATTATATGTAACATTTGCAAAAATGTATTATCTCAAACACTTTACGAAAGAGAAAAGAGAGAGAGAAAGAAAAAAAATCTTATATCACGCACTTAATACACTACGCTTTACACTCCTCCCACATTAAACAAGGTGTTCTCTATCAAAACACATTTCAAACTTACGTTAACGTAAAACTTTAAACTACCCCTTTATATATGAACTTATTTCATGTAACTGACTCATTATCAATTTTAATTATGGTATATTTAACTGTATATGCCTTTTCCTCTTCATAACCCTGCCTAAACACAGTCGGACCTCCTGCCAACTACCTAGATCTATATCATCTTAACGACTGCCTAGACCTATATTTAATCAAAAAAAAAATTCCCCCCCGGAAAAGAAAATGTGTGTTGGTGGCTTTTCTTTTTTAAACTATAACCTATACCTAAAGTCTTAAACTATTCTAATCTTAAACTATACCAAAAGTCTTCCAAACTACTTTCTATACCACTACCTAAAACTAGTAAAGCTCCGAAACACATGTTAAATCACTACTTGTATCTAGTTAAACTACAAGACTTTCAACAAACCGCACACGACATCCAACATAGTCTCAACTCAAAAACTTACTTTTGAGATATAGTGTTTCAAAGATTTAGAAAATCTTAATTCCTGACTGTGAAATATTTATAGCCTGATCGTATATTGTTAAAAGTTACATTATTCTATTTTGTATAATTTAAAAATAAAGTCTTAGGATTAATATATAAGGATATTCGAGCTACTTTCTAAAACCACCTAGACTTCTAGAGCGCAAAGAGTATTGACTAAAATGTACTAAATTAAAAATAAACAAGCAAAACAGTAATCATCATCATCATATCTGCCGCACGACATCCACTGCTAGGTATAGGCCAAAACAGTAATAACTCAAAATAACAATTGATTTTATATTAAATTTGACAGGCAAAACGGTATCACGTTACAATTAAAACGCTCACATTTATAAATAACTAGAGGCCGCCCGCGATTTCATCTGCGTGGACAGTTTTTTCTTTGCTATCCCTCGGGAACTGTACGTTTTTTTTTTCCGGATGAAAGCTACCCTATGTCCTTTTCTGTACCCCTAACAACGCCTATGCAAAATTTTATGATGATCGGTTCAGTAGTTAAGACGTGAAGGCGTAACAAACAAACAAACACATAAACTAACAAACGAACTTTCGCATTTATAATATTAGTAAGGATTTTCTAATTTGGTGTGTTAATTGGAGATGTAACACTAACTTATGTTTTAATAGCCTCGGTACCAAACAACACCATCTCAAAATGCAATCCAAACGACTTAAGGCTACGACAATTTTACTAGATTGTACAGAAAAACTGCTAATTCTGAATATATAAATAACTCAAAATTCAATTCCTTCCAGTCAACACCATGCCGAATATCATGTGCGAAATATTTAAACTAACAATACCGACCTAAATACCCGCATATCAATTCTACTTATAGTCTCCTCACCAAAAATTGCACTTACATAAATGTTAGTATCAACCAAACAATACTCCATTCCTAACCTTAACATCTCCACCACTAGTCTAGGATTGAATCGAACTAAAACCTCTGGCTCACTATATCCTAACCCTACCTTTACTTCTCAAATGATTCATAACACTTGAGTGCGCGACTAACTCGAGTCCGAACTATAGCTGGTTTACCCTAATGAAACTAGTCCGAACTATAGCTGGTTTACCCTAATGAAACTTAATTTCTGCAATAGCTATTGAAACTCATCTTTTTTTTTTTTGTATGGTCAGATCTTCAAATAAATTAAAATATAGTACCCGTGCTAATTTGGTTTTAAAAAAATCCACCGCCTTGGACTCCACAAAACCACGCTCCCTAATACTCGACTTATGTAAATGTTGAAACTAATCATTTCGAATTAAATATCTAATTCTCAGTAAAACGTCAATCACATTATTGCTACCATTACTATTCTACATGATTTAAATATTTTAAACTCTCCTTTTATCATTAAATCCCAACACTTTATACCTCCCTAGCCAACTTCTTCAACATTGTTTCCACAATTAAAACGTCTTAGTAACTAGTTCTACAACGACCCCCAGTTAGATAATTTTCGAAAGTCACGACGATTAGTTTCAAAATTAATTCACCTCGGATAAATATTTCAAAATGATAATCTATAAATGACTAACTCAAATCTTAAACGATCACAATCCCTTCAATAGTACAGTCTCAAAGGTAGGTTACTAAATTAAACTAAAATCTAATCACCACATACTAAGTTTTCTAGTTTCAATTTTAAAAGTTTATTAAAATATTTCACGACCCCATCATTCTATGCTACTAATATCCCTCTAGCTTCACTATTACTATTCAGAAGTTAGCGATAACACCCAAACTCTAAAACTATTTATTACATTATACGCTAATATTTTTTTTTTGTAACTTTGTAAGTTGAATCTAGAATTATCTTACAACACTCACTAACCCTAAATTTCTCCACGACTTCAGTATTACTAAACTTTACTGCCGTTCCTATTAACTAACGCATCAATCGTATAATATTAAGTTAACCACAAACGTGATAAAAGCAACGACAGATTTCATCTCTCAAACTGCCAATGACAAAACGTTAATCCCTCTTAATTGCTTAGAGTTAATCGGTTATCGTATAACTATAAAGTAATTATGGACAAAACCTTCTGCATGTCCACTTCCATAGTTAATTTTCCGTTGGCATATGCCACCATTACCCTTACGTCCCTTTTATCGTACAATTATTAATAAAGTCATGGTCACTGAACCCTAATCTCTTATCAAGCTTGCCATTATCAATTTCCTATCACACAATCAAATTGTAAACACGCAATTGAATCTCTCTTTGCAATGACATTTACATGTTATTCTAGTTAACTGAAATGACTGAAATTGAAACTTTACTCACCGAATAAAGAGCTAATAACCATTGACCTCAACTCGAGAACACAATTATGTACCTCTTCACTTGTTCAATGTAAAAATTCCAATGCACTTTGTCACTCAAACTGAACTACAACCTGAATCGCTAATATGAAATTATTCAACAATAGCAAAGTATTTTTGTTAAAAAAAAACCACCGATTAACGAAACAACACAAACAAAGGATTACTCGTTTTCTCATCGTTCCCCTTTAACACCCTTCTTATCACTTTCACTGTTAAATAACGCTGAAATCTTACAAAATATAATTTAACCTTATTGGCATAAACAAAACTCATTATATATGTCATTAAATTCAAGGAGTAGGAATCTGTCAAAGGCTGCACTCCGAATCACACCAAAATCGATGACAGCATACTAAAATGCGTTCCGAGTCGGTGATTTTGTATGGGCTTGACAGATAACGCGAACGCTGACATCGATTCCATCGTGACTCGGAATATACCCAAGTTAACGTTTCGTTCGGAAATCGATAACATGTAATTTCTTTGGCCGCGTTCCTGACCTTATTCACATTCAGCCATTTACGTAACAACACACTATTACTAAAACTCACACAGATGATGTTACGCACACGTGCGTATACATTTACTAAAATTACTACAAATCCCGTGTCCTATCAACCACGCTTTCGAGCAATTTATTCGATTTTCCGAGTGATAAAAAAAATAAATAAAAGTGTGCACACGTGTGACCATAAGCTTTGACACAACAAAGCACCTATGATTTCGCTATAGCCGTAAATTCAATTGACAGTCCACCTATCACTGTCATCCTACTTCGCAATCATCAAATTAACAAGACTAGAATTTTATAATCGAACATATCCTATGAACTGCTTTATTTCCTAGGTATAGACAAAAGAAGAACAAAAGTTTGGAAGTATTGATCCCCAAAGTGATTTATGCTATTATTTTGTCAATTATCTTTGACACCTGATGACAATATTGATGCGTATTGACATATGATTGATAAGAAACCGCCAAGCTCTCGTTGTCCTTAGTTATACATTTAAAATCGTATATGTGGTAATCTATAAAAAAGTCCCTTTTTTTTTCTAACTTAATCATATCAGTGAATAAAATCCGAGTCAGAATTCAATTTTTAAATCGGTCTCGGTCCATGGCCGAAAAGTGGATTCGGTCGGACCTTGATGCGGACCTTTGAACAGAGTAAAATAAATTTGACTTGAATAGATAAACCGGAACTGGGAAAATATTTATATCGATTATCGATAGTGTATATCAATAAAACCTATCGCGATACGATTTGCTTAACTACGCAATTTACCTTAAACGAGACTATACTGTATGAACAAGTAATAATTTAGCTGCATAATTGTATCATTGTAACCAAACGTAGTGTGTAAAATGACTATAGAACCAAATGCAATACAGTTAACCTAAGTGTCGATAGTTTACGTAAATATCGATAAGGTATCAGAGGCGTCGATAGTTTTGGCAGCACTATAATGACAATGAAAACATTATATGTATCGAAAATATTTTACAAAATTTGTCCTAAAACAGTGGTTATTTGTGTATTTGTTTTCAGAGATATTTAACTAAGATCTTACAAATGATCCGCAAAACGAAAGTTTCAAGGACCAGCCAAAGTGACAAGTTAATCGCCATAACTCGTACCAGAATGATAACTTAACAACCATTGGAAAAGAAAATCAGTGTTTTAACATATCAAACCTTTATACCCACTTCACCGCAACAAAATGTGACTGTCACAATCTCACTTGTTAACAGTCACTCACTCCCAAACCACACAAAACCTGAAGATTCGCAATAATAATATGACATCCTGGTCTCACGGCACCTATGATGTAACCGTCCAAAAGGCACAAAAGGAACTAGATGATCACGGCCTATGAAAGAAGACTAAAACCTAAGTGGAAACCTAATAACCTACAGGACAGGAGGACAATCAAAATCCGCTTACTATTTACCGTTGATTATAACTAAACTACTGGAACCTAATTTTACTGGATTAAATAACCTCCAAAACGCAATTTACTAAGTTTACTTTATTCAACCTTAACTAACTTACAAAGAACCTTACTAACAAGCTTTATGTGATCTGAGAGGACCTGTGAATGTCTAATGGAGGAACCCTGGATGTGATAATTAGTGAACCCAAATTCTTTTAAAAGTGTGATTAGTATTGATTTTCATTTTCCAATAGAAGTATTCGCTTTTATTACTAGATTTTAATTATTCCTGCTATTACAATTATTTCTAAATAAAAATACCACTAAAAGAAAGTTATTGCTCTTTTGATACAACCAGAGAAATAGAAATTAAGTCTGTGTTTTTCCTAAGTGAGCCTACTTTAACTTCATATTAATTTTTAATATTTGTCATATTGCCAAGGGAAACCCCATAGCTCTTTAGTGTCAAAAATGGGAATACTATAAATAGAGAGGAAAGCGTTCCCAACTACGTTCCGTTGATGAAGTAAGTATGAGTGAAATAAACCTACGTTGATAGGAAATGATCAAAGTGAATTTATGAGTTAAATGGAGGATTGTTATAAGGTAAAAGAGGGTATGTTCAACCATAATAGACTGTAAGGTAAAAATAGGTAAGTCGGGTTATAGAGAAAAGTTAAATTTGGATAATTCTCTTCCGCTGCCAAGTGTCAAATTATAGGTCATGTATGATGTTATCCTAAATAATGTAAATTATCTATTGTCAACTTAATTCATTAAAATAAGAGAGATAATTGGAGATAAGTTAAGAAGTTATAGTCGCCTGAGATCAAAGTATAATAAAACCCTCAACGCTTTTAAATAAGGATTCTTTTACTTTCTTAAGTTATTGTACAAGTAGTGGATATGCAATTGTGGTTTTGCCAGCTAAGGTACGAGCTCCGCCCCGCTCTATACAATGAGTCTCGTCACCATACGTGGACAACTCCCTTCTGGCCAGCCATATTTTTTTTCATGATAAATTTACTTAGTAAGTATTACTATATTAAGGTATTTGGTCTTTGTCAGTCTGTTTCAACAAAAGAGGACGGAGCAAAATGCTCCCAAGCGAACTATCAGTTTTCACAATGAGGAATTCTCCTTCAATTGTGATGGCTGAATTACAATTTTTTTTCTTTAATAATTAATTCTAGTATGATTGTTTAACATTATAACAGATGGACACAACATTACTATCCATTTACTTGGGACACTGATAGTTCTCATATTCTGAAGGAAAGACAATTCTAAACAAGGTAATAAAGCTCTATGAAGGATTCTTCATACTTTAATCTCGGCTAAATTATAAATATACAACCATAAACCGAATTGACTTCAGTTCATTTCATTTAAAGTTAAAGGCGATATTTCAATTAAATGTTGAGTAGACTAGGCAATATTTGATTTCAATAAAATTCTATTTCTTTCATCCTCAAATTGAGTTGGTTGAACCTAGTTGTAATATTTGAACTCAGATAATATGTTGAACTTATTATTTGTGAATTTAAGATATTCACTAAATAATATAATATTTTCATAGTAGGTAGATACTTTTCAAAGTATTATCTCACTGTTAGTCATAACCTTCATTCTGTTAATTTGAAAGGTTTACTCAAACTATGATCTAGTGTTCCATAAACTGTGATTCAACATTAGTTTAATGGTTACACGGGCTTATTCCATACACCCAGATCTTGTTTTAGCACTCCTTCCTCAATCACCAAAACAGATTATCTCAACTGTAATCGACCATTTGAAAACAGGTTCAATTTAACCAATCCAATTCAAAGATGAATAACTAATCTTTATTTATGAATCAACTTTCACTATTAAATCATTATCCAATGTTAACAGAAGAATTTGTCTAGCTCTAATTAATAGTAAATCAAACTGTAGGTACTACTGAAGCTTGCAAAGTCTACTCAATTGAGCACATTATAATGATTATTCACAACACTGTGTCAAAGCATTAATAGATCTTTGTTAAGGCGCCTACTATGGAAGATTGATAATTTTCCTTCGGATCGGTCAACTTGTGGGTACTTACTGGAGCTTGCAAAGTCTACTCAATTGAGCACATCGTAGTAATTATTCACAACACTGAGTCATAGCGTTAATAGATCTTTGTTAAGGCGCCTACTATGGAAGATTGATACTTTCCCCTCGGATCCTATCCAGTAGTTTCACATAACCTTTCGTTCACTATATTTAACACTTCTGCGCTTCCTAGATTCCGTTCCTAAATCATCCTACCTCATCACAACCTAGTCAAGTTCCTATGTACCACTGAATGACCTGCGGCAGCCATCTTGTTGGTACCATTCTCGACACCACCTGCCTATGTCTCGCTTCGACAGCCATTTTGTCGTACACCAACCTATTTGCGGCCTACCTAAATCTGATACACTGCGAATTGACCTACCTCTTCTTCGCCTATGTAAGAGTTCCTAGCTTATCTAACGTTACTGCTGTTACCTTGCTGACAGCTCGACCTTCTTGAGAACGTCCAATCTTTTACCAGCATCCAAGTTTCCCTCCCGCCTTGAGATGCAAACCTAACCTACTGTTCCTACGCGCCTAACAATGAATTTATAAACCTAATGAGTTTACCTGCCTACCAGCGACTAAATTTAGATTTCCTATGCAGTATTTGTGATGCTTACCCCATCACCGAAGCCCGAATCTGTACAGCGTGAGCAAGCATGACTCGCCTAATTCTCTCCTAACAGCTTGGACGTGCTCAGCGCTGGTGGGACGGGACAGCGCTGAGTCCTGACAGAAGAGGATTAACACCACCAAGTCATATCCTCCACGATTGGGCGAGGAACACTCCTGCGCGCCGTTCGGTTCGTTGGCTCCCAAGCGAGTTGGCTAACTTGGTGATATTAAGTGACTGAACTAGGTGTCTTTTAACAGAACCCGCATTGCACGCCACAGAGCAATGCTACATTACCTACCCCTTTGAGGATTGACCGAACGCCCCTTAGAGACACAAAACTATTGATATTTATTCAAAATCAAACCCCCTTTATCGTTCCCCAACTGCTTATATAAATTTCAAACTAATTTGATTCGGAAACTTCTTCGATTTATTGGGAAATTTACTTTACTTTATGAAAATTCGCAACCAAAATCTACCTACTTTAATTTCAAGCTTACTTATACCATATAAGCCCTAATTAAAGCGTATATGCAAGAGACTCGCACCCGGTTGCGGACCTATACGTCAAAACCTCAAATAAGCACTTTCTTCCTGACTTCTTGCTGTTTTCTTGCGTTATAAAAATACTACTTGTTCGAAGCTATCTTACAAAGAGGGTATTGACGGCTTCTACCGAGGTTCCACTTGATGCTACGTTGACGACGAGGAAAGTAAAGAGAGCGATTTCCCTCGAGCCGCGTCTTTTATAACCCCCCAAAATCATTCACTCATTCCAGGAACCTCACCCCACACGATCTAAGCATCTTTTTTTTCTACCTTCATTTCCCTACTTTACATAAATTGTTCCTAAAATTTTCCCTTCTCCTTCAAAAACGGGGAGAATTCAGTTTTGTCTTACTCAACTTGTAAATATAATATTTAAGTTACTAATCTTACAAAATGAACCCCTATACTAATCAATAATTTCAACGTACAATTCAACTAACTAATGACCTCCTATGTTCAAGATTCTCTATACTCAAGCGCACAATGACGCTCCATTTTTAACCAAATTAAAATTAATCTGTTACCTAAATATTTCTCTATACTGATATTTCAGCTACATTTGATTTAAGCAATTCATACAATTGTATGAAATAACGTTTCAATCATAAATAAATCAACAAGTTTTCCCCCTTACATCATTTCTAACAAAACTAACAACTTTGAGTAATATTCAGCATATTTATCCAGAATCATATGAAATTATTGTACTATAATCATAGAACTCTGATTAATACGAATTTTATATTCACAACAAATTGAACCTCCCATATGCTACAATTATAATCCAACCTTTTCAATCTTTTTTATCTCGCCTTCCCCAAAATATCATAACCTCTAGAATCAATTTGCTAAAATACGTATTACAACATTTTCCATTAAATATTTGGTCCAATTAAACCTAAAATTTCCGTTCAATTTAGCATCACAATGTTGGTACTTTAAAAACCCTAACTGGCAACACTCATCCGCCTACTTTTACATTTCCTAAATGCCTACCCTCATTTGAATTATAAACCTGCAGCATAAAATCCCGCTTTCGAAGAATCTTCATATCAATCTTTCTTCGTACAACACCCAACGACAAGACAAACTTTATTAGGCTCCATCCACATTTTCCCATGAAATACTTTCTTATTACACCTTCAATAACTATTGTTTATGTTTTTTTTAATAATATTTCTAGATTTATCCTTACAATATTTCTATTAATTAATTATCTCCCCTTTTATTTTACAATTCGAGTTTTCAATTTACCACTAAACTGTCAACTAAACTCCGCCCAGAATAAAACATAGTTTCATTTCTTTTCTTTCCCTCTGTATCATCCCTGAACATCAAACCATATTATAAAATCAAATTAAACTTCCATTTTAATTTAAAATCTCCAATTTAACTGTGTCATGAAGCAAGGCATGATATAACAAAATACCCTTATTTAAGCAAATACCGCCTACGATTAACGAAATGTACTAGATCCGCTACAAAATTCTCCAAGCCAACTAAACTTGCATTTATCCCCCAAATCTAACTAATGTCTAATATTTCCTAAAACAAAATTTAAATTTACAACTATGGTTTGGCAAAGAATATGGGACTTGCCTTGCGACCCTCAGTCACCATTTGGCAATCGATTTCTCATCGATTGATCCACTGGAATGACCTACTATATTTAATTTCGTTCTTCAGCTAAAACACATCACGTGGTGTGACACTACTGACAACTTACAAAAATAATTAACACCGAATTCAATCCTTTTTTAAGTAATCTTCTAAAATAAACTATTATAATGATATTCGAGAGGCTCTAATAAAATTTGATAAATAAACAATAATAAATATAAATAAATTTTAGGCCTATTAGCGTCGTTACTTAGACAGAGACTAATATTTGAATTTTAGCGCCGTGAAAGATTAAAAGAACTTCCGACATTATTGCTAACTCAAAACCTGAACTACTCTTTATTATAATAACTTGTTCGATAGTTAAATAATATTATGCTCAATATGAAACAAAATTCGAAAAATATTTGAGACAAAATAACATGTTCAGTTTTGAACCGTTACAGAGATTAGATGTTCAGTCTTGCATCAGTCCATTCCATCAGTCTGTTACGATCTTCAGTCTGTAAAAATTCAAAGTCTTTACAAACTGATGAAATGGACTGATGTCGACTGATCATGTAATTTCCCTCATAGCATGGTTGTTTTATATCATTGGAAAACTTATAGTTTCACTATTTTCTAACGGTTAAATTACCGATTACCTATCTAAATAATAAAATTTGATAACTATAAATAGGTACTATAGGTGTAAGTACTGCTATTATGTTTTCTCGCAGTCAATGGTAAAAAGTAGAGTACACTACTCGTGAAAAAAAATTTCATCTCGGTCCTTTATATCCCTCGTTTCGCTCAGGATTCTACTTTTGAATCCCTCGCTACGCTCGGGATTCAACTCTAGAATCCTTCGCTGCTCTCGGGATCCAACATAGTACCTCGAACTAAATTCCTTCTTTTTTCACTTGTTGTTTAATCTACTATTAAGATCTATCGTGTTAAGTGTGGCGCCCTACTACCCACTACTAGCGCCGCCAATATGTTTATTTTTAATACTCGTAAACCAAGTCAATATTTTAAAAAAAGCTAAGACCTTCCCCTTTTTTGTCCTTAATATTTTTTAATAACTCTTCAACTGTTTTCATTCTTTCTGTAAGTTTTAAGATCACTTTTGGCTAAAATGGATTTTAAAACTTACAGAAAGAGCGAAAACTGTTGAAGAGTCATTCAAAAAATATTAAAGACAATTTAAGAGAGCATGATCTTAGTTTTTAACCGACTTCAAAAATTTGAAAAGGAGGAGGTTATCTATTCGTCACGTATATTTTTTTATATGTATGTACACCGATTACTCGAAGACGGCTGAACCGATTGAAATGATTCAAAGGTGAGGTTTGTTTCCAAGTTGGTCCCATTTTTTGAAATTTCGAAATCGGTTCAGTAGTTTTCAAGTAATCTTGAAAATACTGTCGTTTTCGTTACCGTTTTATATGAATTGAGACGGATTTTCAACCATTACTTTTTTGTTTATGAACCGATTTAGATGATTCTTTTTTTGTTTGAAAGAAGGATGACACCTTAAGGATGATACCATATTAATTTCATTGGTATTGGACTATGGATTTTGAAGATACACGAGGGAACTCCTCAAAATCAAATAGGAACTGTACAGTGATTGAAATATTGGTAGGTTTATGAGTTGAACTGCGAAGGCTCAACGGAACTCGTGGAAATTGAGTTACTCGGGGTATACCATTGAAAAATTTTAAACATTATAACGTTTTATTTTATAAAATCCTCTCTTACATAGGTACCTACCACAAAAAAGTTTAAAATAAAAAAGCTTTTATAAAAAAGCACAACCTCCTTCAACAATCTTAAACACAGCTCTTTAAAAAGCAAGAAATAATGTTCAAATCGATTTCCTAATTAAAACACGTCTATTGAAGTCGGGTGGGGCTTTTAGAATATAAACAATACAATAAGTAAAAAAATTACTTCCAGCTTTTTTTCTTGCTTTTTATAGAGCTGTGTTTAAGATTTTTGAAGGAGGTTGTGCTTTTTTTTAAAAGCTTTTTTTCTTTTTAATATTGGCTTGATTTACGAGAAGTTAAAAATGAATGTAGATAAAAAAGCGTAAAATTAGCTAACACGTCTTCTTTATTGAATCTCTTTAAATTATTAAAATTAATAGTAATTTCTGCTAATTAAGTCACTAGTTATTAAACGAATTGCTTAAATATTACAACATATATGTGAATTCATCTCTGATGTGTTTATAAGTGAAAACTGCACAAACCTGCCTACACACTTTGTTCTTGACAACATCCAACTGCTAAGGTGACACATTCTTGCATTACTATGGCCTCTGTTTCCGCACTTCTGGACAGTCAAAAGACACTTGAGACCACACTTCTAGCCAAGATGAGCGAGTTCCAGGCAGAACTCAAGTCCATTTCGCCAGCGAAGAAGGATAAAGCTGATAAGTTATCACAATTACACGATTACTTTAATGGCTTCAGGAGTCAAGTTTGGGAGATATTATCTCTACTGAAGCAACATATATCTTTGGTTGTGCATACTGTTGACAATATTGAGACCAGACATCGGCAAAAGTCCCTCCTGCTTAGCGGTGTTCCCGAGGAAACAAATGAAGATTTGCCACATAAAATCTCATCACTTCTTCTTAAACATCTTGGGCTGTCAGATCTGTCCACCTCCTCGCTTAGGGATTGTCACAGACTGGGTCATGCAGCCGACGGTCGTGTCCGCCCCGTGGTTATTCGTTTTGTTGATTCGAATACTCGCCGCAATGTATGGAGAAGCAAGTCTAAACTGAAAGGTACATCTCTGGTGCTCTCTGAGTTCCTGACTAAAGCTCGGCAGACTGTATTCCAAACAGCTCGCAAGCATTTTGGTGTGCCAAATACTTGGACCTCAGACAGCTACATCATCATTAAGATTTCGGAAGGGAACCGCAAGAAAGTCAGTACTTTGGAGGAGGTGGACCAGCTCATCAAACTTCATCCCAATTCCAACGCGAGCGGCGGCACAGATGCAGCTTCGAAGGATGCTGCGTCCAATAAGGCAGCACCCCAAAGGTCTCGCCGAGCCGTCAACAAGAACGCAAAGTAGACGTATTTATTTTTAATTTGTTGGTCTTAATATTTTGTGTGCAACACTTTATAGTACTTAAATGATTTGATTGTGTTTGCTTCACCTTTGTGATTAATTTTAGTTATGAAGTTTGTTTGTACTGGTCTAGTTTGGTTGCTAATTGCTTGCCGAAACGTAAACATACACAATACAAACTGCTTTTAGTTATAGGTAGACATATATCTATAGCCTTTAGTTTGTTAAAAATTTCACGTTACCGTCTTATTTTTTCATATTTAATAGTGTAACTTTCATTTATTTTGTTTCGTGCTTTTGTGATGTTTGCTACCTTGATCTGACATCTGACGTGCGTGATGTACGTATGACATTTGACAGATTCACAGATTAGTTATGTTACCTAAAGCCTCATTCACACTTTCTTGCTTGACTAGCTAGCTGTAGTCCGCTTTCAAGCATGCTTGACGCTTTCATCACAGACGCATTTTTTTTCTTTTTTTTTACTTTACCTAATTTTGTTTATCCCATTGATATCTCGTGTTGTGTTTGTTTTGATTAGTTCTTGTTTTTTTTTTTTAGTTTTAATCTGTTCATTTTGTTAACATGTCATTCGGTATGGTGTGCAGTTTTCGTTTATTTCAATTTGTGGTATTTATTTTATACTTAGGTCCCTATTTTATAGATTTTATTTCATATTTTTATTATTAACTAAATATTTTATAATTATATATTTATATTTTATACACACTACCTTCCATGTCTGATTCTGAAGATTTTTTCTCTGCTGACGATAGTAATTGTTCCTCATTCCAGTCTCTTAATTCCTCATCTGATATCTTGTTGAGTGCTCATTTGGCAGGCGAGCTCGAATGTGTACCTAACAGTTTTAACATTTGTCACATTAATGCCCAAAGCATACCGTGCCATCACACTGAGGTCAGTGTTATGGCACTCTTGGTCCAACTCATCACAACCTCACTTCTGACGACACTTGGATCGATCATATTCTCACATCTTCATCGGATCATGTACTCAAGCATGGTCAAGTTCCCGCCCCTTGCTTCTCTAAGCACGATCTTTTATTTCTTGCCTATAAGGTTAAACCCCCGAAATCGAAGCCAACCATCGTCTGTATCCGTAATTTTGCTAAGCTGGATGTGGAGAAACTGCAGAGCGATGCTTGTTTAATTGATTGGTCTCCTGTTCTTGATACGAGCTCAGTGGACGATATGGTGACCCACCTCAACACTGCTGTCCTTAAACTGTACGATACTCATGCGCCTCTGAAAAGTGTCAAGTTAAGACGGCCTCCAGCACCCTGGATTACTTCTGGTGTGCGTTTGGCCATGAGAAGACGAGACAAAGCTTTTCGTACTTATAAACGATGCAGAACAGAGCACCACTGGGAATTGTTTAGGATCGCTAGAAATAGGTGCAATCAAATGGTAAGGAGAACAAAACGCCGATACATTCATAACAATGTTTTACAATCGACTCCAGCTAACACCTGGAAGTTTCTCCGTTCGCTTGGAGTCGGTAAACCTCAACTTTCCCACAAACCTTCCTTCACTTTGAATGAGCTTAACAAGCATTTCTCTTCTGCCACTCCTGTCTCTACTAGTGTTAAACTCGCAACCATTTCTAACCTTCCGTCTGTTCCATGCCCACCCTCTTCCCAGTTCATTCTCAATCCCCTTACCGAAGAGGAAGTCCGCAAGCTCATCCACTCGATTAAGTCTAACGCCGTCGGGTGCGATGATGTCAGTAGAACCATGATTGTTCTACTGCTTGACTGCCTCCTTCCCATTTTGACGTAAATAGTCAATTACTCCCTCTCCTCTGGTACCTTTTCTACCTCATGGTGGAAGGCCCTAGCTATCCCACTACCCAAAAACCCTCATCCTAACTCCCTCAATCACTACAGACCTATCTCAATCCTACCGTTTCTCTCCAAGATCCTTGAGGCCGCTGTTCACAAACAGCTCTCAGATTTTGTCCTCTCCAACCGACTCCTAAGCACTTTTCAGTCTGGATTTAGATCTGGACACAGCACAACCATAGCGCTTACTAAAGTAATTGAAGATATCCGTGATGGTTTCGAGGAGTCTCGACTGACTGTGTTAGTATTAATCGATTTCTCCAACGCCTTCAACGCAGTTGATCATGATATCCTTCTAGCATTGCTTTCTCTTTCTGGTTTCTCTTCTTCTGCGCTGATGTGGTTTTCCTCTTATCTTCGCGGTCGCCAGCAGGCCGTACGTGTTGACCGGACTTTATCCGAATGGTGCGACCTGACGGCTGGCGTTCCGCAAGGCGGAATACTCTCTCCTCTTCTCTTCGCGTTATTTATTAACTCTCTAACATTTAACTTATCTTCTTCTTACCATTTATACGCTGACGACCTGCAACTCTATGCTCAACATGACATCCAAAATCTTAATGTTGCTACCGCTTTACTCAACAGAGATCTGGAAAAGATTGCGGAATGGTCGGCTAATTACGGCATTTCAGTTAATGCGGGAAAATGCCAAGCTATTATTATTGGTAGCTCTCGACAACTGGCGCGTTTGAATCTCAACAGTGTTGATCCTCGTAAATACAACGGCGAATCTATAGCTTATACTCAACATGTGAAGGACCTGGGCTTATTCGTTGACGATAGTCTCTCCTGGAAGGAGCATATTGATCACATTGCTCAAAGAGTAACAATTGCACTTAGGTCTTTATACAGGCTTAAATATTTTCTCCTGTCCAGCACTAAAATTGCACTGATACAGGCTCTAGTTTTACCCATTATTGACTATGCTGACATCTGTTGCACCAATCTCAATGAAAATCTTCTAAATAAGTTGGATCGACTTCTCAATAACTGTATTCGCTTCATATATGGATTACGTAAATACGACCATATCTCACACTATCGCAAACAACTCAAATGGCTTCCTATTCGTGAGCGTAGGAACTTGAGAGTTGTCTGTTCTCTTTTCAACGTCTTGTTCGATCCTCTTACCCCAGAATACCTGAAATCTCGATTTCAATATCTGGGCTCCACACATCAACGTGATCTTCGCTCTAGCAGCAACCTTATTTTGCATACTCCTGTCCATTCATCCGGCTTCGTCTCCCAATCGTTCTCTCTTACGGCTATACGACTCTGGAACGCCCTGCCCTTTGCAATACGGAGTGCCCCTAACAAGTTTGCATTTAAAAGATTGGTCCGAGAACATTACCTTAGCTCTCTACGTTAGCCCCTTTGAATCTGACATAGTGTAGTATATTTAATATTTTTATGTATGTATGTATATTATATATAAAATTATTTATATGTGTATTAATGTTTGTTATTTATCCTTAAATTAAATAAGTAATATATTTGCATTTACAACCTTAGATCTTTGCTTTGTTGCCGACACATTTATAGTTCTAACACCCTTACCGGTTGACTGTTAGAGAATGCCTTATGGCATTAAGTCCGCCATTTGCTGTAATTTTAGCAATAAAGTTTAAATAAAAAAAAAATAAAAAAAATATCTTTAAAAACGCATCGAAAAGCAAATATGGGGCGCTTCATAATTATATTGTGCAAGCCTTATGTTTCTAAATTTGATTATGCTACATTTTCTTTACAACCCTGACAGATAAATTCCTTGGCTGTTTTTTAAAACTACTTCGTTGTAAAAATGCACTTTCTATTCTCTACTTAGTTTTACATTGGCAACTAACTTGGCTTAAAACTAGAGTCTGCATCAGCTGGTACGGTGAAAGAACATTATTGACTTAGTTCGATGAATTTATAGCATTTTTCAAACAATTAAGGTACCTGCAACTTCTATTTAAATAGTAATAAACTAGTAACTTTTGAGATTAACCCTCTAACAATAAACGTTAAGAAAGTTGAGGTACAAACTTACTTGTCAGCAGTTTGCAAGTGATTGGGGGTAAATGCTGTTTTCTGTGTTTCTGGTGACATTTTGACCTTAGATCTGTTTTTGATGCAACTTAAGCAACTTAAGTAGTAAGGGTAGTTATCAAACGATTTTTAGGGTACTATATCCCTATAATCGTCACTAATATGATAACTTTTGATATCACCCGTTGTTAAATCTTTTTTTAATATTCATCTCTTATAACTACTGACTTTTATTTACTTTTAACACTTTAATTAATAAAAAAGGAGTTTAAAATACTTAAAACATAATACCCACATACCTACATACATACCGGTCAAAATCATAACCCATCTTTTTGCTTAGCCGTAGTTGAGTGATAAATATGCTACAAAATTTAAAACCAACACAGTACAAAAAAATACCGTTCATATAGCGCCTAATTCACTAAGGGTTTTTTGGTTCGCTATGATGCGATGCCAGACGGTCCAATGTAGTATAACCGAGAGTTATTATACTCAGCTAACACGAACTATAATAACATAGTAATAACAAAGCTAGGATTTCTAGCTGAGACGTCATATAGTTCGGAACAGTATACTATCAAAGTTGTTGAAGACGTAATTCATAGCTCCAGAGTGCGCTAAGCGTTATGATGGCACAACGCAGCGTGAACACTATCCTAATTGTAGCATTATTATACCTGGAATTTCTACTGTTAATGTATTTGGTTAGGAGCTTGGTAGCACAGTGGTTTAACGCCTGGTCCTACGTTTGCAGAGCTTGAGCAACTTTCGCAAGGGTCGGAAAGGGGTGGGTTACCAAAAATCTTATATTTCGACTTCCTCCGTGCTTCAGAAGACACGTTAAGCCGATCTTGACTGCATTTGCAGTCATTAACACCCACTGATCCGCATTGAGCCTGCGTGGTGGGTTATGGCCAATCCTCCTTTTCCGCCCATAAGGAAGGCCTGTGCCCCAGCAGTGAAGATATTAAAAAATAGCTGATATCAAATGTATTTACCTGCTTTTATAGCCGCAATTTGCTTATTACACAAAAAAAAAGTTTTTGCTTTGGCAGGCACTAAACATTTGATTTATGAAAATATCAATTTGGTTACTTAAGCAGGAATAAAGAAAAACAACATGTTTGAATTACAAACAAGGAAACATCAAACCAAAAATCACACAAATGTTAAATATTTTCAAATATACTTGAAAAATAAGTAACTCTAAATACAATGTCACAAATCAAACGCTTTTATGAAATTACCTTTTCAACATACGGCCAAAAAAATTTTTCATGCAGGCAAATCTCTCGTGAACCGTTATAAGGGCCAATACCCACCGTACCGTAAGAAAGGTAAGGCTTTTTTTATTTTTTCAGGTTCTTTACCCAACATTTTGTGTCATAAAGCGTATCAGATTTCCTTATATTGTTATACTTGTGCCCTGAAATGATGGCTCTTAAGGTAAAAAGGTTGAAAATTATTAGCTTTAATTTAGCTTTTTTTTTAGCTAAAAATTAGATAACCAGCTATCGCCTGCGACTTTGTCAAAGTGGATTTTGTTCAAATCTTTATCTCCTATTTCACTCCCTTAGGCCTTGGTCTCTTACTTTATCTTATATGCGACAATTGACGTCAGCGTAAACATTTTATACGCTGACACGTCAGCGATAGAGAGACCCAACAGTACATTTCTATGAGGGAGATTACATGATCAGTCTGGCGGCAGTCCATTCCATCAGAATAGCACTAATTTGTACAAAACTGATGAAATGGACCGGTGCTAGACTGATTATGTCATCTCCTTGTATAGTAAGCATTGTAACATTGACGCCGTAAGCGTTCGAACGGCGTAAATAAAAGATCAAAGCCTTAGATATTATCACGACAAAAAGTAAATTAGGTCTTTCCCCGTTGTCCAATCTACGAGTAAAATAAAAATTATTGGTAGAGAATACCTCAACATTAAGTCCGATAGTAACTATGTCTTTAAATTAAAGTACCTACGTTTGTATTTCACCCAAAGCGCTGAAAACTAATTCCGACGAATTTCGGCTTTGAAAAAGGGCCACTTAATTTCTCAACGTTTCTACACAACAGAGACCTAATATTTTTCAAAATTCCGTCCACTGAGCAAATCACTACGTTTTATTCCATCCGTGAAAATGCACAAGCAAAAGCTAGTAAAATGTAAGCTATTGTAAAACTATTACCAGCTAAGTCCAAAACTATACTCGCAACTTTGACTCAGACATCTATTGCGCTCCATAACGAAACGTTTTACAGCCAATAAAAGGCAACTAACTCCTATGAATCAGATAGCGGGTTTTATTGGAAGTGTGCATTATGCAATAATTCAAGTGGGAATGTTTGTAACTTGCACAGCGACTGCAGTCTCCAGGATAACTTACCAAGTTTACCTTTGGCTTACTTAAACTTGAGAGTTGGCTGTTACATAATTTTGGAACGCCGCGCCGCACCGTCTCGTCATGCTGTTTTCGACACTTTTGAGAAGAGCAAAATGAAGAAAATTTAGTGACCTCATAGTTAAGAAAAAATGAAGTGTAGTAAAGCTCAGCTGAAGTGGCAGAGGGCTGGACACATAGCGAGAAGAATCGATGACCGTTGGGGCGGAAAGGTTGTGGAATGGCGACCGCGCACAGGACGACGCTCCGTGGGTGGCCTACCCACCAGATCGTCGGTCCCCCGCCAAGGTGGACCGACGATCTGGTGAAGGTTGTGGGAAGCCGCTGGATGCGGGCAGCGCAGCACAGGACCGATCGTCGTGGAGATCCTTGATATGCTGATATGATGATGATGGAAAATTTATGTTTTTATGTAAGTGATTCATTAAAAATTATAGCATAAGTTATTGTCTTGATTAACTCAGTGAATAAATAATAAAAATTAAAAGAATTTTTTAATAGATAACTTTTAACGACAGATCTTTTTAATAGACGTAAGTTTATTAATATTGTCACTTATACCAAAATGACTGATATTTACTTGGCACGAAGTTATTATATTAAGGAGAAATAACGTTTTATAACCCCTAACCTATGGCATACACCAGCTTGACTCAAATACTTACTTTGCCTTTTTTCTACTTTGTCCAAATCACACAATATCCAAATTCAAGAAAATATTTTTTAGTATGAAAGAAGATAATGTCATTTCATATTTTCAATTTCTTCAATGAAACAAACCATAGTGTAATATATAGCAACCTATACAAATAAAAACAGAACAGCAACAGAACGATCTAAAAGCAGTAAAACAATTGGCGAGCAATGAATAAATGCGATAGCCAGTTCGAGTGAGAACCTGCATTTGCCATTATTCAGCCGCGCAATGTAAGTGGAAGTAACTTTCGAACTACCACTGTCTGCAGCTTGCAGAGTTTATGTTCCAGTGACTTACCAGGAACCACGCCAGGAATGGAGCAATTTACTTACTTCATTTAAAATTTTATAAGTGGAAAATATTTATGTCCCCGTCTGATAAGTTTCTTTCGTGTGGTAGGGTAAAAAAGTTTGCTGTTCACTGCGTATTGGCAAATTGTGCATAAACATGATAAAATAGAAAAAGAGGTCGGCACAGCCCCTCTAGCATGACTACCGAAACACGATATATCGCGTGATGTAGCGTTTTATAGACACTCAACTGTCAAAATCCATTGTTTTTTGAAAACGAAATAAAATGGTATGCTGATCATATCGCGTTTCAGTGGTCGTGATGGAGAGGCTGTGCCGAGACGTAAGTAAATTTACTCATGTGGTGACAATATGAAAAAAGTAGCAGCCGGGACCAACGGGCTTAACGTGCCTTCCGAAGCACGGAGGAGCTCGAGATAATAATGTTTTGGTCACCCATCCCATGACCGACTTTTGCGAAAGTTGCTTAACCTTCGCAATCGTTAGGCTAGGTGCTAAACCACTTCGCCATCCGAATCCAGCTCCTCGAATGAGTATATTTTAAATATTTTTTGAGGGTAAGAAGTGTAACCAACCTGTATTTCACATGTTTCATAAACTTGTGATAAGAAGTTTTCATTGTATTTTTGAGATAATGGAGGTTTCATATTTTATCTCTATATCAATATTTTTTTAATACTCAGCCCCCAGAAGATCACATACTTTTATTTGATTCACCTATTAACTAATCTAGCTTGAGTTAAATTCGTCTACTTTTTTACTTTTACCGCTAACGTTCTAAGCGGCGGTATTTCACCATCACCCTTTAATACTGAATCCGAGCCCTTTCATCTGCTAAAATGAGTCTGAAGCAACAAACGCACGCATAAATCAAACATCTCGGACAACTCTCCGTTTGCATTTAAAAGTGGCTCATCATAATCTATTTCTGTTTTTGGTTTGACGAGAGAAATGCGTCATCCGGCTATGATAACTGCTCTATATGACTAACTGTTCATATTATCATATTAGGGTCGAGTAAAATTGAATTAATTAGTATCTAATGGATCAAAATGATACAAATAATAATAATGACACCTAATGAATCTAATAATATTCGCTATGAACTTGACAAAAGTTATTTTTTCAGTAAAGTTTTGACAAAATCTTTCACTTTGCATCAAAACTTCACTGAAAAAGTCTTAAGTTCATAGAGAAAGTGATATGAAATATTTAACTTATATTTGGTCCAAACAAATATTATCCTTACCTTCTTATCCGTACTAATATTATAAATGCGAAAGTCCATTTGTTTGTTTGTTACGCCTTCACGACAATTTTGCACACACGTTATCAGGGGCACAGAGAAGGACATTTATCCTGAAAAAGGTAGTGTTACAGAGGGATAGAGAAATAGCTGTCCACGCATACGAAGTCGCGGGCGGCCGCTAGTCTTAAATAAAATGCCATTGAGTGGGAAGATGTAGTTTTTTTGGTATGATGTAAGTTTATTAATTTATTTCCCAAACTCTCGGCACTTTTCGGGGGTTGTGTTTACGGGGTACTAATATTTTTTTAAATTATCTTAGCGTATTTAACTTAAAAAGTCACATTTTCTAGTTCGATAGTCACATTGGCCAAAAATTCGGCCACAAAAGTAACAAAAACTTTATTTGCAACAAAAATATTACAACCAGAAATACAAAACGAATAGCGAACGCGGCAACAATTTCCTCGCACAACCGAGTTAATCCTTATTCTCATTTCCATCTCGGTCAAGTTATTCGAAGTAGTAATAAAGAAATAAGATACTCGGCATTCTTCCCGCATACACCATTATCCAGGCTACGGCGAAAACAAATTTCCTCGCGACTTGAAGTCGAGAGAAGTTTAAAACCCGCAAAATGGTCGGCTAAATCCTACGGAACACTATCAGGGACATAATGTTCTGCGACGTGATCCATTAAGGGAGTAAATAGCAGTTTTTTTGGAATAAATTGGGAGTGAAGCGTGAACAAGGATTTGCGTTGCGATTTGCGTGAGCTCTGGCGTGATTAAAGGGTGCTTTTCATTTCAGTTTACCTAGCTAGTTGGTATGTTCAAATTAAGTGGTTTTAGTTCGGTGTGGGCATTAGCCATTGATTGATGAATGCCTTGTAAGCCCTGCATTAGAAGACTTGTGAGGAATCAGTAAGATGTTTACTCCTTTTGTATCCCTACAACTGAGATTAATAAGATAAGTACATAATATACTTCTCAAGCTTATGCACTCACTAGACATGAAATAAAACACTTTTTAACGGATTGAAAGTACCTACTTTGGTATTAGTTGGTAGTTGGTTTGATTTTTGATTTTCCCGACGTTTCGGCACCTTTGCAGCTGCCGTGGTCACGGGGGACTGAAGCTGCTCGTGAACCTACCCTCAAGCGATGAATTTTTAAAAACTTTCAGATATTGATATTTAACAAAAAAACTGTTTTAAGTTAATTTATAATTTAATTTTGTGAATTAATTGATGCTGAAAAGAAAGAATCTACTGAAACTAGCACCATTTCACTAAATTGGGAGGCCCCTCCAAGAAAGAAATGGCGAAAGAAAAATTGGAGAGAAAAGCCAACCTCCGTCTTTTATATTTACTCATTTAGTAAAAGGAACTAACCGTATCATTAGATTTTGCAGTGTGTGTTTGGGGCTTTAGCTTAAGAATGATGGGGTCCCAAGCTGGTAGAATTTTCCAACCATCTTGGTCCGGTTTCAATAAAACCGCGCTCGTATCTCTTAATAAGTGTTTTATTTCAAAAGTACATTATGATACGATTTAACTCAGAAGTAAGAAGTTTATTTATTACTTACGAATTAGATTGTCGATGTTTACAGAACACAAATAAATAATGTAATTTTCATAGTGTTATTGTGATCCATTTTCAATTTGGAGGTGAAGAAAATACAATCACAAGAAATAAACTAACCTCTTTGTAAAATCTTAAATCCATCGTTACCTATTCATCTCGACTCAAATATGCAAAGCTTATGTAAAAAATATAAATGAAATCTCTAAACCTATATCTGTCAAAAGTACTTGATGATTGAGCCGGGTCGCGTAAAATACGCTCGAAGTGAATTTAACCGAGCGATCAAATGCGAGCGCGAAATTTTTTACGTCGAAAACAAAAAGTCGAAAATGTATTCATCAGCGAAACGTTCGGACAGATTACCATTTGTTTTCCTGCTGCAGCGTTTTCGAACTTGAATACAATGCCGAAAATTATTTTTTCGACATTCAACGTAGTGAATGCAGTAAACTGGATAAAGTTTCGGATTCTAAACTGAGTTGGCTTGCTAGTTGGTACTTTTGTAAAGAACAGTCTTTGTAACAACTATTTTTAGACGACTACACAAAAAAAGAAAAGTGTATTGTGTTCAGGGTTCAGGGTACTTTTAAAAAACCTCTTTCAAAAACTTTAAAAGAACAAGCTCTATAAAAAGCAAGAAATAATGTTTAAATCGATTAATTAAAACACGTCTATTGAAGTCGGGTGGAGTTGGAAGTAATTTTTTTTTACTTATTGTATTGTTTATATCAAAAGCCCCACCCGACTTTAATAGACGTGTTTTAATTTAATTTTAATTAATCGATTTGAACTTTATTTCTTGATTTTTATAGAGCTGTTTTTTAAGGTATTTGAAGAAGGTTTTGCTTTTTTAAAAAAGCTTTTTTGTTTTAACCTTTTTTTGGTAAGCGAAGATTTTATAAAATAAAACGTTATAATGTTTCACATTTTTCAATGGTAAACCCCGAGTAACTCAATTTTCACAGGGAGTTCCGTTGGGCTTTCGCAGTTCAACTCTAGTCCAGAACGTCCTTGACAATAGATAGGTAGGTACTTAATTTGTTTTTGATTGTCATAAACCTACCAATTTTTCAATCACTGTACAGTTCCTATTAGTTTTGAGGATTTCACACGTGTATCTTCAAAATCCAAAGTCCAACACCAATGAAATTAATATGGTATCATTCGTAAGGTGTCTTCTTGCAAACAAAAAAAGAATCATCTAAATCGGTTCATAAACAAAAAAGAAATGGTTGAAAATCCGTCTGAATTCATAAAAAATTGTAACGAAAACGACAGAATTTTCAAGATTACTTGAAAACTACTGAAACGATTTCAAAATTTGGGACCAACTTGGGAAGAAGCCTGATGTTAACGTTTGAATCATTTCAATCGGTTCAGCCGTGTTCGAGTAATCGGTGTACATACTATGGGCAACAGCGACGCTTGACCAGTTTGCAACAAAATTCGTGTGCGCGCGTATCGCCCCTACACGAACTAAACGTATGGTTGTGACGGCGCGGCGTGCAAGCGATTTTGACCTTAGCAGTGGTTAAGCGTCGCTGTTGCCCATGGTACATATAAAAAAAATGTACGCGACGAATAGATAACCAGTCTCTTTTTCAAATTTTTGAAGTCGGTTAAGCGAAAATTTTTCTATGTCTATGGTTAAAAACATAAATAAACACGACTGTCCTGCCAAAAACGAACTAAAAAGTCAAATAATCAAAGAGGTCCCCCGACTATCGTACTACTCTGAATGTTTGGATGTTTTAACAATTATTACTTAATTATACAAAACCGGCTAAATTGATTGAGGTAGAAGTTGGTTAAAAATTTGGCCCACAGATAGACTTAATTAATTACCTTGATTAAAACATAGCATACTTTTAAAGGTTCCCTTTGCAATTTTCGAATGTCCACGCGGATGAATTTGTTAGTGAAAGCTAGTCTATAAATCGCATAGATATTTGGAGCTTTTAAAAGGTCTACATGCTGTGTCACTACAAATACATTAAAGCGAGTCCCCTCACCTAAGTAACTCCAAGTACCTAAAGTGTTATGGCTTTCGGGTTTCCATAAACGTACGCTGAACAGCAAAAGTGCTATTTTATGTTGATTTTTCTCTTAGACACCCTTAAGAAAGTTCTGCGCGATGATGGGTTAAAATGCAAGGGAGTTGTTATAGGTTTTGAGACTTTAAGTGCACTTTTGTTTTTTTATGAGTTTTGTCATTCTATTATATCACTTGTATTCTAAAAAGTGTACATTTTTTTTTATTATTTGTTAAAATGATGATGAATTATGAATTCAATGAAGATGACAATATACAGCCGTGTCCTGGTTATTTAAGGTTCACACAACAGTTTCTTGACTCAAGAATAATTTTCGTTTAAGCAAATTGAAAATCACCTTCAGAAACCTTTTAATTTATTGTGAAAAAAAGTTTTACGTTAAAGTTATCCACAAGTGGATAAAAGAAAAATTAAGTTTTTCCAAAAAATATATCACTTTCTCAAAAAATGTTTTCATTTCGAATGTACCTTTTTATGTTTAAACTCTCCACCCACGCTTTTACTACCTCCAAAAGGTTAAGTTTTTGACTCTCCTTGTTGCCGTAGGTAGGAAAGCAGCCAAAACCCAAACTTACTGAAAAATCAAGATTTCTTAACAACAAAACACAGGAAAGAAACTTCAAATGAAATCGGACTGAAAAACACATTCTTAAAGAACTAAAAAAGTTTCAAAACTGATTCAGATTAAAATAAACTGTTATTAATCGTTAATAATGCAAAAGTTTGATCGACAAAAATCTGTTGACAAAAAAGACATTATTACCAAAATAAGGAAGTGCAAAAGTGCGTAATCAAATGCATGCCTTTTATTTTGTTTGCAAGAGATAAGTATTTATATTTAAAGCTAAAGCTGATTTTTTTACATACAAAAGGTAAACGTTTTCAGGCTTAATGCATTTTATTAGAAAGTTGGAAAATGTTTCTCGGATTGTACGATGCAGCTGGATGCAGTTAGTTTTAATGCAGCATTTTAGACTAGAACAGTTAAGTAGTTTTTTTTGTAGCATGTGTTTCTTCCATAATTATTAATTTACACTTATAAAATAATGCTATGCTACGACGCCTACGACATCAGTGACAAGGATTTGTTATTTGTCACTACTATTATTTTAATGCTTGTGCATAAGTACCTTTTCTTTTCATATTTTATTTATAATTTTGACATAGGTAATTTTGATTTGCTTATCAAACCTAAAATCGCAAAATTAAATTTTGTAAAACACATTTAGCATAATGACGAATATTAGTTGTCACAAAAATTGTTTTCCAAAAGTTTTTTTATATTTTCATTGATTTATTGTTCATTTTAATTGAATTCAAGGCTAGATTGTTACTGAAGTAGTGTGATAGCACAAGAATCGCCGTATTAAGTTTAATTCCACCGTTCCATACAACATGGCTTCAACATGGTTAATAATTAGGAACAAAGAAAAATTTAACAAAAAAACCTTATTATGAAAGTAGTCGATTCAGGTATTCTCTCTGTAATCCCTAACCTAATTTCAGGAGGTTACGGAAAAGGCGTTTGTGTCTTGCTCCGAGATCCCCATCTGCCGTTTCAAATTTGGTCGAGATAACTGCAAATCATTTTAGTTTGAGATTAATTTTTGAACATTGAGTAACTTGTCTATTGAAATTTATTTATTATATTTATTAATTAAGTTAGAAAAAAATTGTCTGGAAATAAACTCGAAGTCAGAAAAATAGCGCCCTTTAAAAATATACTTCAAAGTAAGTACTTACTTTTAATCCTACCTATCTAATTAATAGTTAGTGTTTTTGTATACTTCTTCCCCTTTTTATATAGCCAACAGTCTTTCGAAACTATTGGAATATTGGAACACAAACGGAATTGATGCCTGATATTCAGTTTTGAGCAACATTACACTGCCGTATGTTTTGCAATATTACAAATTTCACTTGAACATTATGAGCAATAGTATCCACCTTGGGTTTTCCGTTTCTCAATTCAGTTGTTGATGTGTGTTCGTTCCAAAGTCTTGATAGCAAATTTACCCACATTTGCTTGAGTTGACCACTATTTACACCATTATATGGTCGCAATGGCAAGTAATTACGTGTTAAGTGTTTAATTCTGGTAACTGGTATGTTTATTAAATCAATTATTAATTAATAGCTCATTAAATTTACTTTCAATAGATGTCAATATTCAATTAATAAAACCTGTGCTAGCAGTAGCAGATAGCCCAGCCTAATATATATTTTCGAGGAGGTGCGACTTTTCTGACGATGAGTGTAGCTCGCTGTCTTTGCCAAAATCAACAAATTAGTCGATTTCGGCAATGTAAAAAATATTTAAGCATATTTTTCACCATCATTATTTTAACCATTATTTTAGTTAAAAAACGCAAAAAGTATATTGAGAAAAGCCCGCAAATGTAAAGGAGCTGACCTGAAAATGCTAAGTCGCCGGAGCTTACTGGAATAGAAAAAATATCACATTATTTCAATGTGAACAAATCAGCGAACTAAAATCTATGGAATAAGCATTCCGCTCAAAAAATACCACCCCACAAAAATAAAAATGCTGGCATTTGTTATTCAGAACTTGCTTATTAGCAACTATAAGGCTGCGTTCAGACGATAACGCACGACCCAACCTCAACCCAAACTCAAATCAAACTCAACTCAAACGCAGCCCACTCCTTAAAATACATCTCTTACAATTTTGAGTCTTATGACACATAAATAAGCTCTTTTATATTTTGTCGATGCAACTGCATACTCCCCGCGCTCAACCCGAACTCAACTCAAACTCAACCCGTGCACAACCCAAACTCAAATCAAACTCAATCCGAACTCAAACCGAACTCACTTCAAACTCACATGGACATTACACAGGACCTTATTAAAGTGTCATAAGACTCAAAATTGTAAGCGATGTATTTCATGGTGGGCTGTGTTTGAGGTGAGTTTGAGTTGAGCTCGGGTTGAGGTCGGGTCGTGTGTTATCGTTTGAACGCAGCCTAATACTTGAACGAAAACAGATTTAATACATAAGATACGTTATCTCTGCATCTTTTTGCTTACTTTGCGTCTTTACGCCATTTGACTACATAGGACGTCGTTTCTAATAAATTCATTCTTTTCTTTAAAATATAAAATACAACGCTAACGTCTATCACCGAGTACGTGGCTGGCCCGACTAAATGCTGTGCGCGTTGTAATTTTTTTAGCCCCGTGGTACAGCTCGCGCAACATAACTTGAACCAAACCATAGACAATGACGCTTGCGTAGTAGCAATTTTCAGTACAAAAATTGTAGTGGTACAAAAAATTGGGTCAAGTTATGTTGCGCGAGCTGTACTATTTTTAAGCAATCTTTTTTTGCAATTACACTTCCATAGATTTTAGTTCGCTGGGACAAATGCACAGAGTTGGGCGGTAACAGACCGCGAGTGCAAGAGAGCTGACCTAGCGCCCCCTCAAACAGTTCATTCGTCGTTTCTGCTTTACCGGAATCGCTGTTCCATTCCCAACCGATTCGTCGAGAATGATTTAAGGCAAGCCTTTTTGAAACTTATCGAGCTGAAGTTTTTATGATTTGTGGTAATGGAACATGCAATTGGTTTTAAGGTGTTGTGAATATGTAGATGCGGTTAAAGCTACAAGCAGTAAAGACACAGAATAGATATAAGTACTACCGCACAGAAAGGAAACTCTCCGCCCCACCCACAATCAATTTCCTCACCCCACCGCGGGAGTTCGTGTGCCGAATCGTGTGCTCATTCAATAGCCTCAGACTTCACGCACACAGTGGCGCGTGTGCAAAAACGTCACTGTGCATCGTTTGTAGGTAGTTGAAACGCGGCGTTTGTATGGAGTGCCCGGGGTGAGGTTAATGTTAATTAGCTTAGTTTATAGCTACCATATCAACAAACATGTTCACAGATTTTTTATATGATAGATAGACAAGCATTTGCCCGCTATCACGCGATAGTACGCGCTTGCCTAGAAGATACCTTTTTACCATCGCCACTCTAAAAAGTGCGTTTAATTCAACGATAAGAGTGAATAATAAGCGATTTTATTCACCGAGTGAATAAAAATAATTTGAATTTGGAACAAGTGCGCATAACATGAATTAGTACAAAAAAGTACCTATACCTACTGGCTGCTATGGAGCCATTCCATAGAGCCATAGCTACTTTGGGTTCTTTTCCATCTATTAGAGGGAGATTGAATGTTCAGTCTTGCATCATCCATTCCATCAGTCTGGTATTAGTCTGGTACGATATTCAGTCTGCAAAAATACAAAGTCTATACAGACAGACTGATGAAATGGACTGATGCCAGACTGATCATGTAATCTCTCTCATAGCGTGGTTGTTTTATGTCATTGGAAAACTTCTAATTTCACGCATGGGTCGCATGGGTCGGTCATGGGATGGGTGACCAAAAATATATTATCCCGAGCTACTCCGTACCTTGGAAGGCACGTCAAGCCGTTGGTCCCGGCTGCATTTGCAGTTGTTAACACCCATCAATCCGCATTGGGCCCGCGTGGTGGGTTATGGCCCATCCTCCCACCCATGAAGAAGGCCTGTGCCCCAGCAGTGGGGACATTAAAAATAGCTGATGGTCATCTATAAATACTAAGTAATACTGCTAGGTAGGTACCTATTTGTTTTCTCGCAGTCAATGGTAAAAAGTAGAGTACACAACTTGTGAATAAAAAATTTCATCTCGGTTCTTTGTATCCCTCGAACTAAATTCCCTTTTTATTCACTTGTCGTATAATCTACTATTTCACTCTAGTGATTTGAAGGCCCCCAGATTGTACCTACCTATAAGGGAAAAACAGACTCAGGCAAGGAGAGATAAATATAATATACCTACGTACTGGCCACCCGCGATTTCATCTGCGTGTACAGGTTATTTATCTAGCCCTCGAAAACAGTTTTTTTTTTCTGAATGAAAGGTACCCTATGTCCTTTTCTGTAACCCTGACAATGGGTACATACAAAATTTCATGACGATTGTTTGAGTAATTAAGACGTGAAGGCGTAATAATACGTCTACACAGGCTGTTTATGCATGAACAAAAAATGAGAAAACCATTTCTTCGGACCGTCAAACTAAACAACTCTTATTATGGGTGCAACTCTGAAATCACGAAAAAAATCAGCTGTTTATGAACTTTTATATAAAACAGCAGATTTCTTTCGCGATCTTAGAGTGGGTCATGTAGAAAAATTTGTTCAGTTTGATGGTCCGAAGAAATGGTTTTCCCATTTTTAGTTCATTTATTAACACGTTGTATAATAATATTATTTTAGTACATGTATGAGGCCAAACATAGCATCAAAAAACGACAACCTAGTACTTAGATTACAAAATAAAATAATTAAATCGGACACAAAATCCCAGAGCTTTTTCTGCATAACGTTTTGCGAGTAGGTATTAACTTTTATAATAATTACAAAGTGTCCGCAATAAGCTTATGTATGTTTAAATCAAGATAACAAATGAAACACGCCACGCAAACGATGGTGAAAATTACGCTTAAGCTTTCTCAAACAGAAAGTTCATTTGTGCGAATTCCAGGCGCTTATATTTTGTCTGATTAAGATAAATGATCGCAACATTAGGTTTCGACTATTAACTATGAAATGATTTGCACTTGAAATAGGAAAAATGTTTTGAAAAGGTTAGAATAAGCCGTTAGGTTTTTATTCATGAAAAAATAAAACTCAAACAAAAGAAGGACGTTTATCAATGCTTTCGAGAATCCTAAAACAAACTAAGGCTCAGTTGCACCACCTTACTTTAACACAATAAGTTTGAGTTGCACCAAAACGCTGTCAAAGTTAATGTTATCGTCAAATGATAATGCTACCTATTTGTCACGTCAAACTTTTCAAAGGACACCATGCTGGCTGGCAACCTCTTTTTTGGCTAACTTGTGCTTAACCGGTACTTTAACAAGCTTGTTATCGTTAAAGTTAGGTGGTGCAACTGAGCCTAAGATGTCATTAAGGCCGCGTACACCACGCACGTTAGGTGGCTTGCTTTACGCCCAGCGCCTAAATATGTATTAGCGGGTGACTAGCCTAGCGAGGCGCCAAGGCCGCCAAGCGCGCAGTGCGGCCGTTTGCGAACTTTCTTTTTTTTTCTTATCTTTCGTGGACGTTCCTTTTACTTCGATACATATCTAGGCGCTAATCGCTAAGTAAGCCACCTGTCGGTGCGTACGTAGCCTAAGACATAATTTAATTATGTTAATTTGAAATAGAATCAAAAGACATACTTTGTAAGAGAATTCTACTTTTTTATCAGTTTCGAAAAAAGGGTTTGACAATTCTGCATAACGAACCTGCCCAAATAAATTCACGAGAATCGGTTGAGAAATGCGATCTGTAGAGGAGAACAGATCGACAGCGAGACAGCCAAAATGCAGAAGGACTTAGGTACGGAAGCATTTTTGCCCAAGCAGAAGCAGAGACGCTTCGCTCGCGCTTTGCGCTCACGTGTCAATTAATCCTTTTAACCCAATAATTTTCTCCTTCAAAGAATAACGTAGTCGTAGGTACCTACTTGAAGGAAGTTTATAGTAATCGAGTTCATTTGTTTTTATTTTACTCGTATTTTATATTGTTTGCACATATTATTAACACTTATCTTCTGCTGGTACTTCTAGTTAGACTTTATTTTATTATTTTCAATATATTTCAACATCAGATAATAAAGTCACCTATTATAGGGTACTACACTACCTACAATTTAAAATGTGACCTTTGTTTTAGCTTCGTTAGAACACGAGGCGATCCATATGGTATCGCCTATGGAACTAAATTTTTTTATTGTTAATTTTGCTTTTTTGATTTCCTGACATTTTTGCCCGTATATGTACAATTTTGGCTATTTTGAGAATCTGTTATTATAAGAATCTGATATTATGCGAATCGGCTATTTTGCGTTTCTATATTATGCCCCTAGGTTTTAAACCTCTCGTTTTGTACATTTTGCCACCTCCCTCACCTGACTTTCAGAAATGTTATACCTATTTTTATCCTGATCGAGTATTGAATTCCTGATACTCTTACGCGCTCGATATTTGATAGCATTATTATAAACGATTCCAATTTATGTACGTAGGTATTATTTATTGTTGCATTGTTTCCAACAAGATTCTAATTTTTGGTTCATCCAAATCGATTTGACAATAATTTTTTGTTGAATTAATGAATTATACAATTTATGGTTCACCATAATAAAAACATACAAGGACAGTAGAATAAGTGGAACAGATTCTCCTAGGCAACCATTAATTTACACTGAACAGAAAAATGATGGTTTAAAAAAAGGACTTAAAAACGTTCATTCTGTCCTGTAACTTTGTACATTATAATTCCTTAGTAAATACAAACGTATATTTACGTTTGTAAAACAATACGTTCCCCGTTACCACGAAAATGTGTGCAAATGGGTGTTTTTAGGCTAAAACTCAGCGAAAGCGAGAATTGGTTGAGTGATAAATTACGCCCGACGTATATTGACGTAACCCACGCTTCACCTGCAAATGTAATCTTTCAGGTAATATCGTTGGAGATAGCAATTATGTGAGCTTATATTATACTAGCTTCTGTCCACGTCTCCGTCCGCGCAAACATTAAAAAAATACAAAATACAAAATATTTATTTCATTATAAGTGGTTGGAGCTAACCTTTTAAGCAAAAGTTTGCTTGTGTTAGGCAGCACCGCTCTTCCATAGCTTGGGTTACAATAGACTACTTTAAACTGCAAATGGTCACAACCAATATTTAAGTTTTTATTATGGATACTTTATGAAATACAATATACTATAAAAATTAAGCAAAAGAATACTTTAAAACTATGATAAATTATACCTGCTATTTATTTATGTACGAATTTTACAAATGATTATAAATGCGCCTTATTGTTATATGTGTGTGTTAGTGTGTGTGCGTGTGTGTGTGTGTGTGAGTGTGCGTGTATAGTGCGTGAGTGAGTCTGTGCGTGTGTTAACTTATAATAATCAATTCTATTTCAGAGTAATTTTTAGTTTTTAGCCATTTAATAAGCGAAATTTTGCAATTTGCGTAAGTCATTTCATAAATATTTAATTCCTTATTAATTTTATTATATAAGACAGCAGCTCTCGTGTCATATTGCCGTTTCGCAAAAACTGACTTAACTGGCTTTTGTTGTACAACATCACGTTTTCTTCTAGTGTTATTTGCAATATGTTGGTAAGGGAGCGATTTGTGTTTGCTTAGTACTGTGTTCAAAATATATAATTTTCTGACAGATAACAAATCAGTAGAGGAGTAGAGTAAGTCTGTTGAAAAGTCACGTGGTTTAAAATACATCACTTTCAATAATGATCTCTGAGCTCTCTCTAAGTCTATAAATCTAGTTTTGTTTGCCCCACCCCACACAGTTAAGCAGTACGATAAAACAGATTGCGCTAGTGATATATATGTTAGGCGCAAGAGGTGTTCAGAGGCCACATGCCGTAATGTTTTAAACGTCCATATAAGTTTCCTTGTTCCATTCATAAGAAGTTCAATGTGACAATGCCATGACAATCGCTGATCAAGCATAACGCCCAGGTATTTTGTACTGGTTACTTTTATAAGTTCAGTACATGAGCAAGACATATTATCAAGGTTATCATCGCACTGGTGGACGACTATTCTAAAATCAAGCGAGGGTTGGCTGTTATTTGGTGAAACAAATGTAGTTACTTTTTGAACATTTAGTGACAAAAGATGTGTATTCAGCCAAGTAGCAATACGAGCCAGTCCCGCTTCAGCACGTGATTTTAAATTTTCCCAGTCCCTAGCTGCAAAAACAATAGCTGTGTCGTCCGCATACGAAAATATGCGACCTCCATCTACCTGCATATTACACAGTTCGTTTATATATACAAGAAATAAAGTAGGGCCCAGTACACTGCCTTGAGGCACTCCATAATTAACGGTACATTCAGAACTCAGTGCTGACCCTACCCCCACTCGCGAATTACGGTCAGTTAAGTAGCTTTCTAGCAGTTTGAGTGGACCTCCTCTAATGCCTACGTCATGGAGATTACGCAGAAGAATTGGTATGGACACCGTATCGAAGGCTTTTTTTAAATCAAGAAAAACCACCAAACACTTATTTCCAGCATCAACATTTTCAACAATAGAGGAGGTCAGAGCTAAGACAGCATCCTCAGTAGACAAGTTCGTCCGAAATCCGTATTGTGATGAAGAAAAGATATTATACTTAGTGAAAAAATTTACCAACCGGATGTTTATTAGCTTTTCAAGAATCTTTGCTAACACAGATATTACAGATGTCAGTCGAAAATTAGACGGATCTGATTTGTCTCCACTTTTGTGCACAGGTGTAATAATTGTTTGCTTCAGTGCTACTGGAAAGATTCCGCTCTCAAAACACTGATTAGTGAGATGAACTAGAATTGTTATAATCACTTTGTATGCCATCTTTAAAAAGCGTGTCGGTATTTTATCCCACCCAGGAGCACTGTCAGACTTCATAGACATAAGAACGGAGTAAACCTCTTCAGGGCCAGTGTTTATGAGTGCAAATGACATTCGAAAATCAATACCTTTGACCAAGATAAAATGTATTCTATATTTTAATCCAGCCATAGCATGACCATCAAAACGCAATGCGATATAGCGATAACCACAGAACAAAGAAACCCCCCCCCCCCCCCCCCCCCCCAACGTTTTGTATCACGCGATATACAGGGTGTCCCAAAACTTTGCCACATGGAGGGAAAGTACCTTAAATATTGAAGATAGAAAATTTTATTGAAAGAAGACTTCATTTTGTTTTTAAAAAGAAACGGAACTGCATTCAAAGTTTTCTTTTAAACCGCATAAGATTCCATACAAATTGATACAATCCGTAATAATTAAAATTCAAATGTGAAATTTCATGGTCTTCCTTTTGTTTAAGATGCTGTGTTACTTAAGAAAAAAATATCCTTATAAGTAACCCTTTCGATTGGTCTCGTAAAAAGTTATATTTATTTTTTATTGTAGCTTCGATTCCTGGTTAAGGCAGGCGATTTTTCAAAAATATTTGAATGCAGTTCCAATTATTTTTAAAAACAAAATGAAGGCTTATTTCAGTACAATTTCCCATCTTCAATATTTAAGGTACTTTCCCTCCGTGTGGCAAAGTTTTGGGACATCCTGTATATCGTGTTTCGGTGGTCATGCTAAGGGCAGGTTAGCTATCGAAACATATAAACGTGCAAACTTTCACATTTTGTATAAACATTCGTACGTGCATACATTTTCCACGAAATATGACGTATGCTTAATAGCGATCGAAAAAAGTACAAAGAAAAACAGTTTGACGTCAATATTATAAAAGTAATGAAAGAAACTAACTCAAGAGTCTATCTTCCGACAAAACCTTTTAGTTCTATAAAAAGGTTAGAAAAATATAGTGGACTTGAAATATTTCTATTTTGACTTGTTTCTTTGTTATTTCAACTTCATTACGTTGCTTAGCTGTAACACGAATTTTTTATTTGTTGTTCTAAGGAATACATAGGTTAAGTCTCTTATTAGCGTCACAGGAAAAACATGCTCTAAGGATAATGTTTATAGATAATGTATTTGAAAAACAGAAGAAAATAAGCTTCTTATTAATATCATATTTATAAGCTGATAATGGAATTAGTGTAAAACATACAAGCAAAAAAATACTCTTACAATGGAAATAAAATGTCGTATAAGTTGATCATCAAAGGAAGAATTACTCTGATATTTTTATATTCGTATTTTCAGTGATACAAGGTTGTTTGGCTACGTTATTTGTTCGTCAAATCCATTTTCCGAGTCTTTGTGAACCACAAACCACATTTTGCACGAAGACGCAACGCGTTTAAAAACTGATTTAAAAAGTATTATGTGATAATAAACTGCAGCCGCTTGTTCGCTTGGCGACAAGCACGTAGCCACTCGCTTCTATTTTACTAGCAGGCGACATTTCCCGGCTGAGCGCGGTTTAATAAAGCGAGTGTCGCCGCATGGCGACAGCTAGCGTTCTCATTTCGAAACTCCGGCGTACTTGCGTTTTAATAATATAGAACTTGCTGCAAGCCAATGTGCACTATTTAAATACAACATTTTTAAGTTGATATAAAAATGAATTGTTAATAGAAAGGAAAACTAGACAAACTTTTGAATTGTATAAACAAATTTTGTAATCAAACATAAATAGGTACCTACAATAAAAATTCATAAATTTTTTTCAAAAGTTAAGTAACGCATTACGTTCTATTATTTTATAATCAGCGGCAGGGTAGGGTAACCAATAATTATTAGAAATCAGAATTCGTAAATCGTGAACATCAGACAAAGTTCAATATTAAAGATCACACCGAAAAAATCTTTAAAAACAGTAAATAAATTTAAGAAAGTATACCCACATATTTATTTAAACCTTACTAAACCAACCAATCGATACGTTATTCAAAAAGAAAATTAAGCACTTTTTCAAGATGGCCATTGTTTCTAAACCCCCTATTGGTATGATTATCTTTGTATATCTAAGTAGCTATCTCGTCTTTCATAAACTTAGGAAAGTGATATACTGGAGCAGTCGCTTCTCAGATTAAAATACCAACATGCTGCCGGTCGAACACAGTATAGATACAAAAAGAAGTATTTATAATTATTCATTATGAAGTAAAGAACATCTGCTTTAAATTAAAAAATATATATATATTGATCATGTTGGACTGTTTCATACACAACTCGATCAGCTGTTTGAGGATTTGTAAAAAAACGAGATTTTTTTTTGGAAACATAGTGGTTGTTGTTGTATGATGTTAGTAGTCCACAGTAAGCGAGTTTGTTGGTATTTTACAAATAACCTTGTATATAGTTAGTTAACTGTATACTTATAAATCTGAAAAACTTATAAATAAATATAAAGTCAAAAAATAACACATCATAAAAAAAATTACAATAGGATCCTGTTTGCTGAAAAAAATTCACAGATCTCGTGCCTTTCATGACCTTCTGGTACATTGAAAATGAATTTAATGAATTTAATTTTTTTATTCTTTTCTTATAGACATTAATATTTTATTGAAAGGTAACCTATTTAAGTACTATGTATAACTAAAACATCTTAATTTCTAAATAAATTAACCATAACAAAAATCAAAATCAAATGCAGCATGCGAGACTCTCGCGCCGACTTCATCATCACTCGAATGTGCGATAGCAACCCTCATGTTTACCTAGGCATCATTATCACACTTTCATTCTCAGAGATCGTTGTAAAATTTGGAATCGCAGAGTCACTAAGAAAGACGTCACTGATCGAGTTATTTCAAATCTCGAAATTGAAATGACAGCAACCCACGATATATAATATTTTGGATCTAGTAGAGGCCCTCGGCTTCGCCTCGGGCCTCAAACTAAAACCGCTCTTCTGTTCAACTTTCGCTCAAGATTCGTTTACCCGTTTCTCTACACACAAAAACTCACTACGACGCCTAGCACGTGTACTGGAGATAATAGCGTCATCTCTTTTGCTCCTACAGTTATTGCTAACACTACTTTCTCTTTCGTTTTCACATAGTAAGCGACGTCACTTACTTGAATATGGAATTATGGAGACATTTCAGTGCAGTCACACTATGGTACCGCCCCGCGCCGCCGTATTTAACGTTTTTTAAATCTTTGACTAGATCTGGAATCAGCTCTCGCTTCACGCTCTATTCACGTCATACCATCTGTTGACCTGCTAGAGCTATTATAAACAATATCAATATCAATATTATGGTTTTAATATATATCTAAATACTTTATTATTTATAAAAAATGTGGAAATAAATAAAAAATACAAAATATGAAACACTATTACAGGCTTTGAAATTTACAATTATTTAAAAACTTCAATCGTACCTACGTATTACCATTATCCCGCGCCGCGCACGTCACCCGCGGTATCCCAACATTTCGCTTCATAAAGGATAAGCTACAGCCCAGACCGTAAGAGTCAGGGACATATACTAATTTCAGTAGGTAGCCTAACTCAATGTCTCTAGGGGTTTTTTTCATTTTTTCGATATCGCTTTTCGTTTTTGAGTAAATTGTCGATTTAGTGAGAAAAGACCCCGAAAAAGTGTGTCTTTTTCTACATTTATGCGATTCTCGAAAAAAGTTTTTGACTTTTTCAAAAATTTTTTTCACCATATTGTAGCCCTTGCTAAGACGCATCTTTTGACATTTAGTACATACACGTAGACCCAAAACTCACGGGACCAGGGCAATGTCTCACTTTGGCTGAAATTGGGTACCTTACTAAAGCGATCGAAAAAACATTTTCAATGTTAAAAATGCAACTTTGAGTTTTGGAATTTTGCGATCTGATGCGAATGAACACAAAGGGGGAGCGTCCACATTGAGCTCGGCGAACGAGCATTCGCGGAACACGAGGTTCGCGAACCTAAGTGGGTACCCACCCTAAGACATCATTTGCCTAAATTAGAACTAAGTAAATAAATTACGTTAAGAAAAGATATTAAAGTTACAACCTGAATAGGACTAAACGACCAACCAAGGATTTGCCTCAAAGCTCTTCTTAGTCACAATTTATATTTTTTCGCGAAGTTGACATTTCTGACTATTTCCTCTGCCGTTACTGTACACTGTAGGCCATTGTGGACAGCAACAAAAGGAGTTTAATAAAACCGACTGAACCACAATATTGAGAAAGCTGAACGCAATATTCAATGTGCCCGCCTCCACAATAGAAAAACATTTTGCATAACGAAACGGCTTTTGTTTTATCTTTTGCCAAAATTGTCGTTAGCCGAGTGTATTGTATCATCTCTTGTATTTCAATTCTATGACAATAAGAGTTGTGATACAATACGCAACATACAATAATATTAAGCTCCTCAAATTACCTTGAAAGTATTCTTCGTTACTATAGAACAAAAGCACCTATACTTACTTACTTACTTACTTACTCCGGTGGCTCAGCGACCCAAAGTGTATCTTGGCCTCCGATACTAGAGCTCGCCATCTATCTCGATCTTTTGCTGTTTCGCGCCAGTCCCCAGCATCGAGCTCACGAAGATCGGCCTCCACCACGTCTCTCCATCGATAGCGGGGGCGTCCGACCGGGCGTCGACCAGTAGTTTGACCGAGATAGGCTCTTTTGGCGCTCCTCTCCAATCCCATTCTTTCGACGTGACCAAACCATCGGAGTCTGTGTGCCTTCGTTTCTCCAATGATATTAGGCCCAGCCAGGAGTTGTTCTACTTCAGCGTTCTTTAAGATCCTCCAGCTTCCATCAGCATCATGTTTAGGACCAAAGATTTTACGAAGGATTTTTCTTTCGGCGACCAGAAGCTTATTTTCTTCACTAAGTGTTAATGTCCAGGCCTCACTACCATACATTAAAATAGGTCTGATGACGGTCTTGTAGATCCGGATTTTGGTGTTTCTACTGAGAAGCCTGGACACCAGCACTTTGTGTAGTGCTGCGCTGCATCGTAGGGCGTTCTGTATGCGGAGGTCTATTTCCTCATGACGAGTGTTGGTGTCGGTGATTGTGCAGCCCAAGTACTTGAAGTTAGCCACTCCCTTGTATGCAATATCTCCGACATCCAGATCTTTACGTTTTTCGCGGAGGTTTCTGTAGCGTTTCATGTGGAGATATTCTGTTTTCTCGTGGCTAATCTTAAGACCTACTTTCAGAGCTTCTGCTCCTAGGGTCCTTGCAGAGTATTGCACCTCAGTACTATTTTCACCAAGCAGAGCTAGATCGTCCGCGTACCCTATCACCTTGTGCCTTCCGTTAAGTTCGATAAGTCCAACCTATAGCAAACAGTTAAACATTTTTGACGTGCGTTGTTGAATTATATCAATATTGGTAAACATTGGACGAAACGACAGATGACAAGTCCTAATTAAATGTTATAAATATATTTTAGTTCGCTGACTCTACCTGTGTTTCGCCCCAACCTGGAGCATCATCAGGCCATTCAGTGTTGGCTTACGCACGATCTAACTCTAGAGTAGTCTAATTTTATTGGTGAAGGTGCAAGGTGTGTTGCTGTCTGGCTAAATGCAGGTATTGTGCACTGATATTTTGTGGTGTGCATGTGCAATTTTTGCATGTGTTTTTCTATCAGCCTAGTGTGGAAGACTTTGTAAATGATTCACCAATAATGAATGAATGTTTAAAGAAGAAAATTTATTGGCTTCTGAACAAAGCTATATATTAAAGGTATAAAAACATATTAAAAAATAATAATCAGCAAATAAATTTTTCAACAGAAGATATATTGAAAACTATTGAAATTTAAATTTGGGGTATCTCTGAAATCGAAAAAATATTGGATTTATTTACATACTTATTCTAACTAACTCATAAGTACGAATACAGAAAGTATTTTAGCCCGAGGAAATATTCACAGAGAGATATAAGCGATTTTCATGTTTAGGTAAAAATACATAACTTCTCGTAACAAAATTTATTGGATAATTGTACATCTGTAATCTGTATTACCTAACTTCATCACATGCCAAATGTCATAGACGGAAGAATTATTCGGGTTGCATAAGCCCCGTTGATTGGACTATAATGACATTTTTGGAAAAAATAATAAAAAAGAAAGTAATATCATGATAGGTAGGTACTTTTACTAAAGGTAAATTATGATTACCATTTGTAATACACCAAAGAATAACGATAGAACATTAACTTGGTTTTGCACATTTTCCATTCAATTAACCTTCAAAGCCAAGCCGTCCCATGCTTTATAATAACGTTATTTTAAGGTTGAAAACCAGAGATGAAAGCAAAAAATAAGGTAAATTATTTATATAACATATACGTTTCGTTGTACAGTCGCGTCAGGGACAAAAACGTGTGTCCCCATAATTATAATAATGGCCACCCGTTACATATAATATGGGTTATTTATATCGTAACTTTGTCGGCTTTGATTGAACCCATTTTGAATGGTGTGTCTTACTGGACACAGTCGTTTTCCCTTTCCGCTTGCGCTTTCAACATAGACGTGCTTCAGCGCATGCCTTATCTTCTCAAAAGACGTCAAAATTTGTAGGGCAGAAAATTGAAAGGGAAAGCGCACGATTTGAAGGCAATATCGCGTGCATTTAACGCAAATCAAGTTGAAAGTGACTCCAGACCAATAGAGAATGAGTCATAGCAGGAAGCTGGAGATGATTTATTGGTACGCAGCGAAGATCAAAAATATTTAATTGCTGATTAACAGATTCTCGTAAAATTTTGGAAGCAGGTTCTATAAAATTGGTTTTTTTGGTCGATTCAATTTTTCAAAATGGTGAAGATTTTTTCAAAATAGTGGAGATATAGGGAAAAAATCATTTACCGAGCGAGCACGAAGTGCGAGCGAAGCGTCTCTGCTTCAGCTTGGGCAAAAATTATTTCGTATGTCTGTATGTTCTCTTCTACAGGTCGCATTTCTCAACCGATTCTCGTGAAAATTTGTGAGCAGGTTCAAAAATTGTACAGAATTTTTTTGTCGAGCCAGATATTTTTAATTTTTCAAAATGGCGGAAATATGTTAAAAAAACAGGTTTTACGGCTTTCCAGCGCTGTCTGTTCTCCTCTACAGGTCGCATTTCTCAACCGATTCTAGTGAAATTTTGTGAGCAGGTTTGAAAATGATATAGAATTTTATTGTCACGCCACTTTTTTGATTTTTTTTCAAAATGGCGGAGATATGTAAAAAAAACATATTGCAGTCCAACTTTCCGCCTCTGTCTTTTCTCCTCTACAGGTCGCATTTCTCAACCGAATTTCGTGAAATTTTGTGGGCAGGTTTGAAAATCATATCGATTTTTTTAAGTTGAGACTGTTTTTCTAAATTTTTCGTAATGGCGGAGATATGTAAGAAAAATATATTTCAGTCCGGCTTTCTGGCGCTGGAAGTTCTCCTCTACAGGTCGCATTTCTCAACCGATTCTCGTGAAATTTTGTGAGCAGGTTTGAAAATGATATAGAATTTTATTGTCACGCCACTTTTTCGATTTTTTTCAAAATGGCGGAGATATGTAAAAAGAACATATTGCAGTCCAGCTTTCCGGCTCTGTCTTTTCTCCTCTACAGGTCGCATTTCTCAACCGAATTTCGTGAAATTTTGTGGGCATGTTCGAAAATCATATAGATTTTTTTTAATTGAGACAGTTTTTCTAAATTTTTCGTAATGGCGGACATATGCAAGAAAAATTTATTTCAGTCCGGATTTCTGGCGTTAGATGTTCTCCTCTACAGGGGCCGTACCGGCTAACGAATCGATTTTCATAAAAGTCTGCTGGGTTTCAACTTAAAACAGAGAGAAATCAAAGTAAGCAATTTCGTTTTGTACTTTTTGTTGACGTGATTCGGAAGATATCGATGTTCGTGTGACATCATGAATTTGGGTTCGTCATTTTGGCCCAATTGGGGCTCGATTTATCTGTTTTAATTTGAAACCCAGCAGACTTTTATGAAAATCGATTCATTAGCCGGTACGGCCCCTGGTCGTATTTCTCAACCGATTCTCGTCAAATTTTGTGAGCAGGTTTGAAAATTACATAGAATTTTTTTGTCACGCCAGTTTTTTGAAATTTTACATAATGACGGAGAAATGTAAAAAAACATATTTCAGTCCGACTTTCCAGCTGTCCATTTTCCTCTACAGGTCGCATTTCTCAACAGATTCTCGTTAATTTTTGTGAGCAGGTTCGATAAATATAGATTTTTTTAATTTAGCCAGTTTTTCTAAATTTACCAAAAATCACCATTTCGAAAAATGTTTAAATTTAGAAGCGCCATCTATCTGCGATATACCTACCAAATAATACCAAACAGCACGTACCTACACTACGTGCTTTGAAAAGCTCGTGAACAGTGTGGGAGAAAGAGGTGGCGACATCTTTTAGATTATTTTTTAAACAACACACAATTTGAGCTACTTTTTAACGCGAGGTCTACAGCTCACGGAGCTCACGGAGCCACTAGTAATATGTCAGCCATTTGGAAATAGGTCAAAAATGTAACAAACGCGAGGTCTACAGCTCTACAAAGCCACTAACTAGCCTGTTTATTTCTTAATTTTAATACTGTAACATTTGGTTAAGATTAACCTCACAAAACCGAATGGTTGGTTTGACTGTCCTATGTTCAGTCTCTTTTAGATTATAACTCATTGAATTACCATCTGTCTATGCATGTTCCTGCAAAAGCTTTCGCCACGTTTTATAAGAATTTACTTTATGGTTTAAGGGCGAATTAAAATAAATGTTGTAATTTTAAATTACTGTCTTGAACTCGATGAAGTTCATGGTATTGTTAGCAACCACTTCAGCAAATTGATAATGAGACTTAAGAAAACTTAAACTGATAAGTAATCATTTTGATTTTGGTTTTGGTGGCATTGTAAATACTATATTTTTAATTATATTAAAAACATTTAATAATTTAATTAAACATTGCCAAAAAAATTAAATACTAAAATATGTTTTATTATTTGATGACATGATTGACATGATTGGCGTTATGACGCCATCAGATTTTAACTTGGACCATTTGAAAACTGACAAGGGTTGACGAGCAACACAACACTAGATGAAATGAATGGAATTCTCTTCAGTTTCAAACTAACAACCCTAATTTAGGGAAGCAAAGTAAAACTATTTTAATTGAGAGCTATCCAAATGTTCAAGTACCTACCTATTTCATAATCCAATCAAGTTTATCGAAATACGACAGAGCTAATATGAATTGTTTTGAGTTGAAACTAAATGAAATCATTAGTTTTTGTATTAAGCCTAAACGTATGAGGCTTTTTTACACGACTGCCCTTAAAACAGAGAGAGTAATGTGTTTAGGGTTCATGTATGTTTGTATGTATGTAAGTTTCTTTATTCTATCGTAACTTCTTAAAACCTTAACGGATTTGGATGTATGTGGCATCGTTAGAATCCCTACATCATCCGGAGTGACACGCGCTAACAATATTTTTTTAATCAATATGGCGACTGTACGAGATGCCTCTTTCATAAGTGAAAAATTTATTAAAAATTACTAAAATATGGGCATCAAATTAAAGGCCTTGATAAGCACATTCCAAAATTATATAATTTGTTACTAAAATGTGTGAAATTTGAAAATATATGTAAGTGTTTATATAAAAAAAACAATCTGTTACAATAAGACTGTTTTAATATCGTACGTTTTCATTCTAACATATCCGTCAAAAGCTATACGAACGAAGTTATTATATTTTCCCTCGCCCTCTGTGAATCAGTGAAAAGGAATTGATAACTCAAAAGGCACACGGTTTCAGAACTGAGACAGCTCAAAACGTGATTTTAGAAAGCTTTTTCTTTGTACAAACGACGATGGGGTATGAATTCAAAATGTGGCGGCATTAGGCATTGATATGACAAGTGTATTTCTGTAATGTTACATAGCAACACTTCGTATTTCTGAATAGTTTTAATCTTAGATTAATGCGATCAAGATTTTTGACTTTAAACCAGTTAAAACGATGTATTTGGTTGAATGTTGCATAATGTTGATCAAGTATTTACTGGGAACATCTCACTTAGATTAGGTTTACCTTAGTGAAAAAACCGGCCAAGTGCGAGTCGGACTCGCGCACGAAGGGTTCCGTACCAAAAAACAGCAAAAAAATCACGTTTGTTGTATGGGAGCCCCCCTTAAATATTTATTTTATTCTGTTTATAGAATATGTTATTGTAGCAGCAATAGAAATACACGATCTGTGAAAATTTCAACTGTCTACCTGTAGTCGTTAACAATATGGAGCAAAAAACGGCAAAAAAATCACGTTGGTAGTATGGGAGCCCTTATTCTGTTTTTAGTATTTGTTGTTATAGCGGCAACAAAAATACATCATCTGTGAAAATTTCAACTGTCTAGCTATCACGGTTCATGAGATACAGCCTGGTGACAGACAGACAGACAGACAGACGGACAGGTTTTTAGAAGGTTTTTACCCTTTGGGTACGGAACCCTAAAAATTACCTCTAAGCAATTCTATTGCTTATATTCATAGATGTATTATTTATATATATAATTAAATTATTGATCGACACAAGCTCAATTAAGATTTTGATTAACTATGTTTTTTTATAAAAGCAAAATTATTATTTTTATTCTATGATTATTGCTTATCTTGGTTGCTTATTTTGTATTTATACACAGAACGGGTGTTATAAAAGTATAAAGTAAACTTAAACCAAAACTTAAATAAAAAGTAAACTTCTTGCTTTTATGATAGCATAGATAAATATTAAAAGTTACATATCTAGACATTTAAGGCTTCCGCGCGTACAGTTCTTTAGAAATAAAACACAGTTACATATCAATGAATAAATAACAATTTCTCACAGCCACAACACTCAAAAGTACAACCAACCAGAAAACCACAAACCACATTATATTCCCAAATCTTTTCTCCCCGAGATCCTTAAAGTCCCAACTTAAAAAAGTGCCGGAGATAAAAGAAATCCAATATCGGAAGAGATATTGCCAACAAGAATGATGTAACTTCGTTATTGCCCTCTCTTAGTGTCATATGAACCGGAAAAGAGAGCAGAATGTTGACTTTGAATATGATATGAGAGATACATTAATACAGATCTGATAAATGAAACTTGTACTTCTACATTATAATTTTTGTTTCAGATTTTACAAAGATTAAGGTGAGCATAATCTCGTTTTAAAATTTTACTTCGGAGTTTCGGACACTGAAATTTAACTGAATAGGTTTTGATTAGATTTTTGAATTTATGACGCTTCTGCACCTTTGCAACTGCCGTGACCCCTGTTTTTTTGTCGGACGTAAATTTAACAACTGCAATTTTTCTCCTATTTAAAAAGAATTAATGAAAACTGTGTAAAACAGTCTGTGAAACCTAATCTATAAACATTGGTTCTGATAACCTAAAAACTGTCAGTGAAGGGTCCATGATAGAAATACATGGTTTTCGGGGGTCATATTTTTATATTGAAAACGTAAAGTTGTAGCCACAAAAAAACATACTACAAGCTAAAGAGATTATCTAGTAACTGTAGTTACAAGTATTAAATTGCGTATAAACCTCACAAATGATTTAAAAAAAATCAGAATATTATCAAAAGCGCTTGTCGCGGGCCATATCTTTGGCGTAATAGTGAAAACGTATTGAACTCTACATCATAATACACTTGAACGTACTAAAAATCAACTCCAATAACTTCTTTTCAAGAAAGATAATGATGAAAAAACAACGTAGAACACCGAAAAAATGCAAAAGTGAGGTTATTTTCCATCTTTACACGTAAAGAAAAAGTCAGAGACAAATTTTTCCACATTAGTGTTCTAAAACAAGTTTTTCATCACAGTCTTTGTTACGGTAATTATAATAATAATATGATTTACGAGAAAACGTAGAAAACATGGTAATATGTAATCCAGTTTTCATTTGAAAACGTACTTTTTGTACGTCAGTCAGTGTCACGGTAAACAGTATCTTGCACTCAACTGGCTGTCATCTAATCATACGGGAAACATCCAACATTAAACATATTTTTTATTTACGCCTTAACATTGTTACCTTTTGGGGTTTATGTACTTTCTGGGTTCGATACGAATAACATACAACATGTTGGGAAACTTTTAAATTATCGACATGATTACCCTTCTTTAGAAAAAATATTTTTATCACTACCTACTTAAAAAAACCGGTAAAATAAACATTGAAATAATACTGTTTTTTTAGTTTATTCTTAAGACTATGTAAGTCTAACAAAGTGTTACCATAATATGTTAAAGTTCTGTTAAATTTTGATATAAAATTAATTCGGTAGTAGCAGAAAAAGCAAGCGGCTTTATGATGTAAATAAAGCCATATTTGAGGATTTAGTTTTATTATATTGGAAGTCAAAATTAATTAAAGTCAGTTGGTAACGCAATAGTACCTAATATATACAAGAAATTATGAACTTCGATTACAAGTAAGTTGTTATTTAAGTATATTGTTGTTTTTTAAGAATGCTAATGATAACCAGGCTGAAAAATACATTTAAGTAATTGATAACAAAAAAAATATTTACAAATAAGACTACGTAATGGTCAAGTTCAACGTTCATTAAAAATAACAACATTCATGTTTAACAGATAAGTTTAAAAAGCTCGTTAACAAATAAAGTTTGACTTCTTATAAAATTGAATGATTTAATTATAGGTATTTTATTAGACTTCCCTAACAAGCTTCACGTTAAACAAACGCCTTTGCAACAAAAACTTTTCACACCTTTCAACAGTCAGCTGTCACTTTGACAAGTACTTAACGCAAAAATTAATTAAAAACAAGTACTTTACTGTTTCACCCCTAAAGTGACGGTGGAAATGAAAAGGCAACAATAAAGAAAAGGGTAATAAACTCACCAGTTTTTAACAAATCCTTTGCACTATAAAGTCACTTGTAAGTTTTTTCACGTCACAATTCACATCACTACTGGTTCAAATCGTCACTGAACTATTTTCGTAAGCGGAACTTGAACGGAGCGAGCGCGCGACCACCCCCGACGGTGGCGTGAGCAATACTGTCGTACCGAGAGGGCACGAACGAATGCCGCGGTCAACTGCATTGAAACAAGGGAAAATCAAACAAGTTTTTCAGTGAAAATGAGATAGGTAGTTCGTGAAAATGGCTAGTATCATTTTCGTGAGCTTAATAACTTTTTCATTTCAAGTCTTCATTTGTTAATTTCAAGTGTTGTTAATTAATAGAAAACTAAGGGCATGAATGCCGCTTTACACAACTGTATTGAAACAAAGGGAAGATCTAGTACTTTTGTTGTATCGTTTGTGGGAAGATCAAACGAGATTTTCACATTAGTTGTGAATGCGAATGAAAATTCTGGCGTTAAAAATGAGACTATAGTTAAAAGGTTAAAACGTTGCAATCAAACCTATTTTTTTTTTCATATTACCTAGCTACTTTATTAATTCTAGAAATTTCATTGCTGTTTTTTTTAATGCTTTTATAACGTATTGACTCGTTTTATATTGAAATAAATCTTTTAATAGTCTTAACATTCAAGTTATGTAGATTTTTTAGTAAAGCTTAGCTTTCTTTTTCGCGAATTAACGGTAAGCTTTTATACTTACGTATAATTTAGTAACAAAATGTCTGTTGTGTTCCTATTAGAAATACATATTTTTCCCGTAGTTCGCCTAAAATAAGTATATCATCCAATAACATGACACATTATTAACCCGTCAATGCAATGATAAACAAACCGTCAAATAAATCCGAATAAAACGGTCCATCAATAAATGATGTATTTGTATACGAATGAATCCTTTAAAAAAACCGGTCACGTTACATACGAGCGGGCGATTTATGGCGTTATCCTGTTTATGCTCCGATAAGTTTGATGGTCGGCCGATGGGTGTAGGGCTCCATCGATACTGGAGCGATATCGATTATGAAAAAGAAATTAGTAACCCGTGACCATAGTGAAACGTCGGAAGATGACAGAAATAGAATAATTACGTAAAAAGTGTATTAGTACGCACGAAAATCTTGAAAGTGAAAGTGAAAGTGAAAGTGAAATATATTTTATTTAAATAAGCTCACATAATAAGCATTTTTAAATCGTCAATTCTTTTACCCTACCACCCATTATGACGTCTTTTAACTGACAAGAAAAATGGGCGCAAAAAACTTGTCAGCTTTATCAATCAGATGGAACGATATTTACAAATATGTATATCGTTTCCAGACTTTATATTAACAAAGATTAACAAATAAATAACATTATTGAATTAGTTCATTTCTTAATGAGTTTCAAATTTCTTAATCAATTTACAGATTTTAAGCTAAATTCAAAGTTTGAACTTGTTATTCAGTCTAGGCTGTTACAATAAATAAAAATAAAAGAAAAACATACAATTCAATATGCATTAAGATAGGTAGTCAGAAGCAGACCCATTCCCACTGGCAGCACCAGTTCCCGAACATGACGCATGAACCAGCCATCTCTTCGCTCAACCATATTTGAGCCTCATACGACACCACCGCAGAAATGATTAAAGAGAGCATGACATACTAAGACTACCTATGTTAAGGCATCGAATTGAAAATTTATATCCAAAAGCTTTTCATAGGTCTTTCACTAAACTACTGACTATAGAAAGTAAAAATATTGCAATTAAATAAATCAAAACAAGGTAAGCTATTAAGAATTATATTTTTTGAGTAAGAAGTGCCATACATACAGACAATATAAAACAGATCTTTTATATACGAGTTATACGACGCCCTTAATACAAGCAGACAGAAGCAGACCCATTCCCACTGGCAGCACCCGTTCACGAGCATGACGCATGAACCAGCCATCGCTTCGCTCAACCATATTTGAGGGAACGTAACGACCCGCCTCACACGACACCACCGCAGAAATGTTTGAAGTGAGCATGACATACTAAAGCTACCCATATTAAGTCGTCGAGTCAAGAAGCCAGAAGTACGTTTTAAACAGAAATTGAATAAAAATACCTAGATTTTAGGCATTCAAAATGCTGTTTTTATATTAAGATATATTATATCGGGTCATTTTGAACTTACCATCAGTATTAATCAACTTTCTCTAAGAAACATGTGTCAAATTTCGCCACAAAATTTTGGTCATCCCATACTAAATTGATCACGTGATCTCTTTGATTTGTATGGATAGTCGAATTTTATTTTACACATTTGGCCAAGTGTTCCTAAGAGAAAGTGGTTCAGTTTCATGGACTGAACACATCCTCAAAATTTGGATGGTGAATACAAAATGACCTTGTATACTGAAAAAAAAAATATTAGTCGATTTTTGTATAGTTCCTAATCTATATTTTAAAAAAATAGTATTGTCGAAATGTTTGATGTGTGAAGACAGCAACCCTAACTTCACCTTTTCTGGGTCTCTAATTTCTACCTAAAGTTAACTAATTATTTCTGTCGTAATAAATGAAATTGTGGACGAGTTGAGTTTGTGTGAATTAATACCAAACCCATTTTCCTTTCATACCGTACCCATCGACAACCTTGAAGCCTCTCTGCTGCCATCCTGATTGAGTTAACTCTAACCACAGAATAGATACTTTAACTAGAGTTTTTACCTAAATTTAAATCTTACCAATCACACTTCACCAAGGCCGACATATTTTTCAGGCGAACGATCGGCGACCATAAATATACCTTAAAGCATGGATACCAACCAGTGGGGCGCACCCCACTAGGGGGTCGTAGAGACATCCAAAGTGGGGCTTGGCGAGCGGCTCCAGATAAAGTATAAATAGTTAGTACTGATTAAAATTCACAATTTCGCACGACGCGGATGGTGCCATCGATGCGTAGTGCACCTCTTGTGTTTGATTGTTGGTACTTAAAAATAAACACATCCATTTATATCTTTATCGTTTTTCGGGTTCCGTACCCAAAGGGTAAAAACGGGACCCTAGGGTCCATAGGGTCCCGTTTTTACCGTTATTATTAAGACTATACTAATAATACCTTACCTACCCTTTGCTTGGCGTTCATGGACTATGAGAAAGCCTTTGATTCGATTGAAACCTGGGCGGTGCTGCAGTCTCTCCAAAGGTGCCAAGTGGACTATAGATATATCGAGGTGTTAAGGTACTTATACCAAAATGCCACCGTGTCGATCCAAGTACAGAACCAGAACACAAATCCTATCCAACTGCAGCGTGGTGTGAGACAGGGAGACGTTATTTCTCCGAAACTGTTCACAGCTGCGTTGGAGGACATCTTTAAGCTTTTGGACTGGAAAGGACTCGGCATCAACATTAATGGCCAGTACCTAACACACCTTCGTTTTGCCGATGATATAGTCCTTATGGCTGAGACCATGGAAGACCTGAACACAATGCTCGAAGTTCTCCGTAGTGCTTCCCAAAGAGTGGGTGTTAGGATGAACATGGATAAGACGAAAATTATGTCAAATGCCCATGTTGTACCCTCTCCAGTTCATCTTGGGAACACTACACTTGAAGTTCTGGACCATTACGTATACCTAGGACAGGCAGTCCAGTTAGTTAAGTTCAACTTCGAGAAAGAGATCTCTCGTCGAATCCAACTCGGGTGGGCAGCATTCGGAAAGTTTCCCTGCATGATCGAATCAGAAACGAGGAGATCCACAGGAGAACTAAATTAATGACATCGCTCGAAGGATTGCTCAGCTGAAGTGGCAATGGGCGGGACACATAGCGTGAAGAACCGATGGCCGTTGGGGCGGAAAGGTTCTGGAATGGCAACCGCGCACCGGACGAGGCTCCGTCCCCGACAAGGTGGACCGACGATCTGGTGAAGATTGCCTGAAGCCACTGGATGCGGGCAGCGCAGAACCGATCGTCGTGGAGATCCTTAGGGGAAGCTTATACCCAGCAGTGGGTGTCGTGCGGGTGATATGATGATGATGAATAATACCTTACTAAGACTCCGCTGTCCGTCTGACTGTCTGTCAGTCTGTCTGTCACCAGGCTGTATCTCATGAACCGTTATAGCTAGGCAGTTGAAATTTTCACAGATGATGTATTTCTGTTGCCGCTGTAACAACAAATATTAAAAACAGAATAAAATAAATATTTGAGTGGGGCTCCCGTGATTTTATGCGCCGTTTTTTGGTAAGGAACCCTTCGTGTGCGAGTCCGACTCACATTTGGCCGGTTTTCTTTTTTTTAGGAACCCCTGCTTTAAAGGAATATCTAAGATTAATTCATCCGACCCCAAGTTTGAGCGAGTCGTTTGAAGTTTCCTATTCAGATGAAGCTGGCGTAAACTTATCTGGGATTTCACGGGGATATTTAAATTGAAAGAGTGTTGATATCTGCAACTTATCTATTGGATGTGAAGGAAATACTTCCTAACAAAACCGGGTAGGGTTGGTACCGCATCGCAGAGTACCTGTTAAGTTTCTTTCAAACCTGAATAAATCATAATTTTTACGAGGTAAAGAATTAATATTGGTACCATTTTATATAGATTGTTAACTGATCTTTGTAATTATGATGAAATATTAATAAATATTGAAATATTGTAACTATCTCAACTGATTCTATGTCGAAAATAACTAGCTGAGGCGATTTCATTGCTCTCAAATGTATTTTGATAGCCCTATAAAACTTTCCATTCGGAAAAACATCTTTTTTCTACCTGTTTTTAGATCGATAGCACTGATATTAAATTTTAATAGTACATTACAGCCGAGAACGGAAAGCTAGCGATTGCATTGTCGAGGATGGTTTGAAGCCCGAACCGCAGGCGAGGGCTTTAATCATTCGAGGCAATGCAAGAAGCTTCCAGTACAAGGCTTGTATAGTGCTTTTCTCAAGAAACGCGAGGAAATTCGATTAAATTTTCTTTTTCTTTTTTACTGACAAATTAAGTAGTTTTGAAGTGTGCCTGTATCAAGGCCTTTCATTTTATACCCATATTGAAAAATTGAAAAAAAAAATTATAAATTATTGACAAAATATATAACTTTGGAATGAGCTTAGTAAGCCCATTCATTTGATACCCATTTAGAAAAAAAAAAAATTTTTTTCTCAAATTTTTGTGACAAAATATATAATACATGGAATGTTAAGATTTCAGAGCATAAGTGAGAAAAAATAATTTACAATGTAGTGTAAATAATTATCTATAAGGAACATTTTATAATAATTGCAAAACCTTGCTACAATGATTTTGTGGTGCAAGCAAGATCAGATTGTCTGTTGATATCTTCGGTATTTGTATAATTTCGTATCCTTTGGTTTTCAGTTTCCGTTCGCTCCTCTTAATCTTGAAATAGACTATACAAACAGCTAGCTTTAGTTCTGGGCACAAAAATGATGGATGTGTAACTAAGACAATTTATAAGAGAAGTGTTGGCGTATCAGAAAATTATATTGAGAAAGGTCTACCTATCATGTGTACATAATGTAGCATTGGAAAAACAAGCGAGCTTGGTGAATGTTTTGGTTTGACACTTAACCGATCTTTGTTTAAATTAGTATGTAAGTTTATAGATTGCAAACACGTCTAGTTTCAAGTGTAAACCTGAAAACATAATTCCTGGATTTTTGGGAACGTGGAAGATGCAGCTGGCTGATACAGTTAGTATTCTTTTTTCGCTTGAATATGAACGTAAAACTTGCGTTCGCTGCTCTAGGGAAAGCTGATGTTTCGATTACAGTTATAATTTTGTTTTAAATACAAAAATGTTTAGTGCCATATTCAACCCTTTGATTTTTTGGCTTAATAATTTATCACTGGAATAGCAGCAGCTGGAATAGTGATAAATTAAGCCAAAAAATCAACTTATTAATTCTAGCCATAATTCGTAAACCCTTTGATTTTTTTTGGCTTAATTTATCACTATTTCTAAACAAATTTTAAGTCTTAATTTTTTTTGTTTACCAAAAATTTAAATTACTATTAATATGATTTCAATGGGTTGGTTGTTATGTTGATGTTAAACGAATTCTATTATAACCGTATTCGTAAACTCAACCCAACACGACTGCTTTTTTTTCTGCATCCGATTAATTGACAACAGTCTGTTGACACTAAATGCCACAAATAGAAAAAGAGTTGGACACATTAGTGTCCAACACACTGTGCAAGATGCACATAAGCCGTCATGTTCGTATGGCCGTCGGTCTGAGGAGGTATTATGGCAGATTGCCAGTCGTGAATCACGGCCACGCGGTGCCAGCCACTGAAGATATTGGAATATCATCATTCCCACACACTTCAGTTGCAGTGGATGTGAAATATACTCCTTGAAAAATAGATTTCTAAGAAGGAAAGGCAGATTTCTAAAATAAAAGATAACAAAACATTTCATCATTCCTTAATATCATATACCTGATATTCTTAATATCAGGAAAGGCGTACCATGTCCTCCTCAAAATGATTATAGTAAATTACTTGATAGCAGTTCACAATATCTGGGATGAAAATGCCCCTTTCCTTTTTCTGCCAAAAGTTTACGTCACATCTCCGTCGTTTAATATAAATTATCAACTTACTCGGCACTTTCATACAAAACTAAGTTGTATCTAGTTGTGATCGGTGAAGCAAAGTACCTTTGTTGTCATTACCCAAAAACCTAATCGCAAAAGTTACCAGTAAACACTTTTTTGAGTTCACTAGTTCTGTTGGCAGTGGCTGGCAAAGTGCCAATAGGCATGAATCATAAGCTTAAACCGAACTCTATTTGTCAGCATTACACGGAGTGGAGTGCATTTGGAGATGTTACTATTTATACAATATTATTTATACAACGCTGAGCTGCGACTTGGGAGTCAAAGTCTTATATATTGGACACTACGTAGTGTTATTAGATGTTTGTTATCAACTTTGCATACTTCCGCAAACAATTTTTGGAATTGGAACACTATTCACTTTTGGATTTATAGCTACGACAGCTTACAAATAGATTATTTGTTATGAGTATATTTTTAACGAACAAAAATATAGGGTTGGTTACCTAAAAGTATGTTTTAAATTGAGCTCATAATCCAGAGCTTTTAGATCTTATAGGTCAAAGTATGTTAATTACATTTTGCATTACATTTTTTTCTTTATCAAGATATATTACTATATCCATTAAAGTTAGAAGTACTATATTTTCAAATAACACTTAAAACTTTTGAAGATAGTTGGAGAAAGCGAGTCGGCGGACTTATACCAAAAATACTTTTAATGAACTTGGGTTTATTTCGGGTTCAAACGGATGATGCGGTGGGAACAAAAAAATTGTTTTAAAAAACAAAAAACCGACTTCAAAAACCTGCCTCTAAAAAGCAAGAAATAATATTCAAATCATTAGATACGCATTATCATTGTTATAACAACACGTCTATTGAAGTCGGGTGGGGCTGGAGTACAACTTCCTTTTTTTATTCTTAAAGCCCCACCCGACTTCAATAGACGTGTTGTTATAACAATGATAATGCGTATCTAATGATTTGAATATTATTTCTTGCTTTTTAGAGGCAGGTTTTTGAAGTCGGTTTTTTGTTTTTTAAAACAATTTTTTATTTTATTATTTTTAGTGTAAGTACCTTCCATATTAGGTATATTATTATAGGTATATTATTATAGGTATATTATTGGGTAGAAAAATCGGCTCAGCCAAACGTGAGATATTCGCGGAGAAACATACATCCATACAGGTTAAACTGAGGGAGAACCTTTTTTTTTGAAGTCGGTTAAAAAGACTACACTAAAAGTACCCCCTTCCCAACAAAAAGAAACATCTAATTCGGTTCATAAATAACAAAGTCGTCATGTGAGTTGATGAAAATCATAGTATTTTCAGGATTTCTCGAAAACTACTGAACCGATTTGAAAAAAAATTAAATGGGACCATCTCGCAAGAAAACTCAATCGAACAAAAAAAGAATCATCAAAATCGGTTCATAAATGACGAAGATATGCGCGAACAACGATAAAAAAAAAAAAAAAAACATACAATCGAATTGAGAACCTCCTCCTTTTTGTGAAGTCGGTTAAAAACGGTCACTGACACGTGTTTACACAACTTGGTGTTACTTGGTTAAATAAAAAAACAAGCAAAGTGTGAGCGCAATGCGTATAAGTATTTCATTACCAAGACTGAATCAATAATAATAATGTACATGTTTACTTATCCTCTGACAAAGTGGGTACTACAAGCTATATTACATTTAAATATCTTTTACCGGGTATTAAACGTCTTTTTAAGAGTTACAGCTAGTGAACTAAAATCTATGGAACAAGCATTCCGCTCAAAAATTTCACCACACAAAAATAAAAAAATGATAACGAAGTGGGCGTGGCTAAAAATGCTGGCATTTCGTAAGCAGCACAAAACGATTGAACACTGGTTGCATAATAGCGACAATATAATCTGTATAATTATAGATATATTCTCTATAAGTACTTATTTTTTTATTTTAATACTTATGATACATACAGCTTGACCATAAAGAGTTGACAAAAATTGAGGGCGCCACTTTGTATGTAAACACGTCAAAATCACGAATAATTTGGCAACACTGACTATATTTTGTACTGAAAAATTTTAGTTCCATTTTATTTAATTTCAACTCTTTATGATCAAACTATACGTCATCTCTGCATCTTTTTGCCTTCTTTGCGTCTTTTAAACAATTTGACTACACAGGACGTCATTTTCTAATAAACACCCTCTTTTCTTTAAAATACAAACTGCAATATTTGCAAAGAACGCTAACGTCTTCTGTCACCGGGCGCGTGGGCCTTTAGCTCCGTGGTGCCATTTTTTAAGCAATTTTTTTTGCAATCACACTTCCATAGATTTTAGTTCGATGATAAATTGCAACTGTTGTAGTATGCGTTAATTTCGTGCGATTATTATAAAATCAATGTGTGTCGTCTGTGACATTCAGTTGCAATAAAGATATTGAATAGGAAACATTTTCGTTTAATTCAGTGCCGAGCTACAAGCGAAATTCATTCTTAATTCCTATACAAAAACTAATAACACAGAAAAATTAAAAAAATTCACAGATTTTACAGTCCCCGCAAGAATCGGAGCATTGAAAATGAACACAAAAATTTACGAAAATCCAAAATCAAATCAAATGCAAAGTCCTATTATATTTTTAAAGTTACCTAGGTATAATTTATTTTTACGATTGTGACACCTCGGCCTCGGCTCCGCCTCGTGTCACAAAAGCGCCCGCTGACTGCCTCGACGCGGCCGAAATTTTCAAAATTCCAACGAATGCACTTTTCGTCCGCTTCTGCATCTTTTAACCCTATTACCATGACGATCGGTCAATAATCATAGAACCTACATCACTTTTTATGTACGGAAACAGCCGTTTTTCTACAATTCCAAATCTAAAGGGACCACCTACAGGTCACAATTATAAACCGATTTTCAAAATTATATCGCCATTTGATGGCTAAACTAGTACCCTAGGACCCTTTTTTTAATTTTTTCTTAAGTCAGATTTTTTTCTGAAATACTAACAATTTAGTAAACAAACATCCCCCAAAAAACCCGGAATTTTTGGAATTTCGCAAAATTACAAAAAAAGTTACCAGTCGATTTTCAAAATTCAAACGTTCACATGTGTCTCGATAAATTCCTCAACTTTTGGTACTATTATTATTTCGATCCTCTCAAAATCCTCGGAGATATGGCGAAAAATACGTCTCAGGCGATTTGCATCTGATAACCATTTTCAATGGTAATATCTTTTAACAAATTAATTACACACGATTTATAAGGTTGCTTCAAACTGAAAACAATAATGTTTATGATGAGGTCTGAGCTACGTTTTCACAGGTTATTCAAACCATGGTTGCCACAAGGTCTGCTTTAGCAGCCTGAGCTCGGTTTGTGACGGAGATCATTATTTCCCACATGCATAAAGATGCGAGCCCGCCGGATGTGCAAATAAACGCCATTAGAACATGGTGCGCCGCGTGAGGAATGTCTTTAGAGATGATTTTTGGTCCAAGATTGGGAAACTAGCGATCTTAATTAGATTTCATCTTATTTACAACTACATTTTCCTGGTACTACGTCTACAAATTTCCTTTCCTGAAGGAATTTCGGGAATGAAAATGTGACAAACAAACAGACAGACAGATTACTATTAAAACTAGTTTGCATGTTCAAAAATTATTCAAGACTTTCTCTCAGATTTATCTAGTCTTAACTTTTCTTTTAAGTGTTAAACTTCAGTCAAAGCTGATAAATGATAACCTGCTACCATTGCAAGAAAAGTTTCATATTTTTTAACGGAAGTAATTTATCTTTATAACTTGTGCTATGGCGTCACAGTTAACCCCCTAGCATGAGGGGGGCACCACTGAAACGCAAAATTATATAGCTATTCGTATAACTGTCAAAAGACAATGGGTTATGACAGTCGAGTGTCGATAAAACGCTACATCACGCGACATATATCGTGTTTTGGTGGTTATGCTATGGGGGCAGATGGTATTTAGCCACGCGAACATAGCATAACAAGCTCTGTTACCAAACAAATTGAGTCCATGGATTGAGCTTAGAGGACATCTAAGGCACATACACAGGTAGTTGAATCTCTAAGCCACAGTTAAAAATCGATCTTGAATCTCATAACTCAAACCGTCAACTTAAAAATATTCGTCGCGCAGCTCACGGGACGGAAAATGGATTCAAGCCGCGGTCCCGGCGGTTCCCGCTTTCTTTTTACCCTTCCTTAGCGAGCTAGTTTTGGCGAATTTCAGCAGCGTGAAATACTGCACTCGGAGTGTGTGCAAATTGAAATTAACCTTTGGTTACTTTAGCAGAGTAAAACGAGCATCAAGTTTATTGTTCTCGAAATTTTTCACTGCAGAGCGATTTTCGAATCGGTTCAATGTGGGAAAGAACAAACGACAGCGAGTTTTTGGCACGTATGCCCAAAAAAACAAAGAGAGTGATGTGTTCAGGGTTCATGTATGTTTGTGGGTAATGTAACTATAAGTAGATTATATTATATTTCTATTATTATTACTATATACCTTTTCTCTTACTTTAGATTATATTTCCCTATAAATTTCCCTTTTTTATCTTAGAAAATTTAAATGAGAATTCTAAAATTAAACCAAAGTTTTTTAGGTGAATATAACGTAAATGACAACGTAACAATTTTGGTTTTTAAAGTTCAGAATTAGCGCTATTGGGCTCCAGGATTACCAGGATGTCATTTACTAAAGTGATAAAATTGATAATGAAAATCCCGCAAAGATAGCGTAATAGCGTATTAAAATATTGCGGTATTTAATGAATCGTGGCGCATGAAAAATTCTGAACCTTTATGAAAATGAGTGGGGCTCCATTCTGTCAGTTGAATCGTCCTGGTCAATTTCAATGGCTCCTGTTTTATTTATCTCTCCATATCGTTTTGAATGAGTTGGGTGAAATTCGTGAATAAGTTTCATGCTTTCACAAAACCTGCGCATCGCAACCGAGGAATTTGACAGAATTAAAAATTCACGCTTGCAATGACACATCTTGTTGCAACTGCGTTTCAATAAGTCGCGCAGAATGTATTAAATATCTTGGCATTGTAATTGATGAAAAGCTTTCATTCAAACAACAAGTCGACCTCCTATCTAAGAGACTGCGGAAACAAATACACATTATGCGCTTACTTCGAAATTCAGCGGAGAAAGGTCTCTTGGTCTATATTTACTTCACGCTATGCCAGTCAATTCTAAGCTACTGCATTCCAGTGTGGGGAGGTACATGCAAAACAACTATGATACGTCTGGAACGAGCACAGCGATCAGTCATAAAGGTCATGCTTAAAAAACATCGACGGTACCCCACTACTGAGCTATACAGAGAGGCTGCTGTATTGAATGTTCGACAAATATACATAATGAAAGTTTTCACAATTGGACACCGTACCACTCTGAATTCCCCTGAATACCAAAAATTGATTAAAAAACGTGTTTTCCAAATTCCTCTGACACAAGTCAAAACATCTTTTGCCAAAAATCACCTCAACTATAAAATTCCTTTTCTTTATAATGTTGTGGCTCGCGCTTGTGACATTAAGCTATGTACCGTGGCCGTAGCCAAGGTTAAAGTATTAACATGGCTACAGAGTCTATCTTACGCAGAAACGGAAAGTCTACTGGAAACAACTCGATAATAAAAACACACACACGCCCACACACACACACACATACACACACACACACACACACACACACAAACACCCACACACACACACACACACACACAAAAACACACACACACACATACTACACATGCACCCAACTTCAGGTGTTATTATTACCGCTTGTTACCAATTTACTAGTAGTTTATTATTGTTGCCACTATTGTTACATCAATTTAATTTTCTTCTTTATTCGCTCGCTATGACACTACTATGTAAACTGAATTTTTGTCAATGTTTTACTGGCTTCCGCGATACAGGCTTGTCCTAGTGTGGTAGCCGCTGCTAACTGTTTTAAGTGTGCGTTTTATGAATAAAGATTATTTCTATTTTCTATTTCTATTTCTATTCTATGTGAAACGTACGGCATACATGGATATGGACATAAATGTTCCGAGTTCTATAATTATTGTACTGTGCGTTTTTAATGGGATTTTTTTCTTCCAAAATATATGGTTGATTTCTAAATTAAACAGATTTATGGACCATCATTATTATATTAATACATTTGGAGCGAATTCAAAAAATTTTTGTTAAGGACCTTAACTTTCGCTGTCGCAAAGCAATTGATAATTATCATGATAGTTGCAAGGAGCACGGTCTCCTATCTTTGGAGCAGAGGCGTATAGTATTGGATATGGGTCTGCTTCACGATATTATAAACAGTAGAGTTGACTGTCCGCTCCTTGTATCTAAAATATTATTTCGTACTCCTAAACGTCGTACGCGCAATACTTCACTTTTACAAGTCCCACAATGCCACACTAACTATTTTCGAAATTCGGTTATCTTACGACTTATCCGTACGTATAACGCACATTTTCGTAGCATCGATCTTTTTTCAAATACTAAACGCACATTTAAAAACGAGGTTGATAAGGTACTTCAAGAAATTTAATAATTTAGTTTTTCTTTTTTCTTTATGTATAATGTTTGCAAAATAGACAAAGGGCAAATACAATATGTTGTACTATAACTGTTTGATTTAAATTTTGTTTAAGGGTTTAATTTTCTGGTAACAATACTATAATGTTACTTACCAACGACATAAATTATTACTTTTAATTTAAGGGAAACCTATTATTGGCTACACTAACTAACATGTACCTAATGTTAAGTAATTTTGTTAATACGCTGTTGGTTTTCTTAATAAAGTAAAAAAAATAAAAACCCATTTGGTCAGTTCAACAAATATCTAATAGGAGAAATTTATTTTTATCATAAGAAAAATGTATATACGCTCATAATGGTACATAACTTAGAATTCTTGCTATTGAGATGACTACCATAATTAAAATAAGTACTAATATGAACTTGTAAAATGTTAAAGTCATAAAAACATCCCTGTTTGAAATATTAATAAGCGTAATAAGAAAAAAATATAATAATACATAATACTACCACCTCTACTAGACTACTGTCTAGTAGAGGTGGTAGTACGTTACTACGTTACTACGTATATGATGAATAATTAAGATAAGTTAATCTTAGTTAAACTTCTTAATTAATATTTGAATTAGTATTCAGTTAGTGAATGTAGCAAGAATACTCAATTAACACAAATACACGATTCTGTTCAGTAATGGCTGCCAAAATCAGCCGCTCGTGTTCTAAGTTCCCACTTCTGAACTCCGAAGTTTAATGAAACATTTTCTGAACTTTCGTGTGAATTTGTAAAATTATTTGATTGACTACAATTTCTTGGTATATAGGTATGGTCTGTTGTGAAAAATATGGTGTTGTGGTGTGTGAAAAGCTGTGAATAAAAGCTTTTTCACTTCTCATGCTCGTAAAGTTCGTCTTTATGTTGGGTATAGGCTGCATAAAATCGCTTTTCATGCTCTAGTGCATAAAGTGAAATCTTCATCTAAGTCTCAGACTCTAAGACAAAGGTCGTCAGGTAAACAGCCACACACGCAATTAAACTTGTTATTTCATTCTTATACATAAATCCATGTTATTTATATTACTATTTTTTTGCAATATTGCTGTTTAATTTGCTCATAGTCGAAGTGAAATGCAGAGTGTATTATAACTCGTACATAAAACCCATTTTACCCGAGATGTATATCCACCCGAGCCGTTATGCACTTGTTGTACAATCTACTATTTTCATTCAACATAAACGTCGAGCAACGACGGCTTCGAACATAAACATAAACATAGATGGATACCCAACATTAGAACTTTTTAAGTCAAATTTAGACAAATACTTTATGTCAGAACTTATACTACTAATGCATGTTATATATTGACTGTTCTACATTGAAAACTGTTACTGGTGTACAAATAAACGAAGAATAAGTTTATACTTAGAATAACCAAAAAATTTTTTAAGAGTATATGATGCTTTGAGACGTTAAATGTAAGGAGTAATATTGTTAAGCAGTATTTTTGGTTGAACGAGGTGCAAGGGAAGCTTTGATCGAGATAAAAACTATCCTGAGTTTAGGCTACGAGTATAAACTATCTGTGTGCTAAATTTCATCCAAATCCGTTTAGCCGTTTTTGCGTGATTGAGTAACAAACATGCAAATATATCGGGTCATTTTGAACTTACCATCCAAATTTTGAGGATGTGTTCAGTCCTTGAAACTGAACAGCTTTCTCTAAGGAACACATGGTCAAATATGTAAAATAAAAATCGACTTTCCATACAAATCAAAGAGATCACGTGATCAATTTAGTATGGGATAACCAAAATTTTGTGGTGGAATTTGACACAAGAGAAAGTTGTTTAATTTCATGGACTGGACACATCCTTAAAATTTGGATGGTAAGTTCAAAATGACCCGATATAAACATCCAAACATGTATACAGAAATGCAAAACAGTCTCATAAATAGGTTTTTGTTTTAAATAGATAATGCGAAGTCAAGTTTAGAAGATCTTTATTATCGTGTAGCGCTGATATCAGAAACGGATTAGCTGACTTTGAAAAAGTGCTAAGTGCCAATGTTGTGCCGGCGCCGAGCAAAAAGCAAGAAGTCCATTAATCTTCGATGCATTGCCCGCTCTACATTATCGAATTAGTCGATTGGAGTTAAGGGTCTGACCTGAGATCGGCGGGGCGATTACTGATGTGAAGGAAAAATATTACGCTCATAAAAAGTTAACGCTTAAGTGAGAGCAAATAGCCGATCTCGTCTTTGATAGCTACGTTTACAATTGTTACTGATTTCTCTTGTTTTTAATAACAGTATTTAAGCGTTGTTAACTTTGCTCATCATAATTATTATATTAAATAAGTCATAGAAATTAATTACTAGGGAACATAAAAAAGATTGATTCACTATTTTTTTATTTAATTAGGTATATTTACTAAACAAGTACCCACCAATAAATAAAACACGTTTACCTCATATCTGTTGATTGATTGGTCGATTGCACGCAGCGCCGCCCCAATATAACAATGACGCAAATATTAACAACAGAATGACAATTTGAATTCAATAATATTATAAAATTTGCTTTTTGTCAGTACCTATTTAACATGATTACAGAATTCGTGGTATAAACGATATAATAATAATTATGTTTCATTAAACATGATGTTCGAAAAATTTAACGCATATCCGGTCAACCATTGCTGGTGATTCAGTACCCGTCTTGTACCCGCAGTACAAACATTTTATCGAGAGAAAAAAACGGGCGTACAAAAATTCGACAGAGTAATTTGTATGGGAATTTTGTATAGCGCCATCTTCCGGAGAAAAGCGAAATGAAAATAGATTATTTTATTACTCTATCGAGTACTTTTTCGCACGTTTTTTACCATTGAAAATGGTTATCAGATGCAAATCGCCTGAGACGTATTTTTGACCATATCTCCGAGGATTTTGAGAGGATCGAGATGGAAATAGTACCAAAAGTTGAGGAATTTATCGAGACACATGTGAACGTTTGAATTTTGAAAATCTACTTGTAACTTTTTTTGAAATTTTGCAAAATTCCGAAAATTCCGGTTTTTCTGGGAGGTGTTGGTTTACTAAATTGTAAATATTTCGGAAAAAAAACTGACTTAAGAAAAAATGAAAAAAAGGTCCTAGGGTATTAGTTTAGCTACCAAATGGCGAAATAATTTTGAAAATCGGTAAATAATTGTGACCTGTAGGTGGTCCCTTTAGATTTGGAATTCTAGAAAAACGGGTGTTTCCATACATAAAAAGTTATGTAGCTTCTATGATTTATTGACCGATCGTCATGGTAATAGTGTTAAAAGATGCAGAAGCAGACGAGAAGTGCATTTTGAAAATCAGTTAATAATATTTCGGCTGCGTCGAGGCAGTCAGCGGGCGCTATTGTGTATATTGTCACAATCGTAAAAATAAATAGGTACTACTTAGGTAACTAAAAATATAATAGGACTTTGCATTTGATTTGATTTTGGTTTTTCGTAATTTTTTGTGTTCATTTTCAATGCTCCGATTCTTGCGGGGACTGTAAAATCTGTGAATTTTTTATCGATAGATGTTTGTGCTAGGGGTACTGATCATTCATATATTGACGGCTGTATTGGTCAAACGGAATTGACCCCGAGTATAGTGTAACCTCATATTTGCGATTACCTCCTGCTCACCTGGAGGGGGCAGGGGGGATTCGATGCATTTTCTTTTCTTCTCTTCAGGCTCTTATTACGCAGGGTAACCTTATTATGCTTGCTTTGGTGTAATAATTACATTATGCAACTACTTCTATGAAAGTTTATTTATCTCACCTGCCTTTTTATAGCATTTTCTTCATGTCTCTACCCGTGTTTCTCCATTTTCCCTTACTACTGCTTGCCAAATAGAGAGAGTACTACTAAGCAATATGTGCTATTTTTCTTTAATTGGTTTTCAGTAACGTGTTTGTGTCTTAATGTGCAACAAAGTGTCTATTATTATATTTTAATCAGTTGTGCATTAGATTTGAAGTAAAAATATTGATGATTCCTTCGAGTTAAATAAACAATAGACCTTATAAATTATTGAAATTAAACACTAGAGCTAATACTTTTTATTAGTAATGTGGTGTTTACACAGGTCGACTTGGCAGGCGACTTGTTGCTCGAATTTAGTCAGCTAGCGCTTACAATTGCTTGTAATATCGAATTGCCCCACATTGAAATTAGGTTTGCGATTAGATTTTACAAGCGATTTTCGATAAAAAGCGCTAGTTGACTAAAATCGACCAGCAAGTCGCCTGCCAAGTCAACCAGTGTAAATGCTACATAGATAAGGTGTCCAATCCTCTAATATCCTCTAATATTATAAATGTCAAAGTTTGTAGGTTTGGATGTTTGTTCCTCAATCACGCAAAAACGGCTGAGCAGATTTGGATGAAATTTGACACACAGATAGTTTATAGCCTGAATTAAAACATAGGATACTTTTTAACCTGGTCAAAGGTTCCCTAGGGATTTCCCGAATGTTCACGCGGACGAAGTCGCGGGCGGAATCCTACTAATATTATCAATGTGAAAGTTTGGATGTTTGTTCCTCAATCATGCAAAAACGGCTGGGTAGATTTGGCTGAAATTTGATACACAGATAGTTTAAAGCCTGGATTAAAATAAAGGATACTTTTTATCCCGGCCAAAGGTTCGGAAGCTTATGTTAAATATTTGCTAAACATTTTATTTATTTATTTGCGCAAGCTTAGCCGGAAGTAAATCCTACTGAGCTGAATACTCGCGAACGCTAGCTCTTACATTTTAAATGCAAGTATCGATCGTTTCCTGTCGATACCGGCCGAGTATAGAGAGGTTCTCCATTACTCGATAACGAGCAGCTAATGTAGACTGCGATTATTGTAAGCTACGCTTTTGTTACAATTTCGATTTTTTGTTCAAATTTTGATCTAAACTTTATTTAAGTTACATCCAATAAAATGAAATTTATATTTAAGACTGGATTAGAAAGTGATTATTAGTTGACCATAACTGTCTTATTCAGAGTGCGTTCGTTAAACTAGGGCCAAAGTTAACATGGCGTTAGACTGCGGACTAACGCCATTTTAGCGCAAATCGTATTCAGAGTGACAGTTTAACGATTAGTCCCACCGTTTAAGGATTAAAAGGTGCATTGTGATTGGTTTACAAGCATTAAACTAGGTTTTGTTAGAACAGTCTTGCATGCACCCCAGTTTTGTGAAACATCTCTGAATAAGACTGTCAGTGTCTCACGTTTGCATTTTGTTAAAAACGTATTCCACCACTTGCTAAATTTCTTATGGAACATTTACATGGCTCAATTTTGCGGGTGATTTGCTAGGCGACTTTATAGTCGACTTGGGCTTTTTATCGACAATCGCTTGTAAAATCTAATAGCTACCTCATTGAAATTACGTTGACAATTCGATTTTACAAGCAATTTTCGTAAAAAGTTCAATTCGCGTCCAAGACGCCCGGAAAATCGACCCGTGTAAACGCCCCAATATAATATAAAAGAGTGAAAGTGCAGTAACACTGTGTTTCATTCCCAAACCAAGGACTAAATAACACAACTGTCCAAAAAAGGAGTGTAATGTTTTTAGGTTTCATGTGGATATATGTTATTTCAAAAATTATTTTAAGTGTTTTACATGACTTTTATAAAAACTAATTTGAACCCTTTTTCAATAGAAATATTCAGTTAGTATAGTAGTTAGATCAGTTTTATATCGAAAATCACTTCATCCCTGATGATGATGATAATGTGGGTATTATTGTTATTTCAAAAATTATTTTAAGCGTTTACATGACTTTTATAAAAACTAATTTGAACCCTTTTTCAATAGAAATATTCAGTTAGTAGTAGTTAGATCAGTTTTATATCGAAAATAACTTCATCCTATCTTCCACCTCACTTCAAAAGCCATAATTATTGAACTTTAAAAAGATTTGAGAGTATATTTCCAAAGAGCTCATTGGCGGCCGGTAGCTGGTCAATACCTAGTTGATACAAGTATGAGTTGACGGCACGGAACTGAGGATGGCCAATCATTGCTGCTGGATCAGATAGCGTTGGCAAAACAAAAGAGGTTTAAAGAATTTATTTCTCATTAAAAAACATGAAGTTTACATAAAATGAGAACACCAGTTTTTGCATAAAAATATTTATCTTGTTGGCTATTTCGTAAATAGTATTTTTTACGCACAACGGGCTTGGCCTTCAACTCAGCTGATGTAAAGTGACGATATGGTCGAAGGTGGAAGCGCATTACACCCGAAATCCTCATCACTGAGAAATAGGCTATCTTACCTCTAACTGCACACAACATTTTTTTACTTGAACTTGAAATAAGCCCTACCACCAACCAAACCGAGTACAAGTTGTACCCCTTCCTGGGAATCCGGTACCCCTGTGTCTTACACGGGTGGTCAAACCACTAACTAGACGGTTAAATTTTATTTCATAAAAAAACTAAAAAGTATTAAGTGCTGTGAATATGTCCATTATTTTTAACTATGCCTATTTCAGTTCCTAGACGGGTGAGTGTAAGCACTATTTTTTTTATAATTTTATTTCTGTGGTATGTGGATATCTTTCTTTATAATTAAAACTAGCGACCGCCCGCGACTTCGTCTGCGTGGAAAGTCTTTTGTTCTCCCTCGGGAACAGTACTTTTTTTCAGGATGAAAAGTACCTTAAGTAGGTATGTCCTTCTCTGTTGTACCCCTGACAACGTGTATGCAAAATTTCATAATTATCGGTTCAGTAGTTAAGACGTGAAGGCGTAACAAACAAACAAACAAATTAACAAACAAACGGACTTTCGCATTTATAATATTACTAGCTGCCGCCCGCGACTTCGTCTGCGTGGAATGTTTTTTTGCTATCTCTCGGGAACGAAACATTTTTTCAGGATGAAAGGTACCCTATGTCCTTCTCTGTACCCCTGGCAACGTGTATGCAAAATTTCATGATGATCGGTAGAGTGGTTAAGACGTGAAGGAGTAACAAACAAACAAACAAATAAACAAACAAACAAACGGACTTTCGCATTTATAATATTATAAGTAAGGATTAGCTTCCGCCCGCGACTTCGTCTGCGTGGATAGTATTTTGTCTATCCCTCGGGAACAGTTAGTTCCTTTTTTCGGGATGAAAGGTACCCTATGTCTTTCTCTGTACCCCTGACAACGTGTGTCTAAAATTTCATGATGATCGGTTCAGTAGTTAAGACGTGAAGGCGTAACAAACAAATTAACAAACAAACGGACTTTCGCATTTATAATATTACTAGCTGCCGCCCGCGACTTCGTCTGCGTGGAATGTTTTTTTGCTATCTCTCGGGAACGAAACATTTTTTCAGGATGAAAGGTACCCTATGTCCTTCTCTGTACCCCTGGCAACGTGTAAGCAAAATTTCATGATGATCGGTAGAGTGGTTAAGACGTGAAGGAGTAACAAACAAACAAACAAATAAACAAACAAACAAACGGACTTTCGCATTTATAATATTAGTAAGGATTAACTTCCGCCCGCGACTTCGTCTGCGTGGATAGTATTTTGTCTATCCCTCGGGAACAGTTAGTTCCTTTTTTCGGGATGAAAGGTATCCTATGTCTTTCTCTGTACCCCTGACAACGTGTGTCTAAAATTTCATGATGATCGGTTCAGTAGTTAAGACGTGAAGGCGTAACAAACAAACAAAGGGACTTTCGCATTTATAATATTAGTAAGGATAGTAAGGATTATTGACAAAAAAACTAGTTGTTTTTACGGAGCTAGGATGGACGTACTACAGAAGTTTTAGTCACGTATGGCCAAAAGTAAATAGTTTAAAAAAGATTTTAAAATAAATAACACTTGCTCAATGTAATGTAAAAATATACTTATTATTATTTATTTATTTGCTATCCGTACGTAGCTTACATTTCCAAACATCAATTTATAAACATGGTCTTGCTTCCGTCCATGGACAGAATCAAAATACACGAGTTCTCTTTATTTATGATCTTAATGTTGAATGTAGATAGATATTAAGAAATAAATAAAGTAAGATTGAACAGATTTAAGAATTTATAAGTAAACTTACTTATTTCGTTAACAAAAAGAATCAATCCCGTCTAAGTTGCTACGGGTGAGCCGATTTTTTCTAATATTTTTCATTATTTATTCATCTTAATATAAAAATAGCATTGTGAATGCAAAAATCTAAAAAGTTTAAAAAGAATCAAAACTAGGAGTTGAATAATATGGTGCAATTAGACCAAGCCTTGACATCCAAAGTAAAAGTATCATTCTAGCTCCAAATTGTTCTATACAATCCACATATTGTTTGGTTAAAAGTAATACCATTTTGTGCGTCGGGTTTAGGGGGGGGGGGGGGAGAAGTTGGGTTTTATCAGTTTTTCTTAAATATTTTGAAAAAACTCACATGCAACTTTACTTTTTAATTTACCTCTTTATTTAAATATTAGATCATAATAATTACCTGTGTGAAACTTGATATTTATTTGGGTCAGTATTGAACCTATACTTGTGGGTTTGCTGTCTGATATCAGATACGTAGAAGCCAATACAATAACTATAAAATCAGTTTGTTATTATTGTACATTTTTGGTCTAACTAGCTGCCGCCCGCGACTTCGTCTGCGTGGAACGTTTTTTTGCTATCCCTCGGGAACGAAACATTTTTTCAGGATGAAAGGTACCCTATGTCCTTCTCTGTACCCCTGGCAACGTGTATGCAAAATTTCATGATGATCGGTAGAGTGATTAAGACGTGAAGGAGTAACAAACAAACAAACAAATAAACAAACAAACAAACGGACTTTCGCATTTATAATATTAGTAAGGATTAGCTTCCGCCCGCGACTTCGTCTGCGTGGATAGTATTTTGTCTATCCCTCGGGAACAGTTAGTTCCTTTTTTCGGGATGAAAGCTACCCTATGTCTTTCTCTGTACCCCTGACAACGTGTGTCTAAAATTTCATGATGATCGGTTCAGTAGTTAAGACGTGAAGGCGTAACAAACAAACAAAGGGACTTTCGCATTTATAATATTAGTAAGGATAGTAAGGATTATTGACAAAAAAACTAGTTGTTTTTACGGAGCTAGGATGGACGTACTACAGAAGTTTTAGTCACGTATGGCCAAAAGTAAATAGTTTAAAAAAGATTTTAAAATAAATAACACTTGCTCAATGTAATGTAAAAATATACTTATTATTATTTATTTATTTGCTATCCGTACGTAGCTTCCGATGGATCCAGCAGGTTACATTTCCAAACATCAATTTATAAACATGGTCTTGCTTCCGTCCATGGACAGAATCAAAATACACGAGTTCTCTTTATTTATGATCTTAATGTTGAATGTAGATAGATATTAAGAAATAAATAAAGTAAGATTGAACAGATTTAAGAATTTATAAGTAAACTTACTTATTTCGTTAACAAAAAGAATCAAAACTAGGAGTTGAATAATATGGTGCAATTAGACCAAGCCTTGACATCCAAAGTAAAAGTATCATTCTAGCTCCAAATTGTTCTATACAATCCACATATTGTTTGGTTAAAAGTAATACCATTTTGTGCGTCGGGTTTAGGGGGAGGGGGGAGAAGTTGGGTTTTATCAGTTTTTCTTAAATATTTTGAAAAAACTCACATGCAACTTTACTTTTTAATTTACCTCTTTATTTAAATATTAGATCATGAAACTTGATATTTATTTGGGTCAGAATTGAACCTATACTTGTGGGCTTGCTGTCTGATATCAGATACGTAGAAGCCAATACAATAACTATAAAATCAGTTTGTTATTATTGTACATTTTTGGTCTAAATAGCCACATACTTATTTAGCTTAAGGTTAAACAGAAGCTATGAACTCGTTGTAGCCATAAAACATGATTTTCCAGACTTTTACACAATATATTTTAGCGTAATTAGTCACTATGTTATAAAAGCAAACATATCTCATTAAATGCATAGTATTTGGCGTATACAATTTTAGTGTTTACAAATACTTATACTAGCGGCCACCCGCGACTTCGTCTGCGCGGAATGGTTTTTTGCTATCCCTTTAGGAATAATACTTTTTTCGGGATAAAAGGTTCCCTATGTCTTTTTTGTACCCCTGACAACGTGTATGCAAAATTTCATGATAATCGGTTGAGTAGTTAAGACGTGAAGGCGTAGCAAACAAACGGACTTTCGAATTTATTATATATATAAGTAAGGATACACTTGTATATGAATACAACTTTAGTATGTACAAATAAATGTATGTGTACACACCAAAGTTGTATTTGCCAAATACTACAAACATTATTGTATTTTAATGAGATAATTTTACTTTGATAACATACACTCGGCGTCAGAAAAATCACACCTTTACAAACATTTCTTCAAAGTTAATTTAATCCTATCTATCTTAATGGTAAGTGTTTTTTAAGACTTCTTCCCCTTCAGACATAGCCAACAGTCTTTAGAAACCGTTGGAACAGTTTCTGAGCAACATTACATTGCCTCAAGTTTTGCAATATTTAAGCAACTTCATGGCCAATAGTATCCATCTTGGGTAATCCTTTTTTTAATTGAATTGTTGAAGTATGTTTTCTACATCATCTCGATAGCGAATTAACCGGCATTTCCTGAACTGTCCCCTTTTATTTTCCTTTTATGGCGGCGCAAGCAATAACGCTTTAAGTGTTTAATTATGGTATTTGTTATGTTGATAAAATCAAACAATTATTAATTGAAAGCTCATTAAATGTACTTTCAATAGATATCAACATTATACAATAAAACGTTAGCTAGCAATAGCAGGCGGCCAAGACTAAACTTATTTTCGAAGAGGTGCGATTTTTCTGACGTCGAGTATTGTTCATGGTGAACAATAGGCGTTAGTTGTTCATTATGAACTATGTTAAATTATATTTTGCTAAAGTTAAAATCCTGGGAAACCACGTTATGTGCTTACACTAGCGAGTCCAGTGCTAGTTTAACATTAGAATAAGTTTCTCTTTGGAATGCCCCTAATTTCCTTTTGATCGCTCCCAACAAATGTCTGATTAATGCACTTTTTGATTGATATCGAAATTATTTGAAAGAGCAGTGACGAGGGGATTGTATGGTCCTGTGGGGTGAACCACGGTCTTTGTATGATGCAATTCAAATGCATGTAATTTGCTACGGAACTATGGCGCTTCAAATTAAGGGGTGGGGGAAAAATATCACAGAAAATATCTATCGATACTTTCCGAATTTCTCAAAAAAAATGTGTGTTACCAATTGTGTGCCAATTTTTTATGGTTGTATTGTTGTAATCTTTTCAAGACACTTGCTCGTAAATATCTAAAAATAAATCGTAAATGCCCTAGTACATCGCTTTTAGGGCCATAAACCGAGCTATTAACATACGCGTGCAATAATATTTATAAAACACTATATTTTGGTTATAAATTTATCCCTACAAAGTTAAATAGGTACCTTACTGCAAGTTATATGCGAGTAAACAGAGCATTCCCAATTTAACCGAGAAATACAGTTATTTTTTTAGTAACAACAAAGAGGTTTTATGCCACTGAAAATTCATATACATTTTCAAACAAGTCAAACAAATATTTATTATTATCAAATTATTCATAGTTCATAATATTTTGTTATAAAATATTAAAATATTTGCATATTATTACTTAAAATTATAATTTTGAAGTAGGCTGTATGCTCACCCTGTTGTTCGCAAAATAATCTTGCATTGGGCGTGTGAAAAAAAAACTACGCGCCTTTTCTAATCATAATTATCATATTTTGTTTTTGTCGTATTTGTTGCTGTGTGGTAAATTACTTTGTTTTTCCTCGCAAGTGTGTTAAAAAACGTCGTATGAAACTCGTGAGCTCTTGCTTATTGCACACTCGGCTGAGGTTTGCCCTCGCCTGCGGCTCGGGCTGCAACCCACAGCCTTGTGTGCAATGAGCAACCTAAGCTAACTTGTCTCATAATGTTTTAATATTAATATTATTAATACTATTTTACGCGTACTATTCATTGAAAAGATTTGCAAGGCGTATTGTATCATTATAGACTTCATATCGATTTTGACTCTGTCAAGGCACAAGTTCAGAATGTCACGGGGAAGCGTCGAAGAAACAACTTTCATAGTCCGTGAGCCCGCGTCAGTATTGCCTATGTCATATATGACATCACGATGAAATGCATAGCACATGGTTGGAAAAGTTTTGCTGAGCGAGGATCAGAAGATAATCGCAAATAAAATTGGCCGGAAGCTAGAGAAAATCTTCCACTTCCAGTCAAAATTTTAAGATTATATTTACGTCATGTGACATCAGTAAGAGACCCGTGTCATAATTTAGTTTTCAATCGTAGAGAGAGGAAACATAAGTCTGTCAGTTCTGAAATGACTAAAAAACAAAAAATTTAAGTTTAAAGTATTCCGGCCATTTCAGAACTGACAGACTTATGTTTACTCTCTCTACGATTGAAAACTAAATGATGGCACGGGTCCCTTACTGATGTCACATGACGTAAATATAATCTTAAAATTTTGACCGGAAGTGGAAGATTTTCTCAAGCTTCCGGCCAATTTTATTTGCGATAATCTTCTGATCCTCGCTCAGCACAACTTTTCCGACCGTGTGCCATGCATTTCATCGCGATGTCATATGACGTAGGCAATACTGTCGCGGGCTCACGGACTATCAACCACATCACAACGTTAACAAGCACATAACGATGTGAACCATCCACTGGGTTTTTCTTAACATTAAGAAAAACAAGAAGCACAGTTCCGTCGACTTATTACCGCTGTGAGCTTTTTTCAGTCATCCATCATTCTTCCGGTAATTAAGTGACTGGGCGGTTTTCTTTTTGTTGCCCACGGTATTAAAAAGTTCTGTTATCATTTGTTAAGCACATGTTTGACCTTATACGTGACCTTTCTAATGATATTTCTTTTTCTTTGAAAGCAGAAGAAAAGTATAAAGAATTTTATCATCTTATCATCATCATGTTAGAATCGTATTTAGGGATTTGAGTAAATTTTACACGTTAATTTTAGGTCGAGGAGGTCGCTCCTAGAAGCCTGTGAACGCCCCAGGAGGCTTCTGCACTTCTGAAAGGAGCTGAGATGGCTTGACTAGTCACACCAATGCTGTTTTCACGCATAACGGACCAAATGGGAGTCTAAAAGCGGAAAAAAGAGCCCATCACCAATACCAATACACGTCAATTTTTATTAAATTACATAATTATACGATATACTTGTACTTTGACTCAAACATTATATTATTATAGTTGTTCTAATTATTCCTTGAATAAAACAGGCGTTTAACAACAGTCTACTTTCTATTGACCATTGTTAAATTAAAGAAGCAATGTTTTAAATTGTAACTACATGTAGGAGGATGTTTTTGCTACTAATGGGGTAGGTATTTACATGGAGCGACATGGCAGGCGACTTGGTCAATATGGGGTATTTACACGGAGTGACTTGGCAGGCGACTTTAGTCAATTAGCGCTTTTTATCCACAATCGCTTGTAAAATCTAATCCCAAACCTAATTTTAATGAGGTGGCGATTCGATTTTACAAATTTTACAAGTGGTTGTCAATAAAAAGAATATCGAATCTTATAAATACCAGGTAAGGTGAGTCGGGGCAAGTGCGCCATAGTTTTTTCATAGATGATTTCGATGCAAAATATTCTATTTAAATATCAACTTATGAGTGTATATTTATTACATTAACAATATTTGGTATTTTGTAACTGCAATGACTATCAATGCAATCAAATCTATCATAAATTTAACGATATTTTGTAAGAAATTTAAAAACATGGCCTTAGGCGCACTTGCCCCTCAAAACGGGGCAAGTGCGCCTATTAAAAAAAAAAGCGCCAATGTAATGCGTACAATAAAAACAATAGTTTTACTCTATGGAATATTGACCACTAAACACATTCCCTTTTTTTTCATATTATTATCTAATCTTATAGAGCTACTACAGCTTTCTTCGCAAATGAGGGGCAAGTGCGCCATAGATTAATAATCAGGGGTTCTAAACCTTTAATGGTTTATACCATTAAAGGTTTACATTATTAGGTATTACAGTTTTAATTCATTTATAATTTTAAAATTATTTTTAAAATTATAAATGAATTAAAACTGTTTGACTGGATATAAAATATATATTTGAGTAAAAAAAGTTTTTCTCCAAGTCTTATAGTTTTGGCAGGAAGTGGGGTGACTCGCTGATGCGGAGCAGATTTTGAAGGTCTGGAGGTTTTCCCATACTCACCGTCACTCACTGATTCAACCCCTCGTACATCATTATTGTTTCTATTGCCTAAATTAAGTGGGTTAAAATCATCGCCAAAATCGTGAAGGTTGGCGACCTCTGGGGGGGGGGGGGGGGGGGCAAGTGCGCCATAGTTCTGTCATCTATGGCGCACTTGCCTTGAGGCAAGTGCTTAACTATTTTGAGGTTAGGATTTTCAATTAAATAAAAAATATTAATATCAACGTTTAGAACTAAAATACAAACATAGAATGGAAGAAAAACATTTAAACTCTTTACTCACCGCATTAGTTTACCGGAACAAGTCAAAATTTTCCAGATTTGAACTGATTACTGACACGAGGTCATCTTAGGCAGCCGGTATAAATGACACTAAAGCTAAAATGGCGGATATTTCAAGTTATGGTGAACAGAGCCATCTGTGTTTTAGATGTGGAACTGTAGTTTAGTTTCTTGCGTGTACGTAAGATGTCGTTAGTTGTATAATATTTGTAGTTTTCGATATTTTTGAGATAGGCGCACTTACCCCGTAGGCGCACTTGCCCCGACGGACCTTAATTAATACGTTACAAGTCTAGAGTTACATTAATTTATGGTTAAATTATTCTTAAAGAATCAAATCCATCTCATGCAAGACAAGTCACACATGATATTCAACATTGTATTAACTCAAAAAAGGTAGTTTCGAGATATAGCGTTTCAAAGATTTAAAAAATCATCGTTCCTGACTGTGAAGTATTTATGGCCTGATTTTTATATCGTTAAAAAGCTACATTCTTCTATTTTGTATATTTCAAAAATAAAGTCTTTGGGACTAATATATAAGAATATACAAGCTACTTTCCAGAACCACCTTGAGTGCAAAGAGTATTAACTTAAAAACGGGAGTAAGAATAAACAAGCAAAACAGTAATCAGTCAAAATAACAATTAATTTTATTTAAAAGTTGACAGGCAAAACAATATCAAGTCACAGTTAATACGCTCACATTTATAAATAATTTTCTGATTTGGTGTGTTAACTCGAGTTGTGACACAAATTTATGTTTCGGTAGCCTCGGTAACAGGCAAGACTGTCTTAAAAGGCAATCCAACGACTTAGAGCTATGACTGTTTTACCAGATTGTAGAGAAAAAAATGCTGATACCGAATATATAAATAACTCAAAATTCAACTTTTTTGAGTTAATACTATGTTGAATATCATGTGCGAAGTGTTTTTGGTATTTCTGATTTCTAAAACACAGATGCTTGGACTTAATAAGGGACGAAAGCACCAAATGTAATGTCCGACACTATTGTATGAAGTATCTAATCTAGCAAATGTGTCGGTAGCACATCTAGAATAACGTGTTTCTTTTCACGGACCACTGAAAATCACATGATTTTACTCATTTTGTGTTCGGAAGGTCCAACCTCAATAAATAAATGTAATCCACTCAACAGCTGGAGATCATATTTAGGGTTCCGTGAAATGTTTGATAAACTGACTTGTTAATATAAAACAGGGAGAAATAAAAATTTCAGGTGTTACAAGATATTGAGTTATAAATATTAATAATAATTTTTGCGGCACTTAAACGATACATCAATATTAAGTTTTACATCGGTAGTAGCTCCTCGTGTTTTATCCAATACTAATATTATTCATGCGAAAGTATGTTTGATTGTTTATTTGTTTGCTTGTTTGTTACGCTTACACGTCTTAACTACTCAATCAATCGTCATAAAATTTTGCATACACATTACCAGGGGTACAGAAAAGGACAATGTACCTTTCATCCAGAAAAAGTACTGTTCAGACGATGTCGCAAGCGGCAACTAGTCAGCTTTTGAAATAATGTTACCAACGGTACGGAATTACAAGTTATAAAAAATCTCAATCATATATTTTTCTTCAACAACAGATTCTAGCGAAGCGTTACATAAAGAAAAATAGATCGAGTCTTTGTTGTCCCGAAAAAAATGAATTGTATGGACTTTATTATGTAGGAGATTTTTAATAATAAAGAAATAAATATAATTATTGAACAACTATCCACATCGTTATGAGCCACAAATAGACTTATATCATTGGTTATACCCATGTTCCAAGAAAACAAGGTCTGGCATTCCGGCAGTAACACAGGCTTACGTCACTATAGTAACTTGAAAAATGAAGGTTTTTTTCTGTCACACTCATTACAAAATTATTATAGTGCATTTTAATTGTGATTTGTTTCTCTTACAAACGAAACACTTCAAGTTAAAGATGAATGATAATTTTCAATAGGTACTGATAGCGAAGATGACGTAAGCCTGTGTTACCCACGTAACTTCTTCTGTCTCAGAATGCTAGACCTAGCGCAGCATATTAGTGTATCAGACTTATACTACTCGCTTATCATGAAGAGTAAAATATGTAAAGTATGTAATGAATATGTTACCTATAAGATAACATATTCATATTTTCATTAAGCTGACACCAGAACTATAAGGACTTATTTATCAAAGTCAAAAAATTGGAGGTGATCCAACCTTAAATATGGAATAAGTTTTGCCAGTATTTGTTACTATCGGAAAAGTAACAGTCAGGTAAGTAACGTTTTTATGGATTGTTCCACTATGAGCAACAGTTATGTAAGTGACTTTACATTTAATATTAGGTTTAAAGTATAAATAAAGTGAATTGGGGCTTTACAAAGTTCTATCAAGTATGTACTTATTTAAAAATTTGAAAAGCTAGATAATAAAGACTTTTGATTGTTTCGCAATGTTAGTACTATAAAGAGTATTTCATAATAACCCGTAAAATTCTAGAGTTTATCTTGAAAAAAAGATTTTTTTTTTCAAAAAGTGGCGGTTTTCAGGGGTTAAACTTATTTTCCAGGGTTGTAAGAGTGGTACGTACCCGATAGAGTTGTACCATTCATACAACCCTGGAAGAATACCATAATATTTGGCTGACAACCTTGGTAGATAAACCATAATATTTGGCTGACAACCCTGGCAGATATACCATAATATTTGGCTGACAATACCATTCATACAACCCTGGAAGAATACCATAATATTTGGCTGACACCTTGGTAGATAAACCATAATATTTGCCTGACAACCCTGGCAGATATACCATAATATTTGGCTGACAACCCTGATAGATATACCATAATATTTGGCTGACAACCCTGGTAGATATACCATAATATTTGGCTTTAGGGGATTTTTTGTAACACGTTTCATAAATAACAGCAACATACAACCACATGATGCAACTATCATTTATGGTCTCTGCCCACTACACCCTACCGTACCATACCAAGTGAAAAATGGCAATTGCATTAGGAATAGTGTCATACTTTTCAATACATTTTTTTTTTGCCTGATACGTTCCTAGCACGGTCATGGTATGGTACGGTGTAGTGGGCAGAAACTTTTATAGATTTTCTTGCGAACATAGATTGCCTTGAATATGATAATGATTATTATTCTATGTTCTCCGTAGTACCTTAAAAATATACTTAACATCAAAACAAGGTCACAGGCGTCACGGTTATAACCTAAAACATTTTGCGAGACATTTTGGTAAAATATACTTATCGATGTCACTTAGAAACATGATACTATATCTCCAGGAATCATACTTCTAAACATAAAGGGAACATTTTGGATTTACCGCGCCATATAAAAGGGCTTATTAGGGTTGTCAAATTATTTCTGTCTCGTCTATTATATACAATTTCTTCATAATTCGGTTAGAAGAAAATGATCAGTTGGCTGGGTTTTACTACCTCATGCAGCGACTTTGAATCAATAAATTTTGATTACTTGTTAAAAAAGAATTAACTAAAAAATTACTGAACTACCATTGGTGAACGAGCAAACGAACTGTATTTTTTATAAAAAGCGATTTTTATTTTTCCTCATTTTGTAAATAAAAAGTGTAATATAAGTATAAATTATTGTTGGCAACCCTAACACTGATATTACATCCCTGAATATTTATGGCTGGTTTACGGTTATAGTGCCACACGAGGACATAATTTTTATTTGTGCTGTTAAAGTCCCGCTTATTCGTAAGATTTATGCCGCGAATAAATCCAAACTCTCTTAATTAAGATGAGTGGCGATTAGTTCTTCGACGTTTGTGCAAGGTTCTTAGTGACCATGACTTTTATGACCTGTGGCCCATGAGTTCATGCAAACCATAGAAATAGAATGCCAAAGAACAACAATGTCAATAAACAGGTGATCCGAAAAACGAATGTACTTATACATTTTGTATGAAATACGTAAAATATGTCTTACATTATTAAAATATGACTATACTAGCTTCCGCCCGTGACTTCATCTGCGTGGATAGTATTTTGTCTATCCCTAGGGAACAGTTTCTTTTTTCGGGATGAAAGGTACCCTATGTCCTTTTCTGTATCCCTGACAACGTGTGTGTAAAATTTCATTATGATCGGTTCAGTAGTTAAGACGTGAAGGCGTAACAAACAAACAGACAAACGGACTTTCGCATTTATTAAGTAAGGATTATGACAAAGGAAATTAACAAATATTTTAAACAAACTGTGATCGCTCAATTGCAAGGCGGGACGCTAGGGGCTCTTACTGTAAAAAATGTTGGCACATTGTCACTTGGTTCTTTGTCTCTTTTTTTCATAGACCGTGTCCGTATAATGTTAACTTTTCTTTTCCACGCTTTGTTGGTCTTCTTGAGCGCAGCGAAAATTTTTTTACGTATATGGGTATAACAGTTTACGGTAGCGAAATCAGTTTGCATCACAGAACAAAAAATTCTCAAACTAAAACCTCTCTTCTGTTCAACTTTCGCTCAAGATTCGTTTATCTGTTTCTCTACAAGATACGAGTACATTGTTAAGAAATAGTGTCTAGGGTTTGATGATGGAGCCGGAAGAAGGCCACTGGATCTCGGTAATAAATCCATGCAATCCCATCGAGTTTGGGCTCGTTTGAATCACCTTGACGAGTACTTTAATAAGAAATAGTGTCCGAGGATCTGATGATGGAGCCGGATGAAGGCCATAGAAACTCTATGATGAAACCATACAACCTTATCGTGTTTGAGCTCGTTAGCATCGTCTTGACGAGTACTCTAATGGGAGACGATGTCCAGGGTCTGATGATGAAGCTGAAAGGCTTCCTATATTTTTTTCTGTAAATATTTATAACGCTATACCTACAGAAATTTTACATCTAAAAATTAATATGGATGCTAAATTTTACAAAATGCGCCCCACGTTTTGAGGTTTAAAATTTTTAGATTTAAAATTTCTGTAGATATAGGGTTATAAATATTTACAGAAAAAAATATTTTATACTTTTTAGTCTGTTTTTACTAGTCCGTTTTAATGTTTTTAGTCCGATTTTTTTTGTAATAATTTAGTCCGTTTTAAAAACGTGTTTTTAAAAGAGTTTTTTTCGTTAATTTATTTATAAAAATGTGGAAATAAATAAAAAATATAAAACACTATTACAAGCTTTGAAATATACAATTATTTAAAAACTTCAATCGTACCTACTACGTATTACCATTATCCCGCGCCGCGCACGTCGCCCGCGGTATCCCAACATTTCGTTTCATAAAGGATAAGCTACAGCCCAGACCGTAAGAGTCAGGGACATATACTAATTTCAGTAGGTTGCCTAACTCAATATCTCTAGGGTTTTTTTTTCATTTTTTCGATATCGCTTTTCGTTTTTGAGAAATTGTCGATTTAGTGAGAAAAGACCCCGAAAAAGTGTGTCATTTTTCAACATTTATGCGATTTTCGAAAAAAGTTTTTGACTTTTTCAAATTTTTTTTTCACCATATTGTAGCCCTTGCTGAGATGCATCTTTTGACATTTAGTACATACACGTAGACCCAAAACTCACGGGACCAGGGCAATGTCTCACTTTTGCTGAAATTGGGTACCTATACCGAAGCGATCGAAAAAACATTTTCAATGTTAAAACAAGTTTTTCCCCTGCATCAATAACTATATCAATGGTAGGGGCCACTGGCCACGCGAAGGGATGACCAAGCGACGCGACGCGACGAGGGACTTCCAAATTCACGACAACAATTTCTTAATCGGTGTCTGATGTGCGTTTCTACCCCAAAATGCAAATTCGCCATGACGTCGATCACTCTTTTGTGTGACAAGACCGTTACAAGAGATGAGTGAGCAAGCAAAAAGCGTATAAACAGGTGATGAGGTGACAAAGATGCGGTCTCTGCGTGATCGAATCAAAAATAAGGAGATCCGCAAGAGAACTAAAGTGACCGACATCGCTCGAAGGATTGCTCAGCTGAATTCGCAGTGGGCTGGATGGAAACATAGCGAGAAGAACCGATAGCCGTTGGGGCGGAAAGGTTCTTGAATGGCGACCACCGGACGAAGCTCCGTGGGTAGGCCCCGACAAGGTGGACCGACGATCTGGTGGAGGTCGCATTGCACCGCTGGATGCAGGCAGCGCCGGACCGACCGTCGTGGAGATCCTTGGGGGAGGCCTATACCCAGCAGTGGGTGTCGTGCAGCTGATATGATTATGAGGTGACAAAAGCAAGACCATCTGGCGTGTCGTGTTCGTCCCACTCCGTGGTACTATTGACTCACGAATAAGGTTCAATACTTATAAAGTAAATTGAACGACGAATTGCGTCCGACTATCGTAATTCTTTTTTTGTAAAAAAATTATGAATCTCAATTGAAATAAGCCCGATTTAATCCACAATCAAAATAAATAAGGAGTTCCTAAACCCGATTTTCGTCTTTTTATTGGTGAAATCGTTTAAATATCCGTTTCATTACGTTTGAAAAATAAGAAGTTATTTGATCTTTTAACGCGTAAATAGTTTGATCCGCTTCAATGTTGCAGAAATGTCTTGATCTTTTTAACTTTAGCCATCCGTTTTCATGTATTTTGATGGTTTGACCTTTAAATCAAACAGAAAATAAGGTGTCATATTTATTTGAAATCTTTTTATTAAATCTTTGTTTTTTTTTTATATTTGACTGCTAATGAAAAAGCTGTTATCTACCACACTGCATGCTGGCTGCCGCTAAGCTGTTATCTACTGTTTTCTCGGAATCTAATGGTATAAAATAAATAAGAATACTCGTAATGTAGATTGATAATTTCGACAATATAAAAATTTCCGAACTGTACCCAATTAGTAAGATAAGTCATTAGTGACGACGGGTGAAATTATGGTGAAGGTAAGCGGTTCTACAAAAATGTTATGATCTGCATGGTGGATCGGTAAGGAGGGATTACTAAAGAGTAAGCCAATGGGTATATATCAGATCACATGGACGATTCGCCACTATAAGCCATAGTTTAATTTTGGTACTCAGTTAATTAAATGATAAACTCACAGCTTTGCCTTGGAAATAAATCTGAACAACCCTAATTGGGATGAGTCCCGACTTATCCCCTATTATCCCTCCCTTTTCTTACGCGCCTTTGCCCCAGATCTTTATTATGGGGCACTAGAATAGTAGAAAAAGATATTTTTTAAATTAAAACTTGTCAAGTGGAAATTGGTTTCCTAAAGCTATGAGAATAAGAAAAGGTCAGAAAGCTACATTGGCTACGCATAAAGACTTAAACGAGATAATGAAATATAGAGAACATTGATTAAGATATTTTTCTTTATTTTAGTTTAATAGTATTGTTCACTACTTTATTCTGCGAGTAATTTCATAAAAACTTTGTTATGATAAAATGTATGTCTAACTGCTGAAAAGTTGGAGCAAGCTCTTTTTCGAATTGAAGATACCTTTTCAAACTTATTTTTTAATATTACTTCCTACGAACAACATTTATCTAGATGTTAAAACCTTAACTTAGATTTATTAATACAAACTCAATTTATAACCCTTGTATAATTTTATGCAAACCACTTGAAACTAGTTTCAAATTAACTCGTTTAAAAGCACTAATTTTACTACTGGCCAATTCGATACTAACTGAGTTATAATTTGAAGCTTATTAGAATTAAATTTGAAGTTTGATCATCGTAATAGTACGTATTACATATTATCTCGATGAGTTTGAAAAGTTTCTTAACATGTTAGCAGAATATTGAGGATTTCAATATTTTACAATTTTTGCAGGAAAAAAGGACCCCGTACAAAATGTTCGAAAAAAGCCAATCGGTCAATTTGGCTGAAATTTTGGGTAAATATACCCTGTAACGTAATAGGCTGATCAAAACTGCAAAGTTGCAAACTAAAATAATAACTAGTTTAGGAGAAAAGGCTTTTTCAATGTTGTAAGAAGAATTGTAAAAATAAAGAAACACATCACATTTTCATGTTTCTAATTTAATTATTTTTAATTATTAGGTTTGACTGTACTATGTACTCGCATTAAAAACGGTTAGGAGCGTTTTCAGGGATGGATACTTGACATTTTCTTCGTAACAGGCGAACCCCAAAAACCACAAGATATACGTCAGATTAGGATTATCAGAACCTTCTTTCTGTATACTGTGTATGGGAACTATGCATATTAAAAAAGCAGCAAAATACTCAAACAATTCTTAAAGTTAAGGCTACCTTAACTTCAAAAAAGTTATCAGATTCGACAGAAAATTTATGAAACTGATAGCTTCCTTAAAGTTAAGGAGACTAAATGGGAGTACATAGTACAGTTAAACCTAATAATAAAAAAAATAATTAAATTAGAAACATAAAAATGTGATGTGTTTCTATATTTTTACATTTCTTCTAACAACATGAAAAAAGCTATTTCTCCTAAACTAGTCATTATTTCACTTTGCAACTCATGTCACAGGTTATATTTACCCAAAATTCCAGCCAAATTGACCGATTGGCTTTTTTCGAACATTTTGTACGGGGTCCTTTGTTATCAGTCTTGTTTATGAATAGGTAGCCTTTGAACAGGAGAAGAGTAGCAGTTTCAAAATTAATATAAGGTGATACTAAATGATGTGATGATACTGAAACAGGTGATGTGTTGCTGAAACTGACCAACATTCTCCAAGAAACTTAGGTCGAAAAACGATTTTTTTCGCCTTTTCATTGTAAGTCGGTCAGCTGACAAACATTTTATATGGGAGTATGATTTTTTTGTTTTTCGACCTATATTCCATGGAGAAAGTTGTTAGCTTAGTCTAGTAGCCTAGCCTAGTCGTTATCATCACATCATTTGGTACCACGTTATACAAGGTTCTTTTTAGTTAATACAAAACCTCTCATTGGGTTGATCAGACCATCAAACTAAATAACTTTCATTATGGGACCAACCTCAAAATCACGAAAAAAACAGATGTTCCATAAAAGTACAATCCTACTCCATAGAAATGTATGAAACAGCTGATTTTTTACGCGATTTCAAGGTCTAATGAAAGTTGTTCAGTTTCATGGTCTGATCAACCCCACGAGAGGTTTTGTATTAACTAAAAATAACCTTGTATGATTATCAACTCTTTCAATCAATATCTAATTCGCAAGCAGTCTAGAGCAAAAGTAAAGGTCCGTACACACAGCCACAGATGCGCCGCGATCGATCATTCGTCGCCTATTCCTGTCGTTTGTCACTGTGCTCACTCATCAATCATAGTGCCGCCTTGGGTAGGGGCGCTAACTTTACTAGAAACTGAAACAAAAGGAGTTTTAGTTTATCTCAAAAAAATATGCTTAAAAAGAAAAATTGCCATGATAGAAAAATAAACCTTAGCTTTTTTACACAACAGGGCTGGCACAATCCACAAATTGGGAGACTATTGCGACACTAGATGCAACTCAACACAACACTACCGTAATGCGATACCGATAAATGCCAACTGCATAAGTCCAGGGTTCAAAAACTGATAGGGTGAGTGTAATATACATAAAGCTGTTTATAAGTCATGGGTGTAACTAATTAATTTATGTTTAACGAAACTCTACACATTTTTGACAATTGATAAAGATGAAATAGCTATACAATTTTTAAAAATGAATTATATACCTAGCTGTTTCATCTTTATCAATAACTAGCGACCGCCCGCGACTTCGTCTGCGTGGAAAGATTTTTTGGTATCCCTCGGGAACTATACTTTTTTTCGGGATGAAAGGTACCCTATGTCCTGTTTTGTACCCCTGGCAACGTGCATGCAAATTTTCATGATGATCGGTTCAGTAGTTAAGACGTGAAGGCGTAACAAACAAACAAACGGACTTTCGCATTTATATTTAGTAAGGATAATAAGGATTACTGTCAAAATATCTGGAAAGATATTTCAATTGAATGTCGAGGTAATTCCTCACATTGGTTTAATAACGCTGGCTTACAGCGTAAGAACAGAATATACCAGAAGAAATTCGACGATGCCACTAGTGAATCGGTAGCTCAGCGGTCAAAGCATTGGACCGGATATCCAAAGATCGCGGGTTCGATTCCCGTCCAAGAATTGATCTGGTATGAGTCGTATTTTTTCTGGTATATTATATAGTATTCATATACCTATTATTTAAATTTGACATTTTAGCATTCACAATGCTACCTACTATTTGATGTTGATTTTCCTAACATTTCAGTACCTTTTCAGAAGGTAAAATAATATTTAACATGTATTTATTCAGGTAGCATCAACGTATTAGATTTAACAATCGTCTGGATATCGAGGCTTGTGTTTGGCTTGAAAGCTCACATGTCCTCATTATTTGCAGCAATCGACAGCCCTAGCTGTGTCCTGTAATCACGCTTCTCGGACAACGCCAGCACGAATGTGACACGAAGCCGATTTGTTTAATTCCCTCTCTGTTGTTTCTGAGACATAGTCCATTCCCATTTATATGAGATATTAATTTCACTATGAAATTAAAACCATAAATATTTTTGTAAAATATTTTGTCTTCCTTTGTAGTGTGAGTATAGGCTTGTTTCCACTAAGAATAAATTGGCTAGCATAAGGTTTCTAATGATTAACTATGTTAAATAGTAACCAAAAAAACACTTTTTTCATTAAAATAAATAAAGATTACCAATATTTACGGAAAATAAAATCGGCAAAATTTGCCATTTAATCACGTGACATTGAACACCAATCAGAGACGCATGACGTCAAGCCTCGCGAAACCTTTGTTGTTGCTGTCATTTTCACACACACACAAACACACAGAGGTGTATGTGTGTAAGTGTCAAATACGAATGTTTCGCGAGGCGTGACGTCATTCAAGACGCCATGACAGTTTTGGCCTTTTTCGATGTCATTTTGAGTTCATTTCTTAAAACGAAAAATTCATAGGTAAAATGACTTATTTTTCTTAAAATAATATATTTTTGGGGTAAAATAGATACCAAACTTTATTTTTAATCTATTTTCCAAATTTTGTCAACTAGCCTATTTTAGGAGACACTGTGTTAAAACCTACCTACCTACTACAACTTTGAAGCTGCTAGGCGATTGCGTAAAGTCAATCGTATTCATTTGACAGTTCATATTGTATCATAATATACGTCATCCCATACAAATCGCAGCCGATGGAATACGATATGAATTGTCAAATGAATACAATTACCTTACGCAATCGCACCCCTGATCGATAAAAAAATATATTTCACTATCTTTTGCTCGCGACTTCGTTCGCGTGACTAAGAGACCATGAAAGGTGAAATCCTCCAAAAATGGTGTCTCTACCTTCTGCCGATAGGGCTCTATGCCTATCCAAACAATGAATCAATCAATCAATATAGAGTTTTATATTATTTTATTTGAGATTTTAGCATTGTTATTCTAAAAAGTTTGTCCTCGACGTGATAAGCCCTTATTATTTCAAGATTATACAAATAAAAAAAATATCACGTCACATAAAAACAAACACCGATTCATGAAACTATCACACATCGAATTAAATTATTGTTATTGGTTCACTATCAGCTGTTTTTATAATAACCAAGTAACGATGTAAATGTATATATTTTTACCATAATTCGGCAGTGAAGTGTGAATTAGATTGCGCATTTGACATCCTGTTTTATGTCCGGACTATTTAAAGGCGTGTGATTGATGAATTCTATTGTGCAAACGACAATGACACATGCGAAGTGATCGATACTGACATATTTCGTAGTATCACAGATTGGCAGTACTCAACGTACACACGACGGCACCTCAGACTATACATGTTGACCTTGAGACCGCCTTTATATCCTACGTAATTAAACCTGTTTTCGCGGTTTAACTGTATAACCTGACGTGCTGTCATGTGTACTAGAGATGTTACGAATGTCAAATTTTACACATTCGCGAATGCGAATGCGAATATTTAGGTTGCGAATGTGCGAATGCGAATGTTAAACATCAAGTAATACAAAACCATAGGAATTAATAAATAAATCATTCTTATTACTAAAATGGGAAAAACATATTTATACAAAATAATAATATACATAGGTACCTATAAATTTATGACGACATCCAATGGTGAATTAAATTTTTAAAAATGTGCATGTTTTTTAATGCACACGTGCGCTTTAATAATATTTTAATAGGCGAAGTTTAATAAAGTCAAATAAAAAAATCGCTATAGGTCACTTTTCTTTCCCGGTGCCATAAGGAAAAACTGTCTAATTTACACAAAATACTTTGAATCACAATGACTTATTTGTTTACCAAAAAGAGGAATTACAGTAGACTGGCAACTAGAACAAAACAATCAACAAACCATGCAACAGAGTGGACCACATCAACAAGCAATTACAATTCACAAACTACCCGCGTGAAATAAATGCTTTCCATTGGTTGAATTAATGAAGTTATGTCCACATTCGCATTCGCATAAAATTCTCATTGATAAATGCGAATGCGAATGTCGATGCGAATGTTTAAAACGATGCGAACCATTCGCATATGCGAATGCGAATGCGAATATTCGTAACATCTCTAATGTGTACATTAAACATACCCGCACCTTAAAGACATACAATTTCCATGTGCAAAACGTGCATGGACCTAATGTTAATTATTTAGTTATATGATTAACTTAGGCTTTTTTGAGCACAAAGGGATAGTGCTTGGCCTTCACCTCGCCTCATGTTAAGTGACAATAAGACCGAAGGTGGAAGCGCTCTACACCCGGAATCGTCATCACTGAGGAACTGGCTATCTTACCTCTAACTTCCGGAACCAGGGATTGAAATACCGTAAAAAAATAACGATAAAAAATAACGTTAAAAATACCGCTAAAACATTTAAAATTAGCGTTAAATATAGCATTAAACTTTACCGGTACAATATACCGGTAAAATTATCGCTAAAAAATAACGTTATTAATTGGAATAGCGTTAATTTTAAAGTTTAACGGTAAAAAAGTAAGAAATAACGTTAAAATTAATGTTATTTACTGAAATAACGTTAATTTCAATGTAACGTTATCTAAATTAACGTTATTTATTGACATAACGTTAATTTTAAAATTAACGCTAAAAAAGTAAGAAATAACGTTACATTCCGTCATGTCCGGAACACAACAATTTTTGAATTGTTGTTATGGCGTCAGACTTAGGTAAGATAGTACCGTGGATTGGGAGTACTTTGACATTACGGGGTCATATTGATAACAACTTCGAATTAAAAAAAAAAAATTTTCTTGGTTTCTGAACGTTTTCAAATGGTTTTTTTTGTAAAGCTGGCGGCACTGATGGTGCGAAAAGCATATAGCGACCATACAGTTTACTGTCCTCAGTTGTTTTTGTTATAATAATTTTTTTAGAAGTGTACTGGTGACAAGCTATTTTCAAGATAAGAAAAACTTTTAATACACTTAGAATTCTACCATATTTAGATTATTGCTGTTAGTTTTATCTAAAAGTATATACTTTCAGGAATGTGAAACACAGTTGAAAAAGTGTTTTTGTTGATTTCGTATCTATTTAAATGTTTAAAAACAATCAGGGGTGTCTTTGTTCAGAGGACGGGTTTACTTTGATCAATGATAGATGAGGGGTGACATTGATTATGTTGTTGTTGTAATGTTGATTATGGTCATTTTTATGATGAAAATTGAAGACTAAGGTATGACTGATTTGTTTTAACTGATTTAAATTTAGGTTCTACCAATACTCTATTCAATAACCAATTAGTATAATTGATCAAAATAACCCCAATGTCTATGAATAGCTTTAGCGCAAAAACCTGCAGGCCGATTTTTATTTTTATTTTTTTATTATGCTTATTTAAGGGTTTACTTTCAAATCCCGTTATAAAATATAGGGTGATCAAAGAAGCCCCAAAATCGGTTTAAAGTTGATCAGCAGAATTTTTTTTTTTTCTGAGAAATAGATGATTAAAGTTTTGTTTCCTCACTATAATCTTAAAATATGTAAAAAACCGATACTCTCAATTTTTTTTTATTTTCGGTACGTATGTTTTTGAGAAAATACGGCCATTTGAATTTCAAAACTGATCAAAGTACCCCCAATCCACGGTAGTAGTTAGCCAGGCTGACTTGAAATAAGCCCTACCACCAACCAAACCGAGTCTGTACAAATGTACCTCCTGGAAATTGAACCCGGGACCCATGCGTCTTACACGGGCGGACGAACCACTAAACCACAGAGGTGGTTTAAAGGTTTTAGGTATGACAAATATTTAGCATGTTGACAAACTTTCATTCCAATTCTCTACGCATTATAGTTAAAATATTATTATTACTATAAAGTGTCAGAGTAAACAAAGGCACTGTTTCTATACAAGTTTACCACTACTGAGGTGCCAAATTCGAGACACCAGGAATTTCATTAGCGCGTTTCTAATTATATACTACTCTTCTTCTTAGAACATACTAGCCATATAATATGTACGATAACAGAACACGTACTAACATGTAGTTATTACATCTTATTCTTTACGAAAGGAATGATACCGTGTATTTCTTCACTTCAACACCGTGATTATGTCCTCTGTGACCCGTAGCATGATAAACTAGAGAGGAGTTTTTTTTTTAGGTCGAAATGTCAAAACTGATATTTTGATGTTTGATGTAGACAAAATTTAAGTCAGATTTGTCATGCAGAAGAAGAGAAAAAAAACTTAACGTTTCTTTTGTGTTACCATGGTATTTTAAGGCCACACACACCTTCAAAGCCCTATTACCTAAACTTACGTCTCACTAATTCTGTGCCTCCAGTCATAAGGGGCATAAGACGAGTCCGATGCCCTTTTTATTTTATTGCACTGTTGTAATCAGCACATTGAGTTACATAACATATCAAAAGGGCATAACTGTACCTACCTCCTAACATACATTTATTGTTCACACAAAAAGCATAACTCACCGTTTTTAAGGGCACAGTTTTGAATAATTGTTGAGTTTTACGATCAGAAAGACATAAATGGTATAGTCTCAAAATTATCTGTGATTAAAAAAGCATAATTACATTAGATTTATTAATAGAAGACATAATTCATGTTATATCATTAACTTTAAAAATAATATAGAATTAAATGTAGTTATGCTCTTTTAAACCACGTTATAACCACCTAAAAAAAATCCAAATTATTCACCATCCTAGAGATTATTACCAGATGGTAGGGTCTGCTGGGGAAAAAGGCCAATTCACTGTGAAAGAAATGACTTTGGAGAATTTCTATAATTTTGAAGCACTCCATAAAGGCCCACTGTTATTAAGGATAATTAATGTCAATAAAGAAACTGTGCATTGGCCCGATATAGGGTGGTTCCGATATTCACAATCAAATCAGAGCCATTTGTTGCTCTCTGCAAAACAAATTTATGTGAAGAAAGCGATTATGACTACATACAATATGTTTGGTTAGCGATGTTGGAGCTTTTAAAGGCAGATAATATGATCAATGTTATCGACAAAACCCCCCACATGTTCGGGTCTATCCCCTCTCGTTTTGGAATTACCGGCATTTTAATCTGACTTTTTATTTTTGATGGCCTTGACGAAAATATTAATTCCTTTGGATTCAAAAGTCCTACAGTTATAAAAAAATAGTTTTAGAAAGCTTATAATATCACTTATCAATAAAAAAATATGTCAACTATTAATTTAAATTCGTCATAAAAAATACTTTGGTAAATTTTAATCCGAAATTACAGTGATTTTCTTAGGTTTTCCCACAGATCTTGAAAACAAGGACATTAATTTGCATTTTTTTGCATTTTATAATACACAGGAATATTATAAAAAATACAACATCAAAATCATTGGTCTGAGTTGCATATTTCAAGAGTTATTGTTGTTAGAATATGACCTTATGGCACTAAATGTTAATTTTCGAAAATGGTCAAAATTCAAAACTCGCAACTTGCTTTTATTGTTCAATGTCATTTATATTGAGATAAAATTATCAAGTTAAGTTAAAAACTGATAAAAATGTTTTTTTTTTATTTTTCCTAAGGGTCATATCATATTACAATAATAACTCTCAAAATATGCAACTCAGAGCAATAGTTATGATTTCGTTTTGTAGATGATATTCCTCTGTATTATAAAAATATAAAAAAATGCACATTGATGTCCTTGTTTTGAGACCTGTAAGAAAAACAAAAAAAAACACACCAATTTCGGATTAAAATTTATTTCAGTAATTTTTTATGAATTATGATTAAAGTCAAAAGTTTACATAGTTATTTTTTACTTGATAGGTAATTAAAATAAGCCTTTTAAAAATTAAATTAAATAATTTTTACTTCAGATAAATTACATCCATATGTGTTAGTACCTAATCTTAGTGCTATTGTTAATAATTTAATTTATATTTTACCATACTGGGCCAAGACTGACGACTATCACATAAAAGTGTAGGTTCCCGTCACTCTTCGAATAAAGCACTCCTATAGTGGGGAAGTATATCGATTTGCATGTTTGCCTTTGATTTTTGAAAAGTATTTTTTTATAACTGTGGGACTTTTAAATCTAAAGGAATTAATATTTTCGGCAGGGCCATCTTAAATAAAAAGTCAAATTTAAAATGTCAGTCATTCAAACAGGAGACAGACCCGATCATGTGGGGGGTTTTGTCGATAAAATTGATCATATTATCTGCCTTTAAAAGCTCCGATATCGCTAACCAAACATATTATGTACATCATTTGTTACCTTAAGTCTTAATTTATTGAATAGACAATTAATGTTATTCTTACATATGCAAAAAAAAAAAGGTCATATAAATCACGTTATGCTTTTATGTAGTTGTTAGTAAGGGCATAATTCAAGAAAATTTAGAAAAAAATATATATAGAGTGTTCAAATGTAGAATAAATTTCCATTAATCGTATCATTAAAAATATATCTAAATATATGCCGTATTGGATTTCGTGTTCATAATTTGATAACTAAAAAAACAACAAAAGTTTGGTTTTTCAACTCTCCTGAAAAGTAGTCATTTTGAGTTATGCCCTTTTTGACTGGAGGCACAGAATTATTTTACTAGCTAATTGACTAAGCTCATTAATCTCAATACTTCTGTATCAAATTATGTAGTTCCTAAGATTTATGAACCAGCTTAAACATTTAAGATATGCGTTGTCCTATCAAAGGTTTCGGATTCTAAACATTTATCTTATAGACAGGGGCATAGCCCCCCAAATCTCGACGGTCACAGTAATTCGAGGCACGCCTACAAATATTTTGTTAACCTAATATTTGGTTTTGAACCCTTTTCAAGTTATACAAATCTGTTCTTGAATAATTAGTTAGTTATTTAAGTTATTCATTAATTCTGTTAATCGTACGAAAATATGATTGATCTACTGTTTGAATTTATACGGACATCACCTACTGCATGATTAAATAGCCTAATGGAATGAATAACGAAATGCACTTTGAAATCTCAAATTGGTTGCATAATACATAGATGCAGAACTTAGGTACAAAAAAGAACAAATAAAATCACAATATTTAAAAAAAAGTGATGATTTGAGAGCCTCTTCATTTTATATAAAGTAAGTATTTTCAGAACCTTGGAAAATCCCCTGTACAGTGTGTAATTTAATCATAGTAAAATCCTAAGCAGAATCCTTACTTCTTTAATATATCCTTACTATCCTTACTAATATTATTTATCCTAAAGTAAATTTGTTTATTTGTTGCGTCCTCACGTCATAACATCTCAACCGATCATCATGTTGCATACACGTTGTCACAGGTACAGAAAAAGACTAGGGTACCTTTCATCCCGAAAAAAGTACTGTTCCGAGGGAGAGAGAAATAACTGACCACATAGACGAAGTCGCGGGCGGTCGCTAGTTTACTAATACAATACTGATATACTTCCTACAAATAATGGAAAAGAACTAAAGCTCTGGATGAATCTTTATTGCAATTTCGTTGAAACTGAAACCGTAAAATCTTTCAAACGATTTCGAGCAGTTACTTATTCAATACTCTAAAGCATTAGAGACAAATCGTACATTTTGAACTTCTTTCAGTTTATTGTGAAAGTATAAAGACAATAAGAGTCTTATTCCATTTCGACTGTCGTATACGACAATTCTTAACGACAGAGCATTTGCTAGCATCATCATTCGAATCGCTCACAACACAACTAATATTACCTTATTTATTTTATTGATAAAATATGTATTTCATGTTTCAGATTTATCCTTACTAATATTATAAATGCGAAAGTCCGTTTGTTTCTTTGTTATGCCTTCACGTCCTAACTACTGAACCGATCATCATGAAATTTTGCATACACTTTGTCAGGGGTGCAGAAAAGGATATACGGATATATACCTTTATATATCTATCTTTCATCCAGAAAAAACGTACAGTTCCCGAGGGATAGCAAAAACACTGTCCACGCAGACGAAGTCGCAGGTGGCCGCTAGTATTTCTATAAGTTGACGATAGATTAAGACAGTTACAATATTAAATCTCTGACAGCAAACAAAAAAAATAGTAGTACCTACTGAATAACATCTTTAAATTAACGTCATAATTATAAGTTTTATTACATAAAATAATTAATGAAACATTACGATAACGAGTGACTGCAAAATACTGCATTCAGTTCGGGGCACGATGCCATGAAAGTCCTTCGTAGCGGCAAACCGGCAACTTGCGAACTGCAATAAATAGGATAATATTAAATTAACTGCTATTGTTGTTGCAATGCCTCCAATTTACTGCAGCTATCTGCGAGCGTAGTTCACTAAAGACCGCTCTGCAGCGCCACCAAGTTATATTTTGCGGGTGGCTGGAACCGGAGTTAAGTTCATTTGTGATATGTACAATAGATGATACTGATATCTTTGACAACAGTAATTTTATGATTTTTTTCTTTTTTACAGCAACAATGATGATTATTATGGTAGCTCAAGTTGTAGTTACTTAAAAGGTTGTATAAATAATGTTATTAACTATAAGTATTTGCACGTGCGTGCTTCCACATCTGCATCTGCACCTCTCAGGGGATCCATAACGCTTCCCAAATACGTGAAACGCTCTACTTGTGCGACGACCTCGCTATTAATGTCTAAAGCGAATATTGGGAATCTGGTGGCCACGAACCATCTCCAATGCAAGGCTGTGGGAGTTAACTGACCAAGAGAGACCCGACCGCCCTCGTACCACCTGGAAGCGCTCAGTTGAAAAAGAGGCTGCATCAATCAGTCAAGGCTGGACAGATCTTGAGGTGGCCGCACAAGACCGGAAGAAGTGGAGGTCCCTTCTGAGAGCCCATGTCCCTAATAAAGGATAAGAGGACATCATTATCATCAACATTTGCACGTGTGTTCAGTAAAAATCTCAAAACACTTTGTTTAATCTATCTACGAGGAGAAAAAAATCGCTACACTCAATCATTTTAAGAAAGTGTGCAAAGGAACTAAATATTCCTGAATATTTTACCTTCGCATTTTTCTCAAATGCGATACTAGCGCCGCCACCAACTGAAGCGATAAGATGGTGACACCGTAAAGTCTTTGTTGTGGAAATGGACTGGAAGTGGGAAGGGGTTTTGCCGGCGTCGGTAGGTGATATTAAATAATTGTGTGCTTGGGGCATGTGAGTGAATTTATTCTTAGGTCAGTTGAAAAATAAAAGAACTTGAAGGAGAGTTGGTAGTGGAGAAATATAAAAAATTAAAGTCAAAGTCAAATAAGCTTTATTCAAATAAACTTAATTATTAAGTACTTTTGAATCGTCTATATTTTCCTACCACCCGTTCCAGACTTTTTTAGCTGACAAGAAGAACGGGCGCAAGAAACTTAACAACATAATAGGTATTCACCTTGGACGAATCAACCACGTATTCACGCTTTTATCGATTCAGCAATCAGAGAAAATCGTCATGAAGCCGACAATGTTGTTATTAATGATGATAGATTGATATGAAGTCATAATTAATAAAAAAAAAACCGGCCAAGTGCGAGTCAGACTCGCGCACGAAGGGTTCCGTACCAAAAAACTGCAAAAAATCACGTGGGAGTGGGAGCCCCCCTTAAATATTTATTTTATTCTGTTTTTAGCATATGTTGTTATAGCAGCAATAGAAATACACGATCTGTGAAAATTTCAACTGTCTACCTGTAGTCGTTATCAATATCGAGCAAAAAACGGCAAAAAAATCACGTTAGTTGTATGGGAGCCCCCCTTAAATATCTATTTTATTCTGTTTTTTGTATTAACCAACGATATGTCAAAACAAGTTTAGATGCGTCATGCGCCAACATCATGCAATTTAAAACAGCGACAGGTAGGCTGCAGATACACACATTGACATATTATGTCGAGAGAGGGACAAAAATGAACGCCACCATACGGAATACTTGTCGTTAGAAAGAGATAAACAGACATCATAAGTTTCGTCTGATACGCTGCATGCTCATTGGCGCGATCATAGGAGTGACAGTCGCAATGGTCGCTCTTTGTAAAAATATGGCCGATTAGAGTAATACAAAATACGAAAATACATTTTACGGTTAAATCAGTACTTACGTATGAAATGAAACATTTTTCCGATCTCTGACTGTTGCTGTATAATTTGCACATCGTTTAAATACGCGGGAAGGCATTTTTGATAAGGATGTCACGGTTTTTTAGTGTCTGACTGACGAGAGTGGTGTGTGTTTACGTGTCACGAGCCTGTGCCTGACTAATTGAAAGTCGGGCAATTACCTGACTTTCGCCTTGCCATTGTGGAGCGCGGGTAACGTATCTAAACTTGTATTAACATATCGTTGGTTTTTTGGTATTTGTTGTTATAGCGGCAACAGAAATACATCATCTGTGAAAATTTCAATTGTCTAGCTATCACGGTTCATGAGATACAGCCTGGTGACAGACAGACAGACAGACGGACAGCGGAGGCTTAGTAATAGGGTCCCGTTTTTACCCTTTGGGTACGGAACCCTAAAAATTATAGTAAAGAAGAGACTCGACTATTTATTTATTCTATACAACCTTGACCATCAAATTGAATAACTTTTACTAAAGGACCAACTCTGAAATCGTGAAAAAAATCAACTGTTTCATACATTTTGATATTTTTGTAATTAATATTTGTCTGTTTTTTTTTCCGTGATTTCCTAGTTGAACCCATTGTAATAAGTTGTTCAGTTTGATAGATAGATAGACAGACGAACACTTTATTGCATACACACATTATAAGAGAAGAATCACAAACTAAAACTTTAATCTATGGTAGGCAAAGGCGGCCTTATCGCTGGAAGCGATCTCTTCCAGACAACCTTTGGTTTAGGATAGGTAGCTGAGAAGAGATTTGAAGGGCAGTGCTACATATAAAAATAAAAATTTGATACCCTTCTACCATATTCGGCATTAGGGGTATTTTTGTAAAACTTTGTATATGGAGTGTTCTTTACTTCTAAGACGACTAGTAAATATTTTCTAAATACCATACCAAATCCTACTAATATTATAAATGTGAAAGTTTGTGGGTTTGGATGTTTAGATGTTTGTTCCTCAATCACGCAAAAACTACAGAATGGATTTGGTTGAAATTTGGCACACAGATAGAAGATAGTCTGGATTAAAACAAAGAATACTTTTTATCACGATATTCCCACGGGAACGAGAACCACGCGGGTGAAACCGCGGGCGGCCGCTAGTATCCCATAATTACCAATCATAAACCATAAATAAATCCTACTCTTTGGCCATCAGCCATTTTTAATGTCCCCACTGCTGGGGCAAAGGCCTTCCTTAGGGGTGGATAAGGAGGACGGGCCATAACCCACCACGCGGGCCCAATGCGGAGTGGTGGATAAATCCTACTTATTATATTATATTATATAATATTATAAATGTGAAAGTTTGTGGGTTTGGATGTTTGGATGTTTGTTCCTCAATCACGCAAAAACTACTGAATGGATTTGCTTGAAATTTGGCACACAGATAGAAGATGGCCTAGATTAAAACATAGGATACATTTTATGCTGATATTCCCACGGGAACGGGAACCACGCGGGTGAAACCGCGGGCGGCCGCTAGTACCATATAAAACCATAATAACCAAGGAAGTAAATCACTAATCCTTATCTAAAACCGCAAAAGTCCGTAATTTTAGCTGACTGGTAGCATCTTAGCAATATCAAAGCTGCAAGAAATGCCAGTGAACATCAACGCGAAACGACATTGCCAATGCATAGGAAATAATGTCACATCGAGGAAATACAGTTTTAAATAAAATATCCCCCTGAAGAAATTCATCTTGCAACTACAAGGGAAGGAAAATATTAGAAGACGTTCTAACTAAAAGGTAAAGAGATAACAAGTTTCTTTGGGTCAAAGATGGGAATTTTATTCCAAAGGAGACCTGTCATTTTGTGTTTTATGCTAAAGTTGCATCCTATTATAATTTTTTAATCTATGATTCAATAGTCAAGTTACTGATTCTGGATAAGATGGCATTAAAAATAATGTTTTATACATTTAATTTTATACCGCTTTATTCAACTGCAATATGGTGTAAAATGAACTTATTACAACGACTTTCATAAATTTTTTTCAGCAGATTTTATTTTTAATACAAAAGTGTGGTTAGAAAAATAAGTTTTTTTTATCGTTGTAATAAGTTTATTTCACACCGTTTTAGTTGAAAAAAGCAGTATAAAAAATTAACCAGAATCAGTAATTGTACCACACCTGCCTTTTTTTCGGAAGCGTTCCCATTACACGTCACACCCTGTGTTATATCTGTCAGTCACAGCCAACTACGTTAATCAGCCATTCAGTGAATGGCCTTTTTACTAAACCGCGCCGTTTAATCAGATGCGTAATTGACCTTTAACCCTTAAAATAGAACAGCTCCGATCCGGTTCCGGTCGAGTTTCAGTTTATCTTCGGTCGAACTCCGGTACCATCTACACTCTAATAAATTAACTTCCTTTTATTTTCTCTGTTGTCTTCTGTTATATTTTTCAATTCCAGCAAAAAAGTCGCTGCGTCTCGCCTAACATCTTCGCTGAAGAGGACAAAAACCTTTCCAAACATTATTGATAGTAGTTTAATGTTGATGTTATTCTAATGTCAGCTGGAGTTTTTTAGGCAGATGTATGAGAAAGCCACGAAGATTGACTACAATTGTCCGTGACGCTACAGTTCTGGAACCGTTCCATGCAAGGATGTGAACAATCATTCTGGAAGTGGTCCATATTGTTTTGTTTATTTTATTTCTACTTTGACGCGGTTAGCTGTTTTTGCGAATGAATACGGAATAGATTGTTTTATCGTGCAACAATACGCTTACTTTAAAGCATATTTTTGTTTTTATTTGAAAAAGATCATGTTATCCATGGCTACAACAATTCACTGTGTTCTGTGGCTATACCAAACTAATCACGAATTCGTGTAATCCGTGTAGAAAAAGGCAGATTAATAAAGTTCTTTGTTTGTTCGTGAGTAATAATATCTGGAACTATTCAAACTATCCTGAAAATTCATTCATCAAATAAAAAACTCTACACTGTTTCATTTGATCCCCAAAAAACCTAAAATAGTATATGGCTCCGTGAGCTGTAGACCTCGCGAAAAAATAAAATAAAATGTCGCCATGAAGTTTTCAAAGCACACAGTAGGTACGTGAGTATTTCAGCTAGACGGTGCTTCTAATTTTGATCATTTTTCAAAATGGGTGAGTATTTTTTTATAAATTTGGAAAAATTGTCTTGACTGAACAGTTATATATAATTATCGAACCTACTCACAAAATTTCACCAGAATCTGTTGAGAAATGCGACTTGTAGAGGAGATCAAACAGCCGGAAAGCTGGAATGAAATATGGTTTTTTACATATCTCCGTCATTTTCACAAATTTCGAAAAACTGTCTCGACAAAAAAGAACTATATATTTATCGAACCTGCTCACAAAATTTCACCGAGATCGGTTGAGAAATGCGACCTGCAGAGGAGAACAGCCAGCGCTGGAAATACGGACTGAAACTTGATTTTTTTACATTATCTCCGCCATTTAGAAAAAAAATGAAAAACTGGCTTGACATAAGAAATCTATACAATTTTCAAACCTGCTTACAAAATTTTACGAGAATCGGTTGAGGAATGCTACCTGTAGAGAAAAACAGACAGCCCTGGAAAGCCGGACTGAAATATGTATTTTTAACATTTCTCCGTCATTTTGAAAAATTTCCAAAAAATGACGTGACAAAATAAAAACTATATTATTTTTGAACCGGCTCACTAAATTTCACGAGAATCGGTTGAGAAATGCGACCTGTAGAGGAGAACATCCAGCATCAGAAAGCCGGACTGAAATACATTTTTCTTACATATCTCCGCCGTTACGAAAAATTTAGAAAAACTGTCTCAACTTGAAAAAATCTTTATGATTTTCGAACCTGCCCACAAAATTTCACGAAATTCGGTTAAGAGATGCGACCTGTAGAGGAGAAAAGACAGAGCCGGAAAGCTGGATTGCAATAGGTTTTTTACATATCTCCGCCATTTCGAAAAAAATCAAAAAAGTGGCGTGACAAAAAAATTTTATATCATTTTCAAACCTGCTCACAAAATTTCACGAGAATCGCTTGAGAAAAACGACCTGTAGAGGAGAACAGACAGCGCTGGAAAGTCGAAAAACCTGTTTTTTTAACATATCTCCGCCATTTTGAAAAATTCAAAAAATCTGGCTCGACAAAAAAATTCCATATAATTTTCGAACCTGCTCACAAATTTTCACGAGAATCGGTTGAGAAATGCGACCTGTAGAAGAGAACATACAGACATACTAAAGAATTTTTGCCCAAGTTGAAGCAGAGACGCTTCGCTCGCACTTCGTACTCGCTCGGTCAACTACACAATGGAGGCTTTATTTTAAAGTATGCCATTTTTGCAAACAAAATGTGTATAATAAGTTGCTGAACCGTCAATAGTATGTGCCAAAGTTATGATGGTTAAAAAAATATATGCTCAGCTGACAATAACTGTTCAGCTAAATTGGCAGTGTGCCGGGCGGGACACATAGCAATAAGAGCCGATGGCCGTTGGGACGGAAAAGTATTGGAATAGCGACCGCACACCGGACGACGCTCCATGGGTAGGCCTCCGACAAGGTGGAGCGACGTGAGGGTGAAGGTCGCGGGAAGCCGCTGGATGCGGGCAGCGCAGGACCGATTGTAGAGGAGATCCTTGAGGGAGGCCTATGCCCTGCAGTGGGTGTCGTGCGGCTGATATGATGATGATGATAACAACTGAGTTAAAAAAAGTTAAGCCAATGCCACTTCCATTGTCATAGCGTCCGTTAATACTACGTTGTATCTGTATGCATTGGCTTGCTAGCCCCATTTGTAGCGGTTGTATCGGCCCATAAGTTATGTTGACACGCGATTGATCAAATATTCTTCCCTTGTTTATGGGACTTGACCGGGAACATTGTTGGTACCACTCATAAGTCAAGGGTTATTAATTTGATTGCGATGGTGTTACGAGATCCGGAAGTTTCATGCACGACTTGAAATATAACTTATAGGAATAGTCATCTGTTTCAAGTATAGTCAATTTATTATTTTGCCTGCAACTTTTTTCAGCTCGAGGGCCATTTTTTGGAGTTAGTGTTTGGCAGTTGGTAATTTTTAAACGTACTTCACTCAAATTATTATAATTTCAAAATAGCCTGTTCCTCACTGATGAGGATTCCGGGTGTAGTAAGCTTATTCTTTCGGGCTTATCGTCGCTTATCATCAGTCCCCATAGCACGATGACCATGACCACAGAAATGCGATATATCTCGATTAACTGTCAAAAGACAATGGATTTTGACAGTTGAGTGTCGATAAAACTATCACGCGATATACTTAGATCTTGTTTCGATGGTCATGCTAGGGGGGCTGTTCTATGGAATAATAATAATTTGTCATGGATGATAATTAAAACTAATCAGTACTTTGAACCTGGCGTAGTAATAAGTAGATGGTACTTACACAGTGACTATTTATGAATCTAACTACGTGTCATATTTCCGGTAAAACTTGCTGAGTAAGTAAGATGTATAGACTATCTTATTAGTGCCTATCACATTTCAAAATATACATCACGATTAGAGCTGTAACCGTATACATTTTAGCAAGACTACGTAAAACAGACTAGTTGGTTACTAAGTTCTGTAACTATGGAAAACATGAATAATACTAAATTTACAAATAATGCTACAATGAATTATATACCAAATGAAAGCACAAATATTTAAGATTATCATGTATTAAAATTATTCGAAATGACCGCCTCTGGCATGAATACACGCCTTTAGACGACGAGGCCAGTCATCGATGGCAGCACGAACTACCACCATATCCAATTCTGCGACTGCCTTGAGAATAGCGCACTTAAGAGAGTCGAGATTCATGTGGGGCTTAGCACATGCTTTCTCCTCAATAAGTTGCCATATGGCATAATCCAGAGGATTTAAGTCTGGGCTGGAGGATGGCCATTCTTCCTGCGCGATAAAATCAATTTTGTTAGCCCGAAACCATGCTTGTGTAGATTTTGCTTTGTGCGCAGGGGCAGAGTCCTGCTGGAAGACCCATGGCTGGTTTTGAAATAAAGTGTGGCTTAAGGGTTTGACAACAGGTTCCAGAACGGTATCTTGATAGACTCTAGCGCCAGTTTTCACACCTTTTTCACAGAAATGAACCTTACTTAGCCCTGAATAGGACACCCCCAGCCAAATCATCACTGATGAGGGGTGGTGACCTCGTTGGACCCTTGGAGCAATCATGCTGGCTTCTTTACTATTCTTAGCGTATACTCTATCATTTTGACGGTTAAAATTTTCTTCGACTGTGAAGATTTTTTCATCAGTAAACAAGATTTTTCGATGGCCGTTTTGTGCGTACTGCTTTAGTAGAGCGCGACTTCGTGCTAACCTCATAGCCTTCAATCGTGCGTTTAGCAGTTGGCCCTTTCGTCTACGGTAAGCGTGAAGCCCAAGGTCATCATTGATAATTTTTTAAGGGAACTTCTCTTCACAGTCATCTGTATTGCCAATAACTTTTGCTTCCGGACGGGATTTCTCGTGATTCTCGCCTTCACTGCCTTGATCACAGCTGGTGTCCGAACGGTGCGTGGTCTTCCTGATCTTTTTCGGTCATCGACGGTCAAGGTATTACTGTACCTATGGATAGTGCGATAAATAAATTGCTTGTTGATTTTCAACTTTTGTAGCAACTTGAAAATCATATTCGGTGGCTGCCCACATTTGTGCAGAGCAATTACAGCGACACGATTTTCCTTCAACCCCCATTCCATGGTGAAATAAACAAAATATGATATACGTGTGGTATGGAATTATAGCTTATAAAACTGTCAATAATATGTAATTTCTATTTTTTCTTTTCATTTGTTTTAATGGCCAGTAATCGATAAAGAAACTCAGTAACAGAACTTTTGACCAACCTGTGTATAAAGTAAAAAAATGAACAACAAACGCCAAACAAACTCGACTATCTTTCCAAAGACAATCTTTTTCCGCTGAATTTTCTCTCTACGTTAATAAAGATAAAAGTGGTTCCCCAACTTCTGTGGACAAAAGGTGCCTCGCCACGTCTCCATACACTATTCAGATTTGGGAATGATTTATAATTAGCATACGGCACTAAATAAACACGGCGGCTTGCACACACAGAGATACGGCGGGCGGACGAAGTTATGCAGATTCCTTAGCCAACATAGTCGTTGAGTTCCTTGTCGCACTAAATTGTTAACCTCTAGTTTTAGGAGAAAATTATGTTGCATGGTTTAAATAATACTTATGAAAAAATAACATTACTTTAGAAAGGTACTTATCCTCTTATTTCTGACTAGCGACCGCCCGTGATTTCGTCTGCGTGGATAGTATTTTCTCTATCCTTCGGGAACAGTTTCTTTTTTCAGGATGAAATTAAGTCCTTTTCTGCACCCCTGACAAATATGTATGCAAAATTTCACAATGATCGCTTAAGTAGTTAAGACGTGAATGCGTAAAAAACCGCCCAAGTGCGAGTCGGACTCGCGCACGAAGGGTTCCGTACCAAAAAACGGAAAAAAAAAACACGTTTGTTGTATAGGAGCCCTCCCTTAAATATTTACTTTATTATATGTTTAGTATTTGTTGTTATAGCGGCAACAGAAATACATCATCTGTGAAAATTCCAACTGTCTAGCTATTACGGTTCATGAGATACAGCCTGGTGACAGACAGACAGACAGACAGACAGTCAGACAGACAGACGGTCAGCGGAGGCTTAGTAATAGGGTCCCGTTTTTACCCTTTGGGTACGGAACCCTAAAAACAAACAAACTGACTTTCGCATTTATAATATTGGCACGTAAAATTGTTTATTTTTATTACGAGAAAAGAAATATGCATGCTCTAAATTTTTTTAGTAAGCCCTTACTTTTACGAGCAACAAAAACAGGGTATGACCGTTTTGACACGTGTAAAGCATACTTGCGGTGGTCCAAAAAAGACGCCAAAAAACCATAGATAAACCAAAAACATGTGGGGCCACGACAAATGTGTTACATCTTCACTAAAGTGGGATTAATGGCAGAATAAACAATTTTGGTTAGTTTTTCTAACGTTTTTTGTAAGTAGCTTGTTAGAAAACACTCTATGCTGACATTGCTGACATAAATAGTCACCATTTGGGTGATTTTGTCACACTTAAGTAAAATAATTAAAGAAACTCTTTTTGGTTTTTGTTTTTTTAATAGAGAAAGATACATGTTAGGCATGTTAGTATTTCAGTAAATTCAGAGTGTATAAAAAACTGACAAATGGACAATAAAACGCCTAAAAATTATACTCAGACAATTAAGACGCAAATAACCCATATCCGCACCATTTAATATTATGGGCTCGGTTTCCTTGCCTTAAAACCACTGTATTTATCTCTAGTTACCCTGCACACATGAGATGCAAACTTAACATGAAGATCATAAACAAAGTTCTATGCTAAATACACCCTTATTACGTGGTGATTAGAAGATGGTTTTGAACTTGTAATAGCAGTTAAAGTTTGTCGAAGATGCACAAGAAATTATTAGTGGAGGTGCCTACCGCAGCGTTTTGGCACAAAATCAAATGAAGGCTGTTTGTTTTTAAATAACTACTATTTCATCTATTTCACATCGAAATATTATTAAGTACGTATATTATTTTGATGCTATTTCATTGTATTTTAAAGCCTTCCTATGATTTCTCTATTTTTTTAACTTCCGAGCTTGTAAAATGATTTGGGTCATCCTGCATGCATTATATCACGTCATTATTATTTAAAACTAGCGGCCGCCCGCGACTTCGTCTGCGTGGACAGTTTTATTTGCTATCCCTCGGGAACTGTACGTTTTTTCTGGATAAAAGGTACCCTATGTCCTTTTCTGCACCCTTGACAACGTGTATGCAAAATTTCATGATGATTGGTTCAGTAGTTACGACGTGAAGGTGTAACAAACAAACAAAGAAACGGACTTTCGCCTTTATAATATTAATATTAAGTAAGGACTTTATCAACATTTTATTTTGACCGCCTCTGTGGCCTAGTGGGTCGCCCACCCGTGACGCATGGGTCCCGGGTTCGATTTCCAGGAGGGGTACAATTTGCACTCGGTTTGGTTGATGGTAAGGGCTTATTTCAAGTCCAGCTGGCTAGCTACCACCTGGTGGTAACCACCATCTTACCTAAGTCTGACGCCATAACAACAATTTAAAGATTGTTCCGGCAGTTAGAGCTAAGATGAATAAATAATGAAAAATATTAGAAAAAATCGGCTCACCCGTAGCAACTTAGACGGGATTCGAACCCGCACTCTTAGGATTCCGGCCCAATGCACTACCAATTATGCTACCAAGCCGCTGAGGGATGTGGCGAAATTTTCTAATACTTTCCACGCTTCCGCTGAAGATCAGCGCCATCTCACCAATGTGAAGAGAACTACTTCAACATTCGGTTGTAGCACCCTTGCAGGTGCCAGACAATCAATTAAGGTGAAACAGTACAATTTTAAACTTTTAGATTTTTGCATTCACAATGCTATTTTTATATTAAGATGAATAAATAATGAAAAATATTAGAAAAAATCGGCTCACCCGTAGCAACTTAGACGGGATTCGAACCCGCACCCTTAGGATTCCGGCCCAATGCACTACCAATTATGCTACCAAGCCGCTGAGGGATGTGGCGAAATTTTCTAATACTTTCCACGCTTCCGCTGAAGATCAGCGCCATCTCACCAATGTGAAGAGAACTACTTCGACATTCGGTTGTAGTACCCTTGCAGGTGCCAGACAATCAATTAAGGTGAAACAGTACAATTTTAAACTTATAGATTTTTGCATTCACAATGCTATTTTTATATTAAGATGAATAAATAATGAAAAATATTAGAAAAAATCGGCTCACCCGTAGCAACTTAGACGGGATTCGAACCCGCACCCTTAGGATTCCGGCCCAATGCACTACCAATTATCATATATAATCAGCGGAAGCGTGGAAAGTATTAGAAAATTTCGCCACATCCCTCAGCGGCTTGGTAGCATAATTGGTAGTGCATTGGGCCGGAATCCTAAGGGTGCGGGTTCGAATCCCGTCTAAGTTGCTACGGGTGAGCCGATTTTTTCTAATATTTTTCATTATTTATTCATCTTAATATAAAAATAGCATTGTGAATGCAAAAATCTAAAAGTTTAAAGTTAGAGGTAAGATAGCCAGTTCCTCAGTGATGAGGATTCCGGGTGTAGTGCGCTTCTACCTTCGGCCTTATCGTCACTTAACATCAGGTGAGGTGAAGGCCAAGCACTATCCCGCTGTGCATAAAAAAAATGTTCTATCACACCGTAACTGGTTGACTGGAAGAGAATGGCTTATAGCATTAAGTCCGCTATTTGTATTTCGTGAATAGCAATAAAGATTAAACAAATTAATTGGTAGCGCTACAATTACCAATTCATATCATAACACGCCAAATCTCGAAATTCAAAAACCACAATCGTGATTACAGAATTATCACCACGTCAACATCATTTCGGGTCAGGTGTCGCGGAATTAAGGAGGATTTCCATTCTTCTCACGGAGCCACCACAAATAAGCAGTGTACGTGACCCACGTATTTAACCTGTAAACTTCAACTTTGTGCTTAATTTTGTATACTTGGACAACTGCATGCATATGCAGTGTAAGAATATTTTAAAAAGTTATGTGCCTGCATTGCGAGAATCAAAATATTTAAACGATGGTGCAGTAACTTAAATCAACAGTCATGAAGCCAAAGTATTGATGGAATGCTGTGCTGCTAGACCACTTTTACAGATATACACCGTTAATTTTTAAGTAATCTAAAAATAAGATGGTGTTTCAGACCTCGTGAATGAACAACTTTTACTATGGGGCTAACTACGGAATCTCGAAAAAAAAACAAGTGTTTCATAGAACATCGACTCGTCTATAATGTATGGTGTATACGTATGTATGTATATTTAACAAGCGTCGGAAAATGAGACAATAGATTTTCCATTGTTGTACGGCCGAATCCGGCCGCTCGGGATTTGATGCAAGAATTTCACAGCACAGGGACAATAAAAATGAAAAGCCTTATTATATCACAATCATTGTAATAATACCACAGAATATATAATAGTACTAACTTATAATACACCTAATACTTACATTTTAACGAATGGAAAAAATGTAAGTAAAGGCAAATTATATAAAAGAACTACTTTTTAGGGTTCCGTACTCGAAGGGGCCAAACAGAGACCTAGCTTTTTTAAAAAAATCTTCGGAACAAAAGCTTCGAAGGGTTTTTTTTTTACTTCAATTTGACTTATGAACTTGAAATTTGGATAATGATTACTATTACGTATATTTTACCAACAAGTCCCATATATACATAATTATATTGATGATTTGACTTTTTCTTTCAAATTCCCTTATTTTCCAATTACAACAAATAATAAGCTCCGCCCGCCCCTTAGCCCTATTTGGTACGGAACCCTAAATGTGCGAAGTCCGACACGCACTTGTGTGATTATTATCAGTACGGAAAAGAATTTAATAAGGCTTAAGTCGCAGGCCACACCTTGTAAGTTTGGCTCACGTAAGTTAACTTATGTAATTATCTAACTTACGATAATTTTTCAAATGTAAGCACTCTCTGTAAGTAGCTTTTCGTAATACCTTCCTCCTACTGGTGTATACAGCAGTAATAGTTACATACATTTTACGTTAGAAACGGCAGCGTTATGTTTAACTGATCAAAATGTTGACCTTACCTAACTACGAAAATTAGTAAACTTGTTTGTTAAAGAATTTTGTGAGCATTTAAGATCTGAATAATTAAATGCTTTTTTGGTGTGTTAATTAAAATATTTAATTCCCATTTAATAATAGAGGCTGCCTTAGCAACAGAGCGACAGTCGTTAAAGGTATATACGTTTATTAGCTTTCTGATGGAAGTCTGTAATAAATTAATAACGAAGCAATGTAGAGTGGGGCGGGCGGGATGAGGGGTGTCAAACGCTCAAGTTTATTTTGCTCGAAGAAACGCCAAGTTCAATTTCCGCGCACGACTGGTGCACGTAGAAGTGCAGGACGTGATTCTGGTTAGGCTGTATTCAGACGATAGCTAGCACACGAGTTCACACGTCCCGACCTCAAACCGAACTCAACTCAAACTCATCTCAGCCCACCTTTAAAAACATCGCTTACAGTTTTGAGTCTTATACAAAATACAAAAATACAAAATGCTTTATTTTCGTTAACAAACCAAGTGGATTACAAAATTGAGATGACATTCCTAGTAAGTATAAAAATACCTGTATCAGGAAGCCATATCGCTCTTCCATTTTCATTATCTGTCAGGTAAGTTTAATTAAAACAAAAGCAATGGTAAAAAGTAAACAAATAGTTAAGGGGCGGTAATAGGAAAACATGGTTTGCGCGGGCCATTTTTTTATAAAGAAAACGTAAACTTGTAGCCACCAAAAAAAACATATGACAAGCTAAAGAGTTTATCTAGTTGCTACAATCATAACATTGTGTATAACCCTAACAGATGGTTGTAGAAAAAAAACAGAATATCACCAAAAGCGCTTGTCGCGGGCCATATCTTTGGCGTAAATAATAACGGAAACGTATTGAATTCTACATCAAAATACACTTTAACGTACTGTGCAGTTGCTCCAATAACTTTTTTTCAAGAAAGATAATTGTGCTAAAGATAATGATGAAAAAACAACGAAAAACGTTGAAAAAGTGCAAAAGTGGGGTTATTTTCCATACTCTTTACACGTAAAGAAAAAGACAGAGACAAATGATTTCGCGTAAGGGAGCCTTAAGTACATAGCAATATAAAAGAAAAAGAAAAAATAATATATATTTATAACGATTTTTTTTTCTGCATGCGCGCGTGCGTGTGTGTGTGTTTGTGTGTGTACGTGTGTGTGTGTGTGTGTATGCGTGTGTGTGTGTGTATGTGTGTGTGTGTGTAGATGTGTGTTTGTTGAATGGTCTGTGTCTCAGATTTATTCATATTCATACACTTATGACACGCTCAATAAGCTCCTGTGTGTGTTCAGATGGGTTTGAGGTGAGTTCGGGCTGAGTTCGGGTTAAGTTTGAGTTGAGTTCGGGTTGAGTTTGAGTTGAGTTTGGGTTGAGCGCGGGGCGTGTGCAGTTGCATGGACAAAATATAAAGGAGCTTATTAATGTGTCAGAAAACTCAAAATCGTAAGCATTATATTTCAAGGAATGGGCTGCGGTTTAGTTGAGTTCGGGTTGAGGTCGAGTCGTGCGAACTTATCGTCTGAACGCAGTCTGTCGCGTCGGTGACACAAACACACACACATACACACACGCACGCACGCACGCGTTTTCTTATAATATTAGGGTTGCAACTTACTCAGTAAGCGATCTTACCAGAAAGCTCGACTGTAATTCTCGACATGCAAATAGAAGTTTGAGATGAATCCTTTGATTGGGTACTCTGGCCATCCATCCGATAACCAACCTTTGACAAAGTTGCCTACCATCCCTAATCGAAAGCCAAACTCGCTAAAAGTGATTTGTGAATAAATGGGAAGAGTATTTTTTGTATCTTTGTGCAATCCAAATTGATAAAAGGCTTTATGCATTCAAAACTTTCTATGCATTCGTTTGGATCAGTAACTTGTTTGAAAACTGCCTGTAATGGGCTGAACCACTCTCTCAGTTTCAGTTTTCAACACTTTCAAAGTGGAATTGTTAGGTTTTTACACTTTTACTGCATTTTTTTATAGACTTTTCATTTAAACCAGGACTCAGGACAAAGCGTTTACTTTTGTTTTAATAAAAATAATGTCGGTCCCAAAATATTGGTAAGTACCTCGAATTGGATGTGTGATATTCAAGCTACGATACCTATGTAGATATAATTTACAGAAAGTGATTGTTAATTACAGGAACAGTATGAAAAACCAGCCAAGTGCGAGTCGGACTCGCGCACGAAGGGTTCCGTACCAAAAAACAGCAAAAAAAATCACGTTTGTTGTATGGGAGCCCCCTTTAAATATTTATTTTATTCTATTTTTAGTACTTATTTGTTGTTACAGCGGCAACAGAAATACATCATCTGTGAAAATTTTAACTGTCGAGCTATCACGGTTCATGAGATACAGCCTGGTGACAGACAGACAGACAGACGGACAGCGGAGTCTTAGTAATAGGGTCCCGTTTTTACCCTTTGGGTACGGAACCCTAAAAATGGTCTACTCTACTATACCTTTATTCTATGATAACAAATATTCAATAATATCAAATTAATCTATCATCTATTCTCCTTAATATCAGGCAAACTCGCGCACAGTTTTATTCATACCAAAAATATATATGATACATATTTAAAACTATAAGATGACGATTTTGGAATGATGATGATACTTAGATAAATAACTGACAAGAACTTTCCTCCGCTGACTAAGTATAAACGAATATGCTATTAAATGAACTTCGTTAAGTAGATACAAAAAATTCGCACGTCATTCATTAAGAAGGCACGTCCGTACTTTGTTCTTGTTGGAGCAACCGAGAATCAAGATTAACTCCAGAATCAGACAGTAAATCTCGCGACTACGTGTACTGAATGACTGTTTACTAGTTTTTAGACTAGGTAAATAGGTAAGAACGTCTAATTAAGAACAAAAGTATACCTTAAGGAAATTATACAAAAAGTGAGACGTGTCTTAATTCAACTTAATTAGAAGACTTAATTGAATTAGGATTCGCTTTGCTAAATAAAAGCTAAGATTTCGAATGAAGTTGTATTTGATTTTAGTATTTTGAGTTTTATTGTTAGGTACCAGCCGAATGTTAATTTCAAGTCTCTAAGAGCGGCTGTTATCTGAATAAAATTGAATTTTGTATAAAATTATCTGTTACGTGCGATAATTGGAACTAAAATCTAAACTTGGGCGACTAAACCATTTATCACATAGATTTCTAGTCTTATAGATAGACAATCAAAATGTAGAAACTCCAAAAAATAGCTGTTCGCGCCATATACAATCTACGGCGGAGAGATAGCTTGAGAGAATTGTTCAAAGAAATAAATATTTTAACTTTGGCAGGCAATACATTTATGAAAATTTAGTTTATGTAAGGAAACACTATGATTCATTTGCTAAGAACACCAATATTCACTAGTTTAATACAAGAAATAAAGATAAACTTGCCTTTCCAATATTTAGGCTTGCAAAAACTAGAGGTTCATTTATGGGGAAAGGCATAGCCTTTATTAATAAAGTTCCACAACAAGTGATTGATCTTCCTTTGCATGAATTTAAAAACCATGTTAAAAATTCGCTCATGGGTAAAGTAGACGATTATCTTAAAGATCAAAATGCGTGGAAATGATGTAACACATAACTTGCTACTATAAGCACTTTGTTGAAGTTATATAATAAGGCTATGTTAGTGCCAATAATCCTGTCACCCTGTTGTAATTATCTGGTAACGATATATTCAAGTTTGTAAATTTCGTTACTTATGGCTGTAACAGCTGATAAGTTTCTTGCGCCCGCTCTTCTTGTCAGCTAAAAAAGTATGGAACGGTAGGAAAATATAGACGATTCAAAAGTACTTAATAATTAAGTTTATTTGAATAAAGCTTATTTGACTTTGACTTTATCAAACACCAAATTCCTTTAACTATCTGCCTACATGTGTGACTCTCACAGCATCCTTATTCAACAAGAATTTAACTCCAGTTTCGTGATTAAACTACTAAATGAATGTAACTAAAGTATCCATCTGAATCCAAAGGCCATTTACACAAAATGTGGAATCTGAACCGCCGGGGAGTGACCAGGGTAGCATAAATCAAGCAGAGTTTAAGCCCAATACGGGCCCTTGGGGCGCACACTTCAAATAAAGTGTCGTATTTAAACTAATTTGAGTTTACACAACAATATGACTTAGCTGCGAAATAATAGAAGTCAAAGTTATTTGATCTTGTTTTCTAGATAATAATGTTGTGCGAATTTAAACTGTTGGGAGTGATGCACAAAACTCTTTGTTCTTGTAAATGACTATAAACTATGTTGAAAGTATTTTTTTAAATAGATATTGAAAATCAAATTCAGAAATAATTTAATGTTTATTGGGTACCTGCTAAATTACGTAATTTATGAGAATATACTGTACCTACTTATTTGATTACATATTAAGTGGAGGGTACATTGGATATTTTGTAGTGCAGGTACTTATTGAGACAATAAACCAGTTAACTCCCGACCGCGCTGTTTCATTGCTGTATACCACACTGGCGACGCGGATATATTTAATCGAACCTTGTTATTCTCGTGTTAATAATGCCTTACGGTAAAATCGAACCATTTGATTTGTTTTCGGGACAGTGGGATATCTATGTGCGACGTTTAAAGCAGTTTATGTTATTAAATGAAATTAAAGATGAGCTCAAAGTGGCCACGTTGGTTACGGTAGTGGGTGAACGTACCTATAACGTTATGTGCGATTTATGTGCACCGGAATTACCGGAAAATAAAAAGTTCGACGATTTAGTGAGGATTATGCAAAACCATCTTCAACCACATCGCTCAGAAATAGCCGAAAGGCAGGTGTTTCGTGACCGAAAACAAAACGGAAATGAATCCGTGGCAGATTTTCTACAACAATTAAAACATTTGGCTATTAATTGTAATTTTGGAAGCAACCTAGAAGAAAATTTGCGTGATCAATTCGTGATCGGGTTAGCGAGCGGCGAGGTCAAATCAAGATTGTTTACGGAAAAAAACTGACATATCATAAGGCGGTGGAGTTAGCCTTGGGACTCGAAGCTGCGGAAAAGCATGTAGAAAAAGTGAGCGGGCGAGCAAGCATAGGAGGTGCTGGCCCCGCCGCGGGCTTTGGCAGTTCGGGAGGCGGCGATGTTCGAAGTTTTAATGTTAGTGAGATTAGTGTAAAAAAATTGTATTATAACTAAGCATAGCGATATAAATATTCCTAAATAAATAGACTTTGTTTTTCTTTAAAATTAGGTAACCAGTTATATCAGACGGCTTCTACCTCCTAGACTAAAATTCTCAGTACAGAAATTAAAACGATCGAGAGCGTAAATTAAAATGAACCAAAATAATACTAGCTCTTAGGTTCAAATTCGATTGCAATAGTGTAGCGCACGGAACGGCAACGGCGCGATTAGGCGCTTCCGAGCCATTATTTTGAATTTTTTGGCGGGAAAACGGTTTTTGGCTTATAATTTTGAAACTAAGAGGCCCAGAGATTTGAAATTATGCCTCGTGTGTGCTGCAATTATAACGTATTATTTGATCTTTAAAACGAAACTCTAACATATACAGTTACAGCAATTCACCATGTGTCATCCAGAGACACGTGTCACCAGCTTACACATAGATATCGGCTCGTAGCTCAAAAACTTTTCGAGTTAAAGCTTTGATAAATTTGGAGCCTAATGCTCCAATTTGGCTGAGAATTTTGAGGTATATAACATAATCGTAGCTTAAGTAATTACGAAAATACAGATGTGCAAGCCAGTGACACGTGTCTCCAGCTCGCACACAGTTTTATGCTCGTAGTTACAACAGTATTTGAGTGTGATGGTTAGTTTTTTTGGATCTTATTGCTTCAATTATTAGGCTCTAAATTTTTGACTATAGTCTAAAACCGTAACCTCACTGGTTTGCCTTAACGGGATGTGTAAGCTGCAGACGCGTGTCGCCAGCTCACACACATAAAACAACTCATGGTAACGATCTTATGGTGGCTGCTATTATTTTGTCTGGAAGTTTGATTGCTGCTATTATGCTTTAAAATATGGCAAGCTTAGAATTTCTCTATAGCCTATGAGGAAGCTGGAGACCCACACATCAGGCGGCGGCACGGGCGAGGGCCTGCACGCGGTGCGAGCCGCTCGCGGGGCGCGCTCCGCCGCAGGCGGCCAGCAGACGCCCTACCCGGGAACGCCGTGCTGGAGGTGTGGAAAGCCACACCGAGCAGATAAGTGTAGATTTAAAATGTATACGTGCGATAATTGTCAAGTTAAGGGCATTTAAAAGTGATGTGTAAAGCAACGGGCAACAAAAAATACATAATATCCAATGTACCCTCCATTAAGATAGAGAGCTGATATTGGGTCGTATTCCATTACGTTCTGATGAATATTTTTTTGTTTGAACTTTTCATAGTTTACCCAATAAATCTGCAGAAGGATGCGGGTTAAAGACCAAAATCAGCTTTCTAATGTCATAGCAGAGCGATAAATAATTGGTTCTCGAAATCTCCTAATTTTAGATAAGGGCAATATTATTCACATTTATAACATATTATTCAATCAAGTCGACAAATGACCAAATACTGCCAAACTTCGCCAACATGAATAAAGTTGAAAACCAGCCATAGAAGACGCCATTAATCTTCCACTTTATCTTAATAGGGATCGGGAATTTTCAATATAACTCCATTTGAAACCCTGTAAGAACACGTAACCAATAAATTGGCCTCCACGCAGCGAAAGTTTTTGAGTGGATTGCATCGTCTGATCAACTATTCATGGCATCCCACGAGCGACTCGGTATCAACTCCGATCAAAGATCTATTTCGAAGTGCAGACAGGGATCTTACAGCTCAATATTTAAAACTACTAACGAATTTATAAACCTCTAGCTTCCTCCAGCGACTTTGTTCGCGTGATATTCCACTTCCCGTCCGAATTTTCGAAAATCCTTTGTTTGTGGAACTATCCATTCTATATGCCTAACAGCCCGATCAGTCTGTGCGATGATGAATAATAATTTAGTCAGGGCATATTGTTTGAGTAAATAGGAAAACATCTGCGAAAACGATTAATACTCAACAACATTGTCTAGGGATACATTTTTTTATTTTCATACAAACGAGGTAACTTCCGAAGCCTTGGTTTTCTGCCAGGGATGTACCGTGCTGTGATCTGATGATGGCCGTCCAGGGAGTGAATGGAGGAAATTCAGATCGCTTTACACACTCAACTGATCTGATCAGCATTCTAAAAGATAAATGGGTCAGAGTTCTCAGTTTCATGATTTCCATACATTTTCTATGCTATTTTCACGGTTTTTTTTAAACATGTCCTTTAACCTTTTAGAATGCTGGTCAGATCAATTGGGTGTGTATAACGATCTGAATCTACTCCATTCACTTCCTGGATAGCCATCATCAGATCACAGGATCCCTAACAGGAAACCAAGGCTCAAAAGTTACCTCGTTTGTATGAAAATAACACCTATATCCCAAGACGAAGTTAATGTGTGTAATAATTAAATTATTACTATGATCATATTTATCTGAAATAGTTACAGTATTACAATGAAAATTAAACCTTCTCATTAGTCATTCTGGTCATTTCCCAAAACATACTGCTTGCAAAAACTCTTGTTAGAGTGGTCGTCCGTGATTAATCACTGTACTTTATATATGAAATCCCGTTTTATGACTAAAGTCCGCTGCGACTTAATTATTTCTTCTTCATCATGCTACATCTCGCGTCAGTGAGTAAGGGCCTCGTTTATCATCGCATTGTGTCGCTTCTACGCGTCAGGCCTTTTCTGATATGGTGCTTTTGTTCTCGTATGGAGATAACTTAGCTACATATTGAGGATAGTCTCTGAATTTTTTATTCCCGCTCTCATAAAGGAAGTCGTTTACAACAAGCAGAAATCTCGATTATTGTTGATGAAATCTGGATTGATTACGGGAAACAGGCACAGAAATAAATCGACGCGATTTTCTTAGGAGCTTAGAAAGAATTTGCTTGAATTTGTCATTACATAACTCTAGACAAATTAATCTTCTTCATTGTTTCTTATTTCTGCTGTAAATGAAGTTTTAAATCCTCTACAAAGAAGTAAATACTTTAGTAAAAATGTTTCAATGCAATCCATAGATTAAATTAACAGTTCAATGTCGGATGAGCTCCCACAGCTAATAGTCGTATAATCTCCATAATTTTATTTGTCTTATCTCTGGATTTCCCTTTCCTATTTTCCTCTTGATTAAATTTGTAGCGCGGTTGTACTTCTGGCGTTTAGGTTAGAACTCCTTTATGTAATTTAGCAATAAATGAAACGAATTTGGCTGGCTAGTGCTGCCTGTAATTGGATTTAGCAAGTTATTTTAGGACGATGTAGGAATAAAGTGATTTTACAACAACATTTTTTGGAACAATATTAATATGATAACGACACGCTTGCGCTTCGCTTCGATGTAAACTATATAATTATTTAGTACATTAAAGATTAATGTTCGATTTTTTTTCTACCTTTAAAAAAACCTATGGTACATTAATGCTTACAATCTTAATATATAAAATCGTAAACTGAATGACTGAATGACTGACTGACTGACTGACTGACTGACTGACTGACTGACTGATCTATCAACGCACAGCCCAAACCGCTGGACCTAGAGACTTGAAATTTTGCACACAGATACTTTATACAGTGTAGGCATCCACTAAGGAAGGATTTTTGAAAATTCCATCCCTAAGGGGATGAAATAAGGGATGAAAGTTTGTATGAAAGTCCCTCAGTTTTGAAGCTAGAATCTTCAAATTTTGTGTTTAGGCTGACGATTGAAAATTAATAAATACGGGTCTCAGCGTTTTTCAAAATTCTACCCCCGAAGGGATCAAAAGGGGGATGAAGTTGTGTATTAAAGAAAATCCTTCATTTTCGAAGTAAAAATCGCTAAATTTATAATTTAGGCTTATAGATAGAAATCTAAAGCAACGTATATTGTTTTTGTTAGGATTTCAACTCCAAAGGGGATGAAATGGGGGTGAAAAGGGTTAAAAAACCTAAAAATAGATATGGATGTCGTTACCGGGGTTTTGTGGGATGACGATTGCAAAAATGACATTTATTTTGAAGTCCAACCACGGTGGACATGATTTAACCCCTAAAGGGGTGAAAATGGGGTCCAAATTTTGTATGGAAAAATAATATAAAATAGACATTACAACTTTAAACTTCGTAGGAGCGCATCTAAAAATAAGTAGGCAAATATATATTTTGTTATTTTGAAAATCAACCCCTTAGGGGGTAAATGGGGTGAGTAAACATAAAAATCGATATAGATGTCGTTATTGGGGTTTTCTGGGATGACGATTGCAAAAATGACATTTATTTTGAAGTCCAACACGGTGGACATGATTTAACCCCTAAAGGGGTGAAAATGGGGTCCAAATTTTGTATGGAAAAATAATATAAAATAGACATTACAACTTTAAACTTCGTAGGAGCACATCCTAAAATAAATAGGCAAATATATATTTTGTTATTTTGAAAATCAACCCCTTAGGGGGTAATTTGGGTGAGTAAACATAAAAATCGATATAGATGTCGTTATTGGGGTTTTCTGGGATGACGATTGCAAAAATGACATTTATTTTGAAGTCCAACACGGTGGACATGATTTAACCCCTAAAGGGGTAAAAATGGGGTTCAAATTTTGTATGGAAACAGAATACAAAATTGAAATTACAACTTTAAAATTCGTAGGAGCACGTCTAAATATATATTTTGGGGTTTTGAAAATCAACCCCTTAGAGGGTAAGTGGGGTGAGTAACATAAAAATCGATATGGATGTCGTTCTTGAGGTTTTATGGGATGGTGATTGCGAAAATGAGATTTATTTTTGAAGTCCAACGCGGTGGACATGACACATATGGACCTGGACCTGGACATGCACATCCAGGGAACGGAACGGAACGGAACGGAACGGAACGGAACAGGAACGAGACGGTAACGGGAACTAGAACGGGACGGGTACGGGAACGGGAACGGAAGGGGTACGGGACGAGTACGGGACGGGATCGGACGGGAACGGAACGAAACGGGAATAAAACAGGAACGTAACGGGAACGGAACGGGAACGAAACAGGAATGAAACTGGAATGAAACGGGAACGGAACGGGAATAGAACAGGATGGGAACGGGAACGGGAACAAGAACCGAACGGGAACGGAACGGGAACAAGAACGGGAACGTAAGGCGTACGGGACGGTTAGGGGACGTTTACGGGACGGGAACGGAACGGCGAATCACGAAAGAGATATACTGTGCGAATGTGGAAGGAACGATTGCACGAGGGCGTCCCAGAAAAACCTACGCGGACCAAATAGAGGTTATTATAAAAAAGGCTGGTGTACGCAGTGACAAAAACCGCAGAGCATGTATGAAAAGATTGATGGATATGAATGAAGCGAAAGAAGTGTGCAAGGATCGTAGCAGGTGGCGATCCATAGTCTCTGCCTACCCCCATGGGAAACAGGCGTGAGTGTATGTATGTATGTATGTATGAACGGAACGGGAATGGGAACGGGAACGAAACGTGAACGGAACGGGAACGGAACGGGAATATAACGGGAACGGAACGGAAATATAACGGGACGGGAACGGGAACGAGAACAGGATGGGAACGGGACAGGAACGTGATGGGAACGGGAACGGAAACGGAAGGGGTACGGGACGGTTACGGGACGGGAACGCAAACGGGACGGGAACGCAAACGGGACGGGAACGGAACGGGAACGGGGAACGGGAGCGGGAACGGGAACGGGAACGGGAACTGGAAGCCTTGTGCGAGGCCCGCCACACGCGGCAAATGTCTTGCCTCGCGAGGCAGCGCGCTTGATGAGGACTCGCCTAATCGCGTAAAAATGGCTGGCCGGATCCTGGTTGAAGGTTCCTTAAAAGGATTTCGTCTAATATCCACGCGGACGAAGTCGCGGGCAGAAGCTAGTAAATCTATAAAATTTGAGAAATATCCCACTATGCAGTATTTTGATATATATCTCTAAGGGATTAGGCAGCGTTTTCGATGAAAGCTCCCAGGCAGCTTGACCTTTTGCGACACTTCCAATAATTATCTTTATATTTCAAACAATTTGAAAAAAAAAGCTTGACAAATTATATACTTAAACCATCCTCATGAATCATTATATCTATTGGTGTAAACCGCATGAAAATCCGTGCAGTAGTTTTTGAATTTATCGCGAACATACAGACAGACAGACGCGGCGGAGGACTTTTATAATCTTGTAGAGATATAATCTATGTATTTGCTTGTTTTTTCTTATTGTTATGTTTTCAAACAAATTGAACAGTAAAATTGATGAGTAATGGATTTGATTTAACGTTACGAATATATTTATAAATTTCATTTTCAGTTTTAGCTCCTTTGAATAATAACACCTAGAATGATAGTTCTCTACAAAGCGCACTGTCAATAATTGTGAGGCAGCTAAAATAGCCAAAATGGCTCCGTTTACAGATTTTTATTCTCCATTATTACCTAATAATACCGAATAACTACAAAACAGTTTCAATTTTCCTTCATTTAGGACGTTAGTTACTATATTATTGGATTTTAGTTACTATTAGTTAACGTATGAAGGATAGAAATCTGAAAAGCAAGCCATTTTGGCTTAGGATTAGTAGCCTCACTTTTCATAAGAGGACTCGGCTTCTAGGTGTTATTATTCTAGTTTAGCTCCAATTTCACGAAGAAATCTAAATCAGAGAATCAGAGAAATTAGAGCTGAATAAGAAAGGCGAAGTCCTACAGTTTTATTTAATTAATCTGTCACAGAAACTTATTTCGGGTACGTATAATTTACGTGTTGTCATTAACTTATTAATTAACTTGTAGAATAAGGGTGGATCAATCAAATCTCACTATTGAAGCATACTCCGGAGTTTTGAATGGCAGCCAATTAACTATTGCCTTAAGTTAGCAGCAGTCGCCGGCAGACATTTTGGCCCGAGATATCGAGATGTACAAGTATTTTACCTAATAAAGAGTCGCTTCCGCGATTGGTCAGTAAAATATAAGGGTTTTTACATAAAAATAATCACGATAGTCGGATGATGTTCGTCCCAATCCGTGACACGACTAACTCGTGCATATTTTACCTGCTAAATAACACCCGAAGTTGTCTACGATTATAATTTTATTTGTATTTAATGATGAATAAGTTTCATAAAGATGGAAAGATATAAACTGAACCTAACAACAAGTTTTGTCTTGCTCCTATCCCTGTTACGAAGTTGATAACACTAAACAGAGACACTTTATAAATTATTTTGACTTTTTATTTGATTTTATTAAACAACTGGTTGTTATGGGTTCATGTTAAACTTTTGTGAGTACAAATAAGCATATTACCAATCTTATTATACTCAGTAAACAAGTCTAAAAGTGACATCCCACGAAATATGTGAACAACATATTTTGTGTCAGCTTATCAGCCGACGATCGATTTGATGTAGGGCAAAATAAATTGATTCAATAATATTCCTGTTTGACGTGTAATATGTACCGAATGATGTTATCTACGTGCCTGGATCACTTATTGATGAAAACAAGCTGCCTACTTCAGACGTCAATTAGAGTCGGATCTCAAGAAAAAAAAGCCAGCCAAGTGCGTGTCGGGCCACGCGCCATAGGGTTCCGTAGTTACCTTATACCATACGATATTTAATACCAGTATTATTTTTCGTCTGCAAAAATAGCTTTGTTTTTCACGGTGTTGGTATGAATGACAAAGTTATATTTGCGGTTTTGGAAAATGTGCTATATCTCAAAAACTAATTATTATGTCTCGTTCAAACCAATTTTCGTTGTAAGTGTTTATTAAGATCTACAGCATATATTTTTTTTAGATTTTTCACTCTCTTATTTCAAAAGTTAGAGGGAGGGGACACACATTTTACCACTTTGGCAGTGTTTATCTTTAAAACGGTTAACTTTGAAAAAAAATCGTCTTAGGAACCTCAATGTCATTTTTAAAGGGGATCCCTTGTTTTCGCATAATGCTTTTATACCTAATTTGATTTGGCATAACGGATTTGGCATATTTTTTTTTGTCATAATAATACTTTCGCATAATTGTTTTTTGGCATACTATTTGTATAAGCATAATTATCATTTAGACTTATTTGTTTTCGCATAATGTTATTTGGCATATTGTCTATTCGCCTAATATTATTTAGACATAAAACTTTAAAACAATAAGAATAAATATTTTTACGTACTTATTTATTTACTTGCAAAAGGCATTTTAATACATTTACCATGTATTAAAATGCCGAAAATTTCATATTAATTTATTTACGACCGAAATATCGACGTATAACACCTATTTTCAAAATACCGAAAATTCTAAATATCGATATCCGATAGACCGTAACTTAAAGATCGATTATTAAATGACCGATAGTTCGAAATCCCGAAAGTTAGAATACCGATAGTTCAAAATCCCAAGTCTGTTTAGGTCTATTAGGTGCGACGACGAGTGAGCGTAGCGAGCGAGGAGGAGGTTAAGTTTCATTGCGACCTACAACGCACGAGCTGAGCGAGCGAAGCGAGCGTGCCGCGGCAGCGGTCGGCGAAGTGCCAGAACCGACCTTCTGGCATGTAACCCTCAATTAACTTCCAGTTTTTTAAGCTTCGGGATTTAGTATTTTAGTTCAAATGTCCTTTTGTGATTTTAAACGTACGGCCAAACAACCGTACGACCATTTCATTTTCGGTGTTTCGTCTTGTAAAATTAGGTCTTTTCAACTTCGGCATTGTAAATACATACCTCTAGCCATGCATGTGACAAACAATATTTATTTCAAGTGTAAATTTTTAGTAATTGCTTTTAAATGTGCAAGTTTCGAAGTGTATTCATTTTTTTTTTGTTTATAAAAATATGCGCTAATAACATTATGCGTGTTTAAATTTATGCTAAAGAATATTATGCTTAAACATGATTATGCTTAAATAAGTTATGCTTAAAAAAATTATGCATAAGCTGTTATGACTAAGTATTATTATGCGTAAACATCATTCGGCGAAATCACATTATGCTAAGTCATATTATGCCTTAAAATTTTATGCAAATACATAGGGAACCTTTTTAAAGACCTATCTATAGATACCCCACACGTGTTGGTTTGAAAAAAAGTTTTTTTTTTCAGTTTCAGTTCCATGTATGGGGAGCCCCCCCTTAATCTTTTATTTTTTTTATTTTTGTGTTAAATTCGTTAAGCGGTTAACAGAATACATCTACTTACTAAGTTTCAACTGTATAATCTTAATACTTTTGGAATAAAGTGGCTGTGACATACGGACGGACAGACAGACAGACATGACGAATCTATAAGGGTTCCGTTTTTTGCCATTTTGGCTACGGAACCCTAAAAATTGCTGCCTGTTAAGTTTTTTATACGATATCGGCATCTGCTTTCTCTTGCGTGAATTTAAGAGTAGATTTCAAAAATCCTTATACTACAGTAGCCCGTAATACATTTAAATTACCAAAAAGGTTACCGCTCGCCGTTGTGATATAGTTATTTATTACAAAATTATAGATGCTTTAACCCAAGTTTTACAGATCGCAACCCGCCGTAACCTATATTTGTATATCTCCAAAAATGATATTTTTTTAGTTTTCGAGGTTTACCACATGGTTTAGCTATTATCGTGTTCTACAGCTTTGTTTGATTGCCACTAATAATAGTAAGCCTATGGAAAGTGACCATACACAGATTTAAGACCAGATAAAGTCCATCCATTTTCATCTGGTCTTAAGTCTGTGTATGGCTGCTTTTCATAGTCTTACTATTATCAGTGGCAATCAAACAAAGCTGTAGAACACGACAATAGCTAAACCATGTGGTAAACCTCGAAAAATAAAAAAATATAGTTTTTGGAGATATACAAATATAGGTTACGGCGAGTTGCGATCTGTAAAACTTGGGTTAAAGGATCTATAATTTTGTAATAAATAACTATATCACAACGGCGAGCGGTAACCTTTTTCGTAATTTAAATGTATTACGGGCTACTGTACTATTAGTGCTCACCTCCATTATAAAAGAATAATCATTGTGCACAATTTTCTAGACCCAACAGTTTAGGCTGGGAGAATCTGCTATTTAAAGAAAAAAGGATAAAATTAAATGGCAGTCATTCAGTATGTTTCTAATAATATTTAGATGATAATGGCTTAAAAAGAAAAACTTAATACTTACAAATAACATACGCTTTATTTACCAATAAAATATAAAAAGCGAGGCACAATTAGATAACTTTGATATGTTTTTTTATGTACACAATGTAGGTACATCGGTATATATTAAATTGAAATGCAAATGAAATAATAATATAGAAGTGCTCTTTCAAGTAAGCAAATCAGTTTTTTAGCCTCAACGAAAAGCAAAAACCTTTTATCGAATAACGTATTTTACTAAGACGTTTGATAGAGTAAACACTTCGTCTTTACCGAAAATAAGCGGCTTATACATATTGCATTACCTTGAGTCCACAGGGAGCATTATGTAAAGATCTGGCGGTAAATCGACGCGCAAATATAGTTTTTAAATCAACCCAGGTGATATGAATAATTCAGACAGAGTAGATCGGGCCCGGCTCTTTGCTTCAGGATTAAATCTTTGACACCAGTGCTGAAGACTGTACAGCGATCGAGGGAGACGATATAAGAACGATAATAATAAATAATAATAATAATAATGTTTTATTGTTTTCTCCAACAATCTTAAGTGTTACATTTTAGTATTACATTACAAGATATTATTACATATAGAGATTGCGAGAGACTGGCACCTGAGCTAAGCCATAGGCCTGTGGTTCAGTGCACCAGTTCATATAAGAACGATACTGGATAACTATTATGAACTTATGCTTATTTGGAACTAATGAAGTAAATTTATATTATCCTGACATAACGCTTGTTAGTTCCACGACTCAAGGTAATAAGACAAAGAATGCATGAATCGCCAGTTCTACGACTAAAAAAAATCATAATATTAATTATTATTATTAAATAGCGGCCGCCCGCGACTTAGTCTAAGTGGAAAGGTTTTTTGCTATCCCTCGGGAACAATACTTTTTTTCGGGATGAAAGGTATAGGTATCTTTTTTCACCATAGGTATATGTGTAGGTACCTTATGTCCCTTTCTTATGTCCCTTTCTGTAACCCCTAAAAACGTGTTTGCAAAATTTCATGATGATCGGTTCAGTAGTTAAGACGTGAAGGCGTAACAAACAAACAAACGGACTTTCGCATTTATAATATTAGTAAGGATATACTAAAGGCCTCTAAGCTATGCAGATGGGCAAACAGACAGGTGGACATTGCGGTTTCTTATTGATATGAATACGAAACCCTAAAAAGTTTTTAAGTTTAAATTTTGACAACAAAAATGTGAGTTTTCATCGTGCGTATTGCTAAAATAAGCTAAACTAAGCTATGCCATCCCCTGTACTAACCTAAGGTGTGGAACAGGCTGCCTGCCCATGTGTCTCCCGATATTTACAGCTTGGTCCTTTTCAAGGCTGAGATTGTGGACAAATGCTCACTTTTTTAAATAAAAAAAAGTACCTACTTCCCATCGATCCTCAGAATATTCCCCGCCCGATGCTCTGCTGGCTGCACAGACTAAGATACCGGCTCTCAGCGGAGCTGTAAAGATCCTTTATTTACACTTCAATCACACTAGCTCGCAACCCGACTAGTAAACCGATCTAGATCGCAGCTTTGTGTGAACTTCGCATTGTATCTATGCATTTCATTTTGTGTTAGATTGCTCTGCTTGAGTTTTGAATTTACTGTTAAAAACAGCTGAGGCTTGATTATAGTTACAAAGTCAATTCAAGTAAAGTCAAAATATTTTCAATGAAATAGACTGTGATTAAGCGCTTTTGAATCGTCTATATTTTCCTACCACCCGAACCAGTTTTTTTTTAACTGTTAAGAAGAACGGGCGCAAGAAACTTATCAGCTTTAACAGAAATCAGTAAGGATATTTTAAGTACCTAAATATAAATGCTATTGTAGTCGAAGTTGACCCGAATATCACATAAGCACAAATTTTCGATGAGTTGCCCAATCAATGTTTTAGCTAAATATCGCTATTCAAATTGCAGCCGAAGTTGAACCAAATAGTATTACAAAACATTAGCACAAAATTATCACAGAATTTGAAAGTTTTGATTCAAAGTGTTCGAAATATAGTGAAATACCATTTTTAGGGTTCCGTACCCAAAGGGTAAAAACGGGACCCTATTACTAAGACTCCGCTGTCCGTCTGTCTGTCTGTCACCAGGCTATATCTCATGAACCGTGATAGCTAGACAGGTGAAATTTTCATAGATGATGTATTTCTATTGCCGCTATAACAACAAATACAAAAAACAGTAAAAAATAAATATATAAGGGGGCGCCCATACAACAAACGTGATTTTTTGGTACGGAACCCTTCGTGCGCGAGTCCGACTCGCACTTGGCCGGTTTTTTTATTACATCACATACATTGCCGATTCCAAACTAAAGATTCCATAGCAACGGTGATATAACAAACACCCAGACTTGAGACAATATAGAAAAGTTCGTTTTCTAAATTGACTCAGCCGCGGATCAAACCGGGGACCTCAGAGATGGCGACACGTTGAAAACCGGCGTACAAAGTCACTCGACCTCGGAAGTCGTTAAAATACTGTGTCACCATGAAAACCGAAACGAAATTCTTCTTTGGACAAAAAAAAACATTAGTAAATTTTTTACATTTTTTTTATAATTCTTACATTTTATTTTAATATTTTTTCTGACAAAAGCGGGACCTGTCCAAAAGTCCATTTTCGTCAGAAAAAAAGCAAACTACAATTTGTTCTGACGAAAACTGAATTTGACGAAAGTCTCTACTGAATCGAAGTTACACAATAACTACATAATTTTGAAAATTTGTGGAATTGGATCTCAAGAAGTAGGATGGAGTAGTATTTGTAGGTATATTAGGTCACCCACCCACAGGTGAACAAAATTTAACGCTTCTGTCACACCAATTATATTGACAATGAAATGATAATAATATCATTTAGTTTAAAAAATATATATATAATTTTAAAAAGTAATTTTAATAAGTATTAAAATAAGAATAGTATAGGTAGTATATTATATACTATAGTATACTAAAGATTTCAGCCACTTCATAATACTACCCGACGACGTAAACATTAATAAATATTCCATAAAAGAAATCATACATATTGGAAATACATACTACTTACCATTTGTAGAAACTTTAGTCGTTATTCGATTGTATTTTATCTTTTGCTGTAGAAAGTTCAATTGGGGAGGAGTTGGTATTGTCTTTGAGTGACTCAGCAATTCTTATCTCCTTTGTGTCAGTACTGTTCAGCAATATTCGTTTCTGCTACTTAAAAACTCGTTTTTCTTGAGGCTGATTTTTCCATGCAAAGTTCTGGTCTAATAACTATTTAACGAGTTAAGTAAGTTACTCAGCTTTATAAAGTGAACAAGTCGATTGTGAATTTCTGATATATTAGAAGCATCAATAAAGTTAGAGGTTTTTTAAATACCAAAAGCTGTACCTATATATTAATAATAATAAGTAGATATTTCGCGAGCACTAAGCTCTAAAGTAATTTTATAGCTGATATTAATAAAATAATTTCTGATTATTTAAAGAGAATCGATACCAATGCATGAAGTAATCGTAAGTTTCTATTCCTATGTGAAACTTCCAGATGCGTAGGTATATGCTAGGGGTCAAACTTATAGAAAATGTGGCTTAAACGATACAAAACAATGTGTTTCTCTCGACAAAGATACGTTTTTTTTTATGTCCATTTAACCGACTTTCGATTAATTACTCTCTTTCATTGAACTCGTTAATTAGTCATTTCTCAACTTGTGCAGTAGTGCAAGAGAATATTATTTCACGTTTCACGTCGGAAACACTGCTTGCTTTTTGCCTTTAGAAGTAGAGTTTTTCGCGACCTAATTGAGAAGAATAGTTAACTCTTATAACACCCAATGACAACAACCCACTGACAAACTTTTCACTGCGTTTTTTTAACGAATATGTTTGTTTAGATCTACCTTTATATTTCGAATCTTATTTATTTATTATCAATTAATTCGTGAGTTTCAATTTAAAATCTTAATTGTAAGTAATTTTGAATAGATAATGAGAAGTTGCTGATACCTACCTAATAGTAGTAACAGAGAATATTATTTTGAAAACCATGATATAAAAGCGTCGTAAAATGAATAATAATTACAGTAAATATATATCACTGAAAGCTTTTAAAGAAATTAAATATTAATAACTATAATTTGAAGTAGACGCCTATAACTTTTGAAAGCGATTCTTATCTTGGAATCGTGTACGAGATCTGAATTAATTAGGACGCAGCAAATTAGGTAAATTGTCACCTCGGGGAAATTCAGAAATTTGTGTAAAATATTGTGACGTGACTGGCAAGTCTTAAGCCCAAATAGATTTAAAAAAGTCTTAATCCCATTGCGAGGTACAAGTAAAACGTTTTATTGCTAATCAACGATTCATTTTACAGGAATCGTGAAATTATTGCTTATGGCTTATGCCATAAGTTTTTCTAATGGATAGAAAAAGTTATTGCTCATTCTCACGATGGGAAAACTTATGATTAAATTGATCTTAAGATGAATAAATAATGAAAAATATTAGAAAAAATCGGCTCACCCGTAGCAACTTAGACGGGATTCGAACCCGCACCCTTAGGATTCCGGCCCAATGCACTACCAATTATGCTACCAAGCCGCAAGCATAATTGGTAGTGCATTGGGCCGGAATCCTAAGGGTGCGGGTTCGAATCCCGTCTAAGTTGCTACGGGGGAGCCGATTTTTTCTAATATTTTTCATTATTTATTCATCTTAATATAAAAATAGCATTGTGAATGCAAAAATCTAAAAGTTTAAATTGATCTTGTTGATATGACCATACAAAATATTTAGTAAGTTTTATTAAATCTTAACTTACTTTTTAGTCGACTTCAAAAATTGGAAAAGGAGGAGGTTGACTATTGGTCGCATTTTTTTATATGTATGTATGTACACTGATTACTCGAAGACGGCTGAATTGATTGAAATGATTCAAACGTAACATTAGGTTTGTTCCCAAGTTGGCCCCATTTTATGAAATTTTGAAAACTACTAAGTTTTAAGAAATCTTGAAAATAATGTCGTTTTCGTTACCATACGAATTCAGTGAGATGTTCAACCATTACTTTTTTGTTTATGAACCGATTTAGATTATTTTTTCTTTGTTTCATTGGTTTTGGATTTGGAATTTGGAATTTGCATTTTGAAGATACACAAGGGAACTCCTCAAAATCAAAAAGGAACTGTATAGTGATTGAAATATTGTTAGGTTTATGACAATCAAAAACAATAGTTAAGTACCTATCTGTTGTCAAGGACGTTTTGGACTAGAGTTGAACTGCGGCCTAACGGAACTTCTGTGGAAATTAAGTTACTAGGGGTACCTATACAATTGAAAAATGTGAAATATTCAAACGTTTTATTTTAAATATCATCCCTTACATACCTACCACAAAAAAGTTTAAAATTAAAAAGGTTTTAAAAAAATGCAAAACCTCTTTAAAAATCTTATTAAAACAGCTCTAAAAAGCAAAAAATTATGTTCATATCGATTAATTAAAACACGTCTAATGAAGTCGGGTGGAGCTTTTAGAATATAAACAACTAGCTTTCGCCCGCGACTTCGTCTGCGTGGATAGTATTTTGTCTATCCCTCGGGAACAGTTTCTTTTTTCGGGATGAAAGGTACCCTTTGTCCTTCTCTGTACCCCTGACAATGTGTGTGTAAAATTTCATGATGATCGGTTCAGTAGTTAAGACGTGAAGGCGTAACAAACAAATAAACAAACAAACGGACTTTCGCATTTATAATATTAGTAAGGATACAATAAGTAAAAAAATACTTCCAGCTCCACCCGACTTCAATAGACGTGTTTTAATTAATCGATTTGAACATTATTTATTGCTTTTTTAGAGCTGTTTTTTTTAAGATTTTTAAGGAGGTTTTGATTTTTTTTTTAAGTTTTTTATTAAACATTCTGAATAGTAACTGTTGGAACACTTCAGACTTCTTTTAGGCTGAAATATGTTATTGGAAAGATCGTTAATACATAATCCTTAATAACTACATTATTTATTCCTGTGGATTTTGATGTTTAATTTAGTTCTAAAAACGACATTACTTACCGAGCGGCGGCGTGGCAACGGCAGCGCGGAGAAAGCTCGTTACAAATATCTATTATTCATTTATTATGATTCCCTTGGGAAAATCTAAAGTCGCGAAAATTTCTACGTTATGTTAATTACGATTTATTTATTTCTACATGTATACCTAAAATAAGAATAACATCTAAGAGAAATAAAGTAGCGTTTGCTTAGTGTTTAACTATATAAGGTGCTTCTTAAATAGTGCACATTACTTTAAGGGGTCAATGTACTCATGCATACAAACAACTTTTACTATGGTACCAACATTGAAATCGTGAAAAAAAAATCAGCTGTTCCATAGAAAATTTAAAATCGAATAGAATAAAATGTATGGAACAGCTGATTTTTTTTTCGCAATTTCAATGTTGATACCATAGTAAAAGTTGTTTGTATGCATGAGTACATTGACTATTTAAAATTATGTGCACTATTTAAGAAGGACCTTATATATCATTGATATTTCAATTCAATATAACGATAATATGACACAGAATCTCATTTATCGTCCCTATCCGTATTGTTATAAAACTTTTTTTCCTGAAAATCTTGGTTAAGAAAAACTAAGCCATCCCATTAAGCTGGTTTCACACCAGGCGTGTGGTTTGCATTCAAAGCTGCAGTGAGAAAACTGAGCAACGCGTTTACTACACAATGCAGTGATCTGGAGCGGGCGGCATATCACATCCACTTGACTGGCTGTCAGCTAATGAGGCCACGAAAACTGCGGACACTTGGGAAATACTCAAACGCTTTTTAAGCTGAAATCGTTGCAACAGGGCATGTTTAAGAGAAAGTATTAACTATACTGATAATACATAAAAAGTTCATTCCACTTTCAATTCAACCAGAAATTAAACCTTTACGTCCTAACTACTCAACCGATCATCATGAAATTTCACATACACGTTGTCAGGGGTACAGAAAAGAACATAGGATCCCTTTAAAAAAAAACTTTTCCCGATGGATACAAAAATTTATTTGAGACGATTTTCCGCCATAACAATGCCGCTTACTAAAATGAATAATAAATTAAAATAATAATCTGGTCACCTTATTGAAGTCAGGGCAAAAGCTAAACTGTCATTAAAACTATTTCCACGCGAGCAAAGTCGCGGGCTAAAGCTAGTATTTATATAAATCGCAGTTTACGTGGCCACACAGTATTCATATCGGGGACAACATTGCACAGCGTCATTCATAGCACATATTGCTGGCAGGTTTATTAATTCACCAATACCACTACGATTACACGTGGCAGCGAGATTTTTTTTTTAAATCCTATGTGGTTTGTTGCGTTGTGCGTTGGGTGTCCGTTGGCGTGTTCCGAAGAACTTTTCTCTGACCCTTGAATAATTTTAAAAAAATCTACCTAGTTGAAGTAGCGCCATCTATCGACATAAAATTATACAAAAACTAGCGGCCGCACGCGACATCATCTGCATAGAAAGTTTTTTGCTATCCCTCGGGAACAATACTGTTTTTCGGGATGAAAAGTACTCTATGTCCTTCTCTGTACCCCTGAGAACTTCTATGCAAAATTTCACGATTATCGGTTCAGTAGTTAAGACGGGGAGGCGTAACAAACAAATAAACAAACAAACGGACTTTCGCATTTATAATATTAGTAAGGATTATCAGCTGTCAGAAAATCGCTCATTTAATGGTGATGTCAACTATCCTATTTTGATTGAATAATACCGACGGCGGGTTAACCGTTAAAATATGGACGAGTTGTTAACCGGCGCTAAGTTAGACGGATCCGCTAAGCGCCCCGTAAATTCGGAACGAGAAAACTTTGCGGTGTGCGATGCCCACGCTTTTTTAATTTTCCGTCGATCGGGTTCTGAGTTTGAAATTCTGTTAAAAATTACTGAGGTGCTTTTTTTTTAGCTCTAAGTTAATTTCAGTTTTCATAGAGGAGATTCAATGACATGTCACAAAATTTATCCCGTTTGGTGACGCTTCTGCTGCTGGAGACCTATGGATAGGCATTTATCCCCGATTTTCCCATTTATTGGCAATGTATCTCAAAATGGTTGACACTAATAAAACAATTATTATGGAAATCAGACAGTAAACGAATTAAAGATTGAAGATAACCAAAATGTGTTGAAAGAAAAAATTATATTTACGAAAAATCACTTCCAACATGCATAAATTTATAGAAAACACATAGAAAACAACAAAATGACAAGTCTACATATACACTAGCACCAAGTTAGTGGTAGTGCGTCGACTGGTACACAATTTGTGAATCAGCAAAATTTTCCTGCCATTGGATATTATCAAATTTTCAAATATAGAAATTCAATCATTATTATCGCCTTTTAACTGAAATTTTAAATAAAATTAACTCTTTTATTGACATTTTTTAAATTGTTTCAAAAATTCGTTTTGAAAATTGTACTTTTTTACTAAGTGGTTACATTCTTAATGCTCCTATAGCTCTCAAGTGCCGCCCTCGTCTTAATTTTATTTATTTCTCGCTAAGTATCGAAAATTCACATGTACAGATTGAAGCTAAAAATCTATAGTTTATTTACAAACATTAACCTCAGAAAAATATATTTAGTTGTAGTAGTAGTAGTAGGCAAAAGCCACTTTAGACACTTTTGCCCTTTGCCTACTACTACTACTAAAACAAAAAAAAAATACTTAGATGAGAACGCCACTTTGCAGTATATTAAGACAGGTTTAAATAAAGAGATTTTGGATTGAGTAGGTAGGTACGTAATTTTTCTCAATCCTCGCCAAGCCTCGGCTATCACTTTTCACTATGAAATAAATTAAATAAATTGCAAACTCAAAAGGGAGAATTCACATCAAACAAACCAACATTAAAGTCAAATAAAAAAACACATCTGTCGAACATTTACCGGCACTGGCTCCTGATGACTCAATTAATGACAGTTTCAGGCTACTGTTTTGCCATTATGATTTCAGTAGTTCTGTAACATTCCGACGACCGACCGACGACAAACAGATCCATTTGTGACCAAACGTGCATTTCGAACCAACGATGTTGTGCCTGTTATTTAATTGCATTATTTTTGTTAAAATATTTTTATTTTCTTATGCACAATGGGATAGTGCTTAGGCTTCACCTCAACTGATGTTAGGTATATTTCGAATCACGAAAGATGACCACAAATGGCGCCCATCTTCGCGTCATAACTCATGAAGAAAAGACTTTAGACAAAATAATCCTACTAATATTATAAATGTGAAAGTTAGTGGGTTTGGATGTTTGTTCCTCAATCACGCAAAAACTACTGAACGGATTTGGTTAAAATTTGGCACACAGATAGTAGATATCCTGGATTAAAACATAAAATACTTTTTATCCCAATATTCCCACGGGAACGGGAACCACGCGGGTGAAACCGCGGGCGGCCGCTAGTGTTTCATATATTTAAAAAATATCGATATATCAATATTTATATGAAATCATATTTTGTCTAAAGTGTTTTCTTCGTGAGTTATAACGCGAAGATGGGCGCCATTAGTGGTCATCTTTCGTGATTCGAACTATAACGATCAGGCCGAAGGTGGAAGCGCACTACACACGGAAACCTCATCACTGAGGAACTGGCTATCTTCCCTCTAACTGCCGCCGGAACGTATAGAGTTATAGTAGTTAGAGTATATATTCTGTGCCGGAACACAGTAATTTTTAATTGTTGTTATGGCGTCAGACTTGGGTGAACCACTAAAGCACAGAGGTGGTTATATAGCTTTGAATTATACAAAAATACAACACATTACCTTATTACTTAGAATATTTGAAAATGAAGAAAAATTCGTTCAGAACTTCATCATGGACGAGAATTTTATTTATTTCTCGCTAAGTATCGAAAATTCATATGTACATGGGTGTCGTGCGGCTGAAGTTTTACTAGCTATTGTTTAATTAACAAAAATATTTTAACGGTTAAGTCAAAATTGACTGTTGATAGATAATTCCGGAAACAATCTGTTCCGTTTTTAATGAAACTCATAAAATTTTCTTACTTTGATATAAAATATATAACGTGTGAAACAGAATTAATGGCTAAACCAGAATATGGTAGATAGGAGACATTACTGACACATTTCATTACTGACACATTTTTTTACAACATCAGATACATTGCTCCAATCCCAAAGTAAGTAGCTATAGCACTTGTGTTATGGAAATCAGAAACAACGGTGGTATGACACACACCCAGACCTGAGACAATATTGAAAAGTTAATTTTCTACATTGACCCAGCCGGGGATCGAACCCGGGACCTCAAGATGGTGACGCCTTGAAAACCGGCGTGCAAACCACTCGACCGGAGGTTGTCAAACTGAACAACTATTACTATGGGACCAACTCTGAAATCGCAAAAAGAAAATCTGCTGTTTCATACATTTTCATATTCGAGTTATTATTTTTTGTATGAAACAGCTGGTTTTTTTCGCGATTTCAGAGTTGGTCCCATAGTAAAAGTTGTTCAGTTTGATGTTCCTGATCTACCATATTCTATTTTAGCTATTAATTCTATTACACGTTGTATATTTGTAATACAATTTTAAAGCCTGAGTAAATAGGTCCATATAAAGTTATCTAAATAGAGACGTATGTAATATTATTTGATAAAACTATTTCGCAAATGCATCAAAGATATTAATGAAGTCATAACAGTGCCATGCGCACTGCAAATATATCCATTTTCACTACTCGTGTAATGAACAAACAATACTGTCCACTGGAAATATACGGCTATGTGCACACTATTAAACGTAAATTAATTTAGGGAGTTAATAAAAATAGCAGGATCAAACCCCCTAGCTAGATGAAGTAAAAGCGTTTTGTACAAACGATAACGAACTCCGCTTTTGGAAATCAAACTAAGTTTATAGTAGGTAACGTCCATTATTCTCCAAGATCCAATCTATCTCTTTACCATAATCCATCTAAATCGGTTCCTTAGACTCTGTGTTCAAAAAGTGAAAATGTTACAATCAAGCAATAAGACAAACAAATATTTTAAAATATGAGTGTATTGTATAAAACATAATTTTTGACTTGGCTATGGTATGGTAAAAAAATAACTTATTAGATTGAAATCTAAATGAACCACTGTTAACCAGATTTCTAATGAATATCATTAATTCTGAAATTTTTACCTTAATATAAACATTGGGAATGCCAAAAGTCTAAAAATTCAATAATTTGTAATAACATTAAATTATTGAAATAATGTAGTGTAGCAATGTTATTGCTTAATATCAATGGTAAGGTCATTACATTACCATTAATATTGAGCAATAACAATGTAATGAATGACATTACCATTGATATTGAGCAATAACATTGCCACACTGAATAGATATCTCTGTAGTTGAATAGCTAAAAAAGCAATAAGCCATAATAATCTCAACTGTCAAATGTAGAAAAAAATCTGGGTTTTTAGACTATAATATCAATTCATAGCTAATGATTGAAATAGTACGGTGAAAAATAGCAACTTGACTGCAAATGTGCATCTGTGGATATTTTGGTCTTCAGCCAAGCCAATGAACAATGTGTATAGGTCTTTATATTCATATTTTGTTGACTAACTATGTTTGAAAACAGTTAAACTAGTGGCTCCGTGAGCTGTAGACCTCGCGAAAAAATAAAATAAAATGTCGCCATGAAGTTTTCAAAGCACACAGTAGGAACGTGAGTATTGCAGCTAGATGGTGCTTCTAATTTTGATCATTTTTCAAAATGGGTGAGTATTTTTTTTATAAATTTGGAAAAATTGACTTGACTGAACAGTTATATATAATTATCGAACCTACTCACAAAATTTCACCAGAATCTGTTGAGAAATGCGACTTGTAGAGGAGATCAAACAGCCGGAAAGCTGGAATGAAATATGGTTTTTTACATATCTCCGTCATTTTCACAAATTTTGAAAAACTGTCTCGATAAATTTTTTTATATATTTATCGAACCTGCTCACAAAATTTCACCGAGATCGGTTGAGAAATGCGACCTGTAGAGGAGAACAGCCAGCGCTGGAAATACGGACTGAAATTTGATTTTTTTACATTATCTCCGCCATTTAGAAAAAAAATGAAAAACTGGCTTGACATAAGAAATCTATACAATTTTCAAACCTGCTTACAAAATTTTACGAGAATCGGTTGAGAAATGCTACCTGTAGAGGAAAACAGACAGCCCTGGAAAGCCGGACTGAAATATGTATTTTTAACATTTCTCCGTCATTTTCAAAAATTTCCAAAAACTGGCGTGACAAAAAAAATCTATATTATTTTCGAACCGGCTCACAAAATTTCACGAGAATCGGTTGAGAAATGCGACCTGTAGAGGAGAACATCCAGCGTCAGAAAGCCGGACTGAAATACATTTTTCTTACATATCTCCGCCGTTACGAAATATTTAGAAAAACTGTCTCAACTTGAAAAAATCTATATGATTTTCGAACCTGCCCACAAAATTTCACGAAATTCTGTTAAGAGATGCGACCTGTATAGTGGGGGTTCTACGAGCTCAAAATCAATGGAATACCGCAAATCGATGTACAGTATAGCCGTTTGGTACACGTATACTTGAGGTAAAAACAAAATTTTGCACCCGCAGTTCTTAAAAATTCTTCCCTTAGGAGCGGAGCTATGGTGTCATCTTTCTTTTTAGTATGGGATAAAAATATGTTTTTGTTTTAAAACCTATCGTGTATGGTATCGAATGAAAGGGCTTGCTGAGCCGGTTCTAAAAATATATCACATCGTTATATTTCAGACACTTATTTTAAATTAAACCAAAAAACATTTTTAAAACATACCAAGTTTGGGCTCCTACAGATACAATATGGTTGAATTATTTTTCATAAGATATACCTCAAATGATATTTAATATTCTCATATCTAATATCAAGAACTAATATATATAAGGCACTTGTACAATCTGTTATAAGCTACTGTATCCCCGTTTGGGGGGGTGCACTGAAAACACGCTTTCTTTTGGTGGAACGAACACAGAGACGCTTGCTAAAGATTATGTACTTTAAAAAACGTTCATTTCCCACTGATGAGTTGTATAAGTTATGTAATCTACTGACAGTAAGAAAATTATATATACTACATATTATCCTTAATACACATAAAACTATTTCCTTTGATTCTTCTTTATTAGATAAAAGAAGAAACACTACAAATTTGCATATCCATAAAACTAGAACTTATTTTGCTAGAACTCAGTACAGAGTTAGATCAGCCAAGTTATATAATTCAATCAATAAGTTTCTTAATATTTATCCTAAAACTTATTTCGAATGTAAAAGTATACTGACTAACTGGATAAAAACATTAACATATGATGATACAGAATCTCTTTTAACATAAAAGCATAATATTACTAGTGTATTGGGTGCCGGTTTCACGAACTACGTTTGTGTAGTAATCTCTGTTTTAAGTAATAAATGGTATTGTAATGAACTCAACTAGACTTTGTGGGGCAGGCCCCTAATATAAAAATATAATATTATGTAGTTCTGATGTATGATATACTCGTATATAAATTGCGCACACCCTGCCATTCATGCAAACTTACTCACACACATACTCATATACTCACCTGCATATACACGCACACGCACACACACACACACACACACACACACACACACACACACACACACACACACACACACACACACACACCACACAAACACACCCACTCATTCACTCACTCACATATAAATATAAGGTAGATATTATACTTATAAATTAACTAAATTAGTTTGTTCATAATAGTATGTAAGTGTTACGATGGAGCGGGGCTGTCTGTCACAAGTATTGTTATACTTACTAGGCAGTCCCAACCTGCTGTTTTGAAAACAATGTTTTGTGAACGAAATAAACATTTTTGATTTTTTTTTTTTTTTTTTGAAGAAAGCAATTTTGAAAATATTGATATTCTGTATTTTTTTTCAATTTTTCATGATTACAAAGCTTTTACAAAGTGATTATATATAATTAAAATAAATTTTTGTTCTAAAACCTATCGTGTGTGATATCGAATGAAAGGGCTTTCTGAGCTGTTTCTAAAAATATATCACATTATTACATTTGAGCACTTGTTTTAAATTAAACCAAAAATCAATTTCCAAAAATCCCATACAAACGTGAGTTTGGGAAAAAATTAGAAAAAATTACTTAATTTAGATATTTTCAAAATTACTTTCTTGTGATTTGATACGAGGATATTATGTAACTTTTAGGGTATATTTTACAAAAAATAATTTAACCACATCGGATCTGAAGGAGCCCAAACTTGGTATGTTTTGAAAATGTTTTTGGGTTTCATTTAAGAGAAGTGGCTGAAATATAATGATGTGATATATTTTTAGAACCGGCTCAGCAAGTCCTTTCATTCGATACCATGCACGATAGGTTTTAGAAAAAAAAAATTTCCCATACAAAAAAAAGATGACACCATAACTCCTCTCCTAAGGGCAGAATTTTTAAGAACTGCGGGTTAAAAATTTTGTTTTTACCTCAAGTATACGTGTACCAAACGGCTTTGCTGTACATCGACTTGCGGTTTTTTTTTTGCGTACGAGTAGGACTAGTAGAGGAGAAAAGACAGAGCCGGAAAGCTGGACTGCAATAGGTTTTTTTTACATATCTCCGCCATTTCGAAAAAAATCGAAAAAGTGGCTTGACAAAAAAATTCTATATCATTTTCAAACCTGCTCACAAAATTTCACGAGAATCGCTTGAGAAATGCGACCTGTAGAGGAGAACAGACAGCGCTGGAAAGCCGAAAAACCTGTTTTTTTAACATATCTCCACCATTTTGAAAAATTAAAAAAATCTGGCTCGACAAAAAAATTCCATATAATTTTCGAACCTGCTCACAAATTTTCACGAGAATCGGTTGAGAAATGCGATCTGTAGAAGAGAACATACAGACATACGAAAGAATTTTTGCCCAAGCTGAAGCAGAGACGCTTCGCTCGCACTTCGTGCTCGCTCGGTCAATATAAGCCAGACTCGAGTGCAATGATAACAACATAAAGTGGTTCATGTGTGTCCTAAAATATCAATTACTAGCGGCCACCCGCGGTTTCACCCGTGTGGTTCCCGTTCCCGTGGGAATATCGGGATAAAAAATATTCTATGTTTTAATCTAGGCTATCTACTATCAGTGTGCCAAATTTCAACCTAATACGTTCAGTAGTTTTTGCGTGATTGAGGAACAAACATCCAAACATCCAAACCCACAAACTTTCACATTTATAATATTAGTAGGAAGTAGGATTAACTCTTTAGTTTGGAGGATAGTAGTTTATTTCTTTATTTACCTTTTATCGATGTCTAAGTAATTAAGGTTTTCATTTATAATTGATGTTTCGAATACCACAAATAGTAAAGGAACTTCAACAACCAAATAGGTAAAGTCTTATTAAAATCCAACAATAAGAAAGTGAGGAAGTTACCTATTTAACCAACTTCAATAAAAAGCAGGAGACACTCAATAGGGAATATGCATCAATTTTTTTTTATCTTAAAAGTATAATGCGCGAGAAAATTAACTGTAATATTAAAACTTTTCTCTTGCGTTTTTTTCTCGTGATATATTTACTTGAAATTAGCGCGCAGAAGCACCCGCCGAAAACGCTCCATACAAAACGGTGACGTCACATATCACGTTTCAGGTGTGTTTCGGCGCGTTTTTTATCTTCCTAAATTTTGCGCAAAATATTGTTTCTTATTCGATATTCTATCTGTAAAGTGCATTATATCCGAAAATGAAAAAAAAAATCGTTATTTTCCCCTGATTTCATCGTGTGATAAAACTAAAATAATACATTTTTTTATTTTTTTTCTGTTCCATCATGTTTTTATAAGTGTCCGCAGCGATCAAGCTCAAATTCATCAAAATCGGTGACTTATGCATATTCCCTATTCGCTTGGACTATTTTTTTTACACGACTGCCCAAAAAGGAGTGTATATGTGTTCATGGTTCATGTATGTTTGTGGGTATGTGAGTTTCTTTATTCCACCATTACTTCTAAATACCTGAACTGATTTGGATGTATGTGGTATCGTTGGAATCCTTGCAGTATCCCGAGTGACACTGCCTATATTAAAAAAAAAGTTTAATATAGCGACGGTACGACGGCGACGCCACTTTCAAATATGAAGTTTTTTTTTTATCTTTTATTACAATATGGACATCATACATACACTCACGCCTGTTTCCCATGGGGGTAGGCAGAGACTATGGATCGCCACCTGCTACGATCCTTGCACACTTCTTTCGCTTCATTCACAACCATCAATCTTTTCATACACGCCCTGCGGTTTTTGTCACTGCGTACACCAGCCTTTTTTATAATAACCCCTATTTGGTCCGCGTAGGTTTTTCTGCGACGCCCTTGTGCAATCGTTCCTTCCACATTCGCACAATATATCTCTTTCGTGATTCGCCTTTCATTCATCCTCTCTAAGTGACCAAACCACCGGAGCATTCCTTTTTCAATTCTTGCCACTATATCATCTTTCAGACCACACCTTTTACGAATCACCTCATTGCTCACTCTATCACTCAGTTTTACTCCGCATATTTTCCTCAACGATCGCACCTCTACCGCATTTATTCTGCTTCATTCTTCTTCTGCCATACCTACCCAAGATTCACTTCCATACATCAGTGTCGGTACCAGCACTCCGTTATGAATAGCCATTCGCTCCTTTGCAGAAACGGTTTGGCTACTCATAACCGAGTGTATAGCACCACTCACCGAATTTCCTTTCTTCACTCGTCTTTCTATGTCTTCCTCACTCTTTCCGTCCCTTGTGAACAAACTCCCCAAGTATACAAACCCACGAACTTCAAAAACTATGTGATTTGTCACTAAAATGTTTGAAATAAAAATAAATAAAATTAAAAAATATTAAAAACACGACTGCCCTGACAAAAAAGAACTAAAAAGTTAAATAACAAGTGTAATTTGCAGTCGGGGGACCTCTTTGATCAAACATTGTTCCATAAAACGGTCCCCCGACTGCAAATTACACTTGTTATTTAACTTTTCAGTTCGTTTTTGTCAGGGCAGTCATGTTTTTAATATTTTTTAATGTTATTTAATTTTTACCGTTGTTCGCGCATAACTTCGACATTTATGAACCGATTTTGATGATCCTTTTTTTTTAATAAATAGCAATTTATCATTGTGATACTATATTTTTAAGTATTAATTACGGTTCTAAATTATTAAAATAGAACACAGTTTTAAAATTATATGATCTATTACTAGTTTAAAAAAAAGTTTAAAAATGGAAAAAGATCATAATATTTTGTCCGTTTGCAAGTTACTGTTTAGTAAAAAATAAATTGTTCCTTAGTGATTAAAAGTAAATTAAGTCTAAATCAGCATCATAAAAACAACATTATTAGTAATAAATGGATCAAAATAAATTTGTCATGCAAATCTGTCACTTTTGTCTCATCTCAGGGATTAAAAACACAGATTTAAGTTTAATTTCTCTCTTATCTGTTTAATGCAAATACGACGATTTTAGCAAAACCTCCAACGTTTGCTCACGTAGAGATCGTAGGCGTTCTCAGATTTGATCATAAGCGCGTGTTGTGTTATTCAGAGCGTAGCATAATGTGACAAAAATTGACAGAAAATAAATTTATCTTAGTATTAAATAAGAAAATCGGAAAACGATAATATTATGCTAATACAATTTGGATTGTAGCACCACAAACGCTGAAAGGTAAATACGAGTTCATTTAGAAAATGCTCAGTGTAAATATTTTCTTTTGATAGAAATTTAATAATGTTTAAAGTCTGTATTTTTCATCTCATTTGGGGCTATCCATAAATTACGTCACACGAATTTCATGATTTTTGACCCCCTCTCCCGTCCTTGTCACAGCTAGTCACATTTGTGAGACCCCTCCTCCCTAGTGTGACGTCACATATTTTACAATTTTACATCTAGAAATAATTATTGAATTAAAAAAGCAGTTCAGAAATTTGTTTGATTTCATTTAAATGATTTTGCAATGTGACGTCACGAAATTTAGGACCCCTCCCACCCCTTTTGCACACAATGTCACACTTCGTCGACCCCCTCCATCCTTAACGTGTGACGTAATTTATGACTTAAGCTTTACGTAGACCAATCATAGATAAGATATCACCTTACGTCTGTCCCCATACAACAAACATTGCGAACTGTCAGACGTCCCTCGTTTTAAAAATACAATTAAAAATCACCATTAAGTTACCGTTTTCCAAATTAGACAACGTACCTCCTAAACAGTTTAATTTATTCAGCTACGTCCATTAAAAAGAAGCTTTTAAAATTAAATACAAATTTGCTTATAATTATTGATTCATGATCTTGGTAAAGTTGGTACAAAAAACGTGCCATGTATCATAATTATGTGATTGATTGGACAGGGGACTTGATAATTTAAAAAAATATTGTAATGGCGACTACGCACCATGCTCAGTGGGTGCACGCAGAATGCAGATAAATAAAATAAATAAATAATAAATATTTGACAACTTCACATACATTGCTCCAATCCCAAAGTAAGTAGCTATAGCACTTGTGTTATGGAAATCAGAAACAACGGTGGTATGACACACACCCAGACCTGAGACAATATCGAAAAGTTCATTTTCTACATTGACCCAGCCGGGGATCGAACCCGGGACCTCAAGAGATGGTGACGCCTTGAAAACCGGCGTGCGAACCACTGCTGCTGCAGATGCTCTGGCCCCTATTTCACAAACGTGACAATGTAAATGACAATTATAATTTGGTGTCCATGGCGTCACTCACAGAAAGAAACTATTTTCTTTACCGTACCGCAACGTACATCAAATTATCATTCTAGTTTATAATAGATATTTTTTTTATCAAAATCAAAAGTATAAAGCGTGAGAAAATCAACTGTAATATTAAAACTTGTTTCTTGCGTTTTTTTTCTCTTGATATTGTTACTTGAAGTTAGCCCGCAGCAGCAACTGCTGAAAACGCTCCATACAAAACGGACATGATATATGACGTCACATTCACGTTTCAGGCGCGCGTTTACTATGGAGTTAGCCAAGAAATTTCAATTATTTTCAATTATCTCCCTAAATTTTGCGTTTAAGTACATATGTGTCATGCAAAAAATGATTTTTTATTCGATATTCTATCTGACTGTTAAGTTCATTATATTCAAAAGTGAAAAATCGTTATTTTTCCCTGATTTCATCGTGTGATAAAATTAAAATATAACATTATATTTTTTTTTTATTTTCCTGTTCCATCATGTTTTTATACGTGTCCGAAGCGATCAAGCTCAGATTTATCAAAATCGGTGACTTATGCATATTCCCTATTGTCACGTCTGTGAAATAGGGGCATGGTGGAGGTCGCGGGAATCTGATAGTATTTCTAATTGTATTTTCTATAGATTCAGACATCTACCTACATAATTTAGGTGTACCTATTGCAAATACAATTCTTGAAACAAAAAGTAAGTTGAAATCAATTTTCGGCCATTACAATCGTCAACCACACTCACAAAATTATGCGTTACAGATGCGGTATCTAACAGGCAGCTATTTTTTCCCCCTTTTTATCCTAAAAGCTTTATAAGTGATCATTCTCGTTTATTTATAGGTGTCTCTGTAAGCAATCGTAACCTGTGGGATTGGGGAAGTCTTTATATCCTCGCTTTCGCACTAAATAATCGAGGCTTTCCCTTAAATACCGTAACGTATAATAAATGTCGCGGATGATACATTTTCTTCGCACTTCGTCTTTCGTTTTCACAACATTAACGATCTGCCTAGGTTTCGTACAAGATACAAAACTCACATCAACATAGGTAGCAACAAGGATTTTGTGATGTCAATGTTTTAAATATTGTATGTTTTATGTTGGTTAGAAATAATGTAATGGAATTTGTCTTCACTAGTTTAGCACTGAATTTTTAATTTTGTTAAACAACTATGCTCGTAATTAAGATGCTTTCCTTTTCATTATAAATATATGTTTATGTAACTTATGCCGCATTCGCATCTAATATTTGATTGAAATAGTTATACCTACAACCATCGAACTCATTTTCTTACATTTTCATGGTGCAAAATTGACAACCCTACGTGAAAATCCGTTGACAGCCGTTCATAATAAGTAAATCGCACTGTCCCCTGATAATAACGTTTATGTAAGACAAATTGCGTTACTTGCACTTTCCTTAATTTCGTCCTTGGCACATATTCAGCCACTTGTTTATACTCATCCCTGAGGAACTGCGAATGCCACTACACTCTTCAATTACAAACTTACCACTGTCAAGTTACAAGCGATTTTGAGCTTTAGCTTAAGGCTATAAAGGTTAGAACAGCCGCAGATTGAAATGTGCATTTCAATAAGCATGCTTTCGAGATTCTAGGCACGCTCGCGAAGCGACACGAGAAATAATGGCTAGAGGAAAGAGCACGGCTGGAGGGGGAGAGGGGGGTCGAATAAGGTGTTTAATGACCAACGGCTCTCGGAATTCTGGAGCCACGGACTGTTCATTTAGTTGGAAATGATTGATTATCGGAGGACCCTTAGTGGGTCACATGTTTCGTGTACATTTTTTCTCGGTATTACTTGGTTGGTTTAGTTAGGTAATTAGAGGTTGTCCTTGCGAATTATAAAACTGATCCTTGCTCGTTAATCTGCAGATTAGCTAGTTAAAGTACGAAATAAAAAAACTTTTTCGCCCTTTAACTGATTCTACCACTGAATCTGCAGATTAACTAGTTAATCAGATTCAATCACTGATTTCGGTACTTTAACGGTGACATATAGATTGATTCACTGATTGAATGATTGTTGGCATACGCGTAGAGCCGACAACTAAGTAGAGACACTATTTTTGAAGGGGGGAAGGGAGATGGCTTCCATGGTGTAGTACGTTAGTACTATTAATATTAAGTATATGGTGGTGTAGGTGAGGTAAGCAAAGGTTTTTTAAAAATTCACTCCCTAAGGCGATGAAATAGGGAGATGAAAGTTTGTTGAATTTGTATAGGAAAATTGAAATGTGTGATAGAGCCCTAACGGCTGAAGGAGATATACCATTTTTGCAAGGTAGAACCTTTTATGGTGTAAGAAAGGGTATTAGAAAATTCCCGTTATACAGAGTGCTAAAGGGTGTTCCAGTTTGCACATACTCATTTTTATGAGAAAATTTAAATGTGTGATTTAATGGGCAAGGCAAATAATCTTAAGGTAGGTACGTAGGCAGCTATTAAAAAAAAATCTGCAACTGATTCACTGACGTCATTACACTTAGATGTACCTTTAGCCCAAACGGTTACCTGATTTGTTATTAAGTATAGCTAGAGTAAAAAACCAAGCGAACAAAGTCATGTCAGAGGATGAGCGACTTTCAAAATAAATGCACAACTATCTTAATCATGCGAACGAAGTCGCGGGAAAAAGCTAGCTACCTAGGATACAAAAAAGCTCCTTAATAAAAAAAATGAGGTCTAGTTTTACCTCCTTGTGTGTGTTCTAATCGGTTTATACCTACCATTGACCTGTATTTTCAGGTCAATGGTTTATACCATTTGACCTGATATAGAAAAAAAAATTCAGGTCAATGGTTAATACTAATGTATGGCCACAGAATACATAATAGTATGGCCAAAAAACTTTTCCCAAAATATCACATTTTCATTTGGCAAAAAAACATTTGTCAAAACAACTAATCGAAATTTTTCAGATAGCAAAACTCTTCTTGACAAGTTCTGTTTAACAAAATTAAATACCTAATTACTTGGTTATGTTTAATTTTACCAAGAATTTAGACAAAATGATTGTTTACTCTGACAATGCGTAAAACTTGAGGTAAAGTAAAAAAAAATTCAAATGATAATTTGACCAAGTGAATAACTTGCGAAATGTAAGTAAAGCTAAAGATTCATTTGGGAAATTAAATTAGTGCTATAAGTTTTTTGGGAAGTGAAATTTGACGAAAAATATTTTGCGGCAGAACCCTTCTTATTTAAGAACACACTGCGTGATACGATACCTACCACAGTTTATATAATGAAAATTGTATTGAAAATTATCATATTAACTTCACAGTTTATTTCAATAGGTCTGTTAACTTATGTATGAATTTTAAGATTTGCCGTATGGCCACTGTTTTATTTTAAGGATAAATACGCACCGTCATCTATGAATACTGTTGAAAACTACAGTGACAAGTGAGCGCGTATCAGAGCAGCACAACCACTAAACAGACTCGTTGATGGTACGTAATATTTCCGATAGATGTCATGGGATTCCACAAAACAAAGGGAAAATATAATAATATGTAAAAATCATAAAAACACCTGTTTACAGGCTGTTATCAACACCCTTTTTGAGTTACAATTTTAAAACACAGTATTGTTGCATGGTCTGTGATTAAAAAGTACCTACTTGAAACAACTCACATCTTCACATGTCATGTTTTCGAACCATAGAACATGACCAATCTTTGCTTTATACTTACACTAGCGGCCGCCCGCGGTTTCCACCCGCGTGGTTCCCGTTCCCGTAGGAATATCGGGATAAAAACTATTCTATGTTTTATTCCAGGCTATCTACTATCTGTGTGCCAAATTTCAATTAAATCCGTTCAGTAGTTTTTGCGTGATTGAGGAACAAACATCCAAACATCCAAACCCACAAACTTTCACATTTATAATATTACTAGCTTCCGCCCGCGACTTCGTCCGCGTGGATATTAGAGAAAATCCTTAGGGAACCTTCAACCAGAATCCGACCAGCCGATTTTATGCGATTAGGCCGGTCCCCACCAAGCGCGCTGCCTCGCGAGGCAAAACGTTTGCCGCGTGTGGCAGGCCTCGCACGAGGCTGCGCGCTTGGTGGGGACCGGCCTAATCGCATAAAATCGGCTGGTCGGATTCTGGTTGAAGGTTCCCTAAGGATTTTCTCTAATATCCACGCGGACGAAGTCGCGGGCGGAAGCTAGTTTATTACAACAATCAGAAGTGGGTCCAGAGATATTAGTAGTATCCTGTTCCCGTTTCTTTACCCTTTTCCGTTCCCGTTTGGTCCCGTTCCTGTCCCCGGTTTCCGTTCCCGTTCGCGTTCGCTTTCGAGCGATCGCGTTTGCGTTCCCGTTCCTTTCTCGTTCCCGTTCCCGTTCCCGTCCCCTGCGGCTGAATCATGTCCACCGTGTTGGACTTCAAAATAAATGTCATTTTCGCATTCCTCATTCCATAAAACCTCAAGAACAACATCCACATCGATTTTCATGTTAACTTGCCCCATTTACCCCCTAAGGGATGATTTTCAAAATAACAAAATATATATTTGCCTATTTATTTTTAGACATGCTTCTTAGAATTTCAAAGTTGTAATGTCTCATCATCATCATCATATCAGCCGCACAACACCCACTGCTGGGTATAGGCCTCCTCCAAGGATTTCCATGACGATCGGTCCTGCGCTTCCCACATCCAGTGGCTTCCGGCAACCTTCACCAGATCGTCGGTCCACCTTGTCGGGGGCCTACCCACGGAGCGCCGTCCGGTGCGCGGTCGCCATTCAAGAACCTTTCCGCCCCAACGGCCATCGGTTCTTCTCGCTATGTGTCCAGCCCACTGCCACTTTAGCTGAGCAATCCTTCGAGCGATGTCGGTTACTTTAGTTCGCCTGCGGATCTCCTCATTTCTGATTCGATCACGCAGGGAAACGCCGAGCATGGCTCTCTCCATTGCACGCTGGGTGACCTTGAGCCTCCTTATGAGACCCATAGTTAGCGACCACGTTTCACTGCCGTAAGTCATTTTATATTATTTTTCCATACACAATTTGCACCCCATTTTCACCCCTTTAGCAGTTAAATCATGTCCACAGTGTTGTACTTCAAAATAAATGTCATTTTCGCAATCACCATCCCATAAAACCTCAAGAACGACATCCATATCGATTTTTATGTTTACTTACCCCATTTACACCCTAAGGGGTTGATTTTAAAAACTACAATATATATGTTTGTCTATTTATTTTTAGACATGCTCGTACGAAGTTTTAAGTTGTAAAGTATATTTTATATTGTTTTCCATACCAAATTTGAACCCAATTTTCACCCCTTTAGTGGTTAAATCATGTCGACCGTGTTAGACTTCAAAATGAATGTCATTTTCGCAATCGTCATCCCAGAAAACCCCAATAACGACATCCATATCTATTTTAGGTTTATTTACCCCATTTCATCCCCATAGGGGTTAAAATACTACCAATAACCATATACGTTGCGTTATATTTCCATCCATAAGTCTAAATTATAAATTTAACGATTTTTACTTTAAAAATTAAGGATTTTCTTCTATACTCAACTTCATCCCCCTTTTCACCTCATCGGGGGTAGAATTTTGAAAAACGATGATACACGTATTTATTAATTTTCAATCATCAGCCTGAATACAAAATTTGAAGATCCTAGCATCAAAACTGAGGGACTTCCATACAAACTCTCATCCCTTATTTCATCCCCTTAGGGATGGAATTTTCAAAAATCCTTCCTTAGTGGATGCCTACACTGTATAAGGTACCTGTGTGTAAAATTTCAAGTCTCTAGGTTCAGTAGTTTGGGCTGTGCGTTGATATCTCACTCAGTCAGGACTTTGAATTTTATATATATAGATATTATTATATAGTAGGATCATAGACTTTATTATATTACTATACATACTTTTAGTATGAAATTAAACACTGAGATTAAATATATGTTAGTATAAGATTAATTATTTAATTGAGAAAAATTAGAGGTCAAAGGATATGCAAAAAAAAACACAGGTACCTACCTACTTATAGCAACAATTACACTAACATAAGTCTTAATTAAATTATGCTGTTCTAGCTTAAAGAACATATTTTTTTTACTTCTATGACATACCTAACGTCATGTCTCACGGGGCATTTACACGGGTTGATTTTCTGGGTGACTTGTTTTAGTCGAATAGGGCTTTTATTGACAATAGATTCTAAAATTGCAAACCTAAATTTCAATAAGATGGCGATTCGATTTTACAAGCGATTGTCGATAAAAAGCCATATTCGACTAAAGTTAGCAAGTCAGCCGAAAAATCAGCCCATGTAAATGCCCCATTATGTTGTGCAACTTCCATGTTTATCTTTTGTGTCCGTCAGCCACTGTTTGTCAAATAATATTTTGAAAAAGTAACGAGATTTTATTTAATCTTTGTCAAGAAGTCAATATTGTTTTATCTTGTTAAGCAAAGTTCTGTTTTAAAGCTGATGGTGTTTACCACGTCATAGGAAGTGTCAAATATTTAAATAATTAATTTAATGTTCAACTTTAGTCATTGAGGAAGAATTGTTATTTAGAATTCATTTACAAATCTTCTCGAAAGTACTAGGTTGTGTGGCATGTTTGGCTTATTGGTAAAAACATTCCTAAGTATGATGAAAAAAGTTCTCCATCCTTCTTAAAGACCCACTCGACATCATTAGATGTTTTTTTAATAAAATTAATATGTGTATCTTAATTATTATTATTATTTGAATATTATTAAGTAGATTTGCTTTTTTGAGGTGTTTAATTTTGAAGCCGTTTTTGTTTTTATTTTCAGGTCTTTGAAGGTTTTTTTTTTTTGTAAATTTTATTTAATACGTTTATAACGTTGACGAATTGGCGACAGCATGTAAACCTAACTAGGTACTCAACCACGGAGGTAAATTAAGTAAATCATAAATGATGAATATTGTTGAAATGATGCACATGATTCTTGGTAAGTGCCCCAAAACCTTTAGAATAAGGATTCTTAAAGTGGTCGATATTGACCCCTCGGAGTCGAAATCGGTTTCCCAGGGGTCGGCATAAACGAATAATTATAATGATATTATTCATTACACTTGATATTTGATAGGATTTTTAAAGTAATTTGGCTATGGGGGTCTGTGGTATCAATTGGGTTGGTAAACTTTTTCAAAACTGTCGTGAATTAAGTATATATTTTCTGGTATCTTTTGGCTTTAGAGTCAGGAATAACCAATTGCGGATTTTTTATGATACTTCTTTTTAATTTAAATAATAATTTAAAATTTAAATTTACAGCATGGTACAATAAATCACTTTTACGGCTGTATGCGTTTTGCCTTTGCTCAAATAAACAAAAATTAAAAGTTTGTCATTGGCAATGTCAACTAGTTGTCATGTCAGTCACAGTCAGCTAAATAAAATAACTATTTTGTGAGCAAGTTTGTAGATATACATATATTTACGTGATCATCACAAACGTATAAAGCGCTCTGACGACAATTCCAGTTTAATCCTCTGCACCACGTCTCTTTAAAAGCTATGGGAATTGTAAAAAAATGTTCTGCGGATGGTCACATCTTTATTTCAACAAAACGGAATAAAGCAGTATAGTTACTTCATCGGCGTAATAAGATGGATAATGGATTTCTTCAAGCTGATCCATTTCCCATAACTGAACAAGAAAAACACTAGAAAATCACAATAATAAGCTGATAAACAAACAATAACATTTGGTCGTGAATAATGATCAAGGAGTAAAGTGATTATGATTACTCTTTGACACTGTTTGTCAAATCTGTGTTGTCAATCAGTTTTTTTAATCAGTAAATGCAAGGGAACTTCGTGTTCAGCCGTTCGTTTGATATTTTATCGCGATAATAATATAAAAAAATATATTTGGTTAACAAGGTAAAATAAAAAAATCATAATATTATTTTCTTTATTCTTCAAACGTGTGCTATCAAAAATAAATATAAAACAATTCTCTTTGAAAAAGTTTACCAACCCAGTTCATTTTGGAAAAGGGGTGTCTTGCCCATAATAGTTTCGGAATCCCTGAACATCCAGGGCAGGCAGTGAAATAAGTATAAAATTTAAAAAGAAAGTGATTACTTACTTCTTTTCAATCCGATAAAATATCTGCAGAAGTAAACAGTATTACAACAGCTTATATCACAACACTGACGTATTCATATTCTCGTCATTTGACATCACAACTGTAGAGGCAAAGACCAACTAATTAAATCACTAGAGAGCAGGTTTTGACTTATTATAAAAATAATTATAATAGATCACTCCCAATAACCGTATTTAAAAACCGGACAAATATTTGAATGGAACTATTTATAGATAATATGTTAATGTTCACTAGTTTTACTACTTGAGGAAAACGACTAGATGAAAGAGTAAGGCTGCGAACGCACCGCACAGACCTAGATATATCCGGCCTTTCTATTATCTAATTTCAAAAGCTATCGCAATCGCTTTCAGGATGTAACACATTGATGCTTCTCTTTGGCACAAATAAAAACTTACTAAAGAATGCAGCAATGTCTCACATCCATCTGTCAAATGAAAGCGATTGCGATAGATTTTTAAATTAGACAATTTAATACATGCACAATTATTCACACACACACAAACACACACACACACACACACACACACACACACACGCACATTTACATATTCTATAATTTCTGTTTTTTCTGTTTCATATATTGTTATTTTAGCCCTAAGTTCAAATCATGTCTGTAATGCCTGTCTAATTTAAGGTGGGCGCTAATAACTGTAACTCAGTCTTATGACTACAACGGTTGTTAACGCAAATATGTTTTTGTATACATGTCATGATTTAAATAAAAAATAAAAATAAAAAAAATTGCCCCCAGGTTACTTGGTGACCGCAATGGTAGGTGAGTCGCTAGGATAGTCGCCTATTAGTTCTTATAAACTTTCTTTGGTTATAAGCCTCGCGCCTACGATACATTCTAGGTAGTCGCCTGGATGTATCGAGGCACCTAGCGCGCAGTGCGGCCGGTTGCGAACATTCGTGAACGTTCGTTTTACTTGGTTACTAGGCTCTAGGCACCTGTCGGTGCATAGGCGGCCTAAAACATAGGAGAGATCTATTAACCTGTTAACACGAGCGTATGATCTGCATAGGCTATTTCTGGACAAGCTAGCTATGATCACTGTCTGTATAAATACATTGAGATCGAATTGTGACCATAAACAGGACAGGACGACTTGAAAATACTTAAAAACTCATAATAAATGAAACACAAAGAGTTTGGTTATCAAAATAGATTATTTATTTTGGGCTGGAAATTGGTGTTCTATGGAAAAACTTACGCAACACGTGAAGACTATAGGAAAACTAACGCGACGCAAATGAATATTAACACGTTCACGGACACTCCGTCTGAGGACGTTGAAAGAATTAATTTTGATATGACACACCGTCTGTAGACGGCAAGTTTTGTTGCTTTCAAACTGACGTCCCGTCAGCAGACGACCGATTTACTAAGCAGCATAAGGGAGCACGTGACCCTGTGTCACAACACGAAATATTTTATCTTCCTAGTGTCACAGCAAAAGATTTTATGTCAAGTTTTAGGAAGGTTTGTATGTGTGTGTTGGCGCACACATCGAAATGCGTGTTGTGACATGTCGTCGGCAGCCGGCCAATTTCCAAACACGTTCGTTCGCGCAGTCGCCCGGTGTCACAGTACGAGAAGGTCATGCGCATCGCAATCGGAGCGGCTACAACCAGTTTCTAGATGATTCTAAGGTGAGTTATTTCAATAGTTTTTCAATTAGAGTGATGTTAGGTACTTGTGAACATAGTAAGTGCCCTAATATTACTGTTCTGTGTTCATATATTTCGAATTCAATAAGGAAATGAATAAAAGTAGGGTTGATAGCCAGTATAGTATCTACCTCGATATTTGTTGTGATCTGATTGTTTTGCTTGTGATATTTAGCAATATTATTGAAGTAATAAGCATACGGTGAGTAGGTACAATATATCAAAGTAAAAGTTGATAATTGTATGTATTTGTGGTTACTGACTGATATATAATCGGGGTGTTTTGTTTGGGTTATTTATCGACTTTGGGAGACGAACAGGTATACTTACTTAGCGTAAATTCTGCCCCTTTTGCAGATGGATTCGAAAAGAAACAGGCAGTGTTCGTCAAGCAGTAAACGTCAGAGGCCAGGTTTGTTTGATGATTCGAACTCCGAAGAAAGCATTCATGATCCTTATAGCGACGTCGATATGGAATACGGTTCCGACGGGAATTATGAACCCGGGCCAGGGCCAGGGCCTGTCACAATATACATGTTTTGTAGTATGAAGCGTGACATGTCGTCTTCTGACGATATCGTCTGTAGCCAGGCCTGTCACAATACACATGTATTGTAGTATGAAGCGTGACGGCCCGTCCGCAAACGTTGTCGTTTGTAGCCGGTATCGTCATAGCACATATGTACTTCAAGTCAAAGCGTGACGTTTCGTCTGCAGACGTTGACGTCCATGAACGAGTTTGTCACAGCACATGTGTAGAAGTATGGCATAGGTGACATTGCGTCTTCAGCCGTCATGAAAAAATGTATGGGATTTCGAAGTGTCATATTACAATTTTTTCTTTCAACGTCCTCAGACGGAGTGTCCGTGAACGTGTTAAAAAAAACCGGCCAAGTGCGAGTCGGACTCGCGCACGAAGGGTTTCGTACCAAAACGGCAAAGAAAACTGTTTGTTGTATGGGAGCCCCCCTTAAATATGAATTTTGTTCTGTTTTTAGTATTTGTTGTTATAGCGGCAACAGAAATACATCATCTGTGAAAATTTCAACTGTCTAGCTATCATGGTTCATGAGATACAGCCTGGTGACAGACAGACAGACAGACAGACAGACAGACAGACAGACGGACAGACAGATAGACAGACGGACAGCGGAGTCTTAGTAATAGGGTCCTGTTTTTACCCTTTGGGTACGGAACCCTAAAAATCACGTGCATTTATGCAGGTTTCGAGTCTTTATTGAGTTCAAGGAAAAACATGGTGATACCAAAACGGGCGTATGATGATGTCATCATTATTACTTTTTTATATTTTTATTATCTTAAAATAAGAATTTAGAATATGCGTCGTGGAAGAGCACATGTGTTTTAAAATTTGATACTGCATTTTGCCTGTTGTTCAATTTGCGAATTATTATTTTATTTTATGTTTTAATTTAGTACACAGACAGAGTACAGTTATCACATCATCAGCTTATAAATAATAATTGATCTAAATTGTTATCCAATAAAAAGTGTACACAGCATGAAACATTACACACGTGTGCACATTTTGCGACTTGTACATTATGCTACAAAGGGTTTCATTTGCTTGGAAGCTCATCATCATCATCAACTATTTTTGTAATGTCCTTATAGATGACTAAGTAGTAAAAACTAATATGTACCATGGGCAACAGCGTCGCTTAACCACTGCTAAGGTTAAAATCGCTTGCACGCCGCGCCCACTGTCACATACGTTTAGTTCGTGCAGGGGCGATACGCGCGCACATTAATTTTGTTGCAATCTGGTTAAGCGACGCTGTTGCCCATAGTACAGGATGTTTAATAATAATCTTAAAAACAACTCCGAAAAATTATTATATCCCCGCCAAATGGCTAAGAAATTTCGTTTTTTTTTAATTATATGGAAAAATGCAAAATTACAACACTGATGCAAATAGACTATTGTATTTTTTTTTTCTCTAGAGGTGAGTAAAAATAAACGAAAGTAATGATTTAATTTGAAAGATTCTTAATTATGTATGTATGTGATTGGATTGACTACGTTATGTCGTATTGCTTCATCTGGGTGATATGATTGGTGAATGAAGGACGCCAAATGTACACTTATTTCGCCTGGGTTTACCATCCAAGCAATTCATTCAGGTTATCCACAGATTATCACATACGTGAAATAATTTCGATATTATTTTATTATCAAGGTTTTGTGTCGTTAGCGTATGCTAACTTAAAAAATCTTTGTAAATATGAAAATTGCAACTTCTATTGAAAATTTTCGTATAAAATTGCAATCTATTATGTAAGGAGATTTAAATGCTTCTTATAATAAAACGCTTTTTGTAAATCGTGCGAAAAGTGATGTTGGGACACAATGCCTTCGCGTGCAGTCTAAATGAGTACGATTAAATGACTCTAGTAGGTATTTATTAAGTTTTATAGTGCTATTATTTTATTTATTTCTACCCAATTAGTGTTAAATAAATAAAATCATTTGTATAATTATGCAAACGATACACGGTTGTGTAAGACTTCGATTTTAAAATGGGTACGTAATACATTGTCGCTTTATGTAGAAAAGCGTAATGCAAAAGGCGTGAAAATGTCTAAGGATATTACTATTGTTTTCTCTACATATCTGTTTATGTTATTATAAGAACTTCCTATTTTATTTATACTTTGTAAGTTCGAGACGAATAAACTCAGTTGGTATAACATGTTTTCTGACATGGAGTAGAATATTGGCACATTTCTGTTTTTTCTCATATTTTGTTTTAACGTTTACCGTGTTTTAAACACTACGCACAAGCAGTTAAATACATAAAGAGATTTATTTTCGAAAATGTTTATGAATTTTAATTGTGGAACGAATATGTACATGTAGACAAAAAACCTTTTCACAAAACTGTGCGATTACCTTTTCATAAATTTGTGTAAAATGTAAGCAATGGTAGTGTTTAATTAAAAACAACTTATTGAACTCATAATTGCTGTAACCATTGGACGATTATGATAAATAATTAGGTACGTACCTACTAGTTGTTTCATTTGCACAAGACTATTATATAAAACTTCCGTATTATTTTTGTACCTAGTACTTTATGGAGGGACACCGTTTGACCCTTAAATAATTAGCATGCATACGTGAAAGGAAATCCCAGATGACAAATTCCAATTATAATATTTAATTTGTTTATTTTATTAGTTGTTCTGGTCATTTCTAGAAGTTATTAACAAATTCTAAGAATACCTGCTGCACGCACCTGCATAATCCACCAAAGTCTAATAAACATTTTGTAAGTTAAATGCATTAATGAGTATATTTTTAAATTATTATTATGCTACGTACACACACACACACACAAACACATGCTGGTAGAGAGAAAGGAACACAAAACTTTTTTATATTTTATTTTGATAAACTCATTCTAAATGTTTCACTTAAAGTAATTTCTTAAAAAAATGGACATACATACATTGATCATGTTCGAGGGGTCTGGCGCTGCCTGTTTTTTTTTCATAACTTAAGAGCCGCGCTCTTGTCTGTGTAGCTTCCTCCACTCGTTTCAAATTAAATCCAGTTCCTTGGTTTCTTGATAAGACACGACGTTCACGTTCTCTTTGATCTGTTCCATGTAGGCTCTTCTTGGTCTTCCTCTTCCTCTCTTTCCCTCTATTTTTCCTTCTTTAATGTTTGTAATTAATTTGTCGTGTCTTATCAAGTGGCCGATCATTCTTTCTCTTCTGTCTTCTATATGTTTAATAAACGTTATGTTAACCTTGTTAGTCCTAGTTTAATTAAGTTAATACAGATGTAAATTACTTATTTATTGAAATAAACTTATTTTATTATTATTATTAACATTTTCTCTTATTCCCATACAAATATCACATTCACCAAAATCTCATAAATATTTATAAGTATTAGTTTTCTTATGTACCGTGTCGTATGAGGGAAATAGTGGCAAATGATTCTTCACAAATATGCAGATATCTACAATGTGAATTGTACAGAATAAGGGTAGGATCCCTAGTCCATTAGTGCTTCGAAGCTCAATCTAACATAAAGAATCCTATTACTTGAAGAATTATCTCCATTTTTCTTGCCATGCATTACTTATAATTACGTAATTACGAATGGCAAGAAATATCTTATTAAAGACGGGTAAATAGTCCAATTATATCAAGAAAAAAAGATTTTCAATACCTTCTAATTAGGCGTTAATCGTTTATCTCCCATTGTAAATTTTCTTGTCTCGGGAAATAAAGTGCATACCTCAATTATATTTTTTTTGTCGAGTATTTCTTTTTACTTCGAGTTCTATCAATGTTAGTAAATTTCAATAGGAATAATCGAGAATATAATGACAAAATATTACTTATCTTTTAAGCTTATATTTGGAAGTAAATAGTGTCAGTCTTTAATTTATTAAATATTTTACTTCTGTTAAGAAAAAAATCTATCCTGATTAAAGGTTCCCTAAGGATTTTCCGAGTGTCCACGCGGACAAAGTCGCGGCCGAAGGCTAGTAGCTACGAACATATTATCAGATATCTCGACGGACTGATTCATCGCAGCATATTTTTGCGTTATTATGACGTAGGAATCTGCTACGAAAGATTTGGAAAATTCTCGCAGAAAGTGAAATTCCGCGCGTAGTTAACTCTACGGATCAGGGGTGACGGGTTTCACCGATTACGTGATTCAGTTCCAATATTTTTTATTCTACCTCAATGAGGGCTTTTCAAAGTGACATTTAAAAAATAAAAAATGGTAACTATTTTCCTCACTAGATGGTGTTGAAGGAAAGAGATGTTTCAAAATTGGCTTTTAAAAATAAACGGCCTGTACCAAAGAGAAAAGTAGGCGCTCGCCGGCTGACCTCTGCCCAAAGAGAAACATTTTAGGATTACATCTGCCTGCCTACCTGAGTACTCTTCGAAGATTAGTAAAAAAATTACATTGAGATATACATTTTTATCAACGCCATCTATCAAGCCTACAGCTTTTTGTCATTTTGAAAAGCCCTCATTCATTGGTTGAAAATGGATCACGTTATCGTTGGCTACAACACAAACTGATCCATGCAGACTGATTCAACTAAGTTAGTAAGATAAGACAAGGTAACGGATATTACATTGTTACAAGACCTCAACCTGTACTTATCATGACACAATTGTTTGCCCTAATTAAGAAAGGATAGATCACAAAAACCACCACCAAACCAAACACCAGCCGCATCCTATGGATAAATTGAGTTGACCTAAAGTAAATTATAGGATTGCATAGTTCATTATGATTATTTATTCATATTATTGGATGTTTATGTTGTTTTTTTATGATTATGGTAAATAATTACTTTATACTCGTATAATATAAACGTTGCTGAGAGCATTATAAACAAAAATAATAAATAACTGGTATTCTATAAGACCCTATTTTTATGTTGCATCCAAAGTGTAACAAAATTTGATTCGGCCATTTATAAAAGTCAGATCTTCTTGTTTTTTAACACGTTTTTATTAGGTTGCTTTCGCGTTTGTTTCTCCACAAAGTTTGCGAACGATTTTATCCTAGCTTCCCGATGAGCTAGAGACTTGAAACTTTGAACATAGGTCAGAACTGGAAGGCAATGCAATATTATGGTGTCATTGAGCTGATCTGATGATGAAAACCCCATCGTGTTTGGGCTCGTTAGCATCGTCTTGACGAGTACTCTATTGGGAGACGAGGTCCAGGGTCTGATGATGAAGCCGAAAGGCCAAGCCATAGGAACTCAATATTGAAACCGTGCAACCCCATCAAATTTGGGCTCGTTTGAATCGTCTTGATGAGTTCTTTGTTGGGAAATAGTTTCCAGGGTTTGATGATGGAGCCGGAGGAAGGACATAGGAACTATTTGATAAAACCACGCTACCCCATCGAGATTGGGCTCGTTTGAATCGTCTTGGCGAGTACTTTGTTGGGAAATAGTGTCCGAGGATCTGATGATGGAGCCGGAGGAAGGCCATAGAAACTCTATGATGAAACCATACAACCCCATCGTGTTTGGGCTCGTTAGCATCGTCTTGACGAGTACTCTAATGGGAGACGAGGTCCAGAGTCTGATGATGAAGCTGAAAGTCCATGCCATAGGAACTCAATATTGAAACCATGCAACCCCATCGAGTTTGGGCTCGTTTGAATCGTATTGACGAGTACTTTGTTCGGAAATAGTTTCCAGGGTCTGATGATGGAGCCGGAAGAAGGCCACTGGGACTCTGTAATAAAACCATGCAACCCTATCGAGTTTGGGCTCGTTTGAATCGTCTTGACGAGTGCTCCAATAGGAGATGGTATATTTTTAGTATTAGCTCGTTAACTAAAAAGCAGAAAATAAAAATTAACTGAAAAAAAAACTTTTTTAAAAACACGTTTTTAAAACGGACTAAATTATTACAAAAAAATCGGACTAAAAACATAAAAACGGACTAGTAAAAACAGACTAAAAAGTAAAAAATAATTTTTCTGTAAATATTTATAACCCTATACCTACAGAAATTTTAAATCTAAAAACGTGGGGCGCATGCTAAAGACAATATGGATGATAAATTTTTCAAAATGCGCCCCACGTTTTTAGATTTATAATTTCTGTAGGTATAGGGTTATAAATATTTACAGAAAAAATATTTTTTACTTTTTAGTCTGTTTTTACTAGTCCGTTTTTATGTGTTTAGTCCGATTTTTTTGTAATAATTTAGTCCGTTTTAAAAACGTGTTTTTTATTTCTTTTTATAATAATGTTTCAAAAAGGACATAATACATCGTCACACAAAGTAATTAAGTATTATTTATTACTTTCGCATATGGAATCTGAATAAGGGATTTGTAATTCGTTTTAGATTTATTTCTGTAAATTATCAAACCAGTTGTTTTCGCTACATAAAATCAAAAACCTGGCTCTAGCCAACCCTCTAGGGTTAAGTTTGATTAAACTAAATTATTATGGAAGAGCTCGGTGGTTTAGCACCTGGCCCAGCGATTGCGGAGGTTAAGCAACTTTCGAAAGGGTCGGTCATGGGATGGGTGACCAAAAATTTATTATCTCGAGCTCCTCCGTGCTTCGGAAGGCACATTAAGCTGTTGGTCCCGGGTGCATTTGCAGTCGTTAACACCCACGAATCTGCATTGGGCCCGCGTGGTGAGTTATGGCCCATCCTCCTTATCCACCCATAAGGAAGGCCTGTGTCCCAGCAGTGGGGACATTAAAAACGGCTGATGGTCATTACTTAATGACAGATAATGATAGGTCCTTGATCAGACTGAACACATACATAACTACTATTATTACAGGAAAACCGGGAGATTTAACTAAAAGTTTTTCTGGCAGGATTTCAAGTGAATTATAGCTCACTCATAAGAAACAAGTATGACATTATCTCAGGATGTGATGCAAACGTTTGTATACCGTATCCTTCGTCGAACATCAAACACACCGGCCATGACCACGTATTCTGGAACCTTGTAGCATTTGACACAAGTCTCCGTAACAATGTTTACGAATCAGAATAATTGATGGACCACAACACGTCGGAAATATAGGCTGTAGTGCGACGGCTCTAATGGTTTATTATACCACAGTTAAGCCTCTAGTTCGAACGTCACATTAGTGCAGTTACACGATTTTTCTGCATAAATGTGTAAACTGTATAAAGGTTGATGCAGCTTTAACTACGAATACTCGGTCGAAGCCTTTCAGGCGTAAACACGCAATTTTTGTTTAAGTAATTTCTGTCTTTCGGGAGTGTTTTTTTTTTAATTTTTTTATTATTAGTTTCAAAGTTTTATCACGATGATGTGGCAATTGTTTTTAATTATTATATTGGTATGGCTCGTTATTTTGAGATGGCAGAACAGAGGCAAGAGGAAGATGCTCAAGCACTTTAAGAATGAACTGACCTTGCCTATTTTGGGAGATAGTCATAACTTTCTTGGTAACGATGAAGGTATGTACTTTTAATAGTTTTTAATCATTTTAAAATCAAATATCTTTTTTTAACGACCGTCATTTTGTTTAACTTAGATAGGCCTAGCTTTTTAATACATTACAGATTCCGAAAACCAGTGTGTTCATTAAAATAATATCAAATCAATTTATTATATTTCTCGTTGACGAAACAATGTGTTTAAAAAGTGAAATGTAAGAAAATACGCTGTTATCAGTTTATGTAAAACTATGTATCTTACTTTTATATCAATAAATGTACAGGAGTTGAGTGACTAAATAAATAACTATTTAAGTATATCTGAAAATACCGTTAGTTATATAATAGTATTTTATCGATGACTAAAGTTTACTGTTCATAAAATGTAAAAAGTAACTTTTCCAGACTTATTACAATACATAATTTTATTAGTCTCAAACTAAAGCAGAACTTATGTTAATCGTTAGAGGGAAATATTATACGAAGATGTGATTAAATTAACAAATATATTTAAGTCAAATCCTACTTAATCCTACTAATATTATAAATGTGAAAGTTTGTGGGTTTGGATGTTTAGATGTTTGGATGTTTGTTCCTCAATCACGCAAAAACTACTAAACGGATTTGTTTGGAATTTGGCACACAGATAGTAGATAGCCTAGATAGAATAATTTTTAACCCGATATTCCCACGGGAACGAAAACCACGCGGGTGAAGCCGCGGGCGGCCGCTAGTATTATAAATGTGAAAGTTTGTGGGTTTGGATGTTTGTTTCTCAATCACGCAAAAACTTATGACCGGATTTGCTTGAAATTTGGCACACAGATAGTAGATAGCCTAGATTAAAACTTTATATCTCGATATTCCTACGGGAACGGGAACCAAGCGGGTGAAACCACGGGCGGTTTCAAGTTTCGGCGGCTAGTTAACATATAATACAACCCCTGCTACATCACTCGAGAATATGTATATAGAAAAAGAGAAAATTTTACAGATTAATAATATAAGTAAGTACGCATTGTCATCAAGCGCTCTGAAGTTGCTAAACTTCTTTTAGCAACTTCAGAGCGCTTGCGACCCTGTATGCGATTTTTTTCTTATCGAATCAACTTTTTGACTTTCCTAATAAATTTGTATTACAATAGAGCATTTAAGATAAAATTAATCGCATTGTAGTAAATATAAACAAACATGGTAGGAAAAAACATCACGCGGTACGATGCGCTTATATTATTTGAATTTATTATTTAGAACCGTTCATTCGATTTTTGAAGAGCGCTCTCTAGTATAATAATGTCCTCTATGGAGAGAGCGTCGTGTTTCGTTCGTGTACGGTCGCGTCTAGTAATAAAAATGTAATGTTCATATAAAAAAACAGAAAATTATAATACCGGTATAATTCAAATGCATAAAATGTTTATTTTAACACCCCCACAGTCTCTATTTTATACTTGGTGGAGGCTCCCTTTCTGTCAAAAAAAAACAAAAGAAAAAGAAAATTGAAAGACAAAAACCCCGTGAAATTTCAGATTTAAAGCTGAATGAACTAAGTACCTCTTAGAGCATTGAATGCTCTAAGAAGTACCTAGATGAAATTAAATAAAAAAAACAGAAAAATATCTCTGAATAAAAGTGCTTAAAGGATAATAATCAAAGAGTATCGACGACGACGATTTAAAAATGAGTGTAAAAAAAATATGTAAATAAAATTCACGTGTCAATACTTAAGCCTAATTACTTAGCTATTTCATGAACAGCAAAATATAAACTAACTCATTATTTTCAGATCGTATGAAAGCTTTTCAAAAGTATGGCTATGAAGCCATCAACCAAGGTGGTGTTTCGTACCTATGGTTGGGCAATCGACTATTTTTAGGTAAGTCTTTTAACCATTTTTCAACTACCACGAGTTTTTTATGTTAACGACTAAGGTAGGTTACGTGACACGTTTTATACAATCACTAAACGTTTACGTGCATTTGCATACAAAGCTAGACTTTGTCCATAATAATCTTAATTACATAATAATAAATATGTTATAATATGACAGTTAATGTAACCACTAAGCAATAAAGTACTTTATACTATCCGATCTTATCTTTTGTAAATTAAAATTAATAAGTATTCAACTAATACGGATATCTCACATCAGTAATCTAGTCCCGAACTAAGTAAAACTTGTGCTTTGGCAACTAAATAACACGTAGAATACATAATTAAGTAACAACCATGACTTGAGAACAAATTATTTGCTTATCACTACGGTATTTGCACATCATATGGGCAAAGTGTACTTACTTTACTTTAAGGGATCCAAAAACATGACATTTGACACAACAATATACCTAGTATTTAATTTCTAATACTTGTAACTGGAGCTTGATGGCACAGTGGTTTAGCGCCTGACCAAGCGATTGAGGAGGTTAAGCAACTTTCGCCCATAAACTTAATAAACCTAGCGGAAGGTATTTAACTTTATGCTTTCGCCGCAAAGGTCGGTCACGGGATGGGTGACCAAAAATTTTGTATCTCGAGCTCATCCTCGAGGAAGGCACGTTGAGTGTAAGTTAACTAATTCGCATTGGGCGCGCGTGGTGGGTTATAGCCTATCCTCTTAATCCACCGATAAGGAAGGCCTGTGCCCCAGCAGTGGGGACATTAAAAATGGCTGATGGTCAAGTAAGTTTATCGTAACTTACGGCAAATAATAATTATCATCTAGGCATATGTGGGTAAGTAACCTTGTGCTGAAAGCGCTATGTCTTAATCTTTTAGCATTGCAAAATTGCAGGACATTAATGCACAGACACAATTCCTGTATTTACTACAATGACCTCCGAGATAGTTACTGACAGAACTTTACAACTTACTCACTAGTCATTAGTATAAACTATGTCGGGATTTACAAAATGTACCTGTTTATTTTTGAGGCTGATATTCCGGTGCAGTTGCGTGCGCCATGATCAAATAACTCTCTAATGACGTTAATATCCATGGAAATTTAATAGTATATTATGAGACAACTTAGCTTAGGTTGCTCATTGCACACCAGGGCGTAACTCAGCCGAGTGTGCAATAAGCAAGAGCTTACAAGTTTCATACGACGTTTTTCAACATTTGCGAGGATAGGGAAAAGGTAGTAGGGATAATAGACAATTTGACAACATTGAAAATATACTACAAATTGTGGTCATCCTAACAGATAATGGCGTAAAAAAACATATTCAACTATTATATGGACTAAATTAAGTCTATTAATTGATTAATTTCACCTAGAAAAATGCAATAATTTTTGATATTTTTTCTGTGGCGAAAACGCTCTAAGATGACTGATGACGTCACATGCCTGTAAATAAATATGGCTTCAGGCGTTTGACACGACCATAGACTTAGGATCGGCGATTGATGGCTGTCAAATGGCTAAGGATATTACAATGTTTACAGGCTTGTGACGTCAACAAGTCATGTGTCCAGCGCCATAGCGTTTTTGGCGCGGTTTTAAAATTTTACACTTAAACATTGATTTTTTTAATAGAATACATTGGTGTTTCATGAAATATCAATGTGGTGCGCTTATTACGTAGAAAGGAATAATTTAAAATGGTTTTCCAAAATTAGTCAAATAGTCTATTATATAACGCACTAGGTTGTATATTACGCACGGTGTTTGTTATAGCTCGGTTTATGACCCTATGTTTTAGGCGATGTAATGGGGCTCACTTTACGAGCAAGTGTGTTGAGAAACAACATTTTACGTTTTAACAACTAGTTTATGACATTTTTTAAATTTTTAATCATTTAGAAAAACTGATTCAACAAAATATTATCGAACCCGCTCACAAAATTTCACGAGAATCGGTTGAGAAATGCAACCTGTAGAGGAGAAACGGTAGACAGCCGGAAAGCGGGACAGACATTTAAAGAAAGCATTTTCGTCCAAGCTAATACGAAGACGCTTCGCGCTCGCTCGGTCAATGAGGTTTTGGATTCGGTTCCCGTAGAACTATTTTCTTGGATTATAGCGCCACTGAAGTTGTTTTTAATTGCCATTAAATGATTGCGTAATTCCACGCTTTTCTTGTAGTGCACAGCAGTTGTCTACATCGTTATTTTTAAAGTATATCTAAAAATGAAAAGGGGTATTCAGACCACGTTAATGAACAACTTTTACTATGGAGCCAACCACAAAATCGCAACAAAAAAATCATCAAAAAAGAAGATTGTAAAAATGTGTTTGTTTTATTTTCTCAGTGATGGCTGATCCAGTGGAGGCGGAGGCTGTTTTGAAGAACTGTTTAGAAAAAGACGAAATTCTCAGATTTGCAAGAACACTTTTGGGAAATGGAAGCATCTTTGCACCAGGTACTTAAATTTTTTATATAATTGTATGAAAAAAAAGTCAAGAAAAAAGGTTAATTAGGTAAACTATCAACGCTGTACTGTCATCGAAAGCATACATTTTTGAGCAACTGTATCTGCCAAGACGAGCAAGCGAAGCTCAAGGGCACTACTTACCTTTTCTCGAAGTACTTCGTCGTTTTTTTGAACCCTCATATCTTGGGTTTGGAGTATACCAGATAAACAAAATATTCGGAATATGATGTCAGTAGTAAATTTATTAAACACACGAAGTTTCAATTGCATAGCTCTTATAATATAGATTTTATTGATATCTTAAAAACCCCAATTTCGTCACTGACTCACCCATGATCATCGAAACCTATTGGGTACTTCCTGAAGTCCTAGAAAGCTAAAATTTGATATGTAAGCTAGTATTAGTACACAAAAAACAACAAAATTATGAAATTGGAACTAAACCCCCCAACCGCTTAACCCTAACTCTACAAGCCTTTACTTCAAGGAGTAGAGTTTTTGAAGTAAAGGCTTGTAGAGTTAGTGCGCGCAGAGTTAGAAGCTTGAAAATGGTTATCAAATGCAAATCGCCCGAGACGTAGTTTTGGTCATAGTTCCGAGGATTTTAAGAGGATCGAGATGGGAATAGTACTAAAAGTTGAGGAATTTATTGAGACACGTGTGAACGTTTGAATTTTGAAAATAGGCTGGTCACTTTATTTGATTTTTCGAAAAATTCGGGTTTTTTGGGGGGTGTTTGTTTACTAAATTGTAAATATTTCGAGAAAAAACCGACTTAAGAAAAAATGGGTCCTAGGGTATTAGTTTATCTACAAAATAGGGATTTTTTTTTTTAAAATCGGTTTATAATTGTGACCTGTAGGTAGTCCCTTTAGATTTGGAATTGTAGAAAAACGGGTAGGTATTTCGGTAGGTATATAAAAAGTGATGTAGGAAGTTTCTATAATTATTGACCGATCGTCATGGTAATGGTATTGAAAGATGCGGAAGCAGACGAGAAGTGCATTAGTTGATTTGCGCCTCGTGTCACAATTGATCGTAAAAATAAAAAGGTACCTAGTATACCTTAGAAAAATTATAGGATTTTGCTTTTGATTTGATTAAGTTTTTTCGTAAATTTTTGTATTCATTTTCAATTCTTGCGGGAACTGCGAAATCTGTGAATTTTTGACAGTGGGAGGTCTTGGCAGCAACATTTACATGAAAATGTTTTTGGTGGGATTGATATTTAGAATTTGATTACTTTATTATTTATAATAATGAAATAGCTGGGAAAGCGTATTGATACTTATATCCATTACTAAAATATTTTTAGTTCATTTTGTTCTGTTCACAGAGGTGTAACTGGCTTTTCTTTAAAGCGGAAAAATATTAAGCATAAATAAGGCGATGTATTTAATTAATATAAAAAATATATAATTTTTAATACAGTTGCTCAAAAGAGTATGCTTTCGATGACAATACAGCGTGCGGAAAGTTGATTTTACCGCACACCGTTTTTTATCGTAGTCGATTCGTACTAAACAACCCAAAACAAAAAATTCACAGATTTTACAGTCCCGGCAAGAATCGGAGCATTGAAAATGAACACAAAAGTTTACGAAAAACCAAAATCAAATCAAATGCAAAGTCCTATTATATTTTTTAAGTTACCTAGGTAATACCTATTTATTTTTACGAAAGCGCCCGCTGACTGCCTCGACGCGGCCGAAATAATATTAACCAATTTTCAAAATTCCAACGAATGCACTTCTCGTCCGCTTCTGCATCTTTTAACACTATTACCATGACAATCGGTCAATAATCATAGAAACTACAACACTTTTTATGTACGGAAACAGCCGTTTTTCTACAATTCCAAATCTAATAAGGGTCACAATTATAAACCGATTTTCAAAATTATTTCGCCATTTGATAGCTAAACTAATACCCTAGGACCCTTTTTTCATTTTTTCTTAAGTCGGTTATTTTTCCGAAATATTTACAATTTAGTAAATAAACATCCCCCAAAAAACCCGGAATTTTTGGAATTTCGCAAAATTCCAAAAAAAGTTACCAGTAGATTTTCAAAATTCAAACGTTCACACGTGTCTCGATAAACTCCTCAACTTTTGGTATTATTTTTATTTCGATCCTCCCAAAATCCTCGGAGATATGGCCAAAAATACGTCTCAGGCGATTTGCATCTGATAACCATTTTCAATGGTAAAAAGCTTTTAAAAAAAAAGTAAAACCTCCTTCAAAAACCTTAAAAAACAGCTCTATAAAAAGCAAGAAATAATGTTCAAATCGATTAACTAAAACATGTCTATTGAAGTCGGGTGGAGCTGGAAGTATTTTTTTTACTTATTGTGATGTTTATATTCTAAAATCCCCACCCGACTTCAATAGACGTGTTTTAATTAATCGATTTGAACATTATTTCTTGCTTTTTATAGAGCTGTTTTTTAAGGTTTTTGAAGGAGGTTTTACTTTTTTTTAAAAGCTATTTATTTTAAACTTTTTTGTGGTAGGTATGTAAGCGATGATTTTATAATATAAAACGTTAAGTATAATGTTTCACATTTTTCAATGGTAAACCCCGAGTAACTTAATGTCCACAGATGTTCCGTTGGGTCTTCGCAGTTCAAATCTAGTCCAGAATGTCCTTGACAATAATAAACCTACCAATATTTCAATCACTGTACAGTTCCTATTTGATTTTGAGGAGTTCCCTCGTGTATCTTCAAAATCCAAAATCCAATACCAATGAAAATAATATGGAATCATTCTTAAGGTGTCTTCTTCAAAACAAAAAAAGAATTGTCTAAATCGGTTCATAAACAAAAAAGTAATGGTTGAAAGTCGGTCTCAATTCATATAAAATGGCAACGAAAACGACAGTATTTTCAAGATTACATGAAAACTACTGAACCGATTTCAAAATTTCAAAAAATGGGACCAATTTGGAAACAAACCTCATGTTATAACGTTTGAATCGTTTCAATCGGTTCAGCCGTCTTCGAGTAATCGGTGTACATACATATATAAAAAAAAATATACGCGACGAATAGATAACCTCCTCCTTTTCAAAGTTTTTGAAGTCGGTTAAAAAGTTTTTGAAGTCGGTTAAAAACATTGGAAGTAGCTAGCTTTACCGCGCACTCCCACGCCATCGCCACGCCACAATAGCGGACTTAGATGCGATTAAAAAAAAACAATTTAGAAAAAATAAAAATCTTCCCCAATGTGTTCTAAACACTTGGCCTGACCTTGGCTCTGTACCTTGGCACATAATTTGGTTCCACTTTATACATACAAAAAATCATTTTTCTCTTATTTAAAAAAAACGATAATGATCATTTATAGCGACTTAATTTATTGTCATCTAGAATTTTCCAATACCTTCACGCAAAGATATTTGTTTTTATAATTTAAGTATGCATAACTTGCTGTTGGTTTTCCATCAAATAAATAAAAATAAAGCCCAAGTTTCCATGACCTCAACATAAAACCGTCCATAAATAATTGTAAACAAGTTTTAAACTTTTTATCTTTTTCTTTAACCTTAAGTTAAAAATGTTAAGTGACGATAAGGCCGAAAGTGTCTACACCCAAAATGTTCACCAATAGGACTTCTTACTGTGAAAATGCACGAGTTAGGTACTAAACAAAGTAAACCGAAATCGCTATAAATGTGCCTTGAAGAGATTTCTTTATTCTCCAGGATCCCATCATCAGATCCTGACCCGATGACAATAGGACCATTTTGGAAGTATACACTTTAAAAAAAGTATTTTTCCAAAGCCTGTCTTTCCCAAAATTTCAACTGTATTTTTCCAAAATTTCAACTGTCTAGCTATCACGGTTCATGAGATACAGCCTGGTGACAGACAGACAGACGGACAGCGGAGTCTTAGTAATATGGTCCCGGTTTTACCCTTTGGGTACGGATCCCTAAAAATACTGACTTATTGTTTTTTTATAAAACCATTAGTGACATTATTGTAATATTTTTTTTATTGAAGATAATTATGATGAAGTCTTAGAATAATTACTCATAGAACGATAATTCCCTACAAAGCGCGCTGTCAAAAGTGAGGCAACTAAAACAGCCAAAATGGCGCCGTTTCCAGATTTTTATTGTCCATTATTGCATAATCATACCTAATAAGTACAAAACAGTTTGAATTTCCCTGCCTTAAAGAGATTAATTATTATATTATTGGATTTTAGTTACGATTAGGTAACGTATGAAGGATATAAATCTGAGAACTGAGCCATTTTGGCTCAGTATAAGTTGCCTCACTTTGCATACAAGGACACGGCTTCTAGGTGTAATTATTCTAAAGATGAAGTTACATATTTACCTTAACCACTACAACTATTAACCTTAACCATTTGTTTTTATTATATTTACGTGAATAATAAATTGATCAGTCAAAGTTCAGTTATTTCAGGTATATTTGCTATACCTCGGGAACAATACTTTTTTCTGGATGAAAGGTACCCTATGACCTTCTCTGTGTACCCCTGATAACGTGTAGGTGAAATTTCATGATGATCGTTTCAGTACTTAAGATGTGAAGACGTAACAAACAAACAAACGTACTTTCGGATATAATATTAGTAATGAAGTAAGTATAAAATAAACAACCCAGAACTAGCGTACAAAACGTTCATCATCTTTGCCTCAAATGGGATCCGAACTTTTAACTACAATAGAACAAAACATAAAGTTGCTATTCATGTCTGTCTGTTTGTACCCTTAGTTCTGCTAAACTACGCAACGGATTTTGAAACAGTTTTCGCTATTATTTAGAGAATTTCTTTCGAAAGGTTTATTCATACTAGCGCTTCGCTTCGACACCGAAGCAAAGCGAAGGCGGTCACTTTTTACCATTTTGGTTCGGAACCCTAAAAATGGACGACAAAGGGCAAATGGAATAATTTTTGATTGACATAATATTAGCTACTAGGTACCTAATTATAACTAATTCAAAACCTAAGGCCGCTAGAAATAGGATTCTTATGATTTTTACGCAATAGTAGTGCCGGCTGTTGCTACATGAGCAAGTGCATAAATTCAAAAATTAAATATATCATTTTATTCGCCGTCTCACGTGATTCGTCATTGACCCTTAAATAACTTTTGTCAAATCGCAGTATTTTAACTCGGGTTTTTTGCAGGTAGAAGGTATTTCCCAGGTCAAAAGCCGATCAAGCTAATTTATCACAATAAAACCAAAACAAAAGCATTGTTGCCGATTCAGTTTCGTAATTTCAAAAAAGCCAAATTCTGTTGTTCTAGCTAGAATTATGTATTTTTTTTTTATCTTGGAACTTATATTAGTGAATTTTTAGTCACCAGCGATTTCCTTTGAAAATCCGTTATTGTCGAGTTTTGTTTCAAACGTAGTTAGGTGCAAAATAATAAATTGTACTTCGAGGGGAGACAGCCCTATTACACAGATGATTTTTTGTACTTTACTACTTTTGTACATCCTTACTAATATTATAAATGCAAAAGTCCGTTTGTTTGTTTTGTTTGTTACGCCTTCACGTCTTAACTACTGAACCAATCATCATGAAATTTTGCATACACGTTGTCGGGGGTACAGAGAAGGACATAGGGTACCTTTCATCCCGAAAAAAGTATTGTTCCCGAGGGATAGCAAAAAAACCTTTCCACGCAGACGAAGTCACAGGCGGCCGCTAGTACTTATATAAAAAAAACTCGCACTTGACCGTTTTCTGATATTCCATTAGATACCTACCTCTTATCTACCTCTGATGTATTTAAGGGGGACGAAAAAAACCTTATTCTTTGAGATACTTATTTGCATTTTTACTTATATTTGCATATTAGGTATAGTTCTCGCATTGTTTGACTATAGTACTGTACAAGCTTTGGTCTGCAATTACTGCACTGCTGTCCTCGTTATGCTGGCCTCGAGCTAGGCTTAACTATGCTCCCGGCCTTCAAGTTTAGTCACCCTTGCTGTCCGCGCTATAAAGGCCTCAACCTTTGGAGTGTCGGCCTTTATTCCAGCTTGTCCATCAAGGGCTGCAATGCTGACCGCGCCGTGATGGCCTGGACCTGCGCTAAGCTCCGCTCTCGGCCATTAATCATCGCTCCTGCAGGGAGTCAAGACAAAGTCATTATAGACCGCGGTAGTATAGTACTACATATATAAAACTCGCAGAAATAGTCACTTACAAAATATATTTATCATTTTATGTAAACTTCATGCTTTTATGAGAAATAAATTCTTTGAAACTAAATAATAATTTGTCTTGTAGTCCTAAATTTAATTAGATCTTAGAAAACGTGTTAAAATCAGGTACTTTAAGGTAATTTGATTGACGTCTGCTATATTTATTGAATAAGGTTTAGTTGCCTTAATTAAGTGCTAACCGTCACCTCGTTTGTTAAAAGCTGTGAGTGACATGAGAAAATCACAAATTAAATCAATAACATTAAAAAACATCATTCTAAAATAGGTGATTCACTATAAATTATATTTACGTTACCTCGCTATCAATGATGAGATGCAGGTTTTAGGACTTGCGTAATATTGTTTGCTAACAAACAAAGTTTGTTTGTTTTTAGTAAATATATTTATGCTACTTTTTATTCCTTTTTGTTTTTTGTTTTGACTAGACATTTGCTATTATTATCGTAGCATTTGAACCCTTGTTCTTCACTAACCAATAATAAACTAAAATTTTTAGTGGTTATTTTTGTATCTGTTTACATAATTCACATGCTTTACGGTTTTTACAGTACTTACTTAAGAGTGTTGTAAGAAAAGATACACATATTTTTAAATAGATAAATAATATTAATTAAAATAAATGAATAAATAAATAAGAGCTGAAAAATTAGGTGAAGGAAATTGGTAGAAAATTCTAGTACGATTATAATAGAAAATGTCTAATCAGAACATAAAACAAGAACAATAAACATACAAAAATGTTTACTAGTTTGTCTCGGTAAATAATAAATAAATGACATAGGAGTATTATAACGTACATCAATTAGTAATGTAAGAAAAAATAAATTATTATTATTTCTCAAAAAATCTAATTATATCTATATGAGTATCTTGTTGAACTTCCAAATTACTTACTTCCGGTTGAACATGTAACAAAAAATATTTAAATATTCTACAAGTAATTCAATAAGAGTTTCACTAAATATTTAATTTACTACGAACGATAATACAAGTAAATATAAATACAAAATAAATTATACTTTATTACTAAATCAGGAAAAAATCCATTCTAGGCAGCACAATTAAGCTAATAGTTGCAATCAGTGACGTGATGACCTCTTAACATTGAAACGCTGTTGACCTGGACGGAGGTCGCGGTTGAGCAAGGGTATTATGACGTCACAACTTGTACTATTTGTATGTGCATCAACACGTGATTAAAGCTGCATGCTTCACGGGGATCTCTTGTTGCACGTGCCACTCACAGCAATTGAACACTAAATTGCAAACATACAAAAAGTGAACACTAGAATTTTGTCAAGAGAATCTCATAAATAATGGCATTAAAAGCACATTGATTTCTGACATGAAACTCGATCGACAGTAGAACGCTATTGGTTCTTATTACTTTTACAATAGATAGACAGATAGTACTAGGTAGGTATCAACAAAAGTATTGCCTCGTTGAAAAACTTTCATTTTTTTTGGTAATAGGTACAATATGTAGGTACCAATACACAACAGACTTTTTATATTTGGGTGAATACAAGAAAGCGAAAGACGAAACTACGATATATATCCATACTAGCGGCCGCCCGTGACTTCGTCCGCGTGGACAGTTTTTTGCAATCCCTCGGGAACTGTACGTTTTTTCTGGATGAAAGGTACCCTAAGTCCTTTTCTGTACCCCTAACAACGTCTATGCAAAATTTCATGATGATCGGTTCAGTAGTTAAGATGTGAAGACGTAAGTAGAATATGGTAGTAAGGATATATATATTTTTTTCATTTAAACACAAACTCTTTAAAAATAGTCTAATTAATAATAATTTGTATGTGAGAGAATATCACATTTTCTATAAGGAAACATGCAAAAATAAAATACATAAAGTTCCCCTTATAGTCATTAACCATTGAACCGGCTAATTTACTATGCACATTTTAAACTAGATTATGATCTGCGACTGTATTACGTAACTTTGTTGCCATCAACTCTTCACAGAAATAGCAATGACATTGCTGCTTTGGTAAGAGCCAATGCGACAACTGTCTTACTTAAAGCAGTAATTTAACTGCGGTTTCAATCGATTCCGATCGAGAATAGGGAATATGCATAAGTCATCGAATTTGATAAATTTGAGCTTGATCGCTGCAGATACGTATAAAAACATGATAGAATAGAAAAATAAAAAAAAGTATTATTTTAGTTTCATCACACGATGAAATCAGGGAAAAATAACGATATTTTTTTCCATTTTCGGATATAATGCACTTAACAGTCAGAAATAATATCGAATAAGAAATAATATTTTTGTATGCCATATATGTACTTAAACGCAATATTTAGGGAGATTTTTGCAAATTCTTGGCTAACTCCATAATAATCGCACCTGAAAATGGCCTGAAACTTGACAAGTGACGTCACAAATCATGTCCGTTTTGAATAGAGCGTTTCAGCAGGTGCTGATGCGTGCTAACTTCAAGTAACTCTATCACGAGAAAAAAACACAAGATAAAAGTTTTAATATTAATACAGTCGATTTTCTCACGCATAATACTTTCGATTTTGATACAAAATAAATTGATGCATATTCCCTATTGTTAGCAACAGAGTTACGTAATCAGCCCCCTGGCCATGAAACATATTTAACATGATTCTTATTATTACCAGTTTCAATATGGCGTCCTCGGCGCAAGATCTTGGCTCCGACCTTCGGGCTGAGGAACTTGAACCAGTTCGTGAGCATCTTCGCGGAGCAGAGCAATGTCATGGTGGACAGACTTGAAAAGGCAGCTGATAAGAGAACCTTCTCCCTATGGAAGTACATGACTTCTTACACCATGGAATCTGTATCCCGTGAGTAGATTATTTGATATACCGGGTGTAACAAGACCTTCAACGAAGCCGAGGTCTACGTATTCTGCCCATCATCAGGACCATTTCTGTTCAAAATTATTGCTGGGAAACGATTTTGATTTTTGGTGTTAAAAAATCATTGCATACTTTACCACGCAATGTAACGCGCACAACAGGCCGCGCCTGCGAGTGTATGCTACACAGCTGCGTGCGGCCGAGTTGAAAGGCCGCGTTAAAGTAGCGAAAAAGTAGGCAATAACGAATAAAATAAGATTTCATAAAAAAATTGAAAAAAAAATTTTGACTTTGATCTTCAATAACTTCGTAGCTATTGGTTTCCCAGGTATAGTCTAAAAGACAAAAATGATCCTAATGATGGGCGAAATACGTGGACATCGGCTTTGTTGAAGGTCTTGTTACACCCGTTATTATTCATCGTAGTCATCAGCAAACTAAAATCTATGGAAGTGTAATTGCTAACAAAAATTGCTTAAAAATTGCACCACGTGGCTAAAAAATATAAACTCGCCCAGCAAAAGTTCGGTTCTTTAAATAAAACAAAAATCTTTCGACAGACCATTTTAAAAATAATGCTACGTTCTCATTTTTTATGGCTGGCTGTAAAAAATGGACTTAAAGCACATGCTTTAAGGAAACTGCCAGTTTCTAGTGCTTCTGTCAAATGTCAGTCTATTACAAAGACTATGACCTTAATTTTATTTGAGTACCTACCTACATAATATTAGGCAGACCAGACACATTAATAGAGTTTCACCTCGCAGCGCCAGACGTTAGCACTATTAATATATGTATACTCTATGGCGCCAGCATAGGTACTTACTTAATGATAGGAACAGCACGTGTTTTGCCAAAACCTAGCAAGATTATTTTAACTTCCTTAAATTTACCTACTTCAAGTCACGAGATGACTAGTAAGTACTCCATTACAAACATGACTTGTTAATAACGACATTATGGAGAAACTAACTAGTTCTAAGAAAATATTATGTGGCTGGAAAATGACATAATTTTTGACATTCTTTAAAGTATCCAAAATTTACAAAACAATCAAACTTCTAATTATTTTTTTCGTAATAGATTAAACACAATGAAAAATACATTTTAACAACTACAAAATTTCAGTGTAGTCCATAAAGTTGCATGGTATTATCGACGTTAACAAAAAATATACCTTGGCTTTTGATAATACTGTGAAATTCTGAATGAATAAAAAAGCATAAATCACTGAAAAAAGTAAACCGAATTAACTTTTAAGTTGTGACGCTTCTTGTCAATTTTTAACTGTAACAATATATAGAACTCAGAAAATACTAACAATTATGATATACAGTATGTTAGCAGCAAATATTTGTCTTGAAAAGAACTTTCTAATGATATATTTAGTAAGAAGGGGTGAAGGAAATTTAAATACAGGTTTATAATCATCATCGATTAGGTATACATATGTACTCCGCACATTATACTTGTATTTCTGTCACAGAACCAAATATTTCTTTAAGAATATACAATTTAGTATATTCTTAAATAATATACAATCTAGTAATATATTGGCCTAGAAGCAGCGCGTTTTTATGCAGTTGTGCATGACTTTCTCGGAGATAATGTTTTAAAATGCTTTCTTTGCAATCCTTGTTCAAACAAGCCCTGCGCTGGTTATGTCAGGCAGTCAGGTTTCACTTACATGTTTATAGAATATTATAATAATCTGTTAGACCTTGGTTGTGTTAGCTAATACCCGAAATAATGTGACCGCCAACAAGCTTGACTTAACTCACTATTTTTCTAGTTTAAATAATGGAAAGTTACTCTTGGTCAACGAGTTGACAAATAAACATTTAAATTAATACCTTATATGATGACCCTAACCCTAGTTAATAGCAAAGTTATTGAGCCAGTAGCAGCACACATTTTTTTTTAAACGTGATTTTGATTTAGATCTCTCCGGACTATCTGACCGGCAAGCATTCCAATTTATTATCTGACTACCACTAGCAGATTACGCAAAGGTGCTCCCATTAAACCAATAGGGTGGGGTTAATTGTTCCATTTTATTCATTATATGGATTGGTGGGTGTTAATGACCGCAAATGCAGCCGGGACCAACGCCTTAACGTGCCTTCCGAAGCACAGAGGAGCACGAGATTATAAAGTTTTGGTCATCCATCCGATGACTTGCAAACGTTGCTTAACCTCCGCAATCGCTGGGCCAGGCAATAAACCACTGCGCCACTGAGCTCCTTAAATAAATCAGCTTACTATTCTATTCTATTTTATTTAGGGTAGTATTTATCGGGTAACAATAAATTCCCATTTTGGGTATCAAAAATACTGAATATTGCGTACTGAAATACTAAGTGGGTGACGGACTGAGGGCGACTACAGATATTGAAAATGGGTGACTTTAAAATACAAATGTAGTAACTAGTTATTCAGAACGGGCGACCAAATTACTATTTGGGCGACAACCTTAGGGCTCACAAAACATTTAAAAGGATCATGCCGGATTCTGGGCCATGATGCGCATTAACCATACATATCTCATTAACTTTGACTTTGAAATGTCATATAATAGGATAATGTCAAACAATTATTACTGTAAACAGCTCCTTGAGATTGAGATTTCTCTTTTCTCCCGCATTATATTTTAATGACATTCTTCCCACGCAATCAGTATAAAATTACTATACTATATTGGTAATTTCATCAAAGCGCATCATGGCCTAGTTTGTATAGAAAAATCGGCATAATCCTTTGGCATATATTTTATTTAAAAATGGTGACTATGATAATCGAGATGACAAAAATACCACGTTGGGCAGCTTAAATTAGTTATTAAGTTACCTACTTGGTATAATAGTTGCCCATTCAGTATTTTTGTCACCCATTTAGAATTTTCACTGCTAACTTAAATTATCACCCACATGTAGTCGCAATTTTTACGTATTTTTGTAATCCACAGTTTGCGCTCGTTTATTTTGTCATCCAAAAAATAAACCGCTTCCCGATTTAGTATATAAGTATCCCATTAGCAGTCGCATTTAATTATTTCCAGTCACCCAATTAATTAATTCCCTTTTATTTACATCTTTCCAGAAACTACCATGGGAACCAAGCTGGGCATCCAGACGCAAGACGACCACCCCTTCCACTCGACATTCGAGAAGCTCTCAGAGATCTTGGCTGCGCGTACGCTGTTGCCATGGTTGCACAGTGATTTCATTTTCAAGTTCACGCCGTACTACAAAGCCTGCACGGAAATGATCAACTACTTGACTACTTTCGTTACTAAGGTACTTGCTTGAGCATATCCTTTCCGATTACTAACATATTTTTTTACTTTAGGCTTCTTCAAACAGAACGCGTTTTAGCGCCGCGCTAGAGCGCTAACCTGACGTTACGCTATATAGTCGTATGCAGCGTACTGCTAGCGCCGGCGCTGTGTTTGGCAAGAAACTATGCACGTCCTACAACACAACTCGGCGCTATACAAACGCGTTCTGTTTGGCAAAGCCTTCATACTTAATGTCTTTAAAGATAGTTGTGGAATACTGTCCAGTAGGTATACTCTACTCTCTAGCTGGAAAAAAATCTAGGAGTTTTGATTTCTTGTGGGTCAGATAGCACTTAGAGCTGCTGATAATACATTGCAACCTTTGCTTTCCTAACATTTATTTAAGTATCCTTTTAAGATTTTTTTTCAAAGTTCCTGAAATTATCAAAAATACAAGGGCTTGATCACAATTTTGGATTACTTCCAAAAACAGAATACCGTTTTCGAGGTAACAAAGAAATCAAAACTCCTTCAATTATTTCCAGCAAAAATTACCTGACTAATGTGCTATGTTTATATTCCCAAAAAAACAGAACAGGCGACAAAAAAACGATCTATTCCCCATTCATCCGGATGAGTTTTAATAAATATTGAAATACCTACAGTATTTTCCCTTTTCATCCGAAAACCCGAAGGTATGCCCTACTCATCCGATTATTTTGTAAACGTAATATACTTTAAAAATAAATAGGGTCGGCAAATAAAAGTATTTTTTTTATTAGTTGTTGGGTTAAATTAAATATGTAATAGCACGAATAAGTGAAATATGCAATTTACAATAAAAATAAGTACCTAACACATTTACATAATATTACCTACCTACCTACCGAGATATTTAAATAGTATTTTTTATTTTTTTATTTTTTATAATTATTTAATTTGATATTAGCTTTAAATGAACGCATGAATAAAATCAAATAATGTGCATTACATTTCCTTTCATTCAACACCGGACAAATAAAATGAGCCGGCCGATCAAGTTTATTCCGATCTAATACCAAAAACGAATACCAAAAACTAATATCAAATGGTATTTGTTTATTGCCGCCGTTATAAAATTTATATTCCCAACGAATACCATTCATAAACGAATCCTAAAATAAGTTAAATGCCTAGGTACAGTTAGTAATAAAAAGTGGTTGAAAATTTGGAATTAAATTTTCTCCATATCTATGTTATCCTGGTACTTTGGAGAAGAAGAGATTTTTGTTTATTAAAAGGGATTAAAAATATAGAAGTTAACCTTCTCCATATTTATGTGATCCTGGTACTTTGGTGACGTACTATGAAGAAAAGATATTTTTTAAACTCTTTTTATATTCACCGCTAGAAAAATTGCCGGTTATGATGATCGATAATTATTAAATTATTAAAAAGCAAAATAAATTGTTTCTGTGATTGTACCAAATGTTATGTTTTGGTATTCGTTGGGAATAGAAATTTATAACGGCAATAAACAATTACCAATCAATAAATCTTTACAAAAACTACTTATTATATCGATATATTTGCTCCTATCAGTATAATAGTTTTTCTGTAAAATGAAAAAAAAGGAAAGCTGTTGGCATCTGGCATTTTTGGATTCAGCGAGGTCGAATTAATAAGAAAATATCAGTTACCAAAAAGTAATACTATTTGCTTCTAGAACTTCACTTTTTCAAATTCTGCTCCAGTCTATATATACTTAACTTTGTTTTTTTATTATTCTTTTGAAAATAAAAATCCCGAAAAAGATTACTACTATTTATTAAAAGTTGCGAACGTGCTGGAATCCTAGATACATAAAAATGTTTTTTTTAAATATTTGTCTATATTAAATGTAAACTGTCAAAAATATACAGAACAATTTTTCTGCAGTCTGTATCTTTTTCTTGTTCCATTAGTTAATTAACACGCCGGATGAATGGGGAATCTATTTTCGGATGAATGGGTAACAATTTATTTTTATTTAATTTTCGGATGAGTGGGACATATTAACTCGGATGAGTGGGGAATGAAAATATTTCGGATGAATTTTGCGGATGAATGGGGAATAGATCAAAAAAACCTATCATAAATATACACAAAAATAAAAGCGGATAAATATTTTATTTTTATTTTTTTACAGATAATAAGAGAAAAACGTTTGGCCTTGAAAAATGGCACCATCAACAAAAATGATGTGGATGAACAAAACAATGGTAAGTCATTTTAGAACGGTCAACTTTCTGACTAAACACCAAGGAACATTAGGTATACTCATGCTAAACACACTAACGTTACATTTTAGTTTGACAAATAGATATTATACTATTACGATATACGATACAAAAGTATGCATAATATTGTCTTCTATTCTTTCGATACAAATTAATTTGGAAAGAATTTTATCATACTCGCAAAACTAACTTTAAAAAATTTCGTGGAATATTAAGTTTATGTGTTCAACATAGTATACTATATTACTACTTATTTTTATTCATTTGAAAAACAACAGAACTTCTAGACCTTATGGCGGTCTTAAGCCTGATTCACACAATATCAGTGAAAAGTCACAGTTCCGTCACAGTACCGCTTCCGTGACCTGTCAGTGTATGTGACGAGACAGTGCTCTCAGTGTCAGTGAATGCGTGTTCATAGAGAATGTATGAAAGAATAATTATCATGGTGGCGGTACTGTTCCGGTACTGTGACGGAACTGTAATTTCACTCAAATTGCTACACCGGTTGCATGGAGATATTGACAGATTTTTTAGCATGAAATTAAAGCTTTGCATTCAAACCATTCAAAATCGTGAAGATGAGATTGACAGATATTTAGCATGAAATTAAAACTTTGCATTTAAATCATTCAAAATCCTGCAGATACCGGTAAACCTGCTTCGAAGACTTTCCTAGAACTACTCATCGACTATTCTGGAGGTGACAGCGGGTACACAGACCTGGAGCTCCAGGAGGAGACGATGGTGATGCTGCTGGCAGGCACCGACACTTCGGCGGTGGGAGCATGTTTCACGACAGTCATGATGTCCAAACACCCTGAGGTGCAAGAGAAGGTTTATCAAGAGTGAGTCTTCGAGTATTCTTTCTAGCAATTCCTTTTTTAGTAAATGTCGCTTACTTGTGTGTTCGTATGTGCTTATTCTACTGAGTAATAATTGTCCCTGTTTTCTCATGGTCCCAGGATTTTGTCGCATTAATGGGACTAAGAGGAAGAACTGTTTCTCGCGGTCCCATCACTTAGCAAAACGAAAAGATTTCACTGACATAAATTCTTGTTCATACATTTTCCGACAAAACAACACCAGACGTAAGCAGATAACGTTATTAAAGTCAGATCTGCAGTAGACAGATGAAATTATGAAGATGTTAAGTTTTATGTCAAGAAATATTTGATACCTATATATTAGCTTTCAGTAGACAGTTACTTTATTTTTCTTCATCCCAGGGTTTCGGAAGTACTTGGCAACGAAGACAGGCCCATCACAGCTGAAGACTTACCACGCTTAAAATATCTGGACGCTGTCTTAAAGGAAACACTTAGACTGTACCCTCCAGTACCGCTCACTGCCAGAGTTACCGATAAAGATTTTATTTTGCGTGAGTATCTTTTACGAACATTATTACCACATTTTTTGGGGATATAATAAATAGATTCCAATTCTTCCTTACAGCATCCGGAAGAAAGATTGTGGAAGATACAGGAATAATCATCCACATGTGGGCGACGCACAGAAACCCAAAATATTGGGGATCTGATGCCGAAGACTTTAAGCCAGAAAGATTCTTCGACCTTCAGTTGGATCATCCTGCAGCTTACATGCCGTTCAGCTACGGGCCGAGAAACTGTCTAGGTAAATATCTGAGTCCTTTAATAGTAAGAGCGGCGACCGTAAGATTGCCTACGTCATCTGATACCACGATCAAACCCATGGAGAATGATCAGAAAAGTGATGCTTAGCTTAGATCAATCAGTCTGCCAAAGCTGAATTGGCCGGAACCATAAAAAAACGGACCACTTCCGGTAAAAAAATATAGGGGTCACTTACGTCATTTGATACCGAAATAACTAATGGCATCAGTTACCCGCTCACTGGTAAAGACAAAGAAACGTAGTCTGCCAGTTCTTATATGGCCGGAAGTACTTGGCAGACGGACTCAAAGGTGTCGAATTGGACCAATTCAGCTTTGGCAGACTGATTGATCTAAGTTAAGCCTCACTTTTCTGATCATCCTCCATGGGTTTGATCGTGGTATCAGATGACGTAGGCAATCTTACGGTCGCCGCTCGTACTATAATAGCCTAGCGGAAATGTTGATGCTTCACAGGTCTTTACGCACGACATGTAAGGATTGTCGGTTCACAGACGTTGCTCGCGTGATTTCTCCGCAATTTTTAATTACAATACATCTACCGACTTCAAAAGTGTCCTACTAATATTATAAAAATGTGAAACTTTGTGAGTTTGGGTGTTTGTTAGGGTCTGTCTAGGTGAAAGGCAAACAAATAGCTTTTTAAAACTTGGATTAAAACTTATTATACTTTTTACCGGTCGAAGAATCCAGAATTTACCAAGTGTCCGCGCGGAAGTCGCCGCCACAATTAGAATAAATTATGTCGGGATTTACACAATGTACCTGTTTATTTTTGAGACTCCGATATTACTCCACTAGATAAACAGGTACATGGTGTAAATCCCGACATAGTTTATTCTAATAACATCGATAACCATGGAAATTTAAAACAATATATCGCCGCCGCAAGCTGGTAATACAGTATTTTGCATTAATTTAATCTCATCTTTATGCTTTTTCCAGGTTACCAATACGCCACAATGTCTATGAAGACAGTACTGGCAACGCTGGTGAGGCGTTACAAGATTTTACCTGCAGAACATGTTATTGAAGACGGGGACAAGCCTTTGAGGGTCAAGTTCGACTTCATGATGAAGCACGTAGACAACTTCCAAGTCAAACTAGTTCATAGACAATAAGGTTTATAGTAAATGTAGCATTTTTAGAGTACCTCTTATTAAGCTGTAGAGCCACAAAATTTGTCTGCGCGCGTATCGCCCCTGCACGAACTAAACGTATGTTGTGACGGCGCGGGGCGTGCAAGCAACAAAAGTTAACACTTTAGTTCTTTGTCATAGTATTTTTTTAATAATGCCTCAAACTGTGTGTCATCATTTTGTCGAAAAAGTTGCTATGACAAAGTACTAAAGTGTTAGCGACTTGGGTTACTGACTGTACAAATGAAAACGAGCGTGTTTTAATGATTTTCAGTTGGTATCGGGAATCATATCAATTTTAGCGTTTTTTGTAGTTTAAACTACACAATAATTGTAGCTAAATCTTGTGAAAAAAAACTAAGTAAGACAATACAGTTTTGTTTTAAAAGCATCGTATTGACTTTGTGATAGGTAAATAGGTTTAAATGTAATTTATTATATGTTATGAAATAAACTGGAAAATTGACTAATAGCTTTTAAGGGGATTTGGGCCTTTCAATTGTATTTTTATAATTAGGCACAGAACGTTAATTGCCAATCTATCGAGACTAGGTTTAACTTTTGTATCATAACTTTAGACTAAGCACTTAGACCACATTTTAGTTAAACTTTAGTAATTTTTTTAAATTATTAAACAAAATTCTTTACCTACTTAAATAAGTATTTCATTATTTGCTGATTTCTCAACACTTCTTTAACTTTAAAAAGATATAATATATTAAAAATAGGGAATTAATTAATTGAGTGACTGGAAATAATTAAAGTGACTGTTAATGGGATACTTAAATACTAAACTTGGCAGCGGTTTACTTTTTGGGCGACCAAATAACTAAACGGGGCGACTAACTGTGGATTACAAAAAAAATTAAAACGGGCGACTACATGTGGGTGACAAATAATTTAAGTGAGTGGGCAACTTATACCAAGTAGGTAACTATGTAACTGATTTAAGCTGCCCAACATGGTATTTTTGTCATCTCGATTGGGATAACAGTCACCTTTTTCAAATAAAATATAAACCATTTTTTTTTAGTTTTGTGTGCCCTAAGGTTGTCGCCCAAATAGTAATTTGGTCGCCCGGTCTGAATAACTAGTTACTCAATTTGTATTTTAAAGTCACCTATTTTCAACATTTGTAGTCACCCTCAGTCCGTCGCCCACTTAGTATTTCAGTACGCTATATTCAGTATTTTTGATACCCAAAATGGGAATTTATTGTTACCCGATTAAATACTACCCTTAAAAATACTAACATCAAAGAATAGCAAAAATGAAGTGCCCTTTCTTAATCTAGGTATTCTAGGTACTTATTTAAATTTTGAATTTAAAAAATAAACTTTTTACATTTTCATTATTAAATTCAATATTAAATACATTGGTTTTTTTATATTTCTTTCATTCGAGTTGCTATTTTATTTTAAAAAACCTTGTCTTTCGTACTAATCCTATAAAGTTTTTATCCAGGTTTACTTAATAATAACACACCCATCCTAATATGGCATCCATTAGAAACCGCATAAAAAGTAAAAAAAGCAACCGTGCATGAATATACGCAAACTGATTTTGCAAAAAAAAAGCGGTTAAGAACGAGTGGGTTCTCTCATAAATAGTGTTCCGTAGGATTTACTCTTCATCAGCAGCCATTTTTAATTACCCCCCAGTGCTGAGCCACAGGCCTCGTTATGGATTGATAAGGGGGGCTAACTAACTTATCTCGCGTATCCAATGCCGATTTGGTGAGTGTATAAAACTGCAAATGCAATCGGGACTAACGCCTTAACGTGCCTTCTAAATGAAAAACTGACCATGACCCTAACAAAACTTGATTACCCGCCTCACAATGACTGACCAAATGCGCTAAGCGACGCCATTTGTATCATCAAGTTTCTCACGTGCCTAGATTAAATAATATAATCAATGATTAATGGTACACGACCTTATATAGTTCTTATGGCTGAGACCTTAAAAGACCTGAACACAATGCTTGAAGATCTCTGTAGTGCTTCCCAAAATGTGGGTCTCAGAATGAACATGAGTAAGACGAAAATCATGTCGAATGCTCATGTTGTGCCAACTCCAGTTCATGTTGGGAACACTACACTTGAAGTTGTTGACCATTAAGTATACCTAGTTACCACTCATAAGGAAGGCCTGGGCCCCGGCAGTGGGGACATTAAAATGGCTGATGGAAGTATACCTAGTACAGGCAGTCCAGTTAGGTAAGTCCAACTTGGAGAAAGAGATCTCTCGTCGAAACCGACAAGTTGGACAGACGATCTGGTGAAGGTCGCGGAAAGCCGCTGGATGCGGGCAACGCAGGACCGATAGTTGTTGAGATCCTTGGAGGAGGCCTATAGCCAGCAGTGGCTGATATGATGATGATGACACAATCTTATATTTAATGGAGTTAACAGAACTTTTTAAAAGAATTGACATAAAAGTCACCCTATCAAAATGTTCCAAAAGTTCTAATAGAAATACCAAGGAACCTACGGATTTTAAAAAAACCTGAACTCCCTTGAGGTTTTACCGGAAGTGATTAGCACTTTTAGAGAGTGGATCCAACAGCTACAAAAAATGGCTCAAACAATACAAGCTCACATTTTCTAAGCTTACTCTCTGTTTATTTCTAAAAGGTCTATTGAAAGTTAATGTAGAACCCTAAAAACGGGCTTACTCCATAAAAGTTAATAGCCCTTAAGATCTAAGCGGTAGAGTGTATATTGACGACTGTTGTCATTATCATTTACTATTTCCGGACGTTGGGCATCTCGTGAGTAGTTCCCGAGTTGAGACGGACAGGTTGTTGTTCTAGCTTAGCAGGGGTGGTCAACTATGTTTACAACCCTTCTTTGCTTATACAAGGTGTTTGGTAAAAGCCTTATCAAGCCGAATATGGTAGATAGGGACCATCATATTGAACAACTTTTACTATGGGACCAACTCTGATATCGCGAAAAAAAATCTGCTGTTTCATACAAAAATTAAAAACGAAAATAGCAAAATGTATGGAACAGCTGATTTTTTTTCGCGATTTAAAAGTTGGTCCCTTAATAAAAGTTGTTCAGTTTGATGGACCCTATTTACCATATTCGGCTTTATAAGGCTTTTACCAAACACCTTGTATAAATAAGAAAGGATTAATGCATTAGCAAGCTGAAGTGGCAGTGGGCCGGCCATATTAGCCGTAGAACCGATGGCCGCTGGGGCAGACGAGTTCTTGAGGGGAGACCGCGTATGGGCAAACGTAGTGTGGGACGCCCTCAGACAAGGTGGAGCGACGATCTTCGCAAGGTGGCTGGCATAAACTGGATGAGTATAGCCGCGTATAGTGCTCAGTGGCGTGCACACGGAGAGGCCTATGTTCGGCAGTGGACGATGATAGGCTGATGATGATGATGATGATGAATGATTTTACCTAGGTATCTCGGGATCTTAACCTGTGAATAGTATTAGCCGAAACTTCGGAAAATCAAAAACCATATAAAAGAACATCTAAAATAATACATCATCTAACATCTTTTAAAGGGGTATGGGCACAAATTAATGGACTCTGGTCCTGGACCCAATAGATATAAATTAGTATATCGTTAAAAAGGTATATTCTCATAGAGTACGAATAGGGATGGCCTTTGTGCTGATATGTTGTCCGATTGAAGTACACGTACCTTGAATATAAGTATTTTTGTTTTGATATATTTTTCAAATGGTCAGCAACGAAAGTTGTTTAACACTTTAGTACTTTGTCATAGTAACTTTTTGACTAATGTTTCAAACCGTGAGACATCTTTCAAAAAAGTTGCTTAGACCAAAGTGTTATGGCGCGTCCATAGCGCGTGTTTTGCTCTACACAGTCAACAAAAACATTCAACATTCAAGAAAAAAAAGTATGAGGATTTTGTTGAATGTCGAGATATCTTGTTGATTGTGTAGAGCAAAACACGCGCTATGGACCCGCCGCGCTGCCGACGCTGCCGTTAAGCGACTTTCATTGCTGACAGTACACTATCAGAGATACTGAAAACACATACCTACTTTATAAACCGATATCTCGAATCGGACAACAAATCCAAATGTAACCCCATAATAACTTTTTTCCTCTTGAAAAGACCTAACCATCGATGTACGATTCAAGTCTATTAGGTCATTAGGACAAAGTGCCCGAACCCCTGTATAACTACTGTATTTATTTTCAAATAAATGTGTTTTTGTATGTATAATAAAGAAACTCACATACTTGCAAACGAACATTCATGAACCCTGAACGCAATACACTCTTATTTTTTGGGAAGTCGTGTAAAAAATATGGTAGGTAATATCAAAATGAAACAATTAGGCCTTTTAAATCGTTCCCCAATCAAAGAAAAAAAACGCCTGGAAAATCCAAGCTGCCTGAAACTGTTAAAAAATGATTTGCTTTTAATCGTTGTTAACTTTGTTATGCAGGAAATAACTTTTGTAACAGATACTCATGCATTTATTTGTAAAGGGCACTTTAACCTTTTAAGTTAGAAACATTTACGAACACAGAGAAAACCTACGCCTGTTACGTATTCTAGGCTAAGGTCGGACTTATTTCAAGTCTGATTGGCTAGCTATCACCATCTTACCTGAATCTGAAGCCATATAACAACAATTAAAAATTGTTGTGTTCAGGCAGTTAGGGGTAAGATAGCCAGTTCCTCAGTGGTCTGGATTCTGGGTGTAGTGCGCTTCCATCTTCGGCCTTATCGTCACTTAACATCAGGTAAGGTGAAGGCAATATCCCGTAGTGCATTAAAAAAACCTTAGTTATTACACGTTTTAGCAAATGTAGAAAGGTTTCGCACACCTGTCTCAGTTCAGTGGAGTTCAATCAACCCTTACTCGCTTCCCGGTGTGTCGGCACTGCTGCGCAGGAGTCCCCGCGGGCTAGTCCGTCTTATCGCGCCTATTGAAAGGTTAGTGGCTACCAGTTATATTGACTGACGCGTGGAAGTGATTTGACAGTGTCAATTGAACTTAGTTAAAATGACAGGAATTAAACGCGTGCAACTACGACAGGTACTTTCACACCTACCTAATTTCCCGACGTTTTTCCGACGTGAAAACCTATCGTAGTTGCACGCGTTTAATTCCTGTCATTTTAACTAAGTGTCAATTGACTCAAATTGACTTTAATCAGAATTGCTGTAGTTTAAGACGTAGGTGTTTTTAGACGTTTCACCTCCCTTATTGGAAGCTGTTGTTACAGAAATATCAGAAGGTTTATTGTCAGGTTGATAATGCAAACATTTCCGTAGGCAAATTCATTAATTCTTGGTAGATTATTCAGAGCAGCGCCTGCTACTAAAATTAACACAATGTTATTCCACAAAACGAATACGTACGAGTAACTCCTTAGCCCAACGTGCTACTGTGGAATATGGAGGAGCAGAGTCCCCCCAATGTTTCCACCAAATCGCTGTGCATGTCTTTGGTAGTTTTTTTTTCAAAAAGAGGTACCTACTTATAATAACAGCTCTAATTTAGTTTTTCTCCATTTTCAAGTTTTCTTCCGACGGTTCGTGTTCAAATGAATGTACCTGCCAGGAATTGTGGTCTATCTACATGATTTTTTATGACAACTTAGTGGGTGTATAGATATACGAAAAAAAAGTTTATTTTTGTATATTTTAAACTTGCTGGAAATAACCGATTTATCAATACTTATGGATCACCCCTCGTAAATGCGTTTATACATACGCAAATTCCACAGCCCAATACATAGTCACACAAATATGTGTTAAATAATGACGACATTAAGAGGGCTTTCCCAAATTCACGCGCTCGGGTTTTAGGTATTTACGACTAGACCGCCGCGCGAAGTCAGCGCGCGTGTGCGTGTGTGCGTTTCTCCACACGTACGGCACACAGTTGCTATCATTCGCTACAGCGACCGAACGATCTTGATCTGTACTTATAGGAGTTTAGGAGTTGGATTATATCTGTAAAATCTTTCTATTAATGTAAAGTAAAAATGTAATGTAATTGTTTTGGTTGAATAAATTATTATTATTATTATAGCCACGTATAGGATCTCAGTCGCGCTTATTTTCAACGATAAAACCAAAGCTAAATCGTTACCGTTTCAATTTAATTTACAGACAAATACTTGCTTCAGTTTTGTTGAAATAAGCTTAAATAAAAAATCGGCTAGCATAAGGTTTTTAATGATTAATCATGTTAAATAGTAACCAAAAAATCACTTTTTTCATTAAAATAAATAAAGATTACCAATATTTACGGAAAATAAAATCGGCAAAATTGGCCATTTAATCACGTGACATTGAACACCGATCAGAGACGCGTGACGTCACGCCTCGCGAAACATTTGTTGTTGCTGTCATGTTCGATAAGTGAACAGAGTGTGTGTGTGTGTGTGTGAACAATGACGGTCATAAACAAACACGAATGTTTTGCGAGGCGTGACGTCATTCAAGACGCCATGACAGTTTTAGCCTTTTTCGACGTCATTTTGAGTTCATTTCTTAAAACGCAAAATTCATAGGTACAATGACTTATTTTTCTTTAAATAATATATTTTTGGGGTAAAATAGATACCAAACTTTATTTTTAAACTATTTTCCAAATTTTGTCAACTAGCCTATTGTTGAAAACTATACTTAGGGAGTCTAATTATTTGATCCATTATTGTGAGTCCCAATATATGGATAACTAGCGGCCGCCCGCGACTTCGTCTGCGTGGACAGTTATTTCTCTATCCATCGGGAACAGTACCTTTTTTCGGGATGAAAAGTACCCTATGTCATTTTCTGTACCCCTGACAACGTGTATGCAAAATTCGATGATAATCGGTTCAGTAATTAAGACGTGAAGGTGTAACCAACAAACAAACAAACAAAAATAACAAGCAAACAGACCGCATTTATAATATAACTAGCAGCCGCCCGCGACTTCCTCTGCGTGGAAAGGTTTTTTTACTATCTCTTGGTAACAATACTTTTTTTCGAGATGAAAGATACCCTATGTCCTTTTCTGTACCCCTGACAACGTGTATGCAAAATTTCATGATGATCGGTTCAGTAGTTAAGACCTCAAGGCGTAACAAACAAACAAATAAACAAACAAACAAACGGACTTTCGCATTTATAATATTAGTAAGGATGAGAGATTTTATAGCTAGATAATTTGATAATTTAAAAAATCCTTGGGCTGGTCCATATATTCTCCATATTTTTCATGTATTTTAAAAAAAACTTTAGAAAATAAACGTTTTGTTATTAAAAATGGGAAGTAAACAGTGTTTCGTGCCTTCATACATGCACAGCAGTGAAATACGCTATTCGTACCAATCCAAAACATTTGCGAGAACATGTTGTTGTGCAAGAAGAAAATTTTAGTTGAACATGTTGAGATATAGGTACATACATAAGTCAATGGTTGAACGAGTTATTATGCAAAATAAACAATTCAAAATCCTGAATCTCTACCCTGTTGTTCATCAAAACATGTAGGCTACTTGGATCAAATCGTCATGATTGCTTGGCAGGATGACATAGTAAAAATTTGTGAAAATTATATGTGCACTTTTATTTCTATTTATTGAGTGAGTAGGTATCTAATCTTGTTGCCATGTTCAGTGTCGTTCGAGACGTAGTACTATTAGTTAGGTATTCTGTCTGTACTTGGAGTTTTACTTTTTAAAACCAATAAAAAAGTCGCTGAATTTATCCTAAAAGATGACTTGTCAAGTAGGGATGTCGAAAAAAGATCTAGTTTTGGAATTCAAAATGGCGGCCGCCCCTTGTATGTATTTTTGACAGTTGTCAAATTTAAAACTGCAATATCTCGGAAAGTACTCATCCTAGACTAATGGCGACCTTGAAGAAATGATAGGTCTAAGTGTGATCTTCATTTTAGATGACAGCTGTCAAACTTAAAACGGCAATATCTCGAAAAGTACTTATCTCAGATTGATGGTGTCTTTGAAGAAATAAAGCTCTTGGTGAGATCTTAATTTTAGATGACGGTTGTCAAATATAAATTTGGCATCTTAAATGAAGATCTCACCAAGACCTTTCATTTCTTCAAAGACATCATCAATCTAGGATTAGTATTTTGCGAGATATTGCTGTTTTAAGTTTGACAGATGACAGCTGTCACATTTAAGTTTGACAGCTGTTATCTAAAATGAAGATCTCACCAAGCCCTGAATTTTGTTATTCAATTCTTTGATCAGCCCACTGAATTGACTGACCTGCATGACCAGCGAAACACGATTTATATCGTGTGATATAGCTTTTTATCGACACTCAACTGTCAAAATCCATTGTCTTTTTTACAGTTAAACGTGATAAATCGCGATATCATATCGCGTTTCTGTGGTCATGTTACCTAGGCATCCCTAATTACATTAAAATTACAGCTGTCAAAACGGACCTATTATATCTTGACACCTATAATCGCCCGCCCCGCCGCCTCACGCGACGCGCAACGCCCAGCTGAGAAAAAAGTTGAATTTTAAGGTATCCAATTTAATCACAGAATGAATAGGTGATATGGGTAACAATATTGAAAAGGTTAGGAACCACTGATCTAGAGTCTAGATAGACTCTAGATGAACGGCGGCTTTTTTCCCAACAACAAACGCGATGACTGACTGTAAGAAGGCCAGGGATGGCAAACCAACGGCACGCGACGCAATGTTTTAGGCACGTCACCGCACCGGTCACAAAATTCGTTACGCGACGATTTGATGGCACGTCTACGACCTCATTAAACATTAACAATTAGAAAAATGGCACGTTGATAGAAAAAAGTTCGCCATCCTTGCTTTAGGCTGTGGTCTTGGCAAGTTCTTTCTAGTAAAATAAAAAGATGGACGTGACAAGCAAAAAATAATTTTCCGTAAGTATGTACATTTATCTCAACGACTACTAACTACTACAACTACTAATAGTGGAAACATTTTTAAAATAAAAGAAAAAATTGTGGCAAGTCAGAATTTTTATTTTATTGAGATTTTTTTCTCTAACTAATGTTATAGTTATAAAACGCAAAGTCAGAAACTCTGCAAAGTCAGAAATCTTATAGTTACCGACTTTGCAGTTTATTTTTTTATATTGCAGTATTGTCGATTCGACATGTCGACATTGTCGATAATGATCAAACAAAATATAATAAAGAGATTTCAGTTCATGATTAAAAAGTTAGGATGGCCAATTTAAATGAGAACTCTAAAGCTAAACCAAACGGATCAACAATATGTGTTCCAGATTTGGTCGCTCTATAACTTATTTTATACAATATTATTACGCGTGGCACTTGTGCGGCGGCGGGTGGTCAAAGGTCCTACCTCGATGAGCGCTACAGCGCGACTGACTTTGAACGCTTGATGCGCCCGATTTTATACTTACTTTAAAAATTATTTTCATAAAAGATTGATGACGGATATTTTTATTTTTTTTACACATTTATGGTACAATCTTTATTTTTACGTAAAAAATATTTATGTTGCCAAATAACTTATGGATTATGAGATATAACGTGTTTTCTTGTCGTCAATTTCTCGATTTTTTACTTTCTTAGATGTGATAAAAATACACGTTAATGAACTTAAATTCGAAATTTTCTTAATAGAGGTTCAATTTCAGGATATGCCCCTTCTAATGAATACTTATTACTTTCTTGCCTAATAATAATTATTGGTGTAAAACTACTTGAAAGTTGAGCCTTCGCGCATCATCTGGAAATAGCGCTTTCGAAATCCGCTGTTTTCGTAGTCAATTATCCAATTTAAACGAGTTTTGGTTAATAGAGTTTCAATAAAAATGTATGCTAATTATGATGATTAAAGTAAAAAAAAGCTAAAACGATAAATTAGGTGACCAAAATCGCTTCAAAAACTCCCAAGTTCTTGATTTACGCATGTGAAATGCGAAAGGCCTCTTAAATAATAATTTTAATCATCTTTATCATCTATTTACTTACTTTATACTTACATCCAAGAAGTCAATTTAATTTAACCAACAGATGCTTAAAAACAATCAATCTAAGTATTTCGCAATGACCTTTAAAAATATAGTAACTGATTAAAGTTTGGAAAGTTTTCCAATTCTTAATGTCTTTTAAGGCAGCAATATCCACAAATAGAGATGATCATAAAATATTTTCCAAAATCTATAATAGCAATTAGTCAGGCAATGATAAACAGAATTGACAATATCCTCCTATACTAGCTAAATAAGCAAAAAGAAAGTGGGCTAGTTGATATCTGTCATATAGCTATATCTATCAAAAGCTAGAAAAGAAGCTATAACTTTCGCCGATGAAAGTGTCAAATGATTTAATTCAATGATTTAACTAATTAGGCATGACGGTCGTTTTATTTATAGATAAGTAACTAAATAATTTCTTTAAGTTGACTCTTAATAGCGCTGGTCGATCTCCTACTTAAAATTCTATAAATATATTATACTAGCTTTTGCCCGCGACTTCGTCCGCGTGGACATTTGGATAATCGCTATGAAAGCTTTGATCATTTGTTTATAGAAGTGGGTACTCCTACGAAATTCAAGTCGTAATATCTGTTTTATGTTTGAACCCCATTTGACCCCTTTAGGGGTTGAATAATGTGTACCACTTAAATATAAATGCCATTTTCGCAATCAATATACCATAAAACCTTGATAGCGACACCCATATCGATGTTGGGCTTTTTTTTCCCCATTTACCCCCTAAAGGGTTGAGTTTTGGAAAACCACGAAACACCTGTTTGCTTATTTGTTTTTAGAAGTACTCCTACGAAGTTTCAAGTTGAAATGACTATTTAATAATTTTTGTCCATACAAACTTTGTACCCCCGTTTCAACCCTTTAGGGGTGGAATTTCCAAAAATCCCTTCTTAGTGGGTATTTACACAGTATAAGATATCTATGTACAAAATTTTAGGTCTGTAGGTTCAGTGGTTTGGCCTGGGCAATAGTCTGTCAGTCACACCTTCACTTTTATATAAGAGATCAAGGCAGTTCAAAGTTTAAAGCATTTAGGTGACGTCACCTATAGTGCTTTTATGTTTAAACTGCCTTAATACTTACTAATTTATTTAGTTTAAAGGTTCATTCTATAAAATAAAAAATACAATAGCTCAACGAAGAAGAGAAGAAGAGACAAATAGCTAGTTTCTGAATTGAGAAATTGTAGTAAAGCACCACGGTACTAATCAAATGTAGGTCTTTGGTTGCTTGAGTATCGTTTGAGGAGTACTTAAGTACCTAGTTCTCAACTCCAAATCAAAAACCGTCTGTTAATAGTCGTCATCTGTTAAACTACTAAACAAATTTGGCACACAGATAGTAAATAGCCTAAATTAAAATATAGAATACTTTTCATCCTGATATTCCCACGGGAACGGGAAACACGCCGGTGAAACCGTGGGCAGCCGCTAGTTCTTTATAAATGTAAAATTTTGCGGCCACTCGTGACTTGTTAACTATTTGCGACTATTTTTCTATCCCTCGGGAGTTATCTGTTACTGAATGAAATTATGTCTTTCTCTATATTCCTGCCAACGGTATGCACAATTTCATGATGATCGGTTGAGTAGTTAAGACTTAAAAATGTAACAAACTTCCTTTCGTATTGATAAAATTATTAGTTAGGATTCAGCTGGGAGCTCGATAGTGCAGTGATTTAGCGATTACGGAGGTTAATCAACTTTCACAAGGGTTGCTTGACCAACCCTTATGGGTGACCAAAAATTTATAATCTCGAGCTCCTCCGTGCTTCGGAAGGCACGACAGCCATTGGTCCCGGCAGCATTGATGGGTTGTGGCCCATCCTCCTTATCCACCCTTAAAGAAGTCCTGTGCCCCAGCAGTGGCGACATAAATATGGCTGATGGTCAGAATACGGCATTATTATACTTAGAAATTTTTGTTTGTTATATTATATCCATATGATTGTTTTTTTTTTAGATGCAGTGCTTCATCTGCGTGACCTACATGATCATTCTGTGCAGTGCACATCCAGTCAAAGATAAAGAACTAACAAATCTACACCAAAAGCGATCTCTATTCCGTGACGTCATCGAGTCCTTCCGAATCCGGGCACAGCTTCCAGAGAACCTAAACCAAAACTTTGAAAACAACATTGGACAAATTTACGACCGAGAGAACTATGAAAATGAGCTGCCTCAATTGCCAAGTGATGCCAATTTCATTCCAAGACGTAATGACCGCATAGAAATGCCTCCATTAAAATACAGGTTTCCCAAATCATTGATGGAGAACACTGAAGAAAAGAACAGCAATGATACTAAAGAAGAAGTAGTACTCTTCATTCATACAAATGACAAAATCACAAAATCTACCCCAAAGCCTAAAAAGCAGAAACGTCCCCAGCTAGGGAATAAAAATAAAAACCCCAACAAAGATACAGACGATGAGGATAATGATAACACTCAAATACCTGAAAGTCACATACCGATGTCTAATACAATGACCGGAGAAAGTCAAATCGGTAACCGAGAATCACAAACAGTGGTTAAACCAACAGTTATAGTGAATTTTCGAGGATCTCTTAGTCACAGAGATAGTGATATTAGACTAGAGAGTAGAAGCGATAATTATACACAGGATTCCGCAAAAAACGTTTTCAATATTAACCAGGAGGTGAATTTTGACAAAAAGAAAGATTATAAACCTAATGATGGTAAGCCTAAAAACCCTGATGTGAAACAACACTTAAGAATTATACAGACTGTTACAGCTAAGCCCAAATCTGAAGAGGACATGTTGATGTGTGAAACAGCAACATGGCAACCGCAAAAAAACAATCCAGAAGGTCGCAAAATGAACAGTGTGCTGCAAATTTTGTTTTCGATATAATTCAAACAACATTATAACTAAGGAATAAGTAAGTTTTATTTTACTATTTCAATCACGTAATAGTTTAGATTATATTTTAAGTTTTCAGTGAAGTACCTATAGATCAGTACTGATTAAATTGATTTAATTAATAGTACTAGATTATAAAATATTATATATAGTACACCTAATCGAATCGATAAAAAGGAAACACTTAAGTATTAAAAAGTTTATTTTTATTTTGAGAATTAATACCTGTTGTATTGTTAGTCCATCTAGGTACTTATCTTGACAAAATCAATTATTTTTATAACTATGGTAATTATCATTAAATGTGACATATTGTTAAAAAAGCAGAATGTTTGTGTTAAGAATTAAGTTTGTGATAGTGTCTTTAATATAGTGCAATATTACTTTTTCTTAAAGTATGATAATAAACGTTTAAAATATAACTTTAAGCTTTTTATATTACGCATAAAGAACGCCATATTATTTCAACGTGTTAATGTATAACTTCCTTTTTAGGTTTTATTACTTACACCGTTATTATGATCCACTTGGCCTACGCTCCCTACAAATATTAAGCACGTTTCAATCAAGATACATATATTATGGTCAAACAGTGGGAAAAAATATATATCTAACTCATTTAACAGATGATTGAAGCATTTAACTAACTTGTAGGTGTAACTAACATGTAACAAGTGTGAAAATTTAATGACAATGGGGAATGTCTGAAAGAAATAAAAATTGCTGAATATATTTATTTATAAGAGTTTGTACTTATAGAGAAAAGTTCGGGCCTTTTTTGATGTGTGATTTTTTATTGTAAATAAAACTTCGCATATAAACAGAACTAAAAGCAGAATTTATTTCCATTCTGCTTTTATTAAATATGGCTAATCATTCTTTTTTCAATAAAAGGTTACCGAACTGAGTAATATGTTTATGATCAGTAGCAAATACAGTTTCAACAAGTTTTTATCGTTATTAAATTAGAAAGATGAAATCGATTTATTACAGATCGAATCCTGATACAAATTTATAGAAAGCTATTAACATGTCCAAACATTTTGATCAATCCGATTTTTTATGATTAGTACAAAAGTTCATCGAGTTTATAGTCTAATTCAATCAAGTCTCTATAATTTATCTATATAGGTAGTATAGTAGTTTTAAATTGCCACAATTCCCGAACAATGTCACTATAATAACGTTATTCTAAGTTCTAAGCACTTGTGATATCAAAATAACATTATCCAACTTCCATGCAAATGTCGCTAAGCGATATATAATCATGTCCGATTCACCCACATTTTCACCTTTTTTACTGCTCATCTCCATCATAAGCTTCAATATTTGTACTAATAATTCCGCCGATGACTTAAATTTATGTACAAGTTAATAAAAACCAACTAACAAAATGAGCTAACGACTTTGCTTGCTATATTCTTGTAACCGTTCGTCCCACTTTATTCAAAGAGATCTTTATAGATAATCATCGTCTTTTGTTCAAACCTAATAATTAGATATACTTATATCGTTATAGCTTGTAGATACGATGTTATCTATACAGGCTTCCCAATGAGCTTTTAGCCCCATATTTAGGGCGGGAATATGCTTATTGGGCTTTTTAGGGCCAAACATAATTTAGGGCTATATCTAAATAAAAATGTCAATTATCAAAACGAGTAAAAAACGCGAAATGGAGAAACATATTTGACATTTCTATAAAAAAAACAAATCAAAGTGTAGTGTTAGAAATACCCCTGAAAGTCCTAAATTCCAAAATTCAAAGGCCAAAAAAGCATGGACAACTGCTGTCCTTGCTTTTTTGGCCTTTGAATTTTGGAATTTAGGAGTTTCAGGGGTATTTCAACTTGTTTTTCGGATTATCTTTTTGAAGTTGGCAACACTGTATCTAAACTAAACAGCTAGTTTAAATGAAACGGTATTGCCAATAAAATGGGCAAAAACGTTTATAACCAAAGATTTAAATCGCTTTATAACCACTGAGAACCAAATTTAGCGAATAGTTTTGTTGAACTCGTAAATATAACCATTCGTCCGTTGTCACTTCCTTTATGAATTACCGTATAAATGATATCTCATTAATAGACAGTTATGTTTTGGTAAAATCCGTTTTCGCTTCACGTAATGTACCTTAATGACTTCAATTGAAGATTGATGAAATACACCTATTCACTTCGGCAGATGTTTATACTTTGATTACAGATGATTAACGTTAAAAAAATCAAACGGTTAATAATGACAGTTAATGAATAACATTAAACAAAACAAACAGTTAATAAAACCTATTTTATGAAAAAAATATTTTGTCTTGTCTTAAAAATGTATTTTCAATAAGCTTTGATCGAAGAAAGCTAAACACTTTGTAACCAATATAAATTGTAACAAAAAGAATGTTTATAAAAAGTATAAGCAATGGCATACTATTATTAGACAACACTTTTCACAGTGCAAAAAATACTAGACACACAGTCCATAAGTGTCAGGCTAGTGTCAGGTGTACACTTATCATTGTGATGTGTGAACTTGACCGCGACAAGTAAACAAAAGTTAACGAGTTTACCAGAAAGTGACCGCTCTCGTTGCAAACCAGTCCGAGGCATTGTGTAGCTGTTGTACACTCAGCATCAAATGAAGAAGCAGTGAACACAATGAATTGTTTTAAATTTCCATGGTTATTGACGTTATTAGAATAAACTTTGTCGGGAGCTGTTTATTTTTATTTTTGAGGCTTATCGGAGCGTCAAAAATTAAAATAAACAGCTACATGGTGTAAATCCCGAAATACACTGGTCATCCCATAAACATAGAAAAATGATCGCTGCGCTCAAGAATATCAACAAAGCGTAAAAAGGAGAAGTTAACATCATACGGACACGGTCTGTGAAAAAAAGAGACAAAGAATCAAGTGACAAAGTGCCAACATTTTTTACAGTAAGAGCCCCTAGCCTCTCGCCTTGCAAATGAGGAATCACAGTTTGTTTAAAATATTTGTTAATCCTTATTAGAATTTCAAATGAAGGTATTTATGAAGGTATATTGGTACAACTACAATCAAAATGTTTTAATTTTTGACAAGGTCTTAAAATAATCTATGAGTTAAAAACATTGAATTCTGAGGCAGATCCGATATTTTTGATCATCTAACTAAACGTTTTGTGGCCATGTTCATTCGTATCGGAAGAGTTGCATATCTGACGCTGACTGTACCGTGCGAGACTACCCGGCCTATACTTATCTATATCAGTAACTCATAATTTATCATTTGGATGGAAGAAAGTAAAATTAATGATAGATTTCTTTGCGCTTATGGTTTTGGTAAAAGTATTCTCTATGTAGAGCTCTGTCTACCCTCGTATCTATAGACGGGTAAGTAATGACTCGAGTAAAACTTGCAATTTCCAATGCTTCTCATACTACATTCACATGCAATTTATGGTATAAACTAGCTTCCGCCCGCGACTTTGTCCGCGTGGGTATTAGAGAAAATCCTTAGGGAACCTTCAACCAGGATCCAGCCAGCCGTTTTTACGCGATTAGGCGGGTCCCCATCAAGCGCGCTGCCTCGCGAGGCAAAACGTTTGTCGCGTCTGGCAGGCCTCGCACGAGACTACCAATATCAATATATAGGTACGTTGCGGTATATTTCCATCAATAAGCCTAAATTATAAATTTAGCGCTTTTTTCTTCGCAAATTAAGAATTTTCTTCTGTACACAACTTCATCCCCCTTTGCACCCCTTCGGGGGCTTAATTTTGAAAAACGCGGAGACACATATTTATTAATTTTCAATCGTTACCCTAAACACAAAATTTGAAGATCCTAGCTTCAAAACTGAGGGACTTTCATACAAACTTTCATCCCTTATTTTAAATTTTCAAAATTTCTTTCTTACTGGGTGCCTACACTATATAAGGTATCTGTGTGCAAAATTTCAAGTCTCTAGGTCCAGCCGTTTGGGCTGTGCGTTGATATCTCAGTCAGTCAGTCAGGACTTTGAATTTTATATATATAGATATAGATTAATATTGCGCTTAGCAACAAAAGTCAAAATTACACTTACACTGCATATAATATTAATTATACTATAAATTGCATTTGAATTTGGAAATTGCAAGTTTTACTCAAGTCATCTTACTCGTCTGTAACCTTTCGGTAGAGTCTGTCTAAAAAGTCAGTTTACCTGAGAAATTTTTTGATTATTTAAAAAAACTTATACTGGTAACCCTGTTGGTGTTGTCAAAATTCTAATTGTAAATATTGAATGGGGAGGCGAAGGCAAAGTGAATTACAGATGGCGCTTCAGTCTTTGGACCCATCGTCAGTTTGAGCTTATATTGTCTTGACTGTGTATTACGTGATTTTACTTTCTTATATTATATTTTTTTCGGTTTTGCGGACAAACAATGTATTCTATGCTAACTTTAGCTCAGATAAAAGAAGAATTACGGAAAAGGAAAGCCAAAACAACAGGCAAGAAAGTTTATAGCAACTTACAAAATATTGCTAACAAGCATTACATTTCTTTAAATTTCGTGTAAGATTTACAAGAAATCTTTTTATTTCAGATTAGAAGCATAATAATTTAAATTTTAACATAGCAACTGAGTGTGAATTTCCGTGTTTATAGTTGCCTCATAATACCTTCTGTGCAATAGTAATTTCAGGTTTCTGTACTGGAATTTCTGTACCATCCAAAATTACACGAACCGTTTTATCATATTTATTTTATTATTCTAAGTTTCTTGAATGACTCTGGCATATAAAATTCTATTAATTCTCTGTTTGGCCCCAATATTGGGCTTATTCCATATTTGATATACCTATCAAATACATCCAAGTTATAAATATGTTAGAAACTGCTGAGGTTGAAATATTAAAGAACAAAGCTGTTATAATTCAAATGTTGTTTTATTTTGGCGAAGCTTCATTAAATTAATGAAACATTCCTTTTGATTTATAATGTTTCTCAGGCTCAGTAAAGGAGAAAATCGAGGGAAGAGCATCTTTTTTTTATATTTTTTTGCCCAATATTTTTTTTTGTTACTGGGAAATCGATGAACTCCAATATTTTACAAGTTACATGCACAACAATGCGGCATTTTCTCAGTATAAAATTAAAAAGTGCAATACTCCAAGAGATTCCCATATGTTTTGACACTTTCTTTGAGGCGGCCGGGTACCAAAGACAAGACGCCACCTAGCGGGATAAAATTGCGCTTTTCCTCCCCATTTTGAAACACAACATAGAATTTTGACAGCACCAACAGGGTTACCAGTATAAGTTTTTTTAAATAATTTAATAATTTCTCAGGTAAACTGACTTTTTAGAGTTTTTGAAGATTTTAAGTTGGTTCATCTTTCTTTTCAGCATAACTTTTTTAATGGTTTTACTGGGAAAATAAAATAATATTTTCAAGACGTAAAATCGTTGCGTAAATATATTGAACTTAGTAAAAAAATACTATGTCCAAAAATTATGATAAATATGACGATGACAAAATGTGGGTGTATGAATTTATTGGCTACCATAACACAGCAGTTAATAGTCAAGGATTAAGAAAGTTAAAAGTTATAAAAATAACAAAAAGTAAAAAACTACAAAACTGGACTACTTTCCTACATTTATTTTAATAGCACCAGATTGTGCATTGAATATAAAATCAGAGTATCACAGAAATCAAGTTTTAATTTCTGCCCAATAAATCAATTGGACGGCCCGGCGTAATGACCATGGTTGCAGCCATTATGTCGATATATCGATAAATGTTATCGATAAAACAGACCTAGCATTAGGCACCGTTAATAAATCACAAATCAGCGTCAAGTTCAAGATCAACAGTGTTGTTTACAACTGGTAGGGATGTAGCACATCTATATCGAGAATTGTGGGTGGACACTAAAATTAATTAAAACTAGTAGTTTTTAATAATAATAATTAGGCTGTGAAAAGTTAGACCTTTTCATAATAATAATAAAGACTTTTGTGAACACGACAGAAAGAACTATACAATCAGCAAAAAACAAGAAAACATACAATTGCTATAGCAATTTCTTGCAGGCAACCTTGGACGAAATAAAATAAGATAAATAGGATAATAGGTGTACTTAAGAGGATGGAATATGAATACACAAAAATACTAAAGGATAAACATAATTCCATGGTATAGGAGATAAACATAAACAAGTAATATTAGTCGCGGGAAGAAGAGAGAAAATGACTCCTAACTTGTTCTCTTAATGACCTTGGAGTCTGAGCCTTTCTGATGCCCTCCGGCAGAGAGTTCCACAAACGAACAGCATGGACGGAAAAGGAATAGGAAGCGAAGTCGGTTGGGAATATAAAGGGTAAGGTTAGGAAGGGAAGAGCGCAAAGAAGAAAGTGAAATTGAAGAACGAAATGCGAAAATATCTTAAAGGTAAGGTGGGGAAGTTGGTAGAAAAGTTTTAATTATATTAATTGCTATAATATAAAAAAACAGAAATAATAATTGCATACTTACATCTTCAAGCACAATTATTTCTCAAATTTTACTGTGCTGTTCCACAGTAAAATTTGAGAAATAATTGTGCTTTGAAAAAGTTTTATTGTGAAATACCAAACGCCTTATTACATTCCAAACAAAACACACACAAGAAGAGAAACAATTAGTCTTTACACAAACATACACATTAACAATTTACTTACAAGTAGAGATGTAGACACACGCAATTGCTTAGAATTTGAGGTATCTGTATCAAACACAAAAACTAAAAAAACCTTAAAAACACAGGACAATGACCTCTACAAAACCGCTAACAAAACACTCTCAGCACGAGCTCGTAATATGCAATGATTCACTAAAGGTCCTTTGTCCAATAATTATTGCAAAAAAATATGGTTTATAATGAGAGGTATTTTTATTTAGCTTGGCTAAGTATTTCTTTCATGGTTTTAAAAAATGTACTGTTGGCACTATGAGTGAAAAACTCAAAAGAAACAGTTAAGAAATTTTTGAATATTGATTTCTGAATCCTTTCACACTGCCTCTTTTAATACTATGTAAATGGTGTTATTTTAATCTTTAATCATGTATGTTGACCCAAAGTGTACTCATAGTGAAAAGTAACAAAAAAAGCTCTAAGATATTGACAAGAAACTATTAATTAGCAAGAGGCTTTCACATTTAACATCCCTAATGAAGTACCATGGAAACTCGAATAGAGATTTATGACTGAGACGCACATAATTTTTAATAGGTAATTTTATTATATTATTCTATTAAAGATACGTGTTTTTTACGCAAACTGTTCAAAATTACAGATTCTTATCTGTAATTTTGAACAGTTTGATTTGACATTATTATAAAAAAATGCAAAAATAGGTATACAAAATATTAATGCTGTTATTTTCCCAATGCCTATTAAAAAACGATGGAAAATTGGAAATTCTCATAGCACTACCACAGAATATAATAATATTGCACTACCACAATTGATGTCCCATCAAAACAAATGTTTTAAACTTGGTACACATTATTTTCTTTCACACTCCCATTATGGGCCAAAAATAGCCGATCCGATTATTGACAAAAATCTCACATAAAAACGCGACAAAAACACGTCGTTGGAACCACATCGAGAAAGTGAAAGGCAGTAGGGACCGTCGCGTTTTGGCGTTTAGCAAAAAGCTGCGCGGATCTGCCGAGCTTCAGAGTTTAAAGACAGACGCTGCGGAGATTGGACGTGTCACCATTTTAGTTTTACAATTATCGATATCGACAAAATGGCTCAACATTATTTACTTGGATTCGTGGTAAGTTGTAGTTTAACATTTGGTGAATAATTAATTTATCTAATGAAGGGACTTGCACTGAAAAACATAAGTATTTCAAACGTAAAACTAACTTTTTATAAAGTCGCTCCTAAACTCTTTATAACCAAATCAAAATCTTTTTTTCGTTGCAGATCTCTTCGAACATTTTCTCCTAATAATTATTAAAATTGCAATAATGTTTTTGAATCAGAATTTCAGTAACTTTTTAAGAGTCATCTAAAATAAATTATTCTACTGATCTCATGTTAGTATCAATAAACTAGAATAACTAACTAGTCTACATATTATTTAAGTACATAATATTGAGTTTTTTTTTTTAGAAATCTAATAATAAGATAGTGCTAGAGTTTCAGTTACAAACAATTAGATGAAAGAGCTTTCTCAATATTTATCAATTAGAGAATGGTGACTTGATTGCACATAAAACCAATAGACAAGACAAGGCGAGATAATTAATAGAACTTTGAATATTTCATCGCACGCACGAGAGAAATTAAACTATTTTAAATTATAACTTTTAATCTTATTAAAAAAACCGGCCAAGTGCGTGTCGAGCCACGCGCAGTAAGTTTCCGTAGTTACCTTTTACCAGACCATATTTAATACCACTACCATTTTTTGTCTGCAAAAATTTGTTTTTCAGTGTTTGTATGAATACTTATATTTGCGGTTTTGAAAATGTACCGTATCTCGTTCAAACCAATTTTTGTGTTCATTAAGATCTATAGCATATTTGTTTTTTTTTTTCACCCTTTTATTTTTAAAGTTTGAGAGGCGGGGTCTCACATTTTACTAATTTTGCAATGCCTATCTTTCAAACAGATGACTTTGAGAAAAAATAGTCTTAAGAACCTCAATGTCATATTTGAAGACCTATCTACAGATTGCACGTATTGGTTTGGTGAAAAAAAAAATCCATGTATGGGGAGCCCCCCTGGTTTTATTTTTGTGTGAAAATCGTAAAATGTTTTACAGAATAAATCTACCTACCCCTACCAAGTTTTAACTGTGTAGTCCTAATACTTTCGGAATGAAGTGGCTGTGAGATACGGACGGACGGACAGACAGAAAGACAGACAGACATGACGAATCTATATGGGTTCCGTTTTTTACCATTTAGGCTACGGAACCCTAAAAAGATTATAACATTTGCGAACACTGTATCGAAATATACAATGGTGTTAAAATAAAGTCCACTTTTTATCTGATCTAAAAAACTTTCAATAAGCTTAGTTAGATGATTCAAATTCCGAGAAGCTTTAAGCTCAAGATTGTGAGCTTTTTTGCCTTCTCACCCAAGACAGACAGGAGGTAAAACGAAGTTTCGAAAGAAGATGGAATTTCTGATTGAATAAAATTGCATGGATGAAATAAAACTAACCCAATGTTAGCAATCATCATAAAAGGGCTAAAATTACTTATGGATTAAGTAAGATTAATTGCAAATTAAGTTACGGTCAATAAATATTAAAAATACAGATAATTACTAATTTGACGTTACGTCCATATACCTTTTTCTAGGCTTCCGTACCCAAAGGGTAAAAACGGCACCCAATTACTAAGACTCCGCTGTCTGTCTGTATGTCTGTCACCGCTGTATCTCATGAACCGGTATAGCTAGACTGTTGAAATTTTCACAGATGATGTATTTCTGTTGCCGCTATAACAACAAATACTTAAAACCGGTCAAGTGCGAGTCGGACTCGCGCACGAAGGGTTCCGTACCAGAAAAAAACCGGCCAAGTGCGAGTCGGACTCGCGCACGAAGGGTTCCGTACAAAAAACGGCAAAAAAACATGTTTGTTGTATGGGAGCCCCCCTTATATATTTATTTTATTTGGTTTTTAGTATTTGTTGTTATAGCGGCAACAGAAATACATCATCTGTGAAAATTTCAACTGTCTAGCTATCACGGTTCATGAGATACAGCCTGGTGACAGACAAACAGACAGACAGACAGACAGACGGACAGCGGAGGCTTAGTAATAGGGTCCCGTTTTTACCCTTTGGGTACGGAACCCTAAAAAGCAAAAAAAAAACACGTTTGTTGTATGGGAGCCCCCCTTAAATATTTACTTTATTCTATTTTTAGTATTTGTTGTTATAGCGGCAACAGAAATACATCATCTGTGAAAATTTCACTTGTCTAGCTATCACGGTTCATGAGATACAGCCTGGTGACAGACAGACAGACAGACAGACGGACAGCGGAGGCTTAGTAATAGGGTCCCGGTTTTACCCTTTGGGTACGGAACCCTAAAAAGAGAATAGAATAAATATTTGAGTGCAGCTCCCATTCAACAAACTTGATTTTTTGCCGTTTTTTTGGTACGGATCCCTTCGTGTTCGAGTCCGACTCGCACTTGGACGGTTTTTTCACTTGCCCGCTCGCCGCCGGACCTAATTTTACGTGAATTTCTAAAATATGTCTAGCATGATCTTAAGACCTTCTGAATTGTAGAAAATTTTGTTGGATCAACACCAATCATAATTCATAATACTTTACAATTATTTCGAACAAACAGAACTTTTTTAACTATACTTACATTACTTTCCTTTATTTTCTAGACTTTGGCTATCAAAATTTTAAAAGTACTTGAAAGATGACGTTGAGTATCATGGTACAATGATACGTGGCGTCCGTTTAACACATTTGCCCAGTTTACTTTGACAAAGTTTATGAGTACTCTCAAGTTTCTTGAGCTACATAGAACCATGGCAGTATCAATTCTGCGGTCCCTATTTTCATACTCACGTTTCACGGGGTAAAACTCTGTCAATAAAGTTCCGCAGCAATATTATTTTCTTGAGTTGTTTGGTGATTTCTTTCTTGCTTATATTAAATAACATTGCTAGGAATACAGAAATTAAGAATCTATCTAAGATATATCTTAATGAATGTAATTAAGCTTTGTTTCATTCTTTTATGTCCCATGAAGGAGATATAATGAAGATGTTAACTTGTCAAAGCTAAGAGATTTATAATTGAAAAAAATACTTAACTTTTTTTCATATGAAATGAAATGGCAACGGAAATATTAACCTACGTTGAGTTTCAGAAAAGCTATTTCAGTACCTACCTAAAAAAAGAAAATTTTGCTTACGACAAATATACTTCTAGTCAAAATTTTTAAAGATCAGTTACTTGAATTACCATTGTTTTTTTTCATTGATGATGCGGCACTTTCCTTAAAATGTACTGTACACAAACGCCTCATTACATACGTAAGTAGAGTATGCTATTCAAACGAGCATACAAGTTCATCTGACCCTTATTAGAAAATAGAAGAAATATAAAGTTTTCCAAAAAACCTAAAGCCGAATATGGTAGATAGAGTACTATGCATACAACCCCGGAAAATTATTATAAATTCTGAAAACCACCATTATCTTGAAATTTTTTTTTTCTTTCATGATAAACTGCATAGTGGCAACCCTAGAACTAAATTGTGTTTTGCGGTTCCCATTAATGAGATTAATTATCGAAAACAATAGTCGATTTGCATCTGGGTTGTCACTTTTCAGTTCTCCATCCATATAAAAACCAAATTTTATGGGCTATTATCTATGATCGAATGTTAATATGAAACATTCTGTATAATCAGCAGATGGAGAAGATTGATGATTTTTGACAGAAAAAAGTTATTTGCGGACTAATAAACATGTTTTTGATGGATAAACTTACTCTAAACTGCAAAGCTTTTAAGATCTTACACATAGAGTTGAGTATCGCATAGTGATACTGTTCGTGTGTTGTCCCGACATAATGTAGGTATCTGGGACAAAAACATACGGTGTACATACAATAGGTACTTGTAGATTAGGCCCAAGTTTGTTGAACCGAGTTGACCCGGTAACCGCTACGATTTAGACAAAAGATACATAACAATGCAATACGAGATGTAAGATTGAGATACTGCTAATGAGAATCTCTTAGACTATTTAAAGGGACTGTTTTACAAGTTCCAGATTTCAATTAATTAGTTTTTAAAGGTCTCTGTATACGTGACGGGAAAATACCTCGGACGGGACGGGTAGGCACCATACCTTTTTACCCGTCCCGTCCATGTCCCATCCCGTCGGTGTTCTCGTCACATTTGTCACTTTATTTTTATATGCAACGATGTCAAAAGAACGACCGGGACATAAAAAAGCCCATCACGTATACTTCAGCCTTAATTTCTTATTTGACATCACAAAAGTCAAATCAGTCATATAGTCAAATCTACAATATCACAAAACAGCTCAAGAGCGGTTTGGTCTACGTTGAAATGACAAAAATGCTTGGACGAATCAACCAATGGTTGGTTCGTCCAAGCAAAAATGACATGATCTAGACAAACCTTTTATTTTCCTGTCAAAATGTAATTTAGAAGCACCTAGACAATTTTATTATTCGGATTCGTCATGATACGTTTCAGTCACATTTAGCTTTTTCGGTCGAACCGTATCAAATTGCAAGTAGGCTGCCTCAGTTAGGTGATGTGCCGAAAAGCCTTGGTCATCGAGTCGTAAATGGTAAATTGTAGGTCGCGATGCATATGGCCACCACCGCCGCGGTGGCGATTGGCCATCGGACCGTTAATGGTTGTAGTTGCCAAAATTATTTCCGAATTGAATTTAGAGAAAGCAATCTCTTCGATGTTTTTTTCCATTACCATATAAACATTAAGTAAATTGTACTTTTATTACCTTTTACGTTATAGAGGCAGTTCTATTAAAGAAAAGGACCCATTAAAATTGACTTTTAAATAAATTAATAACATAACATAAAAAAAATGTGAATATCACAATACATTTCGATACGGATATTCCAAATGTCAAGCTTCTAACCAAACTTCCTTGTATTGTAAATGTCAAAATTAGAATTGCTCTATTATCAAAATGTCAATAATTGTTCTTTACACCCGGAAAAAATAATTGTGTATTACATACTTACTATCTTTTGATCGCGACTTTGTCTGCGTGGAACTTCGTTGCTGATAAACTCAGTTAATTTCGCATTTTTAGACAGGTAGTATGAATTTAATCAATGGCTTCAGTTAATTTTTATACACTATTGATGACTTTATAAGAGAAAAAACTATTGTGTGTGTAAAATTCAGTAAGCAAATCACAAGATGCATCTGAAAATATGTAAATAGTAGCGACCACCTGCGACTTCGTCTGCGTGGATAGTTTTTTGTCTATCTCTCCTTTTTTGGGCTGAAAGGTAACAAAGTATGAAAAATTTTACGATGTCCGCTTGAATAAAAATTTTAGTAAAAACTAAGGATTTCAATTTAATGACATGACAATAATGATTAATTAAGTGAGGAGCAATTTCTATCAGCCATTATGAGTGAGTGCTCCCAATCTGTAGTGCAAAAATCAATTCAAAAATTGTATGCTACAAAAATAAACCGAATGTTGATAACAGTATAAAACCGCTTATTTATGTAGATTTTTAAAAGTGAGAATGTCCCAGTAATCAGAGGGCAAGGTCAAGATCAAGTTTACACGACAGAAATGAAAACAAAAGTGTAAAATCATCTAGGGTTTTCAAACACAGCTGCAATTTTCACACACAATATCTATGTTATTTCAAAAAAAGAAACAAACATTATTTAATTAATCATTTAATTAAGAAAAATAACCGATTATCTGTATCGCAAGAAAGGTTATTTTTTTATTTCAAATTAAGGGCTAAAAAATCAACTAAATGGGCAAAGTCATGAGTCTGAACTCAAAATGACTGTATGCTCGGAACTAACAATATTATATTATAATATTATTTATGTAAAAGTCATTTTATTTTGTAAGCACAAAATCAAAATATTTGGGGTATTTACATGGAGCGACTCGCCACGCAACTTGGCAGGCGACTAATAGTCAATTAGTGCTTTTTATCAACAATGGCTTGTAAAATCTAATCGCACACCTAATTTCAACAGGTGGCGAGATGGTTCACGGTTTAGTAGACCAAAGTATTATTAGGATAGCTGATTCAAGGATATTATGATAATAATGCACAGTTGTCATACGCACAGTATAAAAACGGATGGATTAGTCATTTACAAATGTATGAGGATATGTAAAATCCTAATGAGCTCAGACCAGAGTCAACCTAAATAACAACTTTATCCAAGTCAGGATCAACTTGCGTGTCGCTCAAAGATCAATGTTTACAGACATGCCACTTCATGTTAAGATGCCTGATAAAGTTCATCATAAGCACGAACAAGTTCTCACTAACCAGATGCCATAACATAAGTGGTTTATCAACACTCTTATTTTAGGCCATAAAGTACGTTGCAGCCTGTTTAAAAATACCAACGTAATTTTATTTCCAAAGTCAGAGTCATTAACTTCTATCAATTTGTGTTTTTATAACAGTAATCTATTTAATGTTATGAATAACCTTAACAAAATCTCCATTTCTATTAATTTCAGGTCTTGGCAGCAGTTTTCATAGTTGGAGTATCGTCAAAGCCTTCAAACAATGAGTAAGTTATCCTTTTTTAAGTAACCTTATAATAAATATTGCCTTCAAAATAAACTATTGAATGGACTTAACAATCCCTCTTCAGAAAAAACTTCATTAAAACCTCTCTCTTTTGCATCAGTGTTGAAAGCGAAAACAATTATTTATGAGATATTAAAATTACTTGTGGTCCCTTGCCACTCTACTCAAATGGTCAACATTATATGCCTTTGAACGCTACGCTTACTACTAAAGCTTTAAAATAAGCAGTAAACTATAAAATTACGTGCTGTAAAGTTGTCAATTCCATACAATATATCAAAGTCGTGATTTACATAAGTTTGCGACATGGGATTTAGTATATTGCTTATATTGTAAGCTTTAATAAGCGTAGCGTTCAAACGCATAGAATTCCATTTAAGAAGAGGGGCTGGTCTCGCTTTACAATTCCTAATTCCATTATACATCGCAAATTATTTAATAATTTATTTATATTTAATGCACAATCCTGAAAAGCACCAACTAACATGGAAAAGTGTGGCTTGGTTACCAAATAGACCATTAAGTGCTCAAGCAATCCGCCATTTTGGGATCCTATGGTTCAGGTATGAAGTACTCCTATTTCTATTTATTGACTCTAGCTTTTAATGCACCGCTTACCACTTTACATACATTACACGCTAAATTAATAATTCGCTTGGATATGGTAATGAAGTTATATCATGTTTACTAATACTTGTTTTTTTCTAAATTTCAGGGCAATGACATCTTTTGAACCAACTGATGAAGTAGACGAGCCCGATAAATTCACTGACAAAGAAGAGAGATCTCTTATATACGAAGAAAATTCAGGAGTTGAAGTAGGAAGTAGTAATGCAAGGGATATAATAGAAAAAATTAAAGCAGTCAATGAAGGTCTCAAGACTCCGATAAGACGTCCTCCAATAAACTATAACACCCAACCACAAACAGGAGGAGGTTATGTAATTGATAAAGAAATATTAGAAAAAATCCAGCAAATAATAACTGCGGGAAAATTAAATCCAACGTCTTTAACACACAAATATCAAGAGAGCAATACTTTGAACAATGAGGACCTAGGCGGACCGCGTAATTCCCGAGACATGCACACATTCACACAGTCATCATTTGGACTTAATCAAGGACAACTTCCCATGACATCTATACCTTACGTTACAAGTATGCCTGTTATAGTCATGCCCATGCAAAACAACATGCAAAACAACATGTTTAATGGAGAAATCAATAGTCTGGATACCAGAAGTGCTTATCAAACTAGACAAAACCCATCATTGCCTTTTCCGTTTCAGTGGCCTCTCGCGCCCTTCTTCCCTATCTTAATAAGGGATCCACTGCTTAATTTCTTAGGTGGTGGAAATTTTAATAATCTCATAGATTATGGACAAAGCGCAGACGTTTGTAACAGAAAACAAAAAGCAGTTGAAGATGAACATTCTGCTACAGACTTTTTTGGAGATGGCATGAAGATTGAAGATGAAAATAACTCGCTAAAAACAGTTTCGAATTCAAGACAAGCTAGAGCAGTCAAAAAACGAACTATCTCTTCGAAGTCATCGCTAGAAAATAATCTTGAAAATTTAAAAAAAGTAAAGAAATACTTTTCCAGTAAATCGACTACCACTAAGAAACCGATAAAGCAATCTTACACTGAAGAACAAAATCAAGACACAAAGACTGTCAACTCAGATGAAGGCGACTTACGTTTTCCTTTTGGAGATTTTAATTGGTTTGGAAATAGAAAACCTGTAGCACCCAGTCCTGGTTTCTTTATAAACCGATTGAAAGTAAGAAGAGGAGGTGTAGCAATTGCTGGTCCAGGAGGTGTGGCGACTGCTGGAAGAGGTGGGACTGCCATTGTTGGACCAGGAGGTCTAGCTTACACACAACCTGGAGGACTTGCAGTTGCGGGGCCATCAGCAAGGATCATCGCACTTTCACCAGATGTAGACCTCTCATCTGTCGTCTCGCGTCTCCAGGAACAATCAGCAATTGATGGTTCTGTATCAAGATTATTAGAAGCAATTCCCGAGGGAAAAGTAGTTGCAACTGGTCCTATTATATATTATCATCCTACTGAGCAAACGTGAACATTATTCTAACCTCTCTAATTTGCACCTTGCTGTATTAACAACTGATTTTCCTTATTAACTTTGATTCTTTCTTGATTGTTAGATTCCACCGAGGAGGATGGAGAGAGTCACAACATTATAATGGATGGAAGAATTCCGGGTTCAGCAAAAGGTCTGACGAATACCAGTACAACGGTGCAAGCTTTGTAAAGGGCCCTTGGATGGCTAAAGACTCCTTTGTACTCTTCCTGAAGCCTACAGCCCACGCAATGAATAGCCCTGGAGGAGTGGCAGTAGCTAACCCTATCTCCAACGTCATAGTATCTCGCAATGACCTGGGCTCTATCATCCATTCTCCAGTGGCATCAGCTATTGTCGGACCTGGAGGAATAGCGCATGCACAGTCTGATCTTAATCTGTATGAATATTATTCTTATTAGATGTAAGAGTAACATTGTTTGGTCTCGATATGTCATTGAATATCCATTTACGGGTGAATCTAGGGGTGTTTTAATCGCCATCATTCTCCTCAACATATTTTCATTATTTTAGAGAATTTCTGTTCCGGTGTGCAGTGTTGAGAATAGGTCCTAGACGAGTAGTGTTTAGTAGCATATGATACATTATTTTTGCAACCTATCATGACAAATTTTATGTCAAGGACTATAACGGCATTCAAAACCCCCGTAGATTCACCCTTCCAATATAAATGCTAACTATGACAATAATTAAGTCTGATTTTGGTTTCTCATATTTATAGAAGGTAGTAAAGATTTATAATTGTGTGTGGTTTATAGATTTAAGAATTTTCACGTTTTGGAAAGTATGTTCGACATTATAATCTTGAAAATATTTTCCAAGCTAAGTATTAGCATTATTGTAAAATTGTTATTAATTTTATTAAAATTATATAAAATGTTACGTTAACTAACCCTGGTTTCATTCATTCATCATTCATCCCAATATAATCAAAAGCAAGAACAGCTTTTTTAATTACTTACATAGAAAGTTTACTACTCATCAACCATCTTTACATACCTTATTTCATTCCGTTTGAATGCATAATCATCTAGACTAGAAGGAGGCTAACAAATGTATGAAAAAATACTAGAAATTACATATCGATTAACATAAATGTATCACATAGAAAGAAATAAATGGTGTTTCGGGATTTCGCCTAGATTAGTACTTATTTAATCTAAACTTGTGAGCAAATCAATACAATTTATTGATGTGGGCCACTAATCAACCGGGTCTGTTAGAAGGTTGATAAAAATCTATGGATAAGGCCTAATAATATTTAAACATTTAAAGACACAGAGATAATTAGAGTATCAACTACTTCATATACTTCCTAAGGAAATCATAATTAGTTATTAGCTTAATTGGCTGTAACTTACTTACAAAAACATGAATTCACTAAATATTATTTATTTTGGGACTTCATATCGAAAGCGACGGGGACTGTGAAATATAATGTACGGTATGACGGGAATAATGTGAACCGGAAGTGAACCGGAAATAACGCTGGCTTTGTAAACATTTTTATCTCACCACGGCAACCCATTCTTGGAATTTGCTATATCGAGTCTCTGATAATAAAGAGAGAACTAGTATAAAATGCTATATTAAGATACAACATTAAATCATTTACTAAAATAAGATATTTGACATTCCAGGGCAGTCGTTCAATACCTACCATTTTACGGGGGTGCCAAAGGCAATTACCTAGAAGTAAAAAAAGATAACGCAGGAGCAGTGACAAGCGAAAAAATTGTCACAGAAGATAAAATCAGCAGCGAAAATGTTGTCAAAAACAGCAATGAAAATCTCCTTTCAAAAGTGCTGGCTGCAAATTTGATTCGTCTCAAAACAACTTCAGGGAGTCTTCTAAGGCTTCATAATCTGGGTAGAAGACTTGGTTTCCTTAATAACGAAGATAAAGCTAAGTTCAAAGAGCAATTGTCATCTTTAGAAGAAACTGCTTCAAACACTATCAAAGTAATTGATGACATTGGTACTGATGTTGACATGTTGTTCAGTAAAAACGCCACGTTAAAACAATTTAACCATGATGACTATGTAAGTATTGATTCCAATTAGGTTATGGTTTATAATATACCTTTCGATGTTATTGTTATATTCATATTAATCCATACTTAATATTATAAATGTTTGTCTCTCTGTTTACGCTTTCACGCCTAAACAACTGAACCGATTTTGATGAAATTTGGTAGAGAATTAGAGTAGAGCTTGAGAAAGAACAAAGGCTACCTTTGATTGCGAAATAAGGGTTGGAGGGGTTGAAATAGGGGATGAAATTGTATGAGAGGAAAAGGCGGGGACCCGCTTAATCACGTAAAAACGGCTGATCTGATTTTGATGAAATTAAAACATAGAATACTATTTATTCTGGTTAAAAATTCCTAAGGATTTTCTCGAATATCCACTCGGACGAAGTCGCGGGCAGGAGCTAGTAGATTAATATATTCTGATTTAGGTAGACAGATAAAAGTGATACAGTTTTTTCTCAGATATTTGAATTCTTTATGGTAGACTTTAAGGTAGAGAAAATTGGTATTAGAGAAAAAAATATTGTGTACCTACTGTATAGACTAAACATCAATAAAAATATTTGAATTAATTGCAGATTGAAGAAGAAGGCGTTGGAATTGATGCGCCAATCGATAATGACACGTTGATTCCATTAGAAGGCGCCACTATTGCAGAAGCAAAACCTGTTGGTAAGTTGATTATCAATAAAATTTCTTCTAATTCGGCCATACGTACAAACTCGTCCATTGCCTTTAGAACAGTCTGTATTTGATATAAATATGAATACTGACTGACTTTTAATTGATTTTTAATAACATTATTTTTTTAATTCTGCAGGTCTAGCAGTGATCGGTGAAAATGGTTTAGCATCATCTCGACCAATGGCTACAGCCGTAGCATCTTCAGGCATTGCTCTAGCAAGTCCTATAGCAACTGCTATCGCTGGGATAGACCCAACAGCACTTGGTATTCACTTTGGCATTCACCAGCGTCACCCACAATAAAACAACCACGTAATTCCGCACAGCCCCAACAGATGGCGTTAAACACAAAAAAGTGAAACGTGCCATACTCGCACATTTTACAGTGAAGACGTGATCATTGAAAAATCATTAATTAAGATTAAATCGACTAATGTTTTTGCCAAGCTTGTGATTTGAATGTGAATTAGTTTAACAGAATGTGATAACGTTTTGTCTTCTAAAGACTAAAAATGTAATAAGTACTTATTTATTTTAATATACAAATAATTTACAATTTAGCCTACTATAATTTCGGGTACCTACGCTTTAAATACCTAACAATAACGCCTATTTGTATTATCTACGAATGCCACCGAGTTTTGAATCGTTTAGCATCTAATAACGGAGTAATCCTACAGTGGATTTAAGGGCATAGTGGATCACACGGGAACGACGCCGCCGATGAGCTGTCTAGAAGGCGATCTTCCACAATAGTGGCAGGACCCATACCCATTCTGCCACTCCCGTTCAGCCAACTGCGCTCATGGGTAAGACAACGAACTCGTGCTGCACATGATACTCGTTGGGTAGATCTAACAAGCTGTAGACAGTCCAAGACGGCGATATGACTGCAGTCTCGCTGCGGTTGACCTGCAGACTGCTCAGCCTTAATCGTTCAGACCTCCGGATAGTTGTAGGAAAACTTAACAGGTCACCTAGCTTTAAACTAACACGACAACTATTCATCATGAATGCGACAGACAGTCTTCTATGTAGAGGATGCCTGGACGCAGAGGAAACAGCCGCCTATGTGATCCTGGAGTGTGGGTTTGGCCGCACAACGGGCAAAAATCATCAAAGACGTGAGGTCGCTCCTAGAAGCATGTGAACGCCCCAGGAGGCTTCTGCGCTTCTGGAAGGAGCTGGGATGGCTTGACTAACCTTACCGATGCTAACGGCATACCGATGCTAACACGCATAACGGACCAAATGGGAGTCTAAGTGCGGAGAAAAGAGTCCATCACCAATACCAAAAAGACGCCTATTTGTTTCCATTTCCGGACCACGGAGCAAAAAAATACTAAACAACTCAAAAATTTAACTTATAATGACAATGTAATACAACATAAATTAGGAAACGATATCTTGGTCCCACAAGAAACATGCCTACAGTTTAATATTCGTCGTACGCGCAGCTTCGATACAATCGCACCACTTATGGGCAAAAACGTGAGGAGAAATATCAACTGTGATGTGATGTCTACTTGTTGTTTACTCGTCCATTCATTTAACTCATATTGTTAATTAAGCAACGTGCGTATTGCTACTACTTATATAATACTTGTGTACAAGCAACATAGTTAATATAATATAATCATTTGTAGTTAATTTTTCACCATCAGGTGGGTGGCAAGATGTTAATTGCCTAGGTTCTTATGTAAAAGCAGGTATCTACTGGGAAATGTTTATTTAACTCAGAGTTTGGAAAAGTTTACTTTTTTGTTCAGGCAAGCTATCGAAATACCTGGTTTTACCTGAACGATTGGTTCGGATGCAGTGAGTACCTACTATATACAATATACCACATTATATGCAATAAATATTATGATTCTGATTCTGATACATCCATATTACTGGAAACAGCCTCGAATTGCTGTCCAGCCTCCGATAAGATTGGAACAACAAAACGAGAAGAAGGGGAAAGTTTGAAAACCTTTTCTTAGATTAAAAGATAAAACCTGTAAAGCCAGGGTTTCCTAGGATAGCGGTGCCGTCATATTACGGCCGTAATATAGCGGCTTTGAATGTTGTCTAAAGCTAGGGTTTCCTAGGATGACGGTGCCGTCATATTACGGCCGTCATTTAGCGGCGTAGAACGTTGTCTATGTTAACAATACGGCGCGGTTTCTGACGTTACGGTGTCGCCATATTGTTTTCATAGACAATATTCAACGCCGCTATATTACGGCCGTAATATGACGGCACCGTCATCCTAGGAATCCCTAGCTTAAGTAAACAATATGGCAACACCGTAACGTCAGAAACCGCGCCATATTGTTTACACAGACAACGTTCTACGCCGCTAAATTACAGCCGTAATAACGGCACCGTCATCCGAGGAAACCCTAGCTTAACCTTTAATATTTTTTTTATTTGTGTTCTTTAGCAAGAAACTTTACATTTATTGATCATGGTTGAGCGAAGCGATGGCTGGTTCATGCGTCATGCTCGTGAACGGGTGCTGCTAGTGGGAATGGGTCTGCTTCTGTATGCTTGTATTAAGGGCGTCGTATATAAAATATCTGTTTTATATTATCTGTATGTATGGCACTTCTTACTCAAAAGTAAACATATAATTCATAATAGCTTACCTTGCTTTGATTTATTTAATTACAATATTTTTACTTTCTATAGTCTGTAGTTTTGTGAAAGGCCTATGAAAAGCTTCTGGATAATAATTTTCACTTCGATGCCTTAACATGGGTAGCATTAGTATGTCATGCTCTCTTTAATCATTTCTGCGGTGGTGTCGTGTGAGGCGGGTCGTTACGTTCCCTCAAATATGGTTGAGCGAAGCGATGGCTGGTTCATGCGTCATGCTCGTGAACGGGTGCTGCCAGTGGCAATGGGTCTGCTTTTGACTGCCTATCTTAACGCATATTGAATTGTATGTTTTTTTTCTCTCTTGTAACAGCCTGGACTGAATAATAAGTTCAAACTTTGAATTTAGCTTGATCCCTGTAAATTGATTAAGAAATTTGAAATTCATTAAGTAATGAGCTAATTAAATAATGTTATTTACTTGTAAATCTTTGTTAATATAAATTCTGGAAACGATATACATATTTGTAAATATCGTTCCATCTGATAAAGCTGACAAGTTTTTTGCGCTCATTTTTCTTGTCAGTTAAAAGACGTCATAATGGGTAGTAGGGTAAAAGAATTGACGATTTAAAAATGCTTATCATGTGAGCTTAATTAAATAAAGTATTTTTCACTTTCACTTCACTTTAAGAGCAATTGTGTGAAGAATATTAAATACCATCAGATAATCGATTCTATTAATTAACAAATAACTTAAATACCATACCATATACCTACTAGAAAAATTTCGACGCGTCACCAGGGTACTTATTGTCTAATTTCAAAATCTATCGCAATCGCTTTCAAGATGTGATACATTGATGCTTCTTTTTGGCACAAATAAAAACTTACCAAAGGAATGCAGCAATGTGTCACATCCATCTGTCAAATGAAAGCGATTGCGATAGATTTTCGATATTAGACAATAAGCCCCCTGATCATATTCCTTTGGGATTCGAACCCGCGACTGGTGACGAGTCGAATTTCTAATATTTTATTAAGTATTACATAAAAATAGCATTGTTGTGAATGCTAAAATCTCAAAAAATACATGCAACAACAGTCTGAATGGGAAAAACGTAGGAAAAACGAATATTAAATTATTGTGTGTTGTGTTATCCACAATAATTTAATATTAATTCTACAAAGTACTTTATTATAGTCTGTCTGTGATAAAGTTGTCAATAAAACCATGTTTCATCCAGGTGGTCAGTGTAGGCATGGATGCGGGTGATTTCATAGCAATACCAAACTTTCTTCCGATTTCCTTTGCTATTGTTCACGCAGTACATGACTCAAGCTTTACCGGAATTCATTGAAGTTAGTCAGTTCTTATAAAGAATCCATGACTTTATATCATATATTTTGAATTAACAATAACAACATTAAGGAAATTTTATAATAACAAATTCTAGAAGTTTACGCTAACAGAAGAAATAAACACAGCAAAATTTTTACATTTCTAAAATTAAGAAAATTTTGCTTTTGATATTATTATTCATTACCTATAAAAAACTGGTTAAGTGCGAGAGGGACGAAGGGTTCCGTAACAAACTACAGTAAAAAAATCACGTTCGTTTTACGAAAGCTCAACTTTATTTTTAAATTTGTTGTTATAGCAGCAACAAAAATACATAATCTGTGAAAATTTCAACTGTCTAGCTACCACGTTTCATGAGATTACAACCTGGTAACAAACAGACAGACAGATGGACAGCGGAGTCTTAGTAACCCTTTGATACGAAACCCTAAAAAATCGAGCTTTCAAACCCTGTAGTAGTGTTGAAAACTCAATAGTATTAATGAAAAATCTAAAAAGTTTCAAGCTCCTAGCAAGTATTCTTAGCAATATTTTCTGCGCATGACTCAGTACTATTGCATATTACATTTTTGCGTAGTACATTCGATTATAATTTCCCATTTATAATACCACGTTCTTGTTTACGTGAATTTTAATAGATTTGCCGACAAAAACACGCAGAATCATCCGCGTGATACAGTTTTCTTTATGTATGCAGTTAGATAATGATGTAAAATGCATTAATGTTGCGTCAACTTATCGATTGATCGTAAATACATTAGTGCTATTAAAAACAATATAAGTAGGTACTGAGTACCAACGGTATACTGAAGAATGTATATTAAAGTAAACGTAGATAGTGGATACTAACAGCTATTTTCAATTTTTGGGCCTTTTATAAAAAAATAAGTACTTAGTGCTTTGTTTGCTGCTTAAAAGGAAAAATAATGTGTAAACGTGACTTTGTCCACAAAATTCCACTTCCTGTAAACATATAGGTAGATGTTACTGAAAGAATTTGCAAAATCGGTTCTGTAGTTGCTTACCAATTTAAAAAAAAACTAATAGTGACGACGAGAAAATGTAAACAATATTAGTAATCGATAAAAAAAAACTTGGTAAAAGTGAGTGATTTAGTCAGTCACCTAGTCGGTACCGTGATTTATTTCTAATTTTACGCAGAGAATTATAAAATAAAGTATTGCAGTCTTTCTTATGTTTTATACCTATACAATGTAAAACCGAGTAACTAAATCCCACTTGGTCTGTCTTCACCGAGTCGCTTCAACTTTCAGGTCAACTTTCGGCAAACGAATGCAATATTGAGTCTATCTTTCTGTCATAAAAATTTGACGTTTTTTTGAGAAGATAGAACAAGCGCTATTGCATACGCTATTGCATGCCCTGAGGCGTGCCTCTGTTCTGTTGAATGCTCAAGAGGAAACCGAAAGCGCACGGTCAGCGTGCGCCATTGAATACCATGAATTTTCCACTTTTAACTTTTTTATCAATGAATATCTACAATGCTTAAACTTACAGTATGAGTAACATAATACACAAAATCACAAGTTCAAGGAAACAGAGATGAAACAACCGCAGCGCACGTGCACTTTGTAATTCATAGAAATAATATCAAAGACTGTACCAGCAGATTACAAAATGCTATCATTGTGTTTTTTTTTTTGTAACTGCAATTGCAAAGTATCAAAACTTCTTTGGAGGTCAGCAAAGGTTTTCCAATCTGTGTTTAAAAATGGCATTTGAAATTTAAACTTTGGGACACAGGGCAAAATGCATCCTGTGAGGTGAGGCCAATATTTTCGGCGGCAATTTTATTTACTTACGGACTAGGTACTTACCAGCGAACTAAAATCAATGGAATAACCATTCCGGTCAAAAAATGGCACCACACGAACAGTACAACTAAGTGGATAGAGCTAAAAATGCTGGCATTTAATTCTGCAGCACGAAACGTCTGAACACTGGTTTTTAGCGACCATAAACTCATAGATATTTTCTATACTTAAACGAAAAATAAGATACGTAATTTCTGCATCTTTTTACCTTCTTTGCGTCTTTTACATCATTTGACTATAAAGGACGTCATTTCTAATAAACTCTCTCTTTCTATAATTTCTCTACAAAACAAAGTGCAATTATTGAAAAGTACACTAACGTCAGTCACCTGGTGCGTGGATGGCCCGACTAAAGCTGTGCGGGTTGTAGGTACTTTTTCGGCCCCATGGTGCCATTTTTTAAGCAATATTTATTTGCAATTACACTTCCATGGATTTTAGTTCGCTGGTACTTACTGATATTTAGAAACCAAACACAAAATTATCATTAATAGCAAATTAGGCTTAGCTTATATATCCTGATCATATTTCCTTGTCTTCGGTGTTTTTAAAGTCGATATTACTTTGTATAAACTATTAAAATGCGTTTAATTTAACTACCTACAACAGAAGTGACCAACTTCAGAGCACTTGCGGTACAAAACTATGTATTTTAATCTGTAAAATTTACTTTTTTCGACAGAAAAAGAAAAACCTTTTTTCTTTTTCTGTGCTTTTTGCCATACATTCTCGAGCGAAGTTGCATTGTACTATGGAATATTTTTCTCATATTCTTCTTATTATTCCTTCGCGAGAGGAAATAATTCAAGAGTTTTTACTACATAGCTTTGCAGATATTATGACAAATGGTATGGATAAACCACAATCAATCGTACGATCCACGGAAGTGCATTAAATAAAGTAATATCTAACAAAGTTACACCCGAGGGTCACCATTGTTCGAAGAGTCATGCTGGCTTTATGCCAGTCTATCGGAAGACCAAGTTGTGTAAGGATTATAATAGGTATTATACCCACTTATTAAAGACTAGCTTTCACCCGTGACTTCGTCTACGTGAACATTCGGAAAATCTTTAACTAGAGGGAACCTTTGATCGGGATAAAAAGTATCCTCTGTTTTAAATTATCTGTGTACCAATTCAAAAGCAGTCTAGCCGTTTTTGTGTAAATGTGCGTATTATTTTTTGAGAAATTTGAACTAATTGAAACCCATTGAATTTGAACTGTACTAAGAATACCTACCACTTAATTATTCTAATCAATGTTTAAGTATTCTTTCACCACCAGCACTATTTCCCAGTTTTGTGGAATGGTGGTAGTTTCTCTCTCTTTTTAGCACTGGTTAATTCGCAAAATTAAATTAAAACAATCACTATTAATTTCAACGTGACCACGGCAGCTGCAAAGGTGCCGAAACGTCGAGAAAACCAAAAATCAAACTAAATACCCACTAATCGAGAAAGTTCATTCGATAAAACCGCGCTAGTATCTGTTAAAGTGTTTTATTTCAATGTCTAGTGCGCACGTGCCTTTAATTTAGGTGCCAGTCTCCTTACAAATAAGTGTTATATTTATTGATATTGTTAGGGTTCCGTACCCAAAGGGTAAAAACGGGACCCTATTACTAAGCCTCCGCTGTCCGTCTGTCTGTCTGTCACCAGGCTGTATCTCATGAACCGTGATAGCTAGACAGTTGAAATTTTCACAGATGATGTATTTCTGTTGCCGCTATAACAACAAATAAAAACAGAATAAAATAAATATTTTAGGGGGCTCCCATACAACAAACGTGATTTTTTTGCTGTTTTTGGTAAGGAACCCTTCGTGCGCGAGTCTGACTCGCACTTTGCCTTTTTTTTAAGCATAATAAATATATTTTTGTCAAAGAGAGAATAAACATTTTTACTTTTGAGACCCGCTGTTGGTGCACTTAGATATCCAGCATACAGCACTAAAAAGTGCAGAGATCAGAGGCCCTATTTTTAACCCCCGACGCAGCGCAAAGAGGGGTGTTATAAGTTTAAAGCCTAATCTTGTCTGTCTGTCGGTACGTATCGTCGTAGTGCGTAAACGGATCAAGCGATTTCAATGCGGTTTTTTTAATCGAAAGTTAATTAATCGAGATGGTTTAGCCACGTTTGATGGTAATCCATCCAGCCATTTATGGAGATGGTCAAAGTCAAAGTCAAATAAGCTTTATTCAAATAAATTTAATTATTAAGTACTTTTGAATCGTCTATATTTTCCTACCACCCGTTCCAGACTTTTTTAGCTGACAAGAAGAACGGGCGCAAGAAGCTTATCAGCTGTAACAGCCATAAGCAACGATATTTACAAACTTGGCAACTGCCTACCCAAACGGTAAGGGATACAGAGGTGGTGCTGTGACAAAAATAATGTACACCCTGGGCAAATTAAGGTGCAATAAAAAAAACAAAATGGCATCAAAAAGTTACCGCCAAAAATTAAGTTTAAAAAGCTTCAAATAAAACATAAATTAAACACCCCCGGCACAAAAAACTAACTCTTAAAAAGTTAATGATCATATCATCAAGTCAATATAAATCTATGAAAAAAATCACAGATCTCGTGCCTTTCACGACCATCGGGTACATTGAAAATGAATTTAATTATTGAATTTTATAAAAAATATATTCCTTTCTTTGAATTAGTACTTACTTAAGTACTACTTACAATACTTTGAAATCACAGCAAAGCCATGAACAATTTTGGATTTACTTTTCTGTGATTCGTGTGTATCAAATTCATATAAAAATATTTCATTTTTATAAACATTACTATTTTATTGAAAGGTAGTAACTATAACCTAAAATAATATATAAAAAAATCTAAGACTACGTCAACTCAGCGACGCGACGCGCATCTAAGGAGCGCGCTTCAAGAAATTACGCCTACACGCTACATATTGTAGCCCTCGTTGATACGCGTCTTTTGATTCGAGGCTTCAACCATTAATGTAGCCTTAAAACTTACGACACCAAGGCGATGTCGTACTCTGAGCGAAAATGGGGGCTATACTGAAGCGATCGAAAAAACATTTTCAATGTTAAAGGTTAAGCTACAGGGCAAACCCTTATTCCGATCGTCTTTGTTTTAGGCTCAAATTGTAGCTGACAAAATTGTTCAGAGGAATTTTTCTCAAAATTTTGATAACATTCTTCGTTTTCAAAATATCGAGCGCCAAAATCAAAAAGTCGGAAAAAATAGATTTTTTTCCACTATTTCGGCCATAATTTCTTACGTTTTTTATTTTCTCGAATAATTCTTTTTGCACCTTGTAGCTCTCGTAAATACGCGTCTTTTGAGTCTTTTTGAATATCATATCTTCACAACCTTCTGTGATATAAGGGGATCGCACTTTTTCGTGAAATCGGTGCCTATACTGGAGCGAACGAAAAGACATTTTCAATGTCAAAAATTACTTCGGGGGACCGCTAATAGTAGGCATGTGACGAGCTTAGATGTAAATTCAATAACTTAGCGGTCTCGACGTCAATTTTTCCGTAGATCTATATGACTTGTTGATATTATTTTTAACTTTTTAAGAGTTAGCTTTTTGTGTCGGCTGTTTTTTTTTATTTATTATACACTATATTCTAAATCAGAGTAAGTACTGGCAGTAAACATTGTTAGTTCCTACTGGTAAGCTCGGCGCGTGCCGCACGCGCATGGCTCATATAAGACGTACGCGCAAGCCACATCGCATTTATTTGCGGTTAACTGTAGTGAGCGCGCGAGTGTTCCGAGATGGCCGCTAAATTCGTAAGTAGTTTTAAAATTTAAGGTTTTCAATTATTAATTAGTAAAATTAAGAAGTTTTAATAACTGAAACTTTGTGATAAATCGCATTTGACTAATTTTTATGATTTTTTTTTCTCGAGAATACTTAATGATATTACATGTGTTGTCGTAGAGATTCATCAAAATGTACTTAGTTTATTGCATGCCTTATTTTATTTTTAATACGGAACCCTACAAGATAAAGAGCAACTAAAACGACAAATTTTTCATGAAACATAGACAAAAAACATAAACAACTTTGAGTCGAATATTACCTATTTAGTCTGTATTGTTTTGTTTTCGAATAATATCTAGATCATAATATCAAATACTTAATACCTAGTAAAGTATTTAAATATTTAAACAGTGGCATAAAACAAATAAATAAGTGCAATTAATTAAGTAAGGAATTAATTGTATACGAATAAATAGCGATTTATTCGTACACAATTACATAGAACAAACTACACCGAGTAAAGAAATACTAAACACAGTAACGGCTAAAGAAAATTATTTAATTAGTTGAAAATCGAATATGAAAGTCGCCTAACACTAAATATTTATTAAAATAAACTTAATAACTAAGCACTTTTGAATCGTCTATACCTTCCTACCATCTGTTCTTAACTTTTTTAACTGACAAGAAGAACGGGCGCAAGTGAATTATAAGCTTTAATAGAAATAAGTAACGATATGTACAAACTTAACTTGTATTTCAAGTTTATTTAGCGACACCTATCGAGCGCGTTTAAATCTCTCGCGCCCCAGGCAAAACATTTCCTTACGGAAAACTGCACAGGCGCATAGTTTATTAACGATGCGATACGGTTAACGATCGATCTTGTTTCTTAACTATCTAGAATTCTGGAAGATCATAACGAAATAAGAAGTTATTGGTGACTATTGGAAAATAAATATGGTGCCTTAGAATAATAACAACCTAGAACGATAGTGCCCTACAAAGCTCACTGTCAAAAGTGAGGCAAATAAAACTGAGCTAAAAAGTTTATTTTTCAGGTTTGTATCTTTCATACGGTACCTATAATCGTACCTAAAAACGAAAAGTTTTTTACAATTTCCTTACCTTTAGAGGATAAGTTACTATTTTATTGGATTTTAGTTACGATTACGTAGGTAACGTATGAAGGATATGAATCTGAAAACTGAGCCATTTTGGCTCAATTTTTTTTTGCCTCACTTTACATACAAGGACTCCGGCTTCTAGGTATTTTTATTGTAAGTATGGTGCTACTATGTAGGTTCTATGCACCGTTGATGCAAAATATACAAGCACTGAAATGAAATGTTCCATCAGCCATTTTTAATCTCTCCCTCCACTGCTGGGGCACAGTAGGCCTTCCTTATGGGCGGTAAAGTCAAATAAACTTTATTCAAATAAAATCAAATCAAATAAAGTAAGGAGGATGGGCCATAACCCACCACGCGGGTCCAATGCGGATTGGTGGGTGTAACGACTGCAAATGCAGTCGGGACCAACGGCTTTACGTGCCTTCCGAAGCACGGAGGAGCTCGAGATTAGACATTTTTGGTCACCCATCCCATGACCGACCTTTGCTAATGTTGCTTAACATCCGCAATCTTTGGGCCAGGCGCTAAACCACTGCGCCACCGAGTTCCTCCTCGAAGTGCAAAGGTAGTCAAATTAATTTTACTTTAATCATCAAATTGAATTGGAATTTTTTTATTAAAATAATTATAAATATTTATTATTTTTGTAGCAGCAAACTAGCTGATAGTGTTGTCAGTAGGTTTTGTATGTCGTTACAATATAGATTATAATAAGCATGAAATAACTATTTGTCGTAACTATTGAAACAAAGTCGACCATACTTATGTTTGTCAGTGTTTATATGCAGGTCGTTGAACTCTATTTTTACTTCTATATATTTACATTTTCTATTGTATCGAAGCCTCAAAATAATCTGAAGGCATTTTCTCAGTTCATTATACTTTTCTCCGTAATGAGAAAAGTGAAACCCATATTTCATCATATGTATTTACTCTATTTACCCATGTGAAAAAAGGGGTTGTTAATATTTCATTAATTTATCGTTAGCAAACAATTGACTGTCAACACAATGCACCTAATTTTAACACAGGCATACCATAGTGCAATAGTAAGTAAGTATATCATTACGGTAATGTTACGTCATTGCTAAACGCATTCATACATTTTTATGTAAGTTACGAAACTTGATGTTTGCACGCCATACCATCCCACACTATTCCTTCATCTTTATAGAGGTTTATGAATTAATTATTCATGAAAATACGTATTTACTGTTAAGTAACATGTTATATTAATAATATAAAGGTACACAACTTAACTGAGTTACATAGAAAGGCACACAAGGGAAGAAGGGGCTATTTGAGAAAATGGCAAATTAAAGTTGAAAGATCTTATTACTTATTTTTTTCCAAAGATTCATTTTTTTTCTGCTGTGTACATGTCAAGGGTTGGTAAAAATATGGACTTAATAAAAATACTGTTTTTAATTACTGTGTAATTTTTTATTCATAGTAGGTACCTAAGTTATGCTTGAACATGACGAAAAAGGGACTAATTTCTGCAACGTGCCCATTTTATCCCTTTGCAAATAACTGGCTTAAATAAAAGCAATATTGTTATTAAGCAAAATACCGGTCGTCTGCCGAGGTCGAAAACTTGGATTTAACATTGTCTCCACATTACCAACAATATATCCAGAAAACCAAAAATACCTGATTTGATGCAACGATAAATGTCTAATTTAATTGGATTAAAATTGTTAATAGTTTACAATGTAAAAAGTTTTACTTATAAATAATATTCATATAATTTTCTTGTGTTTTTTTGTTTTTGTGTGTTTTTCAACACTTGCAATGGGTCCCTTTTTGCCATTTCCGTATTTTAACGAAATTTTTAGTTTATTTTGGATGTCTTTTGAAAGACCCGGTCAAATGCTATCGAATGCAATTGTAGTTCAAATTGATCAAAATTGTCATGTGCCCTTCTCGTTATGTTGTCTTATTTAACTCAAACAGTTAGGGAATAATTAGAATTTGTGTGGACGTAATATACGTAGCACTACTTTCGTTTATCTTTCGATAACACAAATGGTTGTCATATTATCCAATCCGTTATCAGCCAACAACAATCCGAGTACATTGTCCTATTGCATCCGTTGCCTCACGTCACACCGCATGAGCAGAAGGCGAGTGGTTTCCCAGATTCTTTGTTTCGCCACTGTCACAGCAGGCGACGTCCAAGCAATTCCATAATTATGGACTATGTACGAGGAGGATGTGCCTCGCTGCCTCGTGCCGTACTGACCTGACCTACATTGTGAAGGAAATTCGTATTGGCACACGAGAACGATTATTGTCTTTTATTTGAAATTGAAACGTTTAGCAAAGCCAGAAAAGATACTTTTGACTTATGTAAACCCTTTTTTTAAATTAAGAGATTTATTATTATAGTAAAAAAAAGAAATATGCCTACTAAAATAACCCCGAAGATTTCGATACCCACAATTTTGAATCGCTAAATGAAGTCTAAAAAGCTATTTAAATCTAATCGTATTTTTTGCTTGATATTTACTTACATACACATTTATTTTCTAGCGATGCACATTAATTAATGCAAAATGCAGACCGTTTATAGACGATCATATCATTCACTCGTGTTGAAGTTGGCGCCACAATCTGTTCTTTTAGTAATGTTTTTTCTGTTCTTTTATAGTAGGAATCACTGATAAGACGAGCAAGCAAAAACATGTATTTTGGGTTGGGTTTTGATCGGTTGGGCTATGGGTCCGTTACAGGTTAATTCTGGCTTTTAGGTAAAAGGTACTTATAATAACAGTAGATAAACCTTACAAAAACTGTGCATTTTCAAGTACACTTCCATAAAAATGGAAAGGGTAGACTCCGAAAACACGTTTACCGGACTACGTCCGTTCCACTTCGTATCTAATATTATTGAACCAGGAGGTCCAAAAATAAGGTAAAAATTACGAACATCGTCCAGTTATCACGATTTGTTCTTGGTTCCAAGTAAACATTTGAAGTTTGATTTCTAAAGGAATAAAATAGTTGCAGTACTTATATTGTCTGAGGTTGGAAATGCGATGGGTGTTTTTTGTCGCGAAATCAGAAAAACATATTAACGAAGATATAAAATATTAAAACGTCTATGTGTCACAAAATTGTAAAACCGTTATTTCAACTTTTCACATATTAGCTCTCTCATAAAACCATACTAAGAAATCCACTTTTGACCAGTTTTACTTATATGATGGGTCTGACGTTTACCACGGTTCATTGAAAATACACATATTGATAACTAGTACCTAGTAGCAAAAAAATACCTTAATACCGAAGCTAGAAATCTTACATCATTTCATTTCCATTCAATACTCTTCCAATGTATGCTACGAGATTACTAACAACTTTAATGAAATTGTTAATGCTAGTAAATTCAAAAATAATAGTTGAACCATCGCTCCAAAACTATTAAGAAATGTTTGTTTATGTAATATGCCCCAATTGTTTCTGCAGTAATTTTATAGTTGCCGTACCTTTGCATGATTCATGTTTATTTTTGTTTTTTGTAATTTTGAAACATCTATGTGTTTGTGTACCTACGGAGAAAATGAAAATGAAATACTTGAACTTTGAATTTTAAGTAATCCATTGAATATTGCAGTCAAACGGACTAAAATAACTACCAACACAACGGGACAATTATGGTCAGCATTTTTATTTCATTTTAAGTTCTAATATCACGTACGAGGAATAGGACGAGTTTAACGCACCCCGAATGAACTCGATGTCAATGACCTTGAAATATTATACTTATAAAAATTTAATGTTAAAAGTGGAGTTACTTTGTTTAAAGTACGCCATAAAGTTTGCAATGTCTTAAATTGCGTGTTTTGAATTATTTTGCAGTTATAACATCATAATTTCATTATTTAAACGTTTAAATGCTTAAATTAAAATTGTTTTTAGCACTATAAACATCAAATAATAACTCTTAAGAACAATGATTTAAAATGAACGAATAAATTTTCGAAAACATGATGCATAGTAAATATTACACAATTGATGAAATTCATACAGCATTGCAGCTTTTAAGAAAATAATCAAATTAAGTTCTCGTACCTCTAACAAAAGAGTTCAACGCATACCCAGCATGTAAAAAAAAATAAGTTGATAAAAGTTTATGATTTCGTACCTAACTTAGAAACATCGACTTTTACATAAGAAAATCATGGCTTTCATATTACGAAACATTTCCGTACTTCCGAGAATCGTTCGAGGTTCGCTCGAATTTAATAATCATCGACAAATTTAATAATCATCGACATAACTAAAATTACTAGTTTTGATTCCGGCTGCGTTATTTGCTTAGTAAATATTACATTTTATATTTCTAACATTCACAGTGTCATTTTTAATTATTTGTTTAAAATGTTAAATAATGTCCTAGAAAAATCATAAAAATATTTGAAGAATTTCTACTCTAGAGATTTTTGGCAAAAAAAAATATTTTCAATATTCGGTGTGCAATGCATTTGAATTCCACATGGGATATTTTTTCTTTCTATTTTTGTCCCATTCACCCTTTACCTTGTTCCCCTTTTAGTTACATGCAAATATGTTACTTATTATAACCGCACAGAAATAAAATCTTCAATTCGATTGGAAATAATTAATTTATGTCTCCAATCGATATAAAATTTTTAGGCCTACTATGGTTAGTTCTGTTACGTTGTCCTCCTCAATATGATCAAGTGATGTCACAGCCGAAGCCATTATCACAATACTCTACATGACGAGCGAGTCGGACGAGGCACGGCCGCAACTAGGTGAAGGTTCGATGCCTGACACATACTAATTAGTTCACGCTTCCTTCCGATGGGCAGAAATTACGTAAATCAAATGAAATTGTTTAGGGAATGGGATGAAAATTTTGGATGAGTGATATCAATGTTAGAGTATCTCACAGACAAGTTTTTTCTGAAAAATAACGTGCAACATCCTCATAAAATCATTTTCAGTATATCAGCCCCCTATCATGACCACCGAAGCACGATAGACGTGGTGGCCGGATAATTAGAAACACCAGTCGATTTTCATACAAACAAGGTAATTTTGAAGGCTTATTCTCCACCAGGGATTGATCTAGCTGTGATCTGATGATGACCATCCAGGGAATGAATGAAGGAGATCCACACCCTTCTGGGGCCGTACTGGCTAACGCATCGATTATCGAAAAGTCTGCTGGGTTTCAAATTAAAACAGATAAATCAAGCCCCAATTGGGCCAAAATGGCGAACCCCAATTCATGATGTCACACGAACATCGATATCTTCCAAATTACGTCAACAGAAAGTACAAGACGAAATTCCTTACTTTGATTTTTCTGTTTTAAGTTGAAACTCTGCCCCTGATCTGATCAGCATTCTAAAAGCTATTTGGATATTTAAAAAAACCGTGAAAATAGCAGTAAAATGTATGGATATCCTGAAACTGAGAACTCTGCACCTTGCAGCTCTCAAAATGCTTATCAGACCAGTTGGGTGTGTATAGCGATCTGGATCTCCTCCATTCACTCCCTGGACGGCCATCAGCAGATCACAGCTAGATCAATCCCTGGCGGAGAACCAAGGCTTCAAAGTTACCTCGTTTGTATGAAAATCAACTGGTGTTTCTATTTATTTTGCCACCACCATATATCGCGTGCTATATAGCGTTTTATTGATACTTAACTGTCAAAAACCATGTCTTTTGACAGTTAAAAGTGACAAATAGGTATCTCATATCGCATTTTGTTGATCATGCTAGGGGCAGGGACCTTTACATTATTATTGTGTTTACTGATATAAACTTGGATGTAGGTAATGTATAACAGCTTATCCTACGTATTTAGAACCGATTTTAAAAGATTTTCAGTATTCATGAAAATAAGTACCTACCAATCGAACGTAGATTACACAATTCTAATACAACTTAAGCATAATTATGATTGTAAGCCCCAAGGCTTTCAAGACAGAAGTCAAAAGCTTCCTCTCGTAAGAAAACATAATAATATGAGTTTGTCGCATCCTCTGTGTGTTAAATTGCACGTGAATGTCCTCGATTACACTGTAAGATTCTTGTTTCTAACCTTACTAGGTACTTAACTTGAAGTTGACAACTTATACGCAGAAACAATTGAAAAAACTCATGATCAGAACATTTACAGTGCCACAAACTTATTTGGCCCCAGTGGCTAAACTAAAACTGGAACTAAGATACATAGACGTCAGCAACGCCCATCACCGGGTCAGATACGGTTTCTAACGGGATAGTACTTGGCTTTCACCTCACCTGATGTTAAGAGACGATAAGGCCGAAGGTCGAAGCGCACTACACCCGGAATCCTCACCAATGAGGAACTAGATATCTTACCTCTATCTGCCGTAACACAACAATTTATAAATTGTTGTTATGGCGTCAGACTTAGGTAAGATGGTGGTAGCTATTCAGGCGAACTTGAAACTACGACGTTCTACGTTCGTTCAAAAGTTCGATCGAACATCACTCAAGCGTTTCGAGTGATGTTCAATTGAACTTTTTCGATTGTGAAATTCAGAGAATACACAAACTGTGTTATCTTCGAAAAAAAAATCGGATTTCGAACCTTTTTATGAATGTGAGTCTAAGAGCCCATGGGCGGATAACTATATGTATTTGACCAGACCTGAGTTTTTGTGCATTGGGGCCTCTATACCTATCCTACATGAGATGGGAACTCACTAAGCCCAAAGTGGCGGACGCAGGTAGTGCGCAGGTGAGACAGGTATGCTTTTTTCGATTATTTCAAATCCATTTGACCATGTCTGCCGCTTCGAAATGTAAAAATATAATATTATTAATATCGGAAAATACCAATGGCAGACGATCATCACGCGGTTAACATAGTGGCAGACAATTTTGAAAATGCCAAAAAAAAAATTTTTGAATGTAAATGACTATGTCTGCCATTGACATATTTTATTCCTTATAGTATTAAAAACTTATATTTATCACGGCAGACGTCTACATGACGTACAAACATCAGCAGGAAAAAAAAAACTCAGCAACCACCCGGCCGCGAATTTACAAAGGCTATACTATTTCAGTCACGAGTCAGACTCTAATGGTTGAGCTTTTGTTTATGCATATTACTCAACAATACCTAAACTATTTCAGTAAAAAAAATGACTCAAATGGATTAGCTTTTGCGTTAATATTTTCAAAGAAAATGCACGGACAAAACCTAGTACTGTACAAGCAAACAAGTCGTATAAATGAAGGGTTATTATGTACTACTTACTTTTAAAGTTTTATATTGGTTATTAACTAACTCTGTTTTCGTTCTTATAGACAAAGTACATCTGATGATTAAGTCGTCTAACTAGTCTTACAACCTCGAATAAACGTTTTTTCAACTCAATTAAGTAACAGTAATATAATGGTAAGTCGTAAGAACGTTTCAGTCGTAAAAAGGTTTTTTTTAAGACAATATCATCAAAATAGGGACATTATTATGACATCTAAACAACTTGTTGGTCTAAAAACGTTTTTAAAAAACCTTAATATAATGACTATATAGTGGAGTTATGGATGACTTCAATATAATATAAAGATATAAGTCTAACTATTAAATATACCTTTTATTCAACAGTTGGTTTTGTTAACGTAAAACAAAAACTTTGTCAATACATACAGTTTCGGTTTATCATCCTGTTATATGTCATTCATATATAACAACATATTTTATAAATGTCCTATTAAGAATTTAATAAAACAAAATTATAATTATTTATTTTTATTAAAGCAAAACAAATAGCAATGGCGCTCGATCGCATATTACAGACAAATAATAGTCTATTGATGTGATGACTTGTACAACAATGGCTGACCTTAAATCTTTAAAACCCTTTAAATGTATTGTTAAAAATTGACGAAATTTCAGATATCTTTGGAGCGCTACAGTAAAAAACGAAATATCATCACAAACAATACCAATAAAGTGACATTCCCATAGAAATATGGACGTCAATTCGAATTTACCAGCTGCACAATCAATATAGATTCAATATTCATTTCAATAATATGTAAACCTTGTTTCATTTCTTTGTGCAATGAGGATCAGTAACGATTTTTGTTTAGTGGCTTATCTGACAGCTTATGCCACCACATGATTAACTGTGAAGAAATTTTTACGATAAGATATACGGGTTAAAACGTGCAAAAACACTGTTATTTTGGGGGGTCCTTATGACGTCATCGAGACGTACGCGAACCTTATGTCGTACTTGATAAAGCACATATTGCATTGAGCTTGGCATTTCCTTCAAAACCCTTTTAACTCAACCATTTCTAAAGGGATGAAAGTTTGTTGGTTTGGATGTTTGTTCCTCAATCACGCAAAAACTACTAAACGCGGATTTGGTTCAAATTTGGCACACAGTTAGTACATAGTCTAGATTTAAACATAGGATAATTTTTATCCCGATATTCTCACGGAAACGGGAACCACGCGGGTTAAACCGCGGGCGGCCGCTAGTGTTTTTTTTATATTATACCAATAAAACTATGTTTCACAAGGAATATAAACGAAATTGTGAACCGAAAGGATAAAATCGTTTTATAAAGAAAATTTCAAAACATTAATGCGCCTTTAAAGTAAAGCGCGTGACAATAAAACACTAGCTTTTGCCCGCGATTTCATTCGCGTGGTTAAGATTGATTCTGATGTGCATTTATTTTGAAAGTCACGGATTAACAACCTAGGTATTTAGCAGTACTTAGACCTAATTTCACACATTTAAATTTTCCCATAAAAATTCATGTACAAACTCCTGTATAACGGCAATTTTCCAAAACCCTTTTTTAGTGGTCACCTACACCATGAAAGGTATCTATCTACCCTCCAAAAATGGTGTCTCTACCTTCATATCAGCCGTTAGGGCTCTACGCTTATCCCAACAATGAATCAGTGAATGAATCAGTCAATCAATTTAGAGTTCTATTACCATTATGCGACCTAGGTATTATGAAATGCGCCACTTTCGCCTTTTATAACCGTTTACTTTATATCTATACATACCTACGAGTCTACGACTAACCTAATAAGTTGCGTGTAAAACGTTACCTATCTCAATAAGACTTTATTTTGCTACTCAAATAGATAAGCTTTTGTCGAGAATGATATAAATATAACGTACGAACAAACAATACTTAGTCGAGTCACAGATAATATAATACTGTTAACTACTACAGATACCTCATCCCAAACAAAGAAATGGCACGTGTCGTCGTAAGGCGATTAGCAGGGCTCAAGAATCTTGTATTCATATTCTTTGGCAGGGCTACTAAAAATGTTTTTCTTATAAAACGCTAGGTGGCGTCGCACGCAGCACGATAGCAACAAACTTTACCAAACTTTCCAAACAGACGTTAAAATCTTGGAAACGCAAAAAGCAAAACAATCTTATTAGTACAAATTATTGCCGATAGGTGTCACTCATTTTTTTTTATTTGTTTAAAAACCCTTTATTTTACTGTTTCACTACAATTTTGCATTTGGTGATTTAAGAAAGATTTTTTTTATTACTAAGAAAGAGAGTGAGACTTTTGCTTGTATTAGGTACCTTCAATAGAAGTCATTTCCGTCGCTGCATCTAAAATATCGGGCAGAGTCAAATCTTCACATTCACCGCTATCAGACATTTTAAAGCAAGAATAAAAACAGTACAACAAACAGTTAAAAATGGAATTCAAAACTTTTCTGTAAATGGCGCACCCCGCACCACAGACCGTATTATACTAGAGCCCATACGTTAGTACTACATAGTATTGTTTTATGGTCTGTGGTTAGTACTATTATTTTATTAAAATTAAAAAGTAAAAGTGTGCTATAAAAATAAAAAAGTTATTACATGATGCAGAATGTTGAACTGTGATGGCTTTTTTTATTCATGAACAAAAGTACGTGTTTATACTATCTTTTTTGAATCCATATGGAACTTTACGTTGTGTGTGAAGATAATAGTTATTTATGCAACTGTACTATAATGAGAGGTGTTAAAACACGAATGTGGGTTTATAATAGTATCACATGAGTGTTTTAATACCTAATTAAGTACAGTTGCATACAAGACCTTATTTACACCCATTTTTATATTTTTTATATTTTTATTTGGGAAACCAACAATATTTTAATACATATGGATTAAAAACACCCATGATATGTATACTCTACAAAGGGTTTTGACTTTGACTTTGTCTTTACTCCTCCTCATCATGATATCTTCCGAAAGTGTGTTATAATGTTGTACTGATAACCTAACCTCTCGCTCGGATATCGTAATGTTGGCAGTAAGATAACCGTTTCAGAACCCTTTACAGAGGATTTAAAGCATGGGTGTAGATAAAAATAATTATCTGACTTTTGTATTTTACATTAGAGGAAAAAGTATTTTATTTTTATTTGTAAGTACTCTCAACAAGTGTTGAGTGTGTACCTGTTTCTTTCGTAATAAATGTTCGTTTGTAGATTCGTTTTTTTTGTCAATTAAATACAGAATAAAAACGAGTATTTTAATTATTTTAATAATTTAATTCGCGATAAACAAGGCAGTTCTACTCGACTAGGACAAAAGCTTAACTATTTGAATGAATATGTATAATACCGTACTAGGTTTTGTCTGTGCATTTTCTTTGAAAATATCAACGCAAAAGCTAATCCATTTGAGTCATTTTTTTTACTGAAATAGTTTAGGTATTGTTGAGTAATATGCATAAACAAAAGCTCAACCATTAGAGTCTGACTCGTGACTGAAATAGTATAGCCTTTGTAAATTCGCCACCCGGCCTGATATTATGCATAAATTTCCTTGTTTTATATTGATATAATTAACTTTACCGCTATGATTATAGGAATTAATATTTTTTGTAGCCTATATACGACATTTTATAAGCTAGATGAGGAAAAAGTAGTTTTTTTATGTCAAAATCATAAATATTAAGGTATACTGCTGATAACAAAAAATATTTGTAATCTTTATTTATTTTTTTCTTTTTATTTAGTTCAGACAAATTTTTAAATTTTAAATAGTTAAATGAAAAAAAAAATTATGCATGCATTACAATTTATATATATATATTTATTATTCGTCATCATCGGAGTGATCTCTCTCGTTTGGTGATTCCTCGTCATCATCCATTGAATTGGATTCTGTAACAAAAACGTAAATTGTAAAATAAAAATAAATTTTATTTTCATCTGAAAATGTTTGACAAAGAATAGATTTTTTATCAACTTACCAGGAAGATCGGTGACAAAGTCACTCACATAATCCGGCAGCTGATCACCTTCGAACCATTTAAAGACAAATTTATTTTCTTGCTTAATCCAACCATACTCCAATGGGTCCAACATTGTAGGTTGCTTCTTGTGAGCATTTTTCCAAATAGAGGAAATATAGTGGGCTCTTAAAAATTTTTGATAAAGCTCACTCTTACACGGTGGTATTGAGCTAGCATCAAAATTCAAAATTCTTTTGCTGAAGTGTTCATTGACGTCGGAGGCTTTATAATTGTTAACGAATAGTTGGTATCTTCCATCATCGACGTTGGGCCCTGTCGGTGCGGTGCCATGGTGATTCTGCCTCGTTCGCTGACGCTGTCGCTTTTTATTCCGAACCTCGAGGAAGCCATCTTCATCTTGGACCGGTCGGACGACATCATGCGAAGGAGCTTTTCCACTGACGGGAGCTGGCTGCTGCGACTGCGGCCTTGAGTTCTTGGCGGCAGCAACGGCAGCAAAATTCCGTTGACAGCTGCTTACGGGCGCACGCGTCTCAGGCGCGCGTGGCGCCACCGCGGTAGGTGGCGGCGGGGCGCGGGCGGGGGGCGCGCAGCTCGCGGGGTCGGCGTTCGCGGCCGGCGGCGGCGGTGGCGGCGGCAACGCTCGGGCTCGATCGGGCCGTGGCGGAGACGGAGTCGAAACTGCTGACTTGCAACTCGACGACGATGTATCGAGGCAGGCCCCACGTCGAATGTTGACATTTGTACCTGCACTAACTGACCTACTTACGGCGAGTGATTCACGTAAATCGTCAACTTCTTTACGCAACTCACGCACCGTATTTTCGGATGCTTGGAATTTCAGCATCACTTCAGCCAAACTCGCTTTTAGGGACACGATGTCCTTCAGGAGGCAGGTCACATCGACGTGATCGAAGGTGACGGGGGGCAGCTTGTTGAGGTACCTCGCCACGAACGTCGGCACGTCATCGGGATCGGTTTCCTTGAACAGGGTGATGATCTCCTGCAGGCTCTTCTGTGTCCCATCACGCCTCCGGGACACCATCTAGTCACTTTTGCCGAGAGACTCGTACAGCAGTTTCTTTGCCAAGGCCACGTCGTCCTCGCTGAAGCTGGTCTTGCAAATTTGCAGAGCGCTCACCTCATCCATGACGTCCAGTTTTTGTTGCAGGAACGCCAGGAGTTCGTTTGCCACAAGTTTATCACTCATGGTTCTTGCGAAACAGCGGCACTTGGCCGCGTTACGCGAAATGCAATAAAATATTTAGCATGCGTCTGCACCGATCCGCATCGCACACACGACTGTGACCCATGTCAATGTCAATGGCAGACATGGTCATTTACATTAAACATTTTTTTTTTTGGCATTTTCAAAATTGTCTGCCACTATGTTAACCGCGTGATGATCGTCTGCCATTGGTATTTTCCGATAGTAATAATATTATATTTTTACATTTCGAAGCGGCAGACGTCGTCAAATGGATTTGAAATAATCGAAAAAAGCATACCTGTCTCACCTGCGCACTACCTGCGTCCGCCACTTTGGGCTTAGTGAGTTCCCATCTCATGTAGGATAGGTATAGAGGCCCCAATGCACAAAAACTCAGGTCTGGTCAAATACATATAGTTATCCGCCCATGGGCTCTTAGACTTATTTGTTAGAGTAATAATAAGAGATTCTTTCAGCAAGCATTAATCTAGTATGATTATTTCCGGGAATATAACACTACATGTAACCTATCTTTAACATTTAACAATAAAATAACATTGGACAACATTTTGTGGGTCCAATGACAGTTTAATTTAGTTGTTTACCACAAATATTTTTCTTGTAAGTCAAATTTATGCCCTTTGTTTCATTGTAAATATAAAGACGCATGCAATAAGAACGCGTTCATTTCTGCGTAAAAATAAATATTACCATTTGTGAGGCGAGTAGATGGCATGATGAGATTAATTACCATAGGCAGTTGCACTGTGCCAGCGCATATATTTACAAACATTAGAGGAATAAGTTGCATCTTTGATCAATGAATGATCGCAAGTTATTTAGAGATAATAGTTATTGATTCTTAATAGAATAAACTATGTCGGGATTTACACCATGTACCTGTTTATTTTTGAGTTCTTCCGTGATCATGGCGCATGCAACTGCGCCGAAATATCGGAGTCTCAAAAATAAACAGGTACATGGTGTAAATCCCGACATAGTTTATTTTATTAACGTCAATAACCATGGAAATTTAAAACAATATATAGTTATTGATTCTTGCCGAAATTTTTGTAAACAAAGTTTCTGGTTTTGTTACTTAATTCCTTGACGCCGACGTGGCCGCATGAGGCCGGCTAAAATTACCTTAAGCCATTCCGTCAACGCCGAGCCGGCCGCATGAGGCCGGCAATTTGTTTAATATGTGTCTATTTATTAGTTCAGGATAAAATTGTTGTTCTTTTTTGTTTCAAAAAAAATTCTTTGTTCATTCTTTTAAAATTTTCATGCAGTCTGTGTGAATCTTCTCATATACAAAAGTGAAGGGGTGACTTACATATCAACGCACAGCCCAAACCGCTGGGTCTAGAGACTTGAAATTTTGTACATAGATACTTTATACATTGTAAGCATCCACTAATAAAGGATTTTTGGAAATTCCATCCCTAAAGGGGTGAAATGGGGTTCAAAGCTGGTATGGAAAAAAACATTTAAATAGACATTTCGACTTGAAACTTCGTAGGAGTACTTCTAAAAACAAATAAGTAAACACATGTTTCGCGGTTTTCCGAAAATCAATCCTTTAGGTAGTAATTGGGGCAAAAAAAGAACAATGACAGACAAATCAACGCACAGCCCAAACGACTAAATCTAGAGACTTAATTTTGCACACAGATACTTATACAATGTATGTATCCACTAATTAAATATTTTTGAAAATTCCATCCCTAAGGGATGAAATAAGGTATGAAAGTTTGTATGAAAGTTCCCCAGTTTTGAAACTAGGATCTTAAAATGTTGTGTTTAGGCTGACGATTGAAATTTAATAAATACGTGTCTCAGCGTTTTTTCAAAATTCTACCCCCGAAAGAGTGGAAAGGGGGATGAAGTTGTGTATAGAAGAAAATCCTTCATTTTCGAAGTAACAATCACTCTATTTATAATGTAGGCTTATGGATGAAAATCTAACGCATCGTACATTGTTATTGTTAGTATACCTATGGGGATGAAATGGGGTAAATAAACCTAAAAATATGTCGTTATTGGGGTTTTCTGGGATGACGATTACGAAAATGACATTTGTTTTGAAGTTCAACATGGTGGACATGATTTAACCCCCAAAGGGGTGAAAATTGGGTTCAAATTTTTTATGTAAAATGAATATAAAATAGACATTACAACTTTAGACTTTTTTAAAGCTTTTTTTTTGAGCCGCACAGCTCTGGTTAAGAATAGGAATGTCCCATCTCATCCCGTGGGTATCGTAGAAGGCGATAGAGGGAAGTTTTAGGGACCCGGTGCAGACCATCGCACAAAGGGTCACTCGAATGGCAGCGAGGAAACTATCAACAACAGCATTCTCAAGGAGGGTTGGTGTCAGGCAGGCGGCTGACCGTAAAACTTTGCCAAAACCTAATGCAGTATGTATTACATGCTGCGCCGACCCCAATAGTGGTCGTTCTACGAGGGGTGCTATTTATGTATCCGGAAAATTAAAAAAATAACAAACACCTATCATCTATTTGGGTTTTATTGCTTTTAAATTTATTCGCCATGATGATCCATGCACTTTTGGATACAATCAAACCAATTCTCATAGCACTTTTTCCATTCTGATTGAGGTATCTCCAAAACATGCATTTTGAACGCATCAACGGGTTTCGGCTCATCTTGGAACACCCACACCGTTAACTGTTGTTTAGTTTCGGGGTCCTACGCATAGATCCAGGATTCATTACCTGTATAGATGCTGTAAACAGCAGTAGCCGCACCACGATCGTATTTTTTTATATATTTTTTGCACCAATCGGCACGAGCCTGTTTTTGATCAATTTTAAAATTGTGCGGAATCCAACGCAAACAATTTTTTTTTTGCAACTAAATGTTTGTGTAGTATCTAATGAATGCTCGTCATACTTATGCCCAGAGACGCCTCTATCTCATAATATGTAACATTACGATCTTGCATTATTAGTTCTCGCACACCATCGCTGTTTTGTGGAATAACCACCGATTTAGGACGATCTTCTTTAGATGACGAATCTAGCCTAGACGTGAGCATAGACCGTCTACGATTAAACTCACTGAACGAGTGATTTACAGTGGTTATCGATGGTGCTTCGTCCCTAATAATCGAAGTCAGTTGTTAGATGGACTGTTTTTGAGTTAGTCCACGCCGGAAATCGTAATAAATCATCGCATGAAAATTTTGACGATGTAAATGCATATTTTCAAAATGGCGCAACAATGGAAAATTACATGGAACACACTATATTCTACCGATAAAGAGTTAAATTTTCAAATAAATATAATTACTTTTTAAATATTGTTTTGTAAGTGGCCAGTTCCGGATACATAAATAGCAGCCCTCGTACGAGCGCAAATTTTTATTTTGTGTAGACATAGCACTACAAATAAATTAGAATAAGGACAGGAGGATGATGATTACAACTTTAAACTTTTTAGGAGCACGTCTAAAAATAAATAGGCAAACATAAGTATATTTTGTTAATTTGAAAATCACGAAGGGTAGAGGGTAAATGGGGTAAGTAAACATAAAAATCAATATGAATGTCGTTCTTGGGGTTTTATGGGATGGTGATTGCGAAAATGACATTTATTTTGGAGTCTAACACTTTAGACATTCAGACATTCAGCCTCTAAAAAGGTGAAATAGGGGTTCGATTTTTTGTTAAGGTGTCGGAAACGGGAAGGGAGAGGGAGATGACTCTCCATCTCCCTCTCCTCGTGCGAGGCCCGCCACACAGGGCAAATCTCGTGCCTCGCGAGGCAGGGCGCTTGGTGGGGACCCTCCTAATCGCGTAAAAACGGCTGGTCGGACCCTGGTTGAAAGTTCCCTAATGATTTTCTCTAATATTAACGCGGACGAAGTCGCGGGCAGAAGCTAGTATAGAATATATTCACAAGTACCTATTTCAACTCTGCTACTAAATCTTGAAAGACAATTATTAGATTACTTTAATATAACTTTATATGAGACGCAATATGATCTTTGCCCAGCCGTGGGCGTCGTGCAGCTGATAAGATAACAATGCAATAGTCCGTGAGCCCACGACAGTATTGCCTACGTCATATGACATCACGATGAAATGCATGGCACACGGTTGGAAAAGTTGTGCTGAGCGAGGATCAGAAGATTATCGCAATTAAAATTGGCCGGAAGCTTGAGAAAATCTTCTACTTCCGGTCAAAATTTTAAGATTATATTAACGTCATGTGGCATCAGTAAGAGACCCGTGTCATCATTTAGTTTTCAACCGTAGAGAGAGTAAACATAAGTCTGTCAGTTCTGAAATGGCCGAAATACCTTAAACTTAATTTTTGTTTTTTAGTCATTTCAGAACTGACAGACTTATGTTTACTCTCTATGCGATTGAAAACTAAATGATGACACGGGTCTCTTACTGATGTCACATGACGTAAATATAATCTTAAAATTTTGACCGGAAGTGGAAGATTTTCTCAAGCTTCCGGCCAATTTTATTTGCGATAATCTTCTGATCCTCGCTCAGAACAACTTTTCCGACCGTGTGCCATGCATTTCATCGTGATGTCATATGACGTAGGCAATACTGTCGTGGGCTCACGGACTACAATGACAATGACCATCAAGACAAGAGCATTGGAGAGTCAAAACATTTATGTGACTTAGTTCTTTAACGCACTATATATGATCAAACGAACTTGCAAGTGAAGTTCGATCGATATTATATGAGTTCGCTTCATTCGAAGATATATATCACACATGTAGTCCTTCTACCCTGCAGGCAACTTCGCACGTATCATTAAAAGACAGACATTTGACTTTTTTAATTTTCCTACTGACAGCTCATTGTGTTCACGTCATTTTTTAGAGTAAACAGACTCAAAATTTCGTGTGGGTATTGGGGGGGTGGGAGTATATATCTTCGAATGAAGCGAACTCATATAATATCGATCGAACTTCACTTGCAAGTTCGTTTGATCATATATTATATTTCGTCGCTTCATTCTTCAGATATATATCACACATGTAGATGTTTAGAGAAAGAAATTTTGTGTAAATAAGCAACACATTCTTAGATTCATCATTATGCGTTTATTAATTAATAACAAAAATTAAACTATTACAACTTCCTTAATGTTTCATTAAATCATTGAATTAGTTATCTCAATTGTTTATTGAGATCCTTGAGGTAATAATATTGACCTTGCAAAATTGCCTTCATCCGCCAACGGACGGTGGTAAAATTTGGCAAAACTTTGGGAGTGAGTACTCCAGCCGGCTGCTTTCCTTATAGAATCTACGGACATACCGGAGGCGTGCGCTGCAGACGTGGACGCATGCCGCGTATTGTGCGCACTGAACCTCGCCACGTCCACGCCGCTCTCGCCCAGCACCTGCTTAATCCATCTACTGATGGATTGAGTAGATGCTGGTCTATATGGGCGCTTACAAGTGAGAATGAGGCGGCCTGTCGATTCAGATCTAATAGTGTTTGTTATAAACATATAATCTTCTAATACTGTGGCAGGACAAACTGCCCGATTTTCATTAAAGTATGGAAGAAATAAAACAGGTTGATCTCGGCCGGCAGCAGATGTTTTGATTGCATCCGAGATACCAATGCTTATGCCAGAGGTAGATATTTTTACGTTTTCGATTTTAATTAGTGAAAGTGTTTGCACGCGATGACCCGTACATAATGCAAGAAGAACGACCAACTTTTTAGTTAGTTTATCAATAGGCAAGTTTCTATTTGGTATCCAAGTAGCAATCATATTTAAAACTATCTGTGGATCCCATGTATTTGTATATTTTGGGATAGCAGGACGAAGTTTATATGCACCTTTAAGAAGTCTTTTCACTTGGTCGTTATTGACAAATTCGTTACTTAAAAGCATAGATAAGGCGCAACGGTGACTGTTTAAGGTACCATAAGCAGAACCTTTATTAAATTGTTCTGTAAGGAATAATATTACGGAGGGTAAGTTACCTACATAAGGGTTCAAATTATTAGTTTGGCAGAACTGCCACCATAATTTATAGGTTACATTGTACTGGAGAAGCGTATTTTTAGAAACTGATGCCATCATCAGGTCTAAGGCAGATCTTGGTGTTCCTCTTGAAGCGAATGCTGACCTGAGAGCACCGCCGCAGCCAGGGTAAATGATCTCGAGTTCGGCAGCCGACTCCTGGAAGAGGATGAAGGCGAATTAGGGTTAAAAAATAAAATATTCGATTGTCTTATGCTATTAAGAATAGGGAACCAAGGCTGCGATGGCCAGTATGGGAATATCAAAATACCCGTGGCGTTTTCGCTAATTATTTTTTGAATACATTTTAATATTAGAGAAAACGGGGGGAAAGCATAAAAGAACTCATTAGCCCAGTTAATGGTAAAAGCGTCTACGCTAAACGCGTCGGGGTCTCGTCTCCAGGAGACGTATTTTTCACATTTGGCATTAGTGCGGGAAGCGAATAAGTCTATTGTTGGTTTTCCGAAACTATTTACAACAGTATTGAATTCTGAGTCCGTTAAGTGCAATTCTATATCAGGATTTATTTTTCTCGATTCAAAGTCAGCAATAACATTTTCTTTCGTATTTATATAAGAAGCAAATAGCCAAATATTTCGTTTCTCGCACCACTGCCAGATGGTTCTACTTAATTCACTCAGGTGGGGAAACTGTACTCCACCCATCCTGTTTATATAACTTATTGCGGTGGTGTTGTCGACACGCAATAACAATTTTTTTGCATAAAGTCCTCGATCAAAGCTTTTTAAAGCGAGAAAAACTGCAAGCAGCTCTAAGTAATTAATATGCTCAGATTTTTCATTATCTTTCCAACCACCGTTGACACGGTCTTCGCCGCAACACGCACCCCAACCAGTTTTTGAAGCGTCGGTGAAAATTTCAAGGTCAAAGTCAGGTATCACTAAAGAATTTGCAGTGTTAAGAATATTGTTTTCCCACCATTGTAAATCAGGTAATAAATCTCGGGATAGTACAATTTTTGCTTCATAATTTTTATATTTCTCGAGGGCGAGGTATTTTTGTCTTTCTAGTTTTTTGGTGTACAGCCAACCGTATTTTACGGCTGGACAGGCAGAGGTAAGTACTCCGTTTAAATGAGCAAGATCTCTGATCGTACAGACAGGTAGGTGAGCATATTTTATGACTAAACGCTGTATATTGTGGCGTTTATCATCAGGCAGTGAAATAGTCATATGCCGAGAATTATACATAAACCCTAAAAATTTGCAAAATTGCTTTGGAATTACAGAGCTTTTTTCCTTATTTACTACAAAGCCCAAGCAATTAAGTAATTGTAAAGTTTCATTAACATTATTTAGGCATTCTAAATAACTGTTACCTATACATAGTATATCGTCAAGATATATGACAGATTTATAGCCTTTTTGCCTTAAATGTGCCATAACTACTTTCATGATTTTTGTGAAAGTTCGAGGAGCAGATGAAAGACCATAGGGCATAGCTTTAAATTCATATAAAGTTTCTTTTAGATTTTCATCGCAAAACTGAAATCTTAAAAATTTACGATGATCGGGATGTACTGGAACCATTAAATATGATTCTTTAAGGTCAATGGTGGCCATAAAACTATTTTTTGTAATCATCTTTGATGCGGTTCTATGGTCTTCCATCTTAAAATGAGACGGAGAAACAAATTTGTTTAACTGTTTAAGATTAAGTATAAATCTATGACCGCCGTTAGCTTTTGGTGCCAAAAAAATACTCGACAAGAACTGATGCTTGTGAGGTTTGCATACTGCAATCGCACCTAATTCAATTAAATTATTAATTGCTAGACACATTTGTTGTCTCTCTTTGGGTGAAAATGAATTATTTGAAGGCGTCATATTTTGGAACACTTTAGAGGCAAAAGGTATTTTGTAACCATATTGTATCCATTTTAAAATAATAGGATTATGAGTAATTTGTAACCAACATTTATGATAATGCTGCAACCTGCCAGCATGTACCTGAGTGACTGTTGAGTTTAAGCACGCCTGTTGCTCCCCGATGTCGAAGGGCGGCTTGACGTCTGCGTCGTCGGTGCGGAGCGACGCCACGGGCGTGATGTCGGTGTCGTCGTCGGAGTCCTGTACGAGTATGTTGATGTTCGCCCCCCCCTGCTCGAGCGAGGAGGGGCTGTCCAGTTTCCCTGGTAGCGAGGAGGAGGTACACGATGGGTTGCTGGATTAGGCGTCGTCGAGGTTGATGGTTTTGGGGTCGGAGCTTTCTTGATTTGCCATCCTTGTTTTTCAATGGCCCGTGAGGCCTTGATTTTTTCTGAAAGTTTGGAGCCAAAGAGAGTTTCATCCCTGTCTTCATCCTTAATGACGGACAGAAAAGATTTTTCAAGTCCAGGAGTTATCAGTTTTGTACGTATCTGAGTTTGTGTAAAGTGTAGGTCGCTAAGTATGCGTGCGACACCCATCTGATAAAATTTTTACCGCTTTTATTTTATCATCTCCAGTTAGAAGTAAGGTTATGGCATGGCTTACTGCCGTTATACCCAAGCCAAGTTGGTCTTGGTTAGTTTGCAACTTCTTATAACGATTTCTAACTAAATCAGATACTGCAGCTGATAATTCGACGTTGAGACTCGGTGCCTTTAGTAATTTGCAATTTTCAGGAAAGGTATATTCTGACAACATTTTTTCTCGCGTCTCTTGTGTAACGCCTTTTTTCAAAATCGGCAACCATCGCTGAGCTATATTAGGATGTATACTGGGTCCATAGGCGGGAACGTCACCAGCAGCGTCACCCAATGCCAGTAACAGCTCGGGGTCGAGATCAGGAATAACTTGTTCACTAGCTTCTGGTATAGGTGTTGTTATGCCTTCTTCTGTGTTTGGAGGTGCCGGTGGTGGTGTATCATTGTGCTCCATCACTTGGGCTCCGATATCTGAACACATGAAGAGAAAAAAAAATTGAGGGTACTCGTATAAAAAAAAGAAAAAATTGTGGTGCGTATAATTAATTGGCGAAATGAATTCAAATGTGTAATTCATTAGGAATCCCCGAATTATAATATTAATTTTACATAAAACCATCGTGTTGACCCGCAGTGCAACCACCTGGTGTTTTTCTTAGCATCACACTAGTCCATCGTGTTAACCCGCAGTTAACCACCAGGAAAGCTTAAAGATGCTGAACATTCTGTTTAAAACCACATAATTCACTTCACTTTTAGTTAATGAATAATAAAACTCACCTGAATTTTCTTCGGAATCAGAAGATGATGAATACACAATTAAACGCCGGCGTTTATTAGATTTTTGTTTTAATCTATTGATTTTTGCACTATAATAGTCTATTTTCTCCATAGCACTTCGTTTAGGCATGGTTTTGAAATTCTATATCGAGTTTTTACGAAACACTCGTGCTTGTTGCCGCGCACGATAAAAGAATGACGTGAACACAATGAGCTGTCAGTAGGAAAATTAAAAAAGTCAAATGTCTGTCTTTTAATGATACGTGCGAAGTTGCCTGCAGGGTAGAAGGACTACATGTGTGATATATATCTGAAGAATGAAGCGACGAAATATAATTCCTCTCTTCGCATAAAGACGCCGTATCTATTATGATTTATGAATGGGATGTGGTCACTCCCTTATGGTTAAACTTTCTTTCTAATAGTTTCCATTTACATTTACAGATAGGAACCAAAGAATCTCATCAGCAAATTAAACAATTTAACGCTCATCTTCATCCATGGGCGCCGCCAGGATTTCTGTCAGGGGGGTGCAGGATTGCCACCTTTAGGAACAGAAAAGTCGGGAAAAGGCTGAAAATTGTTGGGTCTATTTTCTAAATGTACGTTGAAATAATTAAAACTGGCAGTAAAACTACTCTAGAGTCTGGTAGCTTGTAAATGAGGGACATGATGAGTATGTAAACTTTTTTTTGTGTTTTTCAAAGCCAGGGGGGTGCAAGCGCACCCCCTTGCACCCCCCTCCCGGCGCCCATGTCTTCATCCTCATAAAGACAAACAGAAGGCATACCTTAAAAGCCTTTGTGTCACCGACTAGTGATTAGTTGGCCCTTGAATAATTCATTTTTTCCACATTACTTAGTTTATTATACTATACATCCACGTGTAACGTAAATACGTAAGAAAAGAGACTTGGAATGTTCTATAAAGATTTTAGCATACTTGAACCTTACGAATCATTCATGAGGCATTTACCCAGGTCAATTTTACATCTTTTTAATTACTATAGTAGATATCTATTGGAGCATTTACGGGTTAACTTGCTAGGCGATTTTAGTTACTTATATAGGACATAGGGTTTTTTATCGACTCATCATATGAAATCGAATCGTCACCGCATTGAAATTGGTTTGCGATCCAGTTTTACAAGTGATTGTCGATAAAAAACCCTATTCGACGCAAGTCGCCTAGCAAATCGTTCGGAAATTCGAGCCGTAAATACTCCAATAGATATAGCTTAATTGAAAAGATTCGAGTTTCATCACGTCACATGCAACAAAATTTAACATTTCTCTTAATCTTAATCTAATGATCTATAACGATTCTTTAATATAAAATTAAGGAGAACATAAAGGTAACGGCAGTTACTGTTACTGCAATGTTAAAAACTGTGAATTTGGATAGTCAAAATTTAATAAACTGAGTTAGTAACCACCAAGTCAACCATAGCATTCAAAAGCTACGTCTCCCATTGGATTTTTTATTTATTCATCATCATCATCCCCCTATCCTTGTCCCAATTTATTTGGAGACGGTGCAGTGCGTCCTCCTCTTCCATTCCTTTCTGTCACTCGTCATCCCCTCATCCACTATACCACATATGAAAAGCTTTTGGATATAAATTTTCAATTCGATGCCTTAACATAGGTAGTCTTAGTATGTCATGCTCTCTTTAATCATTTCTGCGGTGGTGTCGTATGAGGCGGGTCGTTACGTTCCCTCAAATATGGTTGAGCGAAGAGATGGCTGGTTCATGCGTCATGTTCGTGAACTGGTGCTGCCAGTGGGAATGGGTCTGCTTCTGACTACCTATCTTAATGCATATTAAATTGTATGTTTTTCTTTTATTTTTATTTATTGTAACAGCCTAGACTGAATAACAAGTTCAAACTTTGAATTTAGATTAAAATCTGTAAATTGATTAAGAAATTTGAAACTCATTAAGAAATGAGCTAATTCAATAATGTTATTTATTTATTAATCTTTGTTAATATGAAGTCTGGAAACAATATACATATTTGTAAATATCGTTCCATCTGATTGATAAAGCTGACAAGATTTTCGCCCATTTTTCTTGTCAGTTAAAAGACGTCATAATGGGAGGTAGGGTAAAAGAATTGACGATTTAAAAATGCTTATTATGTGAGCTTATTTAAATAAATATATTTCACTTTCACTTTCACTTTCACTCCCTTCACATTCATATCATTGCGCACACAATCCATCCATCTTTTCTGCGGTCTTCCTCTTACTTTCCAGCCCTTAACTTAACTACCATATCCATTACTTTTCTAGTAGCATGCGTTTCATCTCTTCTCATAACATGCCCAAATTCTTTTATTTTAGTCATTTTGATATTGAAATTATTGAATATCATCAAAAGTAGGTACTAAATTGGCCTTTACCATTTTGCTTGTTTATACAACTCAAAGCAACGGACAATTCCAAGGAGATGTCATTTCGGATTACTCAGTATTCTCACGAGACCCCATAATCTGTCGCGGCATCTGGGTGTTAAGTGGGTGAATTTCGCGATCTTCGGCTTTCGTAACTTTTCCGCGTGCTGGCCTTAGGGGACCTCGGTGGAGGTTGCTTAGTCACATCCTTCGCTGGGTCGTAAACGCATTGTTTATTAGTGCCTTGAGGCGATGGGTAAATCTGACATAATAAACATACATATCCTTAAATAAGATTCTAATAGTGATTAATAAAAAAACCCGGCCAATTGCGAGTCGGACTCGCGCACGAAGGGTTCCGTACAAAAAAACGGAAAAAATCACGTTTGTTGTAAGGGAGCTCCCCTTAAATATTTACTTTATTCTGTTTTTATATAGTGTTTGTTGTTATAGCAGCAATAGAAATATAATCTGTGAAAATTTTAACTTTCCACCTGCAGTCGTTATTAATATCGAGCAAAAAACGGCAATAAAATCACGTTTGTTTTATGGGAGCTCCCCTTAAATATTTGTTTTATTCTGTTTTTAGTATTTGTTGTTATAGCGGCAACAGAAATACATCATCTGTGAATTTCAACTGTCTAGCTATCACGGTTCATGAGATACAGCCTGGTGACAGTCAGACAGACAGACTGACGGAGAGCGGAGTCTTAGTAATAGGGTCCCATTTTTACTCTTTGGGTACGGAACCCTAAAAATGAGAGAAAAACATCGCAACTTATTTTCTACCAATTTGTTAGTGACTGGCAAGAGCGCAACGAAAATTTTTCTAAGTCTATGCTGGCAACCAACAAGTGAAATATTCTCGTATTTGGAATAGATTGGTGTTTGTATTTAACTAGATTCATTAATGAGTTAATAATGTTTTGTTTCGGTTTACATACGATTGTCAAATTATATAGGGCAAGCATAAAAGACAACATACCCCAAGCACAAAATAGACATATTATTTTGTGGTACCATACTCGCTTGTAACGCTAAGAATCCCAAAAATTTTACAAAATTATCAAAATGAACACCAGATTTTTTTTTTGCCATTTCAGAGTAAAAGTTGTTCAGTTTGATGGCCCCTATCTACCATATTCGGTATAAGGGATTATTTTGTAACACGTTGTATGGTCAAAGTAAAAAAAATCTATCAACTTGTGGCTCTGTGAGCTGTAGACCTCACGTTAGTGATATTTTTGATCATTATCCGAAATGGCAGAAATAATTTTTTTTTTTCGAAATTATTTGCCAAAGCTGAAAGGGGTACGCTTTGCTCGAGCTTTGTGCTCGCTCGGTCAATAAATCACTATATTAATTATGTTTTTATTTCAGTTTGTGTTGGCAGCGTTATGCATGGCGGTGAGCGCCGCTCCGCCGACACCGCCGCGGCTGTACCGGCAGCATGCGCCAGCGCAACTGCAACAGATTCAACCGTCAGTTCATACAACTATAATAGTAGAAATAAAGAAAATAGGAATTGTATAGAGTAAATAGGCATTTCCTGGGCAAGCATGCTACATCTTAGACCACATCTGTTTATGAAGCAAGATGGTGGTCAAAAGCCTGCCCAGTTACTAATAAAAAAATAAAGATGAAGAGAAGTAGTTTGGGAACTAGTAAAAAAACTGTAATTTAATAATTAAATCAATATTTTTTGAAGAATAGTTTCGAATTCTCATTGAAAAGTCGAATTGTAAGTTAAAAGTTGAAACAGAATTGTTTGCTATAATTGCAATAACGTCATTAATTTTTATTTCAGGTTTGAATATTTCTTAGAAAATCAAGACGTTGCAAACTATTACAGCCAGCCTCAACAGAAACAGGGTGAGCTTTTTTTATTTAATACTTACTACAATTTTATTTATACCTACTATATTAATTTCTGCAACAAAATAAAATTACCTTTTACCCACGATGAAAACTTCGGTAGGCAAAAAAAAACATATTTTTTCAGAAATGATTGAAAACTAGTTTCAAAATATATTGAAAAATTAGAAGGATTTAAGTACCGAAGTTTTAATCTACGGGTGCGACACACTTTTTTACCTTTCTTAACCATCAATTTTTATTCAATAAATTTTCCCTTGCAGCTGCAAGTAACGGGCCAAGTGGCTCTCCATCAAGGCTGGAGAGCCTGGAGCCTGACAGTGAGGTGGAACTGATCCCTGGCGCTCAGCAGCCACAGCAGCCACCTCAGCAGGTAATTATGTCATCATCATCATAGAAGCGTAATGACGTTTACTGCTGTGCATAAGATCTCAAAGGTAATCGGAGCTGATTGCTGGCACTCAGCAGCCACAGCAGCCGCCTCAGCAGGTAATAATAACATCATCATGGCAGCGTAATGACGCTCACTGCTGTGCATAGGATCTTAACGATAGTCGGAGCTGATCCCTGGCGCTCAGCAGCCTTAACAGCCACCTCAGCAGGTAATAATGCCATCATTATCATGGCAGCGTAATTACGCTCACTGCTGTGCATAGGATCTCAACGATAGTCTAAGCTGATCTCTGGCGCTCAGCAACCACAGCAGCCGCCTCAGCAGGTAATAATGACATCATCATCAAGGCAGCGTAATGACGCTCACTGTTGTGCATAGGATCTCAACAATAAATCGGAGCTGATCCCTGGCGATCAGCAGCCACAGCAGCCACCTCAACAGGTTATAATTTCATCATCATCATGGCAGCGCAATTACGCTCACTGCTGTGCATAGGATCTCAACGATAATCTGAGCTGATCCCTGGCGCTCAGCAGCCACAACAGCCGCCTCAGCAGGTAATAATGTCATCATGATCATGGCAGCGTAATGACGCTCACTGCTGTGCATAGGATCTCAACGATGATCGGTCCTGTGTGACTGCAAACTTCATCGTCTTCTACCTTACAGGAAACCTACCTACGAAGCTTCATCGTCGGTAATAATGTTAATACAGATTATTTTCATGTTAGTCTTACTTTTTACCATGGTTCTTAACTAAACAGATTTTGTTTGTGAGCAAAAATAAATAAGTGCTTCTATTTTTTTGCCATCCACACGCCTTATAAATTTCTAAGAGCAAGATGTAGATAATATTTTGAAAGCAGCATTGCTTCTCAAGAACTAAAATAAATTACATACACATTACAGCATATAATTAATTTTAACTTTAAACTAGGTAATAATAATGTGTTAATAAATTAGGTAACTTATTTTTTACTGAAAAACTGAAGGAGAAAATGCGATAATTTATTTCAAACTCTTTTTTTTATGAACTAAAAATGTTGAATTGAAGTACGTTTAATGAAGGTGGAAAAAATAGAAGCAGTAGTACTAGTTTTTTTTTTTTTTTCATTAGCAATACTATAAAACCAGAACTTTATTAACTTTGTTAATATTTCCAGAATCCGATTGCTCCAAACCTACCCGGGTTAGTTCCGGGACAAAGAGTTTTCATCGTCCACATGCCTGTGCCAGGATATAGGTAACGCATAAAATATGTATTATACAGTCATGTTACCGCTAAAGTTCGGAATCCGTGAATGTGCGAATTAACTAGTTAATCTGCACATTAACTGATCGAGTCAGTTTAGGTGGCACCCTGAGCGAAAGTGGCGCCGCGGTGATTTTTATTTAATATTATAATTCTAATACACAATTTTAATAATGTTTTACGTGGAATTTTTAGGGCCCACAGTCTAGTATTTTTAAACGGTATCGTTAAATTTTCTCGTATTCACTGCTAGAAGTACATAGCAAAACTGCTAAAAGTGGCCATTTATGACACATTTGCTATCTACTTCTACGAATGACTACGAGGGCATGTAGTACACCTTACCCTTACCTTCTAAAAATACTAGACCATGAGCCCTAAAAACTCCACGTAATTAAAAATTTAATTTATTATTAAAATCTTTTTCTATTAATATCTTATTAAATAAAAACCTCTGAGGACACCACTTTCGGTCACACAACCGCTTAAAGTTAGATTTTTTTCTTAAAGTAGCAGAGTTCCGCACAATAGTTAATTTGCATATTAACGGATGCTTTACCGTTAAAGTGCGGAAAACAGCGAGTGCATTAGTAAAGGGCTTCAGAGGGCCTAGCCAAAGTAACATTGGCAAATCTTCGTTATCGCTTCGCTTTCGAAACATGTATGGGATTGACATAAGGTTTCGTTAACAATCGAATTTTAAAACGTCAAATCCATACATGTTTCGAAAGCGAAGCGATAACGAAAATTTGCAAATGTTACTTTGGCTAGGGGGGCTGGTTCTTTAAGTTATAGACCTAGGTATATTGAAAGAAATTTTTACAAAAACGTCGTTTTTGACGCTTTGCCGACCGCTATACCGCGGCACGGTCGCCATACTAACCTAACCTAATGAACTCTTTAAGACTTTTCCGCGGTCTCATTTTTTTCTCAACTAAAGAACCTGTTTTCTTACTTTGACTGATCCTTGGTCGTTAATCTGCGGATTGCCTAGTTAAAGTGCGAATATAACAATATCGCGCTTTAACTGACTCGACCAGTTTATCTGCAGATTAACTGGTTAATGTGCAACTTATTTACGCACTTTAACAGTAACACACATACTAGTTTATTTTAAGAAAAAAAATACAATTTTCCTCTAAGTTTTGCCTATTTGTGTGTGGCCAGGTTTTCCATACTTCATGAAGATTTTTCTTTGGAGTTCTGTCAATTACATTGTTTACGTTCGTTTTTTTTTCAGACCAGGGACCATCGGGGGCTACCAGCCCGTGTACATAGTAGCCGCGGCTCCACAGGCCAACGCCGGATACCCACATAACATAATTAACGGTACCTACATTTTAATATAACTAACTCACCGCCGCCATGGCAATATTGTCAATAGTGAGGTTACCAGCCACGTAGCCAAATAAATCAAAGATAAATAATATATTTATATAAATTGACTGGTATCGTGGCCGGCAACGTCGCCATGTTTTGAAGTGGGGCACAGCTCTAAAATAGTCCCCAACTTTTTGAATAAAATTATAAATATAAAAAAACGGTGGTCGACAACCCTCTCCAAGTTTTCTTTCGCCATTTCTTTCTTGTAAGGGCATCTCAATTTTATAAAATGGAGTAGATTCTCTAGAATTCAGTAGATTCTCTCTTTTTAGCATTAATTAATTCACAAAATTAAATTATGACAATAACTTGGTAAGCAATAACTTAAACTAATTTAAATGTTTGTTTAATATAAATTTCTCAACGCCTTTATAAAATCATCGCTTGAGGGTAGGCTCACGAGCAGCTCTATTATTCTCTAAAGTTTGCAGCATCCAACTCGCTGCAGCTGCGTTGTCTGGCTGGTGTCAAATTTCCATTACTGGTTTTACTCTTTGGCATGGCATTTTGCCTAATGACTCAGTAATGGGTATATTACATCTGTCAGAAACTCGACGAAACTATCACTGACAGTAAAGTTGCATGTTAGAGAATGAATAGCAGTTTCAGTCCCCCGTGACGTGACCACGGTTGCTACAAAGGTCCCCAACTTTTCGACCAACATGTTCAGGTTACCAAAACGCCGTCCTCGTGGACCCCTCCGGGCAGCCGGTGTTCTCCCCCCTGCCGGGGTACCCCCGAGCGCAGCCCGCGCAGCCCCTGCACCCGGGCTACCTGCTGGCGCCGCAACTGCAGTCCTACAAGGGGCCTTTTGAACTGCAGTACCAAGAACCCGTTGCTTATCAGTGAGTTGACAATTTGAACTTCTTGAAAAGTTTAGGTTTAGGTAAATGACCCGCCTGCGCTTGCTACAGACTGTAACCTACAGTATTTTTATAGCTATCTCTTTTCTCGTCCGTGGAATAAAACTTAGTCGATTTTACAATATGAGGTGCCAGTACCAGACATGAGCGCGCGGTATCCTCACTGTAGCGAACGATGTTTCTGAGCGGCAGAAACAGGTAGAGCAGTGGAAAACATGGAGGCTATATTTTATTGAGGCAGATTGTTTAATACTGAGCAAAGTACCTGAAGAGTAATATTCTCGTCATCCATAGCCGGTAGATATTTCCCAGGTTAAATATTGTCTGGTGACCAGGGCTAACAGACTGACTAAGCAATACTCTAGACTACAACTACATTTTGGCGACATTTTGGCATTTTGACGACGCCCTAAAATTAAATACGAATTAATTCGTATCTAAGAAGCCACCAGCTCGACCTCCATGGTCGCATACACCTCTATTTTCAAGTCTTGTCTCTGAGGTTCCGCATTTGATCCCTTTTTATATTTTCTCAGTACCTACTGTGTGTTTGTGTTTAGCACCGTTATCTCTGATTTCCATAACGCAAGTTCTTTATCTTATAGCTACTTACCCTATGTGATGTTGTCTTATTTTTATTATTTAATTTTTTTATTATAATGTTGTAATGGGAAGTTATGTGTGTGATGCTAAATTCCCTGTGCTATGGCTTGGTATCTGCAAAAACTTTCATCAAGAGATGTTATATTTTCAGACAAGCCCAGGCTCACGCACCGGCCCCCCAGCAAGCCGGCGCACGCCCGGTGCACCTGTCGCAGCTGATCGCCTTGCAGAACCACGCCAATGCAGCCAACAACCCACGTTCTGCTAGCAATGGTAAGTTAAAGGTCTCTGCCCACTATACCATACCATACCACGGCCGTGCTAGGAACGTGTTGCAACAAAATTCTTTGTATTGAAAAGTACTATGAGAGTGACGGAACGGTCTAGTGGGAATAGTGTCATACTTTTCAAAACAAAGAATATTTTTTGCCTGATACGTTCCTAGCACTGTCATGGTATGGTATGGTGAAGTGGTCAGAAACCTTAACTCTCATTCATGAATAAGTACACCTTTTGGGGATGTAAGGAGCTTGAGTAATGACTTGGGTGTAAAACAATAGCATCTTTCTTTTTATCGTATGAGGCCCTCTGGTATTAAAGTTTATCAAGCCTAAGGCCTCTCACTTGGCTTAAGGACTGTTACCAGTTGAAAACAGCCGGGACCGACGATTTAACGTGCCCTCAAAAGCACGAAACGCTCAGTTGTATTGTAATGCCACTTAATAATGGTCACCCATCCGACACCTGGCCGAACCGAGCGTTGCATAACAAACGTGATCGAGTACGATCGGTCTGTCAAGCTCAGCCATGAGCACTTCAAAACAATAAACAATAGCATTATAAGTGTTTATCATCATCAGACAACCGCTTGCGCAAAAGGCAGCGTTCCTGGACCCTGATCTGGTAGAAACCAGGATTCGAACCCGGGACCTTTAGTAGTAGGATTATGTTTATGTGATAAGCATACGCATTTTTTCCCGAGTAATAGATGTTTATATTCCTATTTTCAATTCGTTATTTAGTTACCACAATATAATTTCCTTAGTTTAGGACAATAATTGTTGTGATTTAGTCTAGAATATTTATGGCCGAATACTCAAACGCTACTTAACTTTGAGCGGCTCTCAAACAGCACGCTGTTTTTGTCATATCTTTGACATTTAATGCGACAGGACGACGTTTGAGAGCCCCTCAAAGTTAATTGGCGTTTGTTTGAGTATTCGGCCATTAGGTATTTATTTTATAATTGTATGTCTTAATAATTAAAGAGTTATTGGTGAAAAAGCGCCTAAGTCTTTTCTTAACTACAACTCAACCAAGATAACTTAATGACATCTACATGACGGCTAAGTTTAAGACACCGTTTTCATTTGGTCGTGTTGTAGTTAGGAAAAGACTCAGTTGATCCTTAAGTTTAGTGCGATCGGGTGATCATCTCTTTCTTTCTTTGCAGAAAGTTCAGCAAACACAGAGTCTAAACGTCTGGCCCAATCCAGAGAGAGCAGCGACTCCAAAGAGACAGAAGAACAGAGACGTAACGCGAGACCTCTGCCGGCGCACGCGCAGACCTTGAAAGCCTAATTTATCTTTACCGTTCGAGAAAATCTTCGCCATAACAAAATCATGAGTGGTTTTAGTAAAAACAAAACATAATTTTATGTTCATATTATTTGTTTATGTTCATTAGATCAAAACCATAGATGAAGATTTTTAGCTTCGACTGGTTTTCAAATGACATCAAAGTAGTTGTGCAATCATTTTTTTTTTGTTAAAATTTGGCATTTTATGACAAGCTTTTACAAAATTTATATGATGCCGAAACATTTTAACAAACAACACATGATTTATGATGAAGTTACCATTAAATGCATAGTATTTAATTATTATTCATTAGATATGTGATATAAAAGTATTTTTCTAGCGAATTACATGAAAAAATGGTTTTAGTATTTATTAAAAAAATGAAATTTAAAATTAAATAATTCAAAATAAAGACGAGGTTATAATAAACAAATTACGAATATTAATAAATAATTTGGATTACTTAGATGGAGAAAATATAAAAAATACTTAATTTGAATGTAAAATTGTATGTGTACCTGAAATAAAAAGAATATTAGAATAATAAATTAAATTAAGAATGTGTTTTATTTACAGTACAATCATTATATTATTTTGAGAAGTATAGTATCAAAATCCGCTAAGATAACTTTGTTAAAAATTTCGCAGGACATAAAAGAACTGTTTAAACTTGATCAATATAACTTACCAGGAATTTTTCAGTCTAAGTTTATGACATGGCTATACTAACTTTAGCTAACCAACAGATATTTGGTAATAGAATTCTATAACCCTATAACCAAATATCTGTTGGTCCAGCGATTGTACAGCCTCAGGATCCCCTATGGGCATTTGATCATGAATCTGTTCGGAATTCTCTGTGTTTTAGTTGATTTTGTTACAAAACTAGTCGACCATTTTAAAGCTATTTTAAGAGCTTTCTAACGATGCTATTAACTCGAATTTGGTCACTAAGCATTTTGCGGGTTACGTTTTTAGAATATTATAGCGAGTAAAGTCCAAAATCAAAATCTTGATTTCCGTTAAATTTTCATATCATCTACACAATCTTTTTTGATACACCTTGAACAATTTTTTTTTGGGGATATAGTATACTATGCAGTTTTTTTTTATTTATTTATTTAATTTCGGACTACCAACAGCTACTATAACATAATACATAACTTAAATACTTACAGAAAGCCAATCATAGGTCATCACAAATATAAGACAAAATACACTTAACGAGCACTATCTTAGTAATTAATTATCTTACAAGTATTATACAATTAAGTCGCATTGAAAAAACTGAGACTCATAATACGCTTGATCGAAGCTTCACTTGTCGCAAAAAGATCCAAGTCTGCCTGACGCGTTGCCGAGTTAAAGCTATTACACGCACGACACAAAAATGAATTAATAATTCAACTACTTCAAAACAAAAAAAACATTTGTGATGCTGTCCTATACAAGGCGTTTTCTTAACCTCTCTGCAAATTTTAAGGATGTGTTCAGGCCATGAAACTGAACAACATTCTCTAAGAAACAGTAAAAAAATGACTTTCCATACAAATCAAGGAAAATACGTGATCAGTTTAGTAAGGGATGACCAAAATTTTGTGGCGTATTTGGACACATGTTTCATGGAGAAATTTGTTCAGTTTCGTTCATTTGGAGATTGGTTAAAAATACACCTTGTATATATTTTCATTTTGTTTTAAGTTGGAAAGTTAATAAATGTATTCAAGTAAACTCCGAAAAGGAAAATAGTCGTGAATGATAAAATTCTTATACGCTCTATTTTCACCATTCAAACAGAGTTAAATTACACTGACAACATTGATAAAACTATCTTACCTATCAATACTAAAAGCCTGCTAACATCAATAACCAGGCAAAATCTTGGGATAGCATCAAGAAGTGACGAGCAAAAACAAGATCGCATTGCGGGCCCTTCGATCTCAGAGGCCTGAGTGTATAATAGGCCTCAATACTATGAAAATAAGATCGAAATTATAAAATCTTAACTCAAACGCGATAGTGACGTTTGGACATTTGAAAACTTACACTGAAGCCTCTGATATGGAGCGATAGTATGAAGACCAGCTCTACTTTCTATGCACAATGGGGTAAAACTGGAGAACAGTGAGCCATGCGATATAAAGCTTTAAAGCTGCTCATTCTCACCCTTTCTACCGTGCACTTATTATTGCCACGTGATGGTGGAGTCTGCCTTTCATGCATTTGCATCTGGTATTGTGAACTGTCCGGAACTTCTATGCAAATTGTCATCACGAACACCCTCAAAACCACTCAGATTCAACCTCTTGCTGCGTGTCCCCCCTGCATCTTCAAATTATCGGCAGAATTCATATATATGTCGTGCGTGTAATAGCTATAGCTCGGCAACGCGTCAGGCAGACTTGATGGATCTTTTTGCGACAAGTGAAGCTTCGATCAAGCGTATTATGAGTCTCTGTTTCTTCAATGCGGCCTAATTGTATAATTGTAAGATAATTAATTACTAAGATAGTGCTCGTTAAGTGTATTTTGTCTTATATTTGTGATGACCTGTAATTGGCTTTCTGTTACTATTTAAGTTATGAATTATGTTATATAGCTCTTGGTCGTCCGAAATTAAATAAATAAATAAAGCTATGACGACTAGCTCTACTTTCTATGCACAATGGGTAAAACTGGAGAACAGCGAGCTACATGCAATACAAAGCTTTAGAGCTGCTCATTTTCTCTCTTTTTACCGTGCACTTATTCACATGATGGTGGAGTCTGCCTTCTCGTTCATGCAAAAATCTTAATTATAAAGATTTCGCCTAGAGATTTTCACAGGAAATAAGTTTTTTCTAAAACATGAAATAAATTAGAAAGGGTAAGATAAGATGATACAAAAATGTGAAAAAATTATACTATTTCTATGTTTTTACGATTGAATAAAGTTTTACATCAGATTTTCTGCTGAAACTATCATCGACTGCGTGTGATTTAGAATTCTTATTAATATAAGTAGGGGGGCTGTTCGGAGTCTTCTCCGAACAGCCAAAAAAAATAATAGAATAGCATAGCTGTCACTGGAACCCAACAGTGACACTCATTAGTGGCTGCCACGGCAACTAGCAGAGATTCAGATTAACGTGATACGTATGGTTTAGAATTAGGCCCCGAGCAGGCGGCGAGTCTAGTGCTGCTATTGATTTTATTGTCTGGAAATGGCACAAGAGTTATCTGTTATCTTTTACTACTAGTTACAATTTAAAGCACCCATAAAGGGTCTAGCCCGATCAAAAGCCAAGAACAGAGCGGCGGTTTCTAAGGGAGCTGATAGTTGCTTGAAATGGTTCTGTTGATCAGTGTAGACCCATCATTCTATTTATAGGTACACTATCTATTCATATTTAAGCCCATCCAAATGTCAATCTGGAGAAATTCGTTAATACTGATCATGCTACAATTTTATTCCAACGTCGAAGCTCTCGCATCGGCGTTCGCCTTTGCAACTTGCCCTCGGAAGTGCCGGGTTTTAGTGGGTGTAGCCCCCTCTTGGGGTCCTATCGAGCCCAATAGTGGCATGGAGGGTAGCCGCAGGCGCTGACAGCAATAGCTAGACGGTGCTGCGATCCCCCTCGCGACGAGCTCCACATACGATCTGCCTGCTCTGCTCACTTGCAGGCGGTGGATGCCTAAAGAATTTTTTTTCTTGCCATAAAAAGACGTTATATCCTCCTCTTGCCTTCAGTCTGCGCTAGGGCTTAACCCAAGGGAGGCGAGACCCGACTAACGGGCACTCACATCGTTGGCAAATTGTGCTTTCACAGTTAGATTTATTAACCGACGTTATTACATCAATTTAGACTTTCACGATGTAGGTAGGTACTAAGTACATTTCGAGTTAAGTGACTTCGATTAAAATATGTTTCCCACTATTTAAGTTATCAAAAGAAATTTTCAAATTAGAAAAGGTAGACCTTTTGACGAAGTTAAAGCAATTTTTATTCTGACCAATTATAATAATAATAAATGCTTGGACAATTTCACACAGCGCCATCTAGCCCCAAACTAAGCAAAGCTTGTAATTGGATGCTAGAAACTGATTACGTATATACTTTTGTTTAAATTATACTTATTATATATAGTAACACCCAGACCCGTCCCAGAAATTCAAATTCACCATTTCAATTTCTGCCCCGGCCGGGATTCGAACCCGGGACCTCTTGCGTGGTAGACCGGCATGTTGACCACTGCAACACTCAGGTCGTCACTTATCGAAATACATTGTCATTTGTAAAGTTTATTGCACAAGCGAAACGCTTTTTAACAGTTTTCTCACGTGCCCACTTTTTCTAATGCATTCCGTTTTCCTGGACGTGTAATTTAATGTGACATGTTTGGACGTGTGTCATCTGGCAACATTATAGCCGGCTCGATTACCGCTAATGAACCGCGCCGCACTCACCTATCCGAGCCCTGCTACCGTTACTGCTAAGGTCTTCCACACATGAGATTAGAAAAAAATATTAATACATATCTTACCCTTAACCGCCTACCACATATTATGGTCTACAACCTCCTGCCATACGTCTGTCTGTAGGACCCCGAGAGTTATATAATTCACAATTGGAAAAAATAATAAAGAAAGGTTTTGTTTTTAATTCAAAGTCTGATTAGGAACATATTCAACTATTTATTGGCAAAAAAGGCACATGAAAATCAACAATTTGGTTTTAACACTAATAAACTAAAGGCAAATGTCTTTAACTCTTATTTTAGGCTTACCATCAAACACATTTGGATACTGAGATCCACAGAAAACCTTACACACGTAATAGGAACATCTTTATAGTATTTTTTAAGATAGATTAAACTCAGAAATAAACTAACATTCATAATAAAATGACAATAAAAAAATGCAGGCTCCCTCCCCCAGCTGTACATTTTTACTCACCGAGTGATTTATTCGACACTTATACTGTCACGACAATGGATTTGGACAGCTAATGGACAACCTTTCAAAAATATAATATGTCGTTTTCACTTTGTATAATGAAAGTAGATACAAAATTAGGGGACACGTATTTTTTATTTAAACTTTTAATTGTTTTTTTGTATATTAAATCACTGTTTGAAATCTTACTCATTCTAAAAGAGCGTAAGTACATTGTCAGGAAGTTGAAATGTGTAGCTTTTGCCAAAAAAAAACAATTCTGATCTTATCTGTGACAATATGACACCATGATTTCGATAGTGATGTGGCATGGGATTTCTGTAAGTGATGTCGATAATAGACAACATTTTCATTTTGAGAAAGTCGACGTTTAAATGTCGTCAGCTAATATAAATATTTTCAGCTTTTTTTATATTCGCAGCTAGATAGCACTTCTATTTTGAAAATTTTTCCAAATGCGGGATAAAGTTATTTTTTAAGGCCAGTTTTTTTTAAACATATCCAATATTTCGAAAAACTGGCCCGATTAAAAATTCTATATAATTTTCGAACCTGCTCAGAAAATTTGCTCAACCTGCTCAACAAACATAACGTGACAGTGACAAACACCCACTGTTTTTTTTTTATTTTTTAACTATATGGAGGTTATAAGTATTATTTCGTTGATTACACATCTTTTTACTTTTTAGAACTATCCTTCGAGCAACAAAAGGCTTCGTTTGTCACGAAGGGAGAAGCCTTAGCGATATTACTCTATTCAAATTATTCTGGCATTTTTTGCGGGGGGGGAAAATGCACACAAGTGCAGTTCCGCATACCCACATACAAAAACTACACTGTAATGACGACACTCACACATAAAAAATAAAACAAAACAGCAAAAATTTGTGTACGGATGAGTCACACATCAAAATATGACAGGTTTTTGACATAAAGGGCTGGGCTCAACTGTCGATGCAGCAGTATCGATACGGAAAAAGGAATAAAGATTACAAACTTAATCATTTTACGATGGGGTGAATAACAACAAAGAGGTCATTTTTATACGCTCGAGCTTTATACAAAAAGCTCGAGAGTGTAGGTGATTGGGTTGGGACTAGTGTGTACCCAGGGAAGTTGGGCTCAGGCTGCTGACACTGAACATCGCTCCATGACAGTACTGGCATCTGCACACCCAACAATTTGAATTTACAACAATCGGTGATCGCTCCCCGTCTTAACGTTGATCACAGTTACATCATTGAATAATTGCTTTTTTACCATCGCCACTCTAAAAAGTGCGTTTAATTCAACCATAAGAGTGAATAAAAAGCGATTTTAAGTTATACAGAGCGATGCTGAATCTTCGGCTACTATTCAGCTCTTAGCAGTGTTATTTGCTTTAATTTGAATATAGTTTATTTAACAGTACTACTTACGGTCAGTATTCAGCTTGGATAAGAATCGCATAAGTCTTTCCTAAAGCTACAACTCGACCAAATTAAAACGGTGTCATGAACTTAGCTGTCATGCAGCTATCATGCGCCTAATTAATCTAATCTTGCTCGAGAGACGGCCGTTAGTCCCTCGAACTAAATTCTCTTTTTATTCACTTGTTGTATAATCTACTATTTCGACATTTATTTCGCGATATTAGTGCAGAGCAAATCATGCAAAAATCTCGCAAATGAATTTGGCGCAGAATCAGGGCCAGATTGACCAACACTTTATCGACAAACATTATTTAACGGTAACATCACTAAGTTGCCCATCGGCGAGAACTCGGATTTATCTAGCGACATATCTGAAATTTGTACGGACGAGCCATGGACTAGCAGACCCGATGTCACTGAACAAATTTGACAACTAATCAAGAATAAAATATACGAATTTAATGTTTAAATGTAAACAAATAGCAATAATACGATAAAAAATTACTTTTATGTGAAATGTAAAACCGTCTTTTTGTATACTTGATGTTCAAGATCTCTTTTAACAGCAAAAACCTCTTCAATTCGACATTTTAAACAGAGCAGCGTTCACATGCGCGACTGGACTCGGTCTAGAAAGAAATCCGGGCGCAACTGGTTTTACCAACGCGTATGCCCATTTGGGCTTGTACTTCGGCAGAGGGGAAACGCTTCGTATGGCTTCTCTTTCTGTAGAAGCCCGTCTTACTCTAAGGAACTATCCAATATAAAATGTAAAAAATCGACAAAAACTAATTTCAACTAAGTATTTATTTGTTTCTTAATCAATCACGAAAAAAAGGCTGAACTCATTTTGGATAAAAAGCACACACATAGTTTATAACCTAGCGGAAACTAGTCAAGGAAATAAAAAGAACACGTTAAAAATATCAGTGTTTATTATTTTAAGGCGTTCACTTTTTTAACTCTTTCTAGTTGTCGCTGCAAACTATAAATAGGTAATTGCTTCATGTCGATAGCTCGCAAGCTCTCCTGACGTGTTACGTTTTGTGTTTTGTTGGATAATGGTGGCGCCTAAAACAAAGAAATTGAGCTTGTAGTAGTACCTACATACAAAACATTATGTTACAACTGATTTGAGTTTTCAAATGTAAATTACGTGATTATTATTTATTTACATAAAAGAAAGATGTGCCAAGCCATGTGATGGTTTTCTACTTTTTGTCCCCATCAAATATAAAGTAAGAAAGTACAATAAAACAAATATCGATATAGAAATGAACATCACTAGGCGAAATTATCCCGTCTTCATCTCCCGAGATTTAATTTGTTACAAAGTAGTAGCTCTGCTATACGCTCGCACTATATCGCACGTCTTCAGCGCTATAGGAAGGAAAAAGAAAGCAATAGCTACCCCCTCTCTGCCTCCGACCAGCGCTGCCCGCCGCCGCGTCAACCTCATTCTTTGTTGCGCGCGCGCGCAAGACGCACGTCGGTCATCACAAAAATATTACTTTTTTGTTTAACTATAGTCTTAAAATCAGTGAAATTATAAACGTGAATTAATTCGTGAAAAACGGTAAAATACCGTCACTATGCAAGTGATACGAATGTTGAAGGTAGACTCACAATTTATCTTTTTTCTTAGTGATGAAAAGTATGCAAGTTATTCACAAAGGCAAGCTGCCTTATATTTGCCTCGAGTCAATACGAGATATTGACCAATGGTACATTTTTCCCGAGCCAATACGTGATATTGGCCAGTGAATTTTTTACCCGAGTCAATACGAGATATTGACCAGTGATACTTTTGTGCGTTAATACGAGATATTAACCATCATTTTACAATAAACTGCCGAATACTTGCCTCGAGTCGATACGACCTGCTTTTGTGAGTTAATGTCTTAATAACGAATCCTTCGTATATTATGATTGAACTCAACTTACAGGTAAGTTTGTTTAATCATTATTAACCGCTTCATATTTTACAAAATATGAATAGATTTGCTGGTGTTAACTGCAAAATATTTGCTTTGAGTCAATACGACATACTTGCTTTTATGAGATATTTTTCCCGAGTCAATACGTGATATTGACCAGTGATAAGTACTATTATGAGCTAATACGAGATATTAGCCGTAATTTTATAAAACATATATACCTAGATTTGCTGACATAAACTGCAGATTATTTACTTTAAGTCAATACGAGATACTTCTATGTGTTAATACGAGATATTAACTGTTATTTTACAAATATTAATAAGATATTTGCTATCAAAAATGAAGGCCTAATAATCTTTTTCGTGAAACATCAAAATTGTTGTCACTGATACAGGTATGTACAAGTACTTTTAAATGTTTCGGTTTTCTCGAACAACATTATAAAACAAAATTCTGATTCCTTTTTATTTTTCCTTCGAGAAAAATCAGCAATGATGATGAACATCAAAATGCACTCCCACAAGTGTTAAAGGTGCCCTTATGGTCAGTAAAATAAAAATAAAAAAAAACATTACCGGCAAATTCATCCCCGATTCGTTGAAAATGAATCATGCTATTATCATGAATTATGCCACTACTGAAAATCGTTCGAACAGTGTCTTTAAAGACCGTCAGCGCGACGACACCTACTGCTCAGTTCTCTCTAAACTCGGGGTCTGCCACAACAACCACAACCATATCTTGGAACACAAGCAGTTGAGCCGAGGTGACGGACAACAATCAGCAGGGCCACTTTAACGTGTTTCATCAGCCTTGCGGCACCTACCTGCAGCTTCCAGCTCCAAGGGCTACCCGTGATCACCACCGTCGGCACCGTCGCGCTACCGGATCAGAACAAAAGGTCTGTACCTTGTCTGTATTTTTAGCTGGTCAGCTAAAATACGTTCTCGATTCGAGTAAAAACTATCAAACGACCGTTATGTGCTTGAGGTTATTTTCCAATACTAATCCTAAGTATTCAGTTAGTTAAATTAAAAAATAAACAAATATATTTTATTTTCTTTACAATAGAAAATAGAACATGTGGGTACTTTCTGAACATTTTATGGAGGATGCTAGAACGACTTAACTCATAACATGTGTCCTGATAATGTCATGGCACAACTATTAGTCCTTGAGAACGGTTGCTTTCACGCACAGCGCAAAAAGTATTTAATACTAGCGGCCGCCAAGGAAATGTTTCTTGCTATCCCTCAGGAACAATATTTTCCTTTCGGGATTAAAGGTACCGTATGTCTTTCTCTGTAACCCAGACAACGTGTATAAAAATTTCATGATGATCTGTTCAGTGGTTGAGACGTGAGGGTGTAACAAACAAACAAACAAAAGGACTTTTGCATTTTTAATTAGTAAGGATGTTATTAAGTCAATAAACTTCATGAGTTTTGGGTCTTATTCTTTGGCTTTTTCACAGCACTACACAGAATCATCATATTTACTAGATTTTTAAACCAATAATTTTAACCCATTAATTACAGGCTTCAATGCCCTATTAAGATGACACTTATCTCTGGGTATTAATTACCAAAATTTCTCAAATTTTCAAGTATTAGAAACTATAAAAACAATGATTCTAATATTTAAGATCCTCATTAACTATCAAGAAAGTCCCATTACTCCCAGCCAAACATGTAAATTCTTTGGCCTTGTATTGAATTTCTAAAATTAGTTGTATATTGACAAATAAGGACAAACAAAATATTTTTAGAAGAAGTTATTAAAATCAAATAAAATACATTTTAGTGACCTTGTCAGATACTTGGGAACTATTACAGGAGTTTGTACTGCAGTAGCATTACTATTTTAACACTTAAAATTTTAATATTGGACAAGCTTAAGGCTTGTACATATTGAGAATTAATGTTTAACTATTTAAAATAATTAATATAATAATTACGTATTATATCGTACTATGTACCTTGTCAACTTTGTATTGTATGGTGGAAAAATAATATTTGTTTTCCTGATACGTTTAAATCAATATGATAAACGAATAGTTTTCAATACTTTCTCCGTTGTTTTGACAATAAGACTGCACAGCAGCCGGTCAAAGTGAGACATAAGCCGGTCAAAGTGAGAGTTGATATAAGATTTTGCACAAACGAGGAATAATTAATGACCTGGATCTGCTTTTTTGTTATAAAATTCTTCGCATGCCGTGCGTATACTAGACCCGATGGGCGGTGCCTACCACTGCGGCTGTGCTGGATATAGCTGGGACGCGCACCACGCCGTCTGTCTGCAGGTGCCTATACTGAAGTTTTTGTTGTATATTAATAACACCATTGCAATTTCATAAATGAATCGAATTAGTGGTGTTCATTGCTTGCAATTAAATCAAATTGCTAAATTGCTCGCGAGAAATGCCAGTGTTATGATTAACAATAGGCGTAATAACGCCTCCCCAGCTTCATTTTTCCTTACTTATTTAAAAAAAAAATAACTTATTTTATTGTACATGACAAAGCCAAATGACATAATAGCTATCACAGCCATGGTTTCTCAATGAAATAAAATAAAAAATAAAAGTTTTTTATTTTCTGCAATTACACAATACATTAAATAAACTTATATTATTAAAGCTACCTAGTAAACATAATAATATACTTGTGGCAGGCAACTCCATTCCCCCGTTGAAACCTTAATCAACTTGCTGTTAAAGAAATAGCGATGGTAATAGTCACAACAAACGTTAATTTATTTTTATCTGTTCGCAGAAAGAAACATCATCCTCGCTGTCAGTTTTCTCTGGCTGCATATTATAAGGCAAACGTTCCTTAGAAAACAAGTTCCTTAGTCAAGCGTTAGAAGTGTCTATTGATACCTTGCCTATTTGAATAATACTGCAAGCAAATCTATATTTTTATTGGAAATAGTGCCAAGAAAGAATATCTTATTTTATATAAATTAATGATTTAATAGGTTTTCTAAATAACTGCTTTCTAAACGAATCCCACTAAACAATCATTGCTCAGATATCTCCTAATTATTTTAAATCTATATCAGCGGCAATGGTAACCTAAAAAAAAAAATTTTTTATATATGTTTGTTACATTACATTACCGTTAGATACCGTTGGATCTTACAATAGTTTAAGTTTACCTGTTGAACTTACTCCCAAATAACTTACATTTTGAACAATTAAGCACACATTGGTCACCTTGTTAGCCTTGGCTACAAGTGAATGAATACAGATCATGTACTTAATTCAATTAAGCAACTCAGTATTGTATTATATTATCTGAGGTAACACAGTAAGATTTGGCGAAATAATTTATTATTTAAAATTTAAATGACAGATGTTTAATCACATCTTCTGTAAGTCTCAACTTGTTGAACTTTCCATTCTTTGAGTTTTTATTTCTGTAATAAAATTATTTGTGTTTATTAATATAAATATCTCAAATATTATCGCCCTTATGAACTAATACAAACCCCCCCCCCCCCCCAAAAAAAAAAAACTTATCAATGCTGCCTCGTCACAAACATTCGGCCGATTGATAAAATTTATAATTGAGGAATGTTACACCGATTTTTAAAATCTCATTACCTGTTTATCATGTTGTGTAACATGTGGTTACATCAGCGCGGCGGCCAAGTTGCTGCCATTCGTGACGAAAAATTTGTTCACTTACTAGTCTGTGTGTCAAATTTTCTGTGGATGCTATTCGCAATCTGCTGTTTGGACTGGACAATCGACAATATTTGCGAGTTTCCAGGATTCGGGCTCTAATTTTGCAGAACCGACATTGTAATAAAACATTTTTTTATTATGTTGCAGTTGCAGTGCAGGAGCACTGATTTATTTTTATCTTATTTAACTAATCCTTAAAATAATTTAATGTGTGTTCACTTAACCCTTGTTTATTTATATAAACAAACAAGGGTTCCTCTAATAACATTGATATCTTCTCTAAACATCCTACTTTGTAACAAATTAAATCTCGGGAGATGAAGACGGGATAATTTAATGATCAAACGAACTTACCCTAAGTGAAGTTCGATCTTAATTATCCCGTCTTCATCGAAGAGATTTAAAGTCCCAACCCTCCCTTGCGAGTTGTTTGTTTAACAACCATATCCCTATAATAGATGGAGATATCAATGTATTTACTTACTACTCCAAACTGAATGAGGTTGACGCGGCGGCGGGCAGCGCTGGTCGGAGGCAGAGAGGGGGTAGCTATTGCTTTCTTTTTCCTTCCTATAGCGCTGAAGACGTGCGATATAGTGCGAGCGTATAGCAGAGCTACTACTTTGTAACAAATTAAATCTCTTCGATGAAGACGGGATAATTAAGATCGAACTTCACTTAGGGTAAGTTCGTTTGATCATTAAATAATATAACCTCTACGACATGTAATAAAAAATCTGATATTTGCAAAATCAGCAAAGAACTGGACACAAACGACTATTTGCACAAATTATTAGTATATTATAATAGTTTCAAGCTATTTACACTACATAAAAACATCTAAAACAATATAAACTTACCAATGAAATCATAATGTTTATTGATTATTTTCATTTCTTCCTGTGCGAGATTTATAGCCTTTAATCACACAAAACATCATTTCACTGATAACGCTTATGCGTTAACGATACTTATGTATCCCAAACAAAGCTATGACTTTTAAGTTTTTTACAAGAATATTTTATAAATTTCTACATTTTACTAGTGTGATCAGAATACGCTTGAATGACATTATGTCACTATTATTTATTATGACAATAGATTTTATTTTTTAATGAATGCACAGATAATATAAATACAAGACAAATAGACTCAACTCAAACTTCCTGACATTCCCAATTTGGACTAGATTTTAGTTTTTTTTAAATAACTTAAAAAATACTGAACTAAAAATTCTGAAAAGAAAAATATGAGCTTAGAACACTAAAATCTCGAAATGGTTTTCTAATTTTAGTACTTTCTCAAAATGAAATGTTGTCCATTGTCGATAAACGCTATATCGTGTTTCGGTGGTCATACTCGTACTAGGGGTAGCACAGCAGCACAGGATATTCATATGCAGAGTCAAGCGGAGTCCTACCACAGGATAAACAAAAATCTTCTGTGGACTACCAAAGAGAATAGAAAAAAAACTAGCGTTTTATGAACTACCAGCCAATCATGCGCACAACGACAATTCCCTCAATTTTGTCTGCTCCGCTCACACTGCACTTGGAAGCGGTATAGATACAGAGACAGAACAAAGAAAAAAGTTTTCTTCTTCATTCTGTGGATAGACATCGCGAGACCCTTGTCTACTTGTGGTGGTTCTAGTTGTGGTGCGTATGTTTAGAAAGAAATACGTAATATAATTTTAATTATTTGTCTACTTAATGTCATTGTCTGGGACTATTTTTTCGAGGCTTTGTTAGGTTTCAGTATACAAGTCAGAATACTTAAAAATCACACCACGCAGTGACTTAGTTTCGGGCACTGAACTTTTAGATTTATTTTATAGATCCTTTTCAAAAACATTTTCTATTGTAGGCAATCGATAGTTCGTAAAAAGTTGAATTTGTCAATTTTGACAAACAGCGCGCGTTTGTAAAGTGAAAATTCGAAGTTTTTTAGTCAAACGATGAGAGATAATTTCATAAACAGCAATCCAGTCATAATTATCTAATTTCGAGTACACTGATGGGCGTATCATGCATTTTAATGAAGATAATTCCTTATAATTTATTAGGAAGCCCACAGAGTTTGTAAGAGCCCTAAATACAAGACTTTATCGCGAACGGACTACTAACGGATCCTTGTCCTGTGGGCTGAACCTTCATAAATACTAGAGCCAATCTTAATTTACTGTACAAATTATATTTACAACCTTATGACACACAACTATAAGGTTTCATTTTAAAATAAACCTAATGGCCAGATTTTACGCTGTTAATCAGCTTTATTACAAACTAGCTGATGCCCGCGACTTCGTACGCGTGGACTTTATGACTTCGGCCGGCGTATGATGTACTAATGTAGTTACATAAGAAAAAACTTGTAGCAGTGTTATGGTTCTGCGTCGAGTATTCCAGATCTTCGATTTTTGTACCTCAATAAAAAATGCTCATCAGGCTAAACAACTTTTGCTAGGGTGTCGTTTTTATATTTTATATAGTTTAGCTGGATCATTATGGTTCTGCTGCATCGGGTGTTCCAGATATTCGATTTTTATACCTGAACAAAATATGCTCATCAGGCTGAACAACATTTGCTAAGGTGTAATTTTTAAATTCCTTATAGTTAAGTTGGACCATTATAGTTCTGCATCAGGTGTTCCAGTTTCCAAAATCAATTATACCCTAAGTTATGCCCAGGCTTAACAGCTATGTAACAAAAAAGTTTCATTCGAATCCGTCCAGTATTTCCGGAGATTAGCGTGTTCAAACAGACAAACAGACACACTTTTTTTTAAATTCTTATTCTATTAGGTACTATGTCTAAATCGCCCTAAATATTTGTTTTTGAAATATATGTAATGTACAGACACACTTTTTACTCTTTTATTATATGTAAGGATAAGGATAAGGATTAATGTTAATTTTCTGTCTTGTTATATTATGATACAGGACATAGATTTTTGTAGTTGTATGATAAGAAGACGTTTACAAAAAAAGACACTCACAAACACCAGTAGAATACTTTCTTTAGCTTTTATTTTACAAAACAAAACCATTTAGGAAGAAAAGAAGTGAACTTTAGATAACTACAAAAAAATATTATGCGCAACAATATGAGGCGTAAATTGTCGCATTTACATCTCTCTTATTAACTTATTTTGATTTCTTGAAATTAGGTTTTACGGTTTTAACTATTACAAAAGAGCTCGAAGCACGTAAGTGAAAATCCGACGTATTTTCTCGACAGTCAATTTATGCTACTGTTTCTCAGTAACGAGTTGTTAGAAAGCATTAGCAATTAAAACGCTTCAAGACTTGTTTATTTGAAAAGAGCTATAAAATCTCGACATAATCACTTAATACATTAACAGCAAGCTATATCGCTAAACATATACAACTTTATTACGATCGATTACCAACTTTCATTCAACAACAACAACTTTTCACCAACTCTTTCGTTTCGCAATTAGTTCTCGCCAATCTATATATATAAAATTCAAAGTCCTGACTGAGTGAGATATCAACGCACAGCCCAAACTACTGAACCTAGAGACTTGAAATTTTACACACAGGTACCTTATACAGTGTAGGCATCCACTAAGGAAGGATTTTTGAAAATTCCATCCCTAAGGGGATGAAATAAGGGATGAGAGTTTGTATGGAAGTCCCTCAGTTTTGATGCTAGGATCTTCAAATTTTGTATTCAGGCTGATGATTGAAAATTAATAAATACGTGTATCATCGTTTTTCAAAATTCTACCCCCGATGGGGTGAAAAGGGGGATGAAGTTGAGTATAGAAGAAAATCCTTAATTTTCAAAGTAAAAATCGTTAAATTTATAATTTAGGCTTATGGATGGAAATATAACGCAACGTATATGGTTATTGGTAGTATTTTAACCCCTATGGGGATGAAATGGGGTAAATAAACCTAAAATAGATATGGATGTCGTTATTGGGGTTTTCTGGGATGACGATTGCGAAAATGACATTCATTTTGAAGTCCAACACGGTCGACATGATTTAACCACTAAAGGGGTGAAAATTGGGTTCAAATTTGGTATGGAAAACAATATAAAATATACTTTACAACTTAAAACTTCGTACGAGCATGTCTAAAAATAAATAGACAAACATATATATTGTGGTTTTTAAAATCAACCCCTTAGGGTGTAAATGGGGTAAGTAAACATAAAAATCGATATGGATGTCGTTCTTGAGGTTTTATGGGATGGTGATTGCGAAAATGACATTTATTTTGAAGTACAACACTGTGGACATGATTTAACTGCTAAAGGGGTGAAAATGGGGTGCAAATTGTGTATGGAAAAATAATATAAAATGACTTACGGCAGTGAAACGTGGTCGCTAACTATGGGTCTCATAAGGAGGCTCAAGGTCACCCAGCGTGCAATGGAGAGAGCCATGCTCGGCGTTTCCCTGCGTGATCGAATCAGAAATGAGGAGATCCGCAGGCGAACTAAAGTAACCGACATCGCTCGAAGGATTGCTCAGCTAAAGTGGCAGTGGGCTGGACACATAGCGAGAAGAACCGATGGCCGTTGGGGCGGAAAGGTTCTTGAATGGCGACCGCGCACCGGACGGCGCTCCGTGGGTAGGCCCCCGACAAGGTGGACCGACGATCTGGTGAAGGTTGCCGGAAGCCACTGGATGTGGGAAGCGCAGGACCGATCGTCATGGAAATCCTTGGGGGAGGCCTATACCCAGCAGTGGGTGTTGTGCGGCTGATATGATGATGATGATGAGACATTACAACTTTGAAATTCTAAGAAGCATGTCTAAAAATAAATAGGCAAATATATATTTTGTTATTTTGAAAATCATCCCTTAGGGGGTAAATGGGGCAAGTTAACATGAAAATCGATGTGGATGTTGTTCTTGAGGTTTTATGGAATGAGGAATGCGAAAATGACATTTATTTTGAAGTCCAACACGGTGGACATGATTCAGCCGCAGGGAACGGGAACGGGAACGGGAACGGGAACGGGAACGGGAACGGGAACGGGAACGGGAACGGGAACGGGAACGGGAACGGGAACGGGAACGGGAACGGGAACGGGAACGGGAACGGGAACGGGAACGGGAACGGGAACGGGAACGGGAACGGGAACGGGAACGGGAACGGGAACGGGAACGGGAACGGGAACGGGAACGGGAACGGGAACGGGAACGGGAACGGGAACGGGAACGGGAACGGGAACGGGAACGGGAACGGGAACGGGAACGGGAACGGGAACGGGAACGGGAACGGGAACGGGAACGGGAACGGGAACGGGAACGGGAACGGGAACGGGAACGGGAACGGGAACGGGAACGGGAACGGGAACGGGAACGGGAACGGGAACGGGAACGGGAACGGGAACGGGAACGGGAACGGGAACGGGAACGGGAACGGGAACGGGAACGGGAACGGGAACGGGAACGGGAACGGGAACGGGAACGGGAACGGGAACGGGAACGGGAACGGGAACGGGAACGGGAACGGGAACGGGAACGGGAACGGGAACGGGAACGGGAACGGGAACGGGAACGGGAACGGGAACGGGAACGGGAACGGGAACGGGAACGGGAACGGGAACGGGAACGGGAACGGGAACGGGAACGAGAAAGAAACGGGAACGCAAACGCGATCGCTCGAAAGCGAACGCGAACGGGAACGGAAACCGGGGACAGGAACGGGACCAAACGGGAACGGAAAAGGGTAAAGAAACGGGAACAGGATACTACTAATATCTCTGGACCCACTTCTGATTGTTGTAATAAACTAGCTTCCGCCCGCGACTTCGTCCGCGTGGATATTAGAGAAAATCCTTAGGGAACCTTCAACCAGAATCCGACCAGCCGATTTTATGCGATTAGGCCGGTCCCCACCAAGCGCGCAGCCTCGTGCGAGGCCTGCCCTGCCACACGCGGCAAACGTTTTGCCTCGCGAGGCAGCGCGCTTGGTGGGGACCGGCCTAATCGCATAAAATCGGCTGGTCGGATTCTGGTTGAAGGTTCCCTAAGGATTTTCTCTAACATCCACGCGGACGAAGTCGCGGGCGGAAGCTAGTTAGGCATAAAATTTCTACAACTTAAACACTACATTCTAAACGGAAAGTAGGAAGAACAATAGGAATCCTACAAACCGCATTTCGCCTATTTTGCTGACCTGCATCGGGTGGCCTTGATGCTGCATCATTATTGAAACATCCATCAACTGCTTCACTGCCCTGCTGTGATTGATGTCTGTAAATATGATTAAAAAATGGACGTGCGTTCAATACAGAACACTTTGAATCAGTTGCTGAGAAATCGAACTCTATCACAACATCATAAGCTTTATTAATGGAAATTCAAAAGACTTTACAAGACTGTTTGAGTTTATTGGCGCATTATTTTGCCACCGATTGAACTTGGCCCATCCATCTTTCCGGAGCCAAGTTGTGCTCCCACGAAACGCACTGTAGGGTTCTCCTGAGAGTGGACGTCCGTTAATAACAATATGATTCACTCAAATTAAGATAGGCACTTTCCAAAGGAAAGGTGGCGAGTGTCGAGACGTTGCCATTATACGCCGGCTGGCGTACCAAGAGGCAATTATGATCTTTTTGCCGCAGCACCGTTATGTTGGCTTAGGTGCGGGGCAGACCAGCATCGGGCGCAGTGTGGACGCTGATGCCGCGCCGTGCGCACGCGACCATTGACAGCAGCATGTCGCCGCGAACCCTCGTCGTGTTGGTCGCTATAGCCTGCGCGGGGCAGGTCGCGGCCCGCCCCGTGCGAAGGACCCTCAACTTCAACATGTTCGTGCTGCGTCCGAAGCAGGACGCTTTGGACCGCGTCCTACTCACCACCGATGGAGTCTCCAGGTTCGGTCCGATTCTGGAATACTTGGTGCAGCGAGTACAAGGGATGATGTCAGTGAAGCGACCGGTCGAAGATAGTATACATGCTGATTTGCCGGCTGTTCCTATCGCTGACGCGGCTGAAAATGAGATCGACGGTAGCCAAAAGACGAAGTCTCCAGGAGTCGTCGTACGCCCTTCCAGGACAAAACCTGGCACTTATGAGGTGGAAATCGACGTCGTGATGGATGATGGCCAGCCCGATGATAAGCACCCCATAAATTGAAAACGTGATCCCCTAACCATTGAAATTATTGGACTGCTCCAGTGATATTGTTAAATTTGCATTTATTTTTTGTTTAGTTAGTGGTAGCATAAATGAGTCTATTTATTTATTATTAATCTCTATTTATTCTTGCCATAATATTAAGTTAAATAAAATGTGTCAATTTTTGTTATTGTTATGTTAGTAAACAAAATGATGAGTCTAAGAAACAATATCCACTTATTTCTATGTTTTGAAGAAGTATTATGCCATCCACCTAGATTTCCTTTGCAGTTTTTCAGTGTTTGCAAGTTTGCAAAAACCCTAATCCGGTTGTGGAAATCTGGTATACGCACATAAAACCCAGCATTTGCTTATAGGAAAAATGATTTTGTACGCGAGGCGGCCGCATGAGACCGGACAACAATGGAATATCTATTGTGTCTCATTTTATAACATAAATAAACTAGTTGGCTCTATAGAGCTATAGATCTTGCGTTTTGACATTTTTGAAAAAAAAAATGAATATGTCTAAAATATGATTTTCCCCATTTTTCCGCGATTTTGCAAAATTGGGAATGACTTAATAAAAAAAATGAGTTTGCTGTTTTTATCACTCATCCATCCATCCCAGTCTCTGTGACTCGTTAGCTCAGTTGGAAGTGCATTGGACCGGACTTCCAAAGGTCGCGGGTTCGACTCTCGCCTAAAAATATCAACTAGTGCGAGTGGTTTTTTTTCTAGTATAATATTTAGTATTTTTAACCGACTTCAACAAAAGGAGGAGGTTCTCAATTCGAATGTATGTTTTTTTTTATCGTTGTTCGCGCATATCTTCGACATTTATGGACCGATTTTGATAATTCTTTTTTTGTTCGATTGAGTTTGCTTGCAAGATGGTTCTATAATTTTTTTTTCAAATCGGTCGAGTAGTTTTCAAGTAATCCTGAAAATACTATGGATTTTGCATCAACTACCTTGACGACTTTCTTATTTATGAATTAGAATTAGATGATTTATTTGTTGGAAAGGGGATACTTTAGTGTAGTATTTTTAACCGACTTTAAAAAAGGAGGTTCCCAGTATGTATGTATGTTTCTCCGCGATTATCTCACGTTTGGCCGAGTCGATTTTTCTACCTAAATAATATGTATGTATACCTAATACAAAAAGGTACTTACACTTAAAATTAAAATAAAAAATATTGTTTAAAAAACAAAAAACCGACTTCAAAAACCTTGCCTATAAAAAGCAAGAAATAATATTCAAATCATTAGATATTATCATTGTCATAATAAAAACACGTCTATTGAAGTCGGGTGGGGATTTTAGAATAAAAAAAGGAAGTTGTACTCCAGCCCCACCCGACTTCAATAGACGTGTTTTTATTATGACAATGATAATGCACATCTAATGATTTGAATATTATTTCTTGCTTTTTATAGGCAAGTTTTTTTTAAGTCGGTTTTTTGTTTTTTAATCATTTTTTTACATAATTATAGAAACTGCTCATAAAATTTCACGAAAATTGGTTGAGAATGCGACGTGTAGAGGAGAACAGACGGACAGCCGGACAGCGGGACAGCCGGACATACGAAAACATTTTCGCTTAAGCTGAAACGGAGACGCTTCGGGCTCGCTCGGTCAATAAAGCAGTTAACAATTATTTATTTCAGGAAATCAAGAAGATTACGATTTTTTTTTCTTAAATAGTATGTAGGTATAAACTAGTAAAAAATGTAACTTGAGTAAACTGAAAAATTACAGATAATATTTGAAATTGTGATAAGTTGGCTTACTAAACTATTGAAAGTTAAATGCGTAATATACGACAATAATAAAAAAAATGGTTACAAAACAAAAGTTCATTAGAAAATAATTACTACTTACTGTCTATAGTGAAAAACCTAATGGAATTACTACAGCAGTGCATTGTGGTTAGCTTTATTATCTCGTAACGGGTTCAAAATACTTACTATGGCACGATAGCAGCAAATTGTTACTTGGGAAACTGTCTATTATATTATTATAAGATTATTATTATATTTTTTTTAAACAAAGTAGGTACCAACTGAGCTGTAAAAGAGACCTACGGTGTTTTTTAAAAACTGATTAAAAAAGATATCAGATTTTAAATGGAATGAATTGCCGAGTTAATGTCGGCATTTCATTTATTGTTCTTGTACCAATGCTTGTGTTGAAGTTATTGCTAGATATTGAAATTTTTAAAGCTTTGATTATGTATTGTTTCACATCCTTTACGATATTTAGCTTTTTAGCAACACTGGAGCGCTTATCACCAAAAACTCTACATAAGGTCACGCTTTTCTGGGAGAAAAGCGTGACATTATGTAGAGTTTTTGGTAACATAAAGGCTTCGGTCCTCGTCCTCAACTATGTTTCTTAACCTGCTACGAAAGAAGAATTTTTATCACTCTTTCCTAGTACACCTATATTAATCAAAAAATACAGCAGGCCTATTACATAAAAACAATCCCGATAAGCGGACAATGTTCGTCCCACTCCGTGACACTATTGATTCACAAATAAGGGTTGATTCAAAAATTGAGTCCGATATAACGATTCTTTTTATGTACCAAATAGGCCTGCAGGACATCTATCCAGATATTATCCAAGAAGCACTTCAGTCCCCTTTCTGGAGATGAATGACTCTGCTGAAACTACTTCGCTAACAAAAAAGTAATTGTGTGCGATAGAATAACTTTGAACATAACACACGTCAACAAATTGACTTAAACGCACCTCATTAACTTCATCAGTTAAGTGGGTGACCGTAACAAGAAGCAAATTACTGGCACGTTCAGTGGGTGTTCCTACTTTATTAATCAAATATTTCATTCTTCATTCCAATTGACCTGTGTTTTGAATTGTTTTTAGTCCAACATTAATAGCCATAACCAATATAAAATCATGTACTATTGACAAAGCAAATTGCCTAACGAAATTTTCGTCACTTTGACTCCACCGAATCTTCTTTTATTTTGAATCAACCTTAATGGATTACTTATCCTTTCTCACCATATTTCCACAGTATAAATGTGATATTTCTTAGGAACCTGGCTAAAACTAAAGAACAAATACTAATTTAGTCCGAACATATACATTCGTGTTTATAATAACAAGTTAGTGGTAATTACCAACGGCGCTAAAGTTTCGCTAAAGCAAATTAAGAATCTATCAAAAAGATAATGTTAGCAAAATGAAAATGTTTGCCCCTCACATACAAACTGTTAGTATTAAGAATGAAAACGAAAGATGTCCCAGTGAAAATAAGAACAATAACCCACTGTACCATAAAAGGCCTTGGAAAGAGAGCCGATCAAGGTCAACTGTCCAGTGAGTGGGGCAATACCTCCCATGAATATCAAAGTAATGCCATACGACAGTTCCTGGCCAGATATCAACACACACTCATACTGCACACATCCTGTGAAGTGACCACAATAAGTGCGAATAATAAGTGCCATTGTCGAAGAATTAATAGTAGGCAATATAAGTAGACTAAATACTTCAAAAGATACTGATACAGTGAAGTTATTGACACGTTTCCGAAAAAGACATGAAGTAGTTTAAACAAGAACAAAATCAGTGTTAAAATAAGACAATAGAAAAAAAATTCAGCAATGAAGTGCTTATCTATGTTAGTGTTATGTCTGCAACTAGTGATCATATGTGCAGTACCGTTGCAAATGCAATGGCAGAGTCAAATGTCCATCCAACCAACACAGGAGGAACTTTTGCAAGAGCAACTTCTTGCACTACAAGAACTGCAGCTGATGAACCAGTTGCCCAATTATGGCTCTCCGCCGATGATGCAGTAAGTATGAACTCTTTTGTTTAGACGCTCTGGTATTATTTTAATGAACATCGGTCGTCTGTATAATGCTTAAATTCTTTTCCAGAAAAGCCGATCCACCCTACATTATTATTATGCCAATCGAAAAGTCAAGTCCAATGTTAGATATAAATAGCATGTTCAAAAATGCAATCGAAAACGAAATCAAAGATAACGAAACCAAAGATCGAATTACAGAAAACAAAGACTTAGATTCAATAGTAGTTGAAGCAGTTGAACCAACAACAGAGACCGAACCAAAGAGGGCTATATTACTAATCCCAAATAGAGGAAGGTTTTCTATAGGAGGGTTGATTTCAGCAATCCCGTTTCTTCCTATAGAAATTAATGTTCCTGATACGATTTCTTGGATATACAATGGGATCTCTGGCATTATTTCTGGTATTGGACAGAGATTCCCTTTCAATCGTCCATCACAAACACAAATGCCTGAAGAGAATATGAGAGTCCTTTTTAAAAGGCTTCAGGCAAAAAACCAAAACAAGCTTACACCAATTTTAATGATGCCTGAAGTTGCTCAAATGTATCCACTAATAATTTAAGTAATAATAAATATATTAAATATATGGAACACTTTCTTTTTATTTTTTTGGTTCTTATAGTCATTATTGTGATCATACCTTAACACAAGGGATATTATATTTTCAGAATAAAATTGGAATAAAAAGACAGCTTCTGAAATAAAACTATTTATTTTACAAATACATACCTAGTACTTATTTATTGTCACATGAAAGTATTAGATATAGGTATTAGATACGCAAATATTTTGTACTTACTAATTGAAACTTAATTCATCATTAAGCTTAGAATTTGTTGTGGTTGATAACCTATTAATTTAAGTCCAGGTTCAAGAGTTTAACCAGCTGATATCAATATGACAACAGAGGTTACACTTTCAAACACCGACCACGTCCATATAAGTTTCAATAGTTTGAAATCCCTTGGAAAATATATCGGTAACATAAACGGAAGACTTAATTGTAGTAAAAGTGTAGTAAAAGTGTGAAAATACACTTATTAGCATTATGACACAGATATATAGGTAGTGACAGCCATAACTGCACTAATTTATGAAGTTAGAAACCGATTTATAACACTAATGATCCGTAACAATGGCGCCTACATACAAATGAGCTTAGATTACAATATCGACTAGCCATAGGCAATCACATACTACTAACTTCCTGTACTAAATTCGATTTCTATTCACTAATAGCTTAGTGAGAGAAATCAAATCACTTTATGGAACTTAGACTTAACACAATTATTATTAACCTTTTTTGTTTATATTATAGAAGAAACAAAAAGAAGTAAACAAATATTATTCTTAATTTAAAAGATTTCTCTACTCCTATTACTTTTGAAAAGAAAAGTAATACATAAACAAAAAAGAAACAATGGCACTGCAGAGGAATCAAATGATATTATGCCTAAGTTCGTTAACTATGCTAGTCTTAACCGCGAGCGTTGACGGAGACTGTGTCACTGTCAACTGGATACCCAGGGTTGACGGCAGCACCAGGTTGCTGGGCGTTTTTGGGTACGATGATGGACACTGGGTAGTTGAAACTGTAGAAGAAACCACGTGGAGGACCCTGTGGGAAGAAATTTAAGGAGTGTTAACTAAATGTATGACCTTAAAGCACCTGAAATGGAATTTCAATCAGCTTCTTGTGACGTAAGTTAGTTGGATAAAAAAATCGAAAGTTGCAGTTGAATTTCCCTCAAGTTTTCCCTTATACCAATAATAGTTTGTCATTTATAACATTTTGCTTTTTAGGGGGAAAAGATTACTTTAATTAATACATAGAAAATAATCTCTTTCACAGAGCATTATTTACCTAATCACATTGGACACAAAACTATCAGGCGAAGATGTGAAATACTTCATCAAAGTACACTTATTTCTTTTTACATATGTGCTAATTGGAGTGTTAATTGGAGTTTATCACTAAAGCAAGTGAAAAAGAAATTTTCCGTTTTCGCTAATTTATTTAGAGCACATTGTATTTATTTCGAAATACGTTACGATTGTCTAGGGCACTATAAGGATACTATAACTGGCTGCAATCAAATGAATAATTAAACATCTTAAACATCGACGTGAATCAAATTATTCAAATTATAATTTGGTAACTTCAGTCTATCGTTTATATTTTTTTACTTGCTTTAGGCCTTGGATGAAGTTTCAGGTAGGTTTCGAACCCGCAAGTTTTGCAGTCGCATTAATTTAGTAGTCCTTACATCATAATCGTCTCATTTTCATTTTATTTTCTTTCGGTTATGTTACTCACAGTGGGTTCAGGCTCCTCAGTGCTGCCTTGATATTTCTGTTGTTGATATTGTTGTTGTTGTTGCTGAGATTGTTGGTACTGTTGTTGTTGTTGCTGAGGTTGTTGGTACTGTTGCTGGTACTGTCCCTGGTAGCTGTTCTGCGCCTGCGCGGGGAACGCCTTGCCTTCGCGGGCCGCTGGGGCTTCCGCTGAGACGGCCTGCACTTCGGAAGCTTGCGGCTGGTACTCTTGGTAGTTGGAGTAGTCTTGTCTGGACATAGGATTTTAGTGAACATCTTGCATTTGATATTTTAATCAAGAATTGGTAATACTTTATTATAGTTTGTAATAATCGATCCTGCTCACAAAATTTCACGAGAATCGTTTGAAAAATGGGACCTGCGGGTCTACCGCCTAACTCTCTCGCTTTGACTCTGGCTTTGGTTTATGACGTCAGTGCACTGTTCGTCCTTATCATCGTGTTATGATAGGACAAGGACGGATAGAACATGGCTATCGCTTTGGCTATCGCTCTGAGTTAGGCGGTAGGGCCCCTGTAGAGGAAAATAGAAGCCAGGCAGCGGAACAGACATACGAAAGCATTTTTGTCCAAGCTAAAACGGAGACGCTTCGCGCTCTCTAGGTCAATTATTACTGTCTGGCTTTATGATTTATCATTTATCAAGCCGCTTAGAAGAAACAGATTTTTTTCTTAAATAGGTGTTACATACTGGAATTTGAATAGCTAATAATGTGGCTCAAGGAAAAGAAGTTATTAATTCAGTAATTCTGCCCACGTCCTTCATAACAACTTACTGTGCGCCAGGGTGTAGATTGGCATCTGCTGCCTCCTTCCACGCCTTCTCGTGGGCGAGACGTGCTTGCCTGACATCTTCGGTCTCTTGCACGGGCTGCAGGACTACCTTGGGTAAGTTGTCTTCCTGGTGGAAACCTTCGCTGTCAGCCCAGTAGCGGACCTAGAAACATACATTAAATTATTAATATTAGTAACAACAACTTCTCTAAAAGGTCGGTAACGTGATACCGATTGTATACCGATTGTAATGCAACTGTTCAAAGTCTAGAATAATGGCAAATGGGTCACCTAAATAGATTGAAAGAGTTCACTGTCGAAAATGTAGATTGGAATCCAAAACATGTCTTGGTCAAGTCTATTGCATTCTCCAAACGTGCTGGGCCTGCATAACTGCTAAATTAGCCGAAATAACAGAAAACAAACTCAGCTCCCATGAATTTTGACAGTTAAATTTCGATAAATCGCAATATCATGTCGTGGTGGTTACGTTAGGAGGGCTGGAGTGATGGGGTTGAATTATCTATGACATCGTAGATGGTTGCATGCTTGAGCATAGCGAAAAATGTTCTAAGTCTATGGTTGCAACATAATACAAGTCTTTGTTGGTCACCTGTTATTAGGTACATAATGCTTTATAATATTGATTCTCATTAAATGTGATTGATACTACACTTCTTGCTGCCTTTTATGTTATGTCGTCTACCCTATATCACAGAATACATAATAGTACAAGTCCTATATCACAGAATACATAATAGAACGAGTCCTATATTCTGTTTTTATTAGGATTTTGTAACAGTTAAAATAAAATACGCTCGTTTTGTTGCCATCCCGGTAAGTGTATGAGTCGATATAGGGAGGGTGCCTTTTACCCGTTAAGTCGAGCCAAGGATACAAATCACCCCGTAGAAAAGCAGTAGGATGACTATAGTCATACACACCCTATGGTTGTGTGATGATAATTGAGCAAACCTTGATAAGTTCGTTGTTGCCGTCTTTGTAAGTGTAGGAACCGGTGACATCGCCGGAGCGTACGCGGTTCTCCACCTTGGCGGACTCAGGCGCCTTGTACCCGTATGCGTACGCGCCGAGCCCGTCTTGACCGTGGAATTGAGTCGCGTCGTACACCTGGAAAGGGTTCAATAAGGATTAAGGTACATCTTTGTAGAAAAAATCAACACGACCGACGATGAAAATAAAACTAGCAACTTTTAAAATCCGGTGGGATTTATTTCATAAAAAGAGCAACTGTTCTAAGAACTAAAGTCCATTCCAAGAAACGAGCTCCCAAAGAAAATCAGTGCATGTGCACCCGTTACTGTTAATGCGCGTGACCTTCAAAAGCTTAGCCTACAGCCTAGCTCTAGCCGCGCGCATTGACCTATTGGCTGCGAGTATTTTTTTCCCTAGGGGTTTGATTCGTTGAACGGAGTATAGTTGCAAAACGTCACGGGATGGATATCATGCGTTTAAGCGTTTAAATATGATATGAATATAAATTCTTGGTTGAATTGAAACGCTAATTTGGCACTAATTATTAAATCAATTCGTGCATTTCCACTGCATTGATTTTTGACAGAGTTGTGTTCTCACTATCCTGTCAGACTGTTTCGAAACAATGTTTGCAACATTATTAATTGACTAGTGGAAACGAACAATATTTAAGTACTTAAAACATAAACAATAAAAAATTGGTAAAAAGGTCATAAATGTCTGCTTACGTCTTCTACGTAGTCCTCGGTGTTTTCAATCTCACGTCCGTTCTTCCAGTAGTGGCCTAGAGTGGGGCCGGCTTCGGCTGACCGAAATCTAGGATCATTCCATCTCACCTGAAAGGAAAATATCTAATTAGGTAACAGCTTTGTGTTTATTACTACATCTTGCCCAAATAATTATCAGGAATTGGAAGAACTAGCAGATAAAACCATTTAGCTTCGCATTTTTTCGTAACAACATTCGCTACTAGAGCAAGAAACTGGTCAGCGACGGACCACCGGCTCACCGATGCCGAAGAGTCTAGTGGTATCGCTCTAGTGAAAGATAATTTTGAATCAGAGAGACATAAGGCTACAATAAAATGCAGTGTAAATAATGAACCCTTCAATTATGAATGCGGAATGGATTTACGACGTTTGCAAGGTATGCGGTCTGTCCTAATTTAAATTGAACTCTGTGCTGTAACTTAACACCATAATAAATTATTTTACATGTAAAAAATGTGCTTGTGCAAGCACCACATTTTGTCAAACGAGTTGATAATAAAGCTTGTCCCGTCTAAGTTGCTACGGGTGAGCCGATTTTTTCTAATATTTTTCATTATTTATTCATCTTAATATAAAAGCTTGAAAGTTTTTTTTTTACGTCTTTTTACTGATCTCCAAAACAATAAAATAATTTCACTGTTTTGTAATTTATCCCTACTTACAAGAGGTAATGTGGCAGTCCGCCCGGAGAGCTGAGGTTCCGTGAAGGGGGGGCTGTTGAGGTACTTTTGCGCCTCCTCGGGGCTGATGTCGATCTCGAAGATGTTGTTAGGCGCGCACGCAGCCAGCGCCACCTGCAACAAGTTGTGGTAAGTTATGACCATTGGTCAATTGACAAAGAGTAAGTTAGACCATTGGTCAATTGACAAAGATATACCCTAATAAGGACGGAGTATGAAGTTAATTTTTTTATGCAAAATAGTAACTTATACGACTTATGTAAATTATTTTTGTGCCGTGCCGTCTGAAACATCGTAAGCGCCAAAATTATCAAAAAAAATGTTGTATAGTAACTGCCATATTATCAGCAGATTTTACGCCTTATACCACTAACTTTAGAATTCACAGTAAAATCTTAACTCTTTTTTAAGTTTTTATAATAAGTTCCATTCGGTTTTTCAAAACCCTTTCAGTTTTTTGTCGCAATATCGTCTGATATATCATAAGTATAGTACCTACCTGGCGCTTGCGATAGTAAATTATGCAAGCAAGTTGAATACTTGTCGCTTGCGAGAATTTTTAAAAATATTAAAAAAAGACCTCTGTAAAAAATGCAAAATGGTGGTTACGATGTTCTTCCTGAAAAGGCTATCACTAAGCAAACTCTACGAAAATCGATATTATAAATATGAACTGATAGCAAAAAAAATCGTGTAGCTTAGCTCTGAATGTAGCCCTGTATTCTGCAAAAACATCAAAGCGACCTGCGCACTATTTTGTCTCATCTCCGTAATTTAGAGGTCATGACCAAATCGCCTCATCGGATAAGCCGGACCTTGCCGATTGACATAAACCGCCAGTCTCGACGTTATTAACATGCTACTCGCAAGTTACGTCAGCGTTAGTAAAATACACACACGTGGTTTATCTAGGGGTAAGGAACTAGTCCTCCAGCTATTATGAAAGTATGCGTATTGATGCGACATAATTGTAGTTAACTGAGTTGTTGTTCTTTCGCATACGCATACCTACTATAAATTAAGTATTCTAGTTAGAGTAACAGTCAGATAAAATAGAGAGCCTTCTCCGCTAGGGAGTGGAACTCCTTGCCTGAGTCTGTGTTTCCTGATAGGTACAATCTAGGAGCCTTCAAATCGTGAGTGAATATGTTACTTCTAGGCAATCGCGTTTTCCCGTAGATTGCATCATCGCTTACCACCAGACGGTCAAGCGCTGGCCTATCCAACATAAAAAATGTATTGCAAATGAGCACCTTCAATATTTTTCATGTTGAAAGTTGCTCTAAGACAAATAATTCAGTTGTTTATTCGCCTCGTTGCTTGCTATTCGCTTAGTTGCTCTTAGCAAAATACTACGATAAAATCCCATTAGCTGTCCATTAAACGATAATACACAGCTAGCACAATGATGCAAAAACCTATAAAATAATACGCACTTGTAAGGCCATGGTCATTTTTATTCATACCTTATGTTGTTTGTTGTTGCTTATATCATATTTAAAGAAATATTATAATGCCTATCCTATCGTCATAACTTCCGCCATAAAAAATTATGATGGATCTTTAAGCCTAAGCCTATTTTAGAAACAAATCAAAGAGCTGAGTCGTGAACACACCATTGACTCACATTGTCGCTGCAATTGTACAAGGTTGTCCAATATAACTTAAGCATACAATTTTACACACATGTTATTTAAACAGTCAACAAACGTGATAATTTTCTATACCAAACCAAGTAAACTCCAAAAATATAATATTATCATTATTCATATCACAAATATGCGACAAATCTTTTTGAATAAATATGGCGTTTGCAATAAATTGAACTAGACGTATGATTATACATACACTTTGGTGTAAGATCACTTGTGGCTTCTATAATATAAAAATACTAGCTTCTGCCCGCGACTTCGTCCGCGTGGATATTAGAGGTAATCCTCAAGAAACCTGAACCAACCAGGATCCGTCCAGCCATTTTTACGCGATTAGACGGGTCCCCATGAAGCGCGCTGCGTCGCGAGGCAAGACGTTTGCCGCGTGTGGCGGTCCTCGTATGAGGCTTCTCGTTCCGTTCCCTTTCCGTTCCCGTTCCCATTCCCGTTCCCGTTCCCATCCCCGTTCCGTTCCCTTTCCATTTTCGTGCCATTTCCTTTCCATTCCCGTCTAGTTCCCGTCCCGCTCCCGTCTAGTTTCCGTCCCTTTCCCGTCCCGTTCTCGTCCCTTTCCCATTCCGTTCTCTTTCGGTTTCCGTTCCGTTCCCTTTCCGGTCCCGTCTAGTTCCCGTCCCATTCCCGTTCCGTTCCCGTTCCCGTCCCTGTTCCCGTTTCCGTTCCCATTCCGTTACCGTTCTCGTCCCGTTCCCGTTCCGATCCCGTTCCGTTCCCTTTCCGTTCCCGTCTATTTCCCGTCCCGTTCGCGTCCCGTTCGTGTTCCGTTCCCATTCCGTTCCCATTCCCGCCCCGTTCCCATTCCCGCTCCCGTTCCTGTCCCCGTTCCCGTTCCCGTCCCCGTCCTTGTTCCCGTATCCGTCCCCTGGATGTGCATGTCCAGGTCCAGGTTCATGATGTTTCATGTCCACCGCGTTAGACTTCAAAATAAATCTCATTTTCGCAATCACCATCCCATAAAACCTCAAGAACGACATCCATTTCGATTTTTATGTTTACTCAGGGGTCCCTAAGGGGTTGATATTCAAAATCACAAAATATATGTTTGCCTATTTATTTTTAGACGTGCTCCTACGAAGTTTAAAGTTGTACCTAATGTCTATTTTATATTATTTTTCCATACAAAATTTGAACCCCATTTTCACCCCTTTAGGGGTTAAATCATGTCCACCGTGTTGGACTTAAAAATAAATGTATTTTTTGCAATCGTCATCCCAGAAAACCCTAATAACGACATCTATATCGATTTTTATGTTTACTTTACCCATTTACCCCCTTAGGGGTTGATTTTCAAAATAACAAAATATATATTTGCCTATTTATTTTTAGACGTGCTCCTACGAAGTTTAAAGTTGTAATGTCTATTTTATATTATTTTTCCATACAACATTTTAACTCCATTTTCACCCCTTTAGGGGTTAAATCATGTCCACCGTGTTGGACTTCAAAATAAATGTCATTTTTGCAATCTTCATCCCACAAAACCTCGATAACGACATCCATATCTATTTTTAGGTTTTTACCCCTTTTCACCCCCTTTTCACCCCCTTTTCAATCCCATTTCATCCCCATTGGGGTAAAATACTAACAAAAACAATATACGTTGCGTTAGATTTCCATCCATAATCCTTAATTATAAATTTAGCGATTTTTACTTCGAAAATGAAGAATTTTCTTTTATACACAACTTCATCCTCCTTTTCACCCCTTGGGGGGTAGAATTTTGAAAAACGCTGAGACACTTATTAATTTTCAATCATCAGCCTAAATACAAAATTTTAAGATCCTATTGACGACCTGAGTGGCGCAGTGGTCAACATGCCGCCTACCACGCAGAGGTTCGATTCCCGGCCGGGCAGAAATTGAAATGATGAATTTTAATTTCTGTGACGGGTCTGGGTGTTACTATGTATAATAAGTATATATTTAAAAAGTATTTACGTAGTATATCAGTTGTCTAGCACCCATATTACAAGCTTTGCTTAGTTTGGGGCTAGATGGCGCTGTGTGAAATCGTCCAAGCATTTATTTATATATTATTTATTATTTAGCTTTAAAACTGAGGGACTTTCATACAAACTTTCATCCCTTTTTTCATCCCCTAGGGATGGAATTTTCAAAAATCCTTAATTAGTGAATACCTACCTACACTGTATAAGTACCTATCTGTGTGCAAAATTTCAAGTCTCTAGGTCCAGTGGTTTGGGCTGTGCGTTGATTTGTCAGTCATTTTGGGCTTTTTTTGCCCCATTTACTACCTAAAGGGTTGATTTTCGGAAAACCACAAAACACGTGTTTACTTATTTGTTTTTAGAAGTACTCCTACGAAGTTTCAAGTCGAAATGTCTATTTAATATTTTTTTTCCATACAAACTTTGAACCCCCATTTCACCCCTTTAGGGGTAGAATTTCCAAAAATCCTTTCTTAGTGGATGCCTACACTGTATAAAGTATCTTTGTACAAAATTTCAAGTCTCTAGACCCAGCGGTTTGGGCTGTGCGTTGATATGTCAGTCACCCCTTCACTTTTATATAAGAGATTAAAGACTCACAGCATTCAGTTTTTTCAGTTGCTCACAGCCTCTGAAATAACTTTACTTAGTTCTGTGGTTCAAAAATATAAAACCGCAGGTGATCTTTATGTTTTACAAACAACATAAAAATCCATCGAAAACGTCAATATTATAAAATAGATAGTTGAAAATAACATTCTTCCTAATATTTTGTTTCTATCAATCTCTACTTTTTTTAAACCTAAAAACTAATAGGATTCATTCTTATAACTAAACTCAAAAGACTTAACGCCTTATATTAGAAGAAATAGGTACATATATAAGTAATAATAGTAAATAGTATTATTAGTACTTTGGCATATATTTCAATGACCGATTGGCGTCGCGTTGGAACCAATATACTATGAATAATATTAACATAATATAGTAGAAGTGTCAAAAGGATGTAATATGTCGGTCTATGTATGCTAACAAACGGAGCTCTAACACAAATGTTTAACACACAAAATATTTATAACAAAACAGTAGTTAAAATACACATAATTTTCAGTCTTGAGTGAATGATTGACTATGAACAGTTAACACCTAGTTACAGAAATATTACTTCGCTTATTTTCGTAACATATAACAGTTGCTTTTACAACTTTTTTTTTAAACTCAGACAATAATTATTTTACAACTTACTGAAAATTTTAATAATTATGTTACATCGTAAATATCGTAACCTTTCGTTGAAGGAAGTTTTTCAGGGATAATTTTAAGGAAGTTGTTCAAAAAGAAACCTGATACCTATACTACATTAAATATGTATGTATGTAATATGTATCAGATTTTTGTAAATAATATCAAATGTGATGAATGGCACAATGTGATAACGAAAGCGGCAACTTTACTCGAAAATGTATGGCATTTCACAGATTAAAATATATCGTTTTGTACCATGTTCTGAATTTAGTTTCTTCTGTTGTACATGGTTAATTTAATCGCATTGTATTGAAAACCTATTGAAGATGAAAATCATCTTTTAGATCGTACCTACCTTTTACCATTACAATCCACATTATTTATTCATACTTATTCAAGTGTCTCTATGAGTTATCGTAATCCATCACTGACAAAAAACGGCTTAAAGATGATTTTAAACGAAGCAATGTAAATATCAATGACCTAACAATTATCGTGACTTCAAATAGTCTGGAACTAATATAATGCAGGTTTATTCAATCCTTTTTTATTATTAGGAATTATTTCAGTTCGCAATTTTAACATGTCGGCAAAGATAAATACCTACCTAAGTCTGACGCCATATCAACAATTTTAAAATTGTTGTGTTCCGGCAGCTAGAGGGAAGATAGCCAGTTCCTCAGTGATGAGGATTCCGGGTGTAGTGCGCTTCTACCTTCGGCCTTATCGTCACTTAACATCAGGTGAGTTAACGGCCAAGCACTATCCCGTTTTGCATAAAAAAAGAGAGCACCTTTTGAAAATAGCACGAATTTTAAGACGTTATATTTCACAATTGGAAATCATAAAAAGTATTAATGAGATATTAGCAACAAGTACATACTTAATTAATTAAAAATCAAAATACTATTACGATCTTACATTTTCTTATGAGCTGTCTAATTATTTTGTACTTATCAGTTGTTTACATTTACATTTAAATTCAGAAAATTTACTTTACAAATTTACTGAAAAAAAACTTTTTTAAAAACACGTTTTTAAAACGGACTAAATTATTACAAAAAAATCTGACTAAAAACATTAAAACGGACTAGTAAAAACAGACTGAAAAGTATAAAATATTATTTTCTGTAAATATTTATAACCCTAGAAATTTTAAACCTAAAAACGTGGGGCGCATTTTGTAAAATTTATCATCCATATTGTCTTTAGCGTGGGGCGCATGCCCCACGTTTTTAGGTTTAAAATCTCTTATAAATATTTACAGAAAAAAATATTTTATACTTTTTAGTCTGTTTTTACTAAATGTTTTTAGTCAGAATTTTTTGTAATAATTTAGTCCGTTTTAAAAACGTGTTTTTAAAAAAGTATTTTTTCAGTAAATTTTTATTTTCTGCTTTTTAGTTAACGAGCTGAGACTACAAATATACCATCTCCTATCGGAGCACTCGTCAAGACGATTCAAACGAGCCCAAACTCGATGTGGTTGCATGGTTTTATTATAGAGTTTCTATGGCCTTCCTCTGGCTCCATCATCAGATCCTGGAAACTATTTCCCAACAAAGAACTCGTCAAGATGATTCAAACGAGCCCAAATTTAATGGGGTTGCACGGTTTCAATATTGAATTCCTATGGCATGGCCTTTCGGCTTCATTATCAGACCCTGGACCTCGTCTTCCATTAGAGTACTCGTTAAGACGATTCTAACGAGCCCAAACACGATGGGGTTGCATGGTTTTATTACCGAGTTCCAGTGGCCTTCTTCCGGCTCCATCATCAGACCCTGGACACTATTTCCCAACAAATTACTCATCAAGACGATTCAAACGAACCCAATCTCGATGGGGTAGCGTGGTTTTACTAAAGAGTTCCTGTGTCCTTCCTCCAGCTCCATCATCAGACCCTGGAAACTATTTCCCAACAAAGAACGCGTCAAGATGATTCAAACGATCCCAAATTTAATGGGGTTGCACGGTTTCAATATTGAGTTCCTATGGCATGGCCTTTCGGCTTCATCATCAAACCCTGGACCTCGTCTCCCATTAGAGTACTCGTTAAGACGATTCTAACGAGCCCAAACACGATGGGGTTGTATGGTTTCATCATAGAGTTCCTGTGGCCTTCTTCCGGCTTCATCATCAGATCAGCTCAATGACACCATAATATTGCATTGTCTTCCAGTTCTGACCTATGTTCAAAGTTTCAAGTCTCTAGCTCATCGGGAAGCTAGGATAAAATCGTTCACAAACTTTGTGGAGAAACACACAAACAAACGCGAAAGCAACCTAATAAAAACGTGTTAAAAAATGATAAAAGAATTAATTTCAGATTTAAGAATACATAATTCAGTAAAAAATTATAAAATAATATCAAATACCTTTCAAATCTGTGATAGTGTTAAAAACAGCTTTCGCATTCAAATGAAATTCATCAAGCATTAATTTACACAAATTAGTCAAAGATAAGCATAAAAATTGCTATTGATTTCTGCAACAATTATTACCAGTTGACATTTTGATCGATTAACTATGCAGACGTATCGCATTGTTATAAAATTAAATGTTAATAAAGAATAAACTTAATTTGCTTTAATTGTTTTCTTACAAGGCACTGTTAAACTGTGGCAATGCCGTAGTTTAGATAGGTGGTGATATTTTCATCTTTTGTTTTCCTGCAAAGCAGAACACAGGCGAATAAATGTGTAAATCCTTTTTCCGTCTTTCTTTAAACGCACAAACTTGAAAATATAAAAACTTTTTATGCTCATATTGTAGATACAATTACATATCTCAGCAAATGAACCGATTTCAATATGTTATAGTGTAGAAAATGATGCGATCTTTTGTATGGAGACCCCAACATTAAATCCTCAGTCGATGAAACTTTACATGTATGAACCAAAACCTATGTACAAATATCCAAAAAAAAAAAATTTGGATTATTAAAAAAATATGTTTCATTTATTTATGATACTTTATTATACTGTTAAGTTTCGTCTACTGGATTTACTGGGGATCCACTACCTACACATAATATTTGCAAAAGTTTGGTAACCAAGGATGATTTTTAGGGTTCCGTACCCAAAGGGTAAAAACGGGACCCCATTACTAAGCCTCCGCTGTCCGTCTGTCTGTCTGTCTGTCTGTCTGTCACCAGGCTGTATCTCATAAACCGTGATAGCTTATAGACACTTGAATTTTTCACAGATGATGGTTTTTTTGATCATCGTTTTTTGCTCGATATGATAACGACAGCAGGTAGACAGTTGAAACTTTTACAGATGATGTATTTCTGTTGTCGCTTTAACAACAAATACTAAAAACAAAATAAAATAAATATTTAAGGGGGGCTCCCATACAACAAACGTGATTTTTTTGCCGTTTTTTGGTACGGAACCCTTCGTGCGTGAGTCCGACTCGCACTTGGCCGGTTTTTTGCAGTTTTGGCTTTATATTAATAAGGACAACAGGTAGACAGAAATTTGCACAGATGATATATTTCTAATGCTGCTATATCAAAAATTACTAAAAACAGAATAAAATAAATATTTGAGGGGGACTCCCATACAACAAAAGTAAATTTTTGGTGTTTTTTTGGTACGGAAAACGGAACCCTTCGTGCGCGAGTCCGACTCGCACTTGGCCGGTTTTTATGCTTAACTGTGATATAAATAATTTGCAACCTGAGGATATACTCGTAACATAATTTATCCTCCAAAATGAAAGCGCACGTTCCACGTGTCAGTTTTCTGCGAAGACATAAGGGAGCTTATGTTCTGGTGTCATCACCTCATGAATATGCAATGAATAATCTTTATCGGTTGATGTCACTTACGGATGGGTTTGTAGGTATGTATGTTATTTATTAGAAATTAACTTCCTCTCGTGACCTCTTCAGTGTGGTATTTTATGCACTCGTGTATTCTGTTTATTAAATGATCTTTAAAAAAATCAAGTCAAACAACTTGTTTTATAGCCAAAAAGTTTATGATAACCATAAATTCATGAAAAGAGCGATAAAGAAATTAAAAAATTCTGATGAATGGACCTACTAAAATAATTGCCTCTCATAAAGAATCTTTATAACTCTTAATTTGTTAAATTAGTCACGCTTTATTTATTTAATTGTTGTATTATGATGAATCTATCAAAATAAGCTTTAGAAATAATACGCAATTATATTTTTTTCCGTCGTTATGTTTATCCAGTTATTACGTATGTAACAAACAATATTGTTCAACAAAAAAGTGGCCATTACTGTTTTTATCTCTTTAGAATTGAATATCCTCAGTATAATGGTCAGTAATTATGGTAAGAATTTGAAAACCGTTGATCAAGTCGTACTGCAATTATCGATCTTGAATCGATTTAGGAAAACATAACTAAATCTTTTTAGGTAAACACAACGTTAAACTTTTTACCTATTTTAACCAAATAGATTACAGAATAAAATTTAGAATAAAAATGCCCTAGGTAAGTAGTTTCCAATTTTGTTTTAGATTTCTTCAAATAATTATTTCGCGACTGACATTTCTCAAAATAATTTTTATATTTAATTTTTATAAAACCACTGATACTTTGCCTTTTTTAATATACTATATCTATGATACTTTGCAATTCGCTGGTTTCAGCCATGAAATTGTATCCGCATCAGCCCTATGGTTCCCAATATGCATCTGATTTTTCTAATAACATCGGATTGACGTATCAATTAATTTTGCGCTATTTCCTCATAATAATACATTAAAATTCATTGAAGTTGTAAGCAGATAAGGTCATCGATGTAAATACAATATTACTTTGTTATACTAATACTGCTAATACGTAGCAAGTAGTAATCTTAAAATAGTCATATTATTACTTCCTAAAGATAATGATTAATATTTTAAAAGGTAAAAGTTTAATGTGTCAAGAGAGAGGTGAGGAGAAGAGAAAGCACTTTTTGAACAAAATGAACCCAATATATTCTAGCGCGCTAATTTTGACAAAAATCAAAATGGCAGAATATAATAAGATCTAAGGAAAACTTGTATATATAAATCCGCGAAGTCATGTGAATAAAATATATTTTACTTCACTTTTTTCAAGTTAATGCGGTACGCTTTTTAATATTAGACAGTATCACAAACATTACTTTGATTCGAAAGTAGCTTAAGCACTTGTGTTATGGAAAGAGACAACGGTAGAACTACAAACACCTAGACCTGAACCAATATAGAAAATTTCGTTTTCAAAATTGACCCAGCCGCCGGAGGTCGAACCCGGGACCCCAGAGATGGCGACGCCTTGAAAACAAACCACTCGACCACTTAGATCGATAGCTTCTGAATAATCAGTATAACTCGTCATAAAAGTGTTATGTTGCAAAAAAATTCGTTTCGAGGTCGATGCAGTAAATCCAGATTAATTTACATATTTACGAATATATTTATTCAATTTATTTATTCATCAGGTGTAAAACAAAATGGCATCAGAGAAGATGACGTGTTTTTTTATTAAAACAAGTTTCTAGACGGATCGCCGTGAACTTGAACTTGCATCAGAGTGGAGCCATTAAATCGGCGATTATTAATCACGAATTTATTTGTTTTCTTTTGAAGCAGAGCAGAATTTTGTGAATGACAAATTTTGCAGTGTGTCGTTTGTATTTTAAAACATAATTTTCTTAATGTATTGAATTGACAGTTTAAGTTATTTTACATAGATAATTAAACTCTGGTTAAATATTTGAAATAAGTTAACAGTTTAAATCAATCATCAAACAATCAAATACAGTAGTCGACGTAAGTAAAAGTGAATGGACTATTCAAATGACATCATTATATGATGAATTACTGTTACAGTAAATTAAACAAAAGATGTGTAATTTATTATAGTTATGTACCTATCTTGTTAATCAGGTAATACTACAAAAGTATCAATATTTATTTTGCATTAAAGAAATATCACACACTCATTTTAACAAACTCAATAGGTTTTGAGGACCTATTGTAAATAGCTTTCTTAGTGGCCAGATAAAATTATTATTCTGGTTCTGGAACCATAGAATTAAGAATCAAATCCTATTAAATTTGACAGAAACCACGCCTTTATTTCTGATTCAGTATGGACCCTGGGTAAGGCTATATTGTGGTTTAAAACTTTCCATGTTACCGATTGTATTTTTTGGAAACACGCGATCATTATATCTTAGCATTAATTCCACAATTATTCTGTCACGTAATCTGAATATGAGTTTTATCTTGGGCAATCTTTATAAAAAGGAGATCTCTCATTTTTATATGGACAATTTAAGCTCTTACCAACCATGGTTTCTCCTAGGGCCAATTTTATAGTGCCTAAAACAATGTCCTACGTACGCTACGTACAAATAAACTTGGGTTTACTAGCTACTTTGGACCTAAATTGGGTTTTTTGTAAAACACCAACAACATCATAGGAGTAAATTACTAACATGATAAAAAACAACAGTTGTTTTACGACTTTTCCAAAAACACAAAAAAAGCTCATAGAAATTTTTGAACAGCTGATAGAGTTTTGTATGAAAAGTCGGAATGTTTTTGTTTGTTTTGGAAAAAGTTGCACAACAAATCTTGTTGTTTATGATGTTAGTAATCCACTCCTGCGAGGTTATTAGTATTTTACAAAAACCCTGTATATTTAATTATTAAAGAACTCCTTTCCTTTTCTTGTTTTCATTATTTATATACCTGCATGCATGCATGCAGGTTAAGGCATGCGATTTTTCGAAAATACAGTTCCAATTATTTTAAAAATCAAAATGAAGTCTTCTTTCAGTAAAATTTCCTATCTTCAATATTTAAGATACTTTCCCTCCATGTGGCAAAGTTTTAGAACACCCGGTATATTATTTCGTATACGTTCTTCCATTGTTTTCTTTATTCTGTAAGTATCAAAGATTTTCGCTAGAAAATGTTCCTTTACAAAAAGAAAAAAAATCATTTCTTCGTCTAATAAATCTAATTACAATAAATAATAAATTATCAGCATATTTACCAACCGATTATGATTATAATTTATGACCACATTGTTACTCTGCCACTTATTTGATACATGATATTATACTTTACTATGAACTGATGAATTACTTTATTAAGATCCTGTTCAGTCATTGTATCGAAATCTACTAAAAAAGGCAAAAACTTAATTTAATGACATGATGCTTCAAGATGAAGAACAAAAACACGTTTGTTTATATGTAATCGTGACGTGTTTTAAATTTATCGAGGGATTAATTTTGTAAATAATTAATCAAATGGTATCTTCTTTGAAATGTCTAATAAAATGTTCTTTCTTTGTATGAGGAAATCTCAATAAAATTATTATTGGTCGAATACAAAAAATTACACATACTACCTACCTCTATTAAGTTTAATTAGATAATTTAAGCAGTTACTTCTCTAAAAAAACAACATCGACTCACCCATAGCACCTCAGAGGGGACGGGTGAGTCGACTTTTTCTAGTATTTTTCTAGGATATCAAAAAATTGCAATATGAATGCAAAATATCCAAAGTTTAAGAACAAAATTTATGTATAGGTACTTGTTAAATGTTAAATTAGTCCATATACAGAGGATAAAGATAACTTAAAGTATGAACGTTTAAATTCACACTCATCCTTCCTAGTTTTTAAAATTCAGACTCGATTATTTTTAACACTCCGCAGGCGATATATCATCGTGAGTACCTACCAGTATCGATTGAACATTATCGGATAGCATCGACACTCCCTAAAAGGAAGAATATTAATAACGATTAATATAACACGACTATCACGAACTTGTGTGTGTAATGTGATGACCAATAAAGCTTTACACAATACATTTTTTTTTTTGTTTTTTTTTTCATAATAGTATATTTGCAAACAATAACGTAGCCTTTGGTTAGTACCTACTACACTGAAACCTATTCTAGATATTTCAGAACTTATCCTGAACCAACGAAGTAGTACGCCTTATTTGTTTTATAAAAAAAGATCAAAACTTTTCATACAAAAGTCATAATTAACAAGGCAAAAATAGTTGAAGTCCTTATAAAAGTTCATGAACAATGTTCTAAGTCGCTAGAAGACCTTCTAAATGCAGTTTGTATTGTAAACATCAGGTTTATGTGACACAAAACATCATGACCATTTTACCCTTTATTTCAAACCGGTAAATAGCCACAAAGAAACTCGTTAACTTTCCGTAGTTTATTTTTAACAAAACAACCCCATTAAACCGCCGAGAAACATAAATAAAGAAAAATAACTGAGTCCATTCCGAGTTCCTAGTAATTGGGAATTTTCAAGGTTAAACATTTTGTTTTAATGTTTTCTTCGTGGTTAAAATTTTAACACGTTTTTGATGTTAACGCTACATAATTTTACGATTTACTTGCGCTTTTTCTTGCAGAGTTACCCGATGCAAGGCAGAGATATTATTTTAAGGACATGGTCTTAACAGATACAGCAAACATTACATGAAGGAGGGAAAGGCCTGTTACAATGGGAAGAAACTTCTACCTATAGCAAATGTTTTGTGTTTAAGGTTGATTTTCGTGTTATGTTATTCGAAAATTAAATATCAAAAATGATAATATTTCAGCTTATCATAGTTACAACAATTCAGAGATAGCTTTTTAAGCTTAATTAGGCCCTTAATAACGTGACAATTTGGTTTACATTGCGGTGTAGCTATGAGTAGTTTATTCTATTTCCAAATTGGCTCACGCAATGGATATAAAATTGTCATAACAGGTGACAAATTGTCACGTTTATTAAATAGGGCACAGAGACCTCACTTTTCTATTCCTATTTTCTTCAAAATATGATATTTTTTCAAATCTCCATTATAGGTACCGCGTTGAAGTCGTTTATATGCGAAAAATGTGACCTTAAGAGGATACCTCGCGTATTTTCATGGTTTTCAATTTAGGTTTAGTCCTATTGATCCTACTACTATTGTTCCGATTTTGGAATATGTTAAAATAGACTAATAAATAAATTAATCCAAATTAAATACCTCTAAAATAACACATTAATCCGCAAAAAGTGTTATTTTTTCATTGTCAGTGACATTTTGCCGGTTACACCAAGGGTTACACGCACTAAGCCGGTTTTTTGTTCTGTGGTCTAACTAAACTATCCATAAAAAAAAAATCATATCAGTGAAACTATCACACCATAGAATATGAATAAAGATTATTGTATCGCACTGTCACCATATTTGTCATGATTTTGACTTTTATATTGTCATAATATTCTTTCAGTCACAAAAGTTTTTTCTCTTTTGAATAAATTATTTTACAAAATTACAGTGGAATTTGAAAAACATTTAATAGTTTTACAGGAAAGTTATAGAGGCATATGGTTACGTTTATTGTAATATTATTTATTTACTAACTTTATTTGAATAGGATAGAATAGAATAAGTATAATACCTATTATTCAAAAACCCTATTTATCTATTATTCTTACTTGCTTTATTGTTACGGTACAATTACTCAAGCTTTTGCTTTAATTTATTTATTTATTTCGGTATAAGTTCGGTAAGGTAAGTTAAATATAAGTTTGGTATTTACTATTTAAGATTTTGTTTTACCAACCACATGCAATAATGAGTAAGCTCATAGACACTGAGCCAAGGAACATTTATACTCACACGCTGAGCTGGGCGCAGACCTAGCCTATTGATTGAAATTTAAAGAATGTTACAAAAACTCTACAACCTTAATCAAAAATGTGGCTTGGCCATTTCGTTACATGGAAAAATTTATTCACTGTTCATTACTTTGCTGATTAACAATAGTTCTTGTAGTAACGAAATGGCCAAGCCACATATTTTGACTAAGGTGTAGAGTTTTTGAAGTTAGGGCTTGTAGAGTTAGGGCGCGTGAAGCTTGCTCTACATGAGGTCTGATAACTTTTTGACAGCGCGAGCCATATGTTATTCTTATGCAATATGTTAGTCTTGGCAACATTTTGCATGAAAATGTTTTTGGTGGGATCGAAATAAATAATGTTGTGTAAACTGATGATTTACCAAAAGTAAATATTTTTTATAATTTTGACCTAGCCCCCTAGCCCTAGGTTTTTAAGACATTATGCAGTGTTTAATTTATATCTTAATATTTTTGAGCTGACAAAAATCACACAAAATATTAAGTGGAAAATGTTTCTTCTTTATAGCTGGATGCTATAAATAACAATGGCATAATTAGAAGTTTATCTTTACTTAAGTTAAGTAGTATTTTATTCGCAAATACATAAACACGGCTTCTTGTCATTCTAGCGTGACGACCTTCAGAATAACTAGCAAAACGCACGAAAAACTCGGAAAATAGGTAAGTACATAATTATTGCAAATGAAAAATGTTAAAATAACTGACATAATCACTTGAAATTGATTTTTTCAAAGTCGTGGTAAGTACTTTTTTTATTTATTGACACTAAGTAACTCAGGATAATGAAATCAAATTATTAGTTAAGTACCTAGGTAATTATAATTTTCCAACGTCTTCAATTAATGCTCAGACAAACACGGGGTTTTTAAATTGTTGTTAATATGCTTCAAACATTTAGGTACCTTAAGTACCACAAACTAAGATCTTAAGTAAAGAACTGTACGTACACTGAAACATAAATATTACATAACAAAATATTTCATGACATTGAACTTTCATTTCAACGTAAAATAACAAAACATTGATCTATTTTCTCTTTCCCTGTAAACTAAAGGAAAATCTCTGAAAGCTTACCGTAGCGGCGAAGATAGTCACGAAACGATGCATTTCAATAGATTTATCACAGGATGACTCTCACGAAACTTAAGAACAAAAACGAGACGGCGGCGTAGGCGCATCTCGTATATATGAGAGCAGCCTCCGATGACGTCACGCCCCGCACCCCGCAGACATAAACCCGTTTGAGCCATCTTCGCTATTTCAAAAACAAATTCTGCATACATTGCCTTTTCCGTGCGATATTGGCTTCTGTGACGCACAGAAACTACGCAGTGTGAAGCTAAAATTAGATATTGTTTGCTCTCCTCGTTGTCATCACCAGTTGTCGACCATTTGTCTAGCCTACGTCTACTATATTACAGAATTTAAGGAACGATTACATGATTTTTCACGGTACATCACTTTGGAATGATAGGTGATCTTCCCATCAATCAAAAGTGTCATTCACCCATATTTTTTCGTGCGAAACCTTCAAACTTAATTTTTTTTTTATAAATAGTAATTTGATTAATGTTTGTTTTTATTTGGGTATTGTGTTCATGTAGACCTAGGTAATAATAGGAAAAATACAAATCCTAGATATCTACCTACCAATATTTTTTAAAAGACTTCAAACTTTAACAAGTTACGGCAACTATGATTAATTAAGCCATAATTGAACCCTTCAAAAATCACTTCCTAAACATCAAATATATCCATGATATCATAATTGCGTATCACTTTACTATACTTGACCGGTAAATCACGGTGAATCATCATTTTGGACATGATACACAAATAATGACTTACGAGCAAATAATAACAAAAATGATATGTTAATGTAACTTGAGCTTGGCGTTCGTGTTTAAAAACGAATTATATCAATACTTTGCTTTTTATCAATACTTTTGTGTGATTTTAAAGAAAAATATCAGTTGAGTTTGTATTCATTTGGTTATATGCTGCCTTGAAACTAGTAAATTCTTCTTTTTTTTTTCGGGACAATTCGCAACATTTTTTTAAACCCAAACTTAGCAGAGCTTGTACTATGGGTACTAAATAACGAAGACATCTCATAACATAAAATAAATAACGAAGTCATCAGAACTAGAATACATAAATAAGAAGGTACCTATATAAACGATCATGACTCGGGAACAAATGCTAACATGTCCCTACCAGGATTCTAACCCAGGACCTTTCGCACAGAAGGTAGGATGCTACTGTTGTACCATGTGGCCGTTAGTAGGTAATTGTAGAACCAATAAATAGGTATCGATAGACCAACATTAATTTGAAGGGGAATATGAAGATTGAAGAATAACCCTTTTTATAATAATTAACTTTACTAATAAACCCGTAATCCATTTGCTACGAGACTACAAAATTGTTCGTAGCATTATGAGTTTACTTAAAGTTAAAATGAGAAGACATCGAACTGGAATTTGCATATTTATCCCAGGAAGAAATCAAGTCAAATAAACTTGACTAACTATCGTAAGACTTTATGTACCTATGTAAATGACGCAGGATCTCGATTGCTTTAAATGAAACCTGGCAAATCGCGCTATTTATCCTTACATATAATAAATCAGTAAAAAAGTGTGTCTGTACATTTCAAAAACAAATATTTGGGGCGATGGAGACATAGTAATGTAAGAATTTAAAAAAAAAGTGTGTCTGTTTGTCTGTTTGTTTGTCTGTTTGAACACGCTAACTTCTGGAAATACTGAACGGATTCGAATGAAACTTTTTTTATTATATAGCTGTTAAGCCTGGGCGTAACATTGGGTATAATTGATTTTGGAAAATGGAACACCTTATGCAGAACCGTAATGGTCCAACTTAACTATAAGGAATATAAAAATGACACCTTAGCAAAAGTTGTTCAGCCTGATGAGCATTTTTTGTTGAGGTACAAAAATCGAAGATCTGGAACATCTGATGCAGAACATAATGGTCCAGCTAAACTATACAAAATATAAATGACACCTTGGCAAAAGTTATTCAGCCTGATGAGCATTTTTTATTGAGGTACAAAAGTCGAAGATCTGGAACACTTGATGCAGAACCATAACACTGCTACAAGTATTTTCTAATGTAACTACATTAGTTCATTTATATGCATACGCCGAAGTCATAAAGTCCACGCGCACGATGTCGCGGGCATCGGCTAGTCAACAATAAAACCAAAACTATATCGTTACCATTTCAGTTTCATTTACAGAAAAATACTCGCTTTAGTTTTGATCAAATTAGCTAACCCAAGCTATGCCTAGGTAGCCTAGGATGCCAATCTATTCTAAAGCTAAACCAAAGATTTTTTGTTAAATATAACTTAATGACAACGTAACTATTTTGATTCATCGTTCAGAATTAGATCGGTTGAGCCACTTGTTCATTGGCAAAAAACCACACATCTGATTTTTTTGTTGACGTAACTTATAAAAGTGTACTTTTATCGATTGGCGATATTTGGTAAGAATCATAGATAGCACAGGTAGCCCGTAGTACATTTAAATTACCAAAATGGTTACCGTTCGCCGTTGTGATATAGTTAGTTATTACGAAATTATAGATACTTTAACCCAAGTTTTTCAGATCGCAACCCGCCGTAACCTATATTTATATATCTCCAAAAATGATATTTTAGAATTTTTCGAGGTTTACCACATGGTTTAGCTATTGTCGTGTTAATCGTATAGCTAAAGTAGCCCTACACAAATTTAAGACCAGGTAAAGTCCATCCATTTTCATCTGGTCTTAAATCTGTGTATGGTCACTTTTCACAATCTTACTATTGTCAGTGGCAATCAAACAAAGCTGTAGAACACGACAATAGCTAAACCATGTGGTAAATCTCGAAAAATAAAAAAATATCATTTATGGATATATACAAATATAGGTTACGGCGGGTTGCGATCTGTAAAACTTGGGTTAAAGTATCTATAATTTCGTAATAAATAACTATATCACAACGGCGAACGGTAACCTTTTTCGTAATTTAAATGTATTACGGGCTACTGTACTAAGACCACCTGAAAATAAAAATTCAGTCATTGCTTGCTTCTAATACTTATCATCCATAATCATTTACTCTCCGGAATACATCCGGCTCTACTAAATCCGTCGAATTGAATGCAAATTTTATGCCATGACTGGTGCGTTGCGGTCGCCGGTGCGATCGTATCGTCCGATTTGTCCGCATCGGATCACGAAAGGCCAAGGTTGGGATCATGAAGTTTGGGTCAGCGGCATCCGATGATGGGCAAAATATGTAAGACTGTACAGTACAGCATTAATCATGTAATATAATATACAACTTTGAACCATGTCACATTCGATCAATCTCTATTTTTAGGGTTCCGTCCCCAAAAGGTAAAAACGGGACCCTATTACTAAGACTCCTTATCCGTCTGTCTGTTTGTCTGTCACCAAGCTGTATCTCATGAACCGATAGCTATAGACAGTTGAAATTTTCACAGATGGGGTCTTTCTGTTGCTGCTATAACAAAAAATACTTAAACAGAATAAAATAAATATTTAAGTGGAGTCAGGAGTCACATACAACAAACGTATATATTGCCGTTTTTTGGTACGGAACCCTTCGTGCGCGAGTCCGACTCGCACTTGGCCGGTTTTTCGGAGTGAAAAGTCAAACGTCTCACCCATTCTTTACTTTTTAAGCCTTGCTTAAAATTAACTTTGATCTGTTCTTAAAAAGAATATTTGAACCAACTCAATTGATTTGAACTTTAACAATATGCTTTCCAAAATCTTTGCAAACTTCTGACAAGTTTTTTAATGTGAATTGAATAAGGTTAAATTAAAGGTCCAAAGATTATAATCAATAGGATGGGGTCAGTCGGCATTGCGCTATTGATATTCTACAGTACTAATTCTTACTAGGTAATCTTTAGTTATAATAATAATAATTGTGTCCATAACGTCCAAGTATTTAAAAATATTCAAGCGTTTACCTACTTTTAGTTTCCGTAGTAACAACGATGAAATGGAATATCGGTAAATATAAATTGCGACAGTACCATCAATGGCATTAGAGAATGGTACCTCAACTTAGAGCATAAGTACCACAATAAAGAAATGTTTCGATACCTGGCTACAATAAATGTTTAGCGTTTACCCAAGATTATATTTACCTAAGTATTATTGTTTCGGTCATCCTTATAAAAATCTTTTTATAATCATGACGGAGCATGTTTGTAGCACATTTTCTCGGATTTGAGACAAACAATTTTGTCGTCAGAAAAGTTTATTTTCCAGAAAAAAAACTTAACAAACAATCAAACCAATCGCATTATAGTACTTGTTTCTCTTTGCATTATGTTTGTAGGTACATTATGCAAAAGAGTAAAATATTTTGTAGTAACATATTTAATAGGTCTGATAATAGCATAGGTACCAGCGGCGAGGGGCCCATATGCTTACCTTTTAGAAATCCTACTACCCCACCTATCCACTATGCAGATCATACCATTTTTTGTAGAACGGCTTACCTTCGCCATAATTTCACCTCTTGCCACTGAAAGGTTTACCCATGAACCCATTCTAGTTAATTCTCTGTACAAAAAGTTGTTAACTAGGTAGGAATTGTTGTTTTCATCCTAAAATTGATTTCATGGCTAAATTATGTCGGTTTTACAAAACATTTTGTGTGAAAGAAACAAAATTTAAACTCTATTAAGTGGTCGTTCACCTTTTTGTCTCGACGTTTGTTATGGTGTCCCTCGGGCTATGGGATCGTGTCTTAAAAACGTTACCTAACATATTATATGGTAAAATGTTCCCATGATGTAACTTTTAATTAAATGGCTTCACGGCGACTTACGAAATCGAAAATGATCAATTTCAATGTCGAAAATAAGATCTTTATTGCACGACTGCCCAAAAAAGAAGGGTGTATTTCTTGTTTTTCTTATAATGTAGCCGTTTTTAGTCTATTCAAAATTTTATTTAAGAAGCGTTTGTATTAAGAATGTGTTTTTTTTTTGTCGTTAATTGTAGTTTGTAACATATTTTTCTTTTAAGATGATTTTTTCTCAAGATAGAGCCTTAAACTAGAAAGGAAAACTAGGTTGAGATTCATGTCACAGAAGACCACAATTTAAGACCACGCGGGAAGAATAAGAAATATCAGTAGGTACTTAGTTTTATATTTTGTGCATCGATCAGCTTTTCGTTAGAAGAATTTTTACGCTCGGACATTCCTTATAGCCAGTCTTTTAAACTTAATATCTGAAAAAACTGAAATTGCTTTTTCTTCCCGCGTGGTATTCAGCTTAAATTGCCGACAGGCAGTGACGTCGCAAGGATCTATTCTTCCTCCCTCCACAAACTTATAAACGTCACCAGCTGGTTACCAGTCACCACCCTCTCAGTATCAGGTGGTATTAAACGAGCCCTATGCTTTTTTTACCTTTTGCTATATAAATTAAACGTGCCCGTTTATTTTAGCAGGAACAGCAATGGGCAGCGGCCAATCAGTCCGCGCCACTCACTTCCAGAACCCTGGCCCTGGCGAGATCGATGATATCGAAGATGACATCGTGGACGACCACCACATCAGCATATCCAACAAAATGGTATCTCTACATATCATTATCAGCATCATAAAGCAGTGGATGTCATAGCCGCACGACATCCACTGTAGAGTAGGGTTACCAGTAGGGCTATTCACGATTGTCGGAAATATAGTCGAAAGCATTCGATTCGAATCCGTTTCCGTACCGATAGATTCGAAAACTGCTATTCACAAATACATTCGACTAGCATTCGACTAACTTTCCGTCAGGAAAGCGCAGTGCATTTACAAAGTTTGTTAGCATAAGATAGAAAATAAAATCGATAAGCTGGAATTGATATTTCGTGATAAATGACTAAAATTTACATTGATATTTCACAAGTTTCATCCTATTATCTTAAAAAAATAACACTCGTCATTAAATCTGCGACATTTAATAAATTATAAAAATACTGAATTTAACATGGAAACATTCTTTATAAACGTGAACATTACTTCTTTCTTACAATAAAAAAATCTTTATCCGTTTTGCGCTCAAGCTTAACTCTATGTACCGCAGCTTTGATAAATTTTGTTTTTTTCTTGGAAAATAAGGGTACTTACTAAAAGCAAAAGTATGGTTTGTTCAATATTTTTTTTATACTTAGTAGAAATATTAACCTATAATCTTTAGAGTACAAAAAATGAGATTACTTACTACGTGGCCTTAATTTTGGGGTTTTAAATAAGCTTTTCGAATATACTTAGGTAAATTTCAAGTTTTTTTTTCATTTATTCCAATCTTCTTAGTGTACGGATCTCTTTCCGATTGAAAAATGCTCTCGGATAGTAAATCGAATTCAATCGACAAAGTAATGTCAAAAATATTCGATCCGATGATCGTGAATCGCGTGTTTCGGCAGACTTTCCGATTCGACTCGGAAAGTTGGTTCGGAAACCCCCCAGGGGGGTTATTCACGATTGTCGGATAGAATATATTGATACGAATATACGAATATATTGAACAAACAATACTTTTGCTTTTATTAAGTAGGTAACCTTATTTTCCAAGAAAAAAACAAAATTTATCAAAACTGCGGTACAGAGTTGAGCTTGAGCGCAAAACGGAAAAAGATTTTTTTATTGTAAGAAAGACAAAGAATGTTTCCATGTTAAATTCAGTATTTTTATAATTTATTAAATGTCGCAGATTTAATGACGAGTATTTTTTTTTAGATAATAGGATGAAACTTTTGAAATATCAATGTAAATTTTTGTCATTTATCGCGAAATATCAATTCCAGCTTATCGATTTTATTTTCTATCTTACGCTAACAAACTTTGTAAATGCACTGCGGTTTCCTGTCGGAAAGTTAGTCGAATACTAGTCGAAGTTTTCGAATCTATCGGTACGGAAACGGATTCGAATCGAATGCTTTCGACTATATTTCCGACAATCGTGAATAGCCCTACAGATGAGGAATTATCCTAACATGTCAGGAATTTTAGACATCCGTTAGGAAAACAGGAAAAAAACTATAGTTGTTTGTTAGGGGTTTTTGAAATCCCAAAAAGTGAAACATAATTCGTTAATCATTTTGTGAGAAAAAAATACCAAACGTCAACTAAATGAAGAAGGTAAATGTATGTAATGTTCAAAATGTCAGAAAAGTCAGGGAAAAGGTCAGGAAATTTTATTAGATCTGGTAACCCGTCCTCCAAGGATCCCCACGTGCGACGGTCCAGCCAGCGCTGCCCGCATCCAGTGGCATCCCGCGACCATCGCCACTTTGTTTGTAGGATACCACGAAGCTTCTTCCAGTATTTTTGGATTAACAATGTTTTTTTTTATTTATTTACGACTGGCGTTTCTCTGAGAGCATTCAAAGGCGTTTCTATTCTCAGTAAATACTTAGGACTAGGTCTTGATTATACTGATGAAAATTACCGATTATTTTACAGGTTACCTAATTACCTATTGCTAGAGATGTTTTGAATATTATATTTGATTTCAAGTCTCTAGGTTCAGTGGTTTGGGCTGGGCAATAGTCTGTCAGTCACCCCTTCCCTTTTACATTATATTTGATTGGTTTAAGTAGGTACCTTTACAAATCATTGCCGACTCTTATAAAATACGTCTACAATACAAAACAAATACAAAGTGTCAATTGCGCTCATAATCAATCACCATGGCTCGAAATAAATATGATCGGGCATCGTAGAACCAGGATTTGATTTTTTATTTTTCTTAACAAAGTTTTATTTCAATAAACAACACCTATAATAATATCAACACACTGAGTTCATCGTTTTTCTTGAATCTATCCTTACAAAATATGACCCTTTGTAAATTATTCATACATTTAAAATCGTTTGAAACAAAGCCTTTTTGGCACAAGATACGACTCTATACTACGACGTATTAAAATCAAAGTTATTTTATTTTTGCATTTGTTTTTTAACCATAACTTGTGGTTCGCTGCGTTGTATATTATGAGATTCAGGTATGAATCATCTTTAACCGGTACTTGGATATCCTTAACAATTCCTTACACGAGTCTTATGAACCGTTTTGTCCCCATACCGCCGACGAGTTACCGTTGGATCACATTTTAGTAAAGTACCTACCTAAATATTATCTCTATCTATCTCCCTGCAAATAAGTTAAGAAAACCTTTTAAACTTTTCATGCGTTTCCGGACCAATGTTATTTTTTTTGTACTTATGTAAATAGGTTACGTCTATTATGCTACCTGTAGGGGAGACGTACCAAATACTGGATACTTTTTGAAAACCGGCAAAATAACCAACATAGTTAATAAAAAACATTTGTTTGTTACACTCATAGAGATAAGTATCTAATCATCTTAGCATCCCAAAAAGAAATAAACACCTAGCTCCACTAATAATCTACAAATTTTTTTTTTCTAAAAAAATTCAGAAATTCAACGACATAATTTTATGTACCCTATATTGGACAGTAGGTATTCTTAATATTGGATATCCAATATTGGGTACATAACACTCAATATGGGATATCCAGTATAAGGAATACACAGACACACTACAAATAAGATAAATTAACCCGTGGGGCGTGTTCAAAAACATAGTCTATTACATCTGGATTAAGCCCAGCACAAACTTCATAAGCCCATCGATAAGTTGTAAGTTAAGTTCAATAACTACAAGTAAAGTCTGTCCATCCTTACTTGTCTTATTTAGTAAACAGTTTTTGACAGTTGTCATACGTCTTTTATACTGAAATCGTTAATTAAAAATATGTAAGTAACTTTATGAAATTGTTATTTATTATTAACAATTTATTTTGTAATCTATGTGTGGAAAACCAATTGTTGTATTTTAAAAATTATTATTTCAATAAAGAGTTGGGTGAAGATTGTTTACAATATAAGACAAGTAAGGATGAACGGACTTTACATACTAATTTGTATGTATCCCAATACTGGATAACCTGTATTGGGGTAGCACGGTATCCAAATTAAACATTGATGAAGTAGTTTTAGACTGTTACAATAGATGACAATGGTTAGATATTGATGTATCCAGTATTGGGCACGTATCCAATATTTGGTACGTCTCCCTTATAGGTAGAGGACTTTAAGTAAGTAAGTATTGTAAGATTATATTGATAAAATTATGCATTATTCATAAAAGTACTACTCACTACATACACTATGACTTTACTACCGAATTTAATGTAAGTATAATTTCTCCTATTCGACGTGTGTCGATTAGAATAAAAATAAATTGGAGTTTCATACAAAAACACGCAAAATTTTAATTTTTTAATTCTAACTGACACTCGGCGAAAAGGAGAAATTACAATAAATTGGACAGTGAAACTTATAAGTTGAATGATGAAGATGAGAAGTTATTAACAGCTTTCGAACAATATCAAATTTTAAATAAAATCAGATTGTATTTATATCCAAAATTAGTTCGTTTGTAAAAACCTACCTAGTGGCCCCTATTTTCTTTTGAGCAGTTTAGAATATAGACGAAAACCATTTAATTGGTAGGTACCTACTTACGTTAATACATTATAAGTTAGGTAGATACCTTAGTGACAAAAACTGTTTAACTACCTACCTAGTTCATAACATTGTGTTTTATAAGAAAATCCGGCTCTCAGTGGATTTCGCCCGGCATTCTATCGTTTACCCATCGACGTTTATCCTGAGGATCATGTCGCATGAATAATAATTCTATGAAAGTGCGACCTTGGAGAACTACAAATTAAAACAAAAAGATTATGTCATCATTTTGCTCTAACTAAAGGTCAAATTCTATCGTATGATGATTAATTTGAATTACAAAGAATTCGTTAGCCACAAATCGAATCTTTCCTCATAGGTACTTAATTAGTCTCTTCATAAATCTCCCTTGATTAAATTTAAACGTTTTTAATTTTTCATGTCTCAAAAGGTTTTCTGTCATTAGCCATACGATGCACATGTTTGTTTAAAGATTAGGATACATTATCAATATTCATCAATTCTTAAAGCATATTTTAAAAACAAAACTTAGGTGCGTCCGTGGTTCCGCGGATTAAAACGAGTGAGTCAGAAATAGGTAAGTAGGTAATCTTTTCGATATTATTTCTCGTGATACTAGACGATGTCTTTATAGTTTAAATGAGCCAGACGAATAAAAAATGTGCAGAGTAGGTAGGTAAGGCTATCTATGTAAATTCACCTTAACTAGAAAATTTAAATAAAAATTCTACCAGGATCTGCGTTAACATTTAAGATTTTAATAATATTGTCGGAAAATAACAAGTTATCAAATTGTTTTTGTTGAGTCAAAAGATGCTCTGGGGGTGCCACCTTTTTCCATTCCTATGTCAGATAGAAACGTCAGTTTCAGTAAGTAGAAGAAAATAAGTAGTTCCTCACTTTTCCGCAACATGGAGGTGTTTTTCACTTCATTAGTCAGGTAAAGTCAGTTGTTTCTATTTAGGTGGAAAGATTAGTGGAAGACGCGACCCTGGCGGGTGGTGCGGCGGTGGCCAGCGGTCCGCCCGCGCCCCCTCGCGGCGACTACAAAGACCAGATCTACATGGAGAAGCTCAAGTGCATGGACGATAACCACTCGGAGAGATGCGGGTAGGCACCTAATTAGATTAGGAGGGGATATCCCTACTATAAGCTCCAAAAACAGTATTTACTGCAGTTGTTGAAATCTAACTGGAGAAACTGTCAGACCGACGCATCAGTCCAAGACAGTTTAAGATATATCGGGATTCGGGACTAGGAAATTGAAATTTTGTATGGATTCCTTTTACATAGGCAAGACCTTAAAAAGGATTTTTTAAAATTCAGCCCTTTATGGACAAATCCACAATGTCAAATTTTTTAAACTCAACCCTTTAGAGAGAAATCCATGATGTCTTAAATGTCGCCTAGTTACACTACTTACTTAAACTAGGTAAGGTAAAGGGCCATTACTTCGTGATAGTACATTATTTCGTGAGTTTTGTTTCTGGCGCGGAAAACAAGGAATCTATATATTATTTATTTATATTATATATCAGGAAAAAATCTCTATCATTTAAACTGTCGAAAAAATCAAACACCAACATTTTGACGACTAAACTGAGAGCAATGTGACGTTTGAAACTCTGCATTCGGCCACGGACCGCTATGTGGCGTGTATTCCTTATCACCATCATAAGGTTAGCGCTCGTACTTCTTAAGCTCATAGAAAGGCAAAGGTAAGTCCATTTGAATAAAACTTTAAATAGTGCTTTCTTGCGTTCCTTAACAATTGATTTGACTAAGAAAAAAGTTATATGCAAGCATATAATGCCTTTAAACTTGCAATAAATCGACTCACGAAATAGCGGTCATGTTATTTTTCGTGTTTCCCTTAGTTCGTGTCACTACCGAATCAGGGATATTATAGAGACATTTTTCATGCTTGTTTATTTATATAATAATTAAGATAATTTAAATATAAGTTAAAACACAAATAATGAATTTAATGAAGTTTCTTAGGAGCTAAATTCGGTATATGTTTTGTTCACCAGAATTCCTATAATTTCGAGTTAGAAGGTGACCTAAATTTACGATTTTAAGTCAAATTCGGATAAGTTGGTACTACCAGTATAACTTTGGTTGTTATAAAATTAATTTTATTTTTTTCGAAAGTATATTTTTATTAAAATAATATGATAATAATAATTTTATTATTAAAAATAAAAAAAACAAAATTTCAAAAAAAACAGATACTTATTGAATTTTGTTTTCATTTTTATTTTGTAAGTATTAATGAATGCCCTCACATATTTTTTATTTTAAAAATATCTTCATATTGTTTCTGATTATGAAACCCTCCAAATATTTGTTTTTTCATTAATAAATTATCATAATTCAATGTAAAAATCTTTATACCGAAACAAGGGACATGAGCTCACGAACTTAGAAGCAGAGCCAAATTTTTATCACGAAACAGGGTTCAATCAAGAGGTCGACAAATAAATTAATATAAAAATAAATTCAAGCTAAAACTACATGATTTATGCATTAAATTACTGTCAAAATACCAATATTCATGACACAAAAGTTTTCAAACTGATATCATGTTTAGTTAAATTTGTAAAAAATCTCAAAGTCGTAAGAGCCTTAACATGCCGAAGTATGGGACATTTACCTTACTTTAGCAATACGATAATTTACGTGTAATTCCTGCTTAAAGTTACAAAAGATCAACTAGGTACAGAGAACTGCGGATATGTTTGTCTATTGCCTATTATGGAAATGGTAACTTAAGTAACTCGACCTTACAGATCTCTTAGCACCCGGGTCTTCCGAGGAACTGTAACAGCCATTCAAATGTATTAAATAAACACTATTTGACCGGATGACCAGTTTTAGCACCAACTTGCCTGCTTCCTGCAGTTTGGTCGTCATACTTACCTATTGGGACAGTTTCCGGTAGCCGGCTCATGTTTTTTTTTATAGGTACAAGGTTATTTGTAAAATACCAACAACCTCGCAGGAGTAGATAAGGTACTAACATCATAAACAACAACTTTTGTTCTACAACTTTTCCGAAAACAGACAAAAATATATTGGCTTTTCATACAAAACTCGATCAGCTGTTCAGGACATTTGTATGGAGAGTCGAATTTTTTCTGTCGGTTTTCGGGTAAGTCGTAGAACAAAAGTTGTTCTTTATTTTATGGTATTAGTAATCTGTTCCTGCGCGGTTGTTGGTATTTTACAAATAACCCGGTATATACTTACAGGGTGTCCCAAAACATTGCCATACGGAGCGAAAGCACCTTAAATATTGAAAACTTAAAAATTTCTGAAACAAACGCACACAATTTTAATGTTAAGTTTCATGGTCTTCCTTTTTACGGTAATACTATACCTATAGATAGGTTCTGATGCTGTGTTATTTAAGAAAAAAAAATCCTAATGAGTAACCCTTAATTTCTATCGATATCGTAAAAATTAAAGATTGATTTTTCTCATTATTTAGTGGATACGATTCCTGGTTAGGGCAGGAGATTTTTCAAAAATCTTTGAATGCAGTTCCAATTATTTTAACAAGACTTTCAAACTTATGCCACTCGCATCTCCCACCCACTTAAGTACATTGAAATTGTGTACCTACTTATGTACTTACGCGCATCGTCTCAAGCGATGTTCCGAGCGACCAATAAGTTTGAAACTTATTGTAGGTACTTACCTAAAAATTTTTATCAGTATAACAGTGAAGGACGTAAAGTCGACAGCAGCGCGTATAGAACTCCGCACAGCCAAAATGGTCAGCCCCGAGCCAGTGTGCGAGGAGAGCAAAGAGCAAGTAATAGACTGCTACATCAGCGCCGAGACGCCGTCCGACGTCGTCAAGTGCTGGGACACTATAGGTGGACTCTTTCAACAGTTATCTGACGTCATTCGTACTGCCAACATGGTCAGCCCCAAGCCAGTGTGTGAGGAGTGCAAGGAGTAAGTAATAGACTGTTACATCAGCGCCGAGACGCCGTCCGACGTAGTCAAGTGCTGGGACACTATAGGTGGGCTCTTTCAACAGTTATCTGACGTCATTCGTACTGCCAACATGGTCAGCCCCAAGCCAGTGTGTGAGGAGTGCAAGGAGTAAGTAATAGACTGTTACATCAGCGCCGAGACGCCGTCCAACGTCGTCAAGTGCTGGGACACTATAGGTGGGCTCTTTCAACAGTTATCTGACGTCATTCGTACTGCCAACATGGTCAGCCCCAAGCCAGTGTGTGAGGAGTGCAAGGAGTAAGTAATAGACTGTTACATCAGCGCCGAGACGCTGTCCGACGTAGTCAACACTATAGGTGGGCTCTTTCAACAGTTATCTGACGTCATTCGTACTGCCAACATGGTCAGCCGCAAGCCAGTGTGTGAGGAGTGCAAGGAGTAAGTAATAGACTGTTACATCAGCGCCGAGACGCCGTCCGACGTAGTCAAGTGCTGGGACACTATAGGTGGGCTCTTTCAACAGTTATCTGACGTCATTCGTACTGCCAACATGGTCAGCCCCAAGCCAGTGTGTGAGGAGTGCAAGGAGTAAGTAATAGACTGTTACATCAGCGCCGAGACGCCGTCCGACGTAGTCAAGTGCTGGGACACTATAGGTGGGCTCTTTCAACAGTTATCTGACGTCATTCGTACTGCCAACATGGTCAGCCCCAAGCCAGTGTGTGAGGAGTGCAAGGAATAAGTAATAGACTGTTACATCAGCGCCGAGACGCCGTCCGACGTAGTCAAGTGCTGGGACACTATAGTTGGGCTCTTTCAACAGTTATCTGACGTCATTCGTACTGCCAACATGGTCAGCCCCGAGCCAGTGTGTGAGGAGAGCAAGGAGTTTGCCCTTATGACTTTCGACTCTTCTCGCGTTAAGGAAGGGAAAATCACATTTCTCCTTACGCCACAGAATATACAGGATCATTTTCACAAACCATCCAAATTTTAAGGATGTGTTCAGTCCATGAAACTAAAAAACTTTCTCTAAGGAACACATGGCCAAATATGTAAAAAAGGGCTATCCATACAAAATCAAAGAGTGATCAATTTAATATGGGATGACCAATATTTTGTGGCGAAATTAGACACATGTTTCTTAGAGAAAGTTGTTTAGTTTCATGGACTGGACACATCCTTGAAATTTGGATGGTAAGTTCAAAATGACCCGATATAATAGTAATACTTATTTCCGCCCCCATACGGGCAAAGCTGTACAATGACGATTTTATGATAGAACTCTTTAACATGAGTCATCATCATCATCATATCAGCCGCACGATACCCACTGCTGGGTATAGGCCTCCCCTAAGGATCTCCACGACGGTTGGTCCTGCGCTGCCCGCATCCAGCGGCGCGCCGCGACCGCGCACCAGATCGTCGGCCCACCATGTCGGGGGCCTACCCACGGACCCGAGTCCGGTGCGCTGTCACCATTCCAGAACCCCCCTGTCCCAACGGCCATCGGTTCTTCTGAACGGTTGATCTTAACATGAGTCATCATCATCCTCCTGTCCTTATCCTAATTTATTTGTAGTCTATGTCTACACAAAATAAAATTTTGCGCTCGTAGAACGACCACTATTGGGGTCGGCGCAGCATGTAATAGGTACATACTGCATTAGGTTTTGGCAAAGTTTTACGATCGGCCGCCTGCCTGAATTAAGACTATTTTACCGTATTAATTAACAACAACTTTTGCGGAAATTTGCTAGTACTCATAACAAATTCTTTCCATTGCGTAGGTGCATTCACAAAATGTGTGCAAGATGAAGCAGCGATGAGACTGCGCGCGCGCACCCAAAAGGAAGCTCGCGAACACGCTCGCCGCTCGCGACACGTCGCGCACGCTCGCGAGCATGCCTTGAAAGACTTGAACACCCCAATACCATGAGAAAGCAACCTGTTTTGATTTATTATTGATTTGAGCATATTAAAAATACTGATAAATGATACTAAGTAGTAAATGAAAATAAAGTTAAATATCGTCACTCAGTAATTAATACAAAAGTTAATCAATTTATAAACAAAGTGCATTAGGGCGACATTATATTCAACACTATCACCACTCCCGCAGAAAATTCAATACCATGTAAATACGCAATTTATTAAAAATCCAAAATAATGGTACCCTTGCAAAATATCAATTTTTATTTATAAACAAACACACAAACTCAGAGACAAATAATTGTTTGCAGTTCTAGTGACGAAAAAGGGGTAAAAATGGCCGTCGTTTTGTTTTCCGTCGAAAAAAATAAAATAAATTTTCTGTCATTAAATTTGTGTGTTTTATAAATAACATTGGAGAAGTTTCACGATGTTAAAACTGCTTTAACTTCAAAAAATTAAAATATAGCCTAAAATAACATACTAGTGCAAAAAATATGAAATTCTTCAGTAAATGGCAGAGAAATAAATAATTTTAAGTTGACGATTTTTTGCACGATGCGATTGAAGGGCGTGACGTCATCCTACCTGTTGCTTGTATGGCGGTGGCGCGGCCGGCCGCTGGAGATGTTCCGTAGATGACGTCAGGCCACCGGTTCCCGATGAGCGAATTATCTTTCACGTCCTGTAACTTTTTTATTTTTAGAGATAATTTGATGATTCGTTCACAGTTGTGTATAATTTGGCCTTAATTTTAATAATAGCGAATAAAAAAAACTAGGAAACTTCTCCATTGATATTTTGCGAGGAGACCACCAGCTATAATTACACGGTAATAATTATTTTTTACGGGAGTGGCGCTAGTGTTGCATATAATGTCGCCGTTGTTTATAATTATAATATTTTTAAGTACATATACCGCAAATACGACTTTGTAAATAATGAATCATATACCTACAATAAAAAAATACAAACTTGATCAATTATTTCTTCTTTATTCATGATTTTATTTTGGTTTTGTTTCAGTTCTCATAGCATATTTTTATTATAATGACTGTAATCTAAGTCATAACATAATATCACTATAAGGTTAAAAGTTTATGTACAACAAATCCTTATTTTAGTATAAAAATAAACATTACGCTGGTCGCTGGATACAATGAAACTAATAGGGTAAACTAGCCAATTATTGGCCCTTCAAGTAGCAATATGTTACAAAAAAGCTCCTCAAATATTGAAGATTTTCTACATTTATTATTGAACTAGCGGCCACCCGCGGTTTCACCCGCATGGTTTCGCTTCCTGTGGGAATATCGGGATAAAAAGTATCCTATGTTTTAATCTAGGCTATCTACTATATGTGTGCCAAATTTCAACAAAATCCGTTCAGTAGTTTTTGCGTGATTGAGGAACAAACATCCAAATATCCAAACCCACAAACTTTCACATTTATAATATGAGTAGGATTATCCGTTCAGCTATATTGTAATTATTACAAACAGTATGATTTTTCCAGTATTTTCAGTCGTTTTTTACAAAAATAGACCCATAGTCCATTTATTTAGTTCGTTAGTTCTTACAAAAAATACATACTCAGACTGTAATGTAAAGAACACTAAAAAAGAAAACAATAATGGAAAAACACAATAATTACCACATAAACAATTGAAATAGGTGGTACTTGTCTTAACAAAAACCATGAAACTTTTTAAGACTACAACCAAATATGAAAGATTGGCGGCTGTTTTAAAAAATAACTGTTCACTGTTGTCAATGGGGTGTCGCCCCGCAGATGCCGCCAGCGGCGACCTGGCCTCTTTCAATGGTTTTGATTGGTTAAATAAAATACGTCAGAAATGACATTAGACATTTGAAACCACCAATCAAACTATTTTGGGACTGTCGCTTGTGGCGCCATTAGTTCCTCAGTCAGTATCACACCCCATTTTAAGATTATCCTACTAATATTATAAATGTGAAAGTTTGTGGGTTTGGATGTTTGTTCCTCAATCACGCAAAAACTACTGCACGGATTTGGTTGAAATTTGGCACACAGATAGTAGATAGCCTAGATAAAATAAAAAATAGGATACTTTTTATCCCGATATTCCCACGGGAACGGGAACCACGCGGGTGAAACCGCGGGCGGCCGCTAGTTGATTAATATTTTTATTTGTTGATGTTAAGTTTAGGGGGCCAATAAATTGGGGGGTGGGCAAGATTGGAGCGAGTTACCCCTAATTAAAGGTAACTTTCTTTCTGACGTCATCAGGCGTTGGCTTCTTGATTTGGGTGAAGGACTTGGACGCGCTAATGGCCTTATGGTCTAGGCTGTCGTCTCTCGCAGGGGATATTGTAGCTCGCCACTGCTGGCGAGCGCGAGTTTCCTATTCCTACGTAGTTCCCGCACTTGAGCGTAAAACTTATATAGGTAATTAATAAAAAGTAACTTTATTTCTGACGTCATCCGGCGTTGGCTTCTTGATTTGTATGGGCTTGGGCGCGCTAATGGCTAGTCTCGTCCCTCGCAGGGGATATTGTGGCCCACCTTAATATCGTTATAACACGGATAAATGTTCTTATATGCGACTATGTTCTTTGTGCACCAATTCCTTATTGTAAATAAAAATTACACTGGTTGCTGGAAACGATATTTATTAATTAAAGGTAACTTTCTTTCTGACGTCATCGGGCGTTGGCTTCTTGATTTGTGTGAAGGGCTTGGGCGCGCTATTGGCCTTATCGTTTAGGGTCTCATCTCTCGCAGGGGATACTGTGGCGCGGCGCGCGGCGGCGGCGGTGGCGAGCGCGAGCTTCCTGCGCAGTTCCCGCACTTGGGCCGCGTTAGCGAGCTGCGCTGCGCCGCGGGACACTACTTCATTGCGGAGTTGCTCGCATTCTGACCTAAGTAAAGTTGGATAAGAGTTATTACCCTGAGTTCTTAATTAGTAAAGAATTCTCCTAGCAGATGGAATGGAAGTAGATGTCGATAATTAGTGTTGTTAATACATACAAGAACATTTTAATAAGGACAAAACTCTAATTTCTGTGTGTTACAGCACAAAATAAAGAGAGAGGACAAAAGTCAAACTTAGTAAAAGGTGCGATCGAGCAACACACACATAGACAACCACTGACGAACGGAATAACCAGAATCTCAGACCAATCTCAAGACGAGTTCAAGTGTGTGACGCAGTGTCGGTCATTGAGAGCTGTGTTCAAGTTCTGTCCTCTCTATTTTGTGGCTACACAGAATAAAGATTCATGACACCAGCCTTTGTCTTTAGTAAAAGTTGCAGTACTAATTACTCCCCAACATACTCACCTCAAATGCTCCATGACCCCGGGCAGCCAATCATGGCCGGTCGTCTCACAGAGCTTGCCGAACCAACGAGCCAACTCTCTCCTTTGCTTTTCACATAGCCCTTCCAGCTGGCTAATTCGCTCTTCATAATTCTCTGGAATTTTTATTACCAATTTAATTACAAGTTTAGGATAAGGGTATGAAATAATAGCTGGTATAGTCCATTGGGCGTTGAGGGCAGGGGCATAGCAACCTCCTCTTCCTCCCTCGCACATACATATTCCCCCGCCACGTCTTTCACCACCTAAAGCACACATTCAGGGTTGCCAACTTTTTTTATAGGTATTTTATAGGTAGAAATAAAGTAGGTACCTACTGTATTTCTACCTATTATGTCTGAGAAGGAAAATAAACAGTATTATAGAGAAATTAACAGTATTTCCTCCAACTACCTGTGATGCTGATAACAGTATTTTGTATACTTTTAACAGTAAAAAGTATAATGTAGTAAAAACCACTTAATACTGTTTTTTAACAATATGGTTGGCAACCCTAGTGCCAACCTAAAATTATTGCAGACAGAGGAAACAATATTGCACTTTGGCTGATTGAAATTCTTCTGTAGATATTTAAATACTTGTCTCATGACCAAAGCAAATACCTATAAAATGTTATTCAACTTATTTCTATTTACAGGGAAACTTTACTGAAACACCATTTGTGCAATCTTCATACAATTCATTAAAGTTTAAAGCAGCACTATCCCCTAGCATGAATGACCATCGAAACATGATAAAGTATCAAAATCCATTATCTTTAAAAGTGAAATGTGATAATTCGAAATATCACATCGCATTACGGTGTCATGCTAGGAGGGGCAGGGTTAGAAATTTTTGAATTAAAATTCCAACACAATAATATAAACTTTTTTACAAACAAAGTTTCGAACCAAGTGGAGTGGCAGTATTAGATAACAAAACAAGATCTTCTAAATGGTTTTTCCCAATTACTGGTAAGGGGGCGTCCATTAATTACGTGAGTCATTTAGGGGGGGAGGGGGTCGAGCCTAATCTCACCCAATCTCACGTGGGGGAGAGGACTGGTCTTGGCAAATATCACGTTTTTTTTTCTTCAGGAACAGTATCGTGAAAAAACTAGGTTAAATAAAGTTAAACATTTTTCATACCAAAATATGGCTAAATCCTAAACAATAATGTTTATTTAAATAAATGCAAAGCAAGCAAGCACAGATTAACGTTATCACACAAAAAATATACATTTTGAAAATCTTTCATGAGATTTATAGGGGGAGGGGGGAGAGGGTCGAGCCAAATCTCACGACATCTCACCAAGGGGGGGGGGGGGTGGGGGGGGGTCGAAAAATCGCCAAAATCATCTCACGTAATTAATAGACGCCCGCTAAGCATACCTCCAGGGGTATGTTAGGGTACACACAGCAATCTCATAGCTCAGACGTCTTACATCTGATTTCATTTTTTATTAATCATTCCTGCTACTTATAGCAGGTACACAAGTTTGAGGTCTTTTTTGGAGTGGTTTGTTGTTAATTGGGAACCACTGGTTTACAGTACCAGTTTACTCAGTCTCACCGCTACGCATACCCAAAATACGCGTTTTGCGCTATCCCCACCCAATTTCAAGATATTTGCCTCGTACTGTAATCATAAGTAGTATTGAAATCTGACCTATTAGCTCCCTATCATGGTGCGCAGTAGCTCCGGCCTGCTGCTCCCAAATTGTCTGTTTTTCGTGAAGCAGAGCATCCAACTCTGCTTGCTTATTTGCTAGTTCCCTCCGGAGCTGAAATAAATCCCACAAGAGTAATTAATTAGACTAAACTCTACCAAGGTAAAAATCAAACAAAAAAATTGTCTGATGCTACTTAGTTATAGCAGCTACACAGCTTATCTATACGTAAAACAAACCTATCTATTATAATTGGTTTTTTTCCTTACTAACTACAGATTTTTTATTTATTTTATTTTTTATTTTATTTTAACACAATACAGCTATTCTTACAGGGGTTCCTAATACAATAGTGTAGTCATCTAAATTTACAGATACTTACTTATTTAAAAAATTCAATTAAATTCATTTCATTCAATTAATACAATTATTCATTACAATCTATTTCATTAATTCATTATTATTATTTACTTATTTTATATTAATGTCAGTTATAAAAATAATTAAATTAATAAATATCAATCATAGCATAACACTTTTAAAGTTACTTTCTCGAACTCGCTCTTTGAACAGGTGAAAATATCAATTTTTTCGGCAACTACATGTTTGTGTCAAAGGTGCTTTGGCCAGCAGGCCAGTCCTGGCGTGGGGGATCGCGAGCAGCCGCGGCCGTCACCGCCTCCACACATATCTATTCGGCACACATAAACCTAGCTGCTCCAATATATACGGGTTGGAGACAATACCTCTTAGCACCTTAATTATGTAAAGAGCGATAGTCAGATCTCTTCTTGTTTCCAGTTTGTTGTTTTCCAGATATTTATATTTACCCGAGCATTTGTTTAGTTATTTTTTTTTTCCTTACTAACTACATTAAGTATATTTATATTTACCCGAGAATTAGTTTGCTTCATTTGAATTAGATTCTTTGCCATTTCTTGTCTTTTATCTTCCACTTCCGCAAATAAGGAGTTTCCTTTGGCAGCTGTCAAAAATGATATTTTAAAGCAACTCTCTTCAACCACCACTAATTAATTAGAGATAAGTTCTAATGGCTGTCGGTAAAGCTTTGTCCAGACTTGTTCATTTTGGCTCGCTAGTTTGGTTGGGCGTGCTTTGATATTACTTCAACGCACGCCCAACCAAACTACTGATGTACGTTAAAGATACGGTGAACTGATACACAAAATGGTACATGTCTGGACAAAGCTTTACAATCTATTGTTATTGTCAATTTTTTCATCAATGCCAGTGTTGGCAGAATTGACAATCACTTCAATAGCATGTGTAAACAATCAATTCTCTCATCAATGAGAGTCAATTGTGTAAAAATTGACAATCACAAATTATGTTACCAGAGCGCTTAATATGAGTATTGTATAGCTCAAATAGATTTTATATATTAGTTACCATGTGGCTCCAAGTCCTGAGCACTAGTATACTGATGCAACATTGCCCTAGCTTCAGCCAAGTCAGCCAGAGCCACCGCCTCCCTCTCCCCTGCAGCTCTCAGCTCTTCTCTCCGAAGTTCCGCGGCCGCTCTCATCTCTCCCATTTCCAATACAAACTCCTCAGCCTTCATTCGCCACGACAACACTTCAGCTCGCGCCTCTTCTAAGGCCACTTTAGCAGACGCAGCGTCAGACAAAGCCGAAGTCACGGCCGCTCGAGCCTCCTCCAATTCCGAGGTATCACGCTCCGGACTCTCACGCTGTTTACACGCGTTTTCTTCCTTCAAACGTTTTATTTCCATCTCACACTTCTTCATCTCATTAGAGAGCCTTTCTGTCAACTCCGTTCGTTCTTCCCGCAGCATAGTAATCTCTTCTTGCAACGATGCAACCCTGGAGGCTGCATCATTCTTTCGTCGCTCCTCGTCCGCTTGATAACTCTCTAACTCGGCATTTAGATGACTCTGAACGTCCAAAGCTGTCTGATAACTCCGTCTGGTGTCGTGTAACTCTTGCTTCATCACATCATAACTGTTGGATAAGTTTTCATATTGTTTTTTTAACAAATAATATCTCTCACTTAATTCCCCGTTTGTTACCTCTTCCATTTCGGTTAAATTAGTCTTATTGCTTATAGTTGAATAATCCATTACAATACAATAACTTATTCGTTTAATTGGTTGTGATAAGTTTAATTAATAGTTAACAATAGTTAAACAAAAACAAAAGACGAAATTTGTAATCGAACGAAACGAACAAAATTCAAAAATAAAAATAAAAAACGTCTGTCGTCTCGTCTGTCTATCGAGAGGGTTGGTAGATTCAGATATTGTAATTTCGCCATATTTAAGAATACTTTTCCCCAAAATTATACGTTTGGCAACATTTTTCCCCATTTTTGTTAAACAGGAAATAAAACAAATTTTATTAAGTAAATATAAGGAAATAAAGAAGTATCGGAAGTTTTAAACTGAATCATCTAAAACGTTTCAAACTTCCGAAACTTCATCTTCGCCTAAAATGGTTAGTAGTACGGCTCATTTCAACCAAACACGGTCCCATCCGGCAGAAAGCATGAAACTTGGCATGCGTGTAGCTTTTACGTATATAATAAAGTATAGAAGTAGCAGCAAGTCGTAAAGTGATTTTCCCCCCGGTGAAAGCTACAACAAAACTGTCTATGAACAATATATTTGTCATTAAATTCTCTATTAACTATTTTTTGAATGAAGGGGATAGCATTTATAGTTTTCAAATTATGTTTGAGTTTCTTCCGATATTTTTTGAAAAACATCATCCTGTGGGAATCGTATAGGAAAACACCGATATTTTTGGCATTAAAGAATGAGACTTGGCACACTTGTTCCTTTTAAGACCAGAGTGGAAAACGCTTGGGAGACAGCGGCAGACACCCTGCTGGGGGGGAGGGGGAGGGAGTGAAATTTTCTAACGCCACACGTACTGTTGGGCGCAATAACTGCTAATTTATAGCTACTATAGGTAATCGGGTATCATTTTTGGATAAATAAAGGATGGTCAATCATTTTCAGAAATAAAAAAAACACCTTTACATACGTAATTGAAACGCCGAACATCTAAAATTTTACAAGAAAAAAAATCCAGTGACGATAAATTTCTAACCAATACTGATATCGGCTTGAAAAAAATATAATAAGAAAGCCATATTCATACAAATTCCAAAAATATAAGTTTCATTGGAATAATTTCATAAAAAATGTGTTAAAAATATTATATAAAGCGTGGTAGTGTCATAAATAAATCTACAAAAACTCCCCATTTCTTATTCTAATTTAAAAAAGTTACCGTAAACGGTAAAAGCTACAGCAAAACTCGCGAAAAACAATATATTCTTCATTAAATTTCCTACAATAATTTTCTTGGAAGTATGTTGATGGGACTTATAGTTTTCAAAACAAACTCACAATCACTAGGTAAGTAACGGAATTTAGACAATTAATAAAAATACCTACCCATTTCATGACTAATATTTTTTGCTTCATGCTGCTACTTCTATACTTTATTATATACGTAAAATCTACACGCATGCCAAGTTTCATGCTTTCTGCCGGATGGGACCGTAACCTAGTATAATATAGGTTGAAATGAGCCGTACTATAGATAAACATTATGGGAGTTAAATGTATACTCTAACCAAAATTCTCCCTTGTATATTTTTCTCCCCAAAGATTTCATTTCCCCAAAATTTCACCAAGACCATTATTTTTCCCCAAAAATGCGAAAAAAAACCCCCATCCTACCAACCCTGCTATCGATGACATTGGATGAATTCCAGCAGACCAATCGCTAGATCATCGATCACTACAGTATACATTTTATGATTTTAACAAGATTTTAACCATGGCACAGAAAATATTATCTCAACCATGGAAAGCACCTTCGTCCATTCATAGACTTAGAAAATTTTTCGCTATGCTCAAGTAGACGGACAAAGGTGCGAGTGAGAAACCGATTCTTACGGCTTATGCGATGTGCGAGAAAGAGTAAAAAAAAAACTGACAGCTGAACCTGGTTTGACTTCATTTATCATCGTTTATCACCTTAGTGAAAAGCGTCAACAAAATTATTTTGTAATTTTGATCGCGATCGGCACCCTGATTATCTAAAAAGAAACTATTTAGCGACCGGTTGCATTTGACATACATTGCTACTTTTCTTTGGTATGTTTTTTTTTTACCCTAAAGAAAAGTAGCAATGTATTACGTTCATCTGTGAACTGCGACCGGTCGCTAGGCGGTTTCTAATTAGATAATCAGCCCGCGGGTCGGTTTGGCTCTCAAAGCTATATAAATCAATAATGGTGTCGTGTTCTGTACTGGATTGTAATGTTACTTACGACAATAACCCAAATAAACACTCATTTCACAGGTAAATATGATTGTACTATTACCATTTTCATAATTCATATTTTAGTTGAATATATTCCCAAACACACTAAGTTATATACTAATATGATGCTATTAAACGCATATTTCCTAAATAAAGGCTGATTTCTAAACATTATGCGTTAGATAAAAAGATATTATGTCCGTGAACTTGAGAAAATAAGCCGTAGATATATTGATCAAAAATTATCGATAATCATGTCGATGATTTCCAATATAACTTTGTTTGTCTTTGTGAACACTATTCGTTTTATTTAAAGTTGCTTGTAACCGACAGTTTTCAAATGGTAAATTATACCAATTTAAGTACTAATTTAACAATTATTTCCAGGTTTTCTGTAAATCCAGTGATTAAATTAAACTGGATAAATGTCATAAATAAATAAGCAGGGAGACTCAAAGATGACCTTAAGAAATTATTTAAATAAAATTGTTCAAAATCTTGTTTGTGTTTTATTTAATTTTATTAGAGCAATAATACATTATGGTTATCGACAACCTAAAATGGACTTCAGTGCATCTCTAAATTCACGCACACGTTTACATATTTACAAACACTGGCTCATCTCACTTTTGGTTTCGCAGCCAAGTGAACTCTGTTCGTCTATTCCAGTGGATATTAAGTTTATGCGTCCATTATACAAGTACGCTGGACAGGCTATTGTCATGAAATGACAGCAATTTTTTGTGCTGATTTGAAAATCGCCATATTGGCACTGAGATCAGTACATACATGGCAGTTGAATGGCAGTAGTGAAGTAAGTGTACTTCATAAACTTAATATCCACTGGAATAGACGAACAGAGTTCACTTGGCTGCGAAACCAAAAGTGAGATGAGCCAGTGTTTGTAAATATGTAAACGTGTGCGTGATTTTAGAGATGCACTGAAGTCCATTTCAGGATGTCGATAACCATAATGTATTATCGCTCTAATAAATAAAACACAAACAAGATTTAATCATTATAATAAGTATACTTTAACTTCATTTAATTACATTTATAGTTGAGACAATAGAGGCGTTCTCTAGCGCTAAGCCGATAGTAGGAAAGCCAAACTGCTTAAGAATTATTTACCAAAATATGCAAGACTTTTCTGGCAAAGATTTATTTTGGCAAATACCTACTGGGACATCTTCTGTAGGTATAGATTCCTTTTTCAAAATAAGTCGGTGATTTCTTTGATGAAGCAGTTTTGCTTGAAATGCTTGCTGCACACCACAGAGGTTTGGAGAGGCTCCCAGCCTATTCTATTCATTATTTTTATCCATTTTAATTTCATCTGTGGATTTACAGGAAACCTGGAAATATTGTTAAATTGGTACTTAAGTGGGTATAATTTAATATTTGAAAAGTGTCAGTTAAAAGTAGCCTTAAATAAAACTTTCAGTGTTCACAAAGACAAACAAATGTTTCATGCTGCATGCATCCTTATATGCAAGCAAACAAACATGCATGCAAGCAAGTAAGCATGTGTGCAAGCAAGTAAGCATGCAAACAGAATGCTACATGCATGCAAGCAGCATTCAACAACATGCAAGCATTGTGGAGCTCCGCTGCAAGTGATCAAAATATTAACCTAACCTAACCTACCTAGTGCATTATTTTTTTCTTTATAGCGAGGGGCCCTACGCCCCCCGACCCCCCGAAGCAGGGGGGGGGGGCAGCAAGCAAGCATGCAAGCAAGCAGCATGCATGTCGGTTTTGCAGCGATTCGTTTCTGTTGTTACTTTTGTAGCACAGCATTTACAAAAACACAACATATTGACTTTTTAAGACAAATATTTAATTCAATTTAAGGTTAAAATGATTTTTTTCATATGACTATAATATTATGCATAAAGACATTATTATAAATGAAATTCTGCCATATTCGTATACCAAGTGAAATTATACCAAATAAGTGTCGACTAAATAAACGTTATGCCAAACGAAATTAATTATGCGAATAAAATTTTTGCCAAAGGTATTTATGCCAAATGAAATTCAGTCAGTCAGATTCACCCTAGTCAGATTCAGCAAATTTTGCAGAAGAAAAAAACCGTTTATGAAATGATTGACATGGGTTGTTTTAGGCAAAGACATTCGCTGTTCTTTCAATAAATTCTAAGAGTATGCTTGACTTTGGTTCTTTTTCCAAATACGGAACAAACTTCTACAAGGAATATCTACTGACTGGGGCTGTTTTTCTAAAATCTGAATATACCAAATGAAGGGTTAGGGCTTGACTTATCCATAGACAACAAAATCTCGATTCTCGGTTTTTTTGACATTGGTTGTTTTTCTAAAAAGCCCTTCAATAGTACGCCATCGTAAATTCGGACATAGTATAAACATTCGGCCAAACAATAAGGATGTTAAAGAATTTTTATGCCTTAAAAATATACGTTCAAAGAAGATTATGCCAATTGTGTTTTGTATGCCAAATAAATTGCGGATCATCAAGATTCTGCCAGATAGAGGTATCGAGTACCCGAGTATCGATATCGATAATTTTTGATCAATCTCTACGTCATATTTCCTCAAGTTCACGGACATAATATCTTTTTATCTAACACATAATGTTTAGAAATCAGCCTTTATTTAGGAAATAGGCGGTAAATAGCATGATATTAGTGTATCACTTAGTGTGTTTGGGAATATATTCAACTAAAATATGAATTATGAAAATGGTAATAGTAAAATCATATTTACCTGTGAAATGAGTGTTTATTTGGGTTATTGTCGTAAGTAACATTACAATCCAGTACAGAACACGACACCATTATTGATTTATATAGCTTTGAGAGCCAAACCGACCCGATCGCGATCAAAATTACAAAATAATCTTGTTGACGCTTTTCACCAAGGTGATAAACGGTGATACATGAAGTCAAACCAGGTTCAGCTGTCAGTTTTTTTTTACTCTTTCTCGCACATCGCATAAGCCGTAAGAATCGGTTTCTCACTCGCACCTTTGTCCGTCTACTTGAGCATAGCGAAAAATTTTCTAAGTCTATGGTGTACTTGGAACTAATGGGGAGGCGAAGGCAAAGTGAATTACAGATGGCGCTTCAGTCTTTGGAACAATTGTCAGTTTGAGCTTATATTGTCTTGACTGTGTATTACGTGATTTTACTTTCTTAGATTGTATTTTTTTCGGTTTTGCGGACAAACAATGTATTCTATGCTAACTTTAGCTCATATAAAAGAAGAATTACGGAAAAGAAAAGCCAAAACAACAGACAAGAAAGTTTATAGCAACTTACAAAAAATTGCTAACAAGCATTACATTTCTTTAAATTTCGTGTAAGATTTACAAGTAATCGTTTTATTTCAGATTAGAAGCATATGATTTAAATTTTAACAAAGCAACTGAGTGTGAATTTCCGTGTTTATAGTTGCCTGATGATGCCTTCTGTGCAATAGTAATTTCAGGTTTCTGTACTGGAATTTCTGTACCATCCAAAATTACACGAACCGTTTTATCATATTTATTTTATTATTCTAAGTTTCTTGAATGGCTCTGGCATATAAAATTCTATTTATTCTCTGTTTGGCCCCAATATTGGGCTTATTCCATATTTGATATACCTATCAAATTCATCCAAGTTATAAATATGTTAGAAACTGCTGAGGTTGAAATATTAAAGAACAAAGCTGTTATAATTCAAATGTTGTTTTATTTTGGCGAAGCTTCATAAAATTCATGAAACATTCCTTTTGATTTATAATGTTTCTCAGGCTCAGCAAAGGAGAAAATCGAGGGAAAAGCATATTTTTTTTGATATTTTTTTGCCCACTATTTTTTTTGTTACTGGGAAATCGATGAACTTCAATATTTTACAAGTTACATGCATAACAATGCGGCATTTTCTCAGTATAAAATTAAAAAGTGCAATACTCCAAGAGATTCCCATATGTTTTGACACTTTCTTTGAGGCGGCCCGGTACCAAAGACCAGACGCCACCTATCGGGATAAAATTGCGCTTTTCCTCCCCATTAGGCGATTTTCAAATCGGAACAAATGATTGGTGATCTTCGCTTGTCCAGCGTACTTGAATAATGGACGTCAGTGATGGAAAGAGGTTTCAAATTTTGTAGTATTATTTTCAACTAGCAACACCAAGACAATACATGTTGTTTTTTCCGCATCGACTATGTAGTGTTGAATTGAAATATCTTTAAGTGGGAGTTAAAAATCCGTAAGTGCATAAAATTCACATTAGAAGAAATTTTCAAACAGCTCTGCGATGGAATGAACAAATACCTAATATAGATGGCGAAAAAATTACCCGCCTAATATTTGCAGACGACATCATACTTATTAGTGACAACCCAGAATCTTTGCAATCAATGAACCAGGAATTAGCATTCAAGAGTAGGAAAGTCGGAGCTTGACAATGAATCAAACAAAAACCAAAGACGAATAATTCCGTCACTGAAGTGGAAATGGACAGGAAAAATAATTTGAGAGTAACAACAAAAATGGACAAAAACTTGAATGGACAACTATTTTAACTAAAGCAGCAATGCAACCGCGCTTTCAATCGATTTCAATTGAGAATTGTTAGCAACAGCTTTACGAAATCAAGGTACTGGTGTCTTGTATTACAGGTTGCAACCCAACCCATTTCAAGCATCAGTCTTCACAACTAGTAATCTATGGCTGATATTGTTTATATTACTGTTGCTTGTTACTACTATTTGTGAAGAAATAAAATCTTTCAAAAATTTACATTGCATTACCACCACCACCACCACTACCATTTGAGTGCGTACTAAAAATCCAAGAAGATTTCAATGAAACTCGGTTTTTGGTACTATTTTGCCAAGAAAATAACAACTCAATTTTTCAAATACTAAAAATCCAAGATGGCGGCCATCTTTTTTGTTTGTGGGCCGATTTTTGCGTCACTGAGCATCAATGGAGTGAAACTGCACTTTAGTTAGCTAGTTTTTGTTATTTCCAGCATCCATGACCTTCAGTGTCATTTCGTGAGGACCATGTTCAAACGTTAATAATTCAGAATAAATTCTAGCGTTACGTTTGTTCTGAAAACCAAAATAAGAAATTGTTTATCCGTCACTGAAGGATTTAAAAGCTCACAAGCCTGAAGGAGTAAGGCACACACGAGATGACGCTCATTCATCACACGGGCTGTCGTTAGCGTGCGCACGGTGATTCGGTACGCAAATCAGCGCGATAAACTCGCTGTCAGCGCGACTCGGAATGCACCCAAAATCAATATCAAACGTCAGTTGACTGTTAGGGATGTCGAAAGTGAAAAAAAATATCGATATATCGATACATCGATATTTATAAAAATATCAATATCGGCCTCGATATATCGCGAAAAAAATATCGATATATCGATATATCGGACCAATTTTCAAAGAACGTTTGCGGTTTTTAAAGAACAATGTATTTATTTCAGTCTAGCTCAGTAATTACAATAAATTTTATCAGACAACACACATTACTTACTTTAATGTTTGAAAATCTCAATAAAAACGAAGATAATTTATAAAATCAGGCGCATATTTATCACATAAGATATTCAACGCAGCACAAAAAACATACCAGTCATAGACAATATTATGTTTTAATATTAAAATAAACTATTAATTATTATTAAAGTACATACAAGTTTTTTCCGTTCCAAAAATATATCGTTTTTGATACGATTTTCGATATTGGTTATTTTGTATCGATATATCGATATATCGGTTAGAAATATATCGGCTAAAAATATCGATATATCGAACAAAAAATATCGATATATCGATGTATCGATATTTTTTCAACAAGCCTATTGACTGTCACTGTCACTGTCTGTTGTGTTGTCATTGAAGTTTTCATTTCATTTCAAGGGGCGATTTGTGTGTTTATCTTCTTATTCGTCTGTGGTGTGTTTACCTAATTAATTCTTCATAATTTCTGTCTGTAATATTTTGATAATAACTACTTAAAGTTCATTGATAATTAGAATTCAGTGAAATGGCTTCCCCTCCTCCTACTAAGCCACCTAGAGGAGTAAAACAAGGAAAAGAAACTGTAAGTCTCAACTAATAATCACTTTTTTCCACCTAGTCCATCAGACATATTTAATGTCCCCTCTGCTAAGGCACAGGCCTTCCTTATGGGTGGATAAAGAGGACGGGTCATAACTAGTGATGCAGCGAACCTCAATAATACCGGACCGCCGGGTCGCGAACCGTTCGGTTTCAAAATACCGAACCGTTCGCGACCCGGCCGAACCGACCCGGTATTCATTTAGGCCGTTAGGCGCGCTTGTCCGTATATTTGGAACGTCTGTTTTCAGAGGCTGGGCTGGTCGACTTTGTCCCAATCGCGTAGAATGTTTTTAGTCCGATTTTAATACTTTTTAGTCGGTTTTATAAAAAAAAGTTTTTTATTATTATTTTCTGCTTTTTAGTCAACGAGCTAAAACTTAACTAAAAATACACCATCTCCTATCGGAGAACTCGTCAAGACGATGCGATTGCATGATGGTTTTATTACAGAGTTCCTGTGGCCCTCTTTCGGCTCCATCATCAGACCCTGGACACTATTTCCCAACAGAGTACTCGTCTAGACGATTCAAACGAGCCCAAACTCGACGGGGTTGTATGGTTTTTACAACAGCCTATGGTCTTCTTCCGGCTCCATCATCAGACCTTATGACACTATTTCCCAACAGAGTACTCATCAATCAATCAATTCAAATCAATGTTTGTATACTTGGAGAGTTTGTTCACAAGGGACGGAAAGTAGTGAGGAAGACATAGAAAGACGAGTGAAGAAAGGAAATTCGGTGAGTGGTACTATACATTCGATTATGAGTAGCCAAAACGTTTCTGCAAAGGCGCGAATGGCTATTCATAACGGAGTACTGGTACCGACACTGATGTATGGAAGTGAATCTTGGGTATGGCAGAAGAAGAATGAAAGCAGAATAAATGCGGTAGAAATTGGATCGTTGAGCAAAATATGCGGGTTAAAATTGAGTGATAGAGTGAGCAATGAGGTGATTCGTAAAAAGTGTGGTCTGAAAGATGATAGAGCGACAAGAATTGAAAAAGGATTGCTCCGTTGGTTTGGTCACTTAGAGAGGGTGAATGAAAGGCGAATCACGAAAGAGATATATTGTGCGAATGTGGAAGGAACGATTGCACAAGGGCGCCGGGTGTCCCAGAAAAACCTACGTGGACCAAATAGTGTTTTTTTATAAAAAAAGGCTGGTGTACGCAGTGACAAAAACCGCAGGGCATGTATGAAAAGATTAATGGATGTGAATGAAGCGAAAGAAGTGTGCAAGGGTCGTAGCGGGTCCATCCATAGTCTCTGCCTACCCCCATGGGAAACAGGCGTGAGCGTATGTATGTATGTAATACTCATCAAGATAATTCAAACGAGCCCAAACTCGATGGGATTGCATGGTTTCTGTAGCATTCTTCCGGCTTCATCATCAGACCCTGGACCTCATCTTCCGTCAAATTACTTGTCAAGACGATTCTAACGAGCCCTATGTCGCTCGATTGGGTTGTATGGTTTTATCACAGAGTTCCTGCAGTGGCCTTCTTCCGGCTCCATCATCAAATCAGCTCAATGTCGCCATAATATTGCATTGCCTTTCAGTTCTGACCTATGTTCAAAGATTCAAGTCTTTATCACATCGGGAAGCTACATAAAATCGTTTGCAAACTTTGCGGACACACAAATAAATTAGAAAGCAACCTAATAAAATCATGTTATTTAAATTTTGTTAAGTAAATAATATTTTTTTTATATTACCTTGAAATTTTGGGCTTAACTTAACGACCAAATCATCATTTTAGAAAGGTTCGGAGGTTCGGCCGAACTGCGGGTCAAGGTTCGGTACCCGGCCGAACCTCGTAAAAAGTGCCGAACCTGCCGGGTACCGAACCTTTGCCGGGGCCGGGCCGCAACTCTAGTCATATCCCACCACGCGGGCCCAATACGGATTGGTGGGTGTTAAAAATGCAGCCGGTACCAACGGTTTAACGTTTCTTCCGAAGCATGGAGGAGCTCGAGATAATACATTTTTATTCACTTCTCAAGCTTACGCGCTCACTAGACATGAAATAAAAGACTTTTTAACGGATACTAGCGCGGTTTTATTGAAAGTACTTTGGTAATTAGTTGGTATTTGGTTTGATTTTTGATTTTTCCGACGTTTCGGCACCTTTGCAGCTGCCGTGGTCACGGGGGACTGAAGCTACTCGTGAGCCTACCCTCAAGCGATGAATTTTTTTTAAGACGTTCAGAAATTAATATTTTACAATTTTATTTATCTTTTTAATTGGTTTAAGTTGATTTTGTGATTTAATTAATGCTAAAGAGAGAGAATCTACTGAAACTACCACCATTTCACAAAATTGGGAGGCCCCTCCAAGAAAGAAATGGCGAAATAAAACTTGGAGAGGAAAGCCGACCTCCGTCTTTTATATTTATTAATTTATTTGCAAAAGGAACTAACCGTATCATTAGATCTTGCAGTGTGTGTATGGGGCTTCAGCTTGTGAATGATGGGGTCCCAAGCTGGTGGAATTTTCCAACCATCATCTCTATTGAAATTAGGATATTTATTTATTTCGATAGCCTCGCGGAGCATTCTAGGAATAAATCTACGTTCCTTAGCAAGGATTTGGGGTTTGTCAAATCTAATGTAATGGTTGGGCCCCTCAAAGGCGTGATCACACACTGCAGACTTGTTATCGCTCCTATGTTTCATGTCAGCTACATGCTCTTTAACGCGGGTCCCTATACTTCTCTTTGTTTGCCCGATGTAGGAGAGCCCACAGTCACAATCTAGTTTGTAGACGCCTGCGGCTTGAAGGGGGATGTTACACTTGACAGGTCGTAAGAATTGGTTGATCTTCTTCGGCGGCTTGAAGTAAGTTTTGATTGACGCTCGCTTCAGAATGTTTCCAACTTGTCAGTGACACCCTTCAAATAAGGTAGGATGGCAGGTTGACGCTCTACTGTGGCTGGATTGTCGCGTTTTCTGTGACGAAAGCGTGGTACTTGCAACTTGTTTTTACGCAGTACTTGTTTGACGTGCTGAAGCTCAGCCGTCAGGTGTTGTTTGTCACAGATGCCGCGGGCTCTCTGAAACAAAGATTTCCCTACGGTAGCTAACTGTATAGGATGATGGTGAGAGTCACCATTGAGGTATCTGTCTGTATGGGTTGCTTTTCGATACACTGTATGGCTCAAGGTTTGGTTCGGATTCCTGATAATGAGAATGTCTAGGAAAGCTAGTTTATTATCTGTCTCTAACTCCATAGTAAATTGTATGTTGGGGTTTATGGAGTTAAGATGGTTAAGAAAAGCAGGGACACTGTCTCTAGGTAGTATTGTGAAAGTGTCATCTACGTACCGTTTGTAGAACCGGGGAGTCACTGGTGCTGTGGCTAGTGCTTTCTCCTCAAAATCCTCCATGAAAATGTCAGCAACAATGGGGGATACAGGAGAGCCCATTGCTACGCCATCCACTTGCACGTAGAACTCCTCGTTCCATAACAGATAGCCAGATGTTAGGCATAATTCTAGTAGTTCTGCATATTCAATTGGCATGTTGTTATCAACTAGCTTTTTCCTGATGATATCAATGCAGTCCTGTACTGGTAAGCATGTGAATAAGGACTGAACATCAAAACTAACCATAGTTTCATCATCAGCGAGATGTAGATGTTGTATCTCACTGACAAACTGGTAGGAATCTTTTACAAACGCTGATGTATTACCTCTCAGTGGTGTGAGTGTTTTCGCTACGTGTTTAGCTAATTTGTAGGTTGGTGAGTCAATTTGGCTTACAATGGGACGTAGCGGAGCATTGTCTTTGTGTATTTTCGGTAACCCATACAGTTTCGGCGGTATAGGGCAGGATGGAATAAGATAATCGACGTCAAGATCTAACTGTTCTGAATGTTTTTTGATGAGTTCTTTCGTGTTATTAAGGATCTTGGCGGTTTGATCACATTTAACATGTTTGTAGGTTTTCTCATCACTCAAAAGTTCTTGTATTTTGCGTTATAATCCGACGTATCCATAACTACCGTTGCTTAATACTTAATACATTTTTGGTCACCCATCCCATGACCGACCCTTGCGAACGTTGCTTTACCTCCGCAATCCATTATAATGTGGTGCATTAATGCAAAATACAAGGGTAGGGATTTATTACTTAAATGAAAGTCATCATAATCATAAACATAAATAATTTATTTGCTTGAATATGTTACAATACAGATTAAAGTTAGGCTCACCTTTCCATTAGCGGACCACGAGTTCCGAATTCATATTTTTTTTATGTAAAGAACTCATGATTTGGAACACGTATACGAAATTTTATGTTTAGGAACCAAATAATACGCGAGAAAAAAAATCTAAAAATTAAGATTTTCTAGGTAAAAAAAAATATTTTAGACCTGTGTCGCAATTTTTTACGTTTAATGGCGGCGCACTAGGTTGGTAGCACTACTAAAGGACCTCAGGTCACACGATAGGTGCGAGGAGCGTAGCGACGAGCATGTTAGGTGTACATGAACCCAGCGCGCAAGCCGAGCGAGCGAAGCGAGTGTGCCGCGGCAGCGGCCGGCGAAGCGCCAGAAACGACTTTTTTTACGTGCGAAATTTTGTACGTACGTCCCCTCCCCTCTCCCTACCTTTTTTAGCCTCCCCTGCTTAATTTACATATTTTTAGTTTTTTTTTTAACCATTTCAAACTTTAGGGAGGGGTTGCCACCCTCCCCCTACTCCTCCCCCCTCACCCCCTCCCCCCAAAATCGTGGTCCGTTAATGGAAAGTAGAACCTAAAGTTACATGTATACAATGATTTGAAGCGCAAATACTTTAAATAATGTCCAATGTTCATGTAGTCAAGATATTTTACTTCACAGAATCTAAACATTTGATGCATCACTACACTACATTTTCCATCCCATTCTTTATTTATTTACATGCTTTCAGAGTGGACTTCTCATGTCAGTGATCCGCACCTTATCTGCGAGTGAAACAAATGAGCAGCGAGAGAAAGAGAGGGCCAAGCTAGAGAAAGAGTATAAGAAAAGTGATGCAAGATTGGATGAGTTGGTAGCTGCTCATGCACAAGAGATTATGGAAGTTATGCAGGTACTTTTAAGGCCTCAAGTTTTAAACATTGAATAAAAAATTATAAGGTATTGTCGGCAACTAAAGTTGTTTAATACTTTAGTACTTTGTCATAGTAACTTTATTGACTAATGTTTCAAACTGTGAGATATCTGTCAATCAGCAACAAAACTTGTTAAGCGACTTTCGTTGCTGATTGTACATTCTTACTTTTGCTATAAGAGAAAATCAAACAAGAAGATCCAAAATCATGGTACTCTCAGATAAAAGAATAAAATTCCTTACTATTTGTATAAATGTTAAAGTTTGTGGATTTGGATGTTTGGATGTTTGTTCCTCAATCACGCAAAAACTACTGAACGGTATTTGGTTGAAATTGGGCACACAGATAGTAGATAGCCTAGATTAAAACATAGGATACTTTTTATCTTGATACTCCCACAGGAACGGGAACCATGCGGTGAATCCATGGGCGGCCGCTAGTGATACAATAAAATTGCCTTTCCCATTGCTAGATAGAATGCAACACTAACAAGTACATTCTTTAACAACTTATCCAGAAATTCAGCAGTGTGAGCACAGCAATGACATCATGGGGGCTGCACTGTGACGCTGCAGTCGCCCGCCTGGCTGCCTGCCGCGGGCTGCTGCAGCTGCGCAGGGACGACCTGAAGCGACTGTGGGCTGACGCGCGAACTCATCATTATGCTTTACAGATGTTGACTGATATGTGAGTTAAATATGTCATAAGGATGACAAAACAAGTAGACAACTAGTTTGGCAAGTGACTAAATAATTGGTATATAATACAGATGTTATAATGGCCATCAGCCATTTTTAATGTCCCCACTACATGGGGCATAGGCTGTCCTTATGGGTGGATAAGGAAGATGGGCCATAGCCCAAAACCCACCACGCAGGCCCAGTGCAGATTGGTGGGTGTTACCTACTGCAAATTCAGCCGGGATCAACGGCTTAACCCGCCTTCCAAAACACGGTGGAGCTCTAGATAATAAATTTCGGCCACCCATCCCATGACCGACCCTTGCGAAAGTTGCTTAACCTCCTCAATTGCAGGGCCAGGTGCTAAACCACTGCGCCACCGAGCATTTTATAATAATTATAAGCATTTCCAGAATTATTGCTAAATTCCCAGATTATTTAGGATAATTGTGATTGATTAATAGCTAGCATTTTATAATGACTCAACCTTTGATTAGTTATTGGTTTATACTATTTGATTGGTTGATATGAAAAATCGTACTGATACTATGCGTTGATTGGCTTAAACACTAGTGCGCACCGCGCTACATACTTATGACGCTATCTATGTGTATTTATTAAATTTAAATTCCTCACACATTATTGAGATGATGGGTAGTACTGGGGTATATTGCTGTGTTGTTTTTTCTTTTATATTTTTATCTGTGTGTTGTATAACTTGTTTAAAAATACTCAAAATAGCGTCACGTTTATTCTTCTCGAATTATGATTAAGTTACATTTTTAACTATCTGTGGAAACTTGTTATTAGCTCGTGATTATTCGTGTATGTTTCTGTGTAATATGTATTAGCTGTAAGTTTTCCTAATGAATAAAATAAAAATAAAAAATAAAATAAAATAAAATTATGAGGCGCACATTGCAGCGAGCGCGTGGTAGTGTCGGAGCGCGAGACTCGTGAGCTCATATCAGCCGGGCGCGTGCTGGCGGCGGCGCTCACTCTGCGCGCCGCGCTACACACCGCCGACACGACGCTATCTATGTGTATTTATGAGGCGCACATTGCAGCGAGCGCGTGGTAGTGTCGGAGCGCGAGACTCGTGAGCTCATATCAGCCGGGCGCGTGCTGGCGGCGGCGCTCACTCTGCGCGCCGCGCTACACACCGCCGACACGACGCTATCTATGTGTATTTATGAGGCGCACATTGCAGCGAGCGCGTGGTAGTGTCGGAGCGCGAGACTCGTGAGCTCATATCAGCCGGGCGCGTGCTGGCGGCGGCGCTCACTCTGCGCGCCGCGCTACACACCGCCGACACGACGCTATCTATGTGTATTTATGAGGCGCACATTGCAGCGAGCGCGTGGTAGTGTCGGAGCGCGAGACTCGTGAGCTCATATCAGCCGGGCGCGTGCTGGCGGCGGCGCTCACTCTGCGCGCCGCGCTACACACCGCCGACACGACGCTATCTCACGTAGACGCACTGCATTCTACTAGGCAGCATCTGGAGGTGAGTAAACAATACAAAACAATACTGATATATATATTTTTGGGGTACGTATCAGAATGTCTAAAGTTAGAATGTCTGAACTTAAAATGGCAAAGTTCAAAAAGGCCAAAAATTTGAATGTCTAACGATTAAAATGTCGAACGTTCACAATGTCAAAAACGAAAATGTCAAACGGTCAGATAGTCCTAAATAAAAATGTCTAAGTTCAAATGATCAGAACTTAAAATGACTTATAGTCCAAATACTTACGTCCTATTATGCCTTACATTCATTTAGGTACCTAATTAATTAGTTTGAATAATTGCGTGTTAACCTCTGTGCCTACTCAGCCGCACATTACCATAGCCGCGACGCTCCCTGATTTGGTAACCGGTGCCAGTCACTGATTCAGTAGCCGGCGAACAAAATCCACCAATTCAGTTTGAAATAGATTTTTTTCTGGCGCTTCGACGGCCGCTACCGCGGCACGCTCGCTTCGCTCGCTCGGCTCGCGCGTTTGTTTCATGTCAACGTAACATGCTCCTCGCACTTATCTCGTGACCTACGGTCTACAGTTTCTAAGTCCCAGTAGACTAATTTAGACTCATATCGGCAGCTAAATTTGCTATAAAGCATTTCAGACGAAGCCCAAGGACACCTCCACAGACTCAATTAACCTCAAAGAAGGCGATTCGTTTTAAGATCCAACCCAATTCAAATAAATCATTGTGAACTTAGACTTAATGACCTTATTTTAACTCGTTAAGTATTTGATACGTTTGATACTTTGAATTTTGAAGTTATACATAATGATTTTCGACATTTTAAACCATTTGTATTTTAATTTTTGACATTTTGAACTTTGGCATTTTATGTTTAGACATTCTGATACGTACCCATTTTTTTGCTTTATAGATTTTATTTATTCTTTCATTTACATAGGCTAAGAAGCGAGAGCTGGTAGAAGTGATAGTGCGTCGCATCAGCGAAGCCGTGTACCGCGGCGATCGAAGTCCGCTGCTGCGACGCGTATCCGCGCGACGAAGAACCGCGCTCTTGTTGGCAGGTAGTGTCATATCATGCCGCAAAATAATGTCCAATAGTCATCCATGACGTATTTCCATAAGACTGACCATACAAAAAATATTGGTTTTGTTAACACTTAAAACAATTTATTTGAGTTTGTTGTACTGATAAGCAAAATCTTCAGTAGATTAAGCAAAGAAACATAATAAACTGTATCCACAGAGCGTATCTTGCCATGAAAGTTGTAGAAAGTTGAATGAGGAACTTGTAATCTTTGTCTACTGTTTAGGCTTCATAGTCTACAATTTTAGTGATACATGAAGAAGCTCAAGAATCTTATCGAGACTTTTATGTTTTTTGATTGGTCGAGTCCTCATCAGTCATTTTTAGTTAACAGAACATCTAACCCTTTTCATAACTTACTGCAGAGCTGACGAAAAGTGAAGAAGTAACAGATGCGTACCTACAAGACATCACTCCGGAGTACGAAGCATCGCTGTCCGAAGAAGACAAAACTTTCGAGAACACCGTCATGATATCGCTCGAGGCGTTGGGCGTGCTGGACCAACTCAAGGAGGCCACTGAGGTACAGTACGAAGTACGAGGCATATTCGCCTCTTTGGATAAAAAGTGTATAATCTCAAAATTTAAAATTTTACAGGAGAGCATTTGCAAAGTTCAACAGTAGATAAAAATGTACTGAATGAAGTTTCGTAGATGCTTCTTCTGTATTTTTTTACACAAATTTACAAACATGGTAATTTTTTTTATAGTAGTTTTTACATTATACACTTTTCATCCGAAAAGGCGACACGTCTTGTCATATAATGTATGTAAAATAGTCTATAATTTCGGAAATATATTGTTTACTCGAAAAGTTACACCATATTAATTGTAATTTTATCACGAAAACTATACAATTCCAAAATTATGCGATTTTGAAGATAAGTATAATTTCAAAGTATTTTGTAACTGTTACAAGAAAAACACGATAAATTTGATGTAAGAACACTTTTGAAGAGAAATGGTGTGTGGACTGCGCTGATGCCTGAGTAATATTGAATAATGTACATATTGTACTGTTTTGTTGCAAAAGAATTGAAAAATGTATGTATACTTAGTTGAGTTTTGGAAAATTTTCGACTTTGTATGTATACTTTGAATGAGAAGAGGCGATATCTTGAAATCGGGTATTTTGGGCATGCGTTGCGGTGAGGGGCGCGGGTGGCGGGAGAGGGGCGCGCGCTATTGGTCGCTCACAAGAGCACATGCGCGAACTTATCCCCACTGCTCCGAAAAAAATTCAAGATATATGCCTCGCACTGTAAGAAACGATCGTAGACTCTTCAAGTCAAACGTGTATAATTTATTATCAAAATATCACACTTCTAAATTGCAATTAAAAATTTTCGTCTGACACACTTTAAGATATTATGCTTTAAAAACCATTTCAAATAAATGGCAATAATAATAAAAACTAGTGGCTCTGTGAGCCATAGACCTCGTGTTAGTGAATAGTGACATTTTTAAACACTTCTCGAAATGGCTGAAACATATTTTGTTTATGGGAAGAATTTCAAAAAACTGAATTGACAAAAAAACTATATAAATTGTTGAATCTGCTCACAAAATTTCACGAGAATAGGTTGAGAAATGCGACATGTAGAGTTTTCATGTAGGACATTTCAAATTGAGTATTTTTTTGCAGAAATTCAAAGTCCAAATCCAGAACGAGTTACTGGACGTCATAGACTCGGTCTCACGTCGCATCATCGACGAAGGAGACGTGGAACCAGACGTGGAGTGCGAAGAGGACGGCGAGATACCGGACACGGACTGCGTGACAGAGACGGGGCGACCGCTCGCCAGACTGGTGGCCACGCTGGGGCAGGAGTTCAGGGACTGCGCCATTAGGAATAGGAGGTAGGTTTTTTATGTTTGGACAATTTCATACAGCGCCACCAGGACGGCGAGATACCGGACACGGACGTGACAGAGACGGGGCGACCGCTCGCCAGGCTGGTGGCCACGCTGGGGCAGGAGTTCAGGGACTGCGCCATTAGGAATAGGAGGTAGGTTTTTTATGTTTGAACAATTTCATACAGCGCCACCAGGACGGCGAGATACCGGACACGGACGTGACAGAGACGGGGCGACCGCTCGCCAGACTGGTGGCCACGCTGGGGCAGGAGTTCAGGGACTGCGCCATTAGGAATAGGAGGTAGGTTTTAATGCTTGGACAATTTCATACATCGCCATCTATCTCGAAACTAAGTAAAGCTTGTAATAAGGGTGGTAGACAACTGATATACTTCAAAAAAATATCTATCTATCTGATATTCTTATTATATGTCTCTCTCAGTCATAATAGTAACACCTAGACCCGTCACAGAAATTAAAATTCATCATTTCAATTTCTACACGTCCGAAAATCGAACCCGGTAGCTCTTGCGTGGTAGACCGGCAATGACCGGCATGTTGACCTCTGCATTTGATATCATAATTAAGCTATAGTGAAAATTGTTAAATAATTATATTTTTACGAAAATTTGTGTTTGTTCCTCTATCTATTCTAATGTTCCTAAGCCATTAATTCAATTATGATGAAACTTTGATGAATTGTTTTGCATACGTCTGCCGCTTTTCTAGCTCAAAAGGAGTAAATAAAAAAAATATGTTGTGTTTGTAATTATCCAATAATTAGATATTATGTAATATGTGATATTATATAGATTTACTATTAATAATAATTAATTATTCTCACAATAACTTTTTACAGATATGCTTGTATTATTTTGTTATTATTGCGACAGACCTTTGTTCTGTTTGATAAATCAATGATTGGATGAAATGGTTGTGTATTTATTTATTTGAAACAATGAGGATCAGCGACGATTTTTGTTTAGTTTAGGCTTATCAGAAAGCTTATGTCACCACATGATTAACTGTGAAGAAATTTTCACGATATCTCTTAAACCTCAGAAGTTATACGAGTTAGAACGCTGTTATTTTGGGGGTCCTCATGACGTCATCCGCCACGTACGCGAACCTTACGACGTAGGTGATAAAGCACATATTGCATTGAGCTTGGCATTTCCTTTAAACCCTTATAACTCAACCATTTCTAAACAAATTTCAAAAAATCTTTCACTAGGGTTCATAGTTCTGAATATGTTTTTATATTATATCAATAAAACTTTAGGATTCAAACCTGTCGCTGATCTGATCCTCATTATGTTATCTATCATATATTTCCTTCCCGTAGGTTGCTGCAGCTGTGGCGCGCCGCGTTACAAAGGCACAAACTGTCAGATTCTTATCTGCACACTGAACAACATTACTGGAGCGCTGTACAGCAAGTGGTAAGCACTACGGTATAAAAATGTACAGAAAAACAGGGGGTCAATTCTGCTAATATGTTATCGACAAAAGCGTGGTTCAATGGTGTTTGAATTGTTATGCTTTTGCTTGCTTGCTTTTGACGATAACATTAGCAGACTTGGCCTTGTATTCACACTCCCTCAATTCAAGTTATCTTCTAAATCTTACACAGATCAACTTCAATCTTGCTCTGGCCTAGACAAAGTACAATTTTGTAAAAGCGAAAACGAACTTTGCAAATAAAGTTTTGCTCATCATGTCATCAGACTAATAGCACAAGTAACATAACATTATACTATCTCGTTAAATATAAAAAAACACACATTCTAAAATCTGATTATCTTTACTTGTCCAATTGGTAAACAGTTTTTGACAGTTGTCATACATCTTTTAAATTTAAATCGTTATTTAAAAATAATCGGTGACATTACAGAAGATTTTTAAACACCTCTTTAGCTGAGACACTGTTTAAATATGATTTGAAACTTTTTTGACCATATTGTTTGATAAAGACAGCATTACATTTAAACAGTGTCTAAGTTTTATTTTTATTTTATTTTATTTTATTTTATTAGTCTTTGGAAGACCAACAGCAAGACAAACAGAATAATATCTTAAATATAATAACAGTCAGCCAATTAAAGGTCTTCACGTTTAGGAAACATTCTCTTAAATGTGGATAAGTGTGGACAATAACAAATTAGCACTTAAAAAACTTAATCTAACACTTACTTAATACAGATCTAAACAGTACCCACACTAACTAAATAGACTAGGTACAACTACGTAAAGAAATCCTCACATAATAGACGCCTCGCAGTTGCTAAACCAGAGTAATAAATATCAAACTCTTTGAACTTGCACAAATCATTAAGACTTTTGCTTGCTCGCAGCAGGAAGGAGTTTCGGCGGTAGTTTGACGAGACGGGCGGCACACGGATAGGGTTGTAGTGTCTAGCAGACTTAGATGGCATATAGAAATTCAGCTTTGACAGAAGCTCAGGAGAGTCAACTTTGTTACATATAATTTTCAGTAGGTAGGTTACGTCTGACACTTCTCGTCTTTTGGATAAAGGAAGAAGGTGAAATTTTGAGCATAGGTTTAAGTAATTATTCGAATCATATGGAATCCGCAGGCGGTAACATAAAAATTTAACAAATTTCATTTGAAGACGCTCAATGCGATGGATATTATTTATTTTATTTTATAATTTGGCACACAGACAGATAACAGTCATCACATCAACGAGTACATGCTTAAATAAAAAAAATCTAAACTATTATCCAATAAAAAGTATGCACAGCATGGATATTAATACGATTTAAAAAAGTTAACAATAACAAACAGACATGCAAAGTTCATTAAAATTAAAAATTAAATTTAAGCTATTTGAATAAATTAAAATAGATAAGTTAACAATTGAATTTAAATTATAAAGTTTAAAAATGTATAATGATAAAAGTAAAAGTTAATTTTCAAATTCATTGCAATAAATACTAAAAAAAAACACACAAATTATTGTAAATAAGAAAAAATACAAATTAAATTAAAAAAAAACATATATCCTGAAAACAAATAATTACAAAAAGAAAATGTAAAATTAAAAATTGAATAAAACAATACAAACAAGCTTGCAAAAGTAATTAAAATTGAAAATTAAAATTAAACAAATTGAATGAATTAAAATTGATAAGTTATAAGTTATAATATATATATTTGTATATATTTGGATATATTTGTCATATCGCGGGTTCCAGATCTCTGATCCATATTCTAGGATGCTTCTGACGAACGTGCAGTATAAAATTTTCAGAGTTTTAATCTCTTTGAAGCTGGACGCGGTTCGCATTACAAATCCTAATGCCCTGTTTGCTTTTTTGACAATGTTCTCGACATGATCTTCGAAGAGAAGTTTAGAATCATGCAGAATTCCCAGGTCCCGAGTTACGTGATTCCTTTGTAAGATTTGGTTTCTCAGGTGGTACTGGGAAGGAACGATGCAGCTCTTTCTAGTAAATGTAATTAATGAGCATTTGGAAGGATTTAAGTCAAGTTTATTTCGTTCACAATAATTATCCAGACGCGCAAGGTCAGATTGAAGATCATCAATGTCAGATGGAGAAGAGATAGCTTTAAAAATCTTCATATCATCCGCGAAACACAGGAGTTTGGAATGTTGAAAACAAGCATCTATGTCATTAACAAATATCAAAAACAATAGAGGGCCCAAAAGCGAGCCTTGTGGTACGCCGCTAGGGACAGTAATCCAGCTAGAAATATAATTGCTAATAACCACTGCCTGTGATCTATTCATTATGTAAGACGTGAACCATCTCAGAAGATCTCCACTTATGCCTATGCTTTCCAGTTTGATGATTAATAATTTATGATCTATTCTGTCGAAACATTTACTGTAGTCCGTATACACCACATCAATTTGCATTCCCCTGTCCATGGAATCCGTAATAAAATCATTGAAAAGGATGAGATTGGATGTAGTAGACCGTCCCTGAAGAAAACCGTGTTGAGAGCCTATAAATGAATGTTTTAAGGTTTGATAGATTTGCTTGTAAAGTATCCTTTCAAATAGTTTTGCTAAAATACATAGTTTGGAAATGGGCCTATAATTAGTTACATCTAATTTTTTTCCTTTTTTATGAATTGGTGTTATAAAAGCCGATTTCCAAACTGATGGCATATTACATTCTGAAAGGGACTTCACAAATAACAAATACACGGGCACGGAAATACTCTCAGCACACCTATGTAAAAATATCGGAGGAAGATTATCCAGCCCGGCCGATTTAGAGGTATCCAGTGATTGCAATAACTTAGTAACATCTTGTAACGTTAAGTGAATTTCAGAAATATTAGCCCGCGATGAGGAGTTGGCGGCAGGGTAATTATGCGTTGGGGAAGGCAATGAGAAGTTAGAATAGAATAAATCCGAAAATATGTTACAAATAGAAACACCATCGGTCAGGCACGTATCCAAGGGGGGGGATAGTTGGGATTTATCCCCCCCCGAAATCCAGAACTCACAGGACAGGACTAAATTCAAATTTAGCGGGCGAGGCACTCTCTGGTTTGCGGGATGTAGTTGTCCCCCCCCGAATTAAAAGTCTGGATACGTGCCTGCCGTCGGTTGCAATGTTACCACCATAGTGCATGGTGTTGGGAAGACCAGATGACTTGTATTTTGACTTCACAAAAGACCAACTTCACAAAAGACCAGAAGCACTTTGGATTGTCTTTTATTGAATTTTCCACTAATAATATATAATTTTTATAACATTCATCCTCCAAACGTTTTTCTCTATCTCTTATTAATTTAAATGTATAAAGATTTGACAAATTATTATAGGTCTTGTATTTCTGGTGAAATTTAAATTTCTCTTTAATAACTTTCAGTAATGCAGTTGAATACCAGACCGGATAACTGTTATCGCGACATATTTTAGTGGGTTCGTGTTTGTTAATTAAATTGTTTATTTCAAGATAGAAAACGTGAATGACCCCTTCCATGTCTCTGTTCATAAAAAGTGAAGGCCAGTCGATGTTATTAATATCCGCATTGATTTTGTTATAATCACATTTATTAAACATTTTTTTTAAACGAGTTGCGCGCGGTAGACATACAATATTCTCAACTGTGACGTCAATCACAATGGCATTCCCTTACATTTACCTCCGTGTTGGATAATACTAAATCTAAAATTCTACCATAATTGTTTAAAACGCCGTTGAACTGATTCAAATCGTGGGTACATAAATCATCAATTAATAATTGTTCATCGGAACCCGATATACCTTACCAGCAAAGTAACAACGCTCATCGCTATTATATATCCACGGAATTGCACTTGTTATATCTTTTTAGATTTTTTATAACTTTAGCACTATATTTTTAGTTGTTTAAGGAAAATTTAGATTTCTCGATTCAGGAAGTTGATTTGATTACGATTCAAATGAAAATTCATTGTTAAAACGACATTTACACTATTTATTTCTAACAATATTAATTTTGTAATATAATTCTAGTTTCTAGACAACGAAGTTCGTTGTTTCTAGATATATTCTCAATTCTGTAATTACTTAAATAACGTAAAGAGTACTCTAGTTGACCAATGGGGAGGAAAAGCGCAATTTTATCCCGATAGGTGGCGTCTTGTCGTTGGTACCGAGCCGCCTCAAAGAAACTGTCAAAACATATGGGAATCTCTTGGAGTATTGCACTTTTTAATTTTATACTGAGAAAATGCCGCATTGTTATGCATGTAACTTGTAAAATATTGGAGTTCATCGATTTCCCAGTAACAAAAAAAATAGTGGGCAAAAAAATATCAAAAAAAATATGCTTTTTCCTCGATTTTCTCCTTTGCTGAGCCTGAGAAACATTATAAATCAAAAGGAATGTTTCATGTAGCTTCGCCAAAATAAAACAACATTTGAATTATAACAGCTTTGTTCTTTAATATTTCAACTTCAGCAGTTTCTAACATATTTATAACTTGGATGAATTTGATAGGTATATCAAATATGGAATAAGCCCAATATTGGGGCCAAACAGAGAATTAATAGAATTTTATATGCCAGAGTCATTCAAGAAACTTAGAATAATAAAATAAATATGATAAAACGGTTCGTGTAATTTTGGATGGTACAGAAATTCCAGTACAGAAACCTGAAATTACTATTGCACAGAAGGCATCATCAGGCAACTATAAACACGGAAATTCACACTCAGTTGCTTTGTTAAAATTTAAATCGTATGCTTCTAATCTGAAATAAAAAGATTACTTGTAAATCTTACACGAAATTCAAAGAATTGTAATGCTTGTTAGCAATTTTTTGTAAGTTGCTATAAACTTTCTTGCCTGTTGTTTTGGCTTTTCTTTTCCGTAATTCTTCTTTTATATGAGCTAAAGTTAGCATAGAATACATTGTTTGTCCGCAAAACCGAAAAAAATACAATCTAAGACAGTAAAATCACATAATACACAGTCAAGACAATATTATCAAACTGACAATTGTTCCAAAGACTAAGCGCCATCTGTAATTCACTTTGCCTTCGCCTCCCCATTATGTACACGTGTTCTGTACTGACAGCTCGATGACGTTTATTTGTTTGTCACTGCTATAAAAGAAAGAGCCCAGCACTTGTGGGACACTTTTTGCACAGACGTTGACCAGAGCGGAGCTTATGCCAGTTTGAGTGGCGGAAAGGTTGTCGGCAACACGATTCATAAGTTAAGTACATTATTATTGTGTTATTTAGAATAATTGATTTGAAATGTTATAAAATAATGTGAGTGTGATTAAATTAGTATTCAGAGGCCACCCGCTATTAAATTTCATATTCAATTTTATGATTATTCTGGTTACTTGTGATATTAATAAGTAAAGTACTAGATTTCATCTCTTTTCATTTGGCTGGTAAATTATATAGTATTTTAATAAATTTGAGATTAAGCTATATATTTTTTTAAGATTAATTTGTTGTACTTTGTAACAATATATTTGTAAATGTCTGAATTGATAATGCTGACGAGTTTCTTCCGCCCGTTCTTCTTCTCAGCTAAAAAATGACGTCCGAACGGGTAGTAGGGTAAAAGAAATGGACGATTAAATTGAATAAATACTATTTCATTTAATTTCACTTTTTTAGTTTTATTTCTTATCATTATGTTTTCTACTATCTAACATCAGAAGTAGGGATAGACTCGGTCCATATTACAATGTATTAACACCAATTCCTAATCATTTTCAGAGTAAATGTCGACGTGACCCGCCACGCTTCCTGCGCTTTACACCAGAAGAATGACTTCGCTGCGCAGCGTTACCCCTGTGTAATCCAGATCCTGGAAATTGCAGCAGCGTGGCAACAAGCTGGTATCGCAACAGTATATTGTTTGTTTGCTTCGAAGTGAGAAGAAAACTATTAGGCGCATAAAAGTAGCTTTATCTGGACAAAATTAATAAACTCGCAATTTTTATTATTCTATCGGATATTGATATTAAGTGTCAAATATTAATTAGATATATGATGTAAAAAATCCAGGGTGGTACCCCTTTTATATAAAAATCATGAGATTTCGTACACTACCTAACCTTTTCCTAAAAGTAAAATAAGTAACCAAATACCTTGTTTGTATAATTTTAAGGTGCATTCAAATGCCATCACTTAATAGCAAAATTAAACTAAAAGCAAAGTCGCATGTTGGATTTTTTTCAGAGTATTCATCTAATCTCAATTTCTCGATAAGCCAAAATGGTAACTATGATGCTTGTGTCTTATAAAGCTATAATGCGTCTTTTTAGACATTTAAGTCAAAAATTAAACATTTGTGTTTTACGTTTTTATAATAATGTATTTCTCAGTAGTTAAAAATCATAACGGTAATTTTTTTGTTTAATAATAGGTTTTTGTGTACTACGATCATGTTTTCATCAAAATTAAACATGTAAATGTTACGTTTAAGAAATTTACAATTTAATTGTAAACACGCGAAAGCAAGTAGTGGAGCAGAATGCATGCGATGGGTGCGTGCGGGGCGGAGAACCACCCGCCACCGCCGGCGCGCCACCGCCCGCACGGCGACTATGTTTATAACATTTAACGTACGTAACACTATTAATGATTTTGTGTCGTTTTTAATAAAAAATAAAAATGTTTTTATCAATGGAATCTATATTACATACAGTAAGTTGAAAAACGGGGCCTTCTGGCGCAAAGTGCAGGATAAGCGCGCGCGGGGGGGGGGGGGGGGAGACGGGGCGGGCGTGGCAGTTACTTGGCTGTCATTTTGTCGGTTGCCTATACGAGCGAGTTAAATACGAATGAATATATGATAGGTACTTATTTGATTTTTCACTCCTCTTGCTCAAAAAGTCCGTCATTGTAAGGTACAAGAGTCAGGATAAAATAGCATAAATACCCCTAGGGGATAAAGTTTTTTCTTTTTTAATGTTTGTCTATTACCAATGAACCTACTAAAACGAAAAAGTCTTTATTCATAATTACGAATAAAAACTCTTAGCTGCTACAATAGAAATTAAAAAAGGCACTGGCGCGAAATCTTTAGAATTTTTCTCTAATTCCAAACTGATTGAATTGTAAGTAAGTAATAGGATAGAAATAATTTTAATCTTTTGCCGTCAAGCACAAATCATTTATTTAAATACTGTATGAAAAGTTTATGAAGTGGAGGATAGAAAAACGAGTGGATTCGTTTACGGAAGTATAAACTATAGGTATTTAATATTGGATTTTATTTTTTCGCAATCGTAGTGAAAAGTAGAGTGTAACACACGACGCTAAAACCCATTGTAACTCGGTTTCTATTTATTCCCTCGCTAAAGCTCGGGAATAAAACTACCTCGTATGCAATGGGTCATTTTAACTCTTGTATAACAATCTACTATTACTGTGTTATTATTGTCGTATACAGTCTGACTGATTGAGGAGATGACATATTCTAGTACTTATTGGCCTACCTCGTACCGTACCTATCTCTTGCAAAGTTTAAAAACCGGCCAAGTGCGAGTCGGACTCGCGCAGTAAAGGTTCCGTACCAAAAACGGGAAAAAACACGTTTGTTGTATGGGAGCCCCTCTTAAATATTTATTTTAAATTGTTTTTAGTATTTATTATTTTAGCGGCAACACAAATACATTATCTGTGAAAATATAGCGGTCTACCTATTGCCGTTATTAATTTCGAGCAAAAAAACGGCAAAAAAAATCACGTTTTTTGTATGGGAGCCCCCGTTAAATATTTATTTTATTCTGCTTTTATTATTTGTTGTTATAGCGGCAACAAAAATACATCATCTGTGAAAATTTCAACAGTCTAGCTATCACAGTTCATAAGATACAGCCTGGTGACAGACAGACAGACAGTCAGACAGACGGACAGCGGAGTCTTAGTAATAGGGTCCCGTTTTTACCCTTTGGGTACGGAACCCTAAAAAGGAACTATTTAGTAGGTACCTTTTTGTGGGTTAATAAAAAAACCGGCCGAGTGCGAGTCGGACTCGTGCACGAAGGGTTCCGTACCAAAAAAAGGAAAATAAACACGTTTATTGTAAGGGAGCCCCCTTAAATATTTATTTTATTCGGTTTTTAGTTATTGTTGATATAGCAGCAACAGAAATACATCATCTGTGAAAATTTCAACTGTCTAACTGTTGTCCTTATTAATATAAGGCAAAAAAACGGCAGAAAAATCACGTTTGTTGTATGAGAGCCCCCATTAAATATTTATTTTATTAAATTTTTAGTATTTGTTGTTATAGCGGCAACAGAAATACATCTTCTGTGAAAATTTCAACTGTCTAGCTATCACGGTTCATGAGATACAGCCTGGTGACAGACAGACAGAGGGACAGCGAAAGCTTAGTAATAGGGTCCCGCTTTTACCCTTTGGCTATGGAACCCTAAAAAGCACAATTACCTTACAGTAAAGAACGGTAGTACCTACTATAATTATGTAGTAAAGTTACTGGAGTAAGGAGTACCTAACACGACTACCGTACCGACAAGACGGTGACATAAATCTTGAAGTATTGAAGTACCTATAGGTAGTAAGTAACTGTTGAGAGGAAATTTTACTAAATACCTAGTTATTACTTGAAGTTTTCTGTACATATGAGCAATTAAAAAAAAGTTAAAGTAAGTACCCCACTTTAAAATTTTATTTTATTTTATGTTTTTTTTTTACAAATTTCACTATAATTTAATAGGACATAATTATAATTAATTATAAATAAACTAAAAAGGAACTTGGAATTCAAGGTATTTTTGCGATAATATTGAAACAAACCTGACTTTGTGGCGAAACTGGCTCCGTTGTGTGACTAAATTTTATAAGCATAATAAAATGAAACTGTGAAACTAATGCGCCTTTTCAAAATTTATTTAGACTTATTATTATGTATGATTATAAAATATATCAATCAAATAATAATAAATCAAATAAAATAGCTTTAGTTTCAAGGATTAACACAAGTTTTTCGTTTTTTTTTGTTCTGTTATGTGACTATGTCACTTTTTAATGAGTTATTTTTTAACTTTACTTTAAAGAGGTAATATTTTATGTGATATGTGTAGCTTTTTCGAAAAGTTATTACATTTATTGTAATCATATTATATGGCCCCACAAATTTAAAAGGTAAAAATCGTGTAATCTTAATATATAAAAGAAGATACTGACTGACTCACGTGTCAATGCACAGCCCAAACCCCTGGGTCTAAAGACACCAAATTCGGCACATAGGTTCCTTATGAGGTCTAGGGGTGCAAACTCACTCCCCAAGGGGGTGAAATGGGGTCCAAAGTTTGTATGAAAATCCCTCAGTTTCGAAGCTAGGATCTTCAAATTTTGTGTTTAGGCTAACAATTGAATTTTAATATTCACGTGTCTCAGCGTTTTTGAAAATTCTACTCCCGAAGGGGTGAAAAAGGGGACGAAGTTGTGTATAGAAAATTCTTTATTTTCGAATCAAAAATCGCTTAATTTATTATTTAGGCTTATGGGTGTAAATCTAACGCCACATATATTACACGGGATCCCTTGTTTTCGCATAATGGTTTTAAACCTAATTTGATTTGGCATAACGGATTTGGCATATATTTTTTTGTCATAATAATACTTTAGCATAATAGATTATTGGCATACTATTTATTTTAGCATAATTATCATTTAGACTAATTTGTTTTCGCATAATATTATTAGGCATATTATCTATTCGCCTAATATTATTTAGAATTATATAAAATTATTAAAAATAAAAAACAATAAGAATAAATATTTTTACGTAGGTACCTTATTTATTTTCATGCAAAAGACATATTATACAAATATATAAGATTAATGAAATTTGAATCGATATTAACTTATGTATGTGTATAACCAATCTTACTTGGGTAATACAGTGTAATAATAGGTTAGGGTGCGGCGTGGGTGGCCCTTGGGCCACCCTTAAGCCGCCAACATGATTGTAATAATAATAATAATAATACTTCATTTCAGAATACAAAGAGTTCCATATTCATTTAACATTCAATAATCAATAATAATAATTGCAGGTAAAACCAGCTTTAGGCTGTGAAAAGTTTAAAAAATAATAATAGTAATGCTTATGTCAATTTAGAATAATCATAAAATAAATGGGTGTCGTGTGGCTGATATGATGATGAATTAAATTAAATAATATAATTAATAAAAAAATACACAAGTACAGATACACACGATAATTATTTCATAAAATGATACACACTATAATTATTTCATAAAATGTAAACACAAAGTTTATCTTTTCTCTAAGGTTCATGATTGTGATTCTGCATATGTTTTGAAAATAATTCATGTTGTTGGTCGTCGTTCAGTTTAGTATTAAAATTATGCGTTAATAACATTATGCGTGTTTAAATTTATGCTAAAGAATATTATGCTTAAACATGATTATGCTTAAAGTGGTTATGCTTAAAAAAATTATGCATAAGCTGTTATGACTAAGTAATATTATGCGTAATCATCATTCGGCGAAATCATATTATGCTATGACATATTATGCCTTAAAATTGTATGCAAAAACATAGGGAACCATATTACACAGGTCTACAAAAGAAAAAAAATTTTTTGGTGCTGGCAATCCAGTCATGTAATTTGATGAATGACTTGATACTAAGTTGTACAGAAGTTTTAAAACGTCAAAGCTACGTGTAGTTTTTAAACTACCCGCATCGGAAATAAAATCACTTTTTCTCATGTTTACTGTGTTCGCATTCCGTTAATTTGTGTGATTATGCGATAATATAATTATGTCGTCATCTAGGAGGAGTTGTTTTAACAATCAGATAAGATAAGATAAGATAATTCTTTATTTCAACACCACAATAAAATAACAAAGAAATAACAATTAAACTTAGCCTAGTGTTAAAACATGGCGGTCTTATCGCTAACAGCGATTTCTTCCAGACAACCTACGGTATGGTGAGATTATCAGAGGAGGATTACAGGGGGTGCAAAATGGCGTGGAATAATGTAAATTATTATTTAAAATTCTTAGACATTACTTAACTAAACATACATAAACTTAAATAGATACCTATAATATTAAATATATATGATAATAATACATATATAATAAATATTAAATATACATATATTGTCTGCAAAAGGATGAATCTTTGAACAGTAAGTACCTACAGTAGTGGAAAGCGAAAGTCAATGAGATAGATAGTGTTGTTTTAGCTGGTTCTTGAAAGCATCTATGGTCTGAGCACGCCTGATGGACACAGGTAAGGAGTTCCAGAGCATTGCGGCCCGAACAGTAAAGGAATCGTGATAAAAAGTTGTCCGATGAACAGGCGTCGAGAGACTCAAGTTTTCCGATGACCTAAGAGTATGTGAAGACGAACAGTAAAGGTAACTAAAGCGTTCCTTGAGATAGCGCGGATAAGAGGGATTGAACAAAATATTGTAAAGAAGGGACAGGATGCAACGATATGTTAAAACAAGTTTAGATACGTTACCCGCGCTCCACAATGGCAAGACGAAAGTCAGGTAATTGCCCGACTTTCAATTAGTCAGGCACAGGCTCGTGACACGTTAACACACACCACTCTCGTCAGTCAGACACTAAAAAACCGTGACATCCTTATCAAAAATGCCTTCCTGCGTCTTTAAACGATGTGCAAATTATACAGCAACAGTCAGAGATCGGAAAAATGTTTCATTTCATACGTAAGTACTGTATTTTACCGTAAAATGTATTTTCGTATTTTGTATTACTCGAATCGGCCATATTTTTACAAAGAGCGAGCATTGCGACTGTCACTCCCATGATCGAGCCAATGAGCATGCAGCGTATCAGACGAAACTTATGATGTCTGTTTATCTCTTTCTAACGACAAGTATTCCGTATGGTGGCGTTCATTTTTGTCCCTCTCTCGACATAATATGTCAATGTGTGTATCTGCAGTACCTGTCACTGTTTTAAATTGCATGATGTTGGCGCATGACGCATCTAAACTAGTTTTGACATATCGTTGACAGGATGTGAGTATTCCGGCGAAGCCTAATGGGTAGCCACTTGAGCTTAGTGCGAAAATAGGATACGTGATCATATTTGCGCAAGCCAAATATAAATCTGATACAGAAGTTTTGAAGTCGCTCAAGTTTGTTTAGCTGGTCCTCCGTGAGATCTAAATAGCAGACGTCGGCATAGTCAAGAATGGGAAGCAACAGAGATTGTGCTAGAGCAATTTTAGTGGCAGTGGGAAGAAAATTACGGAGTCTCCTAAGACAGGCCGCTGACGCATATAGCTTGCGACTAACCATTTGCAGCTGTGGACTCCAACTCATAGTACTGTCCATTACAAGTCCCAAGTTTTTAACAGACTGGCTGTAAGGAATATCGACACCACAAAAGTTAACCCTTGGGAGAGAATGTAGGTCAATTTTGACTAAGGTTCTAGAGCTGCCGATGACGATAGCTTGGGTTTTGTTCGGGTTGACAAGAAGGCCAAAAGCTTTGCTCCAATCTGCGATGCGTCTTAAATCCAAAGAGATGGTGGAGATGACCTCAGGTAGATCCGAGGCAGTACCTTGGGAGTACAGTTGAAGGTCGTCTGCGTATAGGTGGTAGGAAGAAGTAAGATTTTGAGAGATTGAGTTAATGAAAATGGAAAATAAGAGGGGAGATAGCACGCCACCTTGTGGTACGCCTGCAGTTGTCTCGCGCCATGAAGAGAATTCCTCATCGAAGCGGACTCGCTGCCTGCGCCTATACAGATAACTGTGAAACCACTCGACTACCGTTGGAGATATGTTAAGAGAGCGAAGTAGTGCCAAGAGAATGTCACAATTCACTGTATTGAATGCATTGCTGAAGTCCAATAATGTTAACACCGTGAGGAGGCCTTGTTCCATACCCAGACGAATATCATCAGTGATTTGAATGAGCGAGGTGACAGTACTGTGACCTGGGCGGAAACCGGACTGGAAGGGATTGAGGAGGTTGTTCAGAGTGAGGAATTTATTAAGTTGGTTATGTATAAGACGCTCAAGTACCTTAGATAGGAAGGGAAGAATGGAAATTGGACGGAATTCAGAAACAGATTTAGGATTGGGTTTTTTTGGTAAGGGGATTATTTGAGCGTCTTTCCAAGGTGATGGAAAGACGCCCTTGCTTAAAGAATAATTAAAAATGTAGGAGAGGACGGGGAGAATGATATCAAGGATTGGGATTAACATATTGCGACTAATGCCATCGTTGCCAACAGCGTTGGAAGTGATTGACAAAAAGCTCTTCTTAACATCACAATCCGATAGTTGAGTAAAAGCGAATGGAGTATGGTCAGGAATTGGTAAAGCATTAAGGTGATTGATTGTGCGAATTCTGTCAGAGTCGCAAGTTCCAGGCGCAGAAGAAAAATGTTGATTGAGAGTATCAATATTGATATGTTTTGGAATAGGATCTTGTCGAGTTTTACCAATTCCGAGAGTCCTGAGGAATTTCCATACTTGCGCAGGATCCTCGTTCTCGACTGAAGCATGAATATGGCGGCGAAAAGCATCCCTACACACCGTGTTGCAGCGGTTACGAGCCTTCGAGTACTTCTCTTTGTTGACGTCATTAGGGTGACACTTGTATTTACATTTGGCAGCGGCTTTGCGATGAATCAATTTTTTTATGTCATCAGTGAGCCATGGCGCAGGAAGATGTTTCAGCTTTAAAGAACGAAAAGGTGCATGTTTGTCATAAAGTTGTATAATAAGATTATTAAAAATTGCAACCTGATCATCTACAGTAGCGCTGTTGTAAACAGGAGACCAATCAATGTCACGTGCGTCATCAAGAAATGCTTCCCGATCCATACCACTAAAATTGCGCTGAAGGATAATTTTGGGCTTGTATTTGGGAGGACGAATTTTGTAGGATAAAAAAAGTAAATCATGATATGAAAAGGCATCAGCTGGACACTGCCCGTGTTTCGCTACATGCTGGGGAGATGACACTATTACCAGATCTAGAAGTGAAGGGGAGCAGTTTGGAGAATGGTGGGTGGCATTTAGTGGCAAGATATGCAAATTAGCAGAATTAACAAGGGACTTAAGTGAGGAGGTGCGGTTATCATTTTTTAGAAGGCAGGTATTGAAATCACCCATGATTATTGAGTGGCTGTAACAGGGAATTAAGTCATCAAGAAGTTTCTCGAAGGAAGAAAAGTAATTAATCCGTAGTGAAGGGCTGTAGTAAACTCCGAGCAAGACTTTGACATGTGATAGCATCACCTCAATTATTAGATGTTCACCAGCATTGACCACAGGTGGTTGGTTGGAGGTACTGATTACGGAGAAAGGTAGATGCTCTCGAAGATAAATGGCAACGCCACCACCAGCAGAGCCAATGCGGTCATTGCGTATAAGACGGAAACCAGGCAATGAATATGTTGAAGAAGGTAAACAAGGCTTTAACCAGGACTCGGAGACTAATACAGCGTGAAGGTTTTTTTGGTTAAGGGATGCCATCATATCCGTAAAGTGAGCCGGAATACTTTGCGCATTGATGTGAATGACGTTAAAATTCTTAGGAACATCAGAAAAATTTGCCTCAAGAGAACCACAGAGCGATGGAATGCTAGAAAAGCTATCATCATCACTGCTGGATGTATCTGAAATAGATAAAAAATCATCATCACTACTATTTAACGAACCATCAGACATAATAAATTTAAATATAAATAGTATATAAAAATATATATATTGAATTTAAAATAATAATAATAACTAAGCTAAATTCGTTTACTTGCTTAAATTAAATAAATATTCCGATAATCTCCCTGCCGGGTTGTGTGTTTCACAGAAGTAAGAAGATATATCAATTAAAAACCAATCAAAAGAGTGTAATATTGAAAGAAGCAAAATTACCTTAGTCCGGTGCCATGAAGATGCGTATGTATGTATAAAAAAAAAAAAAAAGTTGCTCTGGCTGTCAACCTGCCCGTCAACGTCCAACTCGTCAATCACTCAACTAAAATAATAACCTTACTTTTATTACCTACTACATACAATAATTTAGAGACATACCTACGTGATAAAACATTAAAGTATAAAAGAAGAAAAGAGGTAGACTTCAGTGTATTAAGTTAACTAACTAGCTACAGGACCTACAATATTATTTACACAAGCTGACAAACGAAACGACATTAACGATCTATGATTAATTTACAATAGACGGCACCGGACAGATAGAAAGTAAGAAGGAAGACGAACAAACACATTCATTTTTTATTTGCTGTTGCTGCGGCTGCGCGCCTGGTCTTGGAAACTGCACGTTCCTTAACTGCAGCCGCAGGCTTGGGCTGAGGAGAGCTTTGCGATGTCGGCGGCTTATTGGGAATCCGACTGAGTTCTGTGACTGAAGTGATGTGATAGCGCTTGTCATCGGGACCTACTACACACACGATACCCATTTTTGTGTAGGACTTGGTTATGCCATACTTTTCTCGCGCTGCCATAAAAGCTTCGTGGCGTGGCTTTGTGAGGAACTCCGAGACAGTGACCCCAGTACCTTTATACTCAGTTTTGGTCTGCCAGATTTTGCTTCTCACTTGAAGATCACGGAGTTCAAGCAGGATCGGACGTGATCGGTCACTTTTCTTAACACGGCCCATGCGATGGCAACGGGTTATGTCACTAGAGGAGAAGGCTGGGAGCTTTAGTCGACCACTAATAGAATTAACAATGACAGCTGTACAATCTTCATTGACTTCTTCGGGCACACCATGGAACAGCAGTATCTTCCTACGGCTCCGCATTTCCATGCTATCTAACTGCTGTGAGACTAAGCTTAATTGTTCTTGTAAGCTTGCCAGTGCAGACATAACGAATGACTTAAATGTGCTGAAGTCTGCGGACAGAGTGGTGATGTTGGCCGATGGGGTGGCTGCTGCAAGTTTTGATTGATACGACTCCATACGCTCAGTGAATAGCTGCTGCAGTTTGACTAAGGACTCTTGCATAGCCTCCATTATGAGATGAACAGTGGTTCGGTGTGACAGCAAAAGTGCAATGACGTGTTGAATGTGAACGAAAGTGATTAACGTAACGATAACACTCGCCGGCAGGTATTGTTTATTACACTTTAATTTGCCATAAAAATATTTAAGATATTTACACTTTGAACAAATTTATTCAATAAATTGCAAACGATAATTTCAAACGATGTTTTCCGTTTTACACCTAACCGCAAAAAAAAAAAAAAAAAAATCAGAATACAAGTTGTTACATTTGTGGTAAATATGTGGTGGAAAAAAAATAAAAACCTATTACATACTTCATAAAAAGGCGTATTTTGACTATTTTAAGGTCATGATTGAGGACTTGGACCGGCCGTGGGTACCAAAACTTGTGTGCAAATTATGCATTGAACACTTACGACAGTGGACAAGTGGTAAACGAGCACATTTGAAGTTCGGTGTACCTATAATTTGTTATAGAACCAAAAAACAACTTTGATGACTGTTATTTTTGTGAAGTCAAATTGCATAGCATAAATAGAAAAAAAAAGATATATTATCCTGAATCCTGACTAACCGTTTGCTAGAAAGCCTTTACCATGCTAAGACGATATAATGAGGACAGAACCCTCAGATTCATTGGACACAGAATGATGGTGGTGGTCTCTTCGAATGAACAAGACAAGATAGTGATTTTGAATCATCAGCGGCGCCCGGAGAAGTTAAAAGCTTGTATTTTGATGGGCCTCAAATAAGAACTTTGATGATTTCATAAATTCAATTAATATTTGGAATCAGAGGCTTAGAAATCGTTCGTCAAAGTGGTAAAAAAATTTTTAGGTAATGAAAAGGGGGAAAATTACGTGGAAATTGTTTAAGACCCTTTAGATAACTTTGAAAATCTTAGCTGTAATATAAGCGTAAAAGTGCACTATCTGCTCAGCCATTTGGACAAGTTCCCTGAAAATCTTGGTCCCTACAGCGAAGAACAAGGAGAGTATTTCCATAAGGATCTGAAGTGATGAAAGATAGGCACCAAGGTCGCTGGGATGAGCATATGATGGCAGATTACTGCTGGAGTATCACACGGGATTATCCCGACAATGAACATTGTAAAAAAAACAGAAAAAGGAGCTTTCTACCCGTAAAATTATGAAATTAAATGTTTAAAATTCGTTTATTTTGTTATTTTAGACATACTTCATATCTCGAAAACTACACGTAGCATTAAAAAAATAAGTATGCAGTTTTAATTCGGGTATCTAATATACTAAAAATCAGTTATAGTTTTGGCGGCACCAAAATCACTGTAGACCTGTGTTATTAATAATAATAATAATAAAAATGCTTTATTGTACAAATAATTTGTAACAATCATTCGATTCATCTGTCTTTCACAGTAGACATTTGTCTGTGTTATGGAAAAAAAGTTCTCTCCCAGCATGATACATTTGACAATAAAGACAAATGTTAAATAAACCATTATATAGCCATATATTCAGCCTACTGTTAGTATTTAACCCCCTATAAGAAATGGGGTAATAAAATCCAAAAATCGATATGGATATCGTTATTAGGGTTTTCTAGGCTGATGATCATTGCGAAAATAACATTTATTTTGAAGTCCAATATACGGTGGACATGATTTAACCCCCAAAGGTGTGAAAATGGGGTTTCAAATTTTGTATGGATAAAGAATATCAAATCGAAATTACAACTTTAAACTTCCTGTGGTTTTCTTCCGGCTCCATCATCCGACTTTGGCCACTATTTCAACAAAGTACCCATCAAAACAAATCAAATGAGTATAAACTCGATAGGGTTGCTTGGTTTTATTACAAAGTTCCTGTAGCCTCCTTCTGGCTCCATCATCAGACCCTGGAAATCATCTCCTATTACAGTACTAGCCAAGACGAATCAAACGATCCTAAACTAGATGGGGTTGCATGGTTTTACTACAGAGTTCTTGTGGTCTTCTTTCGGCTTCATCATCAAACTCTGGATACTATTTCACAACAAAATGCTTGTCAAGACGAATCAAACGAGCCCAAACTCGATGGATTTGTATGGTTTTATTACAGATTTACTGTGGTCATCTTAGGGTTCCACCATTAGATCAGCTCAATGACAGTATATTATTTTATTGTCTTCCAGTTCTGACTCTAACCTGTTTTAAGTTTCAAGTATTTTGCTCATCTTGAAGAAAGATTAAAATCGTTTACAATTTCTGGACAAATAAAGAACATTAGGTCAACAAAGAAATAAGCGTGAAAGTGAACGTTAACAAACGCTTCATTCTAGCGCTATTCGGGTATTTAATGAATGACTTTCGCCTAAATCTAACAAAGTAGAAAATATTCGAATATCACCGACTTGAGTATTCGAATAGCAAAATAAGCCAAATATTCGAAGTATTCGAATATTCGAATTGCAAGCCCTACTTCCAACCGACCTTCCGAAAAAGGCAGTATCTGAAAAGACTGGTTATTGTCCGCATAGGTATCCATCCATAGGGTGCAAACATAAAAGGATATAGGTTTTTCGGTCCTAATATGTTGATACTACATAGTTTGCGTCGCGGATGTTTGGGCAAACCAGTACCGACAATCTGTTTTCCTTATGCGGCCTCCCATAGAAAAGTATGGGCTACTTTACCCTTACCGATCGGTACTGACCTGTACTGACCAGTACCGACCTGTACTGACTAATACCGACCTGTCCTGAAACCTGCTTTGTTATGCGGGCACCCATACCCTTTTTTTTGTATGCCTAAGAAAAACGCATTTCCGCGCTTCCCGGGGGCATGCAGAAATTGGTCGGGATGGTTTGAACGGCCTTCGCGTTTTCTCGAAAGCTAGCTGGAACTGGGTTTAGAAAGGCATACTGAGGTATTTGAGATTAGGACATCACCTCCCTGAAAATAAGCCTGGCCGAAGTAATGTACAAACTGGAGGCCTCAGACAACACCATCAGTGAGTTGCGTGCCCAAGTGGTGTTATTAAGCAACACCGCTGCGGTTTCAGGTCACATGAGGCCACAAATGTGAACACTTAACGTGGAGCGCAAAATGCTTCCATCTGCAGTTTGAAGTCAGCGCACATGGATGCGTCACCGGCCGCCACCGCAGCTAGCGATGCACCCCGCCCCGCCACCAGCTCTTCCGTTCGGCGAAAACGTCACGCGTGAGCACGTCTACACCTCAACGTGCTTACGCTGCTGTTAATGGTACCAACAAGCCCGCTAATCATCTTGACCGGGCTACAAACGAGGGAAACAAACAAGGATCGGTCTCCAAAGCTGAGCAACCAGCGCCGCCGCGGAGACAGGATGCACGATGAGATGATGATGGCTTCAAAAAGGTGGAAAAGAAGAAGAAGGCCTCTCGTCATATCGTAACCTGTGCGGCACTGCCCCGACTGAACACAATCACCTGCTGCGGCCGGCTATCCTGACAACGCCGGTGTACGTGTCCCGCCTGCATTACTCAACACAATCCAATGACATTGTGGAGTACAATCAGAATAAAAGCCAAATATACGCTGAGGGTCAAGCGGTTGGAGTCTCGCCATAACGTGAACTTCAATTCATTTGGGGTGAGGGTGCCGGCTGAATATCTGTCGACCTTCATGAAGGAGGATTTTTGGCCGAAGGGGGTCCTATTCCGTCGGTTTAGAGGTCGACCCCTGGACAATACGTTGCGTAACACGTCGCCGCCTTCTATACTGTAATATTATGTATGTAAGTCTGTAAGGTATTTATTTTACGGGCCTAATATTGGAAATGATATTTCTGTTGCCTGCAATAAATGATGATTATTGATGATAATGATTATTATTATTAACGGTTTGCCCACGATGTGGTTCTTGTAGCTGAGATAATGAAAGTCACTCATGTATCCTGGGACTCCTTTTGCCTCTCCTGTGTTTCCGGGTTGACGGACGCCTGACTGCCTGTGGTTGGATGAACAATCACCGTGGTTTCCATGTTTTTTTAATCACAGTGAAAATTGAGATTGGGAAAGTTTCATTGATAAAAGCTCAGTGCAAATATAATAATGGAGAGAATAAAATTTCTGACATGACGTCAGTTGTCCGGTGATGGCGCGAATATAATGAGATTTATGCAGAACTTCAGATTTTTATATACAAACCATGGGCCTGGATAAAACTGCGGAACCATGAAAAAAACAGTATTCCTTGACCACGCGGGCAATATAAGTGTATACTTATACTTAATACCGAATGTATTGTATAATACATTCGGTAAAATGGATCTGAACACTTTGAACGACTTATTAGGAAAATTTCAAGACTAAACGGCACCGCAAAAAAGCCTCATAATGACTAAAGTACAACCTCCTAACATTGAAACAAGAGAATGATGAAGTATTTGATAATTTTCATACAAAATGCGAAAAATTATACACTGGGTGAGTTAGAGTTAGAACATACATTAATGACGATGGTAATTGTCATAGGTAACAAGGAAACTATCCATCAAAGAATGATACTCTTAAACCAATTCCTGTTGCTTTGCTGTATCTGCTGGCTGGTATTGCTTCCCCGGTCGTTCGCAGGGATGTGGCTAGCTCTCTAGAGAGCTTTAAAAAAGAGCATGACCCACGGAACCCCTAACACCACCACGTGACGGTGACCCAGAGGCTTAAGAGTCGCCACAACTTTCACAAAAAAGTTACTCTTCTGGACGGGGAAGCTAAAGACACCCGTTTAAAGCTCTGGAAGGAGAAATACCTCACAGACCCAAGTACTGAGCTGGCGGAACAACTACCCCCTGGCCATGATCTACCTTGGGCAACTTGAAAGTCCTTAAATAGACTCAAGTAGGCCGAAGCAAGGAGAACATGCTCAGGTGGGGCTACAGATCGGAGAGCGTATGTCTGTGTTGTATTTCCCCCCAGACAATGGCACATCTTCTGTCATGCCCTGCGTGTCCCAACACCTGCACACGCTAGGATCTTTACAAGGCCACTGATAATGCTATATCAGTGGCTGAGTTCTGGTCCTCAAAAATATAATTATATACCGAGTCGACACGCTAAGAAGAAGAAAGAAAGATTACTGAGAGAAGCTGACCTAAAATTAAATACTGCAATCGATATCTGCAGAGCAGCAGAGGCAGGTAAATAACAAATACATAAACTACAGTATGGAAAAATAATGACAAGTGAATGCTGTAAAAAATAGAGCTGAGTGCTAAGGAAATAGTTAAAAAATTAGAGAAATAGATTGTAAAAGATGTGGTAAAAAACATGAAGTTAGAAATTGCTTGCCTTTGGGAAAAATGTATAATATGCAGCATATACGGTCATTTTGTCAGAGTGTGTAGAAACAAAAATAAAAGAAAAATGTATACCTAAAAAAAGGTAAATGCATTAGAAGAAGAAAATTATGATAGTGACAGTGAAGGTATAATAGTAAGCAGCATAATATTATAGTATAGTATGAACAGCATTAAAGAGCAATAGCAAGCAACTTAAACAATAAATGGTCAAGAGATAGATACTGGATACTGTTAAACAGTTGAACTACGAAAACAGCTTTTATAACGTACAGTATAAAGACGGTTTCAAGATCAACATGTATTGTCTGACGTGCTGCTGACTATACATATGAGCGACTGAAAAAAGTGTACCCCACTTTTTTTTACAAATAACAATTGGATAAAGCGTCCCCAGTTCCTCACTTTTGTAGCACATGATGTCTATTTTACGCTCTTTCGTATGATATATGATAAAAAGTGCTACACTGTTGGGGACGGGGTCCATACATTTTTTCCCATTATTCTTTAACCATAATGTTAGTTATAGAGAAAACTAAAAAGGAACGCGAAATTCGAGGTATTTTCGCGATAATATCGAAACAAAACTAACTTTGTTGCGAAACTGGCACGGTAATCCGTTGGTTGACTAAATTTAAAAGCATAATAAGAGAAACTGTGAAACTAATGCGCTTTTTTTATTAACTAATTTAATTACACATGGGATTTAAAATATAGTAAAATAGCTCTAGTTTCAAGGATTAACACAAAATTATCGTTTTTTTTTCTTCGGTTATGTGACTCTGTCACTTTTTGATGAGTTATTTTATAACTTTACCTTAAAAACATAATATTTTATGTGATATGTGTCGCTTTTTCGAAAAGTTATTACATTTACTCTAATCATATTTTGGAGCCGCACAATTTTAAAAGTAAAAACAAAAAACCGACTTCAAAAACCTGCCTCTAAAAAGCAAGAAATAATATTCAAATCATTAGATACGCATTATCATTGTTATAACAACACGTCTATTGAAATCGGGTGGGGCTGGAGTACAACTTCCTTTTTTATTCTAAAAGCCCCACCCGACTTCAATAGACGTGTTGTTATAACAATGATAATGCGTATCTAATGATTTGAATATTATTTCTTGCTTTTTAGAGGCAGGTTTTTGAAGTCGGTTTTTTGTTTTTTAAAACAATTTTTTATTTTATTATTTTTAGTGTAAGTACCTTCTATATTAGGTATATTATTATAGGTATATTATTGGGTAGAAAAATCGGCTCAGCCAAACGTGAGATATTCGCGGAGAAACATACATTCATACAGGTCAAACTGAGAGAGAACCTTTTTTTTTGAAGTCGGTTAAAAAGACTACACTAAAAGTACCCCTTTCCCAACAAAAAGAAACATCTAATTCGGTTCATAAATAACAAAGTCGTCATGTGAGTTGATGAAAATCATAGTATTTTCAGGATTTCTCAAAAACTACTGAACCGTTTTGAAAAAAAATTAAATGGGACCATCTCGCAAGAAAACTCAATCGAACAAAAAAAGAATCATCAAAATCGGTTCATAAATGACGAAGATATGCGCGAACAACGATAAAAAAAAAAAAACATACAATCGAATTGAGAACCTCCTCCTTTTTGTGAAGTCGGTTAAAAATCGTCTAATTTTATACATTAACTCCATCAATTGGAAAAGACAGTGACATAACGGTCAGTTACAAAAGTTTTAAAGTTAACAAATCTGCGTTTAAATTGTTTAAAGATGGCCTAAATACCTAATACAAGTAAATTATAATATAATATTGTATCAACTGTTTGTTATCCCAAATAAAAAAAATAAAATAAAGTCGGTACTTTATTTTACCGGTGTTAAGCACAAGTTAGCCAAAAAAGAGGTTGCCAGCCAGCATGATGTCCTTTGACAAGTTTGACGTGACAAATAGGTAGCATTATCATTTGATGATAACTTTAACTTTGACAGCGTTTTGGTGCAACTCACACTTAGTAATTCATAATTTGTTCGGTAAGAATTTGCAATGTGAAATAAGTTTATGATTTCCGACCTGTTGTGACTTGTCGTTCCAATATATGTGACTGTAGAATAAGTTACAAAACGCAAGTCATATAATGCTATGCTACTTTCTTTAATTTTGAATTGTTTTGAATTGTTTAATAATTACTGATCGCACTTAGCACTATTAACTTTTTGATATCAAATACTATATAAATTTATGTTATGTATCCACAATAACAATAATTAAAGAAAAGCTAATTTTAATGGCAAAACTTGGTCACATACCTGAGCAAAAAAACACTGATCACTTCAACAGTAAATCGACGCTGACACTAAAATCAGTTTTACATTGTAATTAAAATAGCGTCTCACGATAAAAGTCGAATAAAACGTTGCCATTTCCATCCGAAATTTTACACAATGAGAAGATTTTCTTAAAAAAAAGTGGTCACAAAACTGAATGTTCCGCTTCGTTTAAATTTTCGATTTTACTGTAACTATTTATTTTTGATAGAAATTGTTAAAAATAAATTAATGAAATATTTAAGCATTCAATAACTGACATTGACATTTGAAACCGCTCGCACACACTTTTCATTTCGATGGGTTTCATTTCAACGTTTTAAAATTTTCGTAAATGTAATATTTTGTGAGTTATCAAAAAAAAAAAGACAACGTAGATTATATATTTAATAATATGCTTATTTCACCTAAATAAACGAATTTATTTTGCTAGAAGTCATTCATAACAAAAATATAAATGAAGAAATCCGAGGGCCAGTGCGAACAGCGGGGCTACCTACACTTTTTTTTAAATTGCTCAGGGTACTTAATAATTAATACCCGATAACCCGACCGAAACGAACGGACTACTTTTCACTGACTTGACTATGGCCTATAATAAAATCGCGAGTGCTCGCGACTCAGGACAGCACGGTCGAGATTTGATACACAAAGAAATTACGACCTTATTTTGCAATTAATAACGTTCGTATTGAAACGTAACTAAGAAAAAATATCATTTAAAGAATAATCGCAGACATTTATTGTTTAATTTGTTTCTTATAGTACTAATAATATTTTGAAGGCATCAATTAAACACTTTCGAAATAGTTATGTATTTTCGTTTTCCAAATATTAAAAATATTTGTGACTTAGTTCGAAAAATAGAAATCTGCAAAGACAATCTGTTTAATTTTTAACAATTTATTAACAGACAGTAAATACTATTCAGAATAAATTGTTGAATTACAGTTATCTATAATTTCTGATAAGATAAGCCAAAATATCTGCAACTTACTGAACCTTCTTTAATAATGATAGTCCCCATTGATCAATTAGTTTAATTTTGATTTATTTACCTCAAATGCAAGCGTCATATCATAACACTGGTACTTTTACAAAGTTACTTATTATGCTGTAATTTTGAAATCAAAATGTTTGAAAATTTAGTTTTTCATTTTTTTTACTTTGATGCGAAGTTTCAAAATGTTTAATTCTGTTTATTTTTACTATAACTAACAATTCTTTATATCATAGAAAAACAAAATTACAGTTATTGGATTATTTCCAATTTAACCTAATTTTATTGGACTATATTTTCCTCTGGACTCCCTGCTGCAAAAGCCGGTAAGGCCCTCGATGGCTATGTTTTTTATGATTAAGTACCCTGATTCACAAGATTTACCGGTTGGTTAGCTTATTACCTCTGATTTAGCGAATTATTGTTGCAAAGTGGAAAAATAAAGATTTGTATGTTGCAGAATTAACGTTAAATGCTTTGAGTTATATGAATATTATAATATTAATTTATAACGTTATTTGATTGATGTGGTTTCATGTATAGATATTATAAATTACTAGTGTTGCATTTCGTGTTTCGTTGGGTTATTGAATATGGTCAACTCTTAAGGCTCCGTTATGCGAAATCATTGGTCTGTCTTTTTCTTCACGTGTAAAGAGTATGGAAAATAACCTCACTTCTGCACTTTTTCGATGTTTTTCGTTATTTTTTCATCATAATCTTTAGCACAATTATCTTTCTTGAAAAAAAAAAGTTATTGGAGCAACTGTACAGTACGTAGTATATTTCGATGTAGAATTCAATACGTTTCCGCTATTATATATGCCAAAAATATGACCCGCGGCAAGCACTTTTGATGATATTCTGATTTTTTTTACAATATGTGAGGTTTATACGCAATTTAATACTTGTAGCTACTAGATAATCTCTTTAGCTTGTCGTATGTTTTTTTTTGTGGCTACAACTTTACGTTTTCTATATTAAAATATGGCTCGCGCAAACCATGTTTGCCTATTAGTAGTGCTCTCAAAGAAAGATACCTAGGCAAACACGGAAGATCAGCGTCGGAATGTCTGCGACACCCGACACATGCTGAGCAGGTTGCCTTTTTATTTAAGCATGTACCCATGTATTTTGTGCCGCTAAATAAATCAATTTCTATTCTTTTCTATTATGGCCCCTTAACAGAAGCATTACGAATCAAACTCACTTGGAATAAAGGATTAGTCTGTTATACATAGTTTATTAAAAATCCATTGCTTGATGCCTTTATTCAAATTTATTTTTGTATTTCATTTACAATAATTATTATCACTGTTGATCCAATGTAAAGAAAGTTTAGAACACATAAGTAGTATTAATTTATATTGATAGAAAATAATGATCTAAAATTAAATCTATACTTCCAATTTAATCCAATTGATCAGGCAGACTAAAACGAATTGTCCATCTAGGTTTTTGATCATACACCGTCATTTTGTAGTCGTTTTAATTAACTTAAGGGTGTGTTGTACCCATGAAACTAAAAATTTTTGTCCAAGAAACATGGGTCAAAAAACGACAAAAAATGTTGGTCCTCCCATACTAACTAGACAGCTAAAACATTGTATTTGTATGGGAAAGTCAAATTTTTTTGTCGTTTTTCGACCCATGTTTCTTTGGCAAAAATGTTTATTTTCATTAGTAGAACACTCCCTTAAGCTAATTAAAACGACTACAAAATGACGGTGTATATCTACCTAGTAAATAGTTAGAACTTGAGAGAGAGAACATGTTTCAAGAATAATAAATGATAATAAGCAATACAAGTAGTAAAAAGAGACCGATTGATTTGTTAGTCAATGACCCAGCGAATGACGAAAGTGCTGCAATTAAATAAAGTTAGTAATGATTAATAATGATTAATGATGATAATGATTAATGATGATAATGATTAATGATGATAATGATTAATGATAATAATGATTAATGATAATAATGATTAATGATTATAATGATTAATGATAATAATGATTAATGATAATAATGATTAATGATAATAATGATTAAATCATTAATGATAATAATGGTTAATGATAAAACTTTTTCGCAAATTTATGAAGCCGCATGATACATCATATCTCTTGGTTGTTCTAATAGATTTGTTCCCTAATTGTATTGATTAAAGTAGGGCCACTTTAATAGGCCACATTTGACACTTCATCAAAATTTCTCAACGTAACCTTGTAACGGCGGGCATCAAAAATTATATATTTTTTCTATGTTAGAACAGCACAATTTCTTCATTTTTTTCAATTACGATTGTATATTTACGGTAAACTGACCGAAAAAAATAACTCTACGATTTATTTTCACTGAAAAACCATTCTAAACATAAAAAACAATTATTTTTTTAATAAAACTAAACGTCGTAACAATGTTATGTCAGTGAAAACTTTTTCTTTTTAAACACTAGGGATGTTACCCAAAAATCGAAAAATCGAAAGTTGAATGCAATGAGTACTTGTAAAGGAATATTTTTACCATAAATGAATAATATTATCAATTTTTATATAAGAAATTGGCGGCACGCGACAACAAATTTTATTTCCACTATCGTAGGTATCAGTGGCGAAGGGTCCATACAAGTCGATTCCCATCGGCACCTTCTAGAAATCCGACCCCATCGCTCCACTATGCAGATCATAGCATTTTTGCAGAACGGCTTACCTTCGCCATAATTTCACCCCTCGAATGTTCTATGAAACTCAAAAATATAGGTACTACCCACTTGGGAGAATTTTTAAGCTACTGACAACACTAAATTGTAAATATCACCACTAAATCATCATCAATCAATCATCATTTCGAACAAAATCGAAATTTGGCATGAGTGATATTTATTTGATACCAAGGGGACATTCTGCGAAAGGGGCGTTTTGCCAAAGGGACAGTTTGCAAAAGGGACATTCTGCGAAAGGGGCGATTTGCGCCCAGGGGGACATTTTGCGAAAGGGACATTCTGCGACAGAGCCGAAAATTGGTTTGAACGTGATATAGTAATCAGTTTTTGAGATATAGTTCATTTTCCAAAACCGCAAATATAACTTTGTCATTCATACCAATACTGTAAAAACAAACTTATTTTTGCAGACGTGAGATGATAGTGGTATTAAATATGGTACGGGATAAGGTAACTACGGAATCCTGCGGTGCGTGGTCCGACACGCACTTGGCCGGTTTTTTTATATTTTCAAATAAGAACATCAGTTTAATATTTACGGTTACTTACGTTAAAAAACGTAAAGTTTTTGTTATATGTTTGTTTTGTTATGTTTCCTTTTACGATATAAAATAATAATGGGACAGGGATTTGACTGATGATTTTTTGATTTGATTTTCACTATGTTCCTCATAAGTACTTTTTCATAATAACTGAATTCATATTGCATGTTTGAAGTCTGTATCGATTCATTCACTTTAATCTATGTTTTGAAGCTATGAACACCTACGGTCACCTCACTATGAATCGAAAATTGACAAATGTCAAATGTGGCCTATTAAAGTGGCCCTACTTTAATTGACATTATGATGAAATTTATAATGATTGATAGTAAAGTTAAAAAGATTTATTTATATTATAATGATGCATATTGAAATATAAGTGTAAGTGGTCCGAAAATGCATAGTTTTAGACATATCATCAATCTTAATTGAATTACTACAACTAAATTACCCTTATGATGATTATTTATTACATACATACTTTTTTACTTTCAATATTATCACTAAACGTGAAAATTGACAAATACTACTACATTGTACTAAGATTTTCTTTGATGAGATACCTAATTCATATTTAGAGGTACGGCAATACGACTTTGCCATATTTGGTGTTTTGTAAAGGTTTTGTTTAAGAGTCTTTAACTTTACAATTTTTTTTTATAAAAAAAATACTTAATGAAAAAAAAAGTCTAATTAAACATTTTTCCTATGCTATATATTTAATCTTTTTTATGGTTTGATTGGTACCCTTGAGTTATGGGATGTAAAAAACATGTTTTATAAGTTTTGGTAATAATCATAATGGTCTGTTACTTTGGCGACTTTTTAAGTGCCTACCACCCAGGGGTGGTAGTGGTGGGAGATGTTTGTAAAATTAGTGTCCATTGATGGCAGTAGTGGTTTAATCTACATTATTGTTTCATCACTCTTCAAGACCATGTTATTATGAGTTTACCACAACGTATATTAAAATTTAAACTGTACTTGTCAGATTGGCCGAACGGTTTGTGTAAAGTACAAAATACCATTATTCAAGGATCCACAGGGCTACATTTTGACCCACCATGTTTTCAAGTTCGTTTAAGTTAGTTTATTCCACAATTTTATAATTATACTTAAAAAACGCTGTTAAACCGCATGTTGTTAAACCAACAAAAAATAGGAGTGGTAAAAATAATGATAATAAATCAATAAATTAAGGGGTTGTTGACGCTGTTGGCCATGAGCTGGTGAAGACTTAGCTTTACTGACAGGTCTGACACCGCGAAGCTCTTGATATTGGCAAATTTGTGGTTATTGTTATTATTTTATAGAATTGAAGATTAGAGCTAGATTGTTTGAACTTATGGGTATACCTGTGGGTAAATGGTAATTGCTGATCGATACTTGGTGTTAGTTATTCTCACTAGCAGTGGATGAATGTTATTGGTATCTATGTCTAAGTGTACAGCTATACATACTTTTAAGATATGTTGCTATTTAATAAAACATAAAGTGAAATAAACTGATTTAACTCTGTTTCACGGATTCCGGTTAAATTCCTATTAAGTTACTTGACAATTAATTATAAAGTTCTATTTTTTTTATCTATTATTATTCTTAAATAAAACCAGGTGCTGGTATCAGCTGGAAGAGGCCGGAACTCGTGAAACATAATAATTATAATATGGTAGATAGTTTATTATAAAAAAATTATAATGTAAGAGACTCGGGCTCAATAAGAATATGAAGAATTAGAAAATACTGTGGCTGTGCCTGTGCTTTTACCTGTGGCTATGCCTGTTACGGTGGCTGTGCCTGTGGCTGTGCCTGTCACGGTGGCTGTGCCTGTGGCTGTGCTTGTTGCTGTGCCCATAATAAGCAATGATAATTTGATGTAATTGATTGCGAGAAATGTACTTCGAGAATCTAGTATATAGCAGAATGGCCATGTTATATCCAGAGATGTCAAAATGGTTTGTGAAAAGTGTTTAAATTCAAAGTGCAGAATTGCAGATGTTTGGCAATATTTAATTTCAAATTAAATAATGGTTTTCAAAGGAAGTATTTAAATGCAAAATGTAGAATACGTATTGAAAAAATAAATATTTTACAAATACTAAGTACATATTTTATCAAGTATTTCAAATAAAAAGAAAATACTATATATAAAAATGATAATTCAAAATGAAAAATTAAAGTAGGAATTTTGCATTTTGTATTTTGAACACATTTATTTCAGATGATTCACATCTCTGGTAATATCATACTTAATTTATAAAAATGATAAAAAAATCTTTGTTTTATTTTGTTTGCGATTGTTGTATAATTTAAGAATTATTCACGAAATGAATTGTTTGATTAAAATGTACTTTGAGAACAAAGTACACATCAGAATGGCCATGTTATATCTTTTTAGATTTTTTATAACTTTAGCACTATATTTTTAGTTGTTTAAGGAAAATTTAGATTTCTCGATTCAGGAAGTTGATTTGATTACGATTCAAATGAAAAATCATTGTTAAAACGACATTTACACTATTTATTTCTATCAATATTAATTTTGTAATATAATTCTAGTTTCTAGATATATTCTCAATTCTGTAATTACTTAAATAACGTAAAGAGTACTCTAGTTGACCAATTATGTACACGTGTTCTCTACTGACAGCTCGATGACGTTTATTTGTTTGTCACTGCTATAAAAGAAAGAGCCCAGCGCTTGTGGGACACTTTTTGCACAGACGTTGACCAGAGCGGAGCTTATGCCAGTTTGAGTGGCGGAAAGGTTTGGAAACTGACGAGTTTCTTCCGCCCGTTCTTCTTCTCAGCTAAAAAATGACGTCCGAACGGGTAGTAGGGTAAAAGAAATGGACGATTAAATTGAATAAATACTATTTCATTTAATTTCACTTTTTTAGTTTTATTTCTTATCATTATGTTTTCTACTATCTAACACACTCATATTAAAATCACCTACGATTAAATAAATATCCTCTGGGTTTTGAGATACAGTAGTGTCAAGCTTGGTGAGGAAGTTTTGTAGCTGCTCGGTAAACGACAACCCCTTGTTTTGTTTACATAAGTAAATAACACATAAATTTAATTTAATATTTTTTGAATTATTCGATTGTTTAATTGGCAACGACAACCACAGGTCCTCGGCAGAAGAATTGAATTGACTAGCTAAAGTAGCCGGAAAATCACTACGTATTCCGATTAATACCCCACCGCCGCGACTTTGCTCCGTAAATTCATAATTTCGGCGTCGGTGGCGTCGTGCCACACAACGTACCTCGAGTCAAATAATTCCGAATCACTTATACCATCCAACAACCAGGTTTCCGTAAGTACTATGATGTCATACGAACCCATACATAAATTGCGACAGAACGTTGCCGTTTTAGTCCTTAATCCTCTAATGTTCTGGTAATAAATATTTAATTGATTTATTGAAAGATTATCCATAACTTGATGCAGTTAAGCGGTAAAAATAGATGTAAATAACATAATATTTTACGAACACACTGTGAGGGAGAATTAGGTTATAAAACAGCAACGACGCCACACTGACTGATGCGCTTAGCACGAGAAATGCGCATGAGTCGTAGCGGTAGAAGTAGTGACGAGTGCACACGAACAAACGATATGTCGCGGCCGGCGCGCCCAGTAATAGGTCCTGCTGCAGAGCAAGCGAGATGGTTATAGGTTTGTTGTGATTGAGCAATAAGAGGATGGCACGATTTAGTCCAATCAACAGGGCTTATGCAACCCGAAAAATTCTCCCGTCTATGAAATTTGGCATGTGATGAAGTTAGGTAATACAGATTACAGATAAACAATAATCCAATAAATTTTGTTACGAGAAGTTAGGTATTTTTACCTAAACATGAAAATCGCTTATATCTCTCTGTGAATATTTCCTCGGGCTAAAATACTTTCTGTATAGGTACTTATGTATTAGTTAGAATAAGTATGTAAAGAAATCCAATAGTTTTGCGATTTCAGAGATACTCCAAATTTAAATTTTAATATTTTTTAATATATCTTCTGTTGAAGAATTTATTTGCTGATTATTTATTTTAATTTATTTTTATACCTTTAATATATAGCTTTGTTCAGTAAGCCAATAAATATTCTTCTTTAATCATATTTATAAAAATGGACCTACTGTTTTTTCACATTACCTTCTAAGACCAAAAAATAAAAAAAATATGATTAAAGAAGAAAATTTATTGGCTTACTGAACAAAGCTATATATTTAAGGATATAAAAACATATTAAAAATAATAATCAGCAGAAATTTTTTTCAATAGAAGATATATTGAAAAATGTTAAAAGTTAAATTTGGGGTATCACTGAAATCGAAAAAAGATTGGATTCCTTTACATACTTATTCTAACTAGTACATAAATACGTATTCAGAAAGTATTTTAGCCCGAGGAAATATTCACAGAGAGATATAAGTGATTTTCATGTTTTGGTAAAAATACCTAACTTCACGTTACAAAATTTATTGGCTTATTGTTCATCTGTAATCTGTATTACCTAACTTCATCACATGTCAAATTTCATAGACGGAAGAATTATTCGGAAGTCGCCATACAACAAATATCCTCATTGATTGGACTAATTAGTTGAACAAAAGCGAGACAATAGCAGTGGTAACAGGTCAGGTGTAATAAACATTTTGTTGTTAATTGCGTAAACATTGGTATCAAAACTAGAATAATTGAAATAGTTATGCGATCCAACAAATAATATTATTTTATAAAATACATATTGTAATATGTTGTACATGTAACTAGAACTATATACTAGCACCCAGACGTAGCTATACGACTTCTCCTTAGCCAGCTGTTTCGCCTTGTTCAATAAATGTTTAGCATCAGTGTTCAGGTGGTCGTTGATAAATATACGATGCTGCGAATCCTGGAAGCCAATGTCTTCGGCTTTCAAGGTCTTGTATGCTCGAGCAGCCGATATAAAATCTTCTTTAATATATCGATTTAGGAAACTGACGACTATTGATTTTTCTTTGGAGTTATAGATTGGAACTCTAGATATATAGTTAATCTGGGTTTTCGGGAAACTATAGCCAACTTTTTTACAAATGCTTTCAATAATGGTAAACAAATTTTCATCCTTTTTTAAAGGAAGACCTTTAATTTCAATATTGTTCAGTCTAGATCTTTGATCAAAATTGTTCAATTTAGATTTCAATTCTATGGTGAGACAATCAACTGCATTCAGCTTGTTATCCAGTTCATTAACTTTGCTTACTGAACTGGTTGTTTTTTCTTTTAATTCTGCCAGGAAATCATACGACTTTTTAAAATCGTTCAGGTCTTCTTTAATAGATTTGATTTCATCGGTCAATTTGGGAATATATGTTTTTATCTCGTTGAATTCAGCCATCTGCAACTTTAGCTCACGAATCTCTTGAAGGATAGTGGTTAGCGAGACCGATTCATTTGGGCTAAGTGGAGCTGCACATGCATTTCTACATGTAGCGCATTTCCAGGCAGATCTGCGGTCCGCCCCCAGTTTTCTCCAGCCGGATTCAGAAATGAGAGCACAGCCAAAATCCATGAGCTAAGCACAACTCGAGCACTGCACTCCATCGGTAAACTGGGCGTTGCATACAGAGCACTTAGAAACCATATTGAACAACCCTGGCTTAATTCAGAAGTGGTATTAAGAAGGAAAAGGTTTGCGATCTATGCAATGATCACAAATGCACGTGCGCTTAGGCCTATCGTCCACACCGTACTGAGTTAGTTAAACAGGTGTTTAAAAATCTATTGTAATAACACCGAATATGTTCTCTAATGAAATCAAATTGTCACTAATAATTAGTAATTAATAAATAAATAAATATTTGACAACATCACATACATTGCTCCAATTCCAAAGTAAGTAGCTATAGCACTTGTGTTATGGAAATCAGAAACAACGGTGGTATGACAAACACCCAGACCTGAGACAATATTGAAAAGTGCATTTTCTACATTGACCCAGCCGGGGATCGAACCCGGGACCTCAAGAGATGGTGACGCCTTGAAAACCGGCGTGCAAACCACTCGACCACGGAGGTCGTCATATAATTTATTTCGTAATGTATGTATGGAAAATCATTTGTTGTATTTTATAATTGTTTTTTTGAATGAAGTGTTGGGTGCACAAAGAGAGTTGTTTTATGAGTTATCCAGGAAATGATACTAGTAAAATGGTAATAATAACCGTTTATCTTGCAGCTCCAACTTCTGCTGACTGAATACCTGGACATTGAGAGCGTGAACTTAGCCGCGGTGCGTTCCACTGGAACTGTTATTAGCGACGCTAATACTGAGCTAAGGATCACTGACTATTTCGCCAAGAAACGGCCGCAACGACGACGCACTAAATTGTTCAAGTTGAATGGTAAGTTGAGTTTATAGTGTGTACTTAACCTCTGTGAGACTTGAATGGTAGGTGACGATTATAAAGTGTGAGCTTAGCTGCGGTGCATTCTACTGGAATTGTTATAAGCGACGTCAATACCGACCGACCTACACCTACAGATCACAAATCACTTCGCCAAGAAATGGCAACAACGACTACTAAAACACTACGAGTCATTGAAAAATGTTCCGTTATCCACATTAAATTTTCAAAGGGTAGAAAAGTAATTATGAAAATGTAAAAACGTGGCTGCATAAATAATAACGGCCCGGCCACAGCCTGCCGCGGCGGACGGTGCGGCAAGCCAGTGGTCTCGAACGCCAAACTGCGAAATCGGTAGATTTGCCAAAAAAATTCGGTAGATTCATATCCAAAATCGGTATATTGTGAAAAAAAAACATTATACCCGCTACTAAAAAAATAAGGGCTACAATATGGTTTTCCATACAAACGAGCTAAGTTCCGAATTGGTAAATGATAAATTTTGCGTGTTTATGTATGAAAATCCAAGTCCTTTTTATTCCAACTGACACACGGCGAATAGGAGAAATTATACAATAAATTCGACAGTAAAGTCCGCAAGTTGACTATTACAGCTTTCAAACAACATGAAATTCAAGTAAGCACTTTAATGTAAGAAAAGGCGGCGATATGTTAAAAAATGTATATCTAAAGTTTTTTGAATTAATGAATTATAATAATAAGTGTACTTGTAAAAGTACAAGTCGAAAACAAATGAAAAATAAAGTCTGAATTATCGCTTTGCAGAGTCGTAGAGGATTCCCCTGTAAACAAACGAATCGAAACGGGTTGTTAGTTCGATTCGGTAAATAAATCTGGAGAATTTCATTATATTCTCAGAACTTCTCAGAAATCGTGAAAATATCTTTACATATATAAGTATATGTATTTCGGTAGGAGAGGCTCCATATCGGTAGAAATACCGAAAAATCGGTAGGTTCGAGACCACTGCCGCAAGCAAATTCGGTAATCACTGCGCCGTTGTGACGAGCGCCATCTAGATAGCACGCAGTGATTATTGAAAATTGTCGAATTAGCTTGTCGCGCCGCCGCCTGCCTTCCGGCTGGCTTTGGCCGGGCCGTAATTCTTATCCTTTTCTTGAAATTAAGAAAAATAAATTTCAATTTGTCTTTCGATTAGGCATTGATCTGTTATTTTGTTGACAGATACCACAGATTAACAAGTAAAAAGTACAGCAGATTTAAAAAGTATACAACTTCAGCATAAAATGACGGGTCTCCTTTCGAACACCGTACAATGCGATTAATTTAGCAATGGACGAATGAAGCGACTAACTTCAGAGCGCTTGCAGCACAAAACAACGTATTTTCTGTAAAAAATACAAAATAAAATCTCTTGTGTGACTGTCCTTTGTCAATTAACGGCTAGAGTTAATAAGATCGACTGTAATATTAAAAATTTTCTCTTGCGTTTTTTTCTCGTGATATTGTTACTTGAAGTTAGCACGCAGCAGCAACCGTCGAAAACGCTCTATACAAAACGGTCATGATTTGTGACGTCATTTGTCACGTTTTAGGCGCGTTTATTATGGAGTTAGCCAAGAATTTTCAATTATCTCCCTAAATTTTGCGTTTAAGTACATTATGTGATTTATGTGTCATACAAAATATTATTTCTTATTCGATATTCTGACTGTCAAGTGCATTATATCTAAAAATGAAAAAAAATATCGTTATTTTCCCCTGATTTTATCGTGTGATAAAACTAAAAGAATACATTTTTCCTTTATTTTTCTGTTATATCATGTTTTTATACGTTTCCGCGGCGATCAAGCGCAAATTTATCAAAATCGGTGGCTTAAGGTCGGAATCATACCTTAATGCATATTCCCTATTGTTAGGCAACACATTTTTTAGGTAGCTGTTGAATTCTTTATTAATATCAAACGTTGCATAGCAACTAATCTGCATTAGACATATCCCAATTTGTGGACTGATTATTATTGTAATAACGCTCAGCTTTTTCTATGGTCATCCCCAAACATTGTTTTTACCCTGTTGTTTGATTGTTGGTTGTTGTAACCAGCGGGTGGGAGCGCGGCGAGCGTGGCGGCGGCGGCGGCGGGCGCGCGGCGCAAGCTGGTGTGTCGGCCGGAGCCCGCGCACCTGCACGCCGCGCTGCCGCACTTGCACGCGCTGTGCGCGCACATGGAGCCGCTGCAGGGGTGACTATACTCATGTAGGGCTCGCTAGGGGCGCAAGCTGGTGTGTCGGCCGGAGCCCGCGCACCTGCACGCCGCGCTGCCGCACTTGCACGCGCTGTGCGCGCACATGGAGCCGCTGCAGGGGTGACTATACTCATGTAGGGCTCGCTAGGGGCGCAAGCTGGTGTGTCGGCCGGAGCCCGCGCACCTGCACGCCGCGCTGCCGCACTTGCACGCGCTGTGCGCGCACATGGAGCCGCTGCAGGGGTGACTATACTCATGTAGGGCTCGCTAGGGGCGCAAGCTGGTGTGTCGGCCGGAGCCCGCGCACCTGCACGCCGCGCTGCCGCACTTGCACGCGCTGTGCGCGCACATGGAGCCGCTGCAGGGGTGACTATACTCATGTAGGGCTCGCTAGGGGCGCAAGCTGGTGTGTCGGCCGGAGCCCGCGCACCTGCACGCCGCGCTGCCGCACTTGCACGCGCTGTGCGCGCACATGGAGCCGCTGCAGGGGTGACTATACTCATGTAGGGCTCGCTAGGGGCGCAAGCTGGTGTGTCGGCCGGAGCCCGCGCACCTGCACGCCGCGTTGCCGCACTTGCACGCGCTGTGCGCGCACATGGAGCCGCTGCAGGGGTGACTATACTCATGTAGGGCTCGCTAGGGGCGCAAGCTGGTGTGTCGGCCGGAGCCCGCGCACCTGCACGCCGCGCTGCCGCACTTGCACGCGCTGTGCGCGCACATGGAGCCGCTGCAGGGGTGACTATACTCATGTAGGGCTCGCTAGGGGCGCAAGCTGGTGTGTCGGCCGGAGCCCGCGCACCTGCACGCCGCGCTGCCGCACTTGCACGCGCTGTGCGCGCACATGGAGCCGCTGCAGGGGTGACTATACTCATGTAGGGCTCGCTAGGGGCGCAAGCTGGTTGCTAGTTGTTTGGGAAACTTAATATGTATTATGAAATGAAAGATGGAAATGGGGCATGAAAAATGTATCTGTAAATCTTGCGTACCCCGCCGTTACGTTTTATTTTTATATTTTTGGTACTTATATGGTTCACAACTTGAAACATAAATAGGTATGATCGTCATCTCGTGTGTGCCTTACTCCTTCAGGCTTGTGAGCTTATAAATCCTTCAGTGACGGATAAACAATTTCTTATTTTGGTATTCAGAACAAACGTAACGCTAGAATTTATGAATTATTGACGTTTGAACATGGTCCTCACGAAATGACACTGAAGATCATGGATGCTGGAAATAACAAAAACTAGCTAACGAAAGTGCAGTTTCACTCCATAGATACTCAGTGACGCAAAAATAAATAAGATTTAACATTCGAAACTCATACAAAACAGAATAGATGTCATAAAATCGTTGTTTAAACGTGGCACACACGGAACCGTGTGTGCCAGTTTTCATTTGTCAAAATATCGACAACTAAACCGTTTGTAACAAAATGAAGCAGTCTAGCAGCGTTACGTTTGATAAGTGACAGCATATAACACTTTAAATCCGTTCGCGAAACAACTCATCAATAGAAAAAGCAAAAACAATATTTCGACCCATCAGACTGTGTGGCCCACAATTAATACCGTTACGTTACGTGAATTTTGCGTCACTTAAGATGTAAAGTAGTTAATAGTAATAAGAATTTCCGTCACTGAGGATCTAGCTTTATTTGGAACCAATCACTGCAGTAGTTTCAATACAATTCATGATACAATTTGTATGAGATTTTTAAGATAGGGTGACAACAGTGTACGCACGTTGATGGACAGAAAGGATATAACCGTTCTGTTAATGAGGGCTTTTCAATCAAAATGACAAAAAACTGTCTGCTCGATAGATGGCATTGATAAAAATGTATGTGTCAAGGTGATTTTCTTAATAACCAAGCCTCGAAGAGTACTTAGGTAGACAAGTAGATGTAACCCTGAAATGTTTCTTTCTGGGTAGATGTCAGCCAGCGTTCGCTTAAGCCGAAATTAGATGGTTCATTTTTACGTTTATTTTCGATGCTTCATTAGTGAAGCATCGAAAATGAAGTGTCTAATTATGAATTCATCTTTAATCACTGATGTGCCTTTTTGATGAAAGTCACTAGACGGCCGTTTGCTTTCATCGGTATCTGCCTTTCATCAATCATCGGCATCGAAAATTAACGATAAATGAAACGTGTAAACAGCGCCATTCACTGCAGTGAACGGCATGTCGTCAGCCACGTTTTCATTTTTATTTTAATATGCCTTTATTTTTCGTTTTTCGAGGTTTTTCAACCTGCATCAGACAACATGCATTCAAGCAATGCATGCAAGCATTTTCTTGCTCTTTAATTAACTACTAATTCTTTAATAACAATTATCACGCACAACCTGTTGCCGCGAAAGAGGAAAATAGTAACAGACAAACATACAAACACACATGCAAACCCTTACCCCAAATGCATATACCGCCTCCGTTCCGTTCCATCCATCGTGGGTTGTAACGATACGCTGCAGTCTCAGTAAACATCAACACGATACGATGTCCGCAAAAAAATACTTCGTGGTCACCCTAGGTGATCTACATACTAATTTAAATCTCAAACTGCATCGTAAGTACTGCAGTAATTGGTTCCAAATAAAGCTAGATCCTCAGTGACGGAAATTTTTATTACTATAAACTGCTTTACAACTTAAGTAACGCAAAATTCACGTAACGTAACGGTATTAATTGTGGGCCACACAGTCTGATGGGTCGAAATATTGTTTTTGCTTTTTCTATTGATGAGTTGTTTCGCGAACGGATTTAAAGTGTTATATGCTGTCACTTATCAAACGTAACGCTGCTAGACTGCTTAATTTGACTCCAAAGGGTTTAGTTGTAGATATTTTGACAAATGAAAACTAGCACATACGGTTCCGTGTGTGCCACGTTAAAACAACGATTTTATGAGTTCTGTTCTGTTTTGTATGGTTTTAGAATGTTAAATCTTATTTATTTTTGCGTCACTGAGCATCTATGGAGTGAAACTGCACTTTCGTTAGCTAGTTTTTGTTATTTCCAGCATCCATGATCTTCAGTGTCATTTCGTGAGGACCATGTTCAAACGTCAATAATTCATAAATTCTAGCGTTACGTTTGTTCTGAATACCAAAATAAGAAATTGTTTATCCGTCACTGAAGGATTTATAAGCTCACAAGCCTGAAGGAGTAAGGCACACACGAGATGACGATCATAAATAGGTGCACAACTGCACAACAAGCTGACATAATTGTGTAGTCTCTTAACTAGTGAACAGAGATCACAGCATAATTAAAAACATTTTGAGAACATTTCTGAAATATAACTTTAAGGTTTTAAAAGATCAACGTACCTATGTTATTTTCGCTAAGGTTTCAAAGAAAGAACGACGTCTTTATAAACTTGTGATTCAACTTCTTTCCGTCTTTCATGCCATGCCTCATGCATTTTGCCTATCTTGCCGACTTTTCAGTGAACAATTTTATTTTATTTTAACATCGCATGTTGTACCGTGTCAGGGGCGGCGAATGCTCCCTCCGCGCGTTCATAACGGACTACGTGCGCTCGGGCGAGAGCGAGCGGCTGGCGGGCGCCGCGCGCGCCGCCATCGACGCCGCCATGCGCGCGCCCGCCGCCTGGCGCCAGGCTGCGCGCGCGCCGCCTGTCCACGGGTAACATTAATAATTACCTTATTATATGCGCTGAACCATAGCCTTCTATATCTTCCAAGCCTTGAAGTTGAGCAGAACGGCAACATCGCATATGGTCAAGCACATAGTATAAAATTATTTTAAAAATTATTTATTATTTGTTTTTCCTATATTATCTATGTTTAAACTAGTTGTAAATTGTGATGTAAGATTATTTCAATAAAGTTTTATATTTATTATTATTATTTATTTATTAGAACATAAGGTTTGAGTCAAATTATTTGAACTTTTCGGGGGTCCTTTAGTACGATGAGCATTTTGATCTAAGCCTCCTCTAGCAATAAATCTTACATCATTGGAAAGGTATTTAAATTTGAAACACTTTATTGTATTACTATAATCGTGAACTATTAGTACTTTGAGAGTTATAACGCTCTAAACTTGACCAATTTTTTTAACATTAATGACCTAAAACTCCGAAATTACTAACAATTAATAGAAAGTATGTTTGCAGCAAATATTTGTCATATAAAAACCTTTCTTATGATATATCATTCATTTCTATAGGTGTGGTAGATCAACTCCCATAGACAATAAACCACTTTTATACTTTAATAACCTTTAACTCCAAAAGTATTAACAATTGATACATAGTACATTACTGCAGCGGCAGGCAACACAGGCATTGAAGGACGAACGTGAAAATGTGAGCCGAGGCGAAGCCGAGGCACACATACGTGAGTCCATCAATGCCCAGTTGCTGCCAAGGCTTGTATAGTACTTTTCTCAAATAATGCGCGGAAATTCAAACCAAGTAGTAACTTTTCTAACATTTTATTTTCATTTAAAATTACAGTAGGTAATTAAAAATACCAAATCGCACCGTCTTGAGTTTCTACGTCTTTTACATAAATACTCTTATGTAAATAGTATTTATGTAAAATACTCTTATGTCGTTGCATCTGCATGCACCGAAAATGCCAAAAATCAAACCTGCAACAAAAATAAAGAACGTGTAAAGTTGTGATGTTAGGCTGTTTGACTAAAACAAAGTGGTAAATTACTCGTAGTAGGTACCTAGGTACTCATCAATACGAAAACTTACTTTATAATCCAAATGCACACCGTCTGATGCTTCTGACAAGAAAATTTGCACGTTTGATGCAGACTTCCTACATTTATACCCTTGTGAATGTCTTTTGTGCATTGCAGTTAGGTTTACATCTGGTTTACTTAATGTTTTTCGATTTTGGTGACAACGTGTTTTCTATTTCAGTTCTTGCCGCTTCTTGAATTTCAGGTGGCGTCAAAATATCACTTTCGTCGCTTGAACTCATTTTTATAATAAATTATATACTTCATTTGAATCGAAGATAAAATATTTGACAAAACAATAAATAATTTCAGCAATATATATATTCTTCCCGCCCCGAGCCAAGATCCATAGATAATACAACGTTATTTTTATGCCGCCTGTCCGAATCGTATGTTACACGTAAGTTTTGTAACAAGGAATACGGATAATGGGCGGGCGTTAGTGCGCTCATGACACTGTTACCGTGGTTCGGAACTTTTCATTTGCAAAGCCAGTTCTAAATTTAAATATTGATTATGATCACAGACCTCATTGGCTGTCGTGTTTCATTGAAAATTTCGTTCCATTTTTGAATTACACGTGTATAATGAGTTTCAGTACTAACCTTTACGGACAGACGCAGGCAATTTTTGTATGAAAATCCATTATTACACGTTAGTAATGAATTTTCATACAAAAGTTGCCGGCGCCATTTAGGTCTGTCCGGAAACTCCGATTTAGCACGAAGAAGGTTGTCAAAATAATGATCGAATTTCCAAGCATGTTTGAGAAAAAGTATATTAACAGCAAATATTTGTCTTTAAAAGACCTTTCTAATGATATATCATTTATTGCTAAAATCAACAAAAACATTGATATTTTTCTTTTTGTTTAATATACAAAGCATTTCAATAAAAGAACTAAATTATTTTCATATTTTAAGGGTGCACCGAGCGTCCACTAGCGCCGCCAATCAAGAAAAAATCATTACAACGAAATAACTATGTTTAACAAAATTCTGAAACATACAAAAACTAGTAATAGTTATAAATTATTTTTGTATGCGTTTTTTTCCTGGTTTAAATGTGTTTGTGTAGTTAAAACCTGGATTAACGCCTAAAGTGGCCACTTTAGGCGTTAATCCAGATTTTAACCACACGAACGCATTTAAACTTAGAATTTTACGCATACAAAAATAGTTTATAACTAATACTAGTTTTTATATGTTTCAGAATTTTGTTAAACATAGTTATTTCGTTGTAATGATTTTTTCTTGATTGGCGGCGCTAGTGGACGCTCGGTGCACCCTTAAACCTCACACGATTACTATGAAAAAAAATATCGACCTCTTAAAATTGAAATATTCCCATACATTTAGTATGGAGACTGGCCGACGACATGACCACGAACGAACTGACAGTAACAGACGTTGCCAAACTTATGTTCACGGCTTGGAAATGAAGAAGGCTATGGCTGAACCGTTATTCGAGACCTATAGAGTGAGACAGCATCACTTCCGCTTTGCTTGAACAGCCTCCTGGCAACCCCGCCACGTCACAGGCGGCACAAGTGAGGTGGAGGGGGTATTGCTTGTCACGTAGGCAGCCATGATTTGACTCGTCACATTGGCATCGACTTTCGTCGAGTGAACACCTCCAATTAAAACAACGTTGTTGTTCGATAAAATATTTATTTAAATAAAAATAAAAAAGTGTTATACAGTTTGATTATAACTCTGCGAAAGAGTTGGTGTTTTTTCATTATAATAACTCTGCGGAAGAGTCATGGGTAAAAGTCCCCGGGAACGTACCCCAACGTCCGAGCAGGCTGCTAGGCCCGCCGAGCAACCACAGGTATCCCGTCAGGCTTCTAGGCCACGAGAACGGGAGGATAACCTATCCACGCGCAGGCGGGCTGCTAGGCCACGAAAGCGTCCACGTCCTGTGAGTTCGTCGTCGAGTTCTAGCTCAAGCGGGAGCTCTAGTCGGTCAACATCTTCGTCAACATCGAGTGGCAGTCGCAGTGGCGGTCGCAGCGCATCCCGGCGGCAACGGAAACGGCGAGTAAATAGTGATAATTTTGAATCATTGTCGAATCAAGTGAGTACGATCTTTAATTATTTAAAAGATCAGGATCGTTTAAATTCGAACAAACTAGATACTGATTCAGATGTATTATCATTACATCCTACGCCGGAATTAACAAGTTCTTTACTTTCGAATGAGCCTCTTTTAAAGAAGCCTAGATTAGAGAAAAAGATCGATTGTAACATTAATACTAATTTAAAAGAGGCAGCAATCGATAATGCGTCAGAATCTAGATTAAGCATTTTGTCTAAATTACATTACTTTGATACAAATGATTGGGAACGAGTTCGTTATATTGACACAGATAAAAAATACCTTGCAAAACCAGGTTTTCAAGACATGGATGTTAATACTGAATTAAGATTTTATGATCCTGAATCTTCGTGGTTAAAATCACTTGATCGTTCTTACGGTGCGTTATACAACAAAATGAACTTTTTAAGAATAATTTGCAAAATTTGGTAGAATGGTCTCACAAACCAGACACAATTTTGTCGTCAGATTCATTATTTGATAAGCTTAGTGAACTTTTTTCCGAAAAATCTCAGTATATTAAGGTGTCCGAGGACATACTCCAGCTGGTATGCGGAAGACGAGCGGACACTATACAAAAAAGGCGTGATAGTATATTTTCAAGTGTTAAAGACCGTTACATAAAAGAGGATTTGCGGAAAATCCCGCCTACCCGCACTACTTTGTTTAATCCCGAAATGATGAGCAGTTTCTTATCAAAAGCGGGGGGAGCAAGTAAGATATTTTACAATAATAAGCGCTCAACAGATGAGCCCATTATGTCTTTTAAAAGTAAGAATAACGTTTCCCGTGCTAAACGGCTGCGGAAGCCGGCAGCTCGCGATCGTGATCGTGACTGATGATATTGACATTGGTCTATGGCCGTCATCAAGTAAAAATTATGCTTATAATAATAATAAAAATAAGAAAGTTACATTTAATAGTAACAAACCCAACTCTAAGTATCGTGACCGTGATTTTAAGAATAATAATTCTCAGAACAAAGGCAATAGTCGATTTCGCAAATGACTTCAAACAAAACTCGTTTTACGGCGGCTGTTTAAAAGATTACATAGAAAATTGGAAAGAATTAAATGCTCCAGATCATGTTTTAAAAATAATATCGGGTTATCGAATCCCATTTCACAAAGTACCGCCATTAAGAGGGTATATCTGATTTCGAACGAATTATCGGAATTTAGCGTTTTTTCAAACGCGAAATCTAAAGAATGAAAGCATTATTATTGATGATGACCTTAGATTTAGGAAGTAAAAATCTTAAATTAGTGCCGTATAGAGAGAAAAAAATTATATATGATCAGTTTTTTTTATACGAAGACAATTTGTTCAAGCGGAATTACAAATTTGCTTGTCAGTGGCATTTTTCACGAAAGTTTCAGCTTTATCGAATGAGAATACGCCTCATATATAATTTTTAACTTATTGTCTGTATCGTCAAGGAGTGCCCTATAGAGCAAAAATTACAAAAATGATTTTATTTACAGAAAAAATAAGCTATTAAGAAATGCTTAAATCGGTACCTTTTAACACGTTTTTTCACTAGCATTCGAAGGTTTTAAAGACGTCTCCTTACTTAAATGAGAATAACAAGGTAACCGTCTAAAACACTGCATTTTTTGTTTATCAATATTTACACTTCATTATTTATGAGGAATTTTTAAAATTCACCTATAAATTGGCTTTCGCAAAATTATTACGATCAGTCGGCCGCGGGCCTTTCCAACGAGAGGACATATCGCTTTTCTCCAAATGCGCAAAGAGTAAACTTATACTCTTTGCACTGTTGTTGACTTTTAAAGCACAGCCGAAAGGTTTTGATATTTTGGTCCTAAATTATACTACTTTCATAATTTTGTAAGAATCTACAAAATGTACCTAGGTACACTAAATAAAAAAGGGTAGTATTTAATCGCGTAACAATAAATTCCCATTTTGGGTATCAAAAATACTGAATATAGCTTACTGAAATACTAAGTGAGCGACGGACTGAGAGCGACTACAAATGTTGAAAATGGGTGACTTTAAAATACAAATTGAGTAACTAGTTATTCAGAACGGGCGACCAAATTACTATTTGGGAGACAACATTAAGGCACACAAAACATTAAAAATGTTGCATATATATTTTAAAATAAAAAAGGTGAATATAATCCTAATCGAGATTACTACTGTAAAATACCATGTTGTTGAGCAGCTTAAATCACTATATAGTTACCTACTTGGTATAATAGTTGCCCACTCAGTATTTTGTCACTCATTTAGATTTTTCACTGCAAACTTAAATTATTTGTCTCCCACATGTAGTCGCCCGTTTTACATATTTTTGTAATCCACAGTTTGTCGCCCGTTTAGTTATTTTGTCGCCCAAAAATAAACCGCTGCCAGGGTTAGTATTTAAGTATCCCATTAACGGTCGCCTTTAATAATTATTTCCAGTCACCCAATTAATTAATTCCCAAAAAAACTTCGCTTGGTTAGGAAAAAAGTATTTAAGGTAATATGGCCTTGTACTATTAGTTATTCTGTGATATGGCGGCCGCACATTGGTGTATTTGTTTACATTGGTGTATTTTTGAAACTCGGTTTTTGGTACTACCTATTTCGGCAAGAAAACAGCAACGCAATGTTTAAAATGTAAAAAATCCAAGATGGCGGCCAACTTTTTGTTTGTGGGACGATTTTGATGAAACTCGGTGTTTCGTACTATTTTGACAGGAAAACAGCAATACCATGTAAAAAATATATAAAAATCAAAGATGGCGGCCAACTTTTTTGTTAGTGAGCTGATTTTAATGAAACTCATTTTTTGGTACTATTTTGACAAGAAAATAACAAAGCAATGTAAAAAAATAAAAAATCCAAGATGGCGGCCATCTTTTTTGTCTCTGGGCCGATTTCGATGAAACTCAGGTTTTGGTACTATTTCGACAAGAAAATAACAATGCAATGTAAAAAATTAAAAATCCAGGATGGCGGCTATCTTTTTTGTCTGTGGGCCGATTTTGATCAAACTCGGTTTTTGGTACTATTTTGACAAGAAAATAACAATGTAATGCTAAAAAAATAAAAAACCCAATATGGTGGATAACTTTTTTTTTTTTTTTTGTTTAACCGAATTACATCGACAATATCGGAATCAACCCAAAAATAAAGTTGTGTTTAGAAAAATACTTTTTGTCCTTTTTAACAATGAACATACATTACTGACGACACCTCCGTGGTCGAGTGGTTCGCACGCCGGTTTTCAAGGCGTCACCATCTCTTGAGGTCCCGGGTTCGATCCCCGGCTGGGTCAATGTAGAAAATGAACTTTTCAATATTGTCTCAGGTCTGGGTGTGTGTCATACCACCGTTGTTTCTGATTTCCATAACACAAGTGCTATAGCTACTTACTTTTGGATTGGAGCAATGTATGTGATGTTGTCAAATATAAAAAAAATACAAATAAATAAATACAAAAATGCCGCTTTCTTTTAGAAGTAGTACCCGACACTGGGTTTCATCGAAATAGGCCTTATAACAAAAAGTTGGCCGCCATTTCGTTTATTTTTATATTTTTAACATTGCGTTGTTGTTTTCTTGTCAAAATAGTACCAAAAACAGAGTTTCATCGAAATTGGCTTACAAACAAAAAAGGTGGCTGCCATCTTGAATTTTTTATATTTTCAACATTTTGTTGTTATTTTCTTGTCTATTACTATTTAGACAAGAAAATAACTCCAAAAACCGAGTTTCACCGAAATCGGTCCACAAACAAAAATTTAGCCGCCATCTTGGATTTTTTAAAATTTTCAACACTGCGTTGTTATTTTCGTGTCAAATTGGTTCCAAAAACCGAGTTTCATCGAAATCGGTCCGTAAACAAAAGTTGGCTGCCATTTTGGAACTCATTTTTACTTATTTAATATTTATTTTGTACTTATTTAGCACTAAATTAGTACCGATTTACAATTAAATTTTTTTTCATTATTATCATACATATAAATTCCTTCATTTGATAAAAAAAGAACTTCAAAAAAATATACAATTATAATTTATTCAAAGAAAAAACAAGAATTTTAAAGTACCTTTCTTATTTTTCTTAATTATTTTTGAAATTAAAAAAGGCAAATCACAGCATGCGTAAAACAATTTTATTTAATTCAGGCAACTAGGCCCATACAATGTATACCTTTCAGTACTTACCTACATAAATTAAAGTATCAAGTTAGCGTATAGTAAGCACTACATTTTAAAGTTTGATATGAAATATTTCTCTGTGATTTAAAGTAGCCACTGCGCATGTGCACAAACGCGATCTCAAGATCGGGCAGAATTTTGACAGATTTTGGCTTGTCAGAATTTTGATATACAGTCTTAATCAGTCACAATCATTTGTTAAAATATCAGACCCCAACAAGTGTGGCAATGACAAAAGAAATTTTAAAACTAAAAAATCAAAACATTCTTGTACCCGCATCGCCGACTCCGAGTTTTGTTTGTCCGATGTTTCTTGTGAAAAAATCAGATACCAGCAACAGACCAATATTCAATTTAAAAAACCTGAATCAATTTCTTGTTCAGTTCAAGTTCAGACTGATAAATGTCAATCGAGTGCCGGATTTTTTGCAACAGGGAGATTGGGCAATCAAAATAGATTTTTCACAAGCATATTTTCACGTCCCCATTGCTCACGCTCATCTTCCGTTCCCAAGGGTTCTTTACAAATCAGAGAATGCAGTGGAACCAGAGCTTTTGCAGATCACGAGTTTACCATTCGGTCTGTCGACTGCACCCGTGACCTTCGCGACAATCACGAATTGGGTTGCACAGATATTACGCGACAGAGGTATGAGGGTAATCGTATACCTCGACGTCGTATACTATATTTTATGTCTTGTAACATGTGGTTTTTTTTTTGGTAAATTTTGTCTACTTAGGTGCACTTTCGAGTAGCAGACACAGTGATTTCTCAACTAGTTGAAAGTTATTTACTCTCATTACTTAGTAGTATTTAGTTAGTAGTATTTAATTTCAACCTTCCTACCCATTGTGTGCAAACTTTTGTTAATTATTGTGATGGAAAATGACCTCACTTTAAATGTGGAGCTCATTTTTCAATGTTGACGACTCTGTATGAAATATACAGGGAGAAAAAAGCAGCCCTTGACATGTGTGGGTCTCCAGCTTCCTCATAGGCTATAGAGAAATTCTAAGCTTGCCATATTTTAAAGCATAATAGCAGCAATCAAACTTCCAGACAAAATAATAGCAGCCACCATAACTTCGTTACCATGACTTCTTTTATGTGTGTGAGCTGGCGACACGTGTCTGCAGCTTACACATCCCGTTAAGGCAAACCAGTGAGGTTACGGTTTTAGACTATAGTCAAAAATTTAGAGCCTAATTGCAGCAATAAGATCCAAAAAAACTAACCATCACACTCAAATACTGTTGTAACTACGAGCATAAAACTGTGTGCGAGCTGGAGACACGTGTCACTGGCTTGCACATCTGTATTTTCGTAATTACTTAAGGTACGATTATGTTATATACCTCAAAATTCTCAGCCGAATTGGAGCATTAGGCTCCAAATTTATCAAAGCTTCAACTCGAAAAGTTTTTGAGCTACGAGCCGATATCTATGTGTAAGCTGATGACACGTGTCTCTGGCTGACACATGGTGAATTGCTGTAACTGTATATGTTAGAGTTTCGTTTTAAAGATCAAATAATACGTTATAATTGCAGCACACACGAGGCATAATTTCAAATCTCTGGGCCTCTTAGTTTCAAAATTATAAGCCAAAAACCGTTTTCCCCGCCAAAAAATTCAAAATAATGGCTCGGAAGCGCCTAATCGCGCCGTTGCCGTTCCGTGCGCTACACTATTGCAATCGAATTTGAACCTAAGAGCTAGTATTATTTTGGTTCATTTTAATTTACGCTCTCGATCGTTTTAATTTCTGTACTGAGAATTTTAGTCTAGGAGGTAGAAGCCGTCTGATATAACTGGTTACCTAATTTTAAAGAAAAACAACGTCTATTTATTTAGGAATATTTATATCGCTATGCTTAGTTATTATACAATTTTTTTACACTAATCTCACTTACATTAAAACTTCGAACATTTGTTTGTCTGTCTGTATGTTTGTTACTCTTGCACGCCGAAATTTGGCATACAGACAGATATAAATATGGCCTGGACTGGAATCGGGATTAATCCCGATTCCAGTGTGTTAACACAATCAAAAAATAAAAATAATCCTATAAACAGTTATAAACAAAATCACGCCATCTGTTCGCGCACCAAGGAATTATTATTATAGCCGTGTAAATATATCAGTGTGCGCGCGCTCTGTTTTATCATTAGCACTAGAGGTGGTTAATATAGCATCTAGCGCCATATTATAGCCCGCTATATTTACATAGCGCACATAGCGCGCTATGTAAGTAGACGCTATGGCGCTAGAATATCGCGCGTGGCAACAAGTAGCATCCTTGGCCGGACGGGTGCGCGGGCATTCATCGCGTGCGCGCTGTTGTTACCGGACGCGTTACGCGCGTTTCTCTCGCAGCACGCTAGGTATGAGTATAATATCGCGCGCGACCTTATATTGTGTTATTTCGATTAGGACTTTTATGACACAACGAAGTCAATTAGTAAGTATTATGTAAAAGCTATTTAGCTAAGCAAAGTTAGTGAACGCGAGATATGGTAAAACAACCGTATTTCAAACGTCAATAAGGTCAAAATCTCTTGCACCTGTTTTTTTTTTCACTAGAAAACCTTGTCTAGTGATCACAAGTTAGAAAAATGAGTGCAAGCGATTTTCGACCTTATTGACATTTATCAAAATCACGGTTTTTAATGAAAGATCAAAGTTAGTAACCGAGAATACGGCAAAAAATCAACCAAATTTTAAACGTCAATAAGGGCGAAAATCGCTTGCACCTGTTTTTTCTTACTAGAAAACATTGTCTAGTGATCACAAGTTAGAAAAATGAGTGCAAGCTATTTTCGACCTTATTAACATTTATCAAAATCACTGTTTTTAATGAAAGATCAAAGTTAGTTAATGAGAATACGCCAAAAAACCAACCGAATTTCAAATGTCAATAAGGTCGAAAATAGCTTGCACCTGTTTTTCTTAACGATAATTTAAAGACGTGAAATACACCTAATTTTATCGACAAAAACACCCACATGTTGGGGTCTATCCCCACTCCTGTTGGAATGGCCGCCATTTTAAATTTGACTTTTTATTTTAGTATGCCAAATTCTTCTACCTCCTAGACTAAAATTCTCAGTACAGAAATTAAAACGATCGAGAGCGTAAATTAAAATGAACCAAAATAATACTAGCTCTTAGGTTCAAATTCGATTGCAATAGTGTAGCGCACGGAACGGCAACGGCGCGATTAGGCGCTTCCGAGCCATTATTTTGAATTTTTTGGCGGGAAAACGGTTTTTGGCTTATAATTTTGAAACTAAGAGGCCCAGAGATTTGAAATTATGCCTCGTGTGTGCTGCAATTATAACGTATTATTTGATCTTTAAAACGAAACTCTAACATATACAGTTACAGCAATTCACCATGTGTCAGCCAGAGACACGTGTCATCAGCTTACACATAGATATCGGCTCGTAGCTCAAAAACTTTTCGAGTTAAAGCTTTGATAAATTTGGAGCCTAATGCTCCAATTCGGCTGAGAATTTTGAGGTATATAACATAATCGTACCTTAAGTAATTACGAAAATACAGATGTGCAAGCCAGTGACACGTGTCTCCAGCTCGCACACAGTTTTATGCTCGTAGTTACAACAGTATTTGAGTGTGATGGTTAGTTTTTTTGGATCTTATTGCTGCAATTAGGCTCTAAATTTTTGACTATAGTCTAAAACCGTAACCTCACTGGTTTGCCTTAACGGGATGTGTAAGCTGCAGACACGTGTCGCCAGCTCACACACATAAAAGAAGTCATGGTAACGAAGTTATGGTGGCTGCTATTATTTTGTCTGGAAGTTTGATTGCTGCTATTATGCTTTAAAATATGGCAAGCTTAGAATTTCTCTATAGCCTATGAGGAAGCTGGAGACCCACACATGCCCTTGACGAGTTTCTTGCCGGTTCTTCTCGTTACAAGGTCTCCCGCTTAGGGTTTGCGAACCGATGGCGTAGCTTCTATGACATTCACAAGTGCTTGTAACAGCCTAGACTGAATAAATAATTTTTGAATTTTGAATTTTTGAATTTATCTGGTTGTCAATCAGAACCAAGCAACATTACAATGTCAGGCTGCGGAAGCCGTGCGAATTCTGAGTTCACTTGGATGGAGTGTGAATTACAAAAAATCGGTACTGACTCCAACTCAGACCTTCGAATATCTGGGCGTCACCTGGGACACCAGACGAAATATCAAATACATTCCTGTCGAAAAGAGAGTACGAATCGAGACAAGTCTGAAACATCTTCTAGATCTCGGTCTTTGGTGTCTCAAGGACGCTCAAAGAATTTTGGGGATGCTGAATTACGCGTCGTTTGCCGTTCCCAGAGGTCGGCTTCATTGCCGCCCCTTACAACACGTAAGTGGTGTCTTACCAAGGGATCAACCACATTTAAAGTACGCAATCGACCCTCAAGTTCTGACAGAATGCCGGTGGTGGTTGAAAGCACTGAAGACTGCTACACCCATTCATTATGCTCCCGCTGCTCATTTTTTTGACAACGGACGCTTCCGGCACCGGCTGGGGTGCGGTAATAGACGGAATTCATGGGACAGGCGGTACTTGGCACCCCGACCAAATATCATGGCACAGCAATATCAAGGAAATGTGGGCAATAGTACACGCTATTCAACGGCATTTACATCGATTGCGGAATTCAACTGTGTTGGTGCAGTCCGACAACAAGAGTGTAGTAAGCTACATAAGGAACGAAGGCGGACTTCGTTCGAGGACCTTACTGCAGATGGCTTGGTGTCTGTATCAGCTGCTAGACCAGAACAACATTCATCTTGTTCCTCAATACATTCCCGGACTATACAATGTGGAAGCCGACATTCTTTCCCGACAGAAAGGTCCAGCAGAATGGACGCTCACGCAACAAGCCTATCTGAAGATAATCGACCGCTTTGGAACACCAGAGATCGATCTATTTGCGTCGCAAAGTGCTCACCTTCTCCCACGATATGTATCGCGGGACTGCACAGATCCAAAAGCAGAATACCACGATGCGTTCAGCAGACAATGGAATTATCACAAAGCATGGATATTCCCGCCACCACATCTGGTACCACGAGTCCTGGCACATCTAAACAGAGCCAAGGGCATGTATCTTCTGGTCGTTCCTCGTTGGAAGAAGGTATTTTGGCGCCCGGACCTGAAACGCAGAGCTGTAGCGGCACCTTGGACAATAACGAACCTGAGGCACAATCTAATAGACACACGAACTCAGAGACCGCCGGCTCAAGTAGATCAGATGTGTCTCGAACTTTGGTACATCAAGGGTGGGGCCGCCTACTGACCGGTTGGTCGTCAAAAGAAGTAGAGTTACTAGACTCTAGCTGGAGAAATTCTACTAAAAAGTTTACTCTTCAGTTTGGAATAAATGGCAAAATTGGTGCCGAGGCCAACAAATCAATATTTATAGTCCGACAGGATCTCAATTGGCCAAATACTTAGCAAACCTTCACTTAAAAGAAGGTCTCTCTTATAAGACTATACTAGTCTACAAATCTGTCATAGCTACCTTGGCTATTCCTAACGCAGATTCTTTAAGCAACGATTCTATTGTCAAGAGAACCCTTAAAGCAATAGCCCTCGCTACTGCCGGAAAAGTGGTTAAAAATATTTTATATGGGACCCATCCAGTGTAGTGGCTTGGCTGTCAGCTAACGTTCCCGCCCACTTAACGCTTTATGAAGTATCACGACATACCGCTCTGATACTACTTCTTGCATCTAGCCGCAGGGTGCACGACCTCACTCTCCTGCACATCGACGGAGATAATTTCGAAGATCATTCGAATCATGTCATACTGCATCCACGTTTCGGTTCCAAGACTGACAATTATACGCACAGACAATCGTCGTGGAAATTGATAAAAGCAGAGAACGACAGCATATGTCCGGTTTATTGGGTCAAAAAGCTGATAGAAGTTTCAGCCTGCCGTAGAGAGGAAAGGGATATAACCGAACTATTCATCACAGCGCGTGGCTCACCACGACCAGCATCGCGCACTGTGCTCGGCGGTTGGGTGCGGTCAATGCTGCGCGCCGCGGGCGTAGAGGCTAGCGCTGGCTCCACACGAAGCACCGCCGCATCACGCAACTGGCTCGACAACCACCATATCGACGAGATTATGGCAAAGGGAAATTGGCGTTCTCCGAATACTTTTGTTCGATTTTACGCTTCTGAAATTCGTAACTCTCAGAATTCGGCAATCAATTTATCTAATACTTTCCAAGCCATTTAAAGATATGTATTACTTAAATGATTTTGATTAATAACTGATATTGATTTGTTCTTCGAGCATTGTGTTCAGGTCTTCCATGGTCTCAGCCATAAGGACTATATCATCGGCAAAACGAAGGTGTGTTAGGTACTCGCCATTAATGTTGATGCCGAGTCCTTTCCAGTCCAAGAGCTTAAAGATGTCCTCCAACGCAGCTGTGAACAGTTTCGGAGAAATAACGTCTCCCTGTCTCACACCACGCTGCAGTTGGATAGGATTTGTGTTCTGGTTCTGTACTCGGATCGTCATGGTGGCATTTTGGTATAAGTACCTCAACACCTCGATATACCTATAGTCCACTTGGCACCTTTGGAGAGACTGCAGCACCGCCCAGGTTTCAATCGAATCAAAGGCTTTCTCATAGTCCACGAACGCCAAGCAAAGTGGCTCATTATACTCCTCGGTCTTCTGTATAACCTGCCGCAGCGTATGGATGTGGTCTATGGTGCTAAAGCCTTTTCGGAACCCGGCTTGTTCGGGAGGTTGGAAGTCGTCGAACTTGCGAGCGAGACGATTCGTAAGGACTCTCGAAAACAACTTATAGACATGACTCAGAAGCGAGATGGGTCTATAGTTCTTTAAGAGGGACTTGTCACCCTTTTTAAAGAACAAGATCACCTCACTTATGTTCCATGTCTTTGGCGTTCTGCCCTGGACGATGACGGAATTAAAGAGCTTCTGGAGGACTTTGAGTATCGGCTTACCGCCCGCTCTCAGAAGCTCTGTAGTGATTCCATCGTCACCCGCCGCCTTGTTGTTTTTCAGCTGTTTGAGAGCCATACTAATCTCGTACAGGCTGACGTCCGGGATATCTTGAGTATAGTGTCGGGTAAGCTTGGCTCTGGGGTCTTTAGCCTTGCTTTCAACAGGTGTCTGCGTGGAATATAACTGCCCATAGAAGCTCTCGATCTCCCTCAGGATTTCAGGCTTTGATGAAATGATGCGTCCGTCGTCAGTTTTCAGCTTCGTCATCTGGCTTTGCCCAATAGACAGATCTCTCGCGAACACTTTGGAGCCTTTATTCCGCTCGATAGCCTCTTTAATACGATTCGTATTAAATTGGCGAAGGTCGCTCGTCAAAGACTTAGATATCTGTCTATTAAGCTGCCGATAACGATTAGCATCTACTGAACTCTGGAGCTTCATTTCACGTCTCTGATCCATGAGTAGGAGTGTGTGGTCGGAGAGTTTCTTTATCTTGGGACGGCGGGTCTTAAAGAGCTTGGACCCTACCGTACGGAGATCGAAGATCTCCGTAGTGCTTCCCAAAGAGTGGGTCTTAGGATGAACATGGAAAAGACGAAAATTATGTCAAATGCCCATGTTGTACCCTCTCCAGTTCATGTTGGGAACACTACACTTGAAGTTGTTGACCATTACGTATACCTAGGACAGGCAGTCCAGTTAGGTAGGTCCAACTTCGAGAAAGAGATCTCTCGCCGAATCCAACTCGGGTGGGCAGCATTCGGGAAGCTTCGAAAAATCTTCGCGTCCGACTTACCTCAGTGTCTCAAGACGAAAGTCTATGAACAGTGTGTGTTGCCAGTGATGACTTACGGCAGTGAAACGTGGCCGCTAACTATGGGTCTCATAAGGAGGCTCAAGGTCGCTCAGCGTGCAATGGAGAGAGCCATGCTCGGCGTTTCCCTACGTGATCAAATCAGAAACGAGGAGATCCGCAGGAGAACTAAAGTAACCGACATCGCTCGAAGGATTGCTCAGCTGAAGTGGCAATGGGCGGGACACATAGCGAGAAGAACCGATGGCCGTTGGGGCAGAAAGGTTCTGGAATGGCGACCGCGCACCGGACGACGCTCCGTGGGTAGGCCCCCGACAAGGTGGACCGACGATCTGGTGAAGGTCGCGGAAAGCCAGTGGATGCAGGCAGCGCAGGACCGATCGTCGTGGAGATCCTTAGGGGAGGCCTATACCCAGCAGTGGGTGTCGTGTGGCTGATATGATGATGATGATGATGATTGATTTGTTCGATTCTATTATTATAATAATATACCTGCGGAAGGAAATGTAAAATAATACAAATACACTTATTTCCATTATTTTTATTATTTTATTTCTTTTCATCATTCACACATTGGCATAATCTTATTTTATTGCTTGCCACCAGGCGATAACAAACACATCTCACTCTATAGGTCTCGAATAACGGTTCAGCGCATATAATAAAATGTTTTTTACCATCGCCACTCTAAAAAGTGCGTTTAATTCAACGATAAGAGTGAATAATAAGCGATTTTATTCACCGAGTGAATAAAAATAATTTGAATTTGGAACAAGCGCGCATCATCAATTAGTACAAAAAAGTACCTATACCTACTGGCTACTATGGAGCTATTCCATAGAGCCATAGTTACACAATAAAATTAAACGAAAAAAATATCCCGCCAAATTTAATTAGGTTCTTTTTAGTGTCTTATCTTTAGGTTCTTTTCTATCGATTAGAGGGAGATTGAATGTTCAGTCTTGCATCAGTCCATTCCATCAGTCTGGTACGATATTCAGTCTGCAAAAATTCAAAGTCTATGCAGACTGATGAAATGGACTGATGCCAGACTGATCATGTAATCTCTCTCTTGGCGTGGTTGTTTTATGTCATTGGAAAACTTCTAATTTCACGCATGGGTAGCATGGGTCGGTCATGGGATGGGTGACCAAAAAAGTTTTATCTCGAGCTCCTCCGTTTTAAATGCTCTAAGCCTCCGTGCCTCGGAAGGCACGTTAAGCAGTTGGTCCCGGCTGCATTTGCAGTCGTTAACACCCATCAATCCGCATTGGGCCCGCGTGGTGGGTTATGGCCCATCCTCCCACTCATAAGGAAGGCCTGTGCCTCAGCAGTGTGGGGACATTAAAAATGGCTGATGGTCAACTATAAATACTAAGTATAAAGTACTGTCAGAGGTACCTATTTGTTTTCTCGCAGTCAATGGTAAAAAGTAGAGTACACAACTCGTGAATAAAAAATTTCATCTCGGTCCTTTGTATCCCTCGCTTCGCTTAGGATTCTACTTTTAGAATCCCTCGAACTAAATTCCCTTTTTAACCGACTTCAAAAAAAGGAGGAGGTTCTCAAGTCGACGGTTTTTTTTTTTTATTTTATTTTTTTTTATGTATGTTTTAACATAGCTTCGTCAGTTGTTACCCGATTTGTACAATTCTTTTTTTATCTCAAAGAACATAGTTCGTGTGTGGTCCCATAAATTTTTTTCAGAGATCGGACCAGTAGTTTTCTCATAATCCTGAAAAATATCAATTATTTAGCTCGCCATCGTACGAGTTTTTATGGAATTTCGGACATAACATCTTTGTTTATGAACCGATTTAGATGATTCTTTTTTTATTTGAAAGGGTATACTTCAAGAGTGGTCACAATTTAATTTCATCGTTATTGGACTTCGAACTTCGAAGATACACAAGGGAACTCCTCAAAGTCAAATAGTATATGTAAAGTGATTTAGGTTTTGGTAAGTTTATGGCAATCCAAAACAAACCAAATCATGGTTTGCGATGCAACGTTCTGGACTAGATTTGGACTACGAAAACACAACGGAACTCCTCAAAAACAAACAGCGTGAATTTGGAAATTGAGTTCTGGGCATTTTACCATTGAAAATGTTATAATATAAGGTTAAAAAATATTTACACGCTGCGCTTACATACCTACCACTAAAAAGTTGAAAATAAAAAAGCTTTTTAAAAAAAAAGAAAAACCGCCTTCAAAAAACCTGAAAACAAAAACAGCTTAAAAATTAAATACCTCTAAAAAGCAAGAAATAATATTCGAATCATTCGTTACACATATCAATATTAATAAAACACGTCTAATGAAGTCGGGTGGGGCTGGAGGACAACTTCATTTTTTTCTAAAAGCCCCACCCGACTTCATTAGACGTGTTTTATTAATATTGATATGTGTAACGAATGATTCGAATATTATTTCTTGCTTTTTAGAGGTATTTAATTTTTAAGCTGTTTTTGTTTTCAGGTTTTTTGAAGGCGGTTTTTTTATTCACTTGTTGTATAATCTACTATTACCTGAAAATAAAACAGTTATTATATGCAGAAACCTTATTCGAGACCTATATTTTAAATACTGCCTGATGGCTAATTCCACTGAACTCCAGTGAGATGCAATGTGACGAGTCAAATCATGGCTGCCTACGTGACAAGCAATACCCCCTCCACCTCACTTGTGCCGCCGGAAGTGACGTGGCGGGGTTGCCAGGAGGCTGTTCAAGCAAAGCGGAAGTGATGCTGTCTCACATAGGTCATATAGGTCTCGAATAAGGTTTCTGCATATAATAACTGTTTTATTTTCAGGTAAAACATTTTATTTTTTAGTCCGTTTCAAAAACGTGCTTTTTTATAAAAAAAGTATCTTTTCAGTAAATTTAATTAAGAGGATACCTCGTGGATTTTCATGGTTTTCAATTTAGATTTAGTCCTATTGATCCTACTACTATTGTTCTAATTTTGGAATATGTTAAAATAGACTAATAACTAAATTTTTTGATCAAGCTCAAAACATGAATGGAAACAATTTTCTCGATAGAAAAAAAATCCAAAGTTGATGCCTCTCATATCATTTTTGCAGTACTGTAAGCAAACGGACTCATAGTTTGAACTGAAATTAGGTTAATAAGATAAGTAATAAATAGTTCCAACTTTTGATAAAACCAATTTTTTCAAAAATAATTTAGTTTTTTAATAAATCAACTATTTTCATAATGTCGCTTACGTTATTTTATTTCGGAATGCGTGCGCTATTGTTGTTCCTTTCTTTGCGCTGGGAAGCTATATTACTTTACCTCTTTGCACCGAAATTTCAGACGGCTGCGAGCCTTCCTTGAGGACAGACCTGTGCTTGAGCGCTCCAAAAATTTACCAGCCAAAACACGTAAAATGACAGTATACTGACAATGACAGTTTTAATTTCTCCCACATTTCAAAGACAAAGAGTCTCTAATACTTATCCAACCTATTTTTAGGAGATGAAAATTATCAACAGAACAAACCTTCCAAGAGTCGCCATTGCGTAACAAAACAATAAACTAATAAATATTGTAAAATAAAATTTCTTTCCCGACCCGTGGTACAACTTTTAACTTTTACAAGTTTCGATCGTGAACAAATATTATTATTTTGCAGAATCATTAGTCTCTTTACGCGACAACGGCAAAGCAAAAAGAATAGCAATAATAATAAATTATCTCAAAACGAATACTTACGTCTCGCATTATTACGTTATTTATTTAGGCACGCATCATGCGCACGCTATAATAAGTAGGTATCTAACAAAGTGACATAAGCTGTTTTATAGATGAACTAGCTTCTGCCCGCGACTTCGTCCGCGTGGATATTAGAGAAAATCCTTAGGTTCCCGTTCCCGTTCCGTTGCCGTTCCCGTTCCGTTTCCGTTCCCGTTCCCATCCTGTTCTCGTTCCCGTTCCCGTCCCGTTATATTCCCGTTCCGTTCACGTTCCCATTCCCGTTCCGTTCCCGCTGCGTTCCCGTCCCGTAAACGTCCCCTAACCGTCCCGTACGCCTTACGTTCCCGTTCTTGTTCCCGTTCCGTTCCTGTCCGGTTCTTGTTCCCGTTCCCGTTCCCATCCTGTTCTATTCCCGTTCCGTTCCCGTTTCAAACCAGTTTCGTTCCTGTTTCGTTCCCGTTCCGTTCCTATCCAGTTCCGTTCCGTTCCGCTCCGTTACGTTCCTTTCCGTTCCGTTCCGGTCCGGTCCGTTCCGTTCCGTTCCCGTTCCCGTTCCCTGGATGTGCATGTCCAGGTCCAGGTCCAGGTCCATATGTGTCATGTCCACCGCGTTGAACTTCAAAATAAATCTCATTTTCGCAATCACCATCCCATACATCATATCGATTTTTATGTTACTCACCCCACTTACCCTCTAAGGGGTTGATTTTCAAAATCCCAAAATATATATTTAGACATTCTCCTACGAATTTTAAAGTTGTAATTTCGATTTTGTATTCTTTTTCCATACAATATTTGAACCCCATTTTCACCCCTTTAGGGGTTAAATCATGTCCACCGTGGTTGGGCTTTACCCCTGTAGGTCCCGAGTATAGCTTAGAAGTTTAAGGAGAGCGCAAAGGAGGTTATTTTTTTAACAGACAACAGAAAAAAATTTCACACCATAATTTTTTTAACAGAAAACGTGGTGGATATGGGGGATATGGGCACCTTCTCTACTCTCCTCTTTTTCCCTCGTTCGCCCCCCGTTAAATGACCTAATCTTTTGAAATTATGTCATTTTAGAATACCTTGCCTCAAAATTACATTTTCATTTTTCTCAAAGATCATTAGGCTCCGCAACTCTCCCTTCGAAGGGGGCTTCTCCTTCTCCTCCCCTCCTCCATCCTTAATTAAATGGTCCACAAAGTGGTAGTAGTTGTAGATTTTCAAAAATCAAATCATATTTTCAATACTGTTGCTCGAAAAAGTATGCTTTTGAAGCCAGTACCATAAGTATAAGTTATCTCGCTATCGGAGTTTTCTTAGCGACTTTGCATATATACAACGACCAACCATCAACGGTTGGACCGCGGTCCCCGAGCACAGTCACCTAGCTCGGTGGAAGTACTTCCCTTTTCACTGAATACCTGGCGAAGCGATAATGCATCTACATACAATAATACAACACACGCGCAGAAAAAGAATGGGATTGAAAATGGCGGCTCACCACGCTTACCACAACAAGTGCGAATGAGAGAGCGATAGGTGTGGCGTATAGTGTGCGAGCGGGATGTGTTTATGAACGACGTCAAGTGCGTTGTACAATGTTGTATTTTCAGCCAACTATGTTTGAAACAAAACTCGACAATAATGGATTCTCAAAGGAAATTGCTGGTGGCTAAAACTCGACAATAATGATATCCCATAAAACTTTGCTGCGTCACCATCGGAGGAGCACGGCAACCTCGACTTTGTTCAAAGAAGGTTGTCAAAATAATTACCATATTACAAGCTTTTTTGAGTAAATTCAATAATCTTCATTTTAAACACAACATATTGCATAAAATCTGTTTAATTAAATTTAGCTCCTACGGGGGGGAGGGGAGGGAGGGAATTATGTGTTTAAACCCAATGGTCGGGCTTAAACGCGTCTTTTGCCCATTTCTCTTTATGTGACATTTTGAATGGCCTATTTCTTTTATGTGGGTAGGCCAGATAAAAAAATGTGAGCAAAGGTGTGTGTTTCGCCGTGCCGAGCTGTGACGTCACTAAGGGTTTTTTACATTTAAATGAAATGTAAAAAACCCTTAGTGACGTCACATTCTCCATTTCTCCATAAATATTGCTTTAAAATTCTAAAACTATTTTTCTCGCACTTCTGATGGGCAAAACTAGAAACGATGGCGTCACATATTTTACGATTTATATCTAGTAATAATTATTGAATTGGAACTGACGAATTTAGGACCCCTCCACACGTCGTCGACCCCCTTAACGTGTGACGTAATTTATGGATGGCCCCAAATGGACCTCTGTCGCAAAAGTTACAAATCTGTTTTTCGCAAATGTATTGAAAAACGCCGAATGGTACAACTTTATTAATAATAATAGTATTTTTTTACAATTAATAAACTATTGTTAGGTATTTGTATTCATTTTCATTTTTCATTCAATTTGAAGATACCTAAATTATCAAAGAAAATGTTCTAAATACAATGTATTGCGACTCCATCGTTTCTCTATTCTTCTTCTTTAAACTTTCGATGAAACCTCACAGGCATTTGGCGCGAAAATCAAACTTTACGATTGAAGGCAGAATGTCACTATGGGATACGAGGGGTGAGTGGGCGGAGCCTGTAAAAAAATTTTTTCACGAGGCGTCGTCTTAAGAGCTTGTTTTTTGGGTCAATCAACTTTTAACTGTACTATGAGATTTCCTGTCCACAAACATAAAAGTATATAATTCCTTGAAAATATAAATATCAACTAACTTAAAAATTATGGTTTGGGTTAAATGTAATACTTTAATTATTATTTTGGTAATAGAAATAAATATGTTGTTTACATATTTATTCGTATTTTAACGGTTGTCTAGAAAGACGTCGATGTCCCTATTTGTATGTGATGAAATGTCCACTGGACAACCTATATAATACGAACAAATATGTAAACAATATATTTATTTCTGTAACAAATTGATACTTACTTTAAATCTTAAGTTTAAGTGTTTATAAGCTAAACTATGTTCTTTATTTTTTATTTCAAGATAACACACTTTTATGTTATAGGTTGTCCAGTGGACATTTCATCAATTTCATACAAATAAAGGAGACATCGACATCTCTCTAGACAACCGTTAAAATGCGAATAAATATAAACAACATATTTATTTCTATTACCAAAATAATAATTAAAGTATTACATTTAACCCAAACCATAATTTTTAAGTTAGTTGATATTTATTTTCAAGCAGTTATATTATATTATAATTTTATGTTTGTAGACAGGAAAACTCATAGTAATTAAAAGTTGATTGACCCTTTTATGTCAGGGTTAATTTGTTGATTCGCAATGATGTACAGGTCTCGGCACCGCATGATATTCGCGTGCTGCCTGGAAGGCTGGCAGGCGGTGGTGGACGCTGCGCTGGCCGCGAAGCGCTGCGGCGCTTGCGGCGGGGTCGAAGCGTTGCGCGCTACTACAGGTCGGTTCACATTGATTCTCAATGATTGAATCATTAGTGTGTGTGTATACAGGGTAGTACTACTAGGTTGCGACCTCTTTACAAAATCAAATATAAGTTCAAGGAAGTAATAAAAAAAAATGGTGAGATACTTGTGAATTATTTCTATTTAAATTCACAGTTTTCAGCCACTTTTTGTGTCCAAAAAATTTAGGCGCGGGGGAAGGCGGGTGGCGGGAGGGGAGCTCGCGCGGGTCGACCGTGCGATGCGCACACAGTGACAACAATTTCAATTTGTGTAGGGAAAAGCTTGGAGTAAAAATGAAAAAAAAAAACTTTTTTACTTCACAAATTGATTGTATTGCTGTTATAGAATGACCTTACAAAATTTTAAAAGGGGCCTAAAAATGACCCTGTAGGTCTCACCGCGTGATATTCGCGTGCTGCCTGGAAGGCTGGCAGGCGGTGGTGGACGCAGCGCTGGCCGCAAAGCGGTGCGGCGCTTGCGGCGGGGTCGAAGCGTTGCGCGCTACTACAGGTTGCTTCACATTGATTCCCAATGATTGGTTCATTAGCATGTGCGTATAGGTCTCAACGCGTAATATTCGCTTGCTGCTTGGAAGGCTAGCAAGCGGTGGTGGACGCAGCGTTGGCCGCGAAACAATGCGGCGGAGTCAAAGCGTTGCGTGCTACTACAGGTCGGTTTGGAACTAAACCGACCGAACTTTTTCCTAATTTTCCCCTTCTCAATTGGTCGTATACTCAAACGCTTCCTAGCAATTTTTTTTTATCTGAGTTGCTATTGTCTTTAATTTTAAGGAAGCTGTTAGCTTCATAATGTTTGTGTCAGATCTGACTACTTATTTGAAAATTGGATGACCTTAATTTTCAGAATTGTTGGAATATTTGGTGGTAAAGATTTTGTTATCTTATTGAAATTTAGAAAAAAATCGTTTAAAATCTAAAAATTCAACAATTTCATACTTTGCTATTTCATCTTAATCGATTGTCTGGCATCTGTAAAGATGTTGCCGCTGGCTTACAGCGGAATCGTAAAAAGTACTAGAAGTTTTCGCCGCTCCCACGAGCGATTCAGTAGCATAATCAGTCAGTGCATCGGGCCGGAATCCCAAGGGTGCGGGTTCGAGTCCCGTTGGCTACGGATGAGTCAATTTTTTGTAGTATTTTTTTCTAATATTGTCTTTAGATAGACATTAGATTCGACAAACACCAAATCCTTGCTAGGGGACGTAGATTTATTCCTAGAATGCTCCGCGAGGCTATCGATATAAATAAATATCCTAATTTCAATAGAGATGATGGTTGCAAAATTCCACCCGCTTGGGATTCCATCATTCACAAGCCAGAGCCCCAAACACACACTGCAAGATCTAATGATACGGTTAGTTCTTTTTGCAAATAAATTCATAAATTTAAAAGACAGAGATCGGCCTTCCTCTCCAAGTTTTCTTTTGCCATTTCTTTCTTGGAGGGGCCTCCCAATTTTGTGAAATGGTGGTAGTTTCAGTAGATTCTGTCTTTTTAGCATTAATTAATTCACAAAATTAAATAAAATAAAAAAATCTTTGTTAAATATTAATTTCAGAATGGCTTAACGAAATTCATTGCTTGAGGGTAGGCTCACGAGTAGCTTCAGGCCCCCGTGATCACAGCAGCTGCAAAGGTGCCGAAACGTAGGGAAAATAAAAAATTAAACCAAATACCAACTAATTACCAAAGTACTTTCAATAAAACCGCGGTCTTTTATTTCATGTCTAGTGAGCGCATGAGAAGTGAATATTATTAACTTGTCATATTTCGGTCATTTAGGCGCACTAGCAGCATTAGCGACGCAGTGCCGCGCGGCGCACGCGCGCCTCACGCCTGGCGCGGGCGCGGCGGCCGGCTCGCGCGCGGCGCGCTGGCTGGCCGACGACGACATCGTGCGCTTCCTGCAGACGCTGCCCAACTGGAAGGCGGCGCTCCACACCGCCACCACCGACGCGCAGGTAACGTGACCATATTCCGGTCGTGTAGGCGCGCTGGCTGGCCGACGACGACATCGTGCGCTTCCTGCAGACGCTGCCCAACTGGAAGGCGGCGCTCCACACCGCCACCACCGACGCGCAGGTAACGTGACCATATTCCGGTCGTGTAGGCGCGCTGGCTGGCCGACGACGACATCGTGCGCTTCCTGCAGACGCTGCCCAACTGGAAGGCGGCGCTCCACACCGCCACCACCGACGCGCAGGTAACGTGACCATATTCCGGTCGTGTAGGCGCGCTGGCTGGCCGACGACGACATCGTGCGCTTCCTGCAGACGCTGCCCAACTGGAAGGCGGCGCTCCACACCGCCACCACCGACGCGCAGGTAACGTGACCATATTCCGGTCGTGTAGGCGCGCTGGCTGGCCGACGACGACATCGTGCGCTTCCTGCAGACGCTGCCCAACTGGAAGGCGGCGCTCCACACCGCCACCACCGACGCGCAGGTAACGTGACCATATTCCGGTCGTGTAGGCGCGCTGGCTGGCCGACGACGACATCGTGCGCTTCCTGCAGACGCTGCCCAACTGGAAGGCGGCGCTCCACACCGCCACCACCGACGCGCAGGTAACGTGACCATATTCCGGTCGTGTAGGCGCGCTGGCTGGCCGACGACGACATCGTGCGCTTCCTGCAGACGCTGCCCAACTGGAAGGCGGCGCTCCACACCGCCACCACCGACGCGCAGGTAACGTGACCATATTCCGGTCGTGTAGGCGCGCTGGCTGGCCGACGACGACATCGTGCGCTTCCTGCAGACGCTGCCCAACTGGAAGGCGGCGCTCCACACCGCCACCACCGACGCGCAGGTAACGTGACCATATTCCGGTCGTGTAGGCGCGCTGGCTGGCCGACGACGACATCGTGCGCTTCCTGCAGACGCTGCCCAACTGGAAGGCGGCGCTCCACACCGCCACCACCGACGCGCAGGTAACGTGACCATATTCCGGTCGTGTAGGCGCGCTGGCTGGCCGACGACGACATCGTGCGCTTCCTGCAGACGCTGCCCAACTGGAAGGCGGCGCTCCACACCGCCACCACCGACGCGCAGGTAACGTGACCATATTCCGGTCGTGTAGGCGCGCTTGCTGGCCGACGACGACATCGTGCGCTTCCTGCAGACGCTGCCCAACTGGAAGGCGGCGCTCCACACCGCCACCACCGACGCGCAGGTAACGTGACCATATTCCGGTCGTGTAGGCGCGCTGGCTGGCCGACGACGACATCGTGCGCTTCCTGCAGACGCTGCCCAACTGGAAGGCGGCGCTCCACACCGCCACCACCGACGCGCAGGTAACGTGACCATATTCCGGTCGTGTAGGCGCGCTGGCTGGCCGACGACGACATCGTGCGCTTCCTGCAGACGCTGCCCAACTGGAAGGCGGCGCTCCACACCGCCACCACCGACGCGCAGGTAACGTGACCATATTCCGGTCGTGTAGGCGCGCTGGCTGGCCGACGACGACATCGTGCGCTTCCTGCAGACGCTGCCCAACTGGAAGGCGGCGCTCCACACCGCCACCACCGACGCGCAGGTAACGTGACCATATTCCGGTCGTTTAGGCGCACCGCAGCACTAGCGACGCAAACAAATAACTAAACATAGAAATAAGATTAGTAAGTGTTGTTCCATTAGTTAGAATGTTGGGCGCGAGCTCGCTCATAAGCGACTCGCATTTAATAACCAAACTCAGAACTTTTGCAAACCTTGTGATGTAGAGAATAAGAGAACTTTCATATTCATGCTCATAAGGACGGGATCAGATCTAGACGCAGCCGTATGTGCTCACCGACAATGTTTTCAGTCACATATTTAATTGCAGGAGTTAAAGCAAGCATATGAGCGCGAGGCTGAGATCCTGGGCTCGAGCCTGGGCGACGGCGCGGTCACCAAGCGCGAGATCGTGGCTGATGTCAACGCACTCGCCGACTTGGCGCAAATGTGCGAGTCTATGGTGAGTTTTTAGAGGAAATAGTCCGAGATTTGACTTTTTATAGGTGCTGACTACTGTTAAAAGCACGATTCAAGCCACTCTCTATTTTTCGCAAGCATTTCACTTAGCGCATAGACACACTACAAAACATATCGACAACTTCATTATCCGGTGACTTGTGTATTGTATGAATTGTACCAAAAGTCTGCTCATTACCTATTTCACTACCTACGACTTTTAGCAGTGATGCAAATGCGATACATTAGCGATGCAAACGCCATGCACTCTCTTTTCTATTCCAAGAATAGCGCGTGTGTAGCGATGCATGCGCTCATTCAAAAATAGTATCGCTAAAAGTGTGTTGAAGGTTCTAATTGCCTTTACTTGTTTAAACAGAAGTAAAGTAGAACCATAGTAGAAACGGTTATCAAAATATTATTTAATCTTTTTTCATCTCTTATATAAAAGTGAAGGGGTGACTGACATATCAACGCACAGCCCAAATCGCTGGGTCTAGAAACTTGAAATTTTGTACAAAGATACTTTATACAATGTAGGCATCCACTAAGAAAGGATTTTTGGAAATTCAACCCCTAAAGGGGTAAAATGGGGGTTCAAAGTTAAATGAAAAAAAATATTATTAAATAGACATTTCGACTTGAAACTTCGTAGGAGTACTTCTAAAGACAAATAAGTAAACACGTGTTTCGTGGTTTTCCGAAAATCAACCCTTTAGGTGGTAAATGGGGCAAAAAAGCCCAAAATGACTGACAAATCAACGCACAGCCCAAACCACTGGACCTAGAGACTTGAAATTTTGCACACAGATACTTATACAGTGTAGGTATCCACTAATTAAGGATTTTTGAAAATTCCATCCCTAGGGGATGAAAAAAGGGATGAAAGTCTGTATGAAAGTCCCTCAGTTTTGAAGCTAGGATCTCAAAATTTTGTATTTAGGCTGACGATTGAAAATTAATAAATACGTGTCTCAGCGTTTTTCAAAGTTCTACCCCCGAAGGGGTGAAAAGGAGGATGAAGTTGTGTATAGAAGAAAATTCTTCATTTTCGAAGTAAAAATCGCTAAATTTATAATTTAGGATTATGGATGGAAATCTAACGCAACTTATATTGTTTTTGTTAGTATTGCAACCTCTATGGGGATGAAAAGGGGGTAAAAAACCTAAAAATAGATATGGATGTCGTTATCGAGGTTTTGTGGAATGACGATCGCAAAAATGACATTTATTTTGAAGTCCAACATAGTGGACATGATTTAACCACTAAAGGGGTGAAAATGGGGTTCAAGGAAAAATAATATAAATAAAATAGACATTAGGTACAACTTTAAACTTCGTAGGAGCACGTGTCGCGTAGCGGGTTGCTAAATGAGAAACCACAACTTACGTGTACAATAATTTATTGATGGCTTGAGCATGGGGTCGTGAGTTTAAGGGGCCCGACTGGTATTTACTTGCGTGTCCCAACTTATCTTAAGGGGGGCCCTCAGGTGGTAGGTGGCCCGATGTGGCGTGGGAAGGTGCAGTGCAGCGTGTGAAGCGCGTCGCAAAATGGCCGCCAGCAGAAAACCAAGTGGCCAAAGTTGGTCGGCCAAAGTTGGTTTGGCCAAAGTTGAATGGGTCAAACTGGATGAACCTGGGTCAATCTGGGTCCCTGAAATTGCCATCAAACTGCATAAGCTTGATGTTAAGCAGCCGCCGATTGCGATAGTCAATTCACCTAAGCCAAGCCAAGAAAAGTTGGGAGAAGAGAAAGTATGCAGTAGGTGAAGTGGCAAATTATCGCAATCAGAGCGGAGTGTACAAATACTAAAACAAATTAAATTGTGCAGAAAAGCATTGCGCTAATTGCTTACAAAAGGATTAATATTATAAAATGAAATAACATTGAATAAAATTGTAAAATTAATAAAATTAAAATGGGAGGGTATGAAGTGAATGATTTTGCAAATTTGATTTCGTCGTTATGGAATTTAAAAGATCACACCGAGATTATTACACACAGGAATGCATAATCATCAGCGTGCACTAAATTTTACATGAAACACAATTATTTTAAAACATAAAACCAAAATTACTAACTAATAACTACTACAAAACGATGTTCAACACTTACCCTTTCGGGGATTGCACTGAATTTATATTTAAAATGAAATAAAGTGACAAAACACAATTTTGATCACTGAGGTGTCCTTTTTCAAAAAAATTATAAAAATGATTTCCAACGGCGACTTTATGACGAAGTAAGTTCGTGTCGTCCGCGGGAGCTCAGGAAGCGGTGTCTGACAATGACGCAGCAAACCACTGCATCGCGAAATTAGTACGAGCTGCGCAGTCTGTTGCGCACACGCATTGTGTTATTCGCAACCACTGCCTTCACGTCGATACGCGAACAAAGTAAGATTAGGGTACTGTTCTCGAAGTGGTAAAACGTTTAAATAAACAATACGTTCGATTTGCAGTTTAATGTGCATTATTATTTTAATTGTAGTTATTAGTTTAGTGTTATATTAAGTTAGAAATAAGATTAGGTTAATTTAGCTATTTAAAAAAAATGGTTTGTTTTTATTTATTTTATTTTATTTTAATAAAATGAAGATTTTGTGTAATTTTAACTAAAAATTAACTTATAACGTTACAATACCCCCTCGCGCGACCAAGGATTTTATTCCTCTTAATAAAATCCGCACTTAGTAATTAAGTTAATGGTTCGTATTAACACTTTCATACTTCATCATTCATGCATCTCATACTTCACGCTTACAAAAGGCAACAATAAACAATATTATAGAATATTGACGCATCCTAACAATACGGTAGGTTCCTGTTACATATGAACTGGTAAACCCCTACAAACACGATTACTTTATTTAGATGTTACACATGCGAAGTTTCAGCTTTGTAGCGATATGTTAAAGATATTGAAAATGTTCATTTTATAATTTATAATTACTATCTACTGTTAAAAAAAAATCGAATTTATTGTTAAAAAAAAATATTTACTTATTAAGACCAGCTAATTTCAAATCTTTTATGTGCCATGTTCCCAAATCTTTACCTTTCATATCCTCTAAAACGTAAACTAAAGGTGATTTTTTAGCAGTGACACGACATTTTATGAATTTCTGTGCCAACTTCTTGCTAAAATATTTATCTTTATCACTAAGGACATAGGCTCGTTTCATGACGATATCGCCCACCTGAAATTCGGCTGCTTTACGACGCAAATTGTAATGTGCGGTGTTCTTTGCATGAGCATGCCAAAGTTTTGCTTGTACATCGTCAAAGATACTTGACAAGCAACCTAAGTTATCCGCATAAATATCGCGCGGTAGGAATAAGACCTCATCACCTAAATCTGTGTCTGTGTAATGAGTACCACAGGTAACGAGCTCTCTGCCGAAAACTAAAAATGATGGCGTGAAACCAGTTGCTTCATTCACAGCGTTATTGATGGCAAACTGCACTTTGGGTATATAAATATCCCAGGTTCTGTGGTCATTCTCGACAAAAGTTGATATGCAGGTAATGATCGTTCTATTGTAGCGCTCTACAGTGTTTACTTGCGGTGTATACTTTGGAGAGAAATATACATTAGGTACGCTATATTTTTTGAAAAAAGCAGTTGTGTCACGGCTAATAAACTGAGTACCATTATCTAGAAAAATTGTCTGTGGGACTCCATGAACAAGAAAAACGTTGTCCTCTAAGATTTTAATAATGACGTCCGAAGTAGCTTTTTTAATAGGGTAAATTAAACAAAATTTGGAAAAAACACACGTCACAACTAGAATGTAGTTGTTCTGTTTACGAGTTGTAGGCAAAGGTCCCATAAGATCAATTGAAATTATTTGCCAGGGGCGTGAACACTGTTTAGGACGACCCATTTCTCCTAATGTTTGATGGTTATGTGACTTGTACTCAAGACATTTATCACAAGAACTTACAAATTTTACGACGTCTTTATGCATGCCCGGCCAAAAATAGCGAAGCATAAGGCGATGGTATGTCTTAAAAATACCTAAATGTCCAGCAGAAGGCTGAGAATGATTTTCCGAAATTACTTTCTCCCGCAACTCGGAAGGAACAACAATTTTCCATGAAAATTCGTCATTAAGGCTACATTTACTTTCAGTCAATCTATATAAAATATCATCTTTAATTAAAAAGTTTGGATACTGTTGAGGACTATTCAAACAACCGTTGCGAAGTGTCTTGTACCACTGGTCTTTAGAGTCCAATATGTCGGAAGAACTAATAGCACTAACTGGAAATGCGCGTGAAAGAGCGTCAGGAATAACATTATCAACCCCGCGACGATGTTTGATTTCGAAGTTAAACGATGATAATCGTACTCCCCATCGAGCTAACCGGCCTGTAGGGTTATTTAGAGTCAGGAACCATTTTAAAGCACTATGATCAGTATATACGGTGAAGGTTTTTCCGTTCTCTAAATAACATCGCCAATGCTCTAAGGCAGTAATCACAGCCAGAGTCTCACGCTCTGTAATGCCGTAATTACGCTCTGAAGGAGCTAACGAACGGCTCATATAAGCAATAGGGTGCTCTTTTCCGTCCTTGGTCTGCGTGAGCATAGCGCCGACGCCATAACTGCTCGCGTCTGTATGTACCTCGAATGGTTGGTTGTAATCGGGGCAAGTCAGAACCGGCGCGGAAACCAAACATTCTTTCAGCTTCTGAAAGGAAGCATCAGCTTCGGCAGACCACTTGAAGGGGGGTGCGCCCTTTTTGTTAGAAGTGAGTCTATTTAAGGGACCTGCAATAGTGCTGAAATTGGGGACAAAACGACGGTACCATGTAGCTGTCCCGAGAAACCTTTTGACGTCCTTCCGACAAGTAGGTGTCGGATAGTTCAATATGGCCTCCACCTTCTCGGGATCGGTCCGTAGTCCACGACTATCGACGACATATCCTAAATACTTTAGCTCACTACGAAAGAAGTTACATTTTTCTAAATTTACAGTGAGATTAGCGTTCCTAAGCTTTTCTAAGACCTTTAACAAGAGCGTGACATGAGTCTGGTAGTCATTACTAACGATGATGACGTCATCGATATATGCGAAAACATTTGCGCCAAACTCGCCAAACAAAAGGTCTACTAACCGTTGTTGCGTTGCCGGAGCATTGGTCAAACCAAAAGCAGTTCTCTTGAAACGAAGTGTACCTCTGCCTGGGACGTAAAAAGCGGTCTTATCTCGGTCTTCGGGCGCAATCTCTATCTGCCAGAAAGATTTGGATAAATCGATGCTGCTTAGATAACGCGCATCACGGAGGTTATCCAAAATCTCAGATATGTAGGGTAAGTTATAGGCATCGCGTTTGGTGACCGAGTTTAACTTTCGGCTATCGAGACAGAACCTAGGCTGTCCGTTTTTCTTGGTCACGAGCAAAACTGGGGAAGACCAGGCGCTTTCGCAAGGTTCGACTACGTCTAATGCTAGCATTTCATCGACCTGCTCAATCAAGGTTCGCTGTTTTTCCGGTGACATGCGATAGTATCGTTGCCGGATTGGTTGAGCATCGCCGGTGTCAATTCTGTGCATTATTAAACTAGTTTTGCCTAGACCCCTTTGTTCAAATGAAATTTCTTTAAATTGCTCAATAATATTGTCCGCAATCAATTTTTCCGATTCACTTAAATTATTATAGCTATGTAATATAATATCGGATGAGACGTCCACTGGAGTATTAATAGCATCGATTGAAATGTTTCCTAAGTATTTAGGGCATATATTAAATTTACGCCAAAAATCAACGCCTAGTATAAGAGACGTATCGATACCAGGTACAACAACAGCTTCAATAATGTGAAACTGGTTTTCAAAGTGCACAGGTATATTAATGTAGCCAATACTATTTAAAGACTGCCCACCTGCAGCAGTAACCGATATATAGCGGTCCCTTATCAATTTAAATCCCTGGGACTCTAAAACTAAATGTGAATTGTTGCCTAAAATTGTGACTGCGGAACCAGAATCGAGTAAGCCAGTAAAAGAGAGGCTGTTAATATTAATGGTGACATAAGGTCTGATATCATTATTAGGTTTATTATGAATTGTGGCAGTTCGGTATGCTTGAAAGAAAACACTTAAAGTTTTAAGCCACTTTTGCCAATCATCTTTATCAAAGTAATTGTGATTGGAACTACCACAATTCAATTCTATTAGTTTTTTGAACTGGATGGTTTACTCAAATTACAGTCAGGACATTGAGGAGTCTTAACATTCTTTCGACCACATTTAAAACAGTAAATGTTGTCCTTACCTTCTGTACACTGTCTCAAATTATGAGTATCTACACGACATCTAGGACAATAACGAGCTTTAGGAGCTTCGATAGCATGTAAATACTTTTCATTATTTGTTTTACTAGGATAATTGTTTGTATTATTAGGATAATTTGTTTTATTGTTGTTATTATAAGTGTAGTTATGGTTTGAATTATATTTATATTTTGTAAAAGCTTGATTTTTATTAAAAGGTGTATTGAAATTTTGTTTATATGTATTTGATTTAAAATGACCACTATTTTTATTACGATTACCATTGTAGGCAAACTCTGGAGCCAAAGTATTAGAAGTAGCTGTACTAGGCTCATGAAAGTTTGCAAGACGTGACTGTACACTTTCATAATTTCGGCATAAGGATTGTAAAGATTCGAGTGTTTTAATTTCACTAACTGAGGCTAATGTACTAGCATAACAAGGTCTAATGTTATGGAGAATTATTTCCAACTTTTCGTCATCGGACAATGTTTTCGCTAAGCGTGAAAACAAACCAGACATAATTGATAAATAAATTGTTATGTTCTCCGTTTCACCCTGTGTTCTTGCACGGATTTCTAAAAGCAGTCTGTAATCGAAGTCAGACTGATCAAAATCTTGCCTCAGCAGAATAATGAGTTCACTCCAAGAGGAAACTCGGCTCTTTACACTCCTATACCAATGCAAAGCGTCACCTGTGAAAATCTCAGTAACGAATGAAAGCGCTTTAGGGCCTGAAATGTTCCTTGCGTCACAAAATTCCGTTACGCGTTGAATAAACGCCCTGACGCAAGTCTTTCCATCATATTTAAGCTTACTCAAATCACTAGAACCCCCACGATCGCAAGTGACCGAGATGTTCACAGGCAATGCAGGAGTAGAAGACTCGCTATTGCTGGCAGAAATTAAAGGATCAATTCCACTGTCTTTAATAGAATTAAATTTTTCAAAACAACTTTTAAACTGCAAAACGCACGTATCGTATTGAGGCTTGACAGACTCGTCCGGAATAATTCGGTTGATCCGATGATACAAATGATGCAACAGATTTTGCGTACGTAACAATGTATTTTTATCCGTACCCGAATCTAAATTTGTTTTTGTTTTAGTGAGGGTATCACTAACCCCAACTAAATCAACTGCAGCCTCTAATGGACTGTCCAAAATGTCCTCAGAAGGAAATAAAGGTGCTAACTTCGCGATCTGCTTGCGTAGGTCTTGCACAGTAGCACAAGGTGTGGAACCTCTAATGGTCACCTCGTATTCTAGCTCCGACTTTTGCAAGGACAGAAATTTTATTGGATAAGCCATAGCAACAAAAGGAGAAAAATAAATTACGAAACTTCGGTAAAAGACACGAAAGAAAAAAAAAAGAAAAAATATCCGTAAGAGAGGGTAAATGTTGAACAATTTACTATCTACTTACAACTAAGTAAAACTAAAAAACTACCTAACTCCGTCTGTTACAAAAAAAACAAACTAAGGCAACAGAAAGTAAAAAAAACTGTTATATAAAAAAGCAAACACAGATTTGCAAATAAAAAGTAACAAACAAAAATAAAACAGGTTTGCAACTAAAAAAAAAAAAAACAAACACAGAACTTAAAAGAAAAAACACAAAAAAGCACACAACACACTAACTACAACTCACTGCGAAAGCAAATACCAGCCCATACCAAAACCAAGTTGAGGCGCCAGTGTCGCGTAGCGGGTTGCTAAATGAGAAACCACAACTTACGTGTACAATAATTTATTGATGGCTTGAGCATGGGGTCGTGAGTTTAAGGGGCCCGACTGGTATTTACTTGCGTGTCCCAACTTATCTTAAGGGGGGCCCTCAGGTGGTAGGTGGCCCGATGTGGCGTGGGAAGGTGCAGTGCAGCGTGTGAAGCGCGTCGCAAAATGGCCGCCAGCAGAAAACCAAGTGGCCAAAGTTGGTCGGCCAAAGTTGGTTTGGCCAAAGTTGAATGGGTCAAACTGGATGAACCTGGGTCAATCTGGGTCCCTGAAATTGCCATCAAACTGCATAAGCTTGATGTTAAGCAGCCGCCGATTGCGATAGTCAATTCACCTAAGCCAAGCCAAGAAAAGTTGGGAGAAGAGAAAGTATGCAGTAGGTGAAGTGGCAAATTATCGCAATCAGAGCGGAGTGTACAAATACTAAAACAAATTAAATTGTGCAGAAAAGCATTGCGCTAATTGCTTACAAAAGGATTAATATTATAAAATGAAATAACATTGAATAAAATTGTAAAATTAATAAAATTAAAATGGGAGGGTATGAAGTGAATGATTTTGCAAATTTGATTTCGTCGTTATGGAATTTAAAAGATCACACCGAGATTATTACACACAGGAATGCATAATCATCAGCGTGCACTAAATTTTACATGAAACACAATTATTTTAAAACATAAAACCAAAATTACTAACTAATAACTACTACAAAACGATGTTCAACACTTACCCTTTCGGGGATTGCACTGAATTTATATTTAAAATGAAATAAAGTGACAAAACACAATTTTGATCACTGAGGTGTCCTTTTTCAAAAAAATTATAAAAATGATTTCCAACGGCGACTTTATGACGAAGTAAGTTCGTGTCGTCCGCGGGAGCTCAGGAAGCGGTGTCTGACAATGACGCAGCAAACCACTGCATCGCGAAATTAGTACGAGCTGCGCAGTCTGTTGCGCACACGCATTGTGTTATTCGCAACCACTGCCTTCACGTCGATACGCGAACAAAGTAAGATTAGGGTACTGTTCTCGAAGTGGTAAAACGTTTAAATAAACAATACGTTCGATTTGCAGTTTAATGTGCATTATTATTTTAATTGTAGTTATTAGTTTAGTGTTATATTAAGTTAGAAATAAGATTAGGTTAATTTAGCTATTTAAAAAAAATGGTTTGTTTTTATTTATTTTATTTTATTTTAATAAAATGAAGATTTTGTGTAATTTTAACTAAAAATTAACTTATAACGTTACACACGTCTAAAAATAAATAGGCAAATATATATTTTGTGATTTTGAAAATCAATCAATCAATCATATGGGGTGAGTAAACATAAAAATCGATATAGATGTCGTTCTTGAGGTTTTATGGGATGGTGATTGCGAAAATGAGATTTATTTTGAAGTTCGACGCGGTGGACCTGAAACATCATGGACCTGGACCTGGACATGCACATCCAGGGGACGGGAACGGGAACAAGGACGGGAACGGGGACAGGAACAGGGGGCGGGAATGGGAACGGAACGCGAACGGGATACCAACGGGACGGGAAATAGACGGGAACGGAAAGGGAACGGAACGGGAACTGGACGGGAAAGGAATGGGAACGGGAACGGGCACGGCAACGGGGACGGGAATGGGACGGGAACTAGACGGGAACGGAAAGGGAACGGAACGGGAACCGAAAGGGAACGGAACGGGAATGGGACGAGAATGGTACATTGAGGGGCGCGCGCTATTGGTCGCTCACAAGAGCACATGGGTACAGAATAACTAATAGTACAAGTACAGAAGCAGCACGCTGCATAGTAATTTAAATAAATAGCGACTTTTGCTCCGACACAATAAAGTGCAATTCAGGTCGTGCAATGGCCTGCAGTACCTAGTAGTTGCCTCTCTTTCTATCGCGTGCTTTTACCTTTTCTAATGACGCAACGTTAAGGTTGTCTTCTTTTAAATGAACTTAGTAGCGTATATCATAAAGTGAAAAAACGAAAATTTCTTATTGGTATTTTGATTTTGACATCCGTACACGGCACAGTAATGTCGATTCGACATTGTTACTATTATAAAGAGGCAATACCTACACGGCGGCGGGCGTGTGACGGCCCTTTGCTCACTTGTTCGTTCGAACGAACGGCTAGCGGTAGGTGCTTATCGCGCGACCTTGAGCGAGTGATGGAGGCCTGACATAGGCGAATTTATCCCCACTCCGTCGAAAAAAATTCAAGATATATGCCTCGTACTGTAAAAGTGGTTCAGTTTGATAATCCGTAGAAACGGTTTTCCCATTTTCGGTCCATAACTTTCCCAGGACTGGTTAAACACGAACATCAAGACCCTCCCCTCCATAGTGAGTGGGGCGCCCGGCGGAGGGGGCATCAGGCTCAGCGACAAGTTCGTTAACGATGTCAACTCCGCCGCAATGATATTCGAGGAGATATCGCATAAGTGCCTTCTGTTTCTACATTTGGAGGTAAGTATTTTTAATTTTTTGTTTTGGAAAATTATTAAGTATTTCCATAAATTTTCTTAACTTGGAAAACTTATTTTTATGGGATACTATCAGGTTACTCTTTACACTTTGTATTTTTTGTAAATTCTTAGTTTTCGTAAATTCCCTTTTCCAGTTCTCTTAGAAAATAAATGAGCTGCCACTTTTCACGAAAGAAACACCTTTATGCGCATTCAAAGTGATCTTAATTAGTTAGCTCAAATTAGGGAGGGCCGCATCGCAAAGTATTAAAATAGATTAGAATAAAGAGAAAAAAAAGTTCCTTTATCACTTTTGTACAGGCAGGCACGTCAAGTCATACAAAACTGTCAAAAATTTGCAATTTATTTTAAATCTTAATGACTTCGCATTTAACTTTAAAATTGATTGACAATGATTACCCTGTTGTGGGTGGATAAGGAGGATAATATGGAAACACTACGGAAACGAGTAATTGAAAATGTTCCGTTATCCACATTTAATTTTTAAAAGGCAGAAAAGTCACTATGAAATGTAAAAGCGTGGCTGCATAAACCATAATTCTTTTCCCTTTTTTGAAATTAATAAAACGAAAAGTAAATTTTATTTTGATCTGCCATTTGGTTGACAGATACCACAAACTAATAAGTGAAAAAGTACAGCAGATTATGAAGCACAGATTACAAAATTTAAAATGTATACAACATAGCGTGAAATGCCGGGTCTCCTTTTGTAGTAAGGCTGATAATCTTTCGCACAGCTCCGTATCGAGTGTTTCTACTACTTGGGACAAGAGGAGTGCGTGGACGGCGCAGAGGACGGCACGTCAGAGGCGGGCGGCGCCGCCAGGTTGGCGCACGCGCTGCTGACGTTCCACGAGCATGCTGCCAACATACTGGCGCCCAGTGCGCTGGCGGTGAGTAGTGCCCAATGTTTGTGTTAATGTGTGGTCAATGTTAGCTCTGTACCGAGTGTTTCTACTACCTATGGCAAGAGGCGTGGACGGCGCAGAGGACGGCACGTCAAGAGGCGGGTGGCGCCGCCAGATTGGCGCACGCGCTGTTGACGTTCCACGAGCATGCCGCTAATATAGTGGCGCCCAGCGCGCTAGCCGTGAGTACTGACTGGTGTGGTCAATGTTTGTCCCCATGTTTGAGCTCTTATGTGTATTGTATGCATGCCAATACTACATATTATGTTCGACCTATTTTGTACTATTTGTCTGTTGTCAATGTTGGAACAACTGTGTGTAAAAAATGTTGGTACCTACTGCTCGGTCGCCTGGGTTGACGTACATTCCATGAGCACGCTACTAACATGACTTTTTACCATTGAAAATGGTTATCAGATGCAAATCGCCTGAGACGTATTTTTGACCATATCTCCGAGGATTTTAAGAGGATCGTGATGGAAATAGTACCAAAAGTTGAGGAATTTATCGAGACACGTGTGAACGTTTGAATTTTGAAAATCTACTGGTAACTTTTTATGAAATTTTGCAAAATTCCAAAAAATCCGGGTTTTTTGAGGGGTGTTTGTTTACTAAATTGTAAATATTTCGGAAAAAAAACTGACTTATGAAAAAAAGGGTCCTAGGGTATTAGTTTAGCTACCAAATGCCGAAATAGTTTTGAAAATCGGTAAATAATTGTGACCTGTAGGTGGTCCCTTTAGATTTGGAATTCTAGAAAAACGGGTGTTTCCGTACATAAAAAGTTATGTAGCTTCTATGATTATTGACCGATCGTCATGGTAAAGTGTTAAAAGATGCAGAAGCAGACGAGAAGTGCATTCGTTGGAATTTTGAAAATCGGTTAATAATATTTCGGCTGCGTCGAGGCAGTCAGTGGGCGCTTTTGTGACACGAGGCGGAGCCGAGTGTCACAATCTCACAATCGTATAAATAAATAAATAGGTAGTACCTAGGTAACTTTAAAAATATAATAGGACTTTGCATTTGATTTGATTTTGGTTTTTCGTAAATTTTTGTGTTCATTTTCAATGCTCCGATTCTTGCGGGGACTGTAAAATCTGTGAATTTTTTCTATTATCCAGTACGTGTTCGGTGGGCTCGGCGAGATGATGTCAGCGGGGGTAGTGTGGCGGTGGCAGGGGAACGAGGCGGTGGCCGCCAGCACCGGCGCCGCCGCGGCGCGCCTCGCCACGCTGCGGCACGCGCTCGCCGCGCTGCAGCTGCCGCACGCCGGCCTGCACCGCGCGCACCAGTACCTGCAGCTGCTGCACGCCGCGCCCGAGGTGAGCGCCATGCTGCACTGCGGCACGAGCCATGCTGCACGCGCTGCAGCTGCCGCACGCCGGCCTGCACCGCGCGCACCAGTACCTGCAGCTGCTGCACGCCGCGCCCGAGGTGAGCGCCATGCTGCACTGCGGCACGAGCCATGCTGCACGCGCTGCAGCTGCCGCACGCCGGCCTGCACCGCGCGCACCATTACCTGCAGCTGCTGCACGCCGCGCCCGAGGTGAGCGCCATGCTGCACTGCGGCACGAGCCATGCTGCACGCGCTGCAGCTGCCGCACGCCGGCCTGCACCGCGCGCACCAGTACCTGCAGCTGCTGCACGCCGCGCCCGAGGTGAGCGCCATGCTGCACTGCGGCACGAGCCATGCTGCACGCGCTGCAGCTGCCGCACGCCGGCCTGCACCGCGCGCACCAGTACCTGCAGCTGCTGCACGCCGCGCCCGAGGTGAGCGCCATGCTGCACTGCGGCACGAGCCATGCTGCACGCGCTGCAGCTGCCGCACGCCGGCCTGCACCGCGCGCACCATTACCTGCAGCTGCTGCACGCCGCGCCCGAGGTGAGCGCCATGCTGCACTGCGGCACGAGCCATGCTGCACGCGCTGCAGCTGCCGCACGCCGGCCTGCACCGCGCGCACCAGTACCTGCAGCTGCTGCACGCCGCGCCCGAGGTGAGCGCCATGCTGCACTGCGGCACGAGCCATGCTGCACGCGCTGCAGCTGCCGCACGCCGGCCTGCACCGCGCGCACCAGTACCTGCAGCTGCTGCACGCCGCGCCCGAGGTGTGCGCAATGCTGCACTGCGGCACGAGCCATGCTGCACGCGCTGCAGCTGCCGCACGCCGGCCTGCACCGCGCGCACCAGTACCTGCAGCTGCTGCACGCCGCGCCCGAGGTGAGCGCCATGCTGCACTGCGGCACGAGCCATGCTGCACGCGCTGCAGCTGCCGCACGCCGGCCTGCACCGCGCGCACCATTACCTGCAGCTGCTGCACGCCGCGCCCGAGGTGAGCGCCATGCTGCACTGCGGCACGAGCCATGCTGCACGCGCTGCAGCTGCCGCACGCCGGCCTGCACCGCGCGCACCAGTACCTGCAGCTGCTGCACGCCGCGCCCGAGGTGAGCGCCATGCTGCACTGCGGCACGAGCCATGCTGCACGCGCTGCAGCTGCCGCACGCCGGCCTGCACCGCGCGCACCAGTACCTGCAGCTGCTGCACGCCGCGCCCGAGGTGAGCGCCATGCTGCACTGCGGCACGAGCCATGCTGCACGCGCTGCAGCTGCCGCACGCCGGCCTGCACCGCGCGCACCAGTACCTGCAGCTGCTGCACGCCGCGCCCGAGGTGAGCGCCATGCTGCACTGCGGCACGAGCCATGCTGCACGCGCTGCAGCTGCCGCACGCCGGCCTGCACCGCGCGCACCAGTACATGCAGCTGCTGCACGCCGCGCCCGAGGTGAGCGCCATGCTGCACTGCGGCACGAGCCATGCTGCACGCGCTGCAGCTGCCGCACGCCGGCCTGCACCGCGCGCATCAGTACCTGCAGCTGCTGCACGTACCTCTTCGCGCTAAGCCTCTTTGCGCTGCAACAGTACCTCTTCGTAGCTTTTAGTATACAACGTGGATTTGACAATGCGACAATAAATGATAACACTGTAGACACTAGTTCATAGAAGTATTTTGAAACTATCAAATAATTCCTAGGAGCGAAATAAAAAAAAATTTTTTTTCGAACAAACTAAATACCACAAAAACAAGTACGAAATTAAACACCCTTTGTAAATATTGGTTACTTACATATGGTAAGAGCGGCAACAGCGCGGTGTTAGATCACAGAATAGTATTGACAGGTGACAAGCCGCGAAATTAACTTTTGCCCGCCATTTAATGCTGAATTAAAACAGTGTTTTTCTTGATATCTACGGCAGCGACTCGAGCTACTGCATCATGTAACAACGCTGTCCATAAGGCAATTTTCATTGCTGAGATTTGATATTTTTCAAAACCATGGCAATAAATTATTATTTTTTTGCTTTTTACGGTGACTTTTTATTTTGATTTGAATACGGCTATCCTAAATTTGAATCCTAAATCACTGATTTAAAGTTATTCTGTCCACTGAATACCTAGTCACAAATTGAATATTTCTTGTATACTTTGGACAGCGGACAAACACAAGTGTTACCATAATATCTCTCTCGGTATGTCCGTAGAGCTAAAGTAGCGACATTGTCCATAAATTAAAATCATGTAGGTGTTCTCGAAAACTGTGAAATTATAATAAGGCATAGTAGAAGTAATACTTATTCGTATTATATCATATTTTAATAAGACTCCGTCAATGAGACGTCAAGACATCATCGACATGCTCTTTGGGCGTTTTTGTGTTGTGTTGTACAAAAAGTAACAGAATAAAAATAAAATATTAAGAAGTCACAGACTAAAAATTATAGTATAATAGTGAAAACATTATACCATAGTTGAATGAATTTTCTCCACTACTAGCACATAGAGAACACATCGCCGTTATACTAAATCATAAAAAGTGCAAACGGAGATATCGCGATTACAATGTTTATGGGGTTGAAAATACCCTTTGTAGTATTATATTGTTAGTATTACTTCATAGCATTAGTACATTGGTAAATGTTCTATTTAAACTTATCTTTTGAGATTTAAAAAGGTTATTGCTTTGTAATGAAATTTACAATAATTGTCACAAGGTCACCTATTTAATTGGTTTTCCCTGAGAAATGATAAATGTCTATAAATTCAAAAGTATTAGGAATACCACATATCCCGAGAAATTACTTCTTAATTTTAGTTAAGTTAAATTTTATCAGTTAAGGGCAGTATATTGCAAATTAACTTATTTTTGATTCAGTTTTAAACAATCAAGCATTATTTATTTTGAGCAGATAAAAATATATGTTGTAGTTTCATAATCGAACTTGATTATTTTACGGTTAAAAACACGATTTTCGTATTTTCACTCGACTATAAAAATGTGCAAAGACAATGAATATTTTCATTGTTTTTTGAGTAATACTTAAAGATTATAAATCTCTTACGCACAAATAATATATAGAAAAAAAGGTAATGACATATAGCAGAATATTTTACGGTTACTTTTTCAAAAAGTGACTTTATGTTTATTTAAAAATTAATATATCATAAAACGCACGACGAATCTTGGTTTAGTAGCCTGCGAGGCGTCGTCGGCGTAGGACCTGTGTCGTTTTTGCTGCCGCGCTGTGTTCCCCCTCTCGCGTCTAGTCGATTGAGAATCTTTTAGATACTCGAAGAGTAGTATAAGACTTGGAAACGCAGTAGGTAATCTAAGTGTAAAATTTTATTTAGTGTAAATTACCAATTTAGTTTAATTTGTAAATGCATAGAGTAGGTATTTGGATACAGCAACCAAGTACAAGCTAACGCGTAATTAATTTTGATGACTTTTAAGAAATAAATACTTTTCTATAAATAAAATATAAAATAAAAAATATACCTATCGTATAATTTATAAAATGGTTGACTTTGCAATGATTTTACTTATATCGGAAGATGAAGAAGAAAACTAAGTACAGTCAGCAGCATATCAAGCTATAAGTACAAAACTGTCAAAAATCTATAATGAATTTTGAACCTTAAACTGTTCGACTTAAAGTTTAAAAATGATTGAAGTAATTTGACACATTGTGGAAGCCCAGCATGCCGTTGACTGTACCGTAAGGCTGCGTTCAGACGATAACGCACGACCCAACCTCAACCCAAACTCAGCCCAAACTCAGCTCAAACTCAACTCACCCGCAGCCTACTCCTTGAAATACATCACTTACAATTTTGAATCTTATGACACATTAATAAGCTCTTTTTTATTTTGTCGATGCAACTGCACCCTCCCCGCGCTCAACCCGAACTCAACTCAAACTCAACCCGTACACAACCCAAACTCAAATCAAACTCAAACCGAACTCAAACAGAACTCACTTCAAACTCACCTGGACATTACACAGGACCTTATTAAAGTGTCATAAGACTCAAAATTGTAAGCGATGTATTTCATGGTGGGCTGTGGTTGAGGTGAGTTTGAGTTGAGTTCGGGTTGAGGTCGGGTCGTGTGTTATCGTTTGAACGCAGCCTAAAAGTATGCTTCCGCACAGCTATGCGGTCGCGACAATTTTCCGTTCACTTCAAATTGAGCCTTTTGGTCATAACATTACGGTTCAACTTGGAGCGCACTGCTGCTTGCTGCCGAGATCGGCGCAAGCGTTAGTCGTCTTATTTACTTTGAAATTCGGTTGTTTTTTTCCCATATTTTTGTTCACAAACTTTGTTGTTTCATTAAAAACAGTTATTTTGATAAATGTCAATATGGTCGAAAATCACTTGCACCTGTTTTTTTTTTTACTAGTAATCACTACAAATTTTAGCGAACTTCACTTTTTCCCCGACATTATTTGTTCTTCTGGCTATTGCCTAATATGCCCCAGCAGTTGAAACATGAATAGGCTGGTGATAATGAGGTTGCTTTTAGCCTGGGTGCATTAATCTACTTAAGGGTACACATAAATCACCTGGGTGAATCTGTCTGCTGAAGGGAGAAAAATAATTATGTACGTTGGCCGGTGAGGATGCACGGCTCAAAATCAAGTGTCAACCAATCACGACTTTACCTACGAGTCGACGGTGTGATACTTCCCAGCAACGCCACCATGGAGTAGAGATTTCTAAATACCCTCAAATGAAAGACCATAAAATGTACCTAATTGTACCTTAACTCAAAAAATTGTACCTCTGATAGTTTCAGAGAAAAACGCACTTGATTGTGGCATTGCCAGGAAGTATACTTCCTGGCAACGCGACGCTGTACCAGATTCCAATTGGTCTCATAGTAATGGCCAAAAATTGTACTTCATTTGTACCTCATTCAATAATTAAAATATGCAGTTTCGATATAAAAAAACTCTTACTTGATTTGCAATACATGCAATGCACGTTGTTATTGATATAAACTGATGTTTATTATGCATTATGCAGTAGTAGGACCACAGAGGCAACCGCTTCTGTGCTCTAGTGGTTCGCCCACCCGTGTAAGATGCAGACGTCCCGGGTTCAATTCTCAGGAGGGTACAATTTGTACTCGGCTTAATTTGGTGCCATTCATTTGGTACTATTAAGTACAATTAATTATGTACCATATAGTACAATTTATTAGGTACTATGTAGTACAATTTATTTGGTATCATATAGTACAATTAGAAGGTAGTTTAGGTACTATTTAGTACAATAAATTTTGTACCATAGAGTAAAATTTATTAGGTACTACTTTGTACAATAAATTTGGCACCATATAGTACAATTTATTAGGTACTATTAGGCACATTTTATTTGGTAGTACAATTTTATAGGTACTATATAAAAGCATTCATTTGGTACATATTATCTGGTAACATATTATAGTACAATTAATAAAGTACTAATTACAAACTAATTAGTACAATCAATTTAGTATTATTTAGTACAATTTATTAGGTACTATTTAATAAAATTAATTATGTACTATACAGTACAATTTATTTGGTACCATAATAATACAATTAATTTAGTACTACTTAGTGCCATTCATTTGGTACTATACAGTACAGTTTATTAGGTACTATTTATTACAATTTATTTGGTACCATATAGTACAATTAGTAGATACCATTTAGTACAATTAATTAGATACTATTTAGTACTATTAATTTTGTACCATAGAGTACAATTGTAAGAAACAAGTACAAAAGCTAAACTAACTTGCATCTACATATCGACGGCGAAGTGCCAATATCTCCTAGTCCTAACAATGATGCCTTTGAATTCAACACCTAAAGGAAGTTAATTTCTCAAAAAAGTCTCAGTTAGGAGCGATTGGTACTTCCCCGTTGAAATCTCATAAAATTTTATTCTTTTCCTCTCTTTTTGTATTAGTTTGATTGTTGCTATAGAGGTTTTTCTTATTATGATTTTATAATAGTATTTAGTCATCATTATCATATCAGTTGCACCACACCCACTGCTGGGTATAGGCCTCCCTCATGGGTCTTCATAACGATCGGTCCTGCTTGGCCCGCATCCAGCGGCGCACCGCGACCTTCACCAGATCGTCGGTCCACCTTGTCGGGGGCCTACCCTCGGAGCGTCGTCCGGTACGCGGTCGCTATTCCAATCTTTCCGCCCCAACTGCCTTTGGTTCGTCTCGCTAATTTGTCCCGCCCACTGCCACTTCAGCTAAACAATCTTTCGAGCGATATCGGTTACTTTAGTTCTCCTACGCATATACTCATTTCTGGTTCGATCACGCAGGGAAATGCCGACCATGGCTCTCCATTGCACACTGGGTGAGAGCCTTCTTATGAGACCTGTAGTTAGCGACCACGTTTTACTGCGATAAGTCAACAATGGCAACACACACACACACAACTTAGACTTTAGTCTTGAGATAAGACACCGAGGTAAGTTGGACTCGAAGATTTGTCGAATACTGGCCAACCGAGCTGGATTCGACGAGAGATCTCTTTTCGAAGTTGAACTTACCTAACTGGACTGTCTGTCCTAGGGATACGTAATGGTCAACAACTTCGTGTGTAGTGTTCCCAACATGAGCTAGAGTGGGTACAACTCGACATGATTTTCGTCTTATCCATCTTCATTCTAAGAGCCACTTTCTGGGAGGCACTACGGATAACTTCGAGGATTGTGTTCAAGTCTTCCATGAATAAAAACTATATCATCGGCAAAACGAAGGTGTGTTAGTTAGGTACTGGACATTAATGTTGATACCGAGTCTTTTCCAGTCCAAGAGCTTCAAGACATCCTCCATCACAGCTGTGAACAGTTTCGGAAAAATAACTTCTGTCTCTGTCTCACACCTCGCTGTAGTTGGATGGGATCTGTGCTCTGATTCTGTACTCGAGCCGAAATGGTGACATTTTCCTATAAGTGCCTCAACACCTCTTCCTTCCTTTTCTTCCTCCTCTTGGTCCTATTGGTGCACCAGACTGCAGCACTGCCCAGGTCTCAATCAAATCAAAAACTTTCTCATAGTCCACGAACGCCAAGCAAAGTGGCAGTTTATACACCTCGGTCTTCTGTATAACCTGCCGCAGCGTATGGATGTGATATATGGTGCCAAAGCCTTTTCAGAACGCGGCTAGTTCGGGAGATTGGAAGTCGTCGAACTTGCGAGCGCAACGATTCGTAAGATTCGTATTCTTCAAGAGGGCCTTGTCACCCTTTTTAAAGAACAGAATGACCTCACTTATGTTCCATGTCTTCGGCGTTCTGCCCTCAACGATGACGGAATTGAAAAGCTTCTAAAGGTCTTTTATTCTACTTATTTTGACCATCCACACCGATTACGCCGATGACGCCGCCGCCGCCGACAATTTAGACGCCAGACGCCGCTGCCGGTCAAATGACCATGAATAATAAAACCATGCAACCCCATCGAGTTTGGGCTCGTTTGAATCGTTTTGACGAGTGCTCCGATAGGAGATGGTATATTTTTAGTCTTAGCTCGTTAACTAAAAAGCATAAAATAATAATTTACTGAATAAAAGTATTTTTTAAAAACACCTTTTTTATACGGACTAAATAATTCCAAAAAATCGGACTAAAAATATTAAAACGGACAAGTAAAAACAAACTAAAAAGTAAAAAATAAATTCTTCTGTAAATACTTATAACCCTAATAACTTATACCTACAGAAATTTTAAACCAAAAAACGTGGGGCGCGTTTTGTAAAGTTTCTCATCTATATTGTCTATAGCATGCGCCCCACGTTTTTTGGTTTAAAATTTCTGTAGGTATAAGTTATTAGGGTTATAAATATTTACAGAAGAATTTATTTTTTACTTTTTAGTTTGTTTTTACTTGTCCGTTTTAATATTATTAGTCCGATTTTTGGAATAATTTAGTCCGTTTTAAAAACGTGTTTTAAAAAAATACTTTTCTCAGTAAATTTTACTCTATACAGTGCCTTTGGTCTTAAACTAGCGATAATTTAAAGGCGTGAAATACATCTAATTTTATTGACAAAAACACCCACATGTTGAGGTGATTAGGCGGGTCCCTACCAAGCGCACTGCCTCGCGAGGCAAGACGTTTGCCGCGTGTGGCGGGCCTCGCACGAGGCTGCTCGCTTGGTGAGGACCCGCCTAATCGCGTAAAAACGGCTGGTCGGATCCTGGTTAAAAGTTCCCTAAGGATTTTCTCTAATATGCACGCGACGAAATCGCGGGCGGAAGCTAGTTTATTGCAATAATCAGAATTGGGTCTAGAATATTATTATCCCGTTCCCGTTTCTTTACCCTCTCCCTCTCTCTGCCCCTCTCCCTCTTCCTCTCCCTCTCCCATACTCCTTTCCGTCCCCGACCCCTTAACAAAAGTTTGATCCCCTATTTCACCTCTTTAGGGGCTGAAGCAAGTCCACCGTGTGTGTTGGTCTTCAAAATAAATGTCATTTTCGCAATCACCATCCCATAAAAGCCCAAGAACGACATCCATAACGATTTTTATGTTTACTTACCCCATTTACCCCCTATGGGATGATTTTCAAAATAACAAATTATGTGTTTGATTTTATTTTTAGACGTGCTCCGACGAATTTTTTATGCTGTTGTAATTTCGATTTTATTTTCTTTTTCATCATGTCCACCGTGTTGGACTTCAAAATAAATGTCATTTTCGCAATCACCATCCCATAAAACCTCAAGAACGACATCCATATCGATTTTTAGGTTTACTTACCCTATTTGTCCTCTAAGGGGTTGATTATCAAAATCACAAAACATGTGTGTGCCTATTTATTTTTAGACGTGCTTCTGCGAAGTTTAGAGTTAAAGTTTTAATTTTATATTCTATTTTCCATACAAAATTTGAACCCCATTTTCACCCCTTTAGAGGTTACATCATGTCCACCGTGTTGAACTTCAAAATAAATGTTATTTTCGCAATCGTCATCCTAGGAAACCCCAATAACGACATCCATATCGATTTTTAGGTTTATTTGCCCCATTTCACACCCATTTCATCCCCATAAGTATTGAAATACTAACAGTAACGATATACGTTGCGTTAGATTTCCATCCATAAGCTTAAATTATAAATTTAGCGATTTTTACATAGAAAATGAAGAATTTTCTATTCATAAATTAATTCCCTTTTCACTTCTTCGGGGGTAGAATTTTCAAAAACGCTTAAACACGTGTATATTAATTTTCAATCGTCAGTCTAATCACAAAATTTGAAGACCCTAGCTTCGAAACTGAGGGACTTTCATACAAACTTTGGACCCCCGTTTCACACCCTTAGAGGGTGAGTTTTGAAAAACTCTTTCTTAGTGCACCCTTAGACCTCATAAGGAATCAATGTGCCAAATTTGGAGTCTCTAAACCCAGCGGTTTGGGCTGTGCGTTGATATGTCAGTCACCAATCAGTATCTTCTTTTATAATATTTAGATGTATTTAATGGTATGTATTAATGTATTTTGTATGCATGTGAATATCATTTTTCTTTGTTTGTTCCACATTCGTGTTTATTGGTTTGCTGTTAGTTGACTTATAGATAATGCTCTTAGCATTAAGTCCGCCATTTCTACCTTACTTTATGTATTTGTACAAAAAAAAATATGAATAGATAAATAGTACCTAATAAATTGTACTATATGGTACCAAATAAATTGTACTTATCAATACCAAATTAATAGTAATAAATAGTACCTAATAAAAAATTAATTGTACTAAATAGTACCTACTAATTGTACGATATTGTACAAAATAAATTGTACTTATTAGTATCAAATGAATGGCACCAAATAGTACCTAAAATGTACTACTAATTTCCAAATAAATTGTACAAATTGTACCTATAAAATTGTACTATATGGTACCGAATAAATTGTACTTAATAGTACCAAATGAATGTCACTAATTTGTACCAAATTAATTGTAAGTAATTGTAGGTAAGATGGTGGTAGCTATTCAGGCGGCCTTGACTTAAGCCCTACCACCAACCAAACCGAGTACAAATTGTACCTCCCTGAGAATCGAACCCGAGACCCCTGCGTCTTACACGGGTGGGCAAACCACTAGACTACAGAGGCGGTTGCCTCTATGGTCTTACTACTGCATAATGCATAATAATTCCTTAGCCAAACATCAATTTATATCAATAACAACGTGCATTGCATGTATTGCAGATCAAATCATGTAAGAGTATTTTTTTTATTATTTTTTTTCGAAACTCTGCCTGTTTTAATAATTGAATGAGGTACAAATTAAGTACAATTTCTGGCCATTACTATGAGATCAATTGGAATCTGGTACAGCGTGGCGTCGCCAAGAAGTATACTTCCCAACGTCCGTTGCATGTATTGCAGGTCAAATAAGAGTAGATTTAAAAATGTTTTTTATCGAAACTCTGCATGTTTCATTTATTGAATGGGGTACAAATTAAGTACAATTTCTGGCCATTACTATAAGATCAATTGGAATCTGGTACAGTGTCACGTTGCCAGGAAGTATACTTCCTGGAAACGCCACAATCAAGTGATTTTTTCTCTGAAACTATCAGAGGTACAATTTTTTGAGTTAGGGTACAATTAGGTACATTTTATGGTCTTTCATTTGAGGTTATCTAAAAATCTCTACGCCATGGTGGTGTTGCTGGGAAGTATAACACAATAAGAGTGAATTTGCTTTGCATCAAACAATTCGATGCGCTTCGATTCGGTTGCAGCATGAATTGACCCTAATATTTGATTACTCGTTTTTGGAATTCCCTTTAAATCGGCAAATTATTAAAAAAAAAGTTAAAATAAAATATCGGTTACACAAAAAAAGCTTGTTGTGAGTGCTCAAATATGTTTAGGTACTTATTTGTAGATAATTATATTGGCAGTTGAGTTGACACTCCACTAACGAATTTACTCAATGAATTCATTGTTTATTCACATTCAAGTAGTTAATTCAAACTCAGAGACCATACAACAAGTACCTATTCGAACTATAATATTCGAATAAACAAAAATAATTATTTACTTCGAATTAACTACCTAGCTACCTATAATTTTATTGTGTGTGTTAAATGTATTTTTTACCTAGTAAGTACCCATACCCATCATACTTATTTATTGATTTACAACATTATTGATAACAATACATAAACATAAAAAACATAATTATTTAGTTCGAATTATCAAAATAAATATTGCGCGTTCACGCAGTGCATGAGAGTTGACAGAGCACTAGATTCGGCACATGAAATCGCGGGCGGGGAGTGTCCTTTCTGCACGTAGTAAATATCTATATTCTGTGGCTTGGTCTGCGGGGTCAGAGAACACAGAGAGTTCATTTGAAAATGCGTTCGCGCGGCTCGCTCCGCGGGGAGGGAGGTAGCGCTAAATGCCTACGACGCTCGACTATACTGGCCTTAACTGACAATCATTGGAGACAAATATGTCAGAAGTCAAGTTTATTCTGTTTAATATTTTGTATTTGAAAACAAACCTTGGCAATGCTTGAAATAATTGGTTATCTAATTAACAGAAGCGAAACTATAGGACTTAGCGATTAATGGGTTTTCGCAGACGAAAGAGCACAAAATTTTAAGTACTTTGGCATTCATAAGTCATTTTCGTAAAAAAATCGATTTAATTGGTTTTCGTTGTATAGCGGCGACATATTGTCATATCTGCTGCTATAAAAAATAAAAAACCGGACAACGAGCATTCACAAAAAAACTGTCGCTGTCAAGTGTCAACATATTTTCCGCTTGTGCGAGTATTTTAGGTTATTTTAAAATAATATTAACTTATTCGAAAATAATATCAATTCTGACGGATTTGTAATTGCTGGCGTAATGTAAGCCCTAAGTGGAATTCATGATACTATCAAAACCGAAGTTTTCAGCGAAACATTTTTTTGAATTGCAAAATTAAAATCGATTTTGTTAACGTTTGAATTTGTTTAATAAAATACAGGTTGGTTTGAAGTGCATTTATTTCAATTTCCATAAAACTGAAGAAACACCACGTAAACGTGTAGACAAGGTGTAGGACTTTGGCACGTAAAAAAGTGTTTGTTTGAAAATTTCATCAAAATAAAATTTTGGAAAAGGAAAGAATACGTGTAGTCTCCTGTTTTCGTAAGTAATTTAATAATAATAAATACTCATTTTTACACAGGTAAAAGATTTCGAAACGTTGTCAACTTTATTGTTTGTTAGTAGTAGATTTTGTCTCTTTCGCACATTTTTAGATGACACGCAATTAAAAATGACTCTTACGGCTTGAGCATAAGGTACAATTTGGCAACATTGTGTAAATTTATACTGATGTAGGGGTTTTTAACTTGTCGGCAATAGCTTAGTAATAGATACAGCATGTAGAAAATGTTAAAAACGAAAAAAAATCTCTTGTGACTAAACTACTGGATATTTTTCATTGATATTTTACAGGCAGACTGGGAGCGTTACTAGATATACGAAATTTAATTAATTGTCGCATTGACCTCTCCACTTTGTATAAAATACTTCCAACAATATTTCTTTCCTTTTAATATTAATATAGACAACATCACAAAGATTGCTCTGATTCCAAAGTAAGCTAAAGCACTTGTGCTATGGTTAGAGGATCTCGACCGTTTTTCAATCCCGAAATTTTCGGGATTAAATTTTCATAATCACGGGATTTTTGGGATTGGTTAATTAGTTAAAAAATGCAAAATATAGTGTTTGAAGCTAAACGCTCAGTGCCAGTGCTCTCAATATAATTGCATGCCTATCATTTTCAATATAAAATGCAATAAAACCTTCTGTATTTCATTCAAGCAGCATTCCAAGCAAGCAACTCAAATTAACCCAGCGGGTCTGCGATGGTTTCTTGGAATAAAAGAGTGAGTCCCATCCACCCCAGTGGCTCTGTCCCGGTACCGGGACCGATGGGAAAAAATAGCATTGTGAATGCCTAAATCTAAAAAAATTATAGACAAGTAAGGATATACTTCAGTTTCACTGCTACTGAACAAAATGTATGAACATTCTTCAAGATTAGTTTCGAAATGAGACATTTTGTTACTGATGAATATTATTTTTCGATCAGTTTTTGCTAAGAAACTTACTTTGTACTACCCAAAATTTAGTTAAGAAAGAAAGTTAAGTTAAGAGACGTTTCGTTATTTTAATTACCTTTATTTGCATAGTTTATTAGATAAATATTTTATCAATTTATTATTAATTTTTGAAAAGCAATAACTTTAATATAAAAAGTGTCAAACTAACCAGACGTCTGGTTAGACTTAGTTTGACTCTAACTTTGATTAGTTAGAGTGATTAGATTAGCTAGGTGTGTATTGTAACATAAAATATGTTGGCTTTTGTTAAAACTTTGATTAGATACGTTGATATTTGACGAAATCTTAATTACGACTTTTTTTCATTGATTATATAGCCGATTTTTGTAAGATTAAATATTTTTATTTTTAATCTTCAATCCCGAATTAATCCCGGGATTGGCTAAGTGTAATCCCGAAATCCCGGGATCAGAAATTCCCTAGTTATGGGAAACAGAGACGTTTTTCTCAAATTTCTAATAATTTAATTTTCATTCCACAGGAGATAATAGCGTCAGTCCGCGAGAAAGGCGCCCAATTCTCCGAGCTGGAATACTTGAACGCGTTCAAAGTGATCGGCGCGCGGCGCGGACTGTCACCGGCCGATATGCGCGCGCAACTCAAGCAGCTGTCCGCCGCGTTAGGGCACGTGGGCGTTACCGTATAGAAGACATAAATTGGATTCTTTTCTAGTATATTACGTCAGCATCAGTCACATAGCTATTTAATAAAACTAGAACGCGTTCAAAGTGATCGGCGCGCGTCGCGGACTGTCACCGGCCGACATGCGCGCGCAACTCAAACAGTTGTCAGCCGCGTTGGGGCACGTGGGCGTTACAGTATAGAAGACATAAATTGATACTTTACTACTATATAACTATATTACATCAGCATCAACCATTGCTATTTCATAAAATTTAAACGCGTTAAAAATGATTGGCGCGCGGCGCGGACTGTCACCGGCTGACATGCGCGCGCAACTCGAGCAGGCAGTTGTCCACCGTGTAGAAGACATAGTTGAATATAACTTGTAAAAAAAAATTAAAACGCACATAACATTATTTTTATCAGAAACATGTGGTTTTTGCAAACAAAAGTAGTAAAGTGTTGCCACTAACGGCATAGTAAACGAGCTCGAGATAGTAAATGTTTGGCCAATCATTATGATTCCCTTGCCAGCCTGTTTCTATAATTAAGTTTAAGAACTTAATATTGGAACACTGATTATAATACTTTGCATCGCGTGAAACGCTGTTTTTAAAATAAAAGCACCCTGCTTATGTTAGGTTGGCCATAAAGAGTTGAAATAAAATAAAATAAAATGCAACTATAATTTTGGAGTTTTTGGCGCCATTTTGTTGGGTTCAGTTTGATGTCTATTTTAATTATTTGCAAATTGACTCATAGTTGATATTGTGTCTTAGTATTGGTGCAGTTTTGTGGTACAAGTGACTACGCAATTGGGGATAATTGAAATAGGCGCGATCTTGGTTGTGTGAAGCTGAGACTTTTATTTTAGTGGTGGCTACCTCGGCAGAACTTACCGTGAACAACTGTCTTGATATACTTGGTGCCAAATTCTCCAAGAAGCATTGGAAATTGGAATGCGATGCACCCGCATTCTAATGTACCTAAACTGAAACAAAACAGCTAGGTACCACTGAAATATTCAATACTTGACACTGGCAAAAATTACTTCCAAGAGGAGAGTAGATTGCCAAACTAAAATAAGAAGAAGAAGAACTAAAATTTTCAATACAAAGTAAAGTCAGTGTTGCCAAATTATTCGTGATTTTCAACTTTTTATGGTCAACTGTACGTGCGTATGTAATGTAAAAGTTTATGAGAGTAAGAAATCGGATTATTTATTTAAACTTATAAAATTAAATGAATTATCAATAATTTAATAGATATAATATGAAAAGCCTGCGATAAGAGATAGTATTTTTTATTGTAAATACTCGAGAACAAAATTAAAAAACTAGCTGAAAGATTTGTCGCCGATTTGTAAAGTGGATACTATTTATTTAATCAGTTATTTTAATAGAAGGGTTATACAATAAATGTTTATAAAGAAAAGGATAAAGAATTTTATTTCTCCTACCATGAGGTGTTCATGGGTCTTCATTTGTGGAGGTGGAGGGTGATAGGTGAATGACATATGTAAAAAAATATCACAATCAAATGGAAAGCAAAAGCGATTCAATGTGTAACAGATAGAAGAAAATAATTTAAACTTCTTTAAGTGGATGCTTTGGTTTGTCATGCATGCATTGTGGAATCATTGAAATAGGCGAGTACAAGACTTTGGTAACTTAAATTTGTGTGAGTCCGTTACGCCAGCAGGAAAGATGCTCCTAGAGGGAAGCGAGTTTGATGAATAATTTGTGCGGAATTCAGTGTAAATGTGCGCCAAATAAAAAATTTGTGGGCCTTATACTTTTGGAATAAAACGGGAAAAACGGATTCTGCTGGGGTAACGGTGCTCCAGCAGGAAGAATCTAAACTAATGATCGGAGAGAAATAAAAGATATATGTGCGGGTAGCTTGATACTAGCAGGAAATGTGCGCCAAATATAAAATTTGTGGGCCTTATAGTTTTGGAGATATTTGATTTCCTGCTGGCGTAACGTTTTGCCAGATCCCAGATCTCGGAAACTACTAAATGTGCGATCTTACAGTAAACACATATAAGTAGCTCCTAATTTGTGCGGTAGAAAACATTTCAAAAATATTCACAGATTTTGAAGTAATCAGACATTTTCTGAAAACAGAAAAAAAATTCTAGCGCCTAAACTACCACCTAAATAGAGAAACCAAAAACGGTGTTCTATTCTTCTTATTATTTCTCAATACCATAAAAATTTTGAAAACCGCACATTTACGCGTTTTTGAATAATACCCACATGAAGGTTAGACTGACCATGTCATGACTTTGACGGTCAGCAGGATAAAAATATCAGAGACTATTTAGATCCTGGCCCAAAGAATAATCTGTGCGCTTACTGAAGTACATGCTCTGAAAATTTCAGCTTCAAATTCTTCGTATTTAAAGGAAATATCAACTAAAATCCAAAACAACTGTCAGTATTCCGATTAACCGACCAAATTCAATAGACCACCAAAAAGCGACGCGTTCATACATATTGATGACCTCCTTAACTTTGTTGTTGAACAGGTTTGTACACGTCACGTCTACGTACATTTAAGTAAAAAAGTGATTTGAGTGAGTGCTTTTATTTAAATAACGAATGAAGTTATTTCTGTTTCATTTCATTTTTACTTGAATTAAATGAATTTTAACATTATTTTAGTAGAAAAATAAAGGATGTTTTGTAAAAAAAGTAAAAAATTTAAGATGGCGGCCAACTTTTTTTTTGTGGGCCGATTTCGATGAAACTCTGTTTTTGGTACTATTTCGACAAGAAAATAGCAACGCAATGTTAAAAAAGTAATAAATTCAAGATGGCGGATATCTTTTTTGTTTGTGGGTCGATTTCGATGAAACTCGGTTTTCGCTACTGTTTTGACAAGAAAACAGCAACGCAATGTTAAAAATGTAAAAAATTCAAGATGGCCGCCACCTTTTTTGTTTGCGGGCCGATTTCAATGAAACTCGGTTTTTGCTACTGTTTTGTCAAGAAAACAGAAACGCAATGTTAAAAATGTAAAAAATTCAAGATGGCGGCCAACTTTTTTGTTTGTGGGCCGATTTCGATGAAACTCGGTTTCTGATACTATTTTGACAAGAAAACAACAACGCAATGTTAAAAATATATAAATTCAAGATGGCGGCCAACTTTTTTGTTTGCGGGCCGATTTCGATGAAAATTTGGTTTTTGGTAGTATTTTGACAAGAAAACAGCAACGCAATGTTGCAAATTTTAAAAATTCAAGATGGCGGCCAACTTTTTAGTTTGCGGGCCGATTTCGATGAAACTCGGTTTTTGGTAGTATTTTGACAAGAAAACAGCAACGCAATGTTAGAAAGTAAAAAATTCAAGATGGCGGCCAACTTTTTGTTTGTGGGCCGATTTCGATGAAACTCGGTTTTTGTAGTATTTTGGCAAGAAAACAGCAACACAATGTTAAAAAGTAAAAAATTCAAGATGGCGGCCAACTTTTTTGTATGTGGGCCGATTTCAATGAAACTTTTCATTATTCATTTACCTATTATCATTATGGCCCGTTAGTGCAGTATTTAGTGGCATCAACCTTGCAGATCGTCAACAAAGGAAGCCGCTTGTCACAGGCGTACTTTGTGGTCATCTGAGCTGATTTAGCCCTGTACCCACGTGGTACCACCATGGTGGTAGCCAGGGGTGGGGAGGAGAGGTCCCTTCTACCACGCTGCACTTTTACATCCATATCTCCATAAGTTTAGCAAATAGGTCGTGTTTAGTATCGTTTTCAGATAATTTAAGAACGAGGAATTCATTTCTGGAACAATTTTTTCACTCGTTCATAGAAAAAACAAAAGTTCTGCGCAAAAAAAGAAAAATAAGAAAACAAAAATCTTACAAAATCTATGCCTACAATTAAACCACGAGATTGTGCTTTATAAAAAAATATTATTAAACAGCCCTGTTTATCTAGAATATATAAACATCAACTTTCCTATACAAATTATATTTATAAATGTGTCAAAAAAAACATTTGCAATGCGTGGCGGTATTTTGGCGCAGTAAATTTGGATAGCTATTAACACTTATTGTTTAATCATGTCACTAATTGGTCGTGTTTGGTATCGTTTTCATATAATTCAAGGACGGGGAATTCAATTCTGCAACAACATTTTTACTAGTTCATAGAAAAAAATAAAGTTCAGCGCAAAAAAATAAAATAAAAATAAAAAAAACTTACAAAATCTATGCCTACAATTAAAGAATTAGATTATGCTTTATAGAAATATGTTTTAAGAGCCCTATTTATCTTAAATATATAAACATAAACTTTTCTAAAGAAATTACATTTATAAATGTGTCAAAAAAATCAGTTTAGCCGCGCGGCGGTACTTTGGTGCAGTATTTTTTTTTATTTGGATTTATCACTTATTATCTAATAATGACACGGATTAGTATTGTTAGTCCCATAGTTTTACTTAATAGAGAGTTAAAGTAATTATTAAAAAAATAATGTTTTTTTTTTTACCTACCTAGTTATATCAAATTTTATTGGCAGTTTCCGCTGCATCTACGTAGTTCGGTGCACTTTTTTTTTCTCTTTTTTAACAATTGCACCTTCCTGCGCATTTTTGCTTACACTTACACTTTATTGACTCTATGCAAGCTGTGGCTGCTGGCGGTAAGGTGGTTCACATAGGCTCCCACAAGCCGTTATTTTTGCCCCAAACCCAATCTGCAGGACATGGCAGGTATTGGATTGTTTTTAAAAGTCGACCCCATACATTCCTCCCTGATAAATCGCTCGCAAAATATGGTTGCACAGGGCGTCTCTAGTTGGTGGGAAATTCTCCAGCTGCATGTCCTATTTCGTGAATAGCACTTTTATACATTGATTGATATCAAAAGCATTGATTAATATCAAGGACATGCATTCTTACATTTCCAACAATAACTTAAATCACAAAAGCCAATCACCACGTAACTTACTTGCCATACAAAGCAATGACAATTTTTTCTAATACTTACTGGCAAAGCCTGCTCCCCATTTCCTTCTTTATAGATTTTAAAGTGTGAAAATACTATACTTATTTGGGTTACTTAATAAAGCTGCAATTGCATGGCAAGGCAGGAACTGATGATTTTTACCCGTGCCAATAAGAACCCACAATTCCTCAAGCAATTAATACAGTTTATCTTCTTTCACCGGAAAAAGCAGAACGCCTTTTCCGAGTGTGATACCGTATCGTCTTTTGCTGGTAAAGGGAAAAAAGCGCTTTCGAAAGCTTGGGGCGTTTATCCAATTGCAATGGAAGGATTTAAATACGCTGAAAAAGGAAATGTGTATGTAGCAGACTTTGCCAATAAATATTAGAAATAAATGACATTGCTTTGTATGACAAGTTACGTGGTGATTGGCTTTTGTGATTTAAGTTATTGTTGGAATGTATGTCCTTGATATTAATCAATGCAGAAAAGAACTATTAAAGAAAAAGGACATGCAGCTGGAGAATCTTCCACTAACCAGAGACGCCTAGAGATGGGTTTCTACCCGGTAAATACCGGGTAAATACCCAAAGTACCCAAAATCAAGGTATTTACCCAGGTAAATACCCAAAAGATGGGTATTTACTTTCCAACTATTTCTTTAGTCTCTTATACTATTTAAATGCTACTTGATCTGCCATGGAGGTGTAGAGCGTCTGGAATGTTTGCTAAAAACAGATCCAACGACTTTTTACTCTGTAATGCGATTAATTAGGGCAAATTTTGACAAGACTGTCTAACAGCAATAACGCTATAATTATTTATGACTATTCGTAACTACCATTACAATATCCCATTTTTTAAAAATTAAAGTTATTCAATTAATAATTTAAATATTTTTTTAAACTACAACGTTAAATTACTTAAATGCTTTTTATGCAAGAAATCTACACGGTTTCTGCACAGCTAATACTTTCCCATTAATAATCCATTTACAAATTGCATGTAGGTACTATGTATTTTAACACGTTTTTATTAGGTTGCTTTCGCATTTGTTAGTTTGTTTGTTTGTGTGTTTCTCCGATTTTAACCTAACTTCCCGATGAGCTAGAGACTTAAAACTTTGAACTTAGGCCAGAACTGAAAGGCAATGCGATATTATGGTGTCATTGAGCTGATCTGATGATGAAGCCGGAAGAAGGCCACAGGAACTCTATGAAAAAACCATACAACCCCATCGTGTTTGGGCTCGTTAGAATCGTCTTGACGAGTACTCTAATAGGAGACGTGGTTTAGGGTCTGATGATGAAGCCGAAAGACCATGCCATAGGAACTCAATATTGAAACCGTGCAACCCCATCAAATTTGGGTTGGTTGGAATCGTCTTCACGAGTTCTTTGTTGGGAAATAGTTTTCAGGGTCTGATGATGGAGCCGGAGGAAGGACACAGGAACTCTTTAATAAAACCACGCTACCTTATCGAGATTGGGCTCGTTTGAATCGTCTTGACGAGTACTTTGTAGGGAAAAAGTGTCCAGAGTCTGATGATGGAGCCGGAGGAAGGCCATAGAAACTCTATAATAAAACCATGCAACCCCATCGAGTTTGGGGTCGTTTGAATCATCTTGTTGAGTACTTTTTTGGGAAGTTTCCAGGTTCTGATGATAGAGCCGGAAGAAGGCCACTGGGACTCTGTATTAAAACCATGCAACCCCATCGAGTTTGGGCTCGTTTGAATCGTCTTGACGAGTGCTCCGATAGGAGATGGTATATTTTTAGTCTTAGCTCGTTAACTAAAAAGCAGAAAATAAAAATTTACTGAAAAAAAACTTTTTTAAAAACACGTTTTTATTACAAAAAAAGTCGGACTAAAAACATTAAAACGGACTAGACTAGTCGGACTAAAAATACTACTAAGCCACAACGTGTTTATTGTTTTTACCCATGCTTTTGGGTATTTACCCGGTAAATACCTGGTAAATACCCAAATTGGGTATTTACCCAGTAAATACCCATCGAGTTATTACCCACCGCCCATCTCTAGAGACGCCCGCCCTGTGCAACCATATTTTGCGAGCGATTTATCAGGGAGGAATGTATGGGGTCAACTTTTAAAACCAATCCAAAACCATGCATGGTCCTGCAGGTTGGGGTTGGGGCAAAAATAATGGCTTATGGGAATCCTCTGTAGATCACCTTACCGCCAGCAGCCACAGCTTGCATGGAGTTAATAAGGTGTAAGTGTAAGCAAAAATTCGCAGGAAGGTGCAATTGTTAAAAAAGAGAAATAAAGTGCACCGAACTACGTAGATGCAACGAAAACTGCCAATAAAATTTGTTATAACTAGATACCTAATTATTAATAACACAAATACAAATACAAAAATCTTTATTTGCTTGTAAACATGGTATAAATGGTGGTGATTCAAACAATAGTAACCGACATGTTTAGCCAATTATAACGGCATGCAAAAATATTTCTTATAAACTATTACAAAGAAAGAAAAAATCTACCAACATATTAGAGAAAAATATTATTTAAAATTGATATTAGAATTATAAAATAAAAATTATTAGTGCTTAGTATTCAAAAATTATTTTACGTCATAAAAAGTGTGCGTTAGAAGCCATTTATGCAGGTACGTTTTAAATAGACTTATGTTCAGTTCTCTTATTTCATTCGGTATGTTATTATATATTTTTACGCACATACATAAACAGCTTTTTCTAAACTGGTTCGTTCTCGGCATTTCTTGCAGTACTAATCTATTGCCGTTTCTTGTATTTCTAGGATAAATATCGCATGCTCTTGTGAACAGTAACATATTTTGTTTTACAAATAAACATATTTCAAAGATATAAAGCGATGTCAACGTTAATAACTGAAGCCGTGGAAATAAAGGGCGACATGATGTTCGTGGAGGAACTCCGCATATTGCTCTTATGCACTTTTTTTGTGCAACTTTCGCTCTGTTAGCGTGTGTACTATTCCCCCATATCAATAAACCGTAACGCAATATGGAACCTACATATGCATGATAAGTGGTTAACGCAGTTTTTATATCTGTCACAGATCTGACTTGTTTTAATGCATAAACAAACCTATTGATTCTACCACAAAGATTATCGATATGTGCTTTCCAATTCAGCTCCTGATCGATTGTAAGTCCTAGAAATTTTGTTTGCTTAACTTCGTCAATTTTAATGTCTCCATAGTGAATGTCAAGGTCAAAAATTTTGCGTTTATTAAATTGTATATAATTAGTTTTAGTCAGGTTTACTTTCAGATTATGTATGTCAAGCCATCTAATTAGTTTATCAATATTACTATTTATGTCATATTCATGGTCAGCTATAGTATTATTAGATCTTATTACAATGGAAATGTCATCCGCAAAAGCAATACAACTTTGATTTGTAATGTCAACGATGTCATTAATATACAGTAGAAACAAAATAGGACCCAGTACGCTACCCTGTGGTACACCGTAGACATTCTTACTGTAACCCGATGAATGTGCTACATATTCATTTTTATAATTATGCTTGTCTATAACTACGCATTGCTTCCTGTCGCTTAGGTAGGATTTTATCCACTCAAGTGCCAGGCCTCTTACACCGAGTATCTCTAATTTTCGTAGAAGTAAATTGTGTAAAACATGATCGAACGCCTTAGTGAGATCAATAAAGACAGCCGTAGTAAATTCCTTTTTATTAATACCAATAAGAATGCTTTCGACTAGTTTATGTGATGCTAGCAGTGTCGATTTGTTTTTTTGGAAACCATATTGGTCGACATTTAGCAACTTATATTTATTACAGAAATTGATCAATTGTTTGTGCATGCATTTCTCTAAAATCTTCGAAAAAACAGATAAAATTGCAATAGGTCGATAACTACTAACTTCAAATATATTTCCTTTTTTAAACAACGGCTTTATTGTGGTCAACTTTAGCAAATCTGGGAAAGTGCCTGACGAGAAGGACAGGTTTATTAAATATGTCAAGACTGAAATTATTTCCTTAATGCATTCTTTTACAACAAGAGTACATACTTCATCGTGACCCTCGGATTTCGTATTTTTTAACGACATTACTTCCTTCATTACTTCTCCTTCAGTGAGTGGCATAAGGAATAATGAATTCACTATATGTTTTTTGGAAATAATACTATGTGTATCATTATTTCCTGCTTTGTTAGATAAATTGACAAAGTAATCATTAACTTACTTTAACTCTCTATTAAGTAAAGTTATGGGACTATTATCCCCTTCAATGGGTAATGCGCTGGAACCTTGTCACATTAACATCCACGTTGTCGTGATCCGCAACTAAAAATGTCATGAAACAAGAAAATTCTAATAGGTAATCTAATATTATTAATTATTGAATTATTATTTTCAATAAGATAGGGTCTAGTTATACAAACATTTTACGATTGTTTTCGTTTTTGAGGTTAAAATCATGGCCGCCAGGCGCATATAGTACCAATACTAATCCGTGTCATTATTAGATAATAAGTGATAAATCCAAATAAAAAAAATACTGCACCAAAGTACCGCCGCGCGGCTAAACTGATTTTTTTGACACATTTATAAATGTAATTTCTTTAGAAAAGTTTATGTTTATATATTTAAGATAAATAGGGCTCTTAAAACATATTTCTATAAAGCATAATCTAATTCTTTAATTGTAGGCATAGATTTTGTAAGTTTTTTTTATTTTTATTTTATTTTTTTGCGCTGAACTTTATTTTTTTCTATGAACTAGTAAAAATGTTGTTGCAGAATTGAATTCCCCGTCCTTGAATTATATGAAAACGATACCAAACACGACCAATTAGTGACATGATTAAACAATAAGTGTTAATAGCTATCCAAATTTACTGCGCCAAAATACCGCCGCGCGTCGCAAATGTTTTTTTTGACACATTTATAAATATAATTTGTATGAGAAAGTTGATATTTATATATTTTAAATAAACAGGGCTGTTTAATTATATTTTTTTATAAAGCACAATCTCGTGGTTTATTTGTAGGCATAGATTTTGTAAGATTTTAGTTTTCTTATTTTTCTTTTTTTGCGCAGAACTTTTGTTTTTTCTATGAACAAGTGAAAAAGTTGTTCCAGAAATGAATTCCTCATCCTTAAATTATATGAAAACGATACCAAATATGGCCTATTTGCTAAACTTATGGAGATATGGATGTTAAAGTGCAGCGTGGTAGAAGGGACCTCTCCCCCCCACCCCTGGCTACCACCATGGTGGTACCACGTGGGTACAGAGCTAAATCAGCTCAGATGACCACAAAGTACGCCTGTGCCAAGCGGCTTCCTTTGTTGACGATCTGCAAGGTCCCCATACAAATGATGCCACTAAATACTGCACTACGTCCGCTTTATCCATCCACAAGCCAAAAGGAAGGCCTCTTCCCCAGCAGCCAGCGGGGCATTAAAAATGGCTGATATGCATGGTTATTTGTGATGCCGTCTGTATAAAATTTTAACTCATCGGCGGAAAACAATCCTGTCTCAAACTCACTCAGACGAAAGTATTTTTAGTAAGCACGACCATTTATGGCAAACTAGCTTCAGCCCACGACTTCATCCACATTTACATTCGAGAAAATCCCTAGGAAACCTTAAACCAAGATAATAGTATCCTCCTATGTTGTAATCCGGCTTATAAACTATCATTTCATCCAAATCCGTTCAGCCGTTTTGCGTGATTGATTAACAATCATTCAAACAGGCAAACTTTCATATTTATGATTAAGTAGAATAATACGGCCACCTCCGAAGCGCTCGAAATAGGAATTTTTTGCTACATAAAATGGGACTGCTATTTAGCTAAGACTTAATTTCTCATTTTTTATTTAAGTTATTATTAAGTTTTATACCTCAACTGAAAGCTGAATAAATGGTGATGTTTTTAAAATATTATTTGCGCTTAGTTACTGGGATGTTTTTAAAGATATTTGCTATTGTTTCCAAAAAATCTGAAAAAATAAAATTAAATACAAAAAAAGCCGCCATCTTTGATTTTTTAAAATTTTTAACATTGCATTGTTATTTTCCTGTCAAAATAGTACCAAAAACCGAATTTCATCGAAATCGGCCCACAAACAAAAAAGATGGCAGCCATCTTAATTTTTTTTTTTTTTTAACATTGCGTTGCTGTTTTCTCGTCAAAATACTACCAAAAACCGAGTTTCATCGAAATCGGCCCGCAAACTTAAAAACTGGCCGCCATCTTGGATTTTTTATTTTTTTAACATCGCTATGTTATTTTTTGTCAAAATAGTACTAGAAACCGAGTTTCGTCGAAATCGGCCCACAAACAAAAAAGATGGCTACCATCTTGGATTTTTTATTTTTTTTAACATTGCGTTGCTGTTTTCTTGTCAAAATACTACTAAAAACCGATTTTCATCGAAATCAGCCCACAAAAAAAAAAGATGGCCGCCATCTTGGATTTTTAATTTTTTTTAACGTTGCATTGTTATTTTCTTGTCAAAATAGTACTAGAAACCGAGATTCGTCGAAATCGGCCCGCAAACTTAAAAACTGGCCGCCATCTTGGATTTTTTATTTTTTTAACATCGCTATGTTATTTTTTGTCAAAATAGTACTAGAAACCGAGTTTCGTCGAAATCGGCCCACAAACAAAAAAGATGGCTGCCATCTTGGATTTTTTTTTAACATTGCGTTGCTGTTTTCTTGTCAAAATACTACTAAAAACCGATTTTCATCGAAATCAGCCCACAAAAAAAAAAGATGGCCGCCATCTTGGATTTTTAATTTTTTTAACGTTGCATTGTTATTTTCTTGTCAAAATAGTACTAGAAACCGAGATTCGTCGAAATCGGCCCACAAACAAAAAAGATGGCTGCCATCTTGAATTTTTTATTTTTTTATCATTGCTTTGTTATTTTCTTGTCAAAATAGTACCAAAAATCGAGTTTCATCGAAATCGGCCCACAAACAAAGAAGATAGCCGCCATCTTGGATTTTTTGTTTTTTTAACATTGCGTTGCTGTTTTCTCGTCAAAATACTACCAAAAACCGAGTTTCATCGAACTCGGCCCGCAAATTTAAAAACTGGCCGCCATCTTGGATTTTTTATTTTTTTAACATCGCTATGTTATTTTTTTGTCAAAATAGTACTAGAAATCGAGTTTCGTCGAAATCGGCCCACAAACAAAAAAGATGGCTGCCATCTTGGATTTTTTTTTAACATTGCGTTGCTGTTTTCTTTTCAAAATACTACTAAAAACCGAGATTCATCGAAATCAGCCCACAAAAAAGAAGATGGCCGCCATCTTGGATTTTTAATTTTTTTAACATTGCATTGTTATTTTCTTGTCAAAATAGTACTAGAAACCGAGTTTCGTCGAAATCGGCCCACAAACAAAAAAGATGGCTGCCATCTTGAATTTTTTATTTTTTTATCATTGCTTTGTTATTTTCTTGTCAAAATAGTACCAAAAATCGAGTTTCATCCAAATCGGCCCACAAACAAAGAAGATAGCCGCCATCTTGGATTTTTGTTTTTTTAACATTGCGTTGCTGTTTTCCCGTCAAAATACTACCAAAAACCGAGTTTCATCGAAATCGGCCCGCAAACTTAAAAACTGGCCGCCATCTTGGATTTTTTATTTTTTTAACAGTGCTTTGTTATTTTTTTGTCAAAATAGTACTAGAAACCGAGTTTCGTCGAAATCGGCCCACAAACAAAAAAGATGGCTGCCATCTTGGATTTTTTATTTTTTTAACATTGCGTTGCTGTTTTCTCGTCAAAATACTACCAAAAACCGAGTTTCATCGAAATCGGCCCGAAAACCAAAAATTTGCCCGCCATCTTGAATTTTTTACATTTTTAACACTGCGTTGCTGTTTTCTTGTCAAAATAGTACCTGAAACCGAGTTTCGTCGAAATCGGCTCACAAACAAAAAAGATGGTCGCCATCTTGGATTTTTATTTTTTTTAACATTGCTTTACCTATTATTTTCTTGTCAAAAAAGTACCAGAAACCGAGTTTCGTCGAAATCGGTCCACAAACAAAAAAGATGGCTGCCATCTTGGTTTTTTTTTTTAACATTGCGTTGCTGTTTTCTTTTCAAAATACTACTGAAAACCGAGTTTCATCGAAATCAGCCCACAAAAAAAGAAGATGGCCGCCATCTTGGATTTTTAATTTTTTTAACATTGCATTGTTATTTTCTTGTCAAAATAGTACTAGAAACCGAGTTTCGTCGAAATCGGCCCACAAACAAAAAAGATGGCTGCCATCTTGAATTTTTTATTTTTTTATCATTGCTTTGTTATTTTCTTGTCAAAATAGTACCAAAAATCGAGTTTCATCCAAATCGGCCCACAAACAAAGAAGATAGCCGCCATCTTGGATTTTTTGTTTTTTTAACATTGCGTTGCTGTTTTCTCGTCAAAATACTACCAAAAACCGAGTTTCATCGAAATCGGCCCGATAACCAAAAATTTGCCCGCCATCTTGAATTTTTTACATTTTTAACACTGCGTTGCTGTTTTCTTGTCAAAATAGTACCTGAAACCGAGTTTCGTCGAAATCGGCTCACAAACAAAAAAGATGGTCGCCATCTTGGATTTTTATTTTTTTTAACATTGCTTTACCTATTATTTTCTTGTCAAAAAAGTACCAGAAACCGAGTTTCGTCGAAATCGGTCCACAAACAAAGAAGATGGCCGCCATCTTGGATTTTTTATTTTTTTAACATTGCATTGATATTATCTTGTCAAAATAGTATCAAAAACCGAGTTTCATCGAAATATGCCCACAAACAAAAAAGATGGCCGCCATCTTGGAACTTATTTTTTCATTAGAGTACTAATTTAATATTTTTTTTTATACTTAGTTAGCCCTAAATTAGTAATGATTTACAAATAAAATTTTAGTCCCTTACACTTTTAGTCGTTGCGTCAAACTGTCTAGACGAACGGCGGCTTTTGCGCCAGCACAATGAAGATTGAAGTCCGACTGTAAGAAAAATACTCTGTCGGCTGTGGTATTGGTATGAATACAGGCTCAAACTAACTATTTAAAAGTTAAAACACTATTTACCCACATTTGCCAATAAGAAGTTATGAACGCGACTGTACAAACAATTTTTCTGCATAATACGACACAATAAAGAAGGTCATCAATATGTATGAACGCGTCGCTTTTTGGTGGTCTATCGAATTTGGTCGGTTAATCGGAATACTGACAGTTGTTTTGGATTTTAATTGATATTTCCTTTAATACGAAGAATTTGAAGCTGAAATTTTCAGAGCATGTACTTCAGTAACCGCACAGATTATTCTTTGGGCCAGGATCTAAATAGTCTCTGATATTTTTATCCTGCTGACCGTCAAAGTCATGACATGGTCAGTCTAACCTTCATGTGGGTATTATTCAAAAACGCGTAAATGTGCGGTTTTCAAAATTTTTATGGTAATGAGAAATAATAAGAAGAATAGAACACCGTTTTTGGTTTCTCTATTTAGGTGGTAGTTTAGGCGCTAGAATTTTTTTTCTGTTTTCAGAAAATGTCTGATTACTTCAAAATCTGTGAATATTTTTGAAATGTTTTCTACCGCACAAATTAGGAGCTACTTATATGTGTTTACTGTAAGATCGCACATTTAGTAGTTTCCGAGATCTGGGATCTGGCAAAACGTTACGCCAGCAGGAAATCAAATATCTCCAAAACTATAAGGCCCACAAATTTTATATTTGGCGCACATTTCCTGCTAGTATCAAGCTACCCGCACATATATCTTTTATTTCTCTCCGATCATTAGTTTAGATTCTTCCTGCTGGAGCACCGTTACCCCAGCAGAATCCGTTTTTCCCGTTTTATTCCAAAAGTATAAGGCCCACAAATTTTTTATTTGGCGCACATTTACACTGAATTGCGCACAAATTATTCATCAAACTCGCTTCCCTCTAGGAGCATCTTTCCTGCTGGCGTAACGGACTCAATTTGTGTAGTGTTGATTTCCATGTCGAACTTCCGAGAAGGCAGTTATCTGCTGATGATTGGCCATCACGCAAAAAACCAAAGAAACACGAAACAAACCTTACTTAAGGCTGAATAGATGATTCTTTTGCCTTTCCGACAGTTTGAAATTAATAAAAACAGATGAGTTGAGTTGACAAAACAAAACGTGAAGGTCCGAACAAATTATCGGACGCGGCTTACTGCCGCGGCTGATCTGAGGTGTGCAAACTATCGGATGTAGTAGGTCGCGGACGTAACCATAGACTAATATGACGTCATCGGACGTCCGATAGCTATCTGGCACGCAGGATACTATGAGAGTGTGCACACTTATCAGCCGCGGCAGTAAGCCGCGTCCGATAATTTGTTTGGACCTTCAGCGGGTGCATTCCAGCAGACTAATCACAGAAACAGCCGTCACCATGGAGTACAGCTTGACCATAAAGAGTTAAAATTAAATAAAATGGAACTTAAATTTTTCAGTACAAAATATAGTCAGTGTTGCCAAATTAGTGAAAAGTGGCGCCCTCAATTTTTGTCAACTCTTTATGGTCAAGCTGTATATTTTAATTTTACTCATGGAACGTAAAATATTGAATTTCTATGTGTGCGTTCCGTGGCTTCGTTCAAGGGCACCCCGGTATGCGCTCTAACCGTTTTGTGGCTTGGCTCGGTGTACTTCTGACAGAGCATAGTTTCATCCGTTCTGTTGCTCAGATTGCAGAAACCAAACAACCATCAAAATCGGTGGTTGAAAAACAATCTGACGTTTATCTCAACAAAGGAATGTCATTGTCATTATTTTGTATCTTGATGTTTTTGTGTCTAAGTTTCAATAAGTTCATGATTGCTCCTATAAAAACAGATTTTATTTTTGGTTTAGTTTCTAGGAAAGTTTAAATTATCCGTATTCCAAATGGAAAACGCAAACTTTGTACTTAATGACATCTTTGAGGTTACAAAGACAACTCGATCGTTCCGTGGCTTGGTTACAACTCAAACGGGTTAAACTTTAACCAACCAACTACACCCAAAACGACGGAACGCACTAGTTAAAATGTATACTGAGGTGATCGGTGACTTAGCGATTGGTCAGATGGAATGCACCCAGTGTCAAGGTCCAAACAAATTATCGGACGCGGCTTACTGCCGCGGCTGATCTGAGGGCCTAGCCAAAGTAACATTGGCAAATCTTCGTTATCGCTTCGCCTTCGAAACATGTATGGGATTGACATAAGGTTTCGTTAACTATCGAATTTTAAAACGTCAAATTCATATATGTATCGAAGCGAAGCGATAGCGAAAATTTGCAAATGTTACTTTGGCTAGGGGGTCTGAGGTGTGCAAACTATCGGATGTAGTAGGTCGCGGACGTAACCATAGACTAATATGACGTCATCGGACGTCCGATAGCTATCTGGCACGCAGGATGTTATGAGAGTGTGCACACTTATCAGCCGCGGCAGTAAGCCGCGTCCATAAGCCGCGTCCGATAATTTGTTATTAGCGTATAGTTGGCAGACTCACCATGGAATTAGAAGGTTTTGACTAGGTCAAAAAATTGTTAATAAATAGTGATAAATAGTGAACTATAGCATATAAATAGTGATACTATGATTCAAAAGATATTTGAGTATCTTGGTGAGGCTGCAAACTTGACGTCAAGTTGGCAGACACCTTAAGAAATACAGTTCGTATCATTATGATTTATATGCCAAAAAATTGTTAGAAAATAGTGAATCGTATACGCAAAATTTCAATAACATTGCTTCAATACAAGCCGAGATATTACGGTCTCTAAGTGGGCTGCCAACTTGACGTTTCAGGCAATAGCGATTCCAGAGAAACGGGTACAAGTTTTAATCAAATAAATATATCAAAAAATTGTTAGTGAAATTGTGATTCCTACGATATAAATAAAACAAGAATTCTTCATTGCTATTTTCTAAAAATCGAATGTTAACTTTTACATAATACTCTGAATAGGATGTCGATCAATATTGAACTTTGCTCCACAGGAATAAGGTTCCAACTTTATTGCAATCATGAGGTGAGTACTATCAAGCAAAAAAGTGAGATTTATATTTTTAGCCATATCCTCGAATTATCAAATTATAACTGAGAAATTGACAATCTTTTCCGAGAGATGGCGCTATTGTAATGAATATTATTGTTATTAATGAATATCGTTATTGTTTGGATACCAACATTTAATTAATAAAACAAGTGTAATAATAATTCGAGGATATGGCTAAAAATATAAATCTCACTTTTTTGCTTGATAGTACTCACCTCATGATTGCAATAAAGTTGGAACCTTATTCCTGTGGAGCAAAGTTCAATATTGATCGACATCCTATTCAGAGTATTATGTAAAAGTTAACATTCGATTTTTAGAAAATAGCAATGAAGAATTCTTGTTTTATTTATATCGTAGGAATCACAATTTCACTAACAATTTTTTGATATATTTATTTGATTAAAACTTGTACCCGTTTCTCTGGAATCGCTATTGCCTGAAACGTCAAGTTGGCAGCCCACTTAGAGACCGTAATATCTCGGCTTGTATTGAAGCAATGTTATTGAAATTTTGCGTATACGATTCACTATTTTCTAACAATTTTTTGGCATATAAATCATAATGATACGAACTGTATTTCTTAAGGTGTCTGCCAACTTGACGTCAAGTTTGCAGCCTCACCAAGATACTCAAATATCTTTTGAATCATAGTATCACTATTTATATGCTATAGTTCACTATTTATCACTATTTATTAACAATTTTTTGACCTAGTCAAAACCTTCTAATTCCATGGTGAGTCTGCCAACTATACGCTAATAATTTGTTTGGACCTTCAGCAGTCGTCCGTCACTGTCATCAGCAACACTGGCTATATTCCGAATCACGATAAAATCGATGTCAGCGCGCTAAAATGCGTTCAGAGTCAGTGATTTTGTATGGATTTGACAGATAACGTGAGCGCTGACATCGATTTTATCGTGATTCGGAATATAGGCACTGTCAGTTGAATTTTGTTTACTGTTGTTTAGTATCTTCTTAAGGCCGAAACAAATTATCGGACGCGGCTTACTGCCGCGGCTGATCTGAGGTGTGCAAACTATCGGATACGTCCGCGACCTTAGAGCATTTAACCAATTAAGGAGACGCCACTGTCAGGCGTACCCCTCTGTCAAAGGTATATGACCGCCGATCATACTCGTTATATAAAACTAGTTGACCCGAGTTCCGCGCCATTCAGCTGATCATCGTACACGCGAAACGACGGGAGCTAAAAATGCCGAATGGCAGTGTTTTTTCATTTAAAAAAAGATTGGAAACATCTAGTGTGTAAAAGGATAACGTTATTTTCCATTTGTTAGTATTATTTCGACCAATTATTATCAAATAATGCACTAAAAATGAAAATAATTCAAAAATATTGTCAATTAAACAGTGTTGCCACTAAATTATACAAGATCTCTTTTAGCCTAATTTTTAAAGTTGAATGTATGACACTTAAAACATCACGTTCTTTACCTGCTAATATTATCATTAGTGTAGATGCTTGATGAATTTATTATAGACTAACTGATGCCCGCGACTTCGTACGCGTGGACTTTATGACTCCGGCGTATGGATGTAAATATGAACTAATTTAGTTATATAAAATACTTGTAGCAGTGTTATAATGTTAAAAGATAATACATAAATTTTATTTAATTTAATAAAAGCCACATAAAGTTGTCCATGCGAAAAACAACCAGTCCTTAGCTCGACACCCGCTGGTGTGCTTTAAGCGTCTGACCCGTATTTGGGGCAAGTCGATATCAAAAATTAGGCCCAAACTGTTACTGCCTTCACCACGTGGTGTGGAGGTACTCCCAGCTTATGTTATTATATTATGCTAAATAAACAACTTTAACCTGATCTCTTAGATTTCAACATCAGCTGATGATCTTCGATTTTTGATTTCCACATCAGATGATCTTCGATTTTTGTAAACATGTTTGTGCAAATAAATTAAACTTGGTTCTGCATTAGGTAATCCAGATCTTCAATTTTTATCCCTCTCGCTCTCCCTCTCTATCTCCCTCTCCCCCTCCTCTCCCTCTATCTCTCCCTCTCCTTCCCCTCTCCCTCTCCCTCTCCCTCATCCTTTCCCATACCCCTGCTCGTCCCCGACCTCTTAACAAAAATTTGAACCCCATTTTCACCCCTTTTGGGGTTAAATCATGTCCACCGTGTTGGACTTCAAAATAAATGTTAATTTCGCACTCGTCAACCCAGAAAACCTCAATAACGACATCCATTTCGGATTGCCTACTTGAGGATAAGGCTGGCCCCAGACCTACCGGTTCCATTTCTTTGCTTTGCTGTTCTACCATGGACCGCCGGCCAAGAGGCTCATTTTCAATCTATCGCATATTTTGACCTGACCACATTGGCAAGATAGCCATTAGTTTGGTGTAATCAAATATCGTCGTCTGGGGTGCGATGAGAAGTTTTAGTTTTCGTTTTAAAAAAAAACTGCTGTTTTATACAATAATTAATAACGAAATTATCAAAATGTATGAAACAATTCATTTTTTTCGCGAGTTCAGATTTGGTCCCATAGTAAAAGTTGTTCAGTTTTATTATGGTCCCTATCTACCATATTCAGTTTTATAGGGCTTTACCAAACATCTTGTATAAATAAGCGATCGAGTTATTTTTAACGATCGGAGTCCATGTTCAGGGTGGCATATCGCCTAAAAGCTTCCTACTTCGCAATCCAGGCGATGATATTTGATAAAACCAAGCTAATGGCTATCTTGCCAATTTGGTCTAGTCCCAAAATGCGATAGATTGAAAATTACCCTGGTTGGCCGGCGGTCTTTCAAGCAAGGTAGCACAGCAAAGCAAAGAAACGGAACCGGTAGGTCTGGGGCCAGCCTTACCTATCATAAATAAATTGATTATATTTCTGTCTTTCACTTCCAAGATTTTTTTTTTCTTCCAACTTTTCAAGTGTAGTAGAACTTCACGTTCTACTACACTTTACTTTTTTTACCTCCGTAAAGTTATGCAGAATATTATCAAAAAATATTTACGGATGTCACTAATTATTTCCAAAATATGCCGTTTTAATTTAGAAACGGTGGCCACACTGCAGCAAAAGTATTGTTGTGACAGCACAGAAACAAATATCGATATCGACTTTATCATTACCTACGTATGTTATTCCGGCTATAAAATATTGAAAAATATTCAACGTTTTTTCTGTCGAAAGAGGAATTTCGTTTATTCAGAAAAAATTACAGCCTATAATTTATTTTGACGAAAGCGGAATGTGACGAAAGTGGCCTAAATCTTTATATTTCAGATTTCCAAAAGATGCAATGATACGAGATGCCTCGATCCAAGCTTGTGCAAAACATGTTTCGTGGATACCTAAACGTACTCGCACAATTATTACCTATTGCTTTTAGCAAATTAAAAATATGAGCCGAAGGTATCGAGAGTAAAATATCGATAATGTCAAGCACTATCCCCGTTTACATGAAAATGACGTCATCTCGTGTACTGACAGGTTGGTTTTTATGTGTGTATGTATTTGTGTGCGTAAGGTTTAAGCTAGTGTTTGATAAGTTTGTCGTGTGCGTGCGTAGTGACGTGTCCGAAAATGCATTAGTGTTTAACACTATTTGTGTGTGCATTACCTCGTACCCCGCGGAAAGTGGCAGACTTTTTCGTAAACAAATTAGTGCTAGTGGCGTCTCCTTACTTGGTTGAATGCTCTAAGTCCGCGACCTACTACATCCGATAGTTTGCACACCTCAGATCAGCCGCTGCAGTAACCGCGTCCGATAATTTGTTTGGACCTTTATTCTTATCCATAGAGTAAGATAAAAAAAAATAGGGGTAGAGAGCCTTCTGGCGATTTTAAAACTTACTCATTTTGAAGCGCCATCTCTGTTTGTTTTTTTTTTTAGTAGCTAATATAGCAATCCTACCTACGGCTTTGTTCTAATTATCTTTTATAACATTCTTAACGCCGTGTTCACTAGTATTGGTATTTTTTCCGAAGCAAATAACTAACACATGAGAACAAACGTTTCAAATGTTATAAGAGATAACTAGAACAAAACAGTTAAAAACATAATTACAAAAGGGAGAAAAGAAAAGGACACAAAATTAAACAATTAAGTGAAAGAGTCATTATGTTTTTATTTATTCCTCTCAGTTTATGCCTAGGGATAATTTTATTCAAAATTGTTCATATTCTTATTTCTTAATATTTATTCATTCACAAACACGGTCAGGGTGCCTACTAGCGTAGTAGGTACCCTGACCGTGTTTGTGTAGTACATTAGTATACCTACCTAGTAGTATTAGGTATACTAATGTACCTACAGCCAGTGGCGAAGGGTCCATACAATTCCCATTAGCTTACCTTTTAGAAATCCCACCCTACCGATCCACTATGCAGATCATAATACTTTTGTTGAACGGCTTACCTTCGCCATAATTTCACCCCTCGCCACAGCCATAATTACACCCCTCGCCACAGCCATTAATTTTTCCCAGGTAAGTATAACATAATCTTGTTAAATGTCACCTATTTAATAGGAACACATCACTAACACTTTAATAAGTATAGCTAGCAGTTTTAATGAAAATACATTTTCATCAAAACATGTTGCGCAGCCAGTAATTGATAACTGAATATTAAAACCATTCCAGTAAAATTATTCGTAAATAAGCAATTAATGCTTCCGCATAGAAAAACAGGAAGGATGGTGCACGGTCGAACCAAAATAATTTAACTGACACCTATACGAAGTCCTATATATTATTACGAGATATAATACAATCATTTTACTTACACCCTTACTTTAAGTCTATAAAACGATTATGGAGCCAAAGAGTCCCTTAATTGAAACAAGTAATGATACTTGTTTTTTATAAAAAAAAAATTAATTTTCATCATTTGCGGTTGCCACAACTAAACTGCTCGATAGCTCGTACTGCACCTGTATCAGGATGACAACAGAGTGGGATGGGGGTGGGCTGTGATCTGAAAAAAAAAATGTTTTTAATTTTATTATTAAAAATATTGTAGCTTATGAAATTGATGCATAATAAGGGCGTTATGCATGATGTTTGCAGTTACGTCTTTGTAATTCTAGAGGAGCGATGTTCATAACAAAACGTGTGCGTAAAGCAACTGCGTTTTACCTGCACGTAGCAATACAATTATTTTGAGAAATATCTACCCTTAATATGCGTAAACAAAACTTACATGATATTTCTGGTATATGAAGACGAAGTGGGATGGGTTGGAATTGAAATGGGTCTGGAACTGGGATGGGTCTGGTTGCATGAAAAAAATATAACATAAAAAAATATATTTTCAAAAACACTAAAAAAAAATACAAATTTCCGCGCCGGGGTTATAGTATCATTTAAAAGGCCTTACGAAACTCTACAAAGTTATATATATTTCAATTTCAAAATCAAGCGCCCCATTTTTAAAGCCAACCCCAAAAAAATTTACGTGATGTTGCTTCAGTGGAAACGCACCCTAAGGCTGGCCCCAGACCTACCGGTTTCATTTCTTTGCTTTGCTGTTCTACCATGGACCGCCGGCCAAGAGGCTCATTTTCAATCTATCGCATATTTTGACCTGACCACATTGGCAAGATAGCCATTAGTTTGGTGTTATCAAATATCGTCGTCTGGGGTGCGATGAGAAGTTTTAGTTTTCGTTTTAAAAAAAACTGCTGTTTTATACAAAAATTAATAACGAAATTATCAAAATGTATGAAACAGTTCATTATCGGCATGTGACGATGCACAGCATCTGTGAGAGTGCGCCGACTTCCGGTCTAGCTACATCCTGCCAAAGTAGTCATCTGACTTACCCTTTAAGCAGTTTTCCTGTCAAAAAATCGTAAAACAGACTTATTTCCGGTTGGCGCCATTTTTACTTTCACCTGTGGAGTCGTTGAACGAAGTGTCCTCATAGCGTCGTTACTTCTCGTTGAAGCAACATCTATTTTGAAATACTACGAAATTTTTTCATGATTTCAAAGTGAAAAGTTTTTTTATGCTAAGCTTATGCTTTAGTAATAGTAATTAACAGTGTCAGTGAAACAAACGCGTGCTTTGACCTCTCGAAACGCGCAGAGCGTGAGGCCGACGAAGAGTCCTGTCTTCCTAGCCATAGCAGACGTGCCTTAAAACTTCGACGCCGTTTGTATTGCTATAGCCCGGAGCCGTACGCTGACGATTTTCGGACGCAAGGTAAAACACAGGAGACTTAGTGAGTCGAACTATGATCCAATACTACTAAATGAACTTGTGACTAAAATAAAAGTGTTACATTTGCTCATTGCTACAAAAGCTGTATTACTGTCTTAGTCGGTTTTGATGGAAATTTTGTCTAGAATGCGGCCATTTTCATGCAGTGCCTGCATCAGACGCCAATGGTCCGAACACCTCAATGCTACCAACGTGGTACCTGTACTGGTGCCTTGGCCCAACTGATTTACAGCTTTTGACCGTCAATTGGATCGCTATGTGGTCGTTTCTGACACCAGTGACTTGAATCCAGTCTCTTCAATCCTGATTTATTATAAAATAATAACTTAAAAAAAAGTAAGATCCCGCCTGCTCACTCGGAGCATATAAAGAGCCTAGGGTTTTAGAAAAATTTAGTAATATCATAAAAATATTCGATACGATTTTGACTCTTAAAAGGCACAACCTGGTTTCGTAGACCTGGAGATGAACTATTCAACTTGTACGATTAAAACCGGTTGCCTTTTTCCGGTAATAAGCCTGTCAATATCTCTACTAATAAGAATATTGCTGGTATGATTAACTAAGTTGAGTCTAAGCTTATTCGTCTTTTCAGTTCAATCTTTAAATTATTTTGTTATTATCTGCTTGCCTGCCAATATATAGCTGGTATGATTAAAAAATATTTGAGTCTTTAGACTTTAAATTTCTTTGTTAACTTGATAAAAGATTGACTTTTAACAGCGATTGATTTCGATTTGATCAACCTGTGATTATGTTATGTATGACCTCTGGTAATGTCCCACGTAGCTCATTTTTATTCTATTTCGAAGTGAATATTGTTGACAATACTTTTTTTTTTACATGGATGTATGTACAGACCTATGTTAGTTACACCTACCTCCAGGTTTTAGAAACTAATGACAAGGTTATTTAAATAGTGTGCGGAAATAAGGGCATTATAAATATATCGAAAGCTGCTGGGACAGGAGCGTATCCTGAGCAAGCGGCTTAACAAAAACCTTCGCGAGGATCTGCGCAAGCTACCTCCGTGGTGTAAGTACTTATTCGATGAGAACAAATGAAGTGTGACAGGTCTCCGGAACGAACAGTAGTGCTGCCCATAATATTATTGCATGGAATTGCTCGAGTCTAAACCTTTGTTTTGGACAGGTTTCCAGTCACACACAGTGGCGTTGCCTTATCAGATGCTTTTTGAAACCGTTGAGATTAGTTTCCACTGTGTGCTTACATTCTGAATACGAATGGAATGACGAATGACCATTCGATAAGGTAAGGTGACTATCAATCACACTAACATAAGACTAATGGGGCTGCCTCTGAGCGTATCGGAGGCAGTGGCAGGTTAGCTTCGGTACTCCGTAGGCCCTTCTCGTCAAACGAGAATGCGCCTGCCATTCACCCCAAGCTTGCGCTCGTCCATCAGACAGCAAGTACTTTTTATAGCTTCGAAACGCCTCGATCGTCCGCTATGTCTCGGCTGATACATAAGCTTATGGAGCGAGGTATCTTGGAGGAAGTGGATCGGTGACAAGTCGGAATCGACTTAATCTCACTCAACCAGGTTCCTGACGGAGAGGAATGACATGGATCGTTGACCATTAAAACTGACCTTTCAGATACAGATTCCTCAGTTCTTTCAAAATAGGCGACTGGATGACGAAGCTTGACCTGTGAGGCCCAAGGGAGGTTCATTCTGCTGGTCTACGACCACCGAGTCCTCCAAATGGCCTGTCTACCGTTTGGCCTATTGTGCGCGCCGAAATATTTCACCGCTTTGGACAACAGGGTAACTCAACACTTTCAGAACTCAACACAAAGGTATGCGAATTACAGTCTACTTGTACTTCTCGCTGGTCAAACATTGTAATATTAGTAGATATATACTGGATAGATAGTAGTTAGATAGATAGTAGAGAATAGATACAATAGTCTAGATTAGACCATCAGCATCAAAAAATGTAACTGAACCGAACCCAGCCAGAAACTGAAATTTATAAAACTGCATAAGAGAGAACGCACTGCTTATCTTGCTGGTGAAGAGTGATAAGTACTCATCACGCATTGGTCACCAAGTTGCCCACGCGTCACCTGCACTCGCTGCTCGCGCAGCACGACCTTACCTACCGTTGTCAGGTCAGGAGTACAACTGCACCACACAGCTGCCACTGCTCACGTGTTTGTGCGTTGATGATGTGCTGGTCGCAAGTCGCATTGGTATGTTGTCGCTACGGAGGAAATAAATTGGTCAAAGGCACTCTGAATCTCGCATTCCCAGTGACTGCACTTTCAACAAACGTAATACTCGCGTGTTACGAAGACAATCTCCGAGCAGCCACTACAACATATCAGAACCAGTACAACGCGACTTGAAAATAACTACGTAAGAGTACCATCAGGTAGTGAAAAGTTTACACCCTACTCTAGTTCCTTGTAACAGATGCAGCAGACCACGGTTGGAGTCGGGGACTCAGATGAGCATTGCAACCGCAAAGAGGACAAATTTACAGCGGTAAACCATATCAAGCCCTATCTTTAGATTACGTGACGACTTCTACTTCACCTTGACCGTTGGAACATCTTAATGACAGCAGAATACTTGGCAGATAAGTATAAAGAGGTAACACACAGGCTGTCTCGGGGCAGCCAAGCGACTGGACGGCACCTGTTACGACCAGTGGTGAGCACCACGTTTTCGGAGTTCCTCCAGATCAAATTGTCGCAGCCGTATGAGAGTTGGAGAACTGTCTACCACAAGATTGTTAGGATTATGCGGTGCCTTAAACAAGACCCACGTCCTGCTGAAGTCATTGTAGTCCTGACTAGTATCCTCTTCCCCCTCGGACCGCTCACAGAGTGCACGCGAATATCTGTATTAAATTTTTAAACTTTTAAATTAAATTATAATTACAATTTTACGAAAATAAATTCGGCAAATAAAATAGGAGTGCATAACAGAACAGGAGGTTACGTTGCGCCGCAGTGCTCACTACGCCAATCTCCCCCATCTCAAGTCATAGCAGCAAGGATCGTCGTAGCAGGTTGCTACGATCTGGCTACGGAAACGACTGCTATACTACGAGACGTTCATCGATCCGTTACCTCTACTGAGTTCCTGCCGTCCTGGTACTTTCGATCTCTCGAACAAGTGAAGCGTGAGTGTTTCAACATACCTTTATTAGAAACTCACTACATCGTTTATAACTTCTTTTGCTTCATAAACTCCTAGTACAAATAGATAGAGAAATGTCATTTTCGGACTCGGAATGCGAGATACCGCGGCCGCCGTCAGATCAAGTGACTCCACCTAACTTTGCTTTGTCACGTCATAAAAGAAAAAGGGAAGAAGATCATATTGCAGACTTGAAGGACGAAATGAAAAACATGTTTTCATCGCTACTGAAAGCCCAAAAACACGAATTTCAAAAGAATGAAAAAACTCTTAAGGAAATTCAGAAAACAAACCAAAATATAGAGAACTCAATCACCTTTTTAACTGAGCAAAATAAAGAATTTCAGAAAAAAATTGAGAAATTAGAAGGGCAAGCTAAAGAGGATCGAAAATATATAGCACTTCTTGAAGAGAAGATCGAGGATATGCAAAAAGACAGACGTAAAGCAAATGTAGAAATAAAAAACGTTCCAAAAAAGGCAAATGAATCAAAAGACGACCTTATTGATATGGTAACAACGCTGTCAAATAATATTGGATGTCAAATCGCAAAAACTGATATTAAGGATATATTTAGAATTCGTGGAAAGAGGGAAGAAAGTCAAAATACTCCTATTATAGTGGAAACATCCTCTACAATTCTAAAGAATGATATTTTAAAATTGTGTAAGGCTTTTAATACTAAACATAAATCCAAACTATGCGCTAAACATCTAGGCCTGCGAAGTGCTGAAGACACTCCCATTTTTGTTTCGGAGCAGCTGACAGCCAAGGCTGCACGTCTCTATTTTCTTGCGCGTGATTTGGTGAAATCGCACTCATATAAATTCTGCTGGACAGCTTATGGGAAGGTCTACGTTAGAAAAGAAGAAAACTCAAAAATCATCTTGATCAAGAGTGAAGCTCAAGTACAGCAAATTATAAATGGAATATGACTAGTATTAGTTCTTAAAGAGGTATTTTTAATGTTTATTTTGTTTTTTGTTATAGTTCACTTTATTTACTCATTCATACACACATACAAGTATCATCATCATCATCATCACATATCATTCATACACTCCATTTTTACTTACACATACAAACACACAAATAAGTATCATCACACACCATTCACTCACACAAGCAATACTTATACATGTTCTCATACCATTCGGGTGATGACAATGATAGCCAAATTAATACTTAGTCTAAGTCTACCACAATTTTATTTAATGTTCTCGTCTATAATTTTTATCGATTATGAATAGTACACAATTAACTCTAAATGAAATCGACGAATCTAAAATTGCTAACTCCTTCAAATGTGACGTAAGTGACATAAACAAGTATATTAATATTAACAAAAATGACTTAACTATAATGTCTCAAAATATAAGAAGTATACATAAAAACTTTGACGATTTTCAGATAACCCTATCTAGCCTAAACTTTGACCTAGATGCTATAATATTGTCCGAGTGTTGGGTTAGCTCTGGTAAACCGATACCTTATTTACCGAACTATACATCGTTTGCTACTAAATTTAACGTAAATCAAAACGACGGTGTAGTAACATATGTTAAAAACAATCTTAAGGCGAAAATGAAAGAAGTAAAATTAGAGCAAGCAACTTGTATTCAATTAACTGTTATCGATCGAACCATTTTGTGTATTTACCGTTCGCCATCAAATCTGAATGCAAGTGTTTTCATTAACTCACTTAACGCTTATTTAGAAACCATTAAGTCTCATCGGAACATAATTATAATGGGAGATATAAACATAAACCTTATTCCTAGAGATACCGACGTAGCAACAGACATTAACAATAGGAATAGCTACCTGAGTATGTTGTCTTCGCACGGCATTCTCTCTGGTCACCTTCTTCCGACTAGAAACGATGCATGTTTAGACCACTGTATGCTTAAATTAGACCAAAAAAAGATGGTATCACACATTGCAATCTTAAATACTACCACCACTGATCATGATACAGTATTCATAAAAGTATCCAAAGTAAAACGCAATATGAATTGCCAAAAGACTAAAGAATATGTCGATTTTGACAAAGCGCACGCTATTCTACTGGAGAAAAATCTATCTTCATTGCTATTTTGTGACGATCCTGACGTAGTAGCTGAACAACTGATTAAAAAATTGGCCAACTCTCTGGAGGAAAGTAAAATAGTAAAACGCATACCCAAACGTCAACGCAACATTAAGCCGTGGATTACTCAGGGTATTTTGCGCTGTATCCGTAATAGAAATAAAATGCAAAAAAATCTAAAATTTGATCCATCAAATGAAGTTTTAAAAATAACTTATAAAAGATACCGCAATTATTGCAATAAATTACTAAAAAAGTTAAAAACTAAATATGAAAGAGAACAAATAGCTAACTGTGTAAAAAACTCAAAAGTATTATGGAAAACAATTAAGACAATAACGAATCTAAATTCAGAAAAAACACCTAATCACGATCTGCTTAATATTAGGGCTACTCAGAAAGAATCGGTTGATTTCATCAGTGATTACTTTGCAGGTATTGGTAGGAAACTAGCCGAAGATATACGTATAAAAAATGTGACTATTGGAGTTGATAAGCAGTTACTCCAGCCGTGCTCGCAGTTGTCGTCTTTTGTCCTCTTAGATACCGACCCTTATGAAGTTGACAGTGTTCTGTCAAGTCTTAAATCCGAAAGCGCGCCTGGATGGGATAACATCCCAACTAGTTTTCTCAAGCTGACACGATCTATAGTGGTTCCCGTAATCAGCCATTTAGCAAATCTTTGCTTTCAAAATGGAACTTTCCCTCGACCTCTAAAAAGATCTTTAATTACTCCTGTGTACAAGGGTGGTGACAGGAGCGACATTAATAATTATAGACCAATTTCTGTGCTGCCAGTAGTCTCCAAAATTTTAGAAAAGTTAATTAATAATCGTCTTGTCAACTACCTTGAACATTTTAACATCCTATCGCAAAGTCAGTTTGGCTTTAGGCGTGCAAAATCCACAGAAGATGCGGTCTTAGCCTTAACGTCGTCAATAGTTAAGTGCCTGGATGATGGAAGCAAGTGTCTGACAGTTTTTCTCGATCTTAAAAAGGCCTTTGACACGGTTTCTTTGCCTACTCTTGTACAAAAACTTGATTCGATTGGAATAAGAGGAATTCCACTGAAGCTACTGACGGACTATTTGCAGGACAGGAGGCAGAGGGTAAAGGTAGATGATTGGTTGAGTAAGGACTCGGATGTCTCTTTTGGTGTTCCTCAAGGGAGTGTACTCGGCCCTACCTTATTCTTGATATACATTAACGATTTAACCAACCTGAATATAAACAATGGCCGAGTATTCTCTTACGCTGATGACACTGCATTGGTGTTTACGGGGCGGGACTGGAATTCAGTTTTTAATAGTGCTGAACGGGGACTTGCAGTTGTTACAAATTGGCTGCAAGCGAATCTTCTAACTTTAAATACAGAAAAGACGAATTATATATGCTTCACCATCAATAGCAAAACGCAACCGTGTAGTACACTTGCTTTGAAAATACACCAGTGCGAGAAATCTGTTTCTCAAACTTGTACATGTACTGTTCTTGAGAGAGTTAAAACAGCAAAGTACCTAGGGATTATTTTAGATCAACATTTGAATTGGCACTCTCATATAGATTCAATGTGCTGTAGAGTGCGAAAGCTAACTTGGATTTTTAGGAAGTTGAGATGTGTAGTCACTAAGAAACTTATCAATCAAATATATGTTGCTCTGGCTCAATCCTTGATAGGATATTGTATTTCGGTATGGGGAGGTGCACACAAGACTAAATTTCTTGAATTAGAAAGAAGTCAGCGATGTCTACTCAAGGTCATGCATTTTAAACCATTTAGGTTTCCTACTGACGACCTTTATCACTTTTCTGAACTCCTCTCGGTCAGAAGGCTGTACATTCTCGCAACAACTTTAAAGTTACACAAATCCTTGCCATATAAAGCCAATGTAACGCGTAAAAGGAGAAGTGACAAACCAGCTAAATTTCTACAATCTAGAACCGATTTTGCTAAGCATCAATACGAAAGGCAATCAGCACATATGTACAATAAATTAAATGATGATCTTAATATTCATAAATTAAACTTAAGAAGGTGTAAAGAAATTGTGATTAAGTGGCTATTAGCAAAATCTTATGATGAAACTGAGGCATTTTTGCAGTATATGAAGTAATCTATCCAATTTGTTATCATTATTATCGACTATTAATATTGAATGATAAATTAAATTATACTGTATTCTACGCTTGGCTATACTTAATTCACACCCTCGCGTGCGCGCGCACACACACACACACACACACACACACACAAACACACACACACTTAGGTGTTGGTTTGTTTTAATTAATTGAATTTATTAATAATTTGTTTTGTTGTAACTATAATTTTATTGTACGAGATAAAGTCTTTTATTGTCATTAAGTTAGGAAGAGCGGGACCTCCTGACACAAGTGTTTTCAAATACTTAAAAGGTCGTCCCAACAACTTGTATTAATATGTTAAGACTTTAGATTGAATAAATAATTTTTCATTTTTTCATTTTTTCATAGGTATTTTGATCACAGAGCTTGATTACCCTGCCTGTCCCACCACATGGCAAGAGTGTATATCTGGTAGTAGTACCGTTTTGCTTCTATACTTCCATCTATGAGCTCTTTATATTTTTATTTATTATCACAAAACCCACAACACAATCTTACAAACTTAGCTTAATGCAAATAACGGATTTACATTTAGTTGAATACTATGTAAAATATAAGATTCCGAACTTAGAATCAGTTCTTAGACCAGAGCATTAGACTTCCACCACCTCAAGTTCGAGCTCTACGTTCAGAAAACTGGTGGCAGGATGGTGTGATACAAAAAGAGGTTGAATTTTGTAGAGATAATAATTTAGGCCATAAATATCTTGAAGCTAAAGGCCCATCTGGCTAGATTTTTAGCATACCTGCCTTTTGAAGAGAATTTAGCTTATCGGATGATTTTATTACACAAATCCAGAGCATTATTATTAGAAATAACGAATTAACATTTAAATTGTCATGTGTAATAATGTTTATGTATTTTTTTTCTAATAAAACACATTTTAGACGTAGTAAACACCTCTTCAAAAAACAGCGAGCAGAGAATTCACGAGCTACCTGTCTTGGTTTTGGATGGTTTGTTCGCTTCGATACAACATAATCCGACATCTGCTTACATCACATTATTTGAAGCTTCACGCAAGGTTAGTGCCTGCTGCTTCTAACATCGGGCTGGCGGGCGCGTACACAACCTCACTTTTCTAAGTGTATCTACGAGCCACTACAGCGATGCCGGCGACCACATCATCCTGAGTCCAGCTCTTGGGTAAAAGACGGACACAGTGTTTAACAAACAGGTTAAAAATTAAAGCATAGTAATATATCTTTCCAGTATTCGGTTGAGGTGAGTTATAAAACTAAGGTTTCAGAGACGCACAGGCGTAGGCGATGAGGTGAACGCAATAAGGCTATATTATCAGTGTTAGAAGCGTGTGCCCCGAGCCACCTCATGAACTGTAAGTAATCTACAACTAAATTAAACCATGTAAAAGATGCAGTTTAACCGTAGCTGCAGGTTCCTTGGGCTCGGCCGTTGCCCCCCTAAATTAGTACAATAATATTGTAACACCTTTTTTATATACCTATGGGGTAACCAACATTTGATTTTAAAGTACTTGTTATAGCGGCATTCTCGTTATAGTCTTGTAGGTTGGACAAGGAACATTAGGTATTAGATGTAGGTAAGAGTTTAGATAGGTTTTACAAAACACACCTAGTGTTTTCATATAGCTTTTGATATGGTTTGTGTAGGATAAATGCATGAATATTTCTACCTTTGTTTGGGTCAGTTTCCAGTGGTTTGGCGAATGTCGGTGATTGTACCACGCACTTCGGCATTCGGGCATTCACTTAAATTCATTTTAAAATATCATTCACAAAGAATTTTAGCACTTTTCAATAATTAAAGCAAATAAACTTTCTTGTTTACATATCTCCCAGCTGTCTTTTCAATTGACAAATGACAACTGTCAGATGTGACGTTTAGCGTTCCGATTCCCGCTAACTGAATGTTTCGGACCAATTAATTTACACTTTGGTGATAAAATCAAATAAATAAATATCACTTATTTGTTATTTTAATTAAATAAAGTAAATGTTAATGTCTCGCATGCTAGTTAAACGTTTTAATATTAATATTCAGACAAAAGGTAAGTATGTTCATAGAATGTATTTTGTCTGGGGGGTAGGTTGTTGTCTATGGCATTCTAGATTTTTCGAGTCGTTTCAACAATGACCGACGTAGTTCGAGGAACGGAAGTCTTTGTCTCATTCTGGGTATTTCGCCTGTGTCGTGTAGATGCAGGAATTGAATAATATGTGAGCCACGGCTTTAGGTGATTTTTAGTGGTTTCGCTATTAATTTAATGATGCGTTGAGCATCCCTTTAAGTGGTGAGTGTTATAATAATACGAATCTAATTATTTGTCCGTTTATACCAGTGGTATCCAGATTGTAACCTCGTGTCGTATTGTTCTCAGGGCTCCAGCTCGTCAATTTATATTTCATCATGTCTTTCATGAGATAAAAACCTGTGATAATTAAAGCCCAAATTTGGTAAGTTTCTCAACCTTGTTATAATGTTAGTTGTAAGGAAAACCTCATATTCAATGTTGGACAATTTGGTGACTTTGATTTTCTATTGCAGGGCTCCCAGGTTGCTCCCAGGGCGTCCAGGTTTACCTCAAAATTTCAAGATATAAGTGGTTCCCAGTTTGGTCCAGGAAATCTTTCAAGGTTATGGTTTAAACTCGTTTCGAGGTAACGTCGTCCGTGCAGCGGATTTGCGAGTATTCCAAGATATGATGTCTCATTAAAATCAGCGAGACGAGCATGTATTTAACCTTACCATTATCATGGATTTATCAACGTAATCCAGGTATTCCGCAGCCTTCTTATATTATCATCGCGGCAGTGATTCTGTAGTATGTACCCGGTGAAGTAATTAACGTTCATATCTAGTACAAAATGGTGTTTTGATGACATGTTCAAACTCAACCCGGAGCAGGTCTATAGCCACTAGTAGTCATGTTTCAAATTTATTTAGCTTCAGCGTAACATAGAAATAATTCTATTTTACTATGAATGTCTTGTGTTAAGAGGATAAGTAATAGGTATCTTAGCATAAGTTTTGTGAGTACATATGTGTTCGGTTCTTGACGGTCGGCCGACTTGAGAGATATGGTGACGTTTGAAAACTTATTTCAAATGCGGAACCGGCCTCTTAATCCGTCTGACTAACGGGAAACGAACGGATATGCCCTCACCTTTACTTTTAAGGGTCTATAGTTAAAATCCCTACTTCTTTATATGGTTTTAATTTTATAATGAACCCAAGGGTATTGTTTTTGTAATTAATGTATGGTCTCACTTTAACCTGTTAAGCGTCCCTGTTAAACCATTTGCCCTCGTGCGGTTTTAACATTATAATGGGTTCTCAAGGTATTATGTATTAATATAAAATGTGTGACTTCATTTTAACCCTTCGGATTCTTTGTTAATCCATTAATACCCCATGTGGTTTTAAATATTTTTATGACTTATTTTCTGCGAATCGTTGTTAACTTGGTATTAATTATACAACGTGTTAAATAAATGTTTATGTCAACGTAAATATTGGTTTGATTTATTAAACTCACTTTGTTTCGATCTGTGGACAATTTATCTTTTAATTTTTAACTTTCATTGATATTAACGGCGCCCAAAATCATAGTTGTTCCATGGATGACTGAGCCACGCGAACCCACATAACCCCTTTGCTCTACCGACTAACATTTTCAGTGGGGTAATTTCCATCTATACCCCGGGGTAAAAATTTTCCCATTACAATATTGTTTTTCCAACTAATAGCCTTCATAGAGACGAAAAGATTGCTGCTCGAATTGATCAGCAATAATTATTAATAATTTAGTAATCAAAGCTAGCTTTTAAAAGTGAGTTATGTTAATAACTCTGATACAGAGTGACACATGTTATATCAATATTTCAATAAATTGAAATGTGTTTTCAGTTATCTCAAGTTAATCATGCCTTCAACAGCATCACATAGCGTCGTTTAGAGTCACCAGGAGTTAATAAACACGTCTCTCACAGATGCTGTGCATCGTCACATGCCGATAATAGTGCAAGTTTTACACAACAATAAAACTTGTATTATTGAGCAGAGACGATGCACAGCATCCCATTAAGGTCTCCTGGTGAGAGACTTCTATGAGGACACTTCGTTCAACGACTCCACAGGTGAAAGTAAAAATGGCGCCAACCGGAAATAAGTCTGTTTTACGATTTTTTGACAGGAAAACTGCTTAAAGGGTAAGTCAGATGACTACTTTGGCAGGATGTAGCTAGACCGGAAGTCGGCGCACTCTCACAGATGCTGTGCATCGTCTCTGCTCAATAATACAAGTTTTATTGTTGTGTAAAACTTGCACTATTTTTTTCGCGATTTCAGATTTGGTCCCATAGTAAAAGTTGTTCAGTTTTATTATGGTCCCTATCTACCATATTCAGTTTTATAAGGCTTTACCAAACATCTTGTATAAATAAGCGATCGAGTTATTTTTAACGATCGGAGTCCATGTTCAGGGTGGCATATCTCCTAAAAGCTTCCTACTTCGCAATCCAGGCGATGACATTTGATAAAACCAAGCTAATGGCTATCTTGCCAATTTGGTCTAGTCCCAAAATGCGATAGATTGAAAATTACCCTGGTTGGCCGGCGGTCTTTCAAGCAAGGTAGCACAGCAAAGCAAAGAAACGGAACCGGTAGGTCTGGGGCCAGCCTAAATCAAGGACGTAGTAATTTGATTCTACTATGGTACCTACCTAGTACCTACATAAAAAACTTACACGATGAATTGCCGGTAAGTGAAGGGAAGGTACTACGCCTACAGGCCTTTTCCGGCTGGCGAAGGTGCTGGTTGCAGACCCCATTCTTTTAACTTGTCAACACATTTTCACCAACAATCTCTACCCAATCTTTAAAACTATCCGGGCCCTTATTCTTTGTTGGGAAACGGTGGAATCGAGCAACTGAAATAAGTAAACGTGCGAAATAAACACAGAAAAAGATTTTTGTGATATTGCTAAAGGAAAATTCTGACAACTAAATTTTGTTTTTGATAAAAAGAGTATACCTACCTTTATGAATGTACTCTCGCTAATGACTATTAGAAAATCATGGTCTATTCCCAAACCATAAACTGATTGACAAGCATTTACGTGCTTGTCAAGCATTGCTTGATCGTTGAGGGAGTTCTTATAAAAAAAAATTGTATGAAGTAATGATCTTCGCCGATGAGAGATGAAGGCACTTCCTTTACAATAATGTCACTTAGGTCCGTATTATAGAACGAGACTCAAGCACTGCTTGCTGCTTGAGTACAGTTAGAAAGGGATGGATAGCGCCCATCGAAATGTATTACTACGTATAGAAAGGACAGATTTACGGCACAAATTGTCGCAGCGATTGCAAAGATGGCGGCTAAACAACGCGCAGTGCGAGCGTGAGTTGTCAAAGAAAAAGTAGCATGCACACAGATGCGACACATTCTTCATAATGATTAGGATATACCTACTTGTTTAATAATGTTGCATAAAATTATAGTAAAACCCAATTTAATTAGGTAATAGGTGCATGTTAATACTAACTCGAAAAATAAAAGTAAAAAAGGAGGATGGGCATTTAGTACCCGTACTAATAACATTCATTTGGTGTCATCGATTAGATTTTTTCCCATTTTGGGTATCAAAAATACTGAATATAGCGTACTGAAATACGAAGTAGGCGACGAACTGAGGGCGACTACAAATGTTGAAAATGGGTGACTTTAAAATACAAATTGAGTAACTAGTTTTTGAGAACGTGTGACCAAATTACTACTTAGGCGACAACCTTAGGGCACACAAAATATTTAAAAGGAAATGTGTAATCCACGTTTTATACATTTTTGGTCCAAATATGAAAGTGCCGGCCAAAAGACCAAAGTGCCTTATTCTGATAAATTTTGTCCATCTAAGCATTTTGTATTGTGGCACCGAAGCTGTAGCACCGCTTCACATTTGTGTCAAAACGTCTGTCTTTTCATACATTTTTATAAAAAGTCTTTTTTGAACTCCATTAAAATCAAGTACAGCGGTGCTACAGCTTCGGTGCGAAATCTATCAGAATATGCTTTTTGGCCGATTTTTTTACATTTGTGCCAAAATGTATGAAAAAACAGACTTTTTAAACTTATTTAAAATCAAGTATAGCGGTGCTACAGCTTCGGTGCCATTATAAAAAATGCCTAGGTGGACAAAATCTATCACTTAAATATATCACTTTTGCTTTTTGGCCGGCACTTTAACATTTGGACCAAAATGGATGATGTCCTTTGGCATATATTTTATTTAAAAAAGGTCACTTGAATATTATCCTGATCAAGATGACAAAAATACCATGTTGAGCAGCTTCAATCAGTCACATAGTTACCTACTTGGTATAATAGTTGCCCATCCAATGTTATAGGTATTACCTATGTAGCAGCTGTTGTCATTCTCTAAACTGCCGAGTCAGATTTTGATGCCGCTTTGCACAAGGGTGTAGTTGAGGTATCCGTACATAAATACAACAAAAGTGTCGCTATTGGTTCATAGACCACTTCCCGTACAAATTTTCCCACTCTCCTTTCTCATAGACAATTACTCTATCGAGCACTTTTACGTGCGTTTTTTTTATCACGATATATTCGTGCTGGGGTAATGTATACATTCGAACTCGCTATCTGCCTCATCTGCCCCGGCACTCGAGCGGGATGAGTAATTGCGGCAATGGAGCACAGTTGTTCTGTGCACGGATGTGCCTCGACAGCAAAATATAGCAGGGATTTAAGATCAATAATCACTTTTTTTTTGACAAGCCCCTGGAATATTTTTCGACTGACACCGAAGTTAAGTACCTACCTACACGGGCGGTGGTGACGGTGTCGTCCCACCTACATCATAGGCGGTTGTTAACGGTAATAGAATAATATACTTAAATTGTAAAACTGTGCTAGTTCACCTATCCTAGTTTTGTACCTACGTATACAATCTGTAATGGTTCACTTTTCATAATCTATGATTTTCATACAAAATGTCGGGTCAGTAGAAATAATGTATAAAAAATAGTTTTGGTTGCTTTATGTTGATGTTTTGTTTACTTACCGATGGTAAGTCACTCCACTATCTTTTTGCTTCACAGTGGAGTGATTTTTTCACGTCTTTAACACTCAGGATGGCATTTTTATCGGAACAATTACACCGTGCGTTCGCGGTGAGCGTTGGCGAGTGACTAAATGAGTTGAGGGCAGTTGCCCTCAACGCGTGGAGCAAAAATCGGAGCCGTAATGTCGTTTCTATGTAATTCATTTCGATGATAGCGCCATCCCTATCTAACTGTACTCAAGCAGAGATTTGAGTTTGAGTTTGATTCTGTAATACGAGCCTTAGTATAGGAGTGTCAAGAGTGTCCCCCCCTGTTCTTATCTTATTCGTCTGTGACAGTTGTTTACTTGGCTGGCGCGTTGTGTTTTTTCGATTTCGTCTTTCGTCGGATTATTTTTATATTTCTCTATTAAGACCATTATTTACATGCAGTTTTTGCGTATCACTATATTATCATAACAATGGCCGACTCCGATTTAGCTGAGTTAAGGAAACAGTGTATCACCAGTTTGTATTTGTGCACCGATAATGTTTCAAAATATTTGGATGATGATAAAGAGGCAGAGTTCAACAAGCTGAAGACCTATGTAGAGGGCTATTGTCTCTTGGAGGCTCAGCAAGATGTTGCTATTACAGCACTGGAGAGAGCAAAGGCAAGAAAACAGTCAAGACTCTAACTGTAGTTTTTTAAGAGCTGGCGCACACGTCTTTGCAACTAATTTGTCTCTCACATCATTTATCACACATTTGTATAAAAGTGCGCGCACTTAGCGGCGCGACAGCCGGCAGACTTTCATACAAGCCATGTGAGAGACAAATAAGTTGCGGAGAAAAGTTCTTGTAGGCCCTATGTCTATATTTATGTTGATGCTTCATTGTATAAATCAACAATGTTGTTTTAGAGGGAAACAGACAACTCCAATATCGATACACTTGAAGACAGATTTAAAGCGCATCTAGGCAATTTGGCTGGCAAGAGACTTAATGTTAATAATCACCCTTACATGATGGAACTTAACAAAAGGATACAAAAAGGAGAACAGTTAGCTAGGCGTAAGTTTTGATTTCAATTTATGATTTATAGGTATAATCTATGTGTGATGATAATGGTATAATACCTTTTGGAACTGAGACGCGCACGGTACCACTAACGCGGCAGTGCGGTGCTGTACACTACTACTTTACAGTCATTTTCAATTCACTTTGACAACGTCCCTTACCATTCCCATCGCGCGCGGATTATACCAGTGGTGAGGGGTGAAACTATGTGAAGCCAAGCCGTTCTACAAAAATGTTATGATCTGCATAATGGATCAGTGGGGTGGAATTTCTAAAAGGTAAGCCGATGGGAATCGGCTTGTATGTACCCTTCGCCACTGATAGGTACATATATTGTCAGCAAGGCCGTCTTTAACCTATTTGAGGCCTTGGGCACATTAGGATAATGGGCCCCTATGCCCTTCACTTGGGCTACCATCAAAGTAAGAGAGGATGCCTGTATGTATATGAGGCACAAAATGCCAGGGTTTTTATAAAAATGCTTGTCTAGATAAAGCAAAAATCAGCCGCGAAGCGCGATTATTAGTCAGTTTCATTCACTAATCTTGTAATATTACCTGTTTATATTGAAAAAAAACGGCCGCGCAGCGCGATTTTTAGTCAGTTTCATCCAATAATCTCATTATTTTGCCTGTCTATAGTAAAAAAAATGGCCACGCAACGCGATTTTTAGTCAGTTTCACCATACAATCTCGTAATTATGCCTGTCTAAAGTAAAGAAAAACGGCCGCGGATCGCGATTTTTATACTTAATCAGTTTTATGAACTAATCTTGTAATCTTGCTAAGACATAAGAACATAATTATTGTATAATCCACAAAAGTAACTACATATTTTAGAATTTAAAGGTTAGTTATTAAAAATCTACCTATGTGGTTTGAAGAGGTAACTCTCCTAGATTTGATTTTTTTTCGTAATATAATAAGCATCCGTTATCTTAAGCGATCTGGGGCCCCTATCGATCGCGGGGCCCTGGGCAAGTGCCCAGAGTGCCCAATGGGAAAGATGGGCCTGATTGTCAGATGAGCATACCACCTTTCTTGCAATAAGTAAATTGGTACCATAAAAGTCACTTCCACTTTCTCCCTATTCAATGACCACAGAACAGTGGTTCTGTATTTGGTATGGAATGGTTCTGTATTTGGTTGTGTATTAGTGAATAGTGATGGGAAAAGTATGCAAGAGACTTGAATAATACATATGACAAAGTTGATTTCTAAACCCCGCATTCCGAATCACGCTCACAGCGCTGTGAGCGCGAATCCGACCAAATTAAAAAGTCACAAAATATTACACAAATAGGGTATTTGTGTACCTACCTAATTTAATGGATTAAACGCTAACAGCGCTGTTGGCGTGATTTGGAACGCGGGGAAAGTCTCTCTTTGATTTTAGTTTAATTTTTTTTTGCTTTCAGAAAACATTGATGACTCCGACTTAGCAATTACAGAATCACAAGACCAATATGTAAGTGAATTTTTAATAAATTCAGAACACTATTTTTCAACTTTGTAAATTCGTTTTCTTTATGTTAATTAATGATTTCAGATTGATCCTATCACTAAGAAAGCAATAGTAGACCCAGTGAAGAACACAGTGTGTGGTCATGTTTATGAAAAGGAGTCCATAATGAGTTTGATAAAGAGAAAAAGCTCTACAAAATGTCCAGGTATAGTTTAATTTATATCGAAAGCAATGTACAACCCGCACAGATAAAGAATTGCATTGAAAATGGCGTTGTTCATATTCACTTGTCGCTCTCACCCTAAACACCACACCTATCGCTATCTCACTCCCACTCATTGTGGAAAGTGTGGTGAGCCGCCATTTTCAATCTATTTTTATCTGTGCTGGTAATACCTTGCCTGCTGATTGTCTAGCTCAGGGGTTTTTAAAGTGGGGGGCGCGCCATTTTGCAACGGGGCGCGGACCACCTGTATAGTATATTGTGTCATGGTTTTGAGTCATATATTTTTTTATAACCTGCTATTCACCTAAAGTTGTTAGAGGGGGGAGCAGTTTTTTTTGGTAGAAAGGGGGCACGACCCAAATAAGTAAGGAAACCCCTAGTCTACTAGCTAAACATTTTTGATTTGTTTGGATCACCAACTATTTATTTTCATAACTACTAGTTGAGTGGAGGTTATCGTTGTGAAACTTATGATTCATATTGCAGTGGCGGGTTGTGGCAACAGGGGTCCTATTCTGCAGGACCACTTGATATCGGACGAGGAGCTCAAGTTCCGGTTGACCATCACGCAGCACTCTACAATGATCCAGGAACGTTCATACACTAATTTGGATGACACTATAGGGTGACTAAGAAAATTATAACTTGGAGAGTGAAAAGTTTAAATTGTTTCACACAAACTGTTTTCAACCTCAATCATTCCAAGGGCTAAAGTTTTTGATTTTATGATTAAATAATGTTATGTTCAAAAGAATATTATGTTTTCAGATGTTATTGTGCTGATTCAAATGTGGTTTAATTATGATTACTTACAATAAAGTTGATTCAAACCAGTTCTATATTTTATTCTTAACTTCATAATAAAAGGCAAATGCATTTAGAATAATTTATAGTATATTTTAGCAGAAACTATTCTATTAATAATTGTTATTAATCTATAACAATATTTTTTATATGTTCATAAAGGTCTTTACTATTAGAAAACATTTCTTGATGTTAATTATTACAACCGTTATGAATCATATTACTTATATCTCTTGGTCCGATAAAACTATAGTAAAAAGTGCATTAACAAGAATAAAAATGCTAATTTAATAAGAATTATTCTAATACTTTGTGAATAAAATTCAAAATGCTATTATTACTAATAATAATTAATTTACAGATTTATCAAAGCGATATTAATTAAAATAATTAGACTTATATTTTACATGGGGCATGCATAGCAAATGTAATTAAGACAGTTCCAAAATTGATAATGAAATTGCAACATCAGTATCTTTAATAATAATTAATATATAAACATATTTCACAGCCTATTAAATGCGCATTGAAATAGTTCCTGAATCTATTGTAAACTTAATACATAATGATATTTTTTACGACAGTCTTAATCTAAATTTCAAGCTGAACTATTATAATAATAAGTGCACTATCGGGTCTTAAAATTTATTAACAATAAAGAGATAGGAATTGAGTTCAGTATCGCATAAAGGTATATAGCTTTTTTAGATAATAACTACGTCTATTGTTTCCAATCTTGTATATTCTAACAATGCACATAATCTGATTAATAAAAAAAACTCACGATAATTAACTATTTTGTGTAGAGTAAAAGCTTATGAATGAAACTTTATACTTATTTTAGTTAATAAATTAGAAATATTTAAATGTCTCTGACTATGTTACTTATTAAGTAATGACATTATGTGGTTTCACATACAAACGAGCCAAGTATTGAAAGGTTTTTTAGTATAAATTCAATCTGTTTTTATTTGAATTTGATATTATTCGAAAGCTGTAATAGTCAAACTTGCGGAGTTTACTGTTGAATTTACTATTTGACTTCTCTTATTCGCCGTGACCGTGAGTCAGTTTAAAAATGTTAAATTTTGCGTATTTTTTTAAGAAATTCCAATTTGTTTCTATTGTAGCTGACACGGCGAATAGGAGAAAATATACAGTAAAAACACTATTACATCTTTCGAACAAAATCAAAATTTCAATTAAAAACAGATTTAATTTATACTAAAAAAAACCTCTCAGAACTTAGCTCGTTTGTAAAGAAAACCATATAGCGGCCCCTATCTTTTGAGCAATATATAATTATATTTTCTAGGCCGGGTAGAATTACCCCTAATGAGGATCAGTAACAGGTTTGAATCCTATTGTTTGTTGATATAAAATAAAACTTATTCATGGCTATGAGCCTAGTGAAAGATTTTTGAAATCCGTTTAGAAATAGTTAAGTTATAAGGGTTTGAAGGAAATGCTAAGCTCCATGCAATACGTGCTTTATCACGTACGACGTAAGGTTCGCGTACGTCGCGGATGACGTCATAAGGACCCCCAAAATAACAGTGTTCTAGCTCGTAAATCTTAAAAATTTCTTCACAGTTAATCATGTGGTGGCATAAGCTTTCTGACAAGCCACTTAACAAAAATCTTTACTGATCCTGATTCATTATTAAGACCATTGAGTAGTGTAGACCAAAGTTTATGGTGTAGACGCAAGAATACACAAGATTTAGTAAAGAGCAATAATTAATTACATAGAATTAGAGAAGAGGAAACTTATGGACTAGAAATTTAATAAAAAGAAAAAGGCACCATCTCCGTTTTTGACTGAAAAAAATATTGGAGCGTTTTTTCTACATTAACTGTCCCCTTTGCCCAAAGATGGCGCCTTCTTCAGAATAATGTAGAGTTATCAAGCAACACATCTAGATTTCAAACTCTATAGAGAAAGGAATGGGTAGTATTTCAGAATATCTAAATTCACTATAATCCTTAACAAGATCCTATATTGTACTTTTGAGTATTTAAGTATTGCTGTTAGTTAGATATTACTTTAGTTAAAAAATCAGGAACTAACTTTTCCGATAATTCGATAAGCATATCAGAAGCTTTTTGATTTTAGTTAAGCATTAATTTAATTTTAATTAAGTTTTAAATTAACGTTTATATAAGTAAATATTGAAAACAGTTTAGTTCACTATAATAAGAAAACCAATCCATGAAAGGATAGGATTCTTGAAAGAGTCTCACTTTTTTATTGCTTGTGTTTTTCATAGTTTCCAGAATAATAATAAATAGAAATGTATCGTGAATTACTATTATGGAATGTAAAAATTCGTGAATGAATTTCAAAAATATTGTATTGTACATGTATTCAAACTCTCGCTAATATATTCATAAGAAAGATCTAGCAGAACCATTACTACATCGCTTAATCAATACTATGACTAGACAGAAAGCAAAAAAACAACTTTCGAACTTCCTGAAGAAAAAAATACAACAAGTCACCTTTAACTGCGTCCTGTAAACAAAGATAAAAATAACTTATGGACATTACCAAGAGAAAATTTTGAGTAGAATACATAACTTATTTATGTTTGACAAATTGATTTCTTGAAACCGTCAGCCGGATTTAATGCAGATCGTCACTTTCGCAAATGGTCATAGTGAAAAATTTGGTCATTTTCGCAAAACTTCACTTACGCAGAATGTCATTCAATTTTTTTTTCTCAAAATTGTAAATGACATTCTGCGAAAGTGACGTTTTACGAAAGTGATGATCTGCATCAAAACCCGTCGCCCTACCATGAGTTGATGCAAACTGTTTTCGCTACCGTACACTATCCTTTTCTCTCTTTTAACCGCATTGAGTGTGAGCGGTATACCCGACAGTTTTCGGTAATCAACTCAAGGTAGAACTACTGATGTCACATTATAGTGCTTTAAAATTAGTAACCTGGGATTCCTAATCCATTTAACCATTGCTCGATATAGCGTTCACTATCCCAGCGATGCAAATTTTAAGGTCATCACTGAAGTCTTTCCTTGATTCGCTGAATTTTTTTAAAGCCTCCTGCACGTTAGCATTTTTATACTCTTGTGCCATCTCATTTTTCTTCGACGTAATATCTAGAAACGCCAGCAAATTCTCTGCAACTTCCATCGGCATTTTCGCACAGTTAGTATCGATAAGTACTGAGATATGTTTCCCGATTTCCGACTTTATTAGTTGGGAAATAAAGCTCTTTTCGCAGTCGAACTCGTTTTCGTTGTTGACCGATGACTCTGTTAGTGATTCCATCGCAAGGAGGGTCAGTGCGAGGATAGCTTCGTTCTGCATCACGGCGTGGCACACTACCAGCATGTTGACTAAACAGGATATGCATCCTTCCACCTAAGGAAGCGGGAAATAGTAGTTTACTAACATTTTTAAGATGAGACAAATTATAAGAAAGAAGATGTGCTGTCCATTTTTCTTTACATACTAAATGCAGAAACAAAATCGATTGTAATGGGGAAGGCAACTGTCAAAATGGCGCTGCGTACGCTTGTTCCACTAGAACTATGAAAACAAAGGACTTTTACTTAAAAAGTCGTTTTTTTAAACTTTAAAATGATTAAATTCTGTTTTACAGGCTTTAAAAATGTTGGCACTTACAAATTTCCGAAAAATCTGGATATAGAAAAAAAATATAAATTCTGTAAGAATTAAAACGTCTTAATTTTGATTTAAATTCCGGCATTTGCATTGTAGAATAGTCTTTTATATCCATTTTGGGTCAATGGGCCTTTTTCGATAAAAAAAACACAAAATAAATACCTATTTTCCCATACATTTTGTTCTGAACGTTTACTGTCTTAGGAACAAGCGTACGTAGCGACATCTACAATTAGCTTTGCGTTGCCATCCCCATTAAATTATCTGTTTCGCTGAGTGACGCGATACAGTAGTAATAATAAGTTCAATTATACATATTACAAAATTAGTTGATGGTGCTCTGTGTACTAAATTGATTTAAAAGTATTGTTATCGTCTTTTTACCACAAAAAGAGATGTTTTGGAGATCTTAGTTCCTTCAACTTCAAGTGACCAGTTGCGAAAATGACATTCTGCGAAAGTGACCATTCGCGATGACCATTTGCGAAAATAACGATCTGTGTCAAAATCAAAACCACTATACGGAAGCAGGTGGCGCGGTACATTTAAAACTGAATGCAAAGCTAATTGTAGATGGCGCTGTGTACGTTTGTTCCTAAAGCACTAGACAATAGACGTAGAAAAATATGTATTTATTTTGTGGTATTTTTTACCGAAAAAGATCCATTGACCAAAAATTTATATAAAAGACTATTCTAACTATACAATACAAGTGCCTGAATTGAAAGCCAAATTAGGTCCTTTTTATTCTTACAGATTCTCTCTACGCATCCTATCTACGCATCGGTCTTCGGATGAACTTGGACAAAACCAAGGTTATGTTCAACGAACATGTAATTGCAGGACCAATTACAGTACAAGGTAGTCCTCTCGAAGTTGTTACGAAATATGTCTACCTTGGGCAAACATTGCAATTGGGTAAAAACAACTTCCGAAAGAAAGACCAACAGAAGGATGCAGCTGGGATGAGCAGCATATAGGAAACTTCATCGAGTCTTTGAGTCGCCTATTCCACAAAGTCTAAAGAAGAAAGTCTTCAACCAGTGCGTCCTGCCTGTCATGATATACGGAGCCGAAACATACGTACGTAACGTAGGGCTGGTTCACAAATTTAAAGTCGCGCAGCGAGCTATGGAAAGGGCTACTCGGAGTTTCTCTAAGAGATCGGGTTCGGAACGAGGTGGTGCGACAGAGAACTAAAGTCATCGACATAGCCCACCGCATTAGCAAGCTGAAGTGGCAGTGGGCCGGCCATATCAGCCGTAGAACCGTTGGCCGCTGGGGCAGACGAGTTCTCGAGTGGAGACCGCGTATGGGCAAACGTAGTGTGGGGCGCCCTCAGACAAGGTGGAGCGACGATGTTTGCAAGGTGGCTGGCAGGCTGGAGTATAGCCGCGGAACGTGCTCAGCGGCGTGCACTCGGAGAGGCTTATGTTCAGCAGTGGACGATGATAGGCTGATGATGATGATGATTCTTACAGAATTTTTTTTTCTTAGTATCCAGATTTTTCGGAAATTTGTGAGTGCCAACATTTTTACACTACACACAATTTGATCATTTTACACCTATATTTTTTTTAAAGTAAAATACCTTTGTTTTGATAGCCCTCTTTCGTGGAAAAAGCCTGCGTAGCGCCATTTTGACAGTTGCCTTGCCCATTATCAAAAGAGATGAGATAAGAGAGAGAGAGAGAGATGCCAAGAGTACCAACTGATCTGATTAGTATTGAGATATAAGGATCATAGTTTTCAGTTTCAGGATGTCCATATTTTTTTATGGTAATTTCGCGGTTTTTTACTCTTATATACTACTCTGTGTAAAAAGTGTCGGGAATATGTCAATGAAAAGACCCGCGTAAAAGAGGTCGTTCTAATTTTTTTACTGCATGTTGGTAGTACTGTACTGATTAAGCGCGCAAAATTTGAGCGGGATCTGTCATTTAATTTGTTTTAAACTACACTTTTTGTAAGTGATAGTTTTGAGTCCTCGGCGATTTTGATGATAATGCACCATCACACACAGCCATTATAGTGAAAGAGTTTTTAGCGAAAAATTCAACAAAAGTTCTCGACCAAGCACCGTATTCACCTGATATGGCTCCGTCTGACTTTTTTTTATTTCTCAAGTTAAAATTACCACTTCGAGGAAAACGTTTTGAGTCGATAGAAGCCATAAAAGAAAATTCGCTGAATGAGCTAAAGGCCATACCGCAAATAGCCTATGAAAAATGTATGGAAGACTGGGTGAAGCGGTGGAGATGTTGTATTGCAAGCGATGGGGCCTACTTTGAAGGCGATAAAATAAATTTAGATGAATAATTTGTATTTTTTGTTTTATTGACAAATTTCCGATACTTAGTACACAGAATGTATTTTAGAATGCTGATCAGATCAGTTGGGTGTGTATAGCGATTTGAATCTCCTCCATTCACTCCCTGGATAGCCATTATCAGATCACAGCCAGGTCAATCTTTGGCGGAGAACCAAGGCTTCCAAGTTACCTCGTTTGTATGAAAATCGACTTGTGTCTTTATGTGACCGCCACTGTACCTGCAGCAGATTGGGCGCGTGGCTGGTGTGGCGCAGCAGGCGCGCGGTCCAGGCCAGCAGGCGCGGCGCCTCGCCCGCGGCGCCCGCGCACTCGCCCGCCTGCCCCCACCGAGCGACACCCGCTAGGGCTTCGCGGTTGCTCGCCAGCTGCTTTGCTACACCCTCTACAAATAAATATAGTAACATTTCAAGAATAAATCATTGGTCAATGTCGCCGGTTCGCGTTACATAAAACTAGAATTCTTTCATTTAATACAACTACACTCGGCAGGCACGTATCCAGACTTATAATTCAGGGGGGGGGACAACTGCATCCCGCAAACCGGAGAGTGCCTCGCCGGCTAAATTCGAATTTAGTCCTGTACTGTGTGTTCTGGATTTCGGGGGGGATAAATCCCAACTATCCCCCCCCCCCCCCCCTTGGATACGTGCCTGACACTCGGCGTCAGAAAAATCGCACCTTTTCAAAACATTTCTTCAAAGTTAATTTAATCCTATCTTACTTAATAGTACGTGTTGTTATATACTTCTTCCCCTTCAGATATAGCCAACAGTCTCTAGAAACCGGTGGAATACTCGTCGAACGGAATCAATTACTGAGATTCAGTGTCTGAGCAACATTACATTGCCTCATTTTTTGCAATATTTGAGCAACTTCATGGGCAATAGTATCCATCTTAGGTACTTATTCCTTTTTGTAAATAGACTCGATAGCGAATTTACCCGCATTTCCTTAATTGACCACTTTAATTTCCCTTTTATGGCGGCGCAAGCAATTACGCTTTAAGCATTTAATTATAGTAACTTTTATGTTGATTAAATCAAACAATTATTAATTGAAAGCGCATTAAATGTACTTTCAATAGATATCAACATTTACACAATAGAACGTTAGCTAGCAAAAGCAGGTGGCCAAGTCTAAACTTATTTTTGAAGAGGTGCGATTTTTCTGACGTCGAGTGTTTATGGCTTTTTTCAAAAAGTCATTAGCTAGTGTCACTCGGGAATCTAAATATATAAAATGCTAAGAGACTGTCTGATATATCAACGCACAGCTCAAATTACTAGACGGATCATGATGAAATTTGGCACGCTAATAGTAAGTAAGACTTAGACATTTGCTAAAAAGTGTTTTGGAAAGTTCAACCCCTAAGCCCTAAAGGGTAAAATAGGGGATAAAGTTTGTATGAAAATCCGTCAGTTTCGAAGTCAGGACCTTCAAACTTCATGTTTAAGCTGACGATTAAAAATAAATCTTTAAAAAGGGGGATGAACTTGTAAACGGAAAGTCATTCATTTTCAAACTAAAACTCTCTCTTGTGCAATACTAAATAATATACTAGAAAAAATACGACTCGCACCAGATCAATTCTCATCTCCGGTTCAATGCTCTGACCACTGAGCTACCGAGTGACTCGGGTAGCTCAGTGGTCAGAGCATTGGACCGGATATCCAAAGGTCGCGGGTTCGATTCCCGTCTGAGAATTTATCTGGTGCGAGTCGTATTTTTTCTAGTAAATTATTTAGTATTGTATAAAAATAGCATTTGTGAATGCAAAAATCTCAAATTTAAAAAAACTCTCTTGTGATTAGAAACTAAAAACAAATAAGCAAATACATTGTTCGTAATTTTCTGAAAATTCATAAGGGATTTCAACCTCATAAGGGGTTATCAGATTTTGATGAAATTAAAACTAAACAATAATAATGGAATAATAAAAATGGATTATAATATCTGAAATATTAAATAAATTATTATTATTAAAACATATAATTTATCATGGTTAAGGGTCCATGATAGGAAAACATGGTTTGCGCGGGTCATATTTTTATATAGAAAACGTAAAGTTATAGCCACAAAAAAAAACATATGACAAGCTAAAGAGATTATATAGTAGCTACAAGTATTAAATTGCGTATAAACCTTCCAGATGATTGTAAAAAGAACAGAATAGCGCAGCGTTATTTTTTGTCAGTGGTTTCATCCGGGCGGGCGGGTAGCTTACTGCGAGCTTACAAACAGCGAGCCCCGCAATATTAAAAATGCCTATGTCAGTTTACAGCCAGCCGCAATGACTGTCAGTCAAATGTGGCAAATCCCTGTCAGATGGTACCCTAGGTACGGTTGGCGTTCGCTCGCGCCACCCGGAGACATCGATGTTAAATCCGTAGCCCAGATATTTACTACTCAAACCCGTAGACTCCGGGTTAAGCCGAGAGAGGTGGCAGCCCTATCTGTGCGTCGGCACCGGCCACCCGGCGGCCGATAGTCGTCGCTTATTTGAATATGATATTTAGTTTGATTTTTAAATTTAATAATTTACAAATTGCGCCCCCCTATGAATGGCGCCCAGGGCACGTGCCCTACCTGCCACACCCTAGATACGCCACTGATTTTCCATACTCTTTACACGTAAAGAAAATTACAAAAACAAATGTTTCTGCATAGCCGAGCCTTAAAGGATCCATATTTTTTTTTCGAATATCCACGCGGACGAAGTCGTGGGCGGAAGCTAGTATTTAATAAACAACAAGGATCTGATAGCCTATATGCATTTTAATTTCATCAATCAATAGACTATTACCTTGTCCGTCCACCAGCATCCTGATAGCAGCCAACAGCTTATAAGCCACGTGATGGTCATCCACGTGAGGCAGTGCAGCCAACAGCAATGGCGCAGCTCTCCCCTGCGCAGCCGCAATTCTCTTGTTCGCAACCGGCACTGTCAGATTTCTCAACGCTGAGAGGACCGCATGCTGTATCTTTGTTACTGTCACCGGTTCTATAGGACAGTGTTCCGGAGGCTCCTTCTTCATACGCAATGCGAAGCCGTGGTATATTTCAAATATATCTATGAAGCAAGTAAAACATTACTTCAAATATAAAGCAAGTTTATTTATGACAATCTTCAACCGAAAATCTTTGAACTGAAGGATTTATTATTGCACTTTGTAGTGAAGAGACTGGTATCTGAACTGCACTATCTGGTTTTCTGAGATACAGACTGCAGCTTAATTCAATCAGATACCATTATCATCTCCACAATCTTGAATTATTAAATAATTAACATGTACCTACAATAATATTGTGAAAGAGATTGTGTGGAGAAGAAATTATTTATTTATTTATTTACTTACCAAGGAGTTTATCAAATATCTTGTTTTCCATCATCTGCGTACAGTAGTCGTCCTGTCGCGCAAAGTTACCGATGGCCAGCACCGCAGTTGTCAAGAGGTGATACTTAGGATAGTCCAGCCACTTCACCATAATCAGGTAGATCTCACCAACACCATTATTGTATAGGGTGTGCATAGCTTCATCTAAGCAAAATTGTTTGCATATTAGTATTTATTTAAAATTCTTGCTGCTGTGATAAAACTAGATAGATTATAGATACACACCCATTTGCATTAAACTTAAGAATCACCTAAGTCTTTCTAACTACAATTTGACCAAATTAAAATGGTTTCATGATTTTAAGTGTTATGCCCCTAATTATCTGGGTTGAGATGTAGTTAGGAGATTTCTGATTCTTAAGTTTAGCCCAAAGGGGTGTCAGTCTTCGAAAGTTAGGCATTTATGTGTTGTAAAACCCGCGCCATTAAAGAATAGGATTAAAAATGGCATTGTACATGTGCACTGCTCGCTGGCGCACCATATCACCGAACCTGTATCGCTCTCTCACTCATGCTTATTGTGGCAAGAGCGATTAACCGAAATTTCCAGTCCCATTCTATATCTGCGCAGGCTGTATGCAACTGTACAACTGTTTTCTACTTCCTCTGTTACCAATGCCAATAAAGCACAAACCAAACGTACCACCAGTCAAGACTATGATGATCAGGTCGCAAGCCTGCTTCACGATAGCCTCCACTTCCGAGTCCTGAGCATCAACATCTCCTTCATCACACCGTGACATGAGCTGCTCCAGTCGAGTGCAGACTAGCTGCAGTCCGCCCTCATTTGCTATTAACGTTTTTACTGAATCTGGGAAACATATTTTGATACATGTTTTTTAAGTACATAAATAATGTTTGTATTTAATACAGGTTCTTTACAAGTTTTTCAATGTAGAATAAATAAATAATCTATTATACAAATTGATAAACGAAACTAACAATATATTATGTACTCACTAGGTACTAAAATAAGTTAAATTAAAATTAAAAGATTAAAACAAAGAAAAAGTAATCGATTTGTTTCTATTAATCGCAAAATTGCAGATATTAATTTTGAAATTTTAGCATTCATAATAATAGTTTTATATAAAAAGTTGACTCATCACCATATCATTTTTTTAGGTGGGAATCGAACCCGTGGCTTTCGGAAGCCCGGTCTAATGTTCTTCCAACTGTGTCTGTACAGTGTCACTAGAGTAAATTTATTTTCTATATTACCTAGTATTTAATTTATTTAGGGCCGATTTTTCAATCCTCAGATAAACAGACAGATAGGGTTTATTCAACAGATAGCAAAAACATCTGTTGTTCAATCGTCGAATAGGCCTTATTCGACGAATAACTCTCCTATCTGAGGAATAATTCTATCTGACCCTTTGAGGGCCAGATAACGCCTTATTCCACAGATAAACAGTAGGTTTGAGGTTAGTTTTTGAGCTTTTTGTTGTCAAGTTGTTAATTTCAAAACGATTGACGAGATGGCAATCGAGGAAGAAGTCATAATAAATGAGTTATATGAATCCAAGTAATAAAAAAGAAAGAATTGATGAAATTCTACCCGAGTTGAGAGAAGTTTTAATATTCTTCCCTCCCTGCACATTCTTTGATAAAAACTGAACAAACAAAGAATTTCTTTTTTCACATCTATTATTTTATTATTTGCTTGTAGGGACATATACCTCTCAGGAACTTAACCACAGAATAAATAATAGTACTAGACTAAACTCACAAGCATTTGAATCCTAGATTGAATTTCGCAGAACACTTTTTTGGTTTTCATAGTAAGTTATTAATTACATACTTAGTTTGAATCGAAAAATCACAATTAAAACACCACACCACAGCGTCTACAGCACATCCAAACAACCTCATATTGTTGAATGACGGCGGACCCTTCTTTTGTTTGACTGATCGCCAGATGTCCAAAATCAAAGAAATAGTTTGTCCTGTTCTAACATCCGTTCATTGTCTATATTTGTTTCAACTTCGTGAAGTTAGCATTTCCACAGATGAGATATTCGGTCAGTTAGTTATTCATAGAATAAATATTGCTTGAAAAATTGACAATCACTTAACAGATGAATAAAGAGACTAATAACTTTATTCTTTAGTTAACTATTGGTCTCTTTATCCGAGGATTGAAAAATCGGCCCTTAGTACCTATATTATCTAATATTATAGTTTACCATGTTCAGCCTGGTTGTGTAAATGATCCAGACACAGCTCCGATATTTCCACATTGCTGGTTTCCTGGAGTATACGTAACACAGCTTTGTTCACCTTCTCGTCAAATACAATCTCCGGGTTGTTATCACAGATAACGCTCAATATCAACAATGATGTAGAAACCATTTCATCGCTCATGTCATCTTTCTTTAGCTCTAACATGAGAATTCTGTGCAATAATTCTATCATGTCTTCTTCCACAATCTTCTCGGAGAAGTCTTGCCCACCAATAGCAAAATTTAACAAAGCTTTGCAAGTTAACATTCTTATATCATTCAAGGCTATCTCATTCTTCTCTAAAGTGCACTCAATTATTTTTTTCAACTCATGAACACCATTACACTCTAATATTATCTTTCGTGAGGTATCACAATCACAACACAAGTTTCCGAGAGCCCTGCAGCACTGTTTTAATAGGTCAGTTTTGTTTGATTTCACTTCACTGTGCAAAATCTTTACAATCGGCTCTATAATGTCTTTCTGAGCATAACTTTCTCTTTTGGTATCACATTTTGCGAGTTCAGATATAGCTTGAATGGTAAGAATAACAATATCCTTGTCAGAACTGTTTATTAATGTTTTAAGACATGTAGAAATATCGTATTCATAATCTTTCCCGGTTTTTATGATATCGTTTAGTTTCGCTTTCAAATCATTAAGGTTTGTGATGTTTTGAATGACTAGAGTCTCTAATGAGGTAGATTTCTTTGCTGAAGAACCTATAATCACGAGAGACAGAAAATTTATCTAAAAATCTTTAAATAGTTTGACTTACGAAATTCTAACTTACCATCCATTCTGACAATAATAATAGAGATAGTCACCAAAAAAGACTCTGACTGAATTATTACTAGGAGAGCCACAATTTTGTAGTTTTCATAATTGTTTCAAAGATAGGGAAGTAGTTGAAAACACTGAAAAATTTAAAGAAAACCAACCAACAACGTGAAAATTACCACACAAGCAAGAGAGAAGATCAATATGTCAAATGCGTTTCGTTTTCTTTAATCGGCAGATGTTTTGTTTGTGTGAAGAAACTGTCAAAGTGCGTTTTGTTAGAAACTTAGAAAAACAGATTGCCGATTATTATTTTCAATATAGCATCTAGCGCCATATTATAGCGCGCTATATTTACATAGCGCACATAGCGCGCTATGTAAGTAGACGCTATGGCGCTATGAATATCGCGCGTGGCAACAAGTAGCATCGTTGGCCGGACGGGGGCGCGGGGCCGCCCGCGGGCATTCATCGCGTGCGCGCTGTTGCTACCGGACGCGTTACGCGCGTTTCTCTCGCAGCACGCTAGGTACGAGTATAATATCGCGCGCGACCTTATATTGTGTTAGTTCGATTAGGACTTTTATAACACAACTAAGTCAATTAGCTAGTATTATGTAAAAGCTATTTAGCTAAGCAAAGTTAGTGAACGAGTGATATGGTAAAAACAACCGAATTTCAAACGTCAATAAGGTCGGAAATCGCTTGCACCTGTTTTTTTTTAACTAGAAAACATTGTCTAGTGATCACAAGTTAGAAAAATGAGTGCAAGCGATTTTCGACCTTATTGTCATTTTTCAAAATCGCTGTTTTTAATGAAAGATCAAAGTTAGTAAACGAGAATACGGCAAAAAACAACCAAATTTCAAATATCAATAAGGTCGAAAATAGCTTGCACCCGTTTTTCTTAACTACAGATCACTAGACCAAGTTTTTCTACCTATACTTTTTTCTATCGAATAATTCAATTATAGGCAGTTCTAAGCCCGAAAAGTATGAAATAAAGTTCATTAGTTTACATAACAGCATCCATCTATCAAATTAATTACAGTTAACATGAACTTCAATGTTTTTAGCCGATAGACTCGCTGATGGCTAACAATTCTCGATTGAAATCGATTGAAAGCGCAGCAGTTACCTACATTGCTGCTTTAAGTATAGTGCAGTATTTAGTGGCATCATTTGTATGGGGACCTTGCAGATCGTCAACAAAGGAAGCCGCTTGGCACAGGCGTTCTTTGTGGTCATCTGAGCTGATTTAGCCCTGTACCCACGTGGTACCACCATGGTGGTAGCCAGGGGTGGGGGGGAGAGGTCCCTTCTACCACGCTGTACTTTTACATCCATATATCCATAAGTTTAGCAAATAGGTCGTGTTTGGTATCGTTTTCATATAATTTAAGGACGAGGAATTCATTTCTGGAACAACTTTTTCACTCGTTCATAGAAAAAACAAAAGTTCTGCGCAAAAAAAGAAAAATAAGAAAACAAAAATCTTACAAAATCTTTGCCTACAAATAAACCACGAGATTGCGCTTAATAAAAAAAATATAATTAAACAGCCCTGTTTATCTAGAATATATAAACATCAACTTTCCCCTACAAATTATATTTATGAATGTGTCAAAAAAAACGTTTGCAACGCCCGGCGGTATTTTGGTTCAGTAAATTTGGATAGGATTTAACACTATTGTTTAATCATGTCACTAAATAGGTCGTGTTTGGTATCGTTTTCATATAATTCAAGGATGAGGAATTCAATTCTGGAACAAAATTTTTACTAGTTCATAGAAAAAAATAAAGTTCAGCGCAAAAAAAAGAAAAATAAGATAAAAAAACCTACAAAATCTACGCCTACCACGAGATATGCTTTATAAAAAATATGTTTTAAGAGCCCTATTTATCTTAAATATATAAACATAAACTTTTCTAAAGAAATTACATTTATAAATGTGTCAAAAAAATCAGTTTAACCGCGCGGCGGTACAAAAACGAAAACAATCGTAAAATGTTTGTATACCTAGACCCTATCTTATTGAAAATAAATAATTCAATAATTAATTATATTAGATGAATTTTACGCATAATGACACATTTTGATTTCGCAAAATGACACACACGCGAAATGACACATATACCTATTACAATTTTCTTGTTTCATGGCATTTTTAGTTGCGTATCGCGACAACGATGATGTTAATGTGACAAGGTTTCAGCGCATTACCAATTGATGGGGATAATAGTCCCATAATTGTACTTAATAGAGAGTTAAAGTAATAATTTAGTAAAAAAATGTTTTACCTAGGTAGGTACCTAGCTATAACAAATTTTATTGGCAGTTTCCGCTGCATCTACGTAGTTCGGTGCACTTTATTTCTCTTTTTAAACAATTGCACTTTCCTGCGCATTTTTGCTTACACTTACACCTTATTAACTCCATGCAAGCAGTGGCTGCTAGCGGTAAGGTGGTCTACATAGGATTCCCATCCCATAAGCCATTATTTTTGCCCCAACCCCAATCTGCAGGACCATGCATGGTTTTGGATTGGTTTTAAAAGTTAACATTCCTCCCTGATGAATCGCTCGCAAAATATGGTTGCACAGGGCGTCTCTGGTTGGTGGGAGATTCTCCAGCTGCATGTCCTTTTTCTTGAACAGCACTTTTCTGCATTGATTAATATCAAGGACATGCATTCCAACATTTCCAACAATAACATAAATCACTAAAGCCAATCACCACGTAACTTACTTGTCATACAAAGCAATGTCATTTATTTCTAATACTTATTGGCAAAGCCTGCTCCACATTTCCTTCTTCAGCGTATTTAAATCCTTCCATTGCAATTGGATAAACGCCCCAAGCTTCGAAAGCGCTTTTTTCCCTTTACCAGCAAAAGACGATACCTACGGTATCACACTCGGAAAAGGCGTTCTGCTTTTTCCGGTGAAAGAAGATAAACTGTATTAATTGCTTGAGGAATTGTAAGTTCATATTGGCACGGGTAAAAATCATCAGTTCCTGCCTTGCCATGCAATTGCAGCTTTATTAAGTAACCCAAATAGTAAAGTATAGTATTTTCACACTTTAAAATCTATAAAGAAGGAAATGTGGAGCAGGCTTTGCCAATAAGTATTAGATAAAATTGTCATTGCTTTCAAAAGCCAATCACCACGTAATTTACTTGTCATAAGTAAATTACGTGGTGATTGGCTTTTGTGATTTAAGTTATTGTTGTATTGATGTTAGAATGCATGTCCTTGATATTAATCAATGCTTTTGATATCAATCAATGTATAAAAGTGCTATTCACTAAATAGGTCATGCAGCTGGAGAATCTCCCACCAACTAGAGACGCCCTGTGCAACCATATTTTGCGAGCGATTTATCAGGGAGGAATGTATGGGGTCGACTTTTAAAAACAATCCAAAACCTGCCATGTCCTACAGATTGGGGTTTGGGCAAAAATATCGGCTTATGGGAGCCTATGTCAACCACCTTACCGCCAGCAACCACAGCTTGCATGGAGTTAATAAAGTGTAAGTGTAAGCAAAAATGCGCAAGGAAGGTGCAGTTGTTTAAAAAGAGAAATAAAGTGCACCGAACTACGTAGATGCAGCGGAAACTGCCAATTAAATTTGATATAACTAGGTAGGTAAAAACATTTTTTTACTTAATTATTACTTTAACTCTCTATTAAGTAAAACTATGGGACTACCAATACTAATCCGTGTCATTATTAAATAAAAAGTGATAAATCCAAATAAAAAAACACTGCACCAAAGTACCGCCGCGCGGCTAAACTGATTTTTTTGACACATTTATAAATGTAATTTCTTTAGAAAAGTTTATGTTTATATATTTAAGATAAATAGGGCTGTTAAAACATATTTTTTTATAAAGCATAATCTCGTGGTTTAATTGTAGGCATAGATTTTGTAAGTTTTTTTTCTTATTTTTCTTTTTTTTTGCGCTGAACTTTATTTTTTTCTATGAACTAGTAAAAATGTTGTTGCAGAATTGAATTTCCCATCCTTGAATTATATGAAAACGATACCAAACACGACCTATTTGTGTCATTATTAAACAATAAGTGTTAAATCCTATCCAAATTTACTGAGCCAAAATACCGCCGCGCGTTGCAAATGTTTTTTTTGACACATTTATAAATATAATTTGTAGGAGAAAGTTGATGTTTATATATTCTAGATGAACAGGGCTGTTTAATTATATTTTTTTTATAAAGCACAATCTCGTGGTTTATTTGTAGGCATAGATTTTGTAAGATTTTTGTTTTCTTATTTTTCTTTTTTTGCGCAGAACTTTTGTTTTTTCTATGAACGAGTGAAAAAGTTGTTCCAGATTTAAATTCCTCGTCCTTGAATTATATGAAAACGATACCAAACACGACCTATTTGCTAAACTTATGGAGATATGGATGTAAAAGTGCAGCGTGGTAGAAGGCTCCTCTCCCCCCCACCCCTGGCTACCACCATGGTGGTACCACGTGGGTACAGGGCTAAATCAGCTCAGATGATCACAAAGAACGCCTGTGCCAAGCGGCTTCCTTTGTTGACGATCTGCAAGGTTGATGCCACTAAATACTGCACTAGTAAGATAGAATGTTAATAACGCGCTATTTATCAGGTAGCATGCGGGCGGCTGACTGGCGCGAGATGCAGTTGCTACTTCATTTTGGCATAAATAAAAATTTACCAAAGAAAAGTAGCAATGTATCACATCACATCCATCTGTCAAATTACAGTTAACATGAACTTCAATGATTATATCCGATAGACCCGTAGATCAGGATTTGATGATGAGGGATCCTGGAAAAATTTAGGGATCTCTTCAAATCATCACAAGGGGTCATCGCCGACGACCCCTTGTGATGATTTAAAGAGATGACTCATCGGAACTTACTACTTATTCAATAAATGATTTGATAATATAAAAAAAATTCTTTCTTTTTTAGAGCTAAGTACGCCTACTTATAATAGGGAACAGTTCAGAAGGGAAGATAGGAATAAAACTCTGTGGCCGTTATAACTTGATTTTAATCATCACACTGTATCACTACACAATTAAATTGCACTTTGCAGAGTCTCTCTACACACGCGGTTAGCTTAGAGTGAACTACACTTGACGACGCACGAAGTAAGTAAGACTGACTGTTGGATTCGACTTTACTAAAAACAATACCTTCTATACCACGCCGCCGCTAGGTGGCGTGCAAAATGTCCGTACTCATGACCGGAAGTGGCCCGACTTAACCAAAGACAGCACTTTATTCCACGCCACCGCCAGGTGGCGTGCATAGCTCAATTTAGTGTTCGTAATCATGACCGGAAATTTACAGTTTAATGTGTTTTACTACTTCAACTAGTCAAATCCTAACAGTCGGCCTTCCTGTCTTTCACGTCCTCGTGGAAATAACAATGTTCATAACCATTATTCCCTCTATCGTTTTTATAGCTAAGTACATATGAAAATTGTAAACAATAATAGTTTTTTTTTTAGTTCGGCCATCTGAATAATAAGATAGATTAATTGCGACAGATTTACAATGAACAGAACCAATTAAAAATAATAAATTAATCAATAAGTGGTCTTACTAAATAATCAAGTTTCTGATTCTGACAAAACTCAAATCATTACATATACTTAAAATAAATTTAAGAGCACATTCCTTGGCTTTACAGCCTCCTTGTGCTATTTTATAACTATTGACGCATTCAATGGCTACGATAGCCTCATTGCGTATTAAGGCACATTCAATGGCTATTCAGCCTCCTTGTACCAGAATCAATTCATCATCAAATCACATTTATCGATTACTTTACTACTTTAATCATAGAATTACACTCCATATTGCCAAAGGCTCCTTTGTGTAATTCATCACTTAAAATATTCAAATCACTTACTTCAATCATTTACACAACTTCATTTTTCTCATTCAATCATTTACACATCATATTCATCATTTACATATCATATTCATTACACAACTTCACACATTCACTGGTGTACACGACTTCTTATTCATATACAACAATTTATATTTTAATATTTAACTTTATTTCTCAATCAATATCTAATTCAAACAATGTAACTGTTATCAAGTCGTTATAGAAAAAGAAAATTATAATTACTAACAAAAGAATAAAAACTCTGCAATAAGCTACAAACTATACCATTCAGTTAAAGAATACTGACAAAGCATCTGTAATATTGACAATTAATCGTTATCATTATCACCTACACTATCGTCACTACAACTAACATTTCCTGAATGATCATTATCACCATCACTAACACTAATCCTTTCCCCTTCTATCTCTGAATCATCCTCAGAATCAAAAGAATAATCCCTAGTGAACGTTAACCAAGGATGTAATTTATCTATCGCAATGACTCCCTCATACTTCCTATTTTGTTTACGCGTTAACGGTGTATCCTCAACTACATACCGATCATTATCTAATACTTTGATAACTCTGTATGGACCATTTAACTTTGGGAGTAACTTTTTAGACTTACCATCGTTACTTCCAATATCTCTCTCTACCCTAACTAAATCCCCTACCTTGTACTTCCTTGCCATTTGTCTAGTTCTATCATACCTTTCCTTTTGTTTTTGTTGTTCTTCATCAATTTTAAGATTTACCCCTTTCCTAATATCTTCTATTGGCGTTTTGCTACGTTCCTCTCTATCTAATAACGACGTAACTATACCATCCCCTTTACTTTGCAGCCTTATACCAAAGAGAACTTCAGCTGGAGTTTTACCTGTTCCCTTGTTTATAGTAGTGTTGAGCCCTAGTTGTATTTCCTCTATATGTTTATCCCATTCATTTTCCTTACAATTGTGATTTTTTACTGCCAATGATGCCAAAATGGTGCGGTTATACCGCTCCACCTGGCCATTGGCTCGAGGAGTTGCTACCGAGTTCAAAACATGCCTTATCCCCAAATTGTTTATAAATTCCTTAAAGACTTTACTAGTGAAGGAAGTTCCTCTATCGCTTATGATACGCTTTGGTACACCAAACAAACTAAAGTAGTTATTCAAAACTTTAATAGATGACTTAGATTTCGTATTCTTGACCGGGTATAGTGTTACGTATTTAGTGTATGCATCAATAACTACCAATAAATAAGAATTTTTGGATTTGCTCTTTACAAAAGGCCCTAAATGATCAAGATGTATGGTATGAAACGGTTGATCTAGTTTAGGGATAGGATGGAGCATCCCTTGTTTTTTCCCAGGTGGCACTTTATGGTACGAACACTCTAAACAGGACTGTACATATTTTTTTACGAACTTGTTCATTTTGGGGAACCAATAAAGGGACTTTAACTTATCTAAGGTCTTTTCAACTCCGAAATGACCAAGTTCGTCATGGTTACGTTTCAATAACTGCCACCTAACACCTTTAGGAACAACCCACTTCAATTGACTATCAACAACTCTATAAACCTTACCATTTTTCAATTTGTAATTCTGACTTATGTCAACTATTTTTGGGGTTTCTGCATCCTCTAAAACACGTTTAATTTTTAATATTTCATCATCTATGTTTTGGATTGTACCTAACCAATCCTCTGTTTCTATCCCCAGTATTTCAAAAACAGGCTCAGGTTCTGACGATATTGGAATAGCATTTCGGCTAAGGGCATCAACATGGTTCATTTTATCGCCAGGTCTATATACAATTTGACAATCATACTCTTGGAGTTGTAACCACCACCTACCAATACGAGGAATCATATCTCTTTTTGAAAAAGTAGTGCGTAAAGCACTGCAATCAGTTACTATGATGAATTTAATCCCTAAAACATATACCCGGAAACGATTTAGTGAGGCAACGACTGCCAACGTTTCGAGTTCGAACGAGTGATATCTCTGTTCTTCGTTGGTCGTCTGCCTGCTATAGTATGAGATAGCACGTAACCTACCTAGCTCATCTCTCTGCATAAGAATACCGGCTATGCCGGTTTTGGAAGCATCGGTGTGTATTTCGGTCTTAGCACTAGGATCGTATAATGCCAATATCGGACGTTTAGTTAGTTCTGATTTTAATGAACAAAAAGCCTGGTTTTGAGTTGATCCCCATTCCCATTTTACATTTTTTTGTAGCAACTTAGTCAAGGGACTTGCGATTACAGCAAAGTTTCTCACAAATCGACGAAAAAAGCTAGCTAAACCTAAAAACTGACGCACTTCATGTTGATTAGAAGGGCACTTAAATTTTTCCACAGCTTCCGTTTTTCTCATTCCCGGTCTAACTCCCTCTTTACTTATTTCAAAACCTAGATATTCAATTGATGTCCGAAAAAAATTACATTTAGAAATCTTCAACGTCAACCCAGCTTCTTTAATTAAAATCAGAACCTTTTCTAATCTTTCTAAACCTTGTTCTATGCTATGTGCGGGTATAATAATGTCATCCATAAAAGCAAACGCTTCCCGATTCCTAACATCTTTAAGCATCTTATTGACTGTTTTTTGAAAAACCGATGGTGCATTAGCCAGGCCAAACGGCATTCTGGTAAATTGATACTGACCATCGGGTGTCACAAAAGCTGTCTTATCCTGGGAGGTTGGGGCGATAGGGATTTGGTAATATCCTGAAGCCAAATCTAACGTGATGAAGAATTCGTAACCACCTAACTGATCAATTTGATCTTCTACACGAGGCAAAGGATAGTGTTCCTTTACGGTCTTAGAGTTTAAAGCTCTGTAATCAACGCAGAGCCGCTGATCACCTGTTTTTTTATGTACTAATATGATGGGGCTAGCATATGAGGATGTTGATTCAGTAATAATTCCACAATCTAACATCTCTTTGAGCATGTCCCTAACCTTTTGCCTCTCTGAAAATGCTAACCTATATGGTCGATACACAACTGGGGTATTGTCGCTCAAACTGATATGCATTTCACTCAAATTAGTTAGACCTAAATCTGCAAGATTAAATGAAAAACAATCTTTATACTTTTGAAGTAAAGATTCTAGTTTATTTCGATCACTTACGCTTAAGCTTTCATCTACATTTAAATTTTGTGCTAGAGGTTCATCGATGTTAACATGTTCTAAAAGATTGACTTCAAGTATTGATTCGTGAATTTGATTAAAAACAAGACTTCGAGTTAATAAAGACCCTTTAGAGAGTTTAATGGGGTTTTCTGTTAAATTCATTGCAAACACACAGCCTTTACCATCTGTAACAGTATAGATACCAGGTAGAATTATATATCTATCAGACCCCAGATTCCTAAAACTCTCATTTACGTATATTTGACCATTCAATTTAGTACTAGTTTCTATAGGTATAGCATTCATAGATGTAACAGTCGTATCTACACTAATAGTTAGTTTTAATTTATCATGAATTACTTTATCATTGTTTAATGTTGGTTGTTTTTGAAAAATCAGTTGCGTATCAGTTTTAACAACAATAGTCCCAGCCTGTTCTGTAAACGTGTGTCCTAATAACACCGCATATCTCAATAATTCATCTGGCACAATCAAAACATCTACAGTTGCCGTCACAGATTGAACCTTTAATGTGACAGTTGATTTACCTAGTGGTTTTATGTGTGAATTACCAAATCCCTTTAATGTAGGCACATCAATTTCCTCAAATTCTAAATGTAAATCCTTAAAATCCGTTTACCTTATTAACGTGCATTGACTTCCGAAATCAACATAGCATTTTTTTAATATACCATTTACATGAATAGGAAGAACGAACTTTTCATCAGACTGCCCTATCAATTTAACTTCCATGACAGCCTTTTCAGTCTCATTTGGTTTATTGTTATCACTATTATTCCTAATAAGTCTTCTGCAATTAATGCTTTGGTGGCCAAGTTTTTTACACACACCGCAGGTTAATAGAGGTTTCGTACACTTAAAACTAGGATGTCCTATCTCATTACAGTTAAAGCATTTAATTGCAGAAGGCCTATTAGACTCACTAAAATTATTAGAACGTTTTTTAATGTATGGCAAGCGCCTATCTTTCGAGTCTTCGATTTTAATTGATTTGAGATAAGTCAATAAGTCCTCTGGCTGCGAGTAGTTTGCAGCCTGAGCACCCAAACGCATCCCTCTATCTTCTAACCCATAAATTATACAATCTACGGCACGTTTGCCAGTAATGTCACATCGGTTTAGTAAATTAATCTTATGATAAAAATAAGTTTCCAGTGATTCATTATGCTTCGCTTTTCTGTCTAACATTTCATGTAATAACTGAGCGTAATTTTGTACTGTTGGAAATGTTTTTAATAACTTTTCTTTCCATTGTGACCAAGAAAAGTTCAAGGACGTTAACCCTTGATACCACACCTTTGCAACACCTACTAATTTGGGCAATGCATAATGAATCATCTGTGTTTCTGACCATTTATACAAAACAGCGCATTCTTCTACTTTAGTGATCCAGGATTCTATGTTCTGTTCCTTATTAGCGGGGTCGAATTCGGGTACGGCATTAGTATTCATTGAAAAATGGTTTAAAGGTTGAGATGTAGCTGGTAGCGATTTTATCAATTCTAATACATCAGACGCAGTCAAAGCGTTATTTTTTTGACTTGACGAGGACTTATATCTGTTGTGACGGTCGTTATCCCTATTTCTACTGCAACTGGAATCATATGAATCAACACTTACAGTTTTTCTGCGACTGCGTTTTCGACCTCGTTCTTGGGAAGTGTGGTGACGACTCCTTCGCTTCATCACGCTGCCACGTAGCCTCGAAGGACTTCGTCGGCGCCGCTCCTCTGTTGAACTGCAGCTCTTTGAAGCGGAGCGAATGCGCGAGGGGCCTAATGACCTCCGCGTCCTCTTGGATCTGCACTCACTGTGACGATCGTGTCTCGAAGATCTTGAACGCTGCCTCCTACGTGACGGTCTCGACCGTAGGAAACTGTCCGACGATGACGAACGAGCACCAGAAGACCCAGAGCGTCTGGCCCTTTTGTGCCTTCGCCGACTCTGTCGCGTACGACCCCTCCTTCGTGGGGGTGTTCCAGGCGACTCATCATCAGGCGACATGATAAGTTAACTCTGAAGACAATTGTTATGTATATTAGTTACCTTTCAGTTACTTGTAATCTAAACCCGTTGTACCATTGCTTTGTTACATTTAAATAAGGAATTATAAGCAATTGTAAAAATCAAACCTCTAATAAAATATCTTTAGTAAAAGTGTTTTATTTCAACATGTAATACCAATCATAGAGTCCAAATTGAGTAATGCTTGACTTAACAACGGTTAGATTTAAATCTACATAAAAATTAACATTTTCTTTATAAGGAAATTATCGTGCTCAGTGAAAAATTTTTGCCTCTATTGGAATTTAAACCTAGATGTCACTATTGCTGCCCTTAATTGTCTTGGATTACTCAATTATATGTGAACATATTCTACTCTTACTTCTTTATGAACTTATTTGATAAAATAAGGATTAAACTGTTTTTCTGTACCCGACCGAAATCGGTTAATAACAGGAATAATTCTGAGCCCAAAATACAGTAAGAGATAAAAATAACTGTAAATCAGCACTGTATATACTTAGAAAAAGATTGAAAAGAGAGAGGAATAAGTAGTTATTTCTATCTTAATAGTCAAAAGTACTCCTTTAATCAATGTCCATAAAATTTAAAATTTCATTTGCAATACGTCATAAAATTTTCATTTCCTTCTAAGTATATACAGAAATAATGATTTATCGAATAAGTCTGTTCACTCACATCTCGAATATCCGGCATTGAAAAATCAAGTGTAAAGATTCATTTCTCATGCATCCATAAAGTAAAAGAATAAGAGGAAAAAAAACTCACCTTATCTTTTCCAATACTTACTCGCTCCTTTTGTACTTTTTTTTCTATTTTGCCAAACCACTTGTGGACGTGTCGGAATATTAAGAAATATTCCACGTTTCTAGCCCGCTTCTGAACTAATAGGGAACAGTTCAGAAGGGAAGATAGGAATAAAACTCTGTGGCCGTTATAACTTGATTTTAATCATCACACTGTATCACTACACAATTAAATTGCACTTTGCAGAGTCTCTCTACACACGCGGTTAGCTTAGAGTGAACTACACTTGACGACGCACGAAGTAAGACTGACTGTTGGATTCGACTTTACTAAAAACAATACCTTCTATACCACGCCGCCGCACACTGTTCTACGAAGTATTAGAAGCTTGGCCAGAAGTCAAAATTTAAAAAAATACATTTATCTGTACTGATAGGTATCTGAGGGTAGATGGGTATTGTGTGCATTAAAAATTACTAATAGAAGGTAGGTATAACTTATTGTTCTGTCATAATGAACACAGTTTCACGAGACATTAGTTGAAGTGCAATTAAACGTTTAAGATATTGTGTCCATTCGTGGCCTATCATTATTTTATATAGATAAGATTTATAATTAACTAACAATGGATTCTGTTACCACAGGTATGTGTTGCTTATTAATGCGATATTATTACAATTTTGAAATGTAAATAAGATGATACTGGGTTTCGCAATAAATGAGATAAATTTTATTGCATTTTTATAAAGACGAGCATTTTAGTTGATGTTCTGTACATTTCTGTGCTATAGTTATTTTTGAGAAAATGTAGCTTAGGATGTCTGTTATTTGTTTCTGTTAAAAAATCCACCGCCTTTTACCGCCACTCATACAACTTATAGTAGAAAACGAAAGGCGTTTAATTTACTGTATTTTACCAATATGGTTCAAGCTTATTCAACACGGTTGTTTTCCTGTATTTAAGCTTGGTGGCTAATTTATAACTTAAAAATACTTTATTTACTATTGTTTAAAAGAGTATTTTGTTGATTTTTTTATTTTTCTTTTACTTTTAGGTACTTTACCAATTTCTAGATTGGAGTTGGTCGAATTTTGTTTTTCACGTCCAGAAAAATCATTTGATAGTAAATTTAAACATCTCACACAACATATAATAGAAAAAACCCAATGTCCACCAGAAAAAATACCCGAAATTAAACACAAACTTAGTAATTTTATAACTGGACTAGCTTCCGCCCGCGACTTCGTCCGCGTGGATATTAGAGAAAATCCTTAGGGAACCTTCAACCAGGATCCGACCAACCGTTTTATACGCGATTAGGCGGGTCCCCACCAAGCGCGCTGCCTCGCGAGGCAAAACATTTGCGACGTGTGACAGGCCTCGCACGAGGCTGCGCGCTTGGTGGGGACCCGCGTAATCGCGTATAAAACGGTTGGTCGGATCCTGGTTGAAGGTTCCCTAAGGATTTTCTCTAATATCCACGCGGACGAAGTCGCGGGCGGAAGCTAGTTTATTACAATAATCAGAATTAGGTCCAGAGATATTAAGAGTATCACGTTCCCGTTTCTTTACTCTTTCCCGTTTCCGTCCCCGCCCCCGTTCCCGTTCCTGTTCCCGTGTCCGTCCCCGTCCCCTTGGGCTGAATCATGTCCACCGTGTTGGACTTCAAAACAAATGTCATTTTCGCATTCCTCATCCCATAAAACCTCAAGAACGACATCCACATCGGCTTTCATGTTTACTTACCCCATTTACCCCCTAACGGATGATTTTCAAAATAAGAAAATATGTGTTTGCCTATTTATTTTTAGACATGCTCCTACGAATTTTTAAGCTGTAAACTATGTAATGTCTATTTTATATTATTTTTCCATATATAATTTGTACCCCATTTTCACCCCTTTAGCGGTTAAATTGGACTTCAAAATTAATGTCATTTTCGCAATCACCATCCCATAAAACCTCAAGAACGACATCCATATCGATTTCTACGTTTACTTAGCCCATTTACCCCCTAAGGGGTTGATTTTCAAAACCACAAAATATATGTTTGCCTATTTATTTTAAGACATGCTCCTACGAAGTTTTAAGTTGTAATGTCTATTTTATATTGTTTTCAATACCAAATTTAAATCCAATTTTCACCCCTTTAGGGGTTAAATCATGTCGACCGTGTTGGACTTCAAAATAAATGTCATTTTCGCAATCTTCATCCCAGAAAACCCCAATAACGACATCCATATCGATTTTTAGGTTTATTTACCCCATTGCACCCCCATTTCATCACCATGGGGGTTGAAATTATACCAATACAATATGCGTTGCGTTAGATTTCCATCCATAAGCCTAAATTACAAATCTAGCGATTTCTACTTCAAAAATGAAGGATTATCTTCTAAACACAACTTCATCCCCCTTTTCACCCCTTTGGGGGTAGAATTTTGAAAAACGCTGAGACACGTATTTATTTATTTTCAATCATCAGCCTAAACACAAAATTTGAAGATCCTAGCTTCAAAACTGAGGGACTTTCATACAAACTTTCATCCCTTATTTCATCCCCTTAGGGATGGAATTTTCAAAAATCCTTCCTTAGTGGATGCCTACACTGTATAAAGTATCTGTGTGCAAAATTTCAAGTCTCTAGGTTCAGCGGTTTGGGCTGTGCGTTGATATCTCACTCAGTCAGGACTTTGAATTTTATATATATAGATAGATAGATTCAAATTACGCTTTTCAAAAGCACAAAAGAAAAAAGATAGATTTATTTCAACGTATTCAGAATGGTTACAACGAACGGAGACGTTTCCTATATACTCGTGTAGGCCTGTAACGAAACCAGGGTACTTATTGTCTAATTTCAAAATCTATCGCAATCGCTTTCAAGATGTGATACATTGATGCTTCTTTTTGGCACAAATAAAAACTTACCAAAGGAATGCAGCAATGTGTCACATCCATCTGTCAAATGAAAGCGATTGCGATAGATTTTCGATATTAGACAATAAGCCCCCCGGTCGGCCTAACTTGTCTTTCCATGAAAGCAGTGAACGGTCAAAAAGACGTAAAACCGAAGATTTGCGGCAGTCAACTTCGACAGCTGAATTGTGTTATGCAGCATCTATGAATTGAGGAAGTTCAGGACAATTTGAAGCAGCTGATATTATTAAAGAAATTGCTATTTCACCAGAATCTTACAAGTTAAAGATGTCTGCAAAACCAATTCCTCAGGATGTAATAAAAATGCTCAAAAAACCTGAAACTCCTGAATGCTCATCATTTTCAAACTCTATTCCATCGGACGAAAACAGTGATAGTGATTAAATTAATTTAATGACATTATGTTTTATAATTTTAACTTATATATCTTTAAATGCCTATTTAACATTATATTTAATCAAAAACTAATTGTCTGTAACGAGATTCGTATATAAATATTGATAAATAATTTTGGCCAAGCTTCCAATACTTCGTAGAACAGTGTGCGCCGCTAGGTGGCGTGCAAAATGTCCGTACTCATGACCGGAAGTGGCCCGACTTAACCAAAGACAGCACTTTATTCCACGCCACCGCCAGGTGGCGTGCATAGCTCAATTTAGTGTTCGTAATCATGACCGGAAATTTACAGTTTAATGTGTTTTACTACTTCAACTAGTCAAATCCTAACACTTACCTATTTATTTTTTAAGCTGTTATTGTTTTTATTTTTGGGTTTTTTGATAATATTACTATAAATTAGCTTCTGCCGCGCCTTCGTCACAGAATATATAATAGTATGCCTTCGTCTCCGTGGATATTCGAGAAAATCTCCTCCTCTTTTCTTCTTCCCCTTCCCTTCTGAAGCGTGCGTCTATCAAGACCATCAAGACCTAGGTATATAGAATATCAAGACCTTCATAAACCTAGATACAGAAAGTTTTGAAACGAAAAACGTGGGGTACTAATATTATAAATGCGAAAGTCCGTTTGTTTGTTTATATGTTTGTTTGTTTGTTACGCCTTCACGTCTTAACAACTGAACCGATCATCATGAAATTTTGCATACACGTTGTCAGAGGTACAGAAAAGGACATAGGGTACCCTTTATCTCGAAAAAAGTATTGTTCCCGAGGGATAGCAAAAAAACTCCACGCAGACGAAGTCGCGGGCGGCCGCTAGTTGGTGATAAATCCTACATTCATTTCATTTCAATTTTTTACGGGAAAACATTTTTTGTACTTTTTAATCCGTTTTTAATGTTTCAGTCAGTTTTTTAGAAGCCTACTTTTTAGTCCATTTTTTTCAGAATTTTCCTGCAACATCGGGATTAACTTGCATGATTTTGAAGGTGTTCATGAAATTTTTTAATAGTTATGTAACTACCAAAGTTATCCTTGAGATGTAATTTTACGACTGGCATACGGTAAATAGAGTTGTAGCAAAATGAAACGGTCGTAAAAAGTGAGGGCAATAAATAATCCATTGTATAACTCCCATACCGCAGATGTGCAATATTTCACGTAAAACTCATGTATTCGACACGAAACTCAACCACTGAACACATATTTTATGTTATGTGCTTGTAAACTATGAATATTTTTGTAAATATTCTGTTAAACTTTTGTATATATTTAGAGTTACTACAAACTGTTGATTCTAGTCTGTCGTTCCTTTTTGAACAACAACGTAATCCACGTTTACTTAAGCCAAACATGTGAGTATCCCGAAAAGTCGTCATTTTATATTTATTAAGTAGATAGGTAGGACCTGTATACTATGCATAGGTAGGTCTATGCAAACGGTTTAACGAGCCTTCTGAAATATAAGGTCACTTATTACCTAATGAGTTAATGACAACGGCGGAAATTGCTTAGCTGCCGCGCCGCCGCAATCACAGGATTTTACATTTTGAACAATTTAAAATTTACTTTCGTAAGTAGAATTAAATTATTAAAAATATTAACATGGACACGGTAGGTAGTACGTTTGCAGATTGTAAAACTCTAGGAAGAAAAAACTATCACTGTAGTAACGTGTAATAAGCATGTCCATATTTTTCAGGGAAGATTTTCGTCGAATGAATGTCATGAGGAACCCGGCAGAATATCCCGCCCCGTTACCCTCAAAGACGCACAAACGGGACGACATACCGATCCCCTCGCCGTACCAGAGCATCTACCAGGGGAAGAGGATGCCGAATGACACAAGAGTTTTTAGGAGGCGGTTTGAGTTCGAACCCCAGCCTACGGGGCACCATGTGTTCTGCCAGAGCAATGTCAATTGTGTCGTAAGTCATCACATCATCATCTTAGTATTAGCCCTCCACCTCTGTGGTCTAGTGGTTCGCCTACCTGTGTAAGACGCAGAGGTCCCGGATTCGATACCCAGGGGGGTACAATTTGTACTCGGTTTGGTTGGTGGTAGGTATAGCAGGGCTTATTTCCTGGCTAGCTACCACCATTTTACTTAAGTCTGACGCCATAACAACAATTTAAATATTGTTGTGTTCCGGCAGTTAGAAGAGGTAAGATAGCCAGTTCCTCAGTGGTAAGGATTTCGGATGTAGTGCGCGTCCATCTTCGGCCTTATCGTCACTTAACATCAGCAGGCCTATTTTGTAACTCAACTGACAGGTTACAATGATCATCACTAATCTAAGTTGTAAGTACATTGCTGCTACAGTATAAAGCAATGTTATTATGACTCTCTACAAAAACCCAGCATGTACTTAAAACTTAGTTCAGTGATGATAATTGTAACCTGTCAGTTGAGTTACAAAATAGGCCTACAGGTGATGTGAAGGCCAAGCACTATCTACTACGTGTTTTGCAAAAACCTTGCAAAAACATTACCTACTACCATGGGCGTAGCCACGGTGGGGCAGGGTGGGGCGCTTGCCTCACCCTGGCTCTGAGCTGTGAGGTACCTACCTAATCTTACCTAAGTAAGAAAATATAAAAATGACGCGGAATTAATGGGATAGGCCCGTCAATACAAAATATGCATGGAAAATGCATAGAAAAAAAACCAGGGTAAGACCGCGGGTATAGTTTGCTAGTTACATATTATTTTAGACTGCTGCCCCACCCTCAGCCCATGGCTGGCTACGCTCATGCCTACTACCGCACCAATAACACACAGGACCACACAATAACATTGTCCTAACTTTAGTCTTTTCCTCCACAGATAAGCCACATGGCGATAGAAACAGCTGGTGGTATACCCATCCTGCTCCGAGGCGGCGCAGGACACCGGTACTTCGTGGTGGTGGCCAAAGCCAAGCCTTACGACGCCCTCACTGGCAGCGTCAGAGCATACTGCCTTAGTAATCCTGATGATTATTATACGGAGAAACCTACTGGTTGAGTCCTCGTCTTGGAAGAAAATGTCGTGGGGTGGGATAATTGCAAAACTACCACCCATTGCGAGGTGTGTTATGGCCACAGACGTGTATTGTTGTATGGTCTGTGATATGGACATAATCCTTATTCGTCCATGAAAGGCCTATGCTCCAGCAGCAGTGGTAGGGACTTTAAAAAAATAATCATCTAAATTGGTTCATAAACAAAAAAGTAATGGTTGAACTTCCGTCTAAATTAATATAAAATGGTACCTAACGAAAATAACAGTTTTTTCAGGAATTCCTGAAATTTACTGAACCGATATCAAAATTTTAAAAAATGGGACCAACTTGGGAACAAACCAACGCGCAACGTTTGAATCATTTCAATCGGTTCAACCGTCTTCGAGTAATCGGTGTAGGTAGGTACACACGTACACATAATTTAAAAAATATACGCGACGAATAGATTTCCAACTTTTAGATAATCCTGGGACGATTGCAAAGTACTGGATGCAGTGTTTCTTTCAGACAAAATTTTCCGGAGAGGCCATTGAAACGTTCGGAGGAGCGGATTGACACCCCTTAAAGCTTAAAAATAAACAATTAGACGATCAAATCACACGTCGCAAGTTTATGTAAATCACAGACATTGTTGTATTGTATGGAGTGGCCATTTGAGTAGCCCCCCTGGCAGGGGCGGATCCAGGATTTTGGTTTGGGAGGGGCTTAACGTAGGTGAGGGCAGGCTTTACCAAGATAATCAATAGTTTTTTGGGTGGACCCAAATGATTTTGGGGGGCTTGAGCCCCTTAGCCCCCCCCCCTGGACCCGCTATCCAGGGGGCACTAGCGGATCCAGGGGGGGGGGGGGATGATTGGTAGATTGCAATTATTCTATGGCAACAATATACAGTTGAGATTCACTTTATTAAGTTTTACTTAGCCCATGACCTGTCAAATTACCTATGCAGTAGTTGTGTGTCTTTTAAACATAAGTAAGTAAGTAGCCAAATTATAATTAAGTTGATTTGTTATTTATTGAAATAAAATAGTATTTCTATGTCAGCTCTTTTATTGCAAATAAGTACACTCGAAATAAATTAAACGAACTTTAGAGTTGTTTTACGATTGTATTCGTATTTCTATTGCTCGTGGCAGTAATTGATTCTAATACCTATTGCAATTTGATCTAGCTAGAGTTTATTTTTTTCTCAGCTTTTTTTATCAGTTTATTGATTTGAAATTGGATTTCAATTTATTCAATTCTAATAACAGTTGGTTTTTACAGAAAAAAAAAATGTTTTGCTGGCTTGAGTCGAACATAACATTGGCTGTTTATATACTTATATAGTTACTTTAAAATTCTTATGTTGATTTGTTACTCGTAATTTTATTGTGAAGGGTAAACAGAACTGATAAACAGAACAAAACACGCCGATAACTATGCTTGTACTTTATTCATAATGAATCTTAAATAGTTTATTAAACTTATCTATCTATCTATAGTTTACGCAGGTGAAGATAGATTACTCAATCGGTGTCCACAAATTTCGAATATTTACCTATATTGCAATTTAAATAACTATTTAACTACAGCTTATGTATTCTGTGACTTTATGCTAATCATGTCCTGTCATGCATTTCATCTCATGTATGCCATGAAGGTCATGAGCGCCCCTAGCAAGATTTTAATTTTGGGCTCCAAGACTTATTTCTAGGATCATGATTTGAATTTTGCGCCCCAAGACTTATAGACTTATTTTCTAGCTATGGTTCAGCAAAGTGCACCCTCCTGAGGCTTGCGCCCCTTGCCAACACCTAGCTATGACGCTGGTAGCCAAAGAGCCCCATATAGGTACGGTGCGATTGTTCTTCACGTTCAATAGGTATCGTCGTTAATTTAAATAATTTAGAATAATATGATACCACATGAACAAGTAAAACCTTAAGGTGCTCCCTCACCGGGAGCATTCACGTGTACTGTAACATTATAGATTCGTCTTTGAGCATTACATTACAATAAACCTCCCTGACTGACGAGCATTCGCTCGGTTCTCCTCCTTCACTGATGTACCTATTCATTACAAGGTGCGCATTGTACTTAATGCTCGGTTCCCCTCCTTCACTGATGTAATGGAGTGTATTTCATGACTTCGACGACAAAACTGCGCATAACACGATCGCGACAACTTGTTACTGCCGCTATCGTGGTTGCGACAGAAGACTACTGCGCATATCGTCAAAGCGACAGAACTGTACAGCGGTGCACCCTACTCCGATATAACGCTACTTCGACAACTCAAAAAAGCGACGGGACAGTCCGGCAGTGCAACAAACGGTAGGTAGTGTTTATTTTTCTTTTATTCCCTACCTCCGCAGTACTATTTTTTTTAATTAGAGGGAGAGCGGGGGAACTCATTTTATCATTTTGGATTGGAAATAAATTGAGAAAAACCTATCTATAGACAGTGCATGTATAGGTTTGATGAAGAATAATTTTCCAGTTTCAGTTCCATGTTTGGTAAGGGGAATTAAAGGGGGGGGGCTTTATCTTTTACTTTTTTTTTGTGAAAATAAAGCGGTTTACATCTACCTACCAAGTTTCAACTGTGTAATCTATAACGGTTACGTTTTTTGCCTTTGTTAAGGGTTCCGTAGCCTATTGGCAAAAAATGTATATTAAAAAACCCGCAAAGTCAACTGAAAAGATGGAAACAAGATTAAATATTAAAGGCAACATAATGACATGCAGTCGGAGGCATAATTCAAATCATTAATATTGTCACTTTCTTTATGCATGCCTCCGACTGCATGTTATTATGTTGATTTTAATATTTAATCTTGTTTCTATCTTTTCAGTTAACTTGTCTTTTTATGCAGGCGGGTTTTTTTTGCCTTTAGGCTACGGTACCCTTAACAAAGGCAAAAAACGTAACCGTAAACCGCTTTATTTTCACAAAAAAAAGTAAAAGATAAACCCCCCCCCCTCCTTTATTTCCCCTTCCCAAACATGGAACTGAAACTGGAAAATTATTCTTCATCAAACCTATACATGCACTGTCTATAGATAGGTTTTTCTAAAAATTTTTTAATCCAAAATGATAAAATGTGTTCCCCCGCTCTCCCTCTAATTAAAAAAAATGGTACTGCTAAGGTAGGGAATATAAGAATAATAAACACTACCTACTGTTTGTTGCACTGCCGGACTGTCCCGTCGCTTTTTTGAGTTGTCGAAGTAGCGTTATATCGGAGTAGGGTGCACCGCAGTACAGTTCTGTCACTATGACGATATGTGCAGTAGTCTTCTGTCGCAACCACGGTAGCGGCAGTAACAAGTTGTCGCGATCGTGTTATGCGCAGTTTTGTCGTCGAAGTCATGAAATACACTCGATGTAATGCTCAAATCTGTAATGTTACATTACACGCGAATGCTCCCGGTGAGGGAGCACCTTTAGATTTTAAAGATAAAATGACCTGTACAGTACGAGGCATATATCTTGAAATCGGTTGGGGATTGCGCGGAACGCGTATTTTGGGCATGCGTTGCGGTGAGGGGCGCGCGCTATTGGTCGCTCACAAGAGCACATGCGCGAACTTATCCCCACTCCGTCGAAAAAATTTCAAGATACATGCCTCGTACTGTACCTACTACTTATTATGAGTTCAAATTAATGTTAGTTACAAGTATATATATATTTATTGATGGTTATTGTTGAGACAGAAGGGCATCATCAGTATCGACACCATGTCCCCTCAAATAGAAGTCAGCGGCGAGCTTCGACGGAATTGTAAACAATTAACAATGCGGCGCCCGCGAGATTGAAGCGGTTAAAACTAAATACACTTGCGAACCTACAGGTTGATCAATATTTGTGCCCTGCATAATGTAGGTAGGTAGATGAATGAATGATTTTCATGATCTACATAAATAAATAAGTTTTTTTATAAAGCATCCTGAATTCAAAAGAGCTTTTGTTACCCGACTGCAAGGAAAGGGTTCTGTTTTTCGCGCGTATCTTGTATGTATGCTTGTATGTAATATTCTTCATATCTTTCAAACGGCGGCTGAACGGATTTCTATGTTCAATATATCATTTGATTTGTCGTGTCAGCCCAAGTGTTCTTAGGTAAGGGCGTTAAAAAACCAACATGGCAACTGTACCTATAGATACGGTGCCATTAGGTATAGGAAGTGAAAAATCATTTTTTTTAGAATACTGCAATATGGGTGTCAAATTAGAGGGCTTATCATAGGGATTTCAAAAAAGTATATCATGACTAGGTATAATATAGGTATTATATTATAATAACTAAAAAGACACAAATAAAAAAAATAAAAAAAACCCGCCTGCATCAAAGACAAGTCAACTGAAAAGATGAAAACAAGATTAAATAATATTAAAGGCAACATAATAGCATGCAGTCGGAGGCATAGAAAGAAATCAAATCATTCATAACGTCACTTTCTAGGTATACTTATGCAATGCCTCCGACTGCATGTTATTATGTTGCTTTTATATTTAATCTTGTTTTCATCTTTTTACACGACTGCCCAAAGCAAAAAGAGTGTTATGTGTTCAGGGTTCATGTATGTTTGTGGGTATGTGAGTTTCTTTATTCCACCATAACTTCTAAATGCCTGAACTGATTTGGATAAATGGTATCGTTAGAATCGTCACAACATCCTGAGTGACACTGGCTATATTTTTTTTTAGAAAAAATCAATATGGCGACTGTACGACGCCATTTTCAAATGTGAAAAAAAATGTTTTTCTTCTATTATTACAATATGGGCATCAAATGAAAGGCCTTGATGAGCACATTCCAAAACTATATAATATGTCACTAAAATGTGTGAAATAAAAATAAATAAATTAAAAAAATATTAAAAACACGACTGCCCTGCCAAAACGAACTAAAAAGTTAAACAACAAGTGTCATTGCAGTCGGGGGACCTCTTTGATCAAAAATTGTTCCATGATAAGGTCCCCCGACTGCAATGACACTTGTTGTTTAACTTTTTAGTTCGTTTTGGCAGGGCAGTCGTGTTTTTAATATTTTTTTAATTTATTTATTTTTTCAATTGACTTGTCTTTTGATGCCGGCGGGTTCTTAGTTGATGATTTTTATTGGAGAAAAGAATCTATAAAAATAAGTTTTACGAAAAAATCTTTAGTAATATTGACTAGGTATTAGAAATTTCAAGCATTGGTAACAACGATTTCAGAACCTAGAGATCGTTGATTGGTAATTACTAATTTGCAAGCAGTAACGCTATGGGTTACTATGCGTTACTAAATAACTGGAATTTCTGCATTTATTTAGTTAATTTTTTAATTTATCATTTACTTTCAAACACCTTTTACATCAGATCGTTGTCATTGTGTAGTTAATTAAGAACAAATACGACTCGGGACAGTGTCTGACAGTGTTGTACGAACAATGTCATCAGTTGTCCAGATACCCTCCGCTTTTGTTTATAATAAAAAACACTAGTACTTGACAGGATAGTGTACGGTTTTGTTGTTAAAAGTGTGTACTTTTTGTTTAATTGTTTTAAAATGTATTTGTGTGGTGTTTCCGATTTTTTTCGAAGAAGGAGACCGAATATTGAAAGGGTTAGTACCTTTAATTTTAGTTTTATACAATCTATTTATTATTACACGATAAAAATACTTGTTTACATAAAGTTGGTATAGATAAAACAATTTTATTATTGGTAGATATCGTTTAAATTTTTAATAACACTTAAATGTAAAGGTCAAACGTATTTATATTCATTTAAGAACCAATCAATCAAATGTTACACTTATGTTGCTTTTGATCAACAACCGTACGTTTTTTCTCACTTTGATGTGGTTTTGTGTAGAAATGTCGGCATTTGTTATTTTTAAATAACACGTTTGAATGGTTCCTTAAAATAAACGCTGCGTGCAAATAAAATATTATTATCATTCCCGTACAATCGGTGTCGACAAAATTTAAGTGCGAGAGTCAAACGTAGATTTGGTCTAATTATAGAAACGTAATGCAGCCGTAGTGACTTTGATACAATGCGGAGTGTCTGTAAAAAACAAATCGACAAAAGTTACAGAGTTTTTGGTTGCGTGAAAAATTAAAAAAAAAGTGAAATCACCTCGTCTTCGCAAATGTACAGAAGTAACAGTAGAATGGAGATTACATCATATTCCCTAATCACCACATATCGAAGCCCTCATGGCGGAAATTGACAGACTGATCGTGCTCGATCACGTTTGTGAAGCAACGTTTGGTCCGGCCAGGTGTCGGATGGGTGACCGTTAAAGTGGCATTACAACTGAGCGCTTCCGTGCTTCGGACGGCACGTTAAACCGTCGGTCCCGGCTGTTGTCATCTGATAACAGTCGTTTAGCCAAGTAAGAGGCCTTACAGGCGGCTTGATGAACTCTAACACCTGCCTGCCTAGCATGACCAACGAAACACGATATATATCGCGTGATATAGGATTTTATCGACACTCAACTGTCAAACTCCTTTGTCTTTTTGAGAGTTAAACGTGAAAAAACGCTATATCACGTGATATATATCGTGTAATGCTGGTCATGCTAGGGGGGCAGAGGTGGCCACTTATCCTCATTCGATAAGAAAGAAAGAAGAAGACCACTTATTAGAAAAAGTCAACTAACAGTTGACTTTGACATAAAAATCTTAAAATGACTATGGACATAGCCTTCTTCATTTCCAAGCCGTGAACATAAGTTTGGCAACGTCTGTTACTGTCAGTTCGTGGTCATGTCGTCGGCCAGTCTCCATACTAAATGTATGGGAATATTTCAATTTTAAGAGGTCGATATTTTTTTTCATAGTAATCGTGTGAGGTTTAAAATATGAAAATAATTTAGTTCTTTTATTGAAATGCTTTGTATATTAAACAATAAGAAAAATATCAATGTTAACCAGGAAAAAATGGCTGTCAAAGATGTCATCTTTTTTGTTGATTTTCTTCAGCAAGGAGTTGATTAACACGCCCTCTAGCAATAAATGATATATCATTAGAAAGGTCTTTTAAAGACAAATATTTGCTGTTAATTTACTTTATATCAATTGTTAATACTTTTGGAGTTAGAGGTTATTAAAGTATAAAAGTGGTTTATTGTCTATGGGAGTTGATCTACCACACCTATAGAAATGAATGATATATCATAAGAAAGGTTTTTATATGACAAATATTTGCTGCAAACATATTTTCTATTAGTTGTTAGTAATTTCGGATTTTTAGGTCATTAATGTTAAAAAAATTGGTCAAGTTAAGAGCGTTATAACTCTCAAAGTACTAATAGTTCACGATTATAGTAATACAATAAAGTGTTTCAAATTTAAATACCTTTCCAAGGATGTAAGATTTATTGCTAGAGGAGGCTTAGATCAAAATGCTCATCGTACTAAAGGACCCCCGAAAAGTTCAAATAATTTGACTCAAACCTTATGTTCTAATAAATAAATAATAATAATAAATATAAAACTTTATTAAAATAATCTTACATCACAATTTACAACTAGTTTAAACATAGATAATATAGGAAAAACAAATAATAAACAATTTTTAAAATAATTTTATACTATGTGCTTGACCACATGCGATGTTGCCGTTCTGCTCAACTTCAGGGCTTGGAAGATATCATAAAGTTAATATTACCTATATTAACTTTATGGAAGATATAGAAGGCTATGCTATGGAGTAATGAAATGAAATGAAATATATTTTTATTTAAATAAGCTCACATAATAAGCATTTTTAAATCGTCAATTCTTTTACCCTACCACCCATTATGACGTCTTTTAACTGACAAGAAAAATGGGCGCAAAAAACTTGTCAGCTTTATCAATCAGATGGAACGATATTTACAAATATGTATATCGTTTCCAGACTTTATATTAACAAAGATTAACAAATAAATAACATTATTGAATTAGCTCATTTCTTAATGAGTTTCAAATTTCTTAATCAATTTACAGATTTTAAGCTAAATTCAAAGTTTGAACTTGTTATTCAGTCTAGGCTGTTACAATAAATAAAAATAAAAGAAAAACATACAATTCAATATGCATTAAGATTGGTAGTCAGAAGCAGACCCATTCCCACTGGCAGCACCAGTTCCCGAACATGACGCATGAACCAGCCATCTCTTCGCTCAACCATATTTGAGGGAACGTAACGACCCGCCTCATACGACACCACCGCAGAAATGATTAAAGAGAGCATGACATACTAAGACTACCCATGTTAAGGCATCGAATTGAAAATTTATATCCAAAAGCTTTTCATAGGTCTTTCACTAAACTACTGACTATAGAAAGTAAAAATATTGCAATTAAATAAATCAAAACAAGGTAAGCTATTAAGAATTATATTTTTTGAGTAAGAAGTGCCATACATACGGACAATATAAAACAGATCTTTTATATACGAGTTATACGACGCCCTTAATACAAGCAGACAGAAGCAGACCCATTCCCACTGGCAGCACCCGTTCACGAGCATGACGCATGAACCAGCCATCGCTTCGCTCAACCATATTTGAGGGAACGTAACGACCCGCCTCACACGACACCACCGCAGAAATGTTTGAAGTGAGCATGACATACTAAAGCTACCCATATTAAGTCGTCGAGTCAAGAAGCCAGAAGTACGTTTTTAAGTAGGTAGGATACTTCTCACAATTTTATACTTAGAAAAGAAAATCACGATTCGAGTTTAATTAAAGGACTTTTATCTAGACCTATGAAAGAACCCCGGACTTTTTCTAATCAATACTGAGGTATTAGGTATATTAATAATTAACAATACAAAAGCTATGCCCATGCCTTTTTATCCTTCAAATAATCGTCAACAGTGTAATAACCTTTACTCATTAAATTGGATTTAACAGTATTTTTAAATTTTTCCAAGGGCAGTTCTGTGACTTGTTCTGGTATCTTATTATAAAAGGTAATACATCTACATAAAAAAGAGCTTCCGGTTTTATGCAGTCTGCGCCTTGGAACAGCAAGTTTGTTCTTGTTTCTTGTATTGAGTTTATGAACATTACTATTTTTTACAAAACTATCTAAATTTTTCTTTATATACATTATATTTTCATAGATGTATTGGGAAGCTACCGTTAATATTTTAATTTCTTTAAATAGGTCACGAAGAGTATCTCTAGACCGTAAGTTGTATATAGCGCGCACTGCCCTTTTTTGTAAGATGAATATGTTATTAATATTAGCAGCTGAGCCCCACAACAACAAACCGTAGGTCATAATACTATGAAAATAACTGAAGTAAACCAATCTTGCTGTTTCAATGTCGGTCAGAAGCCTTATTTTCTTAACTGCAAAGGCAGCAGAGCTAAGTCTGCTTGACAGGATATCGATATGAGGGTCCCATTGCAACCGCGAGTCTATAGTAAAGGATCATTCACACAGCTCCGGCGGGTCAACGGCGCGTCACCGGCCCGTCAACGTCAAAAATATAGTTACATACAAGTTGTACTACACTGTTCACACACATCAGTCATGGCGCGTCAACGGCGCGTCACCGGCGCGTCAACGTCAAACGCATATTGCTACGGCATGGCGGCATGCCGGCGACGCGCCGGTGACGTGACGGCCGGCGCGTCACCGGCACGGCGCGTCGCCGGCGACTCACCAGCAAGGCGAACAGGGTTGCTACTTTTTTGTTTAAATAAATTATTGGTAGCTTTAATCGGATTAGAAAATTACACTGTGGTATGGAAATAAAGTATTATTTATTTATTTCAACTTTGAAAAACATTTACTTTTACTACTTTTGGTAATATTTTGGTAAAGGTGATGTCCAAAAATGTATGAGGTCTGGGTCACGTCTTTGTACAGTATACCAAAAAATAGATAAAAACACGATAAACAGTTTCTAATTATTCGATTTCTTTAAAATCGCTTTGTTTTCTGGAAGGAACATTAAACAAAATGCAAAAACGCATAAAAAAGCATCATGGCGGAAGATGTTAACAACTTCTTATACGTCTGTGTTAACAACAACCCACAGCACAGAGTAGGTAGAACTCAATGACAGTGACAATGGGCGCATTCTGCCCAAGGGTCTGACATGCTTTGATAGAGCGAGATCGTCTTATTGAGATTCCTATAGGAGGAAATAGAGAAGAGTTTCATGTTTTATCTCTATCACCGACCGGACTTTTTTTCATGGTCGGGTTATAGGCACAGTTCAACTAGGCAAAACAAACAAGTGGGGTTATTTCAAAAGTGCCAAAGAAATTAAAGGTTTTGTGGATTACTACCTAATTAATACATAAAATTTCTTATAAATCGAATGTGTAGTGTTTGTGTCCAGCCTACAAAATGGTGGGATGTTCAATATTTGGCTGCAAAAGCAACAAATAAAGAAAATAAGCGGGTGTTACATTTCATGCGTAAGTACACTGTTTTCTATATTTTGATCACGTATTTCTTTCTCAAATCTCACAGGAACCAAGTTTCTGAGCTAAATCATTAGTTATATCATGAAAAACCTGATAAATAGGAAAAATCTAAAATTTATTTCTAAAAATAACCTCGGAAACATTTGACATGCAAACCGGGAAAATTGCGTATTAATCTACGTAATAGAAGCCAGCTTAGCATTGACGTCCACTAAAATCAGTAGGTTTATAAATCGATTTCCGGATGCCTACCCACATAGAAATTTTTCCCCAAAAATTACCCCATATTTCAGGGAATTTCAAGCGATTTGATTTTTCCAGATTTCCGACGGAAGATAAAATTCGTGAGAAATGGATAGAAGCATAGCCTTCTATATTGTCCAAGCCATGAAGTTGAGCAGAACGGCAACATCGCATGTGATCAAGCACATAGTTTTACATTTATCAAGCTCCGTCTTTTTTACACAAATAAACGTGCAAAGTGCTGTTGCAGGTACATGATGAAATAAACTGAACTAGAATAATAATATAAAATGGTTTTTCGTAAATTTCTACTTTTCTAATAATATTTTTCATATTACAAATATAAAAAAAAAATTGAAGCGATGGAAACATAGTAATAGAGTAAGAATAAAAAAAGTGTGTCTGTTTGTCTGTCATATTATAACAGGGTGTAATTGTCAAAAATTCAATATAGTTTATCACAAAAAGAGTGGTCGGTCGGGACCACTTATTTTCGCGTTTTCGCTTGCAATACTTTGTTTAATTAGCGAGTCAAAATGTTGACTTTCAGTTTTCTGACAGCTGAGAATTTTAGTCTATTTTTATGTTGATAGATAGCGTTATTCAACTAGGTAGGTTTTTTTTTAATTTTTCCTAGCAGCTGAGTATACCACTGAGTAAAAGACACTCGATACTGGCAAAAATGACTCCCTAAAGAGGAGTAGTTTGCCATAACCATGCCAAAATTGACTGTCAAATTGACAAAATCCTTTGCTTTTTTCTGAAAAAGTTAGGTACTTAGTTGAACAACGACATCTAGCCGTCTTTTAGGTACTACTTTTTTTTCTTAAACTGCCTTTTGAAAACCGCTCATTCAAGTACTGTAACGATTCCGACTGCATTTTAGGGTATTTTTTTTTGTGATCATGGCAGCCCCATATTTTGACGTCATAATATATCTATCCCTTACACCCGGTCGCTCGGTAGCGCATCTACCCCTTTTTAATATACTATATCTATGATTCTGCCAGACAAATCTTTGAGTCATCGATCGCCATAAAGAGTACATTTAAACCATGGAAAGTAAAATATTGAACAATACCGGCAGCTAGACCGCCAGTCTCAAAGCGATAGCAATGCTCTATCCTATGTCCTTGTCATATCATAACACGATGACAAGGATGGACAGTGCACTGACGTCATAAAAAAAATAGACAAAGCAATCAAGCTGCAGGCCTCCTTCACTCGCTCGTCGGTCGCGTGATAAGAGTGCTACACGGTGCATGTACATTGCGCACGTTGAGGCATGGGTTATAGGTAGACCTTCTGGTCTAGGTCAGGAAGTGAAATTATCTTTACCAAAAACACGTAGTTCTTGCATTACAAAAGTATTTTAGTGTTATCATGCAATAACACTAATAACAAAGAAAGTAATTTCACTTCCTGTACATGAGATTCTGGTCTACCTCTACTTGCCCGGGTGTACAATGCTATGGAGCTGGACCCGCTTTACTGTTTCCACGGAGCATGTAACTTGCGCAAGTGCTCAACTTGCGTGGGCTACTTGCACCGTGTAGAAACACCCTAAGCACCTACCGCTATACTTGCCATGGTTAAAAATGGCAATCGATGACTCAAAGATTTGTCTGGCAGAATGCGCCCGCCCACTTGTTGCCATATTTGACGCTTTATTTAATATTTATCTGTTTTTATTAATAACCATTTAACCGTGCATTCTATAAATTTATTTGTATTTTTGTCAGAATCAGTATATTTTTTTCCATCTTTGAGGGTGGTGTACATAGACGTGGCCCAAATTAGGACATGTCCTTTATTAGACTTAATTTACACCACCAGTCTAGGATTTAATTACAGATCACTAGACTATGTTTTCCTACCTTCACTTGTTTTACGACATTTATTTGTTTACTCGAAATTCACCCACATTATTGTATTTTTATTAAAAATCGAAAATTTTTACCATTACTAGAACTTAGTTGAACAGGTGAATTAAGTCTCATAAACTTCCCAAAATATTAACAAAATTAAAAAATAAAATGTTTTTAAAGTTGAAATAAATAAATAATACTTTATTTATTTCCATACCACAATGTACTTTTTTTCTACCTATTATAACAACCAATACTTTATATAAAAACAAATAAGTGGCAACCCTGTTTGCCTTGCCGGGGACGCGCCGGTGACGTGACGGACGGCGCGTCACCGGCACGTTACGCCGCCGGCGATTCACCGGCAAGGCAAACAGGGTTGCTACTTTTTTGTTTAAATAAAATTGTGGTATGGAAATAAAGTACTATTTATTTATTTCAACTTTGAAAAAAATTTTTTTATTACTTTTGTTAATATTTCAGTAACTTTATGAGACTGTTTTTTTTTTAACTAGAAAACATTATCTAGTGATCACTAGTTAAAAAAATGAAAGCTAGCGATTTTCGACCTTATTGACATTTATCGAAATCACGGTTTTTAATGAAAGATCAAATATAGGAAACGAGAATACGGCAAATCGAAAATCGCTTGCACACATTTTTCTAACTTGTGATCACTAGACAACGTTTTCTAGTTAAAAAAACAGGTGCAAGCGATTTTCGACCTTATTGACGTTTGAATTTCGGTTGTTTTTTTGCCGGATTCTCGTTTCCTATATTTGATCTTTCATTAAAAACCGTACTTTCGATAAATGTCAATAAGGTCGAAAATCGCTTGCTTTCATTTTTTTAACTAGTGATCACTAGATAATGTTTTCTAGTTAAAAAAAACAGTCTCATAAAGTTACTGAAATATTAACAAAAGTAAAAAAAAATTTTTTTTCAAAGTTGAAATAAATAAATAATACTTTTTTCCATATCACAATATACTTTTTCTTTACCGGTTATAGCAACCAATAATTTATTATAACAAAAAAGTAGCAACCCTGTTTGTCTTGCCGGTGACTCGCCGGCGACGCGCCGTGCCGGTGACGCGCCGGACGTCACGTCACCGGCGCGTCACCGGCCGTCACGTCACCGGCGCGTCACCGGCCGTCACGTCACCGGCGCGTCTCCGACATGCCAAACAGGGTTGCCACTTATTTATTATGATAAAGTATTGGTTGTTATAATAGGTAGAAAAAAGTACATTGTGGTATGGAAATAAAGTATTATTAATTTATTTCAACTTTTAATACTTTTTGCTTTTGGTAATATTTTGGTAACTTTATTAGACTTTTTTCACCTTTTCCACTAAAGAACCGTTTACACGGATCAAGCTGTAAAGTAATCTAGTTAAAATTAAGTTGTCGGCTTACTAAATTTTCGCATGTAAACAGCCAATAAGTAGTAAATTGGCCATTTAGTGGGCAAGTGATTAAGTAAATAGAATCTAGTCTATTTTTTGGACAAGTAGGTAACCACGCCGCCCACAACTTTAAAGTTGAAATAAATAAATATTACTTTATTTCCATACCACAAAGTACTTTTTCTACCTATTATAGCAACCTATACTTTATTAAAACAAAAAGTAGTGGCAACCCTGCTTGCCTTACCGGTGAAGCGACGTTGACTTGACTGAAACGAGCCGGCGACGTGCCGACGCCGGTGATCTGAACTGCTTGTTCACACACATTTTTGACGTTGACGGACGGACCGGTGACGCGCCGGTGACGCGCCGGTGACGCGCCGGAGCTGTGGGAATGGTCCTTAATACCTAAAAATTTTGTTGAGTCAACAAATTCGACAGCTTCGCCATTTACATGTATAGTCATATGAACCTGCCTCACATTAGGAAGTGAAAATTTGACACATTTAGTTTTACTAGAGTTAAGCTTCAGATTATTAATAGTAAACCAATGCATCACCTTGGAAAGAGTGCTGTTTACATCGTCACTGCAGTTACATCCTCTATCAACTTTAAAAATTAAAGAAGTATCATCAGCAAACAGTACTATTTCACATAAGTTTTTAGTATAGTAAGGAAGGTCATTAATATAAATAAGAAAAAGCAATGGACCCAATATCGATCCCTGCGGCACGCCCATGGTAATGGGTGCTTCATAGGATTCTGTTTTATTTACAACAACTTTTTGGGTTCTCGCCGACAGATACGATTGCATAAGGCTTACTGCATTTTTTGATACACCATAATGTTCCAATTTATCTAATAAAGTACTGTGACTGACACAATCAAATGCTTTAGAGAGATCACAAAATATACCAATTGCATCTTGTTTACTCTCCCATGCTTCAAAGACGTGTTTGAGAAGTGCAATTCCAGCATCAGTTGTGCATCTACCACGAGTAAAACCAAATTGTTTCTCGTGAAGTAGTTTGTTGATAAGAAAATGTGCTAATAATTGATCATAAATGATCTTTTCAAAAATTTTGCTTAGTGCTGGCAAAATGGAAATGGGTCTAAAGTTAGCGGGATCGCTTTTGTCCCCAGATTTAAAAAGAGGGATGATTTTACTATATTTCATTAAGTCTGGAAATATCCCTTCATCAACACACTTATTGAAAATAAAAGCAAGATGGGGAGCAATGGTAGTTATTATAGACTTAATTATGTGAGTTGAAATGCCCCAGAGATCTTCAGTCTTTTTTATATTTATTGAATTAAATGTTTTAAGAATGGTATCACTATTGATATGTCTAAATTTAAATATATTATTGCACTTATCAATACATGATTCCAAGAGGGAGACAGCAATTTTTGGAGATGAATTTAAATTACTGGTAGTTGCAATAGGTATTTTAGAAAAGAAATCTTGAAAAATTGTTGCCACTCCTTCATCTGACTCAATAATTTTATTGTCTGATACTAATGAGTATTCACGGTCATTATTTTTAGTTTTCCCAGTCTCTTTATTTATAATATTCCAAGTGGCTCTTATTTTATTATCTGACTGATGAATTATTGTAGATATACATTTTGCTTTTGCTAAAGTACATACTTTATTAAACATTTTTGAATAGTTTCTTACATATTCATGAAATTCGGGATCATTTGAAATTGTTTTCTGACCATATAATTCAAACAACTTATTTCTGCTAACATATATGCCTGGTGTTGCCCAATCACTAAATTTCTTTTTAAAGTCTTTGGATTTAATAGATCTTTGCTTAAATTTTTTATCAAATTCTACTTTAATTAAATTAAATAAATCATCATAATGAGTATTGGGATTATCATTACTAGGTAAGCAAAGAGTTTTGGCAGTGACATTATTATGAAAATTTTCCAATTTATTTTTAGTTAGAGGTCTGCAAATTATATTACACTGATGAGGAACATGATGGTGCTCAAGGGAAGCTATTTGTCCGCTATGGTCAGAACGAATACAATTTATTATTTCTTTATCAAGTACATTACAGTTGCTAAAAATATTGTCTAGGCAAGTTTTAGATGTAGCAGTGATTCTTGTAGGTTCACAAAAGGTGTTTGCTAAATTGAAGGACTTAAACAAATTCAGAAACCTACTTGCAATTGAGGACGGCTTTAAGATGTCTACGTTAAAATCACCGCACACCACAATTTTTTTATTCTTTTTGATGACTAATTTTAGAGCGTCCTCCATAGCGGACTCAAATTGAGGGTAGTTACCAGTTGGTGGGCGATACACACAAATCATTATCAACTGATCTAATTCCACACATGACAGTTCAACGTGTTGTTCAATAGAGAGGGATATCACATCTTTTCGTTCCTTAAAATTCATATTGTTTTGCAAAATTATCAAAGATCCCCCTCTAGTGGTGGATTTCCTACTGAATGAACTAGCAATTTTATAACATTGAAAACCTGTAATTAATTCATATTCCTTAAGCCAGTGCTCAGTGACACATAAAATATTAACATTTTTTTCAGTTAAAAAAAGTTCTAATTCTAATTCTTTGCCAGAAAAGCCCTGAATGTTTTGGTGAACTATAGTTAAATATTTAGGCTTTTCCTTAGTCATTACACGGCTAGAGACTTCCTCTATTGTCTTATTATGTAATTTAAATTACTAATAAAAGAATTACTTGGGACAAATGCCAAAGTGTTATTTTTAATGTCAACAATTTTTTGCTCAATAGGAGCAGGAGTAAAAATTGTATTATTATTACTTGGAACGGATTCCAAGGTCACATTCAAAATGTCAAAACTATTCTGCTCAATAGAAGCAGAAGTGATAGCCAAGTTCTTGGCTAAATGTTTAAAAAAAAATGATAGCGCTAAAGCTACTTGTCTTTTAAAATAATTTGTAAGATAATATTTATCTTTTGTCAATTTAAAATTAAATATTAATTTATTTATGTCTATTATGTGACATCTCTGACTATTATAATAAGTCATATTGCTTAGTGTTAAATTCAAATTATATCTGATATTATTTTCTTCCTGTGGCAAGCTTATATTCATGAAATTCGGGATCATTTGAAATTGTTTTCTGACCATATAATTCAAACAACTTATTTCTGCTAACATATATGCCTGGTGTTGCCCAATCACTAAATTTCTTTTTAAAGTCTTTGGATTTAATAGATCTTTGCTTAAATTTTTTATCAAATTCTACTTTAATTAAATTAAATAAATCATCATAATGAGTATTGGGATTATCATTACTAGGTAAGCAAAGAGTTTTGGCAGTGACATTATTATGAAAATTTTCCAATTTATTTTTAGTTAGAGGTCTGCAAATTATATTACACTGATGAGGAACATGATGGTGCTCAAGGGAAGCTATTTGTCCGCTATGGTCAGAACGAATACAATTTATTATTTCTTTATCAAGTACATTACAGTTGCTAAAAATATTGTCTAGGCAAGTTTTAGATGTAGCAGTGATTCTTGTAGGTTCACAAAAGGTGTTTGCTAAATTGAAGGACTTAAACAAATTCAGAAACCTACTTGCAATTGAGGACGGCTTTAAGATGTCTACGTTAAAATCACCGCACACCACAATTTTTTTATTCTTTTTGATGACTAATTTTAGAGCGTCCTCCATAGCGGACTCAAATTGAGGGTAGTTACCAGTTGGTGGGCGATACACACAAATCATTATCAACTGATCTAATTCCACACATGACAGTTCAACGTGTTGTTCAATAGAGAGGGATATCACATCTTTTCGTTCCTTAAAATTCATATTGTTTTGCAAAATTATCAAAGATCCCCCTCTAGTGGTGGATTTCCTACTGAATGAACTAGCAATTTTATAACATTGAAAACCTGTAATTAATTCATATTCCTTAAGCCAGTGCTCAGTGACACATAAAATATTAACATTTTTTTCAGTTAAAAAAAGTTCTAATTCTAATTCTTTGCCAGAAAAGCCCTGAATGTTTTGGTGAACTATAGTTAAATATTTAGGCTTTTCCTTAGTCATTACACGGCTAGAGACTTCCTCTATTGTCTTATTATGTAATTTAAATTACTAATAAAAGAATTACTTGGGACAAATGCCAAAGTGTTATTTTTAATGTCAACAATTTTTTGCTCAATAGGAGCAGGAGTAAAAATTGTATTATTATTACTTGGAACGGATTCCAAGGTCACATTCAAAATGTCAAAACTATTCTGCTCAATAGAAGCAGAAGTGATAGCCAAGTTCTTGGCTAAATGTTTAAAAAAAAATGATAGCGCTAAAGCTACTTGTCTTTTAAAATAATTTGTAAGATAATATTTATCTTTTGTCAATTTAAAATTAAATATTAATTTATTTATGTCTATTATGTGACATCTCTGACTATTATAATAAGTCATATTGCTTAGTGTTAAATTCAAATTATATCTGATATTATTTTCTTCCTGTGGCAAGCTAGCACTGTAAGGTAGTGTAAACAATACAAATTTATTTATATTTAAACTGCATAACTTATTGTAGTATGAAATGAGATCCTTCTTGTTTACATTACCTCTTTGACCAACTAATATAATTAAATTGGTATTTTCATTTAAGTTTAGAGTTATTACTTTTCTCATAATGTCATGTAGGGTCGCACCCGGTATACAATAATTTAAAACTTTTTCTCCCAATTGATTATTGAATAAGTAGCCTAAATCTTTTCCAATTTCATCACACAACATAATGTTTGAACATTTGTTAGTGGTAAAGGAATTATTTTCACTTGTGCTTGCTAAAATATTTACATGTTCTGAGATTAAGGGCTCATACACTGTTTGGTCTTGTAAATGGTCCCGAGCATCTAGGCCTGACGCTAAGGAGCTATCATTATGGGTTGAATGGTTTTCTGACAGAGAGGGGGTGGATAAACATTTAAGTGCCAGTATATATTCCCCTATCTCTTTTTTGGAACGGTCATAATTTTGGGTCATCCTGGATAATGACTCCTGTAATGAGTGAATTTTAGTATTTAACATAGCAATGTTATTTTCATATGTCAGTCTATTCTCATTGATTATAATTTGACATGTATCCAGCTTTTCAATTAGTTGTCTACGCTCTCTAATGTGACTAATATTTTTGAAAAAGTGTTTCTGCTTATTTAGTAACTTTTTTGTTTTTGAAATATACTTGTTAATTTTTACATATTTCATTAGCTTGTTTCTACTACAACCAACCATTGCCTGACTCATAGTGCAATTAATTGAGTCTTCAGAAGTTAAATCAATTGTGATTGTTGGCTTATGGTTAAGTGAGGGAGAAACAAGTTTTGGGTCACAGCCGACTAACTCATCGTAAAGACTCAAGTTCTGAGTGACTACCGCTTGGTTTTGTTCTGACTCTAACTTATAAATACGGTTATTAGCGTCATGTAGCTGCTTTTCCAGTCCAGAGATGAGTCTGAGGGCCTTCTCATACTCATCTCTGCACTGGTCGAACCCATCGATTAAAGTTTGTAACCTATTACGTTCCTCAAACATATTCTGTTGTGACAAATGTAACTCAGACATTTCCTTTTTGAGTTGTGTATTGCTTTGAAGCACATCTAACAATTCCTTTTCATTCTCATCTCTTTCCAAATGCAGTTGCTTAACCAACTCCTTGGTGGCCTTTAGTTCCTGTAGGGTTTGATGGAGTTTAGCCTCCTCCTGGCGAGATGCGGCCTTACGGGTCAACATTGTGAAAATAAAAAGGTGTTTGTTAAACTAGTTATAAACTGAACAGCAGTATGGAGAAATGTCAAAAAGAACAGTTGTCAATGAGCGGTTTTCTGACAGCTGAGAATTTTAGTCTATTTTTATGTTGATAGATGGCGTTATTCAACTAGGTAGGTTTATTTTATATTTTTCCTAGCAGCTGAGTATATCACTGAGTAGGTATATAACACTCGATACTGGCAAAAATTACTCCCTGAACCATGCCATAACCATGCCAAAATTGACTGTCAAATTGACAAAATCCTTTGCTTTTTTCTGAAAAAGTTACGTACTTAGTTGAACAACGACATCTAGCCGTCTTTTAGGTACTACTTTTTTTTCTTAAACTGCCTTTTGAAAACCGCTCATTATTGACTTTTTTAATGTGCTGATTAGGGAATAATCTCCATTCTGCTGTCACTTCCGGTTCCGTACATTAGCGAAGAGGATAAATATGATTTAATTCTTTTGAACGCAACCAAAAATCATGAAACTTTTTCTAATAAGGGAGTTTATTGATACCAATTAAAAAATATTCAGTCATTTAGTTTTTTTTTATTTTGCTCATACTTAATTATTATAATTTAAGCCAAGGTATCACAACAGCAAACTAATAAACGTTTACAAATAAAACAAATAATGATATCTCATAATAACTTACACATAGCTCTATTTCCCCGATTTTAATCATTAAATTAAATTGTGCATTAAATATTAATGAATTAATGATAGGTAGGTAGGTAGCTCTGTATGTAAATCTTTAGGTATGATATATCTTCATTAATAGAAAATGTTGGTACCAATTACCTTTTTTAATAAATAGGAACAATGACGGTGAAAATTCCTTAAAATATTAAATATCATACTTATTAAAATGTATGAATGAGATTAATTTAGATCGACGGACGGTACGTATTTATTTATTGGAAAGTGAGTACAGAATTTATTGCGATTAATTTATGACTAGCGACCGCCTGTGATTTCGTCCCCATGGACCATAAGGCACCTTTGACCAGGACTTGCGACCCGCCCTCGCTTCGCTTCGGTGTAGTGTGAACTTAGACACCATGTATTATTATACTTACATATGACCCTTCCTCTTGAATCACTGTATCTATTGAAAGAAACCGCATAGAAATCCGTTGCGTAGTTTTAAAGATCTAAGCATACATGGACGGACAGACAGCGGGAAGCGACTTTTTTATACTAAGTAGTGATATGATAGGATTATTTTGTAAATTTTCTTTTGTAACTGTATATTTCGTTTTCACGCCAAACTACTGATCAATATTAATGTTCTTTTTTGTGTAGAAATAGATCAAAACTTGGAAAAGGTTCCTAGGCTGCTATTACTTCCGTAATGCCTACGAGAAAGTAAACTTCACGCGGATGAAGTCGTGAGCAAAAGCTACAAAAAAAAAAATTTAAAAGAACTAATCAGAGAAACATTTCAATATGAAGTACGCAGTGCCCTTGTACAAATTCTTCCGTCCATTATCTGATGTGTACAAAAACAAACAAAATAAAAAGGAAAAAAGAAATTGGCCACTTTCACTGACTCCCGCGCCCCTACGCATCGGCTGATCCAATTTTAAATGTCAGATAGATAATTGTGCAACTCTTTGGCGAGCAGTCAACGTTTCACGCAGACTTGTCTCCCAAATTTCAGTCTATGAGTTTTCCCGCTACGCCGAACAGTCGCGGTCGGTTCGAGTGTTAAACTTTTACAACGTTCGTTAAACGCAATTTGCGACAGTTATTTTGGTTGAAATGAACACTTAGTGCACCAGTTTTGTTTAATTAAAAAATATGGAAAGGAAAAGGTGATTGGTTTTTTACAGGAGTTTTTTTTTTACTTTATTTTGATTGTGAAAAATTATCGCCAGTTTCCGAAAGGTTGAAGTCATGAAGTTCATTGTTCTTTTTATTTTTGTCATTTCACATTTGTTTACGTCTTCACACTCACATCGTTTACTATGAATAGACTACTTTACTTTCACTAAAGAATTTCATTTGAACTAGAAGATCTAATTTTGAATTCTCAAGACAATTTATTAGACGATAGCAATAAAACATTTCTTTAACAAAATTAGGATTATATTTTTATTTCATGTATTTGTTAGTTAAGTAGGTTCACTTTTAATAGCTATGGAGAGCAGATGTCAGTGGTTTTTTTTCAGTAAGTGATTGGGGAATAGGTAATCTCTATTTTGCTGTTACTTCCGTATATTTGCGAAGACGAAGTGTTTTTTTTTCGCGCAACCCATAATTCTGATGTTTTTTTCTATTAATAAGGGAACTTATTCCTACCAATAAAAAAATATTCATCCATTAACATTTTTTCAAATCATTCCTTCTCCATTAAATGACGAATGACGATAAAAGCGATATTAAATCAAATCAAATCAAATCAAATCGCTTTATTCACACAAAACAGAGTGCATACAGTTGTTATTGATTACAATTCCGGTTCTCTGCCTTGTCCTACAAAGGGCATGTGAAATGTCAGTTAGGAGAAGCCCTATTATTTTTTTAAGTTTTATAACACATTGATACCGACTCGTCCCTGATACCTACCTACTTATTACCTATTTCTTTATTATCAAGTTCATTTTAATACTCAAGTATGCCAGATCTTCACATTACGTTAGAATCACATCGTGAGAAAGTAGGAGGTAACGATTAGTAGATACATTCCTAACTCCCCTTTTATCAAAATAATTGCATACGTCATTCAAATTGTCTGTTAAAAATCGGCTTGCGCATACGGCTGGATAACAATAGAAATCTATTTTATCTCATTTTTCGGGCCTTGAAGTATTAAAACTTTTTTTTTTCTAAAAAGCATTTAGTTGTAAAGACTTCCAATAAGTTACGAGTATTGTTAAATTATTTCCTTTACTTAAACCATAACTATTATTCATCCGGCTTTCGGAAACTGGACGTAACTGTGATACTTTGTAAACAGCTAAACGTATCAGCTTGTTAACAAAAAGGAGTTTGCACAAATAAGTTTTAATCATGTTCCGCCCATCGTTACTTCGAGGGTTGAGCCTGGACTCTGACCCCACGTATGGGATTACTCTCGATAGGAGTCGGCGGGCGTCGCTGTCCGCCGAGCAGAGGAGGAAGCTCAGCATGCTCAGGACATCGAGCATCCCCACCCCGCTTACTCCGGTGAGCCACATTTACCATTTGGTCCTCTGCCCGAGAAACTGTTGCAATCAGGTATTATAGTCTGTTTTATCGCAGCAGCTTCAGTGTTGTATGGCAGCTTCCTTTGAATTTTGTTCACACTTTTTTCTTAAATGTTTGATTTTAACAACCAGGGGGTTACTCCCGAAACACGAACGAGGTTCTGAAATCGAGTTGATATCGAATAAACGTCAAAAATCTGTTATTTTAGAACATTGAAAATGGTTGCCATGGTTTCCATTGCACTTTTTTTGACGTTTACTCGATACCAATTCGATTTGAACCTCATTCGTGTTTCGGGAGTAACCCCACAGCTTCCGAATTTTGTTAAAGTAAAACCTTGTTAAAACCTTTTTTGAACTAAAAATAGTACATTACTGACGCGGTCAATAATGACTGCATTGCTGGCAGCGCGATGATGACGGCCGATAGCGTAGCTTAGCGCAGGTCCAGGCCGTCACAGCGCGGTCAGCATTGCAGCCCTTGATGGCAAAGCTGGAATAAAGGCCGAGACCGGAGGTCGAGGCCTTTATAGCGCGGACAGCAAGGGCTGCAATGATGACCAAGCTTGAAGGCCGAGAGCGTAGTTAAGCTCAGCTTGAGGCCATCATAGCGTGGCCAGCAGTGCAGTCATTGTGCACCAAGTCTTGTATAGTATGCTTTACTCAAAAAAGTAAAAATTTCCAAAATTACCAAAATGATCATTTTTGAATTTCTGTCATTTTAGATATTTTTGTCATTTTTGATATTTTTGAAATTTTTGAATTTTTTGAAATTTTTGAAATTTTTGAAATTTTGGAAATTTTTGAAATTTTTGAAATTTTTGAAATTTATGCAATTTTTGAAATTTTTGAAATTTTGTCATTTTTGACATTTTTGACATTATTGACATTATTGAAATTATGACATTTTTTACTTTTTTGACATTTTTGAGTAAAGCACTATACAAGACTTGGTCCAAAATGACAAAAAAATAAAAAGGCAAGAAAGTCAAAAATATCAAAAAGGAAAAATAGTAAAAAAGTAAAAAAAAAAATACAAAAACATCATCTTCAACAATACAACACCCGCGCAAATAAAGAATGGGATTGAAAATGGCGGCTCACGGCGCTTACCACAACGAGTGTAATCCCATTCATTAACTGCGCGGGTTGTACAATGTACTTTTTTCACGAACTATGTTTGAAACAAAACTCGACAATAATGGATTCTCAAAGGAAATTACTGGTGGCTAAAACTTGATAATAATGAAATCCCATACAACTTTGTTGCGTCACCATCGGAGGAGCACGGCAACCTCGACTTTGTTCAAAGAAGGTTGTCAAAATAATGGCCATATTACAAGCATTTTTGAGTAAATGATTGTTGTAAAAATAAATTCCAAGTGCAAGTGGCTTCCAAATTTGAATTTAATTAATAATAATAATAATAGTTTATTTGGAACAAGTTACATTGTTACATTTTAGCATTGTACGTTAATAACCGCAAAAGTTATAAAACTGTGTCGCAGCACTAACGCCCGTCTCCGGTAATAACAGGGACAGCGTTCCAATAAATAAATAACACAAACGCACTATTTGATGCTCAGATAAAGTAATACACTAAGACTGTCTGAAACACAACAATATAAGCAACAATATAACAATTACAACCTTTCTTGGACTAAATTGTTTGAAGCAACTTTGATGGAGTCATAAAGTTTGTTTTGTGGTTTGTATTTAAAATGTTCTTGAAATTTGTTTTATAATTACTATAAAAAAATATCTATAATATATAGCCTGATATTATTTTGTGAGTCTTGGTGTCAGTCAGTCACTCAGCCATTATTTATGTTTCAACAGTAATAGTTTGTGAATGGGCAGTCTTGACAGCTACAAACTAAAGAGCATTTTATATTTTTTACTAACTAATTACTTACTTTTATTTGAGTTTCCACGCGCTATCTTAATTATTACACATAAACGCTGTTTAAATATTGGATAATAAATCGAAATTAGTAAAAAAAAAACTTTTAAAAGCTTGTAGTGACTGTTTGTGTTTTGAATGTAACTTGTATTTATTATCGGAAATTAGTTAAAGTAGGTAGTAGTTGTTTTTAGGGTTCCGTACCCAAAGGGTAAAAACGGGACCCTATTACTAAGCCTCCGCTGTCCGTCTGTCTGTCTGTCTGACTGTCTGTCTGTCTGTCTGTCTGTCACCAGGCTGTATCTCATGAACCGTGATAGCTAGACAGTTGAAATTTTCACAGATGATGTATTTCTGTTGCCGCTATAACAACAATTACTAAAAACCAAATAAAATAAATATTTAAGGGGGGCTCCCATACAACAAACATGTTTTTTGCCGTTTTTTGTACGGAACCCTTCGTGCGCGAGTCCGACTCGCACTTGGCCGGTTTTTTTTTATCCACAACGGGATAGTGCTTGGCGTTCACCTTACCTGATGGATGTTAAGTGACGATTAGGCCGAAAGTGTGAGCGCACTACACCCGGAATCCTCACTCATACTGGCTATATCTTATCTCTAACTGCCGGAACACAGATTTTTTTTAAGTAATTGTTGTTAGCGCTTAGAATAATTACACCTAGAAGCCTTGTCCTTGTATGCAAAGTGAGGCAACTTATACTGAGCCAAAATGGCTCAGTTGTCAGATTTATATCCTTCATACGTTACCTAATCGTAACTAAAATCCAATAATATAATAATTAATCTCTTTAAGGTAGGGAAATCGAAACTGTTTTATACTTATTAGGTATGATTATTTAATAATGGACAATAAAAATCTAAAAACGGCGCCATTTTGGCTGTTTTTGTTGCCTCACTTTTGACAGCGCGCTTTGTAGGGGATTATCGTTCTAGGTGTAATTATTCTAAGTGTTAGCGTCAGACTTAGGTAGATTATCGTCACTTCATTTATTTATTTATTAGGATCTTAAAATCTACATGCCCTACGTCTAGGCGTGTAGATTTTAAACATAAACATGATAAAAAGGAAAATAACCTAACCTAACCAAACAGAATACTAATTGTACCCTCCACCTGGGAATCGAACCCGGGACCCTTAGCGCATATCTTAAACACGTGTGGGTGAACCAGTAGCTAGACCACAGAGGCTGTTTTAAGTAGTTGTTTATATGCTTTTTGATGCATACGCATTGTTATCACTGTTTTTTAAATGTTATTGTGGATAATATTATGAGAAGTTAAAAACATGCACATCCATGTAACTAGGCACAGATAAGTACAACTTATGTCTCTGGCAATGAATGAGGATCAGTAACGATTTTTGTTTAGTGGCTAATTAGAAAGCTTATGCCACCACATTATTAACTGTGAAAATTTTTTTACGATCTCTCTTAAACCTGAGAAGTTATAAAAGCTAAAACACTGGTTTTTCGGGGGTCCCTATGACGTCATCGCGACGTACGCGAACCTTATGTCGTACGTAATAAAGCACATATTGCATTGAGCTTGGCATTTCCTTCAAACCCTTTTATCTCAACCAATTCTAAACGGATTTCAAAAATTCTTTCACTAGGTTTCATAACTATCAATATGTGTTTATATTATAATATCAATATAACTATAGGATTCATACCTGTTACTGATCCTCATTGGTGCTAAAATGCGATTTGAGATAAATATTATTGACAAAATACAATGTTTATTTATTTATGATATTTGGGTTGACAATGACAGCAGCTTAAAACTACTTAAATTACTAACTGTCTTATTCAGAGATGTTTCATAAAACTGGGGTGCAAGACTGTTCTAACAAAACCTGGTATAATGCTTGTAAACCAATCACAATGCAACTTTTAATCCATAAACGGTGGGACTAAACGTTAAACTGTCACTCTGAATACGATTTGCGCTAAAATGGCGTTAGTCCGCAGTCTAACGCCATGTTAACTTTGGCCCTAGTTTAACGAACGCACTCTGAATAAGACAGTACATGTTTACGAAGAGGAAAGCCAAAAAGTCACCATTGTATTCTCATATATTTTTTATTAAGTAAGTCACGTACTTTAAAACATAGGTCTCATTTGACAGAAATCTTGGCTGAAACATAAAGTTAATATACCTAGGGTATAAGGGTATATTAACATTATGGGCTGAAATAAAAAATAAAAAAACAAAAACGAGAATCTTACAAACTCTTACAAATATTTGCGATGTTCGTCTTTGTGTAGTAGTACTTACAGTAGGTATGTAGTGTGTTTAAACGTAACAACTTCATTAGTTTTTGCCAAAACTATTGAATTCTTGGCGAAGAGAATTCAGGAGGCTATTACCACAGTTATTACTGTTTGTGCTACATTCAATACATTTTGACATAGGCATTAGTATGCTCGTAAAAATATTAGCGAGGCGAATATCGCTAATATTAGCGCCTTTCGTATGCATGAGTTGACATGCATATTTCATACATGCATCAGAGATTATTAGGATTCAGATTTCTTGAATAATTATTATGGAGACTGTATGAATTTGAATGAAGAGGGTCTATTACGATCACGTTCCATTTACCTTATATAATTTCAATACAATTGATCGAAACAACTCTGCGCTAGCTGTTATGAACGAAACTTGAAAATACTTATTAAATTATTAAAAAGATAATAATATATGGATATATAAAATACGTAATAAATTAAACAAATATTTCATTATTCCTACCTATAAGTAATAAAAAGTAAAAAAAATAAAAACCCGCCTGCATCAAAAAACAAAGTGAACTGAAAAGGTGAATAACAATATTAAATATTAAAGGCACATAATAACATGCAGTCAGAGGCAAACATAAAGAATAGTAGTTTATGAAACTGACACATAAAGAGGGGTATTAAAACACGAGTGTGTGTTTAAAAACCGAGCCGTAGGCGAGGTTTTTAATAGTATCACACGAGTGTTTTAATACCTAGTTATGTGCAGTTCATACACTACTTTATCTACACTCATACATTTGGGATTGAACCTACTAAATAAAAGATCAACGTTAGAAAAGAGAGAGAGAGAGACTTTGTTTGTATTAGCTAGGTACCTACCTTGTAATAAGTCATTTCCTTAGCTGCATCTAAAATATCGGGCAGAGTAATTTTCTTTTTCACATTTTAAAGCAAGAATAAAAAAACCTACAACATTCAGTAAGTATATCAAAATGTAAAAATTGAAATCAAAACTTTATTTGTAATGCTTTAGAAATGGCGCGCATTTCGTTAGAAAAAAAAATGAGATGAGTGCATTCCAACAAACTAATCGCAGTAAGTAATCGATTACCATAGAGTGCATTTCAATCATGGAAAATATGTGGGAAAATATCGTTGTTTTTTTTTAATGTTACGGCACTGCCTTCTTTTTGGATTTGCCCTGTATCGTAATGAGAAAAAAAGTTATTTTATGATGCAGTTGACTGCATCGTAATGAGTTTATTTTTTAATTTTACCTATCCACATAAATAAAGTAGGTATTTATATTACCTTTTTTGAATTCATATTTGGAACATTACGTTGTGAGTGTAGATAAAGTGACATTATGAATGATTTGATTTCTATTCCTCCGACTGCATGTTATTATGCTGCCTTTAAGGTAGGTATATAATCTTGATTCTATCTTTTCAGTTTACTTGTTTTTTGAAGCAGGCGGGTTTTTTTATTTATATCTTTTTAGTTATTATATATTAAATACGGTCATGGTATACCTTTTGGAAATCCTTATGATAAGCCCTTTAATTTGAGACCCATATTGCAGTATTATAAAAAAAACCACTTCGTATAACAGCACCGTACAGCTGCTGTTGGTTTTTTATAACGCCACTTATAGAACACTTGGGCTGTCAAGACAAATCTAACGATATCTTAATCATAGAAATCCATTCAGCCGTTTGGAAGATATGAGGGAGTAAAGAATTTTACATACAAATATCTTTTAGATACGCACTTAAAATATAACCGCGATTTTGTTAATATCTTATTTTCTCTGTAATTATTAACTCATAACATTTTCGTAATTTTCCCTCTATAGTGTACTTCTTGACAATACACACAAAAAAAAATAAGCTAATTCTTACATCTGAAACTTTCGTGAAAAAATTTTGTTTTTAAATGTTCTTCCTCCAATTAATGTTTCATATTCACTCATTTCCATTTTTAGGGTTCCGTACCCAAAGGGTAAAAACGGGACCCTATTACTAAGACTCCGCTGTCCGTCTGTCTGTCTGTCACCAGGCTGTATCTCAAGAACCGTAATAGCTAGACTGCTGAAATCACAGATGATGTATTTCTGTTGCCGCTATAACGACAAATACTAAAAACCAAATAAAATAAATATTTAAGGGGGGCTCCCATACAACAAACATGTAGTTTTTGCTGTTTTTTGCTCGATATTAATAACTACAACAGGTAGACTGGTAGACAGTTAAAATTTTCACAGATGATGTATTTCTGTTGCCGCTATAACAACAAATACTAAAAACAAAATAAAATATTTTTTTAAGGGGGGCTCCCATACACCAAACGTGATTTTTTTTGCCGTTTTTTGGCACGGAACCCTTCGTGCGTGAGTCCGACTCGCACTTGGCCAGTTTTTAAGTATTTAATAAAGTTAAACGTTTTCCTTAATTACTTCAAGTAAATAGTTAATTGCGGTGCTATCAAAAAAGTAACTGTGTGGTGTTCATTCATCATCCTAAAGTACGATACGAATCGTCATTTTTCCTTTACAAATATTTTCAGTAAAAATAAACCCTTTTTCATCATAATTATTATTGAAAATGGAGTTGTTGTTTCAATGTCCGTTTGATAGTATACTGATCGTTTAATTTGATGTTTAGCAATGGCGTCGTTCACAGAAGCACTTTGTGTAGCCCAAATATTGGTTCTTAGACTAAACAAAATCGGGCTCGGTAGGAAATATAGGTACTTTAGTGAATAGCACAGATAATATAATACTATGTGAATAGAGACGTTTAACAGTCAGGATATTTAAAAATGGATCACGAAATGGGTGAATCACTGTTTTTTATTTTTAATTTTTAATATGTGTAGCGTTTATTATTTAATTTTGATAATATCAGCTGAAGTGGCAGTAATGGGCGGGACACATAGCGAGAAGAACCGATGGCCGTTTGGGCGGAAAGGTTCTGGAATGGCAACCGCGCACCGGACGACGACGCTCCGTGGGTAGGCCCCCGACAAGGTGGACCGACGATCTGGTGAAGGTTGCGGTGCACCGCTGGATGCGGGCAGCGCAGGACCGATCGTCGTGGAGATCCTTGGCGGAGGTCTATACCCAGCATTGGGTGTCGTGCGACTGATTTATGATGATGATAAGCTTTTTACATATCAAAACTATTATTATTAGTACCTTTTCTATGTATGAAATATTCCATTTGGATGGGTGGAAAATTTTAATAAAGTTGAATTCTCCGAACTAACATTTTCTTAATTTACAAAACTTTTTGAACACTTTACTCATCATGTCACATAAAATAAGTTTTGGCTAAGTTACAAAGAATAAAGTCGTAACTTTTGCTAACAACAAATTGAGTTACTATCGAAGTACATATTTTTTTATGTAGAGAAAACAAATAATAATAAGAATTTTCTTTTACCTTAGTTATGTTGTATGAGCGGCCAACTTCGTAGTTGCAACCAACTACGAAGTTGGCCACTCACATCCTTACTAATATTATAAACTAGCGGCCGCCCGCGACTTCGTCGGCGTGGAAAGTTTTTTGCCATCCCTCGGGAACAATCTTTTTTTCTGGATCAAAGGTACCTTATGCGTCCTTCTCTGTACCCCTAGCAACGTGTATGTCAAATATCTTGATGATCGGTTCAGTAGTTAAGACGCGTAGGCATAACAAACAAACAAATAAACAAACAAACATACTTTCCCAATTATGATATTAGTAAGGGTAATGAAGGATGCGAAAGTCTAATTTTGTTTGTTTGTTTTTTACGCCTTTATACCTTAACTACTGAATAGATCATCATGAAATTTTACATACACGTGATCGGCGTACAGAGAAGTAAACCAAACATCTGTCAAACCATTCATACCGAAAAAAGTATTGTTCGCGAACGATAGCACGATAGCATACCATTCCACGCAGACAAAGTCGCGGGCGGCCGCTAGTATTCGATAATATCAACGAACTAAAGAACTGGGGCCGTACCGGCTAACGAATCGATTTTCATAAAAGTCTGCTGGGTTTCAACTTAAAACAGAGAAATCAAAGTAAGCAATTTCGTTTTGTACTTTTTGTTGACGTGATTCGGAAGATATCGATGTTCGTGTGACATCATGAATTTGGGTTCGTCATTTTGGCCCAATTGGGGCTCGATTTATCTGTTTTAATTTGAAACCCAGCAGACTTTTATGAAAATCGATTCGTTAGCCGGTACGGCCCCTGAGGAGCTCGGTGGCGCACTAATTTAGTGCCTGGCCTAGCGATTGCGGAGGTTAACCAACGTTCGCAAGGGTCGGTCATGGGATGGGTGACCAAAAATTTATTATCTCGAGCTCCTCCGTGCTTCGGAAGGCACGTTAAGCCGTTGGTGCCGGCTACATTTGCAGTCGTTAACACCCACCAATCCGCACTGGGCCCGCGTGGTGGGTTATGGCCCGTCCTCCTTATCCACCCATAAAGAAGGCCTGTGCCAGTGGGGACATTAAAAATGGCTGATGGACAAAGAACTGATACTTAATATCAAGCAAATAGTTAATGAATATTTCAAATCATAGAAGTTATGCGGTTCTTTTGTGTCAAAAGTTTGCAATTTTATAGGTAAACTACAGAATTCGATGAGTTTTTCTGTAAAGATTACTAATCTACACACGTCAACACGTCTTGTCAGTCGTTCAGTGTTCAACACAGTTGTAGACGCACAACAATAGCATTGTCGTGTAGACGCTTATAGCCAGGGACTGCGCTGACGTGCGGCGATCTCAACGTAAACATTGGCTTCCACAGAGGTCGGGGTATGGCTGATGAGGTAGGGAAACTTTATTTGAACATTCCGAAAAAAAACGACGCTGCGGCTAGAGAGATTAGGATAAAGGTCTTTGTTATAGTATCTAGTAGTTTGATATACGCATTTTTTAACAGTCTGCGAATGTTGGCGAGTGTGACTAAAGAAAAAACTATGAGCGTGAGCGTAATTAAAAAATGGTATATTATACCACTTCTCAGTATTGACGCTTTATTGATTTTAAAATATTTTCTTTAGAAAGTCGACTTGAGAAATATTGTGATGAGTGAATTTCGTCAGGTAGTCATTTCTGCTACGGTGCTACGGAGTGCTACGGTAATAATATGTGCTCCTACTCACATAAATTACTTTATCATTCCAATCTTCCTTGTTAAAACTACTGCTATTATAACTAACTATCTTTACGCGATGCTTTGTTCTAGCAGATGGTTATAGTGGAGTGTCTGTTTTGATGTACGGAGTTGTAACACATAAACGGTTTTACGGCGGACATAACGGCCGATCGTTCAGCGCGCCATTATTTTACACTGTTAAATGTTTTAATGAGATCGCAGGAACATATTGTTTGTACGGAAGAAGGAAGGATGGATTGATCTTTGCTTGTGTGGTATAAGTAGATTGTTTTTTTTTCTTTTTTTTATACTCAAGTACTCTAAATGTGGGTTGTGGAAAAGTATACTTCAGATAAAGAGTGTAGCTATATCAGATGCATAGGTTTTGAATAAAATGGTATATAGGTATTCTTATTCAAAAATAAATTTCTAAAATAACATTTTTGAAATACATAGCTTTTACTTGCAAAGTTAGCATTAAGCTTGTTTATCCCGAGATAAAATTTGTTTCGTTGTATTTTATAAAAAAACCGGCCAAGTGCGAGTCGGACGCGCGCACGGAGGGTTCCGTACCAAAAAACGGCAAAAGCACTTTTGTTGTATGGGAGCCCCCATTAAATATTTATTTTATTCTGTTTTTAGTATTTGTTGTTATAGCGGCAACAGAAATACATCATCTGTGAAAATTTCAACTGTCAACCTATTGTTGTTATTAATGTCGAGCAAAAAACGTCAAAAAATCACGTTTGTTGTATGGGAACCCCTTTAAATATTTATTTTATTCTGTTTTTTGTATTTGTTATATTAGCGGCATAAAATATACATCATCTGTAAAAATTTCAACTGTCTAGCTATCACGGTTCATGAGAAAAAGCCTAGTGACAGACAGACAGACGGACAGCGGAGTCTTAGAAATAGGGTCCCGTTTTTACCCTTTGGGCGCGGAACCCTAAAAACAAGATTCTTTATAACAAAACAACATATGACCTAAATCTACGTTTGACGTCAGCGAAATACACATAACGTGCACAAGCGTCATAAGCTTGTCTCAAATTCGTGACATATTTAAGAAAATATAAAAATCTGCGTCTTACCACACGTGGGTGGTATTGTTATGATATGATATTATAACTTTGACGTTTTGAATTCATAAATTCTCGATTGTTAATGGTCGAATTGAGCCGCAAACGACCGCGCGTGGGGAATACACCTGCGAAAATTGGCATTGACTGTGACAGTGGAAAAATAAAAACTATAAATAAATATAACACGTTTGAGAAAAGAGTTTGCACGTCTTTAGATAGTATTTCTTAAAGGTTTTACTTTTTTATTTTGCACGTCTCAACGTTTTATTTTTTCACATGTCCGGTCACAGGTGACAAATAATAGTTAGTAACTACCTGGATATGTACATACCTATGTTTAAAAGTTCAAGTATTATTAATTCCGATAATAAAACACCAAAATTGCCGTACAATTAAAAGATGAGAAAAGTATTTTCTACTAAGAAAAAACCTTTTTGAAAAATGTGAAACATTATACTTAACGTTTTATTTTATAAAATCATCGCTTACATACCTACCACAAAAAAGTTTAAAATAAAAACCCTTTTAAAAAAAAGCAAAACCTCCTTCAAAAACCTTAAAAAAACAGCTCTATAAAAAGCAAGAAATAATATTCAGACCGATTAATTAAAACACGTCTATTGAAGTCGGGTGGAGGTGCAAGGAATTTTTTTTACTTATTGTATTGTTTATATTCTAAAAGCCCCACCCGACTTCAACCCCATTTTTTTGAAACCCCCAACTTGGAAACAAACCTCATGTTTTAACGTTTGAATCATTTCAATCGGTTCAGCCGTCTTCGAGTAATCGGTGTACATACATATAAAAAAATATATATATATACGCGACGGATAGATAACCTCCTCCTTTTCAAAGTTTTTGAAGTAGGTTAAAAATATAAAGATGATAACGTAATGGCCATTATTTCATTATATTATTTCATAATTTAGCAACCATTATATATATAAATTTACTGATTTTTCAGTAAATTTCCTGATATTTTGTACCTACAGCTACATCTACAGTTCTTCAAGATAAAGAAAGGGCATCGGAAACAATCGTCTTACATAACAAAAACAATTAACAAAAAGTTGTTTGGCCCTAAAAGTAATTTACAATTTCAACTAAGTATATCGCAATGAAATAAATGTAAACGTCATTTCTAAGAAAAGCAAAAACACGATGTCCATTCTTTATCTTGACGTACTGTACATTCTTCATTTAGTTGTCGTTTGTTATTTTTTCTCGTTAAAGTGATTAACAAATTATGTGTTTTCATTAAGTACCTACATTTTTTGGGATTTCAAAAATCCCTGACAACTACAGTTGTTTTTTGTTTTCCTGACGAAAGCCTAAAATTTTTGTCATATCAGGAAAATTCCTGTCATCTGGTAACCCTAGTCGTCCATCATGCACTTGCGAACGTCATTTCATAAACAAAAACACAATTTAACTTTTTCTTGCAGTCGAAAAATAACTAAAGAAGTAGGTAGGTACCTATTCATAATCTCAGCTTCACTTTTCAGTACTGTTTTTTTATTTGGTGGTTTAGTTTCTCACAAAAATAATATAACTATTGCATAGGACCTTGAAGATAGAATGCGTTAGCTACTAATAACGTTTGCATATTGCGTGTTTTATACTTACTTATCTACACTTAATTATGTTGTCTTTGTCACTGTTGTATTAGTAATCGATGCAAACAAAAATATAGTTACCTAATTAGAATACAATTAAATTTTGGTTGAAAGTAATTGTATATTTAGATAATTATTATATTAGAAAAATCGACTCACCCGTAGCAGCTCAGACGTCTCGTCTGAGCTGCTACGGGTGAGTCAATTTTTTCTTGTATTTTTTCTTCTTCTTCGTCCGTCCCTGTTCCCTTTATTTGGGGTCGGGTCTCCTCACTTTTCTGCGCCAGGATAATCTATCCTGGGTTGTCGGCTCTGGCAATTGGGCTTCCTTGAGGTCTCTCTCTATCTTGGACCACCAGGTCAGAGGCGGGCGTCCTCTGCCTTTCTTATGTTCTGGTAATTTGAGTGCGATACGAATCACATGGTCTTCACTCTTCTTTTGACATGTCCGTACCATCGGAGACGATTTTCTGTCAGTTTTTCGGCGATTGGTGCGACTTTAAAGCTGCCCCTTATATATACGTTGCGCACTTTATCTAGTCGAGTCACACCTCCTGCCCATCTGAGCATTTAGTTTTTCGGCGATTGGTGCGACTTTAAAGCTGCCCCTTATATATTCGTTGAGCACTTTATCTAGTCGAGTCACACCTCCTGCCCATCTGAGCATTTTCATCTCATTGACATGCATTTTTTGCTCATGGGTCTTCTTCACTGTCCAGCATTCGGAACCGTATAATAGCGTCGGGCGGACTGCGGTTTTGTATACTTTACCCTTGGTTCTTATGGGCATACGAGGATCACAGAGCACTCCTGAAAGTGTCCTCCATTTTAGCCATGCAGCATTTACTCTGTGAGTGACGTCATCATCGATGTTAGTATCAGGACTGAATATGGAGCCCAGGTATTTGAATTTCTTGGCTGTGGGGATCGGTGTTGTTCCAATACAGATGGTCTCATTTTGTGTGCTCCCGCTGAAAGGGCATTTCAGATACTCGGTTTTGCTTCTGCTAACTCGTAGGCCATACTTCTCGAGAGACTGTGTCCACGTATTCAAGCGTTCCTGCAGCTCATGTGCGGTGTTGGCTATTAGTACAATATCGTCAGCGTATAACATGGTCCATGGCAATGGTGCCGCTATGTCTTTGGTAAGAAAATCCATCACCAAGTTAAAGAGTAGGGGGCTAATCGCTGAACCCTGATGGACACCCAGTTTAACCTCAAATAATTCGCTCAGACCCGCTAGGCTTCTAACCCTCGTAGTAACATTTTCGTACATATCCTGGATGATCTGGACGTAATGTTCCGGTATTCCTTGGGCTCGGAGCGTCTGCCACACAAGCTTCCGGGGCACTCGGTCAAAAGCTTTTTCGAGATCGATAAATGCCATATGTAGGTCCTTGTTATTTCTTCTACATTTTTCCATTACGATTCTGATAGCCTGTATGGCGTCAATCGTTGATTTTGAAGCTGTGAACCCAAACTGATTTGGAGATATTTGAGAGAGATCGCTGATACGTTTATTTATGATTCTTTCCCACATTTTCAGGGTGTGAGAGGTCAGTTTTATACCTCTATAGTTTTCACACTCCGCTATATCACCTTTATTTTTATAGAACGGTAGTAGGTAGCTTTTCCTCCATGCCTCCGGGATGCGTTTAGAGGTCAGGATAAGATTGAATAGCTTGGTCAGCCAATTTACTGCTAATGGACCCAGGCGTTTCCATAGGTCCGCCGGTATCTCATCCGGGCCAACTGCCTTCCGGTTTTTCATTTTAGTGAATGCTCTTCTTACTTCGTCTGGGTCTATCTCAGGTAAAAGTCCATAGGTAGCATCGCAATATGTTGGTTCTTCGTGTGGGAATTCCTCGTTAAGCAGTTGCTCGTAATATTCAAACCATCTGTAACTAATTTGCTTGTTATCTGTTAATAGTTTGTGGCTTTTACTGTTAATGTATTTATTTCCTTTGATATCCATAGTAGTTTTATGTCTGCTTTTGGCTATTTTTAGTACTTCATGTTCAGTTGTGGCATTTTCTATTTTGTTATAGAAATCTTCATTTGTGTTACTTCTTTCTTGTGCTACGATTTTCTTAGCTAATTTCTTCGCCTTCTGGTATTTGTCTTTATCTTCGTCATGTTGCGAGCTTTGCCAGTTCTTAAATTGGGTTTTCTTATCGGCCAGTGTCTCTTTTACTTTGTCATTCCACCATTTAGGATCTTTATTATTGCATAAAGGTCCTTTGGAGACACCTAGTATATTGGCTGCTTGTATTCTGCACTGCTTTTCAAATTTAGACCACATACTCTCGGCTATCGTAGTCTTTTCCAATAACAGATTTGAGATAGTCTGTTATCTTATCACAGCTAGGAATAGTTCCCCTTTAGAACTATCTATTGCCATCCACTTGGTTCTTGGCGTTTTATCTATAGTAGTTTTGATTGGTTTGGGTAGATCGTAAACAGCTACAAGTATACGGTGTTGCGATGTCAAGGCCTCTCCTGAGATAACTTTGCAATCCTTGAATCTTTGTTTAGTGGTTGTGTCAGACATGATAAAGTCAATTTGTGATGATTTACCCCCACTTTTATAAGTTATCAAGTGTTCCGCTTTCTTTTGGAAGTTTGTGTTTATCAAGGTGAGCGCATGTCTTGTTGCAAAATTCAGGATCTCTTCCCCTTGTTTGTTTACTATACCCATTCCATATCCCCCATGTGATGTACTATACGCTGTCGTAGAAGCTCCACTATGTCCGTTCAGGTCCCCTCCGATTATTTTGTATTCGTTCGCTGGTATGCTACGGATCAAATCGTCCATGTCCTCCCAGAAATCACTTTTTTCTGCATCTGTACAGCCAATCTGTGGGGCATACGCTGAAATTATGTTGGTGATTTGCTGGTCATCCAAAGCTAGTTTGACAGTAATTAGGCGATCGCTCTTCCGTGTAATATTCATTATCCGAGTTCTTAAATTATTGTCCAGAACTATTGCCACTCCGTTTCTTTTGTTGTCCGTGCCGTGGTATATGACCTGGTAATCATTCCCTATATCTTTGGATTTCGAGCCTTTCCACTTAGTTTCTCGGATACAGCAGATGTTAATGCGTCTTCTTTGTAGTATTTTGCTCAGTTCTTGGCTTCTTCCCGTGAGAGACCCCAGGTTCCATGTTGCAAGTCTGATTCGATTATTACTAAGTGTAGCGCGCGAATGTTTGTTCTTGTCAAATTGTTCGTCGCATCGGGGGGACGCCCTAGAGGTATTCGCATCTAATGTCGCATTCTTTGCATTCACGTCGCTTACGGGGTACGCCCTAATATTATTGCCCTTTCTCATTATTTGCCTTATATATCCACACATCCAAATCTGTTTCGGCATTTAGAAGTTATGGTGAAATAACATGAACCCTGAACACATTACACTCCTTATTTGGGCAGTCGTGTAAAAGTACTGATTATGTTTTTTTTGTTCTATGTGAGGAGATAGTTTTTTGGCTTATTGTTTCACAACCGGCTGCCGCCTGACGTTAAGACAGTAACTCTCCTGGAGAGCTTGGGAGTCGCCGTTGGACTATGTCTCTTCCGCCGCCTTCCCTACTAATACCGCCCTGCCTAGCAGTATAGCTCCAGTGTAACCTGGTAACTCATAATGTGAGTGCAGCTTCTCACTGGGTGTGTGCCTCTTCCGCCCACTCTGCCGTACTGATGGTTACCATCTCCGCCTTCGCGGCCGTTGAGGGTTTCACCCGTAACCCTGGGCAGGGGGTTGCGTTTTACCCCGCAACACTGGGTCCCCGTCTGAACTTCGCCACCCGTTCACCTCGGCCTACTGAGATGAAGGGTGCCCACCCCCGCGACTAGGACGCGCCAGACGGGAATTGCCCGAGTGGGAAATAGAGAAGATGTCTCTATCTCCCCAGGGGCCGGGCTAATGATCCTGTATGGTGCCAGGATCAAGGGCACCATACATATTTTTCTTGTATTTTTTCTAATATAATAATTATCTTAATATAAAAAAATTGCATTGTGAATGTCTAAATTTAAAAATTCAATGTATATTTCTTGCAACTACTCTATATTATTAGACCTAATGAAAAATTGCAACTGTGGATGCTTGCCTACTCTAGATACATTATGCCGAGATACAACACAGCCTAGTTCGGGAGTTTCTGCTAATAAAGTGAGACAGCTCGTAAAAGGGTTATTTGTTACAAATAGCAGTAATAACACTTTATCCTATTCTTCCGAGGCGAGACGCACGCGTCAATTCAATAATAGCGCTATGTTTAGACCGGCCACAGGAATAATAAACAACCAGAATAAAAGCTTAAAACAAACGAAAAGCGCGGGTACACTAGGTAGGTACTACACGTACAGATTTTGTGCACGCGCGCCCGCTGGGGTGCAAACTGACACCTGGGGTGCAAGTTTTACGAACATGTTTGGAAAGTTCTATGAAGTTTTTTCTCGGGTCTTCACAAAAGATATTTGTTTACGTCTTTTGGATCGGCCGCCCCCGCGATCGCGCGTACTAACTGGCCGTCTCTTGTTTATCCCATTTATCCCCTGTGACACTTTGTTTGTACTTTTATATATAGACATAAATAAGGCGGAGGGAATGATGGACCACATGTAGTAAGATAATTATTGGCAATGTTGGCTAAGGTTGGGCTATATTAAAATCAAGATTACTATAGTGATGATGATTAGGTTTGTATATCATCTTCGTTCGACTATTTTGCTGAAGTAAAAAGTTGTCGTTTCTAATAGTTCAAAATTTGAACTATAAGAAACAACGACTTTCTTCTGAACTAAGTTATTAAATAACTTTTAGAAACGACAACCTTTTATATTTCAACAACACGAAACTGAAATATACGTTAAAATGTCCGTAGTCTTAGCCCCAGAACACACGGGGAAACGCAAAAATGACGAAACTGCAACCCTAGTTACTTTTGAGTTTATTTTCATCGTGTGTGGTTTCATTTAAGGCTCATAGCATAAACTAAAAAAGAATAAAACTCAAAAGTAACTAGAGTTGTAGTTTCGTCACTTAATCATCGTCTGTTTTGGACCTTATATTTGCGAAAAGTGGCCGGTACACATTTTTTAATTACGCACTCAGATTAAAAATTTTGAAAAAATGAAGTGTGCTAGCGAGAGGGTGGCATATACGGCCTCTTAATTGTAACACAATTTAAAAATAACACTATGCATCCAGTGATCTAGAACTTATCTAATAACAACGTAATTAACTAGAAGAACCATTCTGTCCCTAGACTAGAACACGAAATACTACTAGGTCACAACTTCGCACGAAGGGACATTGTAATGGCCAAAATGTAATTTTAGACTTGGAACTCTTAACACAATACGCACAATTCAGCAAGCCTGTCAAGCCTGTTATTTGAAATCAACATCGGATTGAAACATGTACTCTGTTTACAGTTGTTGTTGCTGCTGCCAATAATTCAATCAATGCGACTTTGACATTTTGAAACAAACATTATTTATTGGAGTACCTGATCTAACAAAACAAATATTTATTTTAAGGTTTTAAATATAGAGTACTATGAAGTGTTGTTGGTTGCTTGTTGTTTGTAACTTTGTTGCTTGTAACTTTTACTTAATTATTTATACACTACTTAGGTATACGGATGTAAGGGGAACGCTTCTAAAAACAGGCATGTGGTAGAGCTACCTACCGAGTCTGGATAAGATAACATTAAAAACTTTTTTTTCAACATTTTAAGTACTTACCTAAAATAAACTTATAACAACGGCTTTTATAAAAAAGTTTATTTTTTACTAACTACCTACCTACATTTAATGTAGCATTCCCCTTACACGACGTTACAAGTTTGTTTGGCAAAAAATGCTGTAAGTAAGTATACAAAAAAATACGATTTGTTGCAATACAACTTGATTTTTTAATCACAGTTAATCGTAGCCATTTTTTTTCAATCCTAGATTTAGCAATAAGTACAATATTAATAATAGTGATTTATTGTCACATACAAGGCACGTGTCCTCTACTCCTAATAGCTTATGATATAACTCGCAGTTACCTCCTACGCGGCGGCCATTACGCTGGAAATATGTCTCCTGTGCTAAGAATAGCGCAGCTCGGACGAGCCCCCTCAATTATTTACTTACGGGTCTGAGCGACCCACAGATTATTATGTCTCTGTTCGCAGATAGGATAAGGACAAATGTCGGGTCCATAGCGCGTGTTTTGCTCTACACAATCAACAAAAACATCTCAACATTCAACAAAAAAAAAGTATGAGGATTTTGTTGAATGTTCAGATGTTTTGTTGATTGTGTAAAGCAAAACATTCGCTATGGACCCGGCACTAGTCACTAGCTTTTTAATAGAAATAGTAATATTTATAATATTGCAAATACAAGTTGCTTGGACAGATACTGATATTATTGCACTATGCTTTGGTTGTGATGGGCACCTCTTGGACTGCATTTTTTTTAAACATTGTAAAAATAAGTGACGAAATAAGTTTATGCATTTAGGCAATTTGAGAAAAAAGCCGTATTTAAATTTTCATATAGCTTACAAAATTTTTCATTATTTTGGTCAAATGCTTCATAATATTATGTTCTCTCTGTTTGGTTATTCTATGAGCGTGTGATGTAGAGTCTACATTGTGGACTTCTAGATCGGACCTAAACAGGAAGCGGTCTTGTCATGACCCACGGCCCCCACTCTGTGCACTTTTGTGCAATTGTTACAGTTTTCTGAGTATCACCACAAAATACATAATAGTACAAGTGTGTCACGTACCATTTGACTTTATTTATTTATTTATTTGTTCATAGAATAGAGCTCGCGTAAACATGGCATGACAAAAACTGCGTAGCAAGCGTCACGCAGCGGAAAATGTTTGAATCAATGTTTCAGTCGCTTCCGGCAAGCGCTGAAACTTTCCGAAATATTTACCCGATATATATGAAGATGGCGCTGATTGTTCGCTTATTCAACAAGAATAAACAAGCAGCAGCTACATTTTTACCAATGAAAGTTACTATTGTAAGCAAGTATTGTAAAGAAATATAAAGAAATACCCATTTCATGTTTCTAATAATAAAAAATTACCGCAATCGAAAACTGAACAAATCTTTCTATTTTTTATTTTATTAGATACTTGCTTATCATTGTCTAGTTATTGAAGGAATCACTAAATAAACTATTATTTTGTAACGGACTTTAAAAAAAATAAGGAGTAAGTATTTTTGTTACGTACCTCAGTACCTACTCCGTCATTTACGTATATATGTTACGGCTAATACCCGAAGTGCGGCTAAACCTAGTTCTAGCCGGCTAAAACTAGGTGTAGCCGATAGCTGTTGGCTAAAACTAGGTGTAACCGATCTGCTTTACTCCTGTAGGTCCCGGGTTAGGTTAGAAATTTAAGGCGAGCGCGAAGCGCAGCGGAGCGTGAGCCTTAAATTTCGAGGTTATTTTTTTTTACAGACAACAGAAAAAACTTTCTTCATATCCCATGCTGCACCTAGTTTTAGCCGGCTACACCGTATTAGCCGCGAGCAAATCGGCTACACCTAGTTTTAGCCAACAGCTAGCGACTACACCTAGTTATAGCCGGCTAAAACTAGGTTTAACTGCACTTCGGGTATTAGCCGTAACATATAGACCGATTTGAAAACTATTTTTTTTCAACGAATATATACTTCCAGATTGTTGCCATTTTTTGAAATTATGAAAACTGTTTTCAGAAGTTTTGAGGATATTCTGAAAATTCTGTCATTTTCGTAAACATTGTAATTGTTTTTTATTAACCCTTAAAGTCAGTCCATAAATGTGGAAATTACGTTCAAACAAGGATAAAAAAATACAATCTAATAAAAAAACCCTTTTCAATTTCTGGAGTCGGTTAAAATATTTTCTATTTCGATTACTGTCATCTTCAGTACTGCGTTCACAGTACATACAAATGAGCCAAGCGCCCACTACTTCAATTGTCTAATTAGGTCGTCTTGTTACGTAGGAAGTCCGTAACTATAGAAAGTGTATAGTAGGAACTTGCTCTAAAACCATCGTCATCATCTTATAAACCCATTAAGTATATTTAGTTCACTGTAGGACGTAGGATGTTGCCTATCTCCACGCTAGCCAGGCGGATAGGAGATCGTGTGTTTGACCGTTTTTACAGGAAATTGTTGCATCATTCGAGGCAATTTCAATTGCTTCCTGTACAAGGCTTTTCTCAAGAAATGCGAGAAAAGGAGATGTCCCAGCGTTGTCAAAATTTCATTTTATTTAATTACTTTCATAATAAAAAAATGCTAATTAATTTTTTTTAGGTATAGTATCAGTCAAGAATTATTTTATATTTAGAAGAACAATTACGAAAACATTAAGTTGTTTTCTGAAGTATTTTGTGAAAAAAATGTAAGTAAATAGTACTCTAATGATAAAAAATTGTGATTTAATAGCGTTTTAACTTAAAAATCCCACTTTTTAACGCAGAAAATAATTATCAATCTGATTTTAGAGTAAAATACCTACGCTGACATACTACTTTGATTAAGACACGATAGAGTTTAATTTTTTGAGAATGGTGGGACAAATGACATAGGCGCGATGGGACATGTCTTTTGATTTCAAAAAACAAAGAAAAATTATTGTTTTCTTTTTTTGCAGAAAAAAGACGAAAAAGAAAAAAAAACCGAATAAGATGCTTTTTATTTTTTTTAAGAAAAAAAGTCGATAAAGAGAAAAAGCAAAGTTTATTAAGAAGAAAAGAAGAATAAGACAAAAAGCAAAGAAAAGTTTTATTGATTGATTCGTGTGGCCATGTGAATACGACTTCGTCATTTTCTTAAACTTGACACTTTCCCTTGACTTACTAGTGCGGGAAGTAGGTATTGAAATTCATTCTGTTCATTAGATCGCCGATTACTATAAGTACATACGATACATTTAAGTAAATGTGGAACCTCCAGCATATCTTTTTCAAATAAAATGATGTTTTAGAGCATGAGTCCCTTCCTTCGGAACAGTGAGAAAAATACAGAAACATAATATTTTATTGCTTTCAAGTTATTACTTATCTAGTAATGCTTATTTGGTGGTAGAATTATTTGGCCGTGAATTTGAAACATTGAATTTGAGCCAATGACGTAGAAACATTTTCCTGTATTTGAAAAACTTAGTAAGAATAACCGATGTAATGGAAAATGGTTCATAAACATAGTTGCAGTAAATTACTGGCAACATTTCAAGTTTTCGAATTAAACTCTGGAGTACTTGAGTTAGTTACGCACGCTGAACAAAGGCGTAGAAAATTATTTAGGATTTATTTTTGGAATTGGTTCTAGGTTTTATTTACCTAGGTTGTGTTTTGGAATGATATATTGAACTTGTACTATTAGTTATTCTGTGATATTGGGACCTAGGTTAGGAATAGTTCACACCTAAATACTGATCAAAACAAAATAGGTGTCACCATAAATGAGCGAACATGGTGGCCCGAAGGTTTGCTCGTAGCTCGGCAGAGGTTAATCGAACCCTATTTCGGGCATACTATCCCCGTCAATTGGTAATGCGCTGGAACCTTGTCAAATTAACATACACATCATCGTCATCCGCAACTAAAAATGACAAAAAACAGTAAAATTCTAATAGGTAATATAATATATTAATTATTGAATTTTTATTTTCAATAAGAAAGGGTCTTGGTATATGAGAAAATTACAATTGTTTTTCGTTTTTGAGGTTAAAATCATGGCCGCCAGGCGCATTACCAATTGACGCGGATAGTACTGTACTAATTTCTACACGAGCAGCCTTTGGGTTAATCATACGCAAAGACAGTATAGCGCCCTACGTGTTCAGTATAACAACGCGTTCAGGGTGCTGGTGGGGCTGCCCCGATTCTGCAGCGCGTCAGGGATGTTCGCCGATGCACAGGTCGACTGTTTCTATACCATTATGCGGAAACGGTGTTCATCCCTGGTGCGCAGGGTTCGGGCCAGCTCTAACAGCATCTTGAGCGTGTTCGCGAGCAGATTTGACTGCCAGATCATGCGTCATTGCTGCATGGTGAATGTGCTGCCTAACAGCAAATATTGACCTGATTAATCTATTTATCGTATTTTATTATTATTTGATTTTATTGCATGTTTTTTTTTCTTTGTGTGAATATGGGTTACTTTGCCTGAAATAAATAATTTTTATTTTATTTTTATTTATTTATAAATGGTTTTCAACACAAAGGAGCTAACTCCTGAAATATATATTTTTAAGATAAATTAAAGCAGTTTTTTTTTATTTGATATAGTTCGTAAGGTGTAATAGTCAACTTGCGATCTTTACTGTCGAATTTACTGTATATGCTACTGTATATCAGAAACTGCTGGAACCTTGGACGAATCAAAGGCTGGAACTAATGCCAAAAATACTTAAGTACCTACCTAATCATTATTTGTACCTTAATATAAGTAATCTTTACATAAACGTGAGTGTGTCACACAACAATGTTATTTATTATGTCAGCCCATCCATTAATAGAGGCGGGAACAAGTGTTATGGCGGCGCAGTTTCTAGGGCAGTGCAATTATAGCTAAATGCAGTTATGTGCCACCTCGGGGATATCTACCAAGACGGTAATACATTACATTTTCAATATTTAAGCCCAATACAACTTCAATAAATTTTCAATATACAAGCGGCAGTGCCAATGACGTTTTTAACAGTTTTATAACGATTCAGAACAGAAAATTATTTATTATTTTCTGTGTACGAACTTATGGCTGCCCGAGATTTCGTCCACTTGGACTTTGTTATAGGTCCTTTACGTATTTTCTTCCCATACCATAATATTCATTTTCCCAACATGGTACCCTATCTTTCCCATGGTCAAAGGTGTGGTTCAGGCGTAAAAAGGTAACAGAAAGACAAAGTTTCTTTCTATTTATTATATTTTTTACACGACTGTCCAAAAGAAGTGTATATGTGTTCAGGGTTCATGTATGTTTGTGGGTATGTGAGTTTCTTTATTCCACCATAACTTCTAAATGGCTCAACGGATTTGGATGTATGGGGTATTGTCAGAATTCTTACACCATTCCGAGTGACACTGGCAATATTTAAAAAAAATCAATATGGCGACTGTACGACACCATTTTCAAATGTGAAAAATATTTTTTTTTCTGCAATTATTACAATATGGGCATCAAATGAAAGACCTTAATGAGCACATTTCAAAAATATAATTATAATTTGTCACTAAAATGTGTGAAATAAAAAAAAATATATTTTAAAAACACGACTGCCCTGCCAAAAACGAACTAAAAAGTTAAATAACAAGTGTCAGTGTGCAGTCGGGGGACCATTTTGTGGAACAATTTGTAATCAAAGAGGTCCCCCGACTGCAATGACACTTGTTATTTAACTTTTTAGTTCGTTTTTGGCAGACAGTCGTGTTTTTAATATTTTTTTAATTTATTTATTTTTAATGTCAGTATGGATTTCATTCAAAATCGCTCTTAGTAAAACTCACTGCAACTTGAACGCCAATGCTGGGACGATCAGTCGTATTATCAAAATACATTTATGGACCATGAACTTTGACATAAAAAACTGCTAACAAAAAGTTACAACCTCTAAATTAAACAAACCTATAAAAATCTACATCTAATTGATGTCCAAATATATGGTGGTTTTCTTGGGCTTAGAATTTAATTTTATTGAAAGTTTATTATTTTGGTCGCATTTTCAGAAACCTCATCCATCACACCTTTAATATTGTTCTATCTGAAGACTGAAGAGACCAATATTCATAAGTGTTAGTGTATTAAGAACGTGGCTGGTTTCCTAAGTTAGAAATACCTACTATGAAATAAGCAACACATTTTTACCTGTAAATCAAATCTTTCTTAGAAAAAAATCCTATTTCGGTTCTTTTCTTAGAATTGAATTATTATGAATGTGTGCAGATCACCATCACACATGTAGGAGACACCTCTCCTACATGGGCAACTATAATGAAACTCTACCCAGTTCACGGAACTCATACATTTCACAATTTTGATTAGGTATCGATGATGTTTTTTTAAAAAAAGGTGTGTAGGAATTTATTTTAGTGATTAAATAAAGCTACCTATGCCATTTAGGGATATTTATTTTTCTAATGGTAAAAAATCTTTAAGTTGAATGAGTAATTTTGGAGAATACAAACTTGGAACTGTTACGTACATCTTTGTAATAATTGTTATTAATTTAAAGATAAAGAAACTTGGACAACACAATCAGTGTACGATAGTTCAATCGTGAATATTTACAGTCGTAAATCGAATACGTGTTGCATTGACGTGTTTCTACAAAGCACGCATATACGCGAGCAGATTTTCGGATATCCTGTAAACATTCGAAAGGTCGGCGCACACGAAGCAAAATAAACGCTGAAAGCAAAATAAACATTATAAAAAGAAACAGAGATAAAGTTTTGATTAAATTAAAAGAAAACTCTTTTTTAAATTGTAAAGTTGGAAGAATGAAATTTTGAACAAACCTTAGACGGGCCTTAGACGATACAATTATATTGCACAATAAGATTGAAATACCTTTGAGCTTAACTTTGAGCCTAAACGATCAATTCTATTGCACAATAATATAAATTTAGCAATATAGTATAGTATTGGTGCTATCGTCAGCAACAGCAAGATGTCAGAACAAGGTTTAGCTGCAGCTATAATCTCAGAATATATAATAGTTTTATCTATATTGTTACTATTTGATGAAAACGACACTGATTAGAAAAAAATAGCGCAATGTTGGCCTTACACGGTGCAATGAAAAAATATTGTGCAATTAACATTAAATTCGCTCAAACTTTTGCTCAATCATTACGCAAATTTCAATATTACCCCTACACGGTCAATAAAATGGTGTAATACGAAATATTGTGCAATATAAGTGATCCTGATCGGAAAGTGATTGTTGTTGAGCTCATCGCAAACGGATCGGTAGATTAAATCAAAGGAGGATTTAAATAAATAAATGTTGATTGGTACTTACTTTTTATATCACGACCCCAAAACAAACAAAACAAGCAAATCAATTACTTTTTATAAAATCAGCACAATCGTTATTCCTTTAAGAGATCAGCCCCAGGTTTCATATCGAATAAATTCTGCCACAAACATAGAAAAATCTCTAGTATTGTAGTAAGGACTCTCTTTCCTTAAATCCCATTGAAACACGACGGAGTATATACTCAGTATACGCCGACTTGCCGTTTGTGCGGCAGTAAGATCCCGCCCGCCTCATTGCACTCCAGCCGTTCCAGGGGTTAGCTCGCTTTCGGTGTTTCGAGGCTCCCGCCAAACAGTTCGCATTGCATATTTATTTTGAAAAAAAAGTGAGCCATGGCCGAGACAGACGAAAAAGGATTGCAAGTGAGTAACGCGTAAATATATAATCTAATATGTTTAGTTTTAGGTACTATTTTTGATTCTATTCGAAATTGCGTCGCATTTGAGTTTCGAATTTTCTCTCCAAAATTAAATTGATCACCCTCAAAGTTTTGGAAACTGTTGGAATTCGCAATATTAATGATTTATTGCAATACTTCAGTGTTTTGTATTAAAGGAATGAAGTATGTTTATTTACGGCTTCGCGTCTTAAAATATCGGTCTGAGAGTTCAATGTTAACTCAAACAAATATTTTGGTGGTGTTGTTCTTAGATTGTTTATAATCCAAGCAGAAAAATAGGCAACAACTAGGTACTTTTTTTTGAAAATAGCACGATTTGGGTAGTTGCGTTTTTTTATTATTCTACGTTGAGAGATGTTTGTGTAAATAATAGACAAAAAACTTTTGATAACAAGCCTATAAAGTAAAAAATCTTGTTTTAACTGGCACTAGAAAATATTTTATCGTCATTTTTAATTGATCAAAACATATTTTAATATGTTAAATCCACTTTTGTATATGTCGGTCATACTGTCACGTTTGTTCAGGCAGTGCGTTGTTTTGTTTACCTACTTGTTTATGATTTTGTCCACAGTTTGTCAATTTAAAACATAATTCTGCTGACTATTTAGGTATGCAGATTATGCACTAGGTCTAGATTTTTACAAAGTCAAGCTATAAATAGGTATTGAACTAGCAATGCAATTTAACGAGTAATAAACAAAGACCGTTTTTATGACGTCATCATTAGGTAATAGAGTCCTTATTAGCATCAGCATTCATACCTTTTTATTTTTACAAAATACAAATATTTCTAGTATTTTAACTTTTCAACACATATTTGATAATAAGAGTGAAGTAATTTTACTCTCTCAGAAATTCCGTACCTGAAAAATTACTTTTGAAACAAAATCGCCGTTGAATTCACAACATGTCGCCGATGGCAATAAAAAAAGTGCGGGAAAATCGCGAAAGTCTCAAGGCTGATCCAATCAGTCCCATTGTGCTATGTTCGGTCGTCACGTAGTCCTCTCCCCTGGGCCCAAACGGGACTCCCGGATTATCTCGAGCCTCTGACCTTTTTCTGACCTACTTAGAGCGAGCCCTTCCATTTCCGGGTTTGCATCTGAGCAGAGAAGGGCCTACAGTTTTATAGCATGGTTTTATCCTTTCACTTTATCAACTGCGAGGTTTGTCATATCTAAGATTCTTTTGAAGTTTTCATGTTGACAAAAGAAAATTGCTGTAAGTATTTTTTCTATATTAAATAACATTGCAGCCCTTAAATTCTTCGTATTGATTCTGAAGTTTAGCGGGGTGACCATGAGGTGATTAAAAATATGGAAATTTATTTATGAAGATTTAAAATCTTATTTTTTTTAGTCTGATACAATATCGTACTGTAAGTTAATGATTAAACGAAAATCATTTGCCCAAAATTAGTTTTTTTTACGTAGATCAGATTTAATTTTGATGCTAACTAAATAATCAGAAATTTAAATAATAATTTCAATACATTAATTAAACGTGAAATAAGACATCCAATTAATGTTTGATTAAAACATGTTTTTGTTCAGATTTTAATGTAAAGGAAAAAGCTTAGAAGGTAGTGAATAGATTTTCTTTGATAAGGGTATAATAATATACATGAGTTAACATAATTTCGCTAAAAGTGATGTCAAAGTGTTTTTAACTTTAATCTTCAAGTAATTTGGGCAAATGCATAGACCGTGAGGTCCCTTTAATGTCAAGGAGATTTAAGAAGTAATTTATATGAAAATGAGGAAAGTCATTGGATGGCCTTAAACAAAAACTTCGGAGCTTTGTAAAGTTATTATTTTCTGCATAAGAATTTTTGATTGATCTTTGTTACGTCTCTATTTTCGTCTTACTTTTTTATAATCAAAGAAAGTACCTCCTTTTAATTTTCAGATCTACTAAAATGCAAAATAACAAGCATTCTAAAGTTGATAACTTAGATGATGTTGTTACATAATAGCGCGCCAAAAATCATCTTAAATATGAACTCCTATGTTGTAAAAAGTTGTAGGGGTCTTTTGACGCGTATAAACGCACCGTACATGCGCGGAAGTTGATTCATATCGAAATATAGCAAGCTGTGTTGTTAGTTGCGCGTAAACGCTCTGCGCAGCGTTTACGCGTTGCGTTCGACGTACACTACGCATCAGTTTAGACTTGGTCACTTTGTTGTAATTGTCTTTTGCAATTGATTTATCTTCAAAAAAGTAATTGCTTTAGAGTGACAAAGTTGTATAGTGTATACATATTTTATAGACATGAGTGTACGTCAAGCACGCGCTGCATTTATACGCTGCGTATAAACGCTACAAAGAACTACTCTTGTATGTGTATATAACACACATATGTTTAGAAAACGCAGTTTAATTAATTTATTTGTATAAATAGTTTCTCGTTTTCATCAATGTTTATCAATCAATTGAAGTACTGCGTGGATCTAGGTAAAGTCACTGTCCTTTTATGTTACCATCTCTCTATAGTGAATTGCATTAAAATTAGTTTAGCGGTATATTTCTTTGTTCGTATGCTGTAACCGTGAAATTCGTTCGATGTCTGTAAACTTTATTTATTTATCTTAGAACCAAGTTCAGGAAAGTTTAGAATAAAATGGGAGTAGAGTCCTTTTACTTGTGTCGCAAAATCTTCAATAACGTCGCAAGGAAATTCTCATAACTTTTGTTAGTAGATTGTCCGGGTTTCCTTGTGGCATGGGGAGTAGGCACGTACCCTCTGTGATATCGATTGCATGGGATGTGTAAGCATGGTACCTATAGGTAAGTATTCTACGCATGTGTCAGTATAAGTATTCTATACACGCACGGAGCTAATAAGGTTTCAATCAATCCCTTAATTAAGGCAATTGCATGTGTAAAGTGTAACACCGGAAGTAAGGCTGAATAAGGAAGTGATGTTATGTGTAATGTGAGTTTTGGTTAAATGATAGATTAAAATACGACTGTTAAGGTGGTCGTATGACCGAAAATGGCGCTCGCAGAGGTTTTTATTTAATAAGTTATTAACAGAAAAAGATTTTAATAATGTTTTACGTGGAGTTTTTAGGGCCCATGGTCTAGTATTTTTTTTTAGAAGGTATCACTACATGTTCTCGTAGTCATTCTTAGAAGTAGTTAGAAAATGTGTCAAAAACGGCCACTTTTAGCTGTAATCAGTTGTGCTATCTACTTCTAGCAGTGACTACGAGGGAATATAACGATGCCGTCTAAAAATACTAGACAATGGACCCTAAAAATTCCACGTAAAACATTATTAAAATAGTGTATTAGAATTATAATATTGAAAGAAATTCACCGCGTCGCCACTTTCGCTCAGGGTGCCACCTTAAATAAGTTTTTTTCGTAAGGTTCACTAAAAGAAACCTAGTCAAATAAGTACACTTTTTAAGATGCATTAAAAAGCTCGATTGTCTTGTTCTTCTTGAATAAGATTTAATAGCAAAAATATACCAAAAGCTAATATTAAAAGGAGTAAAAATACACTTTTAACAATTTGGTTTACAATAATATTAGTAGGTAGTACTTATTGATTTTTCCGGTCGATATATTGTAATTTTGCATCCCCATCTCGTTATGTGTAACTACGAGCCCTTTATCAGTCCCAAATAGGGCTAACTTACTGAAAGTCTCCCATAACTTATGAGAATGGGAGTAAGGGCTCCTGCGGGTACCCATTACTTGCGGGATTTCCTTTCCCAACTTACATCACTTCCAATGCTGGGTCATTTATTTAACATTGGGTTTTTGTGCTAATGCTGATGATTGAAGAAAGTTTTTTTTTATATTTTTCACGCATTTTTTTTCGAATAGCGTGTTAGAGAAAATGACCATCAGCTGTTTATAATGTCCCCACTGCTGGGGCACAGGCCTTCGTCATGGTTGGTTAAGGAGGATGGGCCATAACCCACCACGCGGGCCCAATGTGGATTGGTGGGTGTTAACGACTGCAAATGCAGACGGGACCAACGGCTAAACGTGCCTTCCGAAGCACGCAGGAGCTCGAGATAATATTTTGTTGGTCACCCATCCCATGATTGACCCTTGCGAAAGTTGCTTAACCTCAGCAATCGCTGGGCCAGGCGCTCAACCACTGCGCCATCAAGGTCCTAGAGGTACTTAAATGGATTAATGACCTTTTCTTTAAAATTGGATTAGCTTTTGAATCTAGTATTCTAATTAACTTTTTATAATATTATTATTATATAAATGAATTATATCATTACTTCCCAATTTTACTAATATAATATTATTAACTTCCAGTGTGTGAAAGAAAATGTGATGTTTGCAGTACTTACAGAGTTTGTTGCTAAAATAAACTACGCGTGGCTATTGAACAAACATAATAATATTTGTTTTATTTCAGTGTTTGGTTTGGAATAAGTATTTGATGGTTACTGAAAGCCATAATATTTGTTGTAATAAATAAGGTTACGTTCATGGATTTTGGACACGTAGGTACACAAAATAGTACAATGCATGCACGTCAGTGTTGTACAAATATAAGAAATAAATATGGAATTTTCCCCTTATTAATTGTTAAATCGTCGATGGGCGTGAAAAACCGTGTAAGAGCAGTTTGCAATTCCGCGTATTTACGAAAGTCCCAAAAAGGGCTTAGAGGGGATATACATGAAAATCTTATGAAATTATTGGTAAATTTCGTAAAATTACGTCACGTTCCTATAAAACAATACATACTCATAGAAACTACAAACAAGTTCAGTCAAAAATGCATTTAAATGGCCAAGATATTAAGTATTTCTGCGCCCTGTAAAATTCAAAATATTTTGATACGCGGTATTGCAAACTGCTCTTGCACGCCCATCGACGAAATATCTCAAACTGACACATACACATAACATAACATAAATGCATTAAATAAATAAATTATCTTCAGTTCGTAAATAAATTATTTTTAGTTTGTTCCCAATTTTTTTGACCGAGCTCGAAGCGTCTCCGTTACAGTTTGTGCAAAAATGCTTTCATGTCGTCCAGAGGGCGTATATCTCTGTCTGGCTGTCGATTTGTTCTCCTCTACAGGTTGCATTTTTTAACCGATTCTCGTGAAATTTCACGTGAGCAGGTTCTATAATCATATATATAAAAAAATGTCTATTCAGTTTTTCCTTTTTTTTCAAAATTGCGGAGATATAGGGAAAAGTGGGAAAATCATATTTCAGCTATTTCGAAGAATGTTTAAGAATGTCACAAAGATGAAGTCTAGAGCTCTACAGAGCTACTAATTTTCACGATAGCTAGAGCAATAAAGTTTCTTAACAACAAGAATGTTTAAGCTTGCATCTGTACCGTTGCAGTTGGTTGGTAGACACACCAATTTTAACCACGTTTTATTGAGCGGCTCCGGAAATATCTCGGCCTTTGACTGTTTCAATAATAATTCGGTCGGTAGGTACTTACGTGAATCTACAGCAAATATATACGTGATTTTTTAGAGACAAATGCATTTAATAAATAAATAAAGGAAAAATGTGTTTTAGGCCAGAATGTTGCAGAATGTTATAACTTTTAGTACAGTTTGGCTAATAATTATAATCTAGTACAGAGAAATATGCATTAGCCCTGGGTTGCCAGATCGGAACTCCAAAATATCTGGAGGATATTTGAAAATGTCGGCATTTTGCGGTCGTTCTCGGGAGAAATATTTTTTTTTAATTTAAATGCAACTTAAATGCCTGTACAGCTTGGCCATAAAGAGTTGAAATTAAATAAAATGGAACTAAAATTTTTCAGTACAAAATGTAGTATGTGTTGCCAAATTATTCGTGATTTTGACGAGTTTACATACAAAGTGGCGCCCTCAATATTTGTCAACTCTTTATGGTCAAGCTGTAAGTACCTATATACCAAAAAAAAACGGCCGCGCAGCTCGATTTCTAGTCAGTTTTATCCACTAATCTTATAAGCTGTGATCTTGCCCGTCTACTGAAAAAAAAACGACCGCGCAGCGCGATTTTTAGTCAGTTTCATCCACTAATCTTGTAAGTTGTGATCTTGCCTGTCTCTTGAAAAAAAAAACGGCCACGCAACGCGATTTTTAGTTAGTTTCACCCGTTTCATCTACTAATCTTGTACTTTTGCCTGTCTATAGTAAAATAAAACGGCCGCGCAGCACGATTTTTAGTTAGTTTCATCCACTAATATTGTGATCTGTGGTTTCTTACGCGAAAATTATTGTTTTCTAGAGAACTTTTGGAACAGTAGTTTTTCCGGGAGATTTTTAGATTTTTCGGGAGTCGGGAGACCACTTGAAATTGCGGGAGAATCCAGGCGAATCTCGACCATCTGGCAACGCTACCTGGATTCCACACTAGGATTTCCTGTGTCGTGAAATCCAGGTCCCTTCCCAATATAAAAAGGTTAGGTAAAAAGGAAATGTTATTGACAATGGTAATCCGAACACAATTAATTAGGGCCTGTTTCACAAAGTCCGATTAAGTTCTAATTAATATATTTGAAGAATAACTGTTGCATGTGATGTTCTCAAAGTTTGTTCATTAAATTCCAGATAAGATAGTGTAGATCTGCCTGAAAATAAGTTCAGTACGAACTTATCGTGATTATGAAATTCGCCAATATGTTTCATTCCCTTCCCTTAAAAATTGAAACAGCTTAATGACAAGTTAATATTTTTCTTCATAATGATGACAAAATATAATCTTTCCTGTTGGTAGTTTCAGAGATTTCTCCAAAGAAACAGTAAAGTAACACCCAAAGATATTAACCCACTAATCTTCCATAGTTTTGCAGTTGATGCAAACTTTTTCTATCTCCCTGGAGGTTATTATAACTTTATATCCATCTCAGGTTTTATATGATGAATTATATTCTTCGGATGATTTATTTGATCTGAGTGAGATGATGGACGTAAAACACTTTCTTGCAATAGTAAAATGTATTATATTAGTTGCCTATCGTTTTGTAGCCGTAGGAATGATTAAGAGCCATGACTATAAAGTATTGACACAGGGTAAACAAAAATCTTCTTATTCCTGTGTTAATGAGTTAAAGTCAACTTTGGATGTAGAATGTAATCATCAAACTACTCATCTGATTTCAAAAATTGCTTAATCAGTAGTGCTACACTTAACTTACATACTTAGGATATATTTTACTACCCAAATTTCCGAGGGATGTTGAACTCCACGTAGACGACGTCGCAGGAAACTAGTACAAAATAAAAGACTTGCCGGCCTACAGCTGCGCCAAGAAAAAAGTTGGAAATCTAACTTTTTGACTACGCCATGATGAAGTCGATTTGTCGGTCTTGAGTTAAGGACTTTAGAAGATACATGTCTTATATTCCTAAACGCAAGACCGACAAATTCCAACAAACTACCGACTACACAAATAGTAATCAGATTTTCTCTACGACCTTCCGTTCCCGAGATACAGGCAGAAAGGTCTCTACACTGTAGAGACCTTTCTGAATTTGTCGGTCCAGCGCTAGCGTATCCTCACGTTAATTACGCTAGACCGACAAATTCTTGCTTTGTGAGACAAATTCTGACAAATATCGACTTTATCATGTTACAGTCAAAAAGTCAGATTTCCAACTTTTTTTGTGGCGCAGCTGTAGTCCGGCACGCAAATAAAAGTGGTAAACATTTCCATTCGTCTAAGTGTGTAGTTTATTTGGGTACCTTACTTTAGGACCCCTGCGTCCGTCTATCAGTCTCAATCAGTGAGAACAACAGTGGGAGTTGATTGCCTACATGACTACTTCTCTTAATAGCTGACCTTCTGCAGAAACATAGCTAACTATTCTGTTATTCTGTGTAATACAGGAAGATAGGTTATTTGGCAATTTATCTAAAGATAAACTATTTTTAAGCTATAAAACCAATTAATTTACTGTTATTAATTAAATGTGTAAAATCTTTCGTCAAATAAGAGGCATTGACACGAATTCTTCTACTTATTAGATTTTGTATCTATTTTTTAGATATAAGATGAATAGTAGGTACCAGTGGCGAGGGGTGAAATTATGGCGAAGGTAAGCCGCTCTACAAAAATCATGAAAAATGTTATGATCTGCATAGTGGATCATTGGGGTGGGATTTCCAATGGTAAGCCGATGGGAATCGGCTTGTATGGACCCTTCGCCACTGGTAGGCGTATATCACGCAAAAAAATCTGTAATCGATACTAGGGACCTAATATTAAATATATCACTTTTCCGTGTTAATTTTTTTGCACTACGTGTATTTAGTTTGGAAAAAAAATGTTATCTATTTGTCGCGTGTATATTTTTTTAAATGTAAGTACACCGATTACTTGAAGAAATCAGCTTTGTTTCCAAGTTAGTCCCATTTTTTATTTTGAAATCGGTTTATTTCAGGAAATCCTGAAAATATTGTCGTTTTCGTTACGATTTTATATGAATTTAGACGGATATTCTACCATAACTTTTTTATTGTGAAACGATTTTTTTTGTTTGAAAAAATATACTTTAAGAACATTCCTTTGCCGTGGTAGTACAAAGTACTATTAATGGTATGGTGGTAATGAATGAAACCATAATTATTAATGTCATTGGTTCAAAATATTAAACTGGACATTATTTTTTTGCTTTTTTTAGAAGTTGTTTTTAAGGGTATTGAAGGAGGTTTAGCTTTTTTTGTATCACAGCTGATCCCAAGCAAGTAAATAATAAACCTCAGGACGCATCTCGAGGATTATTGAGAAAACCCGGTTTGGTGATGGGGCATCAACATTCGTGTTCACGCATATCCCTCAATCGAGTTACGCGGCGGTGTTACCGCATATCCCTCAATCAAGCCGCTTAAAATAAGTTGTTTACAAACAACATCGGGTCTTGTATGGTGCGAGTGCGCCTGTACTGATTAGCTTCGTGTTGAGTTGAGATCTGGAAAAATATATACATTTTACTCAATACTCAATATATTTATTGCAACCATAATGTTATAAAGATGTTACAACTAAAAACAAAGTACAAATTATGGACCCTGTTGGGTATCGCAATATTAGGAAGAAAAAGAAGACAAGAGGACGACTTTTCCATAATAAAATTCAATAAACTAGATTTTGGGGCTTTTGTAAAGCGGATACAAAGACACCTATCTATTTTCATTGCTGCATAATATAGGTATGTGTATTTTATCACTTAAGTATTCTTGAATATTGTAATAGGTTTTTGAAATTAGTAATTTTTTTAATTGGTTTGTAAATATGTTTTCGTTTTTTTCACCTCTTAAATTTTCCGGTAATTTATTGTAAATTCTAACAGACATGTTATAAGTACTTGATGAACATAGATGAAGGCGCGCAGTTGGGATCAATAATTTATGTTTATGTCTTAGAGAATATTTAATTTGCATATCATCACGTTTTGTAAATAAATTCATATTTTTCCTGACAAATTTACATATTTCCAATATGTATAAGCACGGCAATGTAAGGATTTTAAGATTTTGAAAATGAGGTCGGCAACTATCGGTTTGATCTATATTGACTAGAATGCGAATAAGTTTCTTTTGAACGGTAAACAAAGATAAGGAGTCCGTGCTATTTTTCAGCGTTAATTTCGTGGTTTAGTGCAGGCGGGACACGTACACCAGCGTTGTCGGGATAGCCGGACGCAGCAGGAATACTCATTGGATCCCAGTTTCGAAGCTATGACACAAATACCTGACCGCTATATACCTAGTCCCATTAAACGCGCCGTCAAAGTGCGTTATTGCCGAATCTATCTTGGGACGATTGTTCGAATGTTCGGCATGATGGACTGCTGACAGATTTACTGCGTATTACTGAGTTTTCTCGCTGTGGGATAATTCGTGTAAAGTTATGCTAGCTCTCTAGTTAGAAACTACACTGGCCTTCAAAACTTAGTACCTACCACACTTTTAAAATGTCAATGACTTTTAAAATACACAAGATATATTTTCAAAATAAAAAGGATTAGAATAAGATAACTCAATTCCTAAACAATTTCCTTTTAGTCGATAGCCACCTCCGAATCAAACATTTTTTATTTTAAAAATGTAGTAAGTATTTAATAAGTTTTGAAGGCCTGCCCCCCTACTTAAATGGCTAACTTTCTATTCGTTTGAACGCTACGCTTACTTTTAAAGCTTAAATATGAGCAATAAGATGATAAAATCACATGTCCCAAACTTATGTAAATCACAGACTTCGATGTAACGTATGGAATTATCAAGCTTACGGCACGTAATTTTATAGTTTACTGCTTATTTTAAAGTTTAAATAGTAAGCGTAGCCTTCAAACGAAAGTTGGCCATTTGAGTAGGGGGGCAGTACTTATATATGAAGCATTTTTTAAAGACAAGGTGTAAAAAGACTCTTCTATTTAGTTAATGATGTGATATGATAGGATAGGAAAAGTGGAGTAATTACTTACTCTTAAATAGAATCATGAAAAAACATTTATTAAGGGACGCTTCAATCGTAAAAAAACCGGATTAGTGCGATTATGTCTTACTCTTGAACGTCGAAGCTCATGTTTTTTACATAATACTACTATAAAATGGTGCTTTTAGGATATTTTCCATTGCTTGTGATGTGAGACCTTCTTCCTGCCAAACATTGCATGGCATGGCCTAAAGTCAATAAGAAAATACTCCAAAGGGTTTTTGTTTATTCAGTGTCATACCTATGCGACAAAAATGTTCGTTTTTTTTAATTGAGTTGATGTAGAAGTAGGTATGACATTTTTACAGCTCGGAAGAACCGTAGACTAATATACAGGGCCATCCTAAACTTACCATCCAAAATAATCCAAATTTCAAGGATGTGTTTAGTCCATCCAACTGAACAACTTTCTCTAAGGAACACAGGGTCAAATATGTAAAAAAAAATCGACTATTCATACAAATCAAAGAGATCACGTGATCAATTTAGTATGGAATGACCAAAATTTTGTGGCGAAATGCGACACATGTTTCTTGGAGAAACTTGTTCAGTTACATGGACTGGACACATCCTTGAAATTTGGATGGTAAGTTTAAAATGACCCTATATACATACATCCACGCGTGAAAAAGGTCTTGATAGACAGACAAGAGATTCTTTAGAGATTCCGTTTTTAGTTTTCGGCTTCAGAACTCCAAAGACAAATAATGATTTCTTATTCGTAGTGTTTTTTTATAAAATACTTAAGCGAACAACAGTCAGAAAAGCCAAATCTCGTGCCATTTCGGACTACTTCTGAAATGTCAACCGTGAAACATGGCGGACCGTAAAACATGGTGGACCATGAAACATGGATGACCGTGATACATGGCGGATAGCGGACATTCACATTTATAACCGCACTTAACGCAGTTTTCGCGGTTGTTGCGCGACAAAATGTCTCGGACAAACATTTACCATAACTTTAGGGCTTAGGGCGTAAGGAGACATTTCGCTTTGTGACTCGGAAATCTGTAGGCTTGATAAATTTAAGACTGGACAATAACTTTCATTTCACACGTAAATAGGTTGAACAAGTTTAAAATATTGAATGAACCAATGGGTAACTCTTGAAAAAGCTTATTATTTTTGTAAGGTTAAGGCAAAACTTGGATAGAAGATCAGATCACAAATGACATGCTATGTATATCCTAAATGGGTATCTACCTATACATGCTTTAGATTTCAGATCTAAAGACGAATTTACCGTTACCGTTAGAAATAGTTGAGAAAGAAGATGGATGAAAGGAAATTACATGTAGCAGAGATGAAAATGTTGAGTCGGATGTGTGGTGTGACGCGAATGGATAAAATAAGAAATGAGTATGTCAGAGGAAGTCTGAAAGTAGCACCAGTAACAGAGAAGCTGCAAGGGAATCGTCTGGCTTGGTTTGGGCATGTTATGAGAAGGGATGAAAGGCATATGTTACTAGAAGAGTAATGGATATGGATGTTGAGGGCTGGAAAGTAAGAGGAAGACCGCAGAAAAGATGGATGGATTGTGTGCGGAATGATATGAATGTGAAGAGAGTGGATGAGGAAATGACGAGTGACAGGAGGGAATGGAAGAAAAGGACGCAATGCACCGACCCATAGCCTTCTTTATTTCCAAGCCGTGAACATAAGTTTGGCAACGTCTGTTACTGTCAGTTCGTGGTCATGTCGTCCGCCAGTCTCCATACTAAATGTATGGGAATATTTCAATTTTAAGAGGTCAATATTTTTTTTCATAGTAATCGTGTGAGATTTAAAATATGAAAATAATTTAGTTCTTTTATTGAAATGCTTTGTATATTAAACAATAAGAAAAATATCAATGTTAACCAGGAAAAAATGGCTGTCAAAGATGTCATCTTTTTTGTTGATTTTCTTCAGCAGGGAGTTGATTAACACGCCCTCTAGCAATAAATGATATATCATTAGAAAGGTCTTTTAAAGACAAATATTTACTGTTTATATACTTTCTATCAATTGTTAATACTCTTGGAGTTAAAGGTTATTAAAGTATAAAAGTGGTTTATTGTCTATGGGAGTTGATCTACCACACCTATAGAAATGAATTATATATCATTAGAAAGGTTTTTATATGACAAATATTTGCTGCAAACATACGTAAATAAATAATAATAATAAATATAAAACATTATTGAAATAACCTTACATCACAATTTACAACTAGTTTAAACATAGATAATATAGGAAAAACAAATAATAAATAATTTTTAAAATAATTTTATACTAAGTGCTTGACCACATGCGATGTTGCCGTTCTGCTCAACTTCAGGGCTTGAAAGATATAGAAGGCTATGACCGACCCCAAATAAATTGGAATAAGGGTAGGAGGATGATGATGTTAGAAATAATTTAAAACCCTATCATGTGGTGTAGAAGGTGATTGCACGGCTAGTTAGAAATGTTCCTTTTTTAACAGGAATTCCAGAAAATACACTTCCCTGTCATCGTAATGGCGGAGTCGTGTTATTGCGTTGTTGGCTAATATTTGTGATGTAGTAAATTTTGTCGGCCAAGTGAGTCGGGTCGAACCGGCCCTAAGTGGCGATCTATCACGAGTAATTAAATTGGGGACCAACACGGAACGAGCTTCCAGGTTTTAAAAGGATGTTTATATTTACGCAAAAATATAAATATAAAAGCTGAATTTTATTGTATTAAACTGCTTGTTATAAAATTCAGTTTTAATCTATTTAACGCTCTATTGTAAATGACATCTATTATTTTAGATCGACCTTGATAATTTCTGCACACTTTTACTGCACCAATCTTATTTATAAACAATAAAATTTTCTCAAGCGTACGTACGTATCCAATGATGTCACAATTGACACTGAGAGCTCATCAGCCAACAGTTGGGTGACCATTTTTTTGACGCGTTTGTATAGTTTTGACTGTCCATCTAGGCATATCAATCATCTAAGATTGAACGTTACAAAACCCGTTTTGTACTTTAGATTACTTACCACAAGGTTACAAATACTATTACTAGTAATAGGTTGGTAGTTAAATTGACAAATTATAAAATGTTTTTTCGCTGACAAGATAAATTAGCTTTTCATAGCTCGGTTTTTAAGTTCTGTAAATATTTCGATCACCGGTGGCCACCCGATGACACAGAATATAAATGGTGAACTTGAACTGCAAAAATAAGAAAACAAAACACAAATAAGTAATAAACAATCAATTTTAAAATCCATATTCTGAAATACCTAACATAGTAATTGATTACCAATGTTAGGTATTTCAGAATGTAATACTGACTTGCATTTGGTTAGCCTTTAGGTTGGTACTCTTATGAGATGGGGGGCCCAATCTACTAATTTTCAACGATTAAACCATAACTAAATTATCACTGTTTCAGTTTCGTTTACAGAAAAATATCTACCTACTCGCTTTAGTTTTCTTTAAATTGTTGAAAGCTATGCTTAAGCTAGGGTTTCCTAGGATGACGGTGCCGTCATATTACGTCCGTAATATAGTGGCGTTGAATGTTGTATATGTAAACAATATGGCGACACCGTAACGTCAGAAACCGCGCCATATTGTTTACATAGACAACGTTCTACGCCGCTAAATTACGGCCGTAATATGATGGCACCGCCATCCTAGGAAACCCTAGCTTTAGGGAGCCAAGAATGCGAAATGAAAATTAGAATTCTAAAGCTAAACCAAATACTTTTTTGGTAAACATAACCCAAATGACAACGCAACGGTTTTTTTATCGTTCAAAATTATCGCGATTGGCTGATATGCTTGTATTTTAAACCAAAATGACTTGAAACTTGATTAATTAGTTGTTTTTCTGAAAGCTGTCTCTTTTGTTCCAGAAATACGTAGTTAGTACGGATCGGAGTGGCGACATCCATGTTCATGTTCAGGTAAGTTGTTTTACAAGGTGTTACAAAACAACCCGAAATACCGAATATGCCCGGGTAGATAGGGACCATCAAACTGAACAACTTTTACTATGGGACCAACTCTGAAATCTGCTGTTTCATACAAAAAATAATAACGAAAATATGAAAATGTATGAAACAGCAGATTTTTTTCGCGATTCCACAGTTGTCCCGTAGTAAAAGTTATTCAGTTCGATGGTCCCTATCTACCATTTGGCATTACGATTTTTTGTAAACGTTGTATATTATTTCAAAGTTCTATGAATGTCTATAATTAAAAATGTTCAATCAAGAGGTCAAAACAGTTAAATTTTCAAACAATTTATATGATATCAAAACAATCTTTCGGTCAAACTCATTAATATTTTGATTGAATTAATTGAAAATTGTAATTTTCGTATTCAAAACTTACTTTTTTATTTCTATGTATATATTGTATAATCCTATTTTTTGCATGCTACAATCAGGGAACTATCCCAAAACATGGGCAGGTAAGATAATATTTCATATTGTCATTACAAAAATCTTACAACACACCCACCAATCCACATTGGGCCCGCGTGGTGGCTTAAGGCCCGTCCTTCTTATCCAATTCATACATAAGAAGGGCATGAGCCTTTCAAGCATTGGGTTTCTATTACTTACTTACTTGAAAACTTTGGTGTGTTTTTGTATGTAGGGTAATCCTGTTAACTATTAGATAAGTTAACTTTTATGTTATTAACTAAATTGGAAACGTAATGACAAGTCAATCACTAACTGTATCTACGTTTCTGAATATGAGTCATATAGAAGCAAAGGTAGCAACATCCACTTTTTTCACTTTTGCAACTTTCAATGTAGTCTGCTAATGTGAAATCGACTTCATCGTTTGACTTAATAATATTGCAGCAAAAACAGCAACAACTCATATAAAATCACAATTAAAGTCATAGGTTTGCAGCAAAAACAGCAATATTCTATAGTACTTAACTGCACTGCTTCGAAACCAATGCAGCAACATCCACTTTTTTCACTATAGCAACTTTGAATGCAGTCTGCTATGCGAAATCAGCTTCATCGTTTGACTTTATAATTTGCAGCAAAAACAGCAACAACTCATATAAATCGCCATTTAAATAATAGATTTGTAGCAAAAACAGAAATATCCCATAGTGCTAAACTGCACAGCTTCGAAACCAAAAACATTGATTTCCGCTATTTTACAAAAACTGGATGTTGCTGCCTTTGCTTCTACATGACTCATATTTATTCTACGGTTTATTCTATTACCTATTTAAAACGCTAACTAGCTATTCATAAGAAAATTGCGTAGGAGGTAGGTACTAATTATTTATTTAAACCAGCTTTTCAAGCAACCTAAAATATGGAAATGATTATTTCGTATAAAAAATAATAGCCGGATTTATCTTGGACAGAATCATAATTACGCAGAATTATAAGAAGAATCGTAGGTAATTGTTTTGTCTTCTTATGAAAGTTTTATGGCAAATTGTTTCGTTGGTGCTAAGCCGAATATTTATTTCGGGAATTTTATTAAAAAATGATAAAATTATACCTGCTTCCATCACGTTGAATTTACATGTTTGATTCACGTCTAATTTCTAGCAATAGCTGGAGCAGCGTTTTACTTACATAGTGTTATTTTTTTGTTTTTTCATAAAAAACGTAAGTACAAACTGTCATTTATTACCAGAAGTCTTCAGCCCTGTAGCGTGACCACCGCAACACGATTATAATAATTATGATTTTAGTGTTTTATCGATAGTATTAGGTAACTTGTAGGTTAACTTTGTATAAAAACCGCTCTATAATTATTTCTGTGGTCATGCTTGGTATAATGCCTGGTTTCACTTGTACCCCTCGGCCACGACATCACCGCCCGCGCGACTAGGGGCCATACCGGATAAGTGATAACTTTCCGGCCTTCGACAAATCTGCCGGGTTTCAACATAAAACACATAATCGAAGTACGGAATTTCGTATTGTACTATTTGCCGAAGTTATTTGGAAAATATCGATGTTCGTGTGACATCATGAATCGGGGTTCGCCAAAATGGCGATCCCCGATTTATGAAGAGATAAATAAAATTCAAAAGAATGAGATAAATCAAGTTGTTCGTCTGATTTGGCTTAATTTATTTGTTTTAAGTTGAAGCCGCCGCCATATTTACCGAAGTTCGGAATTTTAGCCGGTAGAGCTACAGGGAACGATTCTCGCGCACTGCTACTATCCCCGTCAATTGGTAATGCGCTGGAACCTTGTCAAATTAACATACACATCATCGTCATCCGCAACTAAAAATGACAAAAAACAGTAAAATTCTAATAGGTAATACGATATATTAATTATTGAATTCTTATTTTCAATAAGAAAGGGTCTAGGTATATGAGAAAATTACAATTGTTTTTCGTTTTTGAGGTTAAAATCATGGCCGCCAGGCGCATTACCAATTGACGCGGATAGTACATAGGTATCTCGAATTCGACATTATCTCTAATCACAAATCTCTATTAAAAAGTAACTAAAATCTTTATTGCAACCAATAATCCTCAGTGATTTAGATCCGAGAGCCTCGGTGCGTCTTCACTTGAGAGAAATGGCTCCTCGCCGCAAGACGCACCGCAACACGCATTGCCCTACGTCGTGGCCGAGGCCTTGATTTCGAAGGTTTTATTTCGGTCAGTAGTCACACCAAACCGGCCGCGGCCATATAATTAGATGAAACCTTACGTTTACAGGGCGACCTCACTCAGCAGGACAAGCGATGCGTCTTCCTCACCGTGCACGACCTTGGAACAAACCGTAAGTTCACCCAAAAACGGGAAAATGTGTCAGTTAGTCAGTACGCTGGTACCCTTTGCATGAAAATTTAGGAATTTCGAATCAAGTAACTGTCCCACTCTACGCCAGTCCATGTCAGACATGCGGCCCTTACACGTTTGACTACCGCCCGAGCCAACTTTAAAATCATCCTTCTGATGCGGCCCGCATTAGTGTCTCAATAATATTTCAATTCAAAAAGTAACAGTTTAGTATAGTCAAATTAGGTCGAATTTGAAAAAGATCGGAAGCAATTCCTGTAGTTGTAATTTTATGGAATCATTAAAAGACATGAATATGAGTTTCCTCTGGGTTTGCACCATTTCTATTATTTACGGATTTTTTAAAATATAATACACGAATTACTTCCAATCTTTTTGCTAATTTGACTACACTAGTTTACCCATGCAATCAGCTGTTTTATTTAGTTTTCTTATGTTAGGTTTTGCGGCCTACTTTGTACGGTCAATATGCATTTTACCCACCAATGATTTTGAGTTTAACATGGCTGAACTACGCTAACATTTCGATCATTCTTTGTATTGTATTAGGTTATTGTGCATAGGATAAAACAGTACAGTTAAAGCTCAAGAAGTGTTTGACTTTTTACAACACGTCACGGCTTTGTGTGATGTTGTCTAATATTTGTTCGATTTATTTATTAATATCCAGACTCGTCCCTGGTGGACTTCGTGGCATGTCCCGCGATGTCCGAGATCAAGGAGCGCTCCTGCTTCATCCACATCGACGTCCCGGGACACGAGGAGAACTCGCCCGATCTGCCGGACTCGTAAGTCTATTTTTACCAACTTCAAAAGGAAGGAGGTACGAGTACTATATCCGACCCGTATTTTATAATGTATTAGGGATCATTCATAAAGCTCTGTCACGTCAAAGGTCAGTCAAATTTCAATACGATGTTTGGCTTACCAGTGACTGACGTGTCACGTGACTGTCAAAACTTGTATTGTGACCATAAAGTTAATATAATATCAGGGATATTAACTTTATGATTATGACCATATTGTGACTGACCCTTGATGTGACTGAGCCTGTGTAAATGTATTATTATGGCGTCTTGGAAATAGAAATATAGGTTCTTCAGTTTTTTTTTATCGGAAACGGTATATACGAGTCTAAAAACAAATCTCAGTTACTTCTTTGCGGGTCCTTAGCATATACAACTTTGAAGAAAATTCCTCCCTTTGAAAAGTGGTCCAACTGCCAAGGGAGGCTGGCTGATTTATACATACATATTTGATACTTTTCGCGTTTGGGGTATAATTGTGTATGCTGTAGAGTTGTTATTTGTACAGCATAAAAATAACATATTTTGCATTTCCATAATAGAAATTACGCCTCAACATTATTTCAAGTATCCGTTTTATTCTCAGAAATGTTGTTTGAGATCCTGTCCTGAACGACGAACTCAATTGCGAGTTTCCTTTGGAATGCATAAGACTCGTAATTAACGTTGATGGGAGACGAGACTAGTGTACCGAAGATAAACAAGTATATTGCGTGTTCATCCACCGCTAACATCAACTAGATTAATATTTCGGCGTTTTGGACTTTTGGGAAAATATTTCCTCTGCTTTCACCTCGCATTCTCGAATGCTAAAATAAAACTAATTTAATTTAATTCTTAGAATAATCCTTACAATTTACATAAACTATAATCACAAAATATGTAAATTCTATCAGCCTTATTTAAACTGCACTTTATTAACTTTTAATGCCATCTAGCATCGAGATAAATATCTCGATGCCATCTAGTGAAAATTTTTAAATGTATTGATTGGAAAAATTCATTTCTTCCAAGAGATTGTTATGGCTACCTATACTTTATTATTTTATACTATACTTACTTGACTTATTAAAAATAGTTGATTCGTTTTTCTTCCTCCTCTAATGAAAATAAGATCGAAGATTTGGTGAAAGATGAAACTTGCTTACCACTTATCACTTCCTTAACTTTGCCGAAAAGACATTACATTTAAAATATTATTAATTTCACACCAACAGATTATTTGTCGCTACATCTCAGTATTCTCTTGAAAATAGATTCCTTACATTCCAGATACCAGTTTCCATCACTCCAAACTCTTGGCGAAGACCTAATCACTGTCCTGGACTTCTTGCACGTTCGCTACGCAGTCGGGCTGGGCGAAGGTGCAGGGGCGAACGTGCTCGCGCGCTGCGGGCTCGCCCACCCACGCCGGCTCCTCGGCCTCATCTTGGTCAACTGCACCGCCTCCACATCCTCAGTTTCCGATGCCTTCCGCTCCAGGTTCTCCCGATGGAAGGGCGCTGACATCTCCCAGTCGGAGGAAGACTTCCTCATCTACCACAAGTTTGGCCACGTGAGTTTTGAGGAAATCCTCCATTACCGCTACCAGGTACTTCTTCTTAGTTTTTGTAGCTAACATCAACTAATATTTGGGTATCGAATTGGGTATAAATAATGAGGATATTGTTAAAAAACTTTGATTGATTTAAATTGAAAATTAGCTACTTTCTGCTAAGGGAGCAAAGTAGATAATTATAGAATATCACACAGACAATTCTTTGAAAAGTATCGTACATAAATTATTGTATTAGACACGTAAAGAGTGTGCCGGGAATTATATCTCTGAAAATTGTTATGAAAGTATTCTTTGTTTTCGTCGTGTCCATTGATAATGACCTAAGAATTTATTGACAAATATCTATTCGATCACTTTCCAAATATCGTATCGTTTATTCGACAAGATTTAAAAGTTTAGTTAGTGTTTGCTTCTTTAATCTGCCTGGACGTGCTTTCAGAAGCGTTTTTATTTTACATTTTGTAGTTTTCATTTTCCTTTATACTAACAATACTAACTTTTGTATTTTATGATTTATCTATTACGCTTGCTATAAGGTAGTGTTATGTTATCTGTGCTATTTAGCCATAATGCAAAATTTTATTCTGTTTATTGTCACTAACTATTTTACCTAAACTGCTTTAGTGTCTGCTTAGTGGTTTTGTGTTTGATAATAGAATTAGTTTCTTCATCTGTAACTTTGACGGCATTTGAAATAATATGAAATGCCGTTTTTATTAATTGCATTGAGAATAATAATCACTTAAGGCTTTAACATGCCTCGATCCGAGCGGGTCGATCCGTGATGGTGTGAAATCGAACGTAACTCTACTCACTTTGGGTTCAAATCAGTGCGCGTTCCAATGCGGCGGTTGCGTTGAGAACTAGCGCCGAATTCTCAATTTTTACAGGTTTTTATTAAATTTCTTCGCTTTCAAGTAAGTTAAAAAAAATCTGTTCAATTAAGATTGAAGGTATTAACATCGCCGATTTTTATGTGTTGGTTTTAACATTAACGAATGTTCTGTTTCCGAGAAATTTTGCAAATAGGACCGGAAACAGGGTCCACGGAATATTTTTTTACATCAAAGGTGGTAACATTTTTACAAATGCTTTCAATTAAATCTATTGTGTATTATTCTAAGTACATTATATATTTTTTCCATGATAGCTTCACGCGCGTAATCTTTCAATAATTTGAATTGAATATTGGGATTTGACCCTTCTTAGCGCCTTAAGGATAGTTAAGCAAGCAAGGCTAATTTTCAGTCTGCACGTTTCTGTTATCCTGCCAGACTTGCAAAGTACAACTCGTCAATCTACTAAAAATGAAGATCTCTACAAATTCAGTTCTATTAATAATCTATTTTTTTTTGTATAGCAAATAGCGTCGGACTCATGCGAGGTCGGCGAGCGTGAGCGCATGCTCACAGAGTATCGGTCGCGGCTGCGCGGCAACCTCAACACGCACAACATCAAGCAGTACGTCAGGGCATTTATCCAGTAAGTAATTATGCTGTGGCATACTATGCGATAGGAGCTCGATGGCGCAGCGGTTTAGCTCCTGGGGCCCTATTTTTGAATCGCTCGATTGTCGTCGAGCGCTCGTTTCTACTGATTTTCGTTCGACATATGACTCTATTTCGAACGTTTGAGCCATATGTCGAACGAAAATCAGTAGAAACGAGCGCTCGACGCCAGCCGAGCGGTTCAAAAATAGGGCCCCTGGCCTAATGATTGCGGAGGTGAAGCAACTTTCGCAACGGTCGGTCATGGGTGGCCAAACATATGTTATCTCGAGCTCCTCTATGCTCCGGAAAGCACGTTAAGCCGTTGATCCCACAATCGTTAACACCCACCAATCCGCATTAGGCCCGCGTGGTGTGTATGGCCCTTCTCATAAGAAAGGCTTGTGCCCCAGCAGCGGGGATATTAAAAACAATGGCTGATGGACATGGTCATACTATGCGATTACAATAATGATGGAGTGGGTCGATCTTGAAATGTCTAGAACAGAATTTGACTAACTACATTTGATATATTATTTGCCTAGAGCTTAATTAAAGTGACTATTACATAATGGGTCGAACACTCAAATCTACTAAAACACAAATTGACTATTGCTGAAAAGACCTAGAACTCATTTTGCCTATACTAGCCGTTGACAAGCTTCAATCTTACAAGCAAAGATAGCATAAACTGTTGCATGGCCGAAATCAACAGGCTTTTGTAATCTCGCGTGTCGCACGCATCCAAAATATTCCCAATAGAAAAATCTATTTAGTTCCATAGTTGTGTTGTGTTTAAATAATTAAATATTTTTATTGTGCAATAAAAAAACTGTACAAAACTTTTAAGTATAATATTTGAAAAATATTATGTAAATACATAATTTAAAAATATTGTCAAATTAATGAATGCTTTCTAGTAGTGGATCAGAGAAAATTTTTTTTGTGCACTACTAAAGGTTCAACAGGTGTCACAAAATCACGCTATTTTATTTATATTTTTTATTTCAATAGAACTAACCTTATTATGCTCCACCTGCGTTAACGTTAACGTTAATGGTAATGTTCAACTACGCTTTAGCCTTAGAATAATTACACCTAGAAGCCGTGTCCTTGTATGCAAAGTGAGGCAACTTATACTGAGCCAAAATGGCTCAGTTCTCAGATTTATATCCTTCATACGTTACCTAATCGTAACTAAAATCCAATAATATAATAATTAATCTCTTTAAGGTAGGGAAATTGAAACTGTTTTGTACTTATTAGGTATGATTATGTAATAATGGACAATAAAAATCTGAAAACGGCACCATTTGGGCTGTTAGCGTATAAACAACGGCCATGCCAAAATATGACCATACTTAAATTGTATATGGCTATTATAGCAGCAGCAGCAGCCATACAATGCAGTTAAAATATATACATTTCTTCTCCCCAGTCGTAAGGACCTGATGCTGAAGGGGTGCCAGCCCGACATCCTGCTGATCACGGGGATGCTCAGCCCCTACTCCACGGTCGTGGAGAAGATGTACAAGGAACTGGACAAAGACAAGGTCACCATCCTGAAGGTGGAAAAAACCGGTGACGTGCTTGCTGAGTCTGTAAGTACAATGAATTATATTTAAAAAAAAAATAAGATTAGGAATAAAATCTCTGTTGAAGATTGATGAAACATGGGGGTTACTTTATAATGGAAAATGTTTAGTACCTACAAAGCTAGAAAAAGTACTTCAAGAGTGAAGTGAGTGAGGAATATTCCTTCCTAATTCCTATAGATAGATGGATAGATATTCATTATTTATTTATTAAAAATTCAAAAATAAACATTAAAGCTATTGTACATATTACATTTGATTGTATCAAAAATTAAATCTAATGAGATTAATTTCAAAGGATTTTTCGTTGAATGGCAGATACTGGAAACGACAGATTTTACATATGGCAAATTCTGTAAATGCCATTCTGTAAATGGCAGAAGTACAGTCCCAAACAACATCCTAATTCTATATGTCAGAGTCGACCAGGGGGGTTTCTCTGGTATTTCTTGCCGACATCAGACTCGTAGGCGTTTCCTCTAATCATTATTTTACTGTAAGGATATTTATTTCTGCACAACCCTTAAATAAAAAATATCTATACTTAACAATTTTCTTGTTAGGTTTCTGGAATTGAAGGGCACTCGCAATAGTACGCATATACACCTCCCACCCGACTACCGACGAGCATTCGATGCAATATTGCGTCCGCTGTTGCTTCCAACTTCGAAAGTAAAAGTAACAACCAGTCAGCCGGACCGGTATACGCTGCGGACGTGAGCTCAGCGACAAAAACGAAAGCATCTTCCGCAGATAAATCTCGCACAAATACGAAATAACTTCCAATACCTTTGTTTCACATAAATTGTGCTAAAAATGTCGTGGAGATCAGTTGAAATAACGATAGTCAGCTTTCTATTATTTTTACTCTGTTTCAAGACATCAATATTTCTTACTATAATGGAAATACTAGTGTTTGCTTTAATGGTGACTGGACTTTATCAGAAAAATACAAACGCGATATGCAAATCAAAGAAAAGTCTTATAGGGAAGACTGTCGTTGTGACGGGTGGCACCAGTGGTATGGGATTGGAGATAGCAACCGATTTCGCTCACAGGGGTGCTAAAGTTATTATAGCTTGTCCTTTTAAAGACGAAGGACATCAAGCGAAGGAAACAATAGAAAGAAAGACAGGGAGTGAAAAAGTAATCTTTAAATTACTTGATTTGTCATCGTTTAAATCGGTAAGACGGTTCGCTGCAGATATTCTGGAAACAGAAGATAGATTAGACATACTACTTAATAACGCAGGCGTCGGTGTGCCCGGAGATTTCCTGACGTCTGACGGGTTCAACTTTATAATGCAAGTGAACTATTACGGCACTTTTCTATTAACGATTTTACTCCTGCCGCTTCTTCAGAAGACGGGACGGCCGTCAGAACCGAGTAGGATAGTAAATACGTCGTCAGTGCTGCACAAATTTGGGAAAATAGACCTGGAAAATTGGAACAAGACAAATTACTGGAATAAGACGAGATTATACGCCAACAGTAAAATGTGCCTCGTGCTATTTACACTTGAACTTAGCAGGAAACTTAAGGATACTGATATAGTAGTGCATGCGGTGGATCCAGGTCTTGTTGGGACACCAATATTCAAAAGTGTTGGGTTGAATCTTGGAATGATTTGGACCTTTTTAATCGCGGTACTCTTCAAGCAACCCTGGGAAGGGTCACAGACAGCCCTTTACGTAAGCTTGAGTGATTCAGTAGGGAAGTCAAGTGGAAAATATTTTAGAAACTTAAAAGCTCTCCTGCCAGGAACGGGCGGGTGTGGTGAAGATGTTTCAAAGCAAGTCTGGGAAAAGACTGTAGATATTGTGAAATTAACTAAAGATGAATTAAAAGCTTGTAATTTATGAAAACTACTATCTAATTGAATACCCAAAAAGGTGAGATTTATTCGTTTGAGTTAAATAGTGGCGTTTGCTATGTAAAAAATACACGGCGTTTGGTGATCAAGGGCTAATTATATACCTAACTAACTGCCATACAATAAAACAATAATGTCGTGAGCAGAAGCCACTACAAAGAGTTTGGATGGGATAAAAATATAAAAGTTATAGGTATTAGTACCACGGTGTGAACTATTGTCCTAAATCTGTATTGTGTTAATCGGTTAGTGCAATAAAAAAATGAAAGATTTATGTAAATGGTTTTCATTACCTATTTATTAAGAAGTATCACTTATAAAATGCGTAATAGATAAATCTTATTTAGATAGCTACCATCATCGTTTGCCTTCGTAAGAATTAAAAAGCTGGCGGAACCTATAAAAATCTTATGAAAACAATATTTTTAGGGTTCCGTACCCAAAGGGTAAAAACGTGACCCTATTACTAAGCCTCCGCTGTCCGTCTGTCTGTCTGTCTGAATGTCTGTCTGTCTGTCTGTCTGTCACCAGGCTGTATCTCATGAACCGTGATAGCTAGACAGTTGAAATTTTCACAGATGATGTATTTCTGTTGCCGCTATAACAACAAATACTAAAAACCAAATAAAATAAATATTTAAGGGGGGCCCCCATACAACAAACATGTTTTTTTTTTTTTTTGCCGTTTTTTGTACGGAACCCTTCGTGCGCGAATCCGACTCGCACTTGGCCGGTTTTTTCATATTTTGTTGAGTATGTTTAGTATGTAATTACTCGAACCCCTTTTTAGGGTTCCGTACCCAAAGGGTAAAAACGGGACCCTATTACTAAGCCTCCGCTGTTCGTCTGTCTGTCTGTCTGTCTGTCATCAGGCTGTATCTCATGAACCGTGATAGCTAGACAATTGAAATTTTCACAGATCATGTACTACAGTAGCCCGTAATACATTTAAATTATCAAAAAGGTTACCGCTCGCCGTTGTGATATAGTTATTTATTACGAAATTATAGATCCTTTAACCCAAGTTTTAAAGATCGCAACCCGCCGTAACCTATATTTGTATATCTCCAAAAATGATTTTTTTTTAGTTTTCGAGGTTTACCATCACGTGGTTTAGCTATTGTCGTGTTTTACAGCTTTGTTTGATTGTCACTAATAATAGTAAGCCTATGGAAAGTGACCATACACAGATTTAAGACCAGATAAAGTCCATCCATTTTCATCTGGTCTTAAATCTGTCTATGGCTGCTTTTCATAGTCTTACTATTATCAGTGGCAATCAAACAAAGCTGTAGAACACGACAACAGCTAAACCATGTGGTAAACCTCGAAAGTATCATTATGGCATTCGTGGAACTGATCTGGACTTATTATCTTCCTATCTCTCCAACCGAAATCAGAAGGTAGGCGTGGCTGGGGTAGTGTCAGATGGATCAGTTGTAAGGATGGGTGTACCTCAAGGGTCAATCCTTGGGCCTCTTCTCTTCCTAATATACATAAATGATCTTCCATTTATGGTTAAGGAAATGTCAGAAATAACACTATTTGCCGATGACACCTCTTTAACATTTTCCTTGGATAGAAAGAACTACAAAGCCGGTGAAAGTAATATCAATGAAACTTTAAATAAAGTATCCCATTGGTTCACTGCCAATAATCTTTTATTCAACGCTAAAAAAACGAAATGCCTAAAATTTTCGCCCCCAAACAGTCAGGTATCTCCTATTAATATAGAAATGGATGGGAAAAGTTTAGAACTAGTTGATAATTCCATATTCTTGGGAATTAACATAGACTGCAAATTACAGTGGGGTCAACACATTAAAGGGCTTGCAAAAAAACTTAGCTCCGCTGCATATGCAGTAAAAAAAATTAGACAATTAACAGATGAAGCTACGGCTAGACTGGTTTATTTCGCTTACTTTCAGAGTATTATGTCTTACGGTATTTTACTCTGGGGGTCGGCAGCTGATGTGGATTCTATAAATATATCTATATGCTAATATGAAACGACGCGAATCCTTAAGAGATAAATTTAAAAGTATTGATATATTAACATTACCTTCCTTATTCATATTTGTTAACATAATGTACGTCCGGAAAAATTTACACCTCTTAAAAAAACAAAATGCTGTTCATCGCTATAATACTAGGAATAAGAATAAATTGACGATTCCCTTTTTCAGATTAAAAAAAAGCAGCAAGTCCTTTTTAGGCTGCGGGGTTCGTTTTTATAACAAAATACCCGACGATGTCACAGCTCTGACAGACTCTAAATTTAAAATTTTCATAAAGAAAGCTTTAATAAAGAAGGCCTACTATAAAGTTGCCGATTATATTGCAGATAAGTCCGCGTGGAAATAGAATATTATTGCTCTGTGCTGGTGATTTACACCCACTGGCTATAAATAAATAAGTTGTAATAATAATTTAAGTAAACGTAGGTTAACATATATTGTTTGCTATCTTGTCTTGACGTCGATAAGCGCCTGTAAATGTTTACATCGAATAAAAATGTTTGATTTGATTTGATTTGATTTGATTTGAACTAAAAAAATATCATTTTTGGAGATATACAAATATAGGTTACGGCGGGTTGCGATCTGTAAAACTTGGGTTAAAGGATCTATAATTTCGTAATAAATAACTATATCACAACGGCGAGCGGTAACCTTTTTGGTAATTTAAATGTATTACGTGCTACTGTACTAATGTATTTCTGTTGCCGCTATAACAACAAATACTAACTAAAAACAGAATAAAATAAATATTCAAGGGGGGCTCCCATACAACAAACGTGATTTTTTTGCCGTTTTTTGCTCAATATTGATAATGACTACCAGGTAGACAGTTGAAATTTTCACAGATCGTGTATTTCTATTGTTGCTATAACAACATATGCTAAAAACAGAATAAAATAAATATTTAAGGGGGGCTCCCATACAACAAACGTGATTTTTTTAATGTTTTTTTGGTACGGAACCCTTCGTGCGCGTATTCGACTCGCACTTGGCCGGTTTTTCCATTCCAATAAACTGAAGCTCTCGAAACTGACCAAATATTTTACTTCTTAACAGCACAACAATTTGGTTGGTTAGGAAACATACGAATCAACCTTTTTCTTTACTAACTTATAATTTTATTAATAAATCGACTTTTCATTAATTTATTTTTCGAGGACACAAACCTATTGAAGGGTAGACACATAATCCCGCATCTTTTTCTTTTGTTTTTGGGGTTCCGTACCCACAGGGTAAAAACGGGACCCTATTACTAAGCCTTCGCTGTCCGTCTGTCTGTCTGTCTGTCACCAGGCTGTATCTCATGAACCGTGATAGCTAGACAGTTGAAATTTTCACAGAATATGTATTTCTGTTGCCGCTATAATAACAAATACTGAAAACAGAATAAAATAAATATTTAAGGGGGGCTCCCATACAACAAATGTGATTTTTTGCCGTTTTTGGTACGGAACCCTTCGTGCGCGTGTCCAACTCGCACTTGGCCGGTTTTTGGGAAATAGTATTTGCTTATAAACTTAGAGCAATGCGGGACGAAGCCGGTGTAAGCTTATAAATAAATGGAATGATGTGTTGTCTTCTTCGGTCAAGATAAGGATAGGTTAAGTTGTTCTATATAGAATTTCAAATGAAATGTCAATATAATCATAAAATATTTAGCTAGTTCAGTCAAACAGTTGATCCGGGAGGAACAAGCCGCATACAACAGGGTCTCGTTCGGCCAACGATATTCCCACCTGATCGAAGCGTACGGCACAACCACAGACCATACCGCAAGTTTTTTTACATTCTCTTTGGACTATACAACAAGTACGTGGGCACAACTAATTGATAGGAATGGAAAAAAGGGGGGTAAATCATATTTTATTTAACATTAATCAAAATAGAACCTACAATACTGTACCTAATGTATGTAATATTTTAATGTAAGTATATATTGCATTTTTCCAAGTAGACCACGACCAGTAAGTATGAGGTCATAATCGCGTGCAAGGATATGCGCCCGAGTGCACAATGTTTCGTATACATGCCTTTGACTTCTGAGCTGTACCTATAATAAGTGCAATCATTTCATTGTGATTTCGAATATTTAGCTTATCAAATTTTGATTTAATCGATATAATCGAAGGTCAACCTCTACCATGGTGTAACAACGAGGAACAGGGTCTTCCTCGTAGTTACACTGGCGTAACGACTGATGTAACCACGAGGAACGAGTGTCCACAAAATGAGTTTACATTTTGAATTTCGTAGCGGGATGCCTACTATCGCACTTATCTGAATTTCAAAACTTTCATAGAATCTGTAGCACAAAGACAACATTATTAGCAGGATGCCCTAAGCTGCTACGAAATCACATTTTGTGCTCATAACATGCCTTTTCCCTTTTTCATGTGTTTTTATTTGTAGAAATTTATTCGTCTTGTATAAAGTTGAGTAAAAACGTAAAAACTATTTTCAGTGGCTCTATTAGTCGATGGGATCAGGCTTAAATTCTTTTTTCCGTAGTACCATCAATGGGACGTCCAATAAAGCTACGGAAAAGAAGGGGTCGGTCTTCCAAGCCTATAATACTTGATCCTTCCACAGCCCGCCAAAGTGTCGCAGTCCCTGCTGCTGTTCTGCCAAGGGCAGGGCCTGCTGACGTCGCTGCCGCCGCCCGGCGTGGAGCGGCGCATGTCGCGCGCCATGTCCATGGAGGAGTACGACAAGCCCAACATCAGGCGGCTGTCTCTGACGCCCGCCAGTGCCGACTCGCCGCCGCCCAGGAAGCTCTAGGCTCTGCGCGAGGCCGCCGACTCTTTGCCGGAGTAGTGGTCTTTACGTTTACATATTTAGTTGTGGAACGTTTTGTGCTTTCGAGATGATTTTTATCATAAGCCTCTAGTGCAGGGGTGGCCAAACTTGTGAGGTCTAATTGTGTTTAAAAAATATTTCTTGCGGTCTACTGCAAGGTAGAGTTTATACAACGCGTTAATGAATAAACGCAAAACCTCTAGGTGGTGATTGTGGTCATGAATATGAACAACTTACTAAGGGGCCAACTCTGCAACTTAACAAAAAAAAAAACAGCTGTTTCATACCAGTTGTCAATACCTACTCGACAAGAATGTATGAAACGGCTTTTTTTTTCGCGATTTCAAGGTTGCCTTTCGGGGCGTTAGGACCAAGGTGCTAAAATGACCAAGGTGCTGAAATGACCAAAGTGGTAAAATGACCAAGTTGCTGAAATGACCAAGCTGGCCCCATAGTAAAAGTAGTTCATATTCATGAACACAATCACCACCTAAGAGGTTTTGCGTTTATTCATTAGCACGTTGTATGTTATTAAATAAGATTGTTTGATATTAAATGTTATTTTCTCAAATTTTTGTTTTCAGTTCATTTAATTCTCGGGGCTATCTAAATCGCCTTCGCGGTCGATGGCCATCCCTGCTTTATAGTGGGATTAGATGACATTTCCATTTAGTCCCACTAGGTCATGTCCTCGTGGGACTAGATGATCTGGTCACAATACGTTTGCAGAAATGTTTTCTCCAAAATTGGTCTACTCTCCCGGAGTTAGATTTAGATGAACGTTGAGTGAAGTGCATACAATGTCACAACCAACCAAAATCACGGAGTAACAAATAATACATCTCCTAAAGTGTTTACATAAAACAGTGCTCACTGGCCAAGTCAGAACTGCGAATGTGAAATAAAAGACCTAGTTTTTATACTTTTAGAAAAAGCTACTGTGAAAATAACTTGTCCATATCAGCTCAACGTTTATTAGAAGGGGAAATGACTATAATTTTCCTATATTAGTACTTTTTAAGAGTAGAAACTTGGTACCTTTTTTAAAAGAGTATACAAGTAGTGTAAGTATAAAGTTTTTAAAGACGCAATAAATTTTTATGGGCAATAAATACCCCAAACATATTTATATAAAAATACGCTTTTGCAATAATGTTCATAGAGCTTATTTTTATTCATAATTATTTGTATAATGTGTGAGTGTAGTAGAAATTAGTGCAGTTCTTTATTCTTATTGAATGAGGATTAGTGGCCACCTCTAGTGTTAGAGTTTATCAAGCCTGAGGCCTCTAACTTGGCTTAACGACCGTTATCAGTTGACAACAGCCGGGACACCAACGGTTTAACGTGCCCTCCGAAGCAAGGAAGCGCTCAGTTGTAATGCCACTTTAACGGTCACCCATCCGACACCTGACCGGACCGAGCGTTGCTTAACAAACGTGATCGAGTACGATCAGTCTGTCAAGTTCCGCCATGAGCGCTTCATTAGTGCAGTAAAATTGTATCAATGAAAAAAAAGTGATTGTAAATAAAAATGTACCTAATGCACCACCAAATCAAATCAACCAAGTGTTTTGAGATGTTAACAAGGCCCTATCCTTGGAGAAGGCCCTATAGCGGCGTCAGTAGGGTGAAAAATACGGCGTTTTGTGAACCAGAGATTTCCTTTGGTAGGATTGGTCCTTAGGACCCTAGGATGGATATAAGAAGTAGAGCCACCACGATTTTTGTAGTAAATTTTTTGAAGTTTTGGCTTTTAGCCCAATCTCGATAGATGTATTAGTTAAGCTGCTATGCCCAGTTTGATATCATATTCGTATGAATTTAGGGTGTCGAATTCATTTTTGGATTCATATTTGTACGATTCAGTTGTTAAACTATTAAAAAAAAATTAAAACAATAATAAAATACTCGCTTGATTAAAGAAAAAAATTGCCATTAAATACACAAATTGGAATATTTGAAAAAGAAAAATACCTCGTAGGAGCTCTTATATCCTTTTATTTTTAAAATAATAATAAAAGAAAATATTCTTGTTTGGCTAATTAAAAAAAAATAACTTCGTTACCGTTGTAAGGAAGTTATTATTTTTATTAAATACTAGCTTCTGCCCGCGACTTCGTCCGCGTGGATATTAGACGAAATCCTTTTAAGGAACCTTCAACCAGGATCCGGCCAGCCATTTTTACGCGATTAGGCGAGTCCCCATCGAGCGCGCTGCCTCACGAGGCAAGACATTTGCCGCGTGTGGCGGGCCTCGCACAAGGCTTCCAGTTCCCGTTCCCGCTCCCGCTCCCGTTCCCCGTTCCCGTTCCGTTCCCGTCCCGTTTGCGTTCCCGTCCCGTAACCGTCCCGTACCCTTTCCGTTCCCGCTCCCATCCCGTTCCTGTCCCGTTCCCATCCTGTTCTCGTTCCCGTTCCCGTCCCGTTATATTCCCGTTCCGTTCCCGTTCCGTTAACGTTTCGTTCCCGTTCCCATTCCCGTTCCGTTCCCGCTGCGTTCCCATCCCGTCAACGTCCCCTAACCGTCCCGTACGCCTTACGTTCCCGTTCTTGTTCCCGTTCCGTTCCCGTCCGGTTCTTGTTCCCGTTCCGTTCCCGTCCGGTTCTTGTTCCCGTTCCCGTTCCCATCCTGTTCTATTCCCGTTCCGTTCCTGTTTCATTCCCGTTTCGTTCCGTTCCCGTTCCGTTCCCGTCCGATCACGTCCCGTACTCGTCCCGTACCCCTTCCGTTCCCTTTCCCGTAACCGTCCTGTTCTAGTTTCCGTTTCCGTCTCGTTCCCATTCCATTCCGATCCGTGCCGTTCCGTTCCGGTCCGTTCCGTTCCGTTCCGCTCCGCTCCGTTCCGTTCCGGTCCGGTCTGGTCCGTTCCGTTCCGTTCCGTTCCGTTCCGTTCCGTTCCCTTCCGTTCCGTTCCGTTCCGTTCCGTTCCGTTCCGGTCCATACCGTTCCGTTCCCGTTCCCGTTCCTGTTCCCGTGCCCGTGCCCGTTCCGGTTCCCGTTCCCGTTCCCTGGATGTGCATGTCCAGGGGCTCTATTTTTGAATCGCTGGTATGACATAGTTTTGTCGCATGCGACTTAAGTCACACTCGTCTTCCAAGTCGCATGACGCCGATTTTCCGTATTTTTGAATCGTTCGTTTCCGTGCTGCCAACATAATACTAAATGTTGGGTTTTATCCGTTCCACGCAGAATTTAGAGAAGACAGGTAGCTACCGCAACGAAAACGGAACGTAATATCCATGTTTCTAATGGCTGTTACAAAAAAAATCTTTGCTTTTTAGTAAAAAAGAATATCACTCGCCGTACTGTATCGCTCGCCTGCAAACGAGTGGGCGAGGGCACTCGTTGCGGTCGAGTGATTCAAAAATATGGAAAGTCAAATGTCGAACGAAAATCAGTAGAAACCAAGCGCTCGACGCCAGCCGAAGGATTCAAAAATAGGGCCCCAGGTCCAGGTCCATATGTGTCATGTCCACCGCGTTGGACTTCAAAATAAATCTCATTTTCGCAATAACTATCCCATAAAACCTCAAGAACGACATCCATATCGATTTTTATGTTACTCACCCCACTTACCCTCTAAGAGGTTGATTTTCAAAATCCCAAAATATATATTTAGACGTGCTCCTACGAATTTTAAAGTTGTAATTTCGATCTTGTATTCCTTTTCCATACTAAATTTGAACCCCATTTTTACCCCTTTAGGGGTTAAATCATGTCCACCGTGTTGGACTTCAAAATAAATGTCATTTTTGCAATCGTCATCCCAGAAAACCCCAATAACGACATCTATATCGATTTTTATGTTTACTCGTCCCTTTTACCCCCTAAGGGGTTGATTTTGAAAATAACGAAATATATATTTGCCTATTTATTTTTAGATGTGCTCCTACGAAGTTTAAAGTTGTAATGTCTATTTTATATTATTTTCCCATACAAAATCTGGACCCCATTTTGACCCCTTTAGGGGTTAAATCATGTCCACCGTGTTGGACTTCAAAATAAATGTCATTTTTGCAATCGTCATCCCAGAAAACCCCAATAACGACATCTATATCGATTTTTATGTTTACTCACCCCATTTACCCCCTAAGGGGTTGATTTTCAAAATAACAAAATATGTATTTGCCTATTTATATTTAGATGTGCTCCTACGAAGTTTAAAGTTGTAATGTCTATTTTATATTATTTTTCCATACAAAATTTGGACCCCATTTTCACCCCTTTAGGGGTTAAATCATGTCCACCGTGGTTGGACTTCAAAATAAATGTCATTTTTGCAATCGTCATCCCACAAAACCCCGATAACGACATCCATATCTATTTTCAGGTTTTTTTTAACCCTTTTCATCCCCATTTCATCCCCTTTGGAGTTGAAATCCTAACAAAAACAATATACGTTGCTTTAGATTTCTATCCATAAGCCTAAATTATAAATTTAGCGATTTTTACTTCGAAAATGAAGGATTTTCTTTAATACACAACTTCATCCCCCTATTGACCCCTTCGGGGGTAGAATTTTGAAAAACGCTGAGACCCGTATTTATTAATTTTCAATCGTCAGCCTAAACACAAAATTTGAAGATTCTAGCTTCAAAACTGAGGGACTTTCATACAAACTTTCATCCCTTATTTCATCCCCTTGGGATGGAATTTTTAAAAACCCTTCCTTAGTGGATGCCTACACTGTATAAAGTATCTGTGTGCAAAATTTTAAGTCTCTAGGTCCAGCGGTTTGGGCTGTGCGTTGATAGATCAGTCAGTCAGTCAGTCAGTCAGTCAGTCAGTCAGTCAGTCAGTCATTCAGTTTACGATTTTATATATTAAGATTAAAATTTTAAATATCAATTCGAAACTTGTTTGTGAAAGGCTCAAATTGTAGCAAATTTAGTTAGCTTTATAAAAGTATAGTGTAGAAATACCTGAAAAACGCTTCCTTAAGGTAGTTTTTTCGAAAATACTGAAACAAGTGCCAAGTTTTTCCAGCAGTACAGGGTTTCCAAGGGTTAAAACTTGGGTAGAACTACTCTCAAGGTACCTAACAACATCTGAAAAAAATCGTAGTTACATGCGCGCTTGTGATATTTTCCTTTTTTTGTCGATATTGACTGCCATTTTTTGTTTTTCTAATAATTTACTGATATTTTTTAATTCTGCGTTATACTTTTTAAGTTTATTTCAAAACAGTTAAGTGTTATAATGTACATATATTTGGAATTGGCTATTTATTACCTTTCATTTGATACCCATATTGTAATAATAAAAAATAAAAATATTTCCATAGGTGTAAAAGAAATTGACGGCACGTGACAGTGAATTTTTTTCGCTATTTATTGTTAATAAAGAAATGTGTAAGTTATATTTTTTCAACTCTTCATTCTATAAGCTTTGTTATCGTTTTTTGTTTGCAAATAAGAACATCAGTTTAATATTTACGGTCACTTAAAGTAAAAAAAATGTAGTTGAAAATATTGGTTATTGTGTAATGTTTAGGAAACTTCTTAATAAATTGCTTTTTTTTATACCAGAAATGAATTCTACGTCACTGATTTATCCGAAAATGATACCAAACTTGGCTTAGTGTCTAAACTTAGGCAGTTATTAACCTCGGACTTCGTTAAGGCAGAATTCCCCCTCCCCCCCACCTGCTTGAAAAATCCAAGTGGCTCCACTTCGTAAACCCATTTTAGGAACCCAAGGATCAATCCTACCGAAGGAAATCTTTGGTTCATGGATAGCCGTATTCTTCGTTTTTTTGCCTCCTACGACTAGGGCTACTATCCCTACATACATAGATACATGGCACTTTGAACCGGATGAAAAAAAACATGTTTTAAATATCATAAATAATATAATGTAAACTTTGATTATTTATATAAATAAGATTTTAAGTAAAATAATCTAAGATAATGTTGTTGTATGTTGTGTGATGTGATGTATCTGTGAATAAGTAAAAGAGTGTAGAAGAAATTATATTACACGAAAATGGGTGTTAAAATATTGTACCCAATATAATGTTTCACTTGATAGTTTTTTGAGGTTAAAGCCCTCATAAATATTTAAAAGGTAGATCTATGGAGAAATTTTATTCTGAATATCCGTTTATTTTTGAAAATAGATCCAATGAGAAAATGTATGCAGTCTCATTAGACCTAGATCTGTCTCTTGCGTATCTACTGGGAATGTAATAACTTGAAGAGCAGACTAATTTGAAAACAGTTTGCTCTTCAAGTCAAAGTGGCTTATTCAGTTTATTTATCCACTCTAAAACAGCCACCCTAAGGTGGATACTCGGAAAATGCGTGTTCATCTATCCACCCCGCCCGTCATAGGTACTTGGGGGTGGACAGCTGAACAGCGTTTTCCGAGTATCTTAGGGTGGCTGTTTCAAGCCTTTGTTCGCAAAATATTACATTCGCAAAATATTATATTCGCAAAATATTATATTCGCAAAATATTATATTCTCAAAGTATTATAAATACAATCAAACACAAACAAAATAGAGTAGCTACCTAAGTGTTTTTGTTTAATTTCTTTTCTTCCTAATACGTCATCAAAGTACCAGAATCATATAAATATGGCATGGGTTAAGTTCTGTAAATAACATTTTGATATTTTTTAATTTTGTGTTAAAATAAAATTTAGAATTTAACCTTTTATTTATGTGGTCCTGGTACTTTGGTGACGTATTACAAAGGAAAAAAAGTGAGGAAATGAAGGGAAGAAAATTATAGAAGACGACGCATTACGGAAATAAGAAAAAAATAGAAAAGTGATTGAAGATTGTAGAAATAAACCTTCGCCATATTTATGTGACCCCTACTTTGGTGACATACAAATAAAAATATATAATTTAAATTCATAAAATATATATAAAAAAAATCAAAAAGTGATTGAAAATAATATTTCTCCATATCTACTAAAATCTGGCATTTGCAGAAGCAGAAACTACTTTGACTGTGATTGTACAAAGTATAATATTTTGAGAATGTATTATTTTGCGAACAAAGGGTTTCAAGGTGGATAAACGGAATAAGCTGTCAAGGTCTAGGTCGAGATAAATTCATGATAAAGATTGATAAATTAAGGTGACACGACTCACGAGTGACTGTACTTTTCCTTCGCTCCAACTAGTACACTCGGCTAGTTCAACCGGCGAATTAGTGCAACTTTATTATCCTTTTATTCCCAGTTGTTCCTTTTGACAGTTCCTTCAAGGAACTGATGGTACTTTTTCTTCCCCTAGTGGGAAGAATAATTCCTTTAATATTTTCGAAGGAAATATTAAAGGAACTAATGGGAAAAAAGATCAGGTTTGTCCCTTTCTAGGATGACAGGTTAGTGCTGCACCGTAACATTGATTTAATCCTTCAAGCCCCGTAAAATGAGTTGTTGTGCGGCCCGATCGGGCCGTTCGGGCGTTGACAACTTAAGGAACTAATGAAGTATCATTAAAACCCTCCCATCATTATCACCCTGTGGCGCGTGGCCGGACACGCACTTGGCCGATTTTTTTATAATTTCAAATAATAACATCAGTTTAATATTTACGGTTACTTTTACGTAACGTTTTTGTTATATGTTCGTACCTACTTGTTCGTTTAATTATGTTTCCTTTCACGATATAAAATAATAATGGGACATGGATTGGACTGATGATTTTTTTGATTTGATTTTCATTGCATTTTAGTTGAAATTAAATAGTATACTCATAAGTACTTTTTCATAATAACTGAATTAATTCCATGTTTGAAATCTGTATCGATTCATTCACCTTAATCGATGTTTTGAAGCTATGAACACCTACGGTCACCTCACTATGAATCGAAAATTGACAAATGTCAAATGTGGCCTATTAAAATGGCCCTACTTTAGTTACTTTGGAAGTAAATGTCAAAAGGAACTACTGGGAATAAACGAATAGTTCTTCTAGACTTATTCCCACTATTCCTAGTAATATATCGACCATTAGGAATAGTGTGATTTTTTCCCTTGTAATTGAATATAAAATAATTATTTAGGGTTAGGTGATTGTTTGATGTTTTATTACCCTTTTTTCGCTTTAAGTCAGATTTTCTATATCGAGTTGACTGTACTTCTGTCGTATAGCGAATCTGCCGTAAAGCGAATCTGCCGTAAAGCGAATCTGTCGTAAAGCGAATCGGTCCTAAAGCGAACAAAGGGGTTTTTATTATTTCTACCAATTTCTTGCTTTGCATGTTGGCAGGAATAGGGAGATTTATTGTCTCGTTAACTCCTACCAGCTTCTTTACATTATGGCATGTATAAGTATTAGGGGTACTATGGGTGTACTAGTGAGAGCGAAGGGTACTTTGAACACGCAGTTTGACTATGCAAAATCTAACAATAGTGTAAACATTAATAAGTTATCTTGTGAGTAAGAGTAAATCGTGTTTGGTTTAATTTCGTTAAATTATTTTTGTAAATGTTAATATAAATTCTTATTTTTAATTAGATATACAAAATCAATATTTTGCCATTTTTTAAATTGCTTGTTGTAATGTATAAATGATAAACTGTTATACTACCAAAATTAGTATTGTAAATGAATTTGTGTACGTATTTACCTATGAAAATAAATGTTAGTCGAAAGCTGTGTGGTATTTTAAATTAATGTTACAAACAAAACACCAGATTGTTCAAATAAGACAATTTATTAAACGCGGACTTCAGACAGCACACTGTAAACTTTTTCCAATGTTTTAACGACACAGATTGACGGACACAAATACTACACATTTACACTTAAAATAGAGCCTCAAATTTTTCCGCACGCTGCACGATTCGCCACAAAACACGTCCAAAATAAAATAATAAAAAAAAGTATAAATATTCCAAACTGATATTTCTCCGTCGAGTATTTGCTTAAAAATTTAGCAAAAAATCCAAAGAGAAAAAAAAATTAAAACGTCGCAAGACTGCTCGACGGAGAAACAAGGTGGGGCGAGGGAGATACTCTCATTGCACGCCACCATCTCAGACCCATCTGAAGGTTTCACTTCTCACTCACGAGCTACGCGTGGCATTTAATAACCCGAAAGTCGAAGTCGTAGACTCAATACAAGGGTTTATCGGGTCGTGGGAAGGCAACTCGCATCGTCCGACCTTGGCGGACATTTTCGAACCTTTAAAAAAATTTCCACTGAACTGCCATAATCAACATTATCAATGCGGCCGCGGTTTTGTGGCGTCCGCTTCGGTGGCGACGATACAGCCGTCATCTAGTCTGCGCGTGCAGCCAACAAGGTTGCTCGAGGACGTGAGCGTCGTTAATTCCCAAATTCAATTAGTGCATTCTCGTTGCAACGTGGTTTGGAAGTGCTGAGTCATCCGGTATACTGGTTTAGTTGTCATGAAAATATTGGATCAATTGCGTCAGCAAAGCATCTATGGCACGATGGCAATATTCAGCTGCTAGTCACCAAGATAACTCCAGTAGGAGATTTCGTGGAACCGTAGAACATCGTAGTCATATTAGTGATAGAGAACAGCTGGCGAGGGTTATCTTTAGTCTTCCAAGTCGGTAGCTACAGCGGATGACTCATTTGCAGCCAGGACAGGATGTACATGCCGTAGTGGCGAGTGGTGCGAGTGCGGGCGTGAGGCGGAGGAGGTCAGAGCTCGTCGTCGCAGCCGGGCTGCATGTCTGACGTCTCGATGGCAACCTCGTCGTAGTCGCGCTCTAATGCCGCTAGATCTTCGCGTGCTTCTGAAAACTCGCCTTCTTCCATACCTTCGCCAACGTACCTGTTTAACAAAAGCCACACATTCAAAACCTCAGTACGATTAGGAGACAAGTGTAACGCAGTCAGTGAGCGTCACCATACGACGACGCGCGACGTTATGTTATGCACAGATAAGTGAGGTTGGTTGGTCTTCACGCATAAACATGATACGCTCGAAGTTTTTGCATTAATGTAAGAAGTTCAAAGATGTAGAGTAAACCAATGACGATGTAGAGTAAAAATACAAAACTACATAATTGCGAATGTCCACACATGTTCTTTCACCGTAAAAATATACGGTACGTGGACAAGCTTCCATAATCCTTACTAATATTATAAATGCGAAAGTCCGTTTGTTTGTTTGTTTGTTTGTTACGCCTTCACGTCCTAACTACTGAACCTATCAACATGAAATTTTGCATACACGTTGTCAGGGGTAAAGAGAAGGACATAGGGTACCTTTCATCCCGAAAAAAAGTATAGTTCCCGAGGGATAGCAAAAAAACTTTCCACGCAGACGAAGTCGCGGGCGGAAGCTAGTCCTTACTAAAATTATAAATGCAAAAGTCCGTTTGTTTGTTTGTTTGTTTGTTACGCCTTCACGTCTTAACTACTGAACCGATCATTATGAAATTTTGGATACACGTTGTCAGAAGTACAGAAAAGGACATAGGGTACCTTTCATCCCGGAAAAAAGTATTGTTCCCGAGGGATAGCAAAAAAACCTTTCCACGCAGACGAAGTCGCGGGCGGCCGCTAGTACTTTATAAACACTGTCAACTGCATCTACACACGGTGTTGGCGGCGTATAAACCGTAGATTTTTAAGGCAAAGAACCGTGTGTACATTCGCCCTAAATATGCGAGAGATACTGACCAGTGTACAAACGCCCGCTTGGAGTACATGAGGTCGAACTTGTGGTCGAGCTTGCCCCACGCCTCGGCGATGGCGGTGGTGTTGCTGAGCATCGAGGCGGCGCGCTTCACCTGCGCCAGGTCGCCGCCCGCCACCACCGACGGCGGCTGGTAGTTTATGCCCACCTACAGGACACGTTGAGGATTATTTAACGACTGGCAAACTCTTTTCTACTACCTACTATAGCAGTTACAGCATTGACTTTTAAACCCTATGTTCGCTTTTCAGTCACCTAACCCAACTTATTCAAAATGGTGGGAAAAGGCTCCCCTAGACATAAGGCTACAAGGAGGCTCTCCACGCCTTCTTTGACGTGTATTTCCGCGTAAAATTCCCAAAATCCCCGTCACGGGACAACTTCTACAGGACTTTGGAACACGTCTTTGAAATACCCTCTAATGCAGATACCATTATAGTTTGAGTGGAAATTGAACCCGGGACCCAACAGGCTAAACTTATATTTTACATTTATAAATTCGTAACCCAGCTCTGCCCTTCATGGCGGAAAGAGCGGCGTTCACATCCTTGGGCACCACCACCACGTCTCCGTGGTGCAGCAGGTAGCACGCTTTGTACTTGCTAACAAATCGAACATTAATTTACCTTGAACCCAGTAGGGCACCAATCAACAAATCGTATCCCGGCTCTGCCGTTCGTGGCGGCAATAACGGCGTTCACATCCTTGGGCACCACGTCGCCGTGGAACAGCAGGCAGCATGCCATGTTCTTGTTGACTAACCTTGAACCCAGTAGGGCACCAATCAACGAATAGTATTCCGGTTCTGCCCTTAATGGCGGCAACAGCGGTATTCACATCCTTGGGCACCACGTCGCCGCGGTACAGCAGGCAGTATACCATGTACCTGCTGACAAATTAACTTACCTTGAACTCAGTAGGGCACCAATCAACGAATCGTATCCCAGCTCTGCCCTTCATGAGGCAATAGTGGTATTCATATCCTTGGGAACCACGTTCGCCGTGGTACAGCAGGCAGCATGCCATGTTATTGTAGACAAATCGAACATTTTCTTACCTTGAACCCAGTAGGGCACCAATCAACGAATCTTATCCCAGCTCTGCCCTTCATGGCGGCAATAGCGGCGTTCACATCCTTGGGCACCACATCGCCGCGGTACAGCAGGCAGCACGCCATGTACTTGCCGTCGCGCGGGTCGCACTTCACCATCTGGTTCTGTGGCTCGAACAGTTCCGCCGTGATCTCGGATACTGACATGCCTTCGTGGTATGCCTGGTTGGGATTTATTGAGAAATAACACTTTTCTATGGTTTGATGTGGTGCTATCATTTTTCTTGTAGGACCAAAAATGTGTAAGTAATAATTAAATGAATGCGCCACTCGTCTGGGCCCTACCGAATAACTTTTCGAACTTCGGCGGGTCTGCCGAGCTTTAAACTTAAAACAGATAAAACAAAGTAGGGAATTTCGTTTTGTACTAGTAACTTGCCGAATATGTTTGAAAGATATCGATGTTCGTGTCACATCATGATCTGGGTGGTTCGCCATTTTGGCCCGACTGGTGCTCGATTTATCTGTTTTAATCTGAAGCCCAGCAGGCTTTCCGCGATGCGTTAGCTGGTAAGGGTCAGTCAGCGCACCGTCACAGTGACGTCATTGGTGTTGAGGGCAAGATAAGTGGCAAACGCTTGGCTTTCGATTATTAGAATTAAGTGACATGAAATACTAAACATAACTGATTAAAAATGTACTATTTAATGCCGCTGCTCTCATTGTATTGAACCTTCCCAGCAAGTTTGTCAAAGGTTGTTAAAATAATGATCAAATTTCCAAGTACCTATGGGAAAACTTATTATTCGGCAAAGTTAGTGATCCTCACCGTCGTAGAGTAGTAGGTATTGTTTGAAATTAATGGTTCCTAACGGAAAGGACGAGGAGAGTACTTAAAACCCTCACCTGTATAAAGAGAAGTGATCAATACAAGAAGTGGATCTCTCTCACCTTGTCAGCTGAGACGACGGGCGCGTACGCGGCAAGCGGGAAATGTATCCTTGGGTACGGCACCAGGTTGGTCTGGAACTCCGTTAGGTCCACGTTCAGCGCGCCGTCGAACCGCAACGACGCTGTTATCGATGACACCACCTGGTAGACGATGAGATTCGGTAAGTAAAAGCTTTTTGAGATACCTTGATTTCTGTCAACTAAGACACTGAAATAAATTTCTCTTGGGGACAGTTATGGTGGAAGAACCATACATAGCAAAAGTCCTCAGTAGTAGGCATCTTGGGTCTGTCGATGTCGGTAAGGTGCAATTGATGTCTTGATAATTATAATAGACTAAGTCGTAATAGCACTAACGACGAAAGTACTCATAGGTTATCGTGAAGGCTTCTCAGACCAAATAAAAAAGGTAAGACGGAGTCTTCCGAACGAAGAGGTGAGGCCTGTAAAACTACGCCTTGGCTGTGTCCATACACAGTTCACGCACACACGTGTAACGAAACTACGCCTTGGCTTTCCATATAAATCCCTGCCGCCCGGCCCCCGCCCGCCCCCTTGTACGCACACATGTACCATCAAAAACCGGCCTCACTTCATTGTTCGCAACGCTCCATCTTTCTTTTTTATTTGATCTGAGGAAGGCTTAACATCTGGAAGGATGGTCATAACAAAATCAATAAATTCGCCCATAAACCCACAACTTTTCCCAGGGACCACGTACTTGTGATATGAGCCTGTTGAGGTTGGCGTAAGAAGGTCGCTCGATGGACAGCCGCCGCCGGCAGATGTCGTAGATGGCCTCGTTGTCAACCATGAACGCGCAGTCCGAGTGGCCGATGGTCGCGTGCGTCGTCAACACGGCGTTGTACGGTTCGACTACTGCTGTTGACACCTATTGGGGAAATTTCAAGACAATGCTATAGACAAAGTCCTTAAACGACGTTCAGAAGGACAATCTTGTTTGGTATTCAAACTTCAATACTATTAATCCATAATTATTATGAATATAATAGCATACTAATGCGTCACTTAGTTCTGCACTGTCTTACCGTTTACTGTCACGTCCACCAACAAATGTCAATCAATCACAAATTATAAGGTACCTGGGTCAAATATGGCCACTACCTATTATCTACCAAACTATTGCAACTCAGCATACACCGTATGCGTGAGCGAGAAGGTCTATGTTAGTGTAAAGTACGAAACACGCGCTACCCGCCGCACACCCCTCGCCTGTCCGGCCGTGCCAATTCACTGTAACGGACATGTTGTGCAAAAAATTTGCTCTCGGTAAGTTTTGGTTTATTCCGTTATTTAGCAACGTTTTCTATTAGGTACTTACTGTGTAATTATTCTTTGGGGTCTCTAGTTGATATGTCCATGCAGATTTAATTGTTTTTTGTAGTGTTTTGAGGTTAGATACAATTGAAAAACATCGACGCATACTGCAAATATGGCCAGCAAGTGGCCATATATTCGATATGAAAACTTGTCCAACTAAATACATTTATTTTTGTTTTAGATCATGGCGCTGCGTTATATATCAAAGGGTTTGCAAGGAAATTGGAGTGACTCCAATATGAAATTAGCTATATCAGCTGTACGGAGTTGATTATAACTTGGTACCTACCAAAAATTACCTAACTAATATAAATGTCCGATTAAGTTTGTTTAAATTAATAAGAAAGAGATTTATAATAATTCTAAATTTGTTAAAAGTTGATTAAAAGGTGGTTGGTTGGTACTTTACCAAAAAATTACACAGTTGGTCTCATTTTTATCCCATTAAGATCGTTTAAATTTATGAGAAAGAGCTTTTCTATTATTATTTTTCTTCTTTTCTTCTTTTTTTATTCTCTTTTAAAACTTTATCAAACAATAAAAAAACTTATAACAAGCTCATTTTTTTTTATTTCACTTAGTAATAAGTCCCAAAAACAGAAAATAATAATTTGTTTTATTTCATACAGTTAATATGGCCAAACTATGGGCATATGTACCTACACTATCGGAAATATGGCCAATTTCCCATTTTGTTTAAAAATGACGAAATCTCAAAATCTATTTCAAATAGATCCTATTTTACACGTAAATATGTTACTTAAATAGATTCTATACAAATGACATAAGAGTTAGCATACTTTAGTCGTAGGCAAGTATAAAAAAATACTCGTCAAAGCTTAAGGTGGCCATATTTGACCCAGGTACCTTATTTAGTTTAAAAAAAATACAAGTTACAGTTGAAAAAAGTTAGAAAGTACATTTTATTAAAACACAAAGTATGCTTACTTGTGGTGCAGGGTATATGGCAAACTCTAGTTTACTCTTCTTGCCAAATTCGTCGGATAGTTTTTCCATAAGAAGCGATGTAAACCCAGATCCAGTGCCTCCACCGAAAGAGTGGAATACGAAGAAGCCCTGGAATAGTGTTACATAATCATTTATAATTATCAGCCTCAACACTGCTGGGCATATTATTTTTTTCCATTGAACCTATCTATTTTTTTCCAGAGACGGCCTTAAGTCAGAATATTATTATGATACCAATTACGATTTGAATAAAATTGCTCAGAGTTAGCGGTAAGCCACATCATTTGAATTGAATTGAATCGTGAATTTCTATCTACTCGGACCTTATTATATACCTACAATGTTTTTATTTTAAACACAACACCGACAAAAAGCTATGAAAACTTGTCTAAACAGAAACAGGGTGGTGGAAAACCATCTATTTCTATAAGTTATCAAAAGCTTAAGCACGGTTTAAAGTATTTTTTCTAATGAGAGAATTAAATATATACTTTTTTACCTACATGTCTATTAAATATACAAAACTTTAATCAAAAAATGTTAAATTTTATTTAAACTTCAGTAAACTACGTAGTTCATTAGTTTTGAAATGATTTTTTTTGAAATGAAACGTGATTCTTATTTAAAAGGAGACTGCTCTAATATGGTGGCTCTTCTCTCCTGCTTAGGGCTACGTACTTTGTTCTTATGGCCTGCAAATAGATGGCATAGCTTCTTTGACGTTAATAAAGGCCTAGCTAGACTGAGTCAAGGTACCTGCAGCCCTGTGCACTGGTCGGCCAGCTTCCTGACGCGTTCCATAACAGGCCCCAGCACCTCTCGGCCGGTGGAGTAGTGGCCGCGCGCGTAATTGTTGGCCGCATCCTCCTTGCCAGTTATCAGCTGCTCCGGATGGTACAGTTGACGGTATTCACCGGAACGGACTTCGTCTATGAACCAAGATTGAGTAGTTAAACAGTATCAGTATTAAAACTCACGTTGGATCAACGATCCATAGCGAGAGCCAAATGAGAGTAATATCACAGAAATACCACCCTATTGCACATACTATGTACATCACTACCAGTAGTTAGAGAAGAATATCCAGAGCTGCCACCAGCTTAACGGCAGCTTTGTAGTCTTGGTCACCTTAACAGGTAAAACCTTTAAAAGTTGAAGCAGAAGTCGGTCGCGTTAGGGTCCATCTAGCAAGCCGCCGGTAGCATGCCTTCCGGTCGGATGCTATGCCGTGCTCAAGCAGAAGTCGGTCGCGTTAATATACATCTAGCACGCCGCCGGTAGCATGCCTTCCGGTCGGATGCTATGCCGTGCTCCATCTCCAGGCAGTACAACAGTCAGAACTCGCTACGCCCAAAGGTAGCTTTGAGATGCTCACTATCTGTTACTTGACAAGGCATGGACTCACCTATAGCAGTTTCCTCCAAATACACCATCACGACCGCAGGGTGGGAACGTCTTCCCCCGATTACAAGGTTTTAAAGCTGGAGTCCGTCTGGCATCTGTTGAGGGCCGGAACATCTGCTAATAGCTGTGTGATCTTACCTATAACAGTTGGCTCCAAATCGACCATCACAACCCTTGGGACCATCTTGCCCCGATCAGCCTCAGAGAAGAAGGTGTTGAAGCAGGAGTCGGTCGCGTTAAGGTCCGCGTCGCACGCCGGCAGCGTGCCGTCGGGCCGGATGCCGTGCTCCAGGCAGTACAGCTGCCAGCAGGCCACGCCCATCTGCACTCCCGCCTGACCCACGTGCACCGAGATGCACTCCCTCTGCTCGCATACAAGATTGCCGCACGTTATTAACCTTTTAAATTTTATGTTTAAGAACCTCTCTTTCCGCGGGGACCCATAGTTACTCTGTCACTCGATTTAAGTGAATATTTGTAATCACTACACAACCCCGATCACTAAAACTAAATGGTTGTCTGAATATACACTACTTAGGTACATGGCTACCCAATTCAAAATAAGTAATTATCGAGTTGGCATGGCAATGTCACTGAAGTGTCATTAATAAAACAAAACTGTCAAGATAAAAAAAAATATTGTACAGCTATTTAATAACATGGCGAACAACTGAGCCAGAACGAAATTCCAGAGCAAAATCCGTTAAGCATCACCTAATATTATGGGAAATATCACGAGTTAAAAAATGTTTCAAATTTATACACCCTAAAAATAGTAATTTATTCTGGAATAATTTAAAAATTATCATCAATCATAGCTATGAATAACCCATAATATCTGCGAGGAGACAGAAATCTAAATACACCCGAACCCATTACATTAAAGTATACACACAATTATTAAGAATATTACTTACCATGATGTACACTGGTAATTTTGTATAAATCGATGTAAAAATAAATACGAAAAACTATAAATCAAAAGATATTTGCTACGAAAATTTTGACCGGACTAAAATTTCTGAAAAAAAATGCGAATCAAAAAACGTCTGATGGGCCGCTTGGATTGAAAACTTATTTCTTTTCCATTTTTGAATTGTTTGCCAAAATTGTTTTCGGCCTGTAGTTTCGAAACGGTATCAAAAAGTTTGTGTGTATTCAAAAAGTTTTGTTGACAAATTGATGAAAGAGGTTTGCTCCACATACCTACGCTTTGTGTTTTGCAACGCCATAATATTTTTGCTCTGTGTTGCTTTTTCGTTAAATTGAAAGTTTTTGAAATAAATAAACCGATTCGGATGAAACGAAAACCAATTAAAAAAGGACATTTGAATTAAAGAAATGCGAACTTACTCTCTTCTTATAATTAATAAGAATTGGTTTAAGCTTTTTATTATCCTGAAAGTTTCTATTAAATGCCCAAAACGGCGTAAAAGCAAGAGGTGGTTTGCTTTGCAAAAAAGAGACCTAAAGGTATTTTTTGATTATTTATCACGAAAATATACATCAACTTGAGTAAGTAAATAAAAATAAAAAATGTTCTTTTTCTAAGCCAGAAAGTTTTAGTAGGGTGACACAAGTACGTTGCAAGTGGGGCACTAAGGCGGGGTGGACCCCATAACTGGGGGCTATTAGGGGACAATGGTGGATCGATGGGGCCCACTGCTGGGCGGGAATCGAACCCTCGATCGTTGGTAAGTTAATTTGCATTTTCGTCCGACTCGTTAGGGAATTCCTGTTTCTTGGAGTTCAATTTTTAAAGTTCATTTTGTCCTTGGTAAATGAATTTAACATTATCTTATTAGAAAATGAAAAATAAAACATTTATGAACATAAGTACCTAGTAGTTATATTTTAAAGTAATATGCGAAGAAACAACCATTTGATTCAACTTATGGGTCATAATAAAAATATATGCTTTGATTAATAATCAAAGCAAAAATGATGAAAATTTAATAATTTTACTACAGACATTTCTCACAGGTGACAGGATCACCAGCACAACAAAGATTTTAAATCTTTACACCCAAAGAATATTGTGAATCACGCGTTTGCATACTTTTTCTGTATTAAGGATATTACTTTCTCTTCCAAAAAGTCGTTATTACCTTTTAGCATTTTGGATGGCCATGGCACCCTAAAAACCAGTTTTGCAAAAGTCCCAATAGGTAGGTACTGTATCGAATCCTTGAATAAATTCTTTACGTTTATTAACAGTACCGCAAACACAATGTCACGCAATTAAATATTGAAAGCGAAGGGACACTTGTCACTTGGTTTTGCATCACAATGGTGTTATTTAACTGATTAAAAGTGACTGCGTTGTTGACATTGGTTTTGGTGGAGTGTGACCAAACCGGGTGGTTACAGACAAAGATGCGGTGTCATAAAAATTTTAAATGTTGTTATGCACGGTTTTTAATACACTGAGTTTGGGGTTAAGCTGTAAAGCAAACTCTCAAATCTATCTGAAAGTATAAAATATTGTATAGAAAGCTTGATAATAATGATGCAATTGTTTTTAATTTAATAAGGAGACATGTTTTGAAATTTAATCGAAATATAAGTACTACCACGTAATACGAGGTTTTGATATTTTTGAAATTTTTTGACCTCATTGTCTCTTCAGAAAAAGAGCTAGGTTCTGTTTGATTGGTAGGAAACTAGATTAGGTACCCTAGAAAAATAATGTTTTCAGGTTGTCCGTTATTTATAACGGACATATCTAAAATGTTATTGCTGCCTTTCTTTATATTTTTTTCTGCTTATTCAGCAGGTGCTTAGTAATCAAAGCCATCTCGATTATGGAACTGTGACAAATAACTGTCACAAGTTTCGTAGGGTAGATCGGAGCACTCGATATCCTCGATATGTGATATTTATCTGGCGTACAATCACTAATGTGCTCAGATACCATCTTCGAGGGTTCAGATTAAATCCCTCAAAAAGAGCTGGTGACTTAAATAGTTCGCCTATTTGCCCATTTAGTTTGAAAGTAGGAATTTTAATTATTATTTGTAGACAAAATAAAACTTATAGTACCTAAGTAGTTTTCAAATGGGTCAGATAACTTAAACAGCTACAGCGCTAAACCTCGTATCGGGATAGCATAGCAGCCAAATTTTTTCTTATTTCGAACAGAATTCAAAGTCAGTGACATAAAAATGCCCAACAAATAACTCATTATTACATTTATATTTAGTTATTTATAGTATTACAAAACTTTTCTATTGAAAAAGACTTGTCTATTCTTATGGCCTGGATAAGAATCCCAGCTATTGTAATCCTGATTAATTCTCCATTATGCGAAGGCTAAATTATCCAGCCCAATGACAATCCATGCCAACAATACACGGAGGTGTGGGCAAAATAAAAAATCTCATTTTGCCCACGGAGGCGGAATAATGACCGCTTTTTACTGGCCTAATCCGGATCAGATAATGTGGGACCCCAATTCGATGCCCGTTTGATATTCATGACGAATCCCTGTGGATCTGCCAGGGATTTTCGGGATGGAAACTTAAGTAGGGTCCTAGTTATTTGATCATTAATTAAACTGAATTAAAAAAAAAAACCGGCCAAGTGCGTGTCGGGCCACGCGCCATAGGGTTCCGTAGTTACCTTATACCACACTGTGCTTATACCATACGATATTTAATACCACTATTATTTTTCGATTGCAAAAATAACTTTGTTTTCACAGTGTTGGTATGAACGACAAAGTTATATTTGCGATTTTGGAAAATGTGCTATATCTCAAAAACTAATTATTATATCTCGTTCAAACTAATTTTCATTGAAAGTGTTTATTAAGTTCTACTCTACAGCACATATTTTTTTTAGATTTTTCACTCTCTTATTTCAAAAGTAAGAGGGGGGGGGGGGGGACACATTTTACCAATTTGACAGTGTTTATCTTTCAAACGGTTGACTTTGAAAAAAATCGTCTTAGGAACCTCAATGCCATTTTAATGACCTATCTATAGACACCCCGCACGTATTGGTTGGAAGAAATTTTTTTTTTCAGTTTCCGTTCAATGTCCCCCTTACTCTTTTTATTTTTGTATTAAATTCGTTAAGCGGCTAACAGAATACATCTACCTACCAAGTTTCAACTGTCTAATCTTAATACTTTCGGAATAAAGTGGTTGTGACATACGAACGGACAGACAGACATGACAAGACGAATCTTAAGGGTTTTGTTTTTTGCCATTTGGGCTACGGAACCCTAAAAAGAGATATTGGATTTGTTGTCGAATTTTATAACATCGCTTCCTAATAATTATTGACTTATAACCTGCTTAAAACATATGAGGAGGCAAGGATCAAAACCCCACATATCCACTTTATTCAAAAAGGCACAAATCGAAAAAAATGAATAACTTGCGAGACCAAATTTTTGATTTTTTTCTAAGAATGCCATTTTTGTATGTGAGTAATTATAAACAGTTTTGTGTTATTTATTTGCTTGCGCCGTTTTCAGTCAATCTCGAAAAGTTAGTTTGGATAAGTGTGATTTTGTGAGGACAAATTTGGATATGTGCTCTTTTGTACCACCTGTTTGGATAAGTGTGGTTTTGAACCCACCTGATTGGATATGTGGTTTATTGTCAATGAGTTTATTGCAATAAAAATGTATGGCAAATGTGTTTATAGCAATTGCAATTTATTGAAAATATGTTTATTGCAATTGCAATTGATTGCGAATGTGTTTATTGCAATTACAACTTATCTAAAATGTGTTAATTGCATTTGCAATTTATCAAAAATGAGTTTATTGAAATGTTTTTATTGTTTATTGCAAATGTGTATGTGTTTATTGCAACTGCTTTTTTCTAAATTGTGTTTATTGCAATGTTTTTTATTGTTTAATGCAAATTTATAGGTATGTGTTTATTGTAGTTTGTTGCAAATGGATGTTTTATCAGACAGAGGCATGCTTACATACAATTCCTTGTGAAGTTCAGGGCCAGTGGATCTTTGTTACTATTTTCACGAAAACGGAAAAAGAAATTACAAGAAGTTACCTTATGGTATAATATTTTCTGTAAACATCACATTCACATAGCATTTTTCTCTATACATAACCTTTACAAACCTATCTGGGTTTTTTCTTAACTCCATAATTAATTTGACTAATTGAACATATTCTGCCTATGTCAATGTTCATGGCGATCAGGCAAACAAAGTAAATTTCGTACAACCTTTGCTACACATAATATACAGATATTACTGAGTAAATCGATAAAGTTCAGGTTAAGTGTGGATTTCACCTGAACAATAGTTATACGTTGCCTAAAGTTAAAGGATAAGTGTGATTTTGAATCAATTTCAAAATTAATATTTTTTTATTCTGAATAAGTAGTGGTTTTGAACGAATTACTGTACACATATAATTTAGGACTCCGTTTTACGCGGAAAAATATGCTGTTTTGAACCAAATTCTTTTCTAAAAGTTAGATTTTATCATTTAGTACGCGAATCGCGAAAAAAAAGCAAAAATGTGGGGTTTTGATCCTAGCCTCCTCATATGTAATCTATTTTGTTTTATTTCCTTAATTAATAATTATGCTTTTAAAACCGAGGTCTGTCGAGGGTAGAAAAATATCTACAAATAAACAACATAAAGTGAATCAACAATTACTTATGACTGCGAAGCATTTTGTTTTTGTATTTTTTCATAACTTATTGCGGAGGTTAAGCAACGTTCGCAAGGGTCGGTCATGGGACGGGTGACCAAAAATGTATCATCTCGAGCTCCTCCGTGCTTCAGAAGGCACGTTAAGCCGTTGGCCCCGGCTGCATCTGCAGCCGTTAACACCCACTAATCCGCATTGGGCCCGCGTGGTGGTTTATGGCCCGTCCTCCTTCTCCACCCATAAGAACTGCCCAGCAGTGGGGACATTAGAAATGGTTGATGGACAACAGATTCTGATAAGCCCAAATTATATACAAAATTAGTAAATATCAAATACTTAGACCAAAAAAACGATTCCTCCTAGCCTAGAGTCACAAAATAGAGTGTCTCTCTCTATACATTTATCTTTGTGCTAGAGTTTTATTCATTTCTAACGTTATACTAGTCTCCTGCCAAAGCCATAAAACCAAACAGTAGCAATAAATGGGTGGCCATAAAGGCAGTAATTAAATCTTAGGGAGCTTAGGGCAGGGGTCGCCATTCATACTTGCATGCCAGGTGCGCGCGCGCACTTCGTACTCGGAACGAGAGACGTGCGACAGTTTTAAGAATAGGAACTAAATGTGGCAACATTCTTATAAAATAGGAATGAAAATAACTAAAGTGAACTAGAAATCATGATGCTCAGTAAATGTTAGGAAAATCTATTTTTTTTTAACCAAACTAAAAAAGGAGGAGGTTCTCTTTTGTTTTTATTTTAATTTTTTTAGAACGGCACATTAACAGACATCAGACAAAATTACTTACAATTAAGAAAAAAAAACTAAATGCATGCCTATGTCCAATTACAAAAAAATTGTGCACAACATTTATAGAAATGAGAATGATTATACACCCAGATGTTCAAATAAATACAAAAATGTCTATACCTATAATTATTTAAGATATTTTTAGGGTTCCGTACCCAAAGGGTAAAAACGGGACCCTATTACTAAGCCTCCGCTGTCCGTCTGTCTGTCTGTCTGTCTGTCACCAGGCTGTATCTCATGAACCGTGATAGCTAGACAGTTGAAATTTTCACAGATGATATATTTCTGTTGCCGCTAAAACAACAAATACTAAAAATAGAATAAAATACATATTTAAGGGGGCTCCCATACAACAAACGTGATTTTTTTGCTGTTTTTTGGTACGGAAGCCTTCGTGCGCGAGTCCGACTCGCACTTGGCCGGTTTTTAATATCAGATGCGTGCTACTCATTAGTAATTATTCAGATCTGCTTTTTATTTCCTCCTTTTTAAAGCTGTTTATTTTTGAAGCTGATTTTTTTAAGTTGAAAGAGATTGAGAAAAAATTGTATGATATTATCATCAATAAATCCGTTAAGAATCTATTTAAGAAGTTGTAATGAGTATCTTACCTTACCACCAGAATGACAAAATAATTATTAATGAAAGTGGTTTTTAACTTTTGCTTATGTAATGTGGTTTCAATTTACTAATTTCACGCAGTAGCATAATCACTTATCAAATAAAAAACGGTATTTTCGTATAAACCACCCCACTTTAAGCTAACACCGACCTATATTCCCGTTTTTTGTCAAAAACCATTTTTTTGATAAAAATTGTGCGTATGAATGGAGTGCATTGTGCGCGGTGCAGCGGTGCAGCGCGGCAGATGGCTGCGAGATAAGGGTAAACGATTTGACACCAGCACAATCGGTCAAATTGTTAACTATGGTTTGTATAGTTTGGGATGAGGAGCTCGAGGCAGATCAGTCTTCGGCAGAATTGCAGTAAAATTTTGATCCTTTTTGGTAACATTAACTTCGTTTTTTTTCAACCCTATTGGTGACTGCCTTAGAATAATAAAGCCAAGAATGATAGTATCCTAAAAGGCGGTCTGTCAAAAGTGAGGCAAAAATGAAATTTATGTGTGCGTAAGGTGCTTGTGTTTACGCTCGACGAAACGCACACAGCAAAAAACTAATGTTACCAGTACATGAAATTTTCCCTTAAAAGTAGGGAAATTAAAACCATCGTCGTACTTAGAGTTGCGATTGTGTAGATTTCACCATTTACATGTAACTAGAGTTTGCTTGTCAAAACTAGAGATGGGCTAGGGTTTAAACCGAAAGTCTATATATTATATATATTTTTTAAATAAAATGTCGACTGTGCAATGCTAAAAATGTCAAAATTAAAGATGGTGCGAACTTTTTTGTTTATGAACCGATTTTGATGAAACTCGATTTGGGGCACTATTTTAGCAAGATAACAGCAACAAGATGTTAAAAATAAAAAAAAAACAAAGATGGCGGCCAACTTTTTTGTTTGTGGGCCGATTTCAATGAAACTCGATTCGAGGTACCATTTTAATAAGATAACAGCAACGCAATGTTAAAAATATAAAACATCCAACATGGCGGCCAACTTTTTTGTTCGTGGGCTGATTTTGATGAAATTCTGTTCAGGGCACTATTTTCACAAAAAAAACAGCAACGCAATCTTAAATATAAAAAAAATTCAAGATGGCGGCCAACTTTTTTGTTTGTGGGTCGATTTCGGTGAAACTCGCTTCGAGATACTATTTTAGCAAGATAACAGCAACACGATGTTAAAAAAAAAAAACAAAGATGGCGGCCAACTTTTTTGTTTGTGGGCCGATTTCGATGAAACTCGGTTCGAGGTACTATTTTAGCAAGATAACAGCAACGCGATGTTAAAAATAAAAAAAAACAGATGGCGGCCTACTTTTTTGTTTTTGGGCTGATTTCGATGAAACTCGATTTGGGGCACTATTTTCACAAAAAAAAACAGCAACGCAATCTTAAATATATAAAAAATTCAAGATGGCGGCCAACTTTTTTGTTTGTGGGTCGATTTCGGTGAAACTCGCTTCGAGATACTATTTTAGCAAGATAACAGCAACAAGATGTTAAAAATAAAAAAAAAACAAAGATGGCGGCCAACTTTTTTGTTTGTGGGCCGATTTCAATGAAACTCGATTCGAGGTACTATTTTAATAAGATAACAGCAACGCAATGTTAAAAATATAAAACATCCAAGATGGCGGCCAACTTTTTTGTTCGTGGGCTGATTTTGATGAAACTCTGTTCAGGGCACTATTTTCACAAAAAAACAGCAACGCAATCTTAAATATATAAAAAATTCAAGATGACGGCCAACTTTTTTGTTTGTGGGTCGATTTCGATGAAACTCGCTTCGAGATACTATTTTAGCAAGATAACAGCAACAAGATGTTAAAAAAAAAAAAAAAACAAAGATGGCGGCCAACTTTTTTGTTTGTGGGCCGATTTCAATGAAACTCGATTCGAGGTACTATTTTAATAAGATAACAGCAACGCAATGTTAAAAATATAAAACATCCAAGATGGCGGCCAACTTTTTTGTTCGTGGGCTGATTTTGATGAAATTCTGTTCAGGGCACTATTTTCACAAAAAAAAAACAGCAACGCAATCTTAAATACATAAAAAATTCAAGATGGCGGCCAACTTTTTTGTTTGTGGGTCGATTTCGGTGAAACTCGCTTCGAGATACTATTTTAGCAAGATAACAGCAACACGATGTTAAAAATAAAAAAAAAAACAAAGATGGCGGCCAACTTTTTTGTTTGTGGGCCGATTTCGATGAAACTCGGTTCGAGGTACTATTTTAGCAAGATAACAGCAACGCGATGTTAAAAATAAAAAAAACAGATGGCGGCCTACTTTTTTGTTTTTGGGCCGATTTCGATGAAAGTCGATTTGGGGCACTATTTTAACAAAAAAACAGCTATGCAATGTTAAAAATATAAAAAATCTAAGATGACGGCCAATCTTTGTTTGTGGGCTGATTTCGATGAAACTCGGTTCAGGGCACTATTTTCACAAAAAAATACAGCAACGCAATGTTACATATATAAAAATCCAAGAACGTGGCCAACTTTTTTGTGTGTGGGCCGATTTCAATGAAACTCGATTCGAGGTACTATTTTAATAAGATAACAGCAAAGCAATGTTAAAAATATAAAACATCGAAGATGGCGGCCAACTTTTTTGTTTGTGGGCTGATTTTGATGAAACTTGGTTCGGAGTACTATTTTAACAAAAAAACAGCAACCCAATATTAAATATATAAAAAATCCAAGATTGCGGCCAACTTTTTTGTTTGTGGGCCGATTTCGATGAAACTCGGTTCAGGGCACTATTTTAACAAAAAAACAGCAACGCAATGTTAAATATATAAAAAATTCAAGATGGCGGCCAACTTTTTTGTTTGTGGGCCGATTTCGATAAAACTCGCTTCGAGATACTATTTTAGCAAGATAACAGCAACGCGATGTTAAAAATAAAAAAAAACAAAGATGGCGGCCAACTTTTGTGTTTGTGGGCCGATTTCGATGAAACTCGGTTCTAGGTACTATTTTAATAAGATAACAGCAACGCAATGTTAAAAATATAAAACATCCAAGATGGCGGCTAACTTTTTTGTTTGTGGGCTGATTTTGATGAAACTTGGTTCGGGGTACTATTTTAACAAAAAAGTAGCAACGCAATATTAAATATATAAAAAATCCAAGATGGCGGCCAACTTTTTTGTTTGTGGGCCGATTTCGATGAAACTCGGTTCAGGGCACTATTTTCACAAAAACACAGCAACGCAATGTTAAATATATACAAAATTCAAGATGGCGGCTAAATTTTTTGTTTGTGGGCCGATTTCGATGGAACTCAGTTCGAGGTACTATTTTAGCAAGATAACAGCAACGCAATGTTAATAATATAAAAAACAGATGGCGGCCTACTTTTTTGTTTTCGGGCCGATTTCGATGAAACTCGATTTGGGGCACTATTTTAACAAAAAAACAGCTATGCAATGTTAAAAATATAAAAAAATCTAAGATGACGGCCAATCTTTGTTTGTGGGCTGATTTCGATGAAACTCGGTTCAATGCACTATTTTCACAAAAAAATACAGCAACGCAATGTTAAAAATAAAAAAAAAACAAAGATGGCGGCCAACTTTTTTGTTTTACGGGCCGATTTTAGTGAAACTTGATTTAGGGCACTATTTATCCAAGAAAACAGCAACGCATGTTAAAAATATAAAAATTCCAAGATGGCGGCTAACTTTTTTGTTTGTGGGCTGATTTTGATGAAACTCGGTTAAGAGTACTATTTTAACAAGAAAATAGCAACGAAATGTAAAAAAAAAATCCACGATGGCATCTAAATTTTTGTTTGTGCCTGATATCGATGAAACCCGGTTTCGGGTATAATTTTTAAAAGAAAACAGCAACGCAAAGTACAATACCGGCCAAGTGCGAGTCGGATTCGCGCACGAAGGGTTCCGTACACAGAAATAAGTGATATCAGCAAATAATCACTTTTGTGGTATGGGAGCCTTCAATCACGTTTGTTGTATGAGAACCCTCTTTAATATTTTTTCTGTTTTTAGTATTTGTTGTTATAGCGGCAACAGAAATACAACATCTGTGAAAATTTCTCCTGTCTTTCTATCACGGTTCATGAGATACTGATCCTGATGACAGACATATAGACAGATGGACAGCGGAGTCTTAGTAATAGGGTTCCGTTTTTACCCTTTGGGTACAGAACCTGGTGGCTAACTTTCTTATTTGTTTTTGTTTTTCAACCGAGTATCATCGAAATAAACCCAAAAACATAGTTCACTGCTATCAACCCTTTGTCATTTTTAGGGTTCCGTACCCAAAGGGTAAAAACGGAACCCTATTAGTAAGACTCCGCTGTCCGTCTGTCTGTCTGTCACAAGGCTGTATCACATGATCCGTGATAGCTAGACAGTTGAATTTTTTACAGATAATGTATTTCTGTTGCTGCTACAAGAAAAAATACTAAAAAAAGAATAAAATATATGTTTAAGGGCTGCTCCCATATAGCAAACAGTATTTTTTGCTGTTTTTGGTACAAAACCCTTCATGCGCGAGTCCGACTCGTACTTGGCCGATTTTTAACATTTTTATTAATAGAATAAACTATGTCGGGATTTACACCATGTACCTGTTTATTTTTGAGACTCCGATATTTCGGCGCAGTTGCATGCGCCATGATCACGGAAGAACTGTCGATTGTTGCGTGCGGGTAGATGTTATTGGCAGACGAATCGGTCTACCCTCCGTCTAGTTCTTTTATTAGTACGTTCGATACCGGTACCACTGTCTGCAAACTCACTATTCACTCGAATTTGTTCTCGACACACGACACTCACTATATCTGTACGCGAAACGGCACTTTTTTTATTTTTGTTGTTTTTACACAACCGGACTACTGGATTCCAGACACTCGACAATTTAAACCCTGTCTGGTTCCAATGGTCCGGTCCAAGTGTCTGGAATCTAGTAGTCCGGTTGTGTAAAAACAACAAAAATAAAAAAAGAGCCGTTTCGCGTACAGATACAGTGAGTGTCGTATGTCGAGAACAAATTCGAGTGAATAGTGAGTTTGCAGACAGTGGTACCGGTATCGAACGTACTAATAAAAGAACTAGACGGAGGGTAGACCGATTCGTCTGCCAATAACATCTACCCGCACGCAACAATCAACAGTTCTTCCGTGATCATGGCGCATGCAACTGCGCCGAAATATCGGAGTCTCAAAAATAAACAGGTACATGGTGTAAATCCCGACATAGTTTATTCTAATAACGTCAATAACCATGGAAATTTAAAACAATATATTTTTATTAATATTGATATTGCTGTTTTCTTATCAAAATAGTACCCTGATCCAAGTTTAATCAAAATCGGCCCACAAACAAAAAGTAAGATGTTATCTTGGATTTTTTTATGTTTTTAACATTGGGTTGCTGTTTTCTTATCAAAATAGTACCCCGAACCGAGTTTCAGCGAAAGCGGCCCACAAACAAAAAAATTGGCCGCCATCTTGGATTTTTTGTTTTTAGCATTGCGTTGCTCTTTTCTTGTTAAAATAGTACTCCGAACCGAGTTTCATCGAAATCGGCCCACAACCAAAAAAGTTGGCTGCCATCTTGGATTTTTTATATTTTTAACATTGCGTTGCTATTTTCTTATCAAAATAGTACCCTGAACCGAGTTTCATCGAAATCGACTGACAAACAACAAAGTAGGCCACCATCTTGGAATTTTTATATTTTTAACATTGCGTTGCTGTTTTGTTGTCAAAATAGTACGCCAAACCAAGTTTCATCGAAATCGGCCCTCAAACAACAAAGTTGGCCGCCATGTTGGATTTTTTATATTTTTAACATTGCGTTGCTGTTTCCTTGTTAAAATAATATTAACAAAAAAGTTGGACACCATCTTGGATTTTTTTATATTTTTAACATTGCGTTGCTGTTTTCTTGTCAAAATAGTACCCCGAACCGAGTTTCATCGAAATCGGCCCACAAACAACAAAGTTGGCCGCCATCTTGAACTTTTTATATTTTTAACATTGCGTTGCTTTTTTGTTGTCAAAATAGTACCCCGAACCCAGTTTCATCTAAATCGGCCCTCAAACAAAAAAGTTGGCCGCCATCTTGGATTTTTTTTATTTTTAACATTGCGTTGCTGTTTTTTTGTCATAATAGTATCCCGAACCCAGTTTCATTGAAATCGGCCCTCAAACAACAAAGTTGGCCGCCATCTTAGATTTTTATATTTTTAACATTGCGTTGCTGTTTCCTTGTTAAAATACTACTCCGAACCGAGTTTCATCGAAATCGGCCCACAAACAAAAAAGTTGGCCGCCATCTTGGATTTTTATATTTTTAACATTGCGTTGCTGTTTTTTTGTCAAAATAGTACCCCGAACTGAGTTTCATCGAAATCGGCCCACAAACAAAAAGTTGGCCACCATCTTATATTTTTATCATATATTTTTTTTCAAATGAGAACATTGCGTTTTTTCAATGCTAGCAACCATTTTAGTAGATAAGTAGTTGTCGAATTGCGTGGAATCTTAATTATGTAATTGAAATGTGTTTAACTTTTAATTGATCAACTAAGTAAATGCGGGGGAAATTTTTTCCCCGTACTGGCAACATTTTCATAAAATATGAAGTGACAAATATAGTTATTTTTGATGAATGATTTACGTAAAAATGTAAGTGAAAACACGTTAATTAGACGTGAAATGTTATCTACAATCTTTCTAGTGTTTTTTCGATGTAATGTGACCTGATTGTGACATCCGTTCATTGCGCAAACCCTTATTTTTATTGAAATTTTCGGGAGTTGTGTTCGACATGAATATCACTTGAGAAATGGCGGGCCGAATAGTCATACTTAGCCATTCTGGCTCAGTTTGAGTTGCCTCACCATACGGACGCGGACTAGGTATCTGGGTCTTATTAATCTAAGGTGACTGCATGTTAATTATAATCTTAGTGACATTAGTTAAAAAATCGGAAAAGTCTTATCTAAATATCGTTGTGATCATCAAATTCGAGCGAAGTCAACTTGGTTCAGCTGAATCGGGTAGTTACTAGCATACCTAGTAAATTCAGCGTTATTAGCAAACCAAAGAGACATTCATGACAAAGACAAGGTTTGAGCTTGTCATATCATATGAAAGAAGATTTTAGCCGATAGTAGAGAAGAGAAAAAGGTGCCTTTCATAGCCAAAGATCATAATATGTGCTGCGACTGTATAACAATACTTATTAATTTATAAAGTGAACTAAATAATTTATAACATAGTAAGCATTTTTTTCTTATCAATTATTATAAACGCATATTTTGTTGACAAAATAACTTATAAATCATTAATTGACACCCATAAATAAAGACTGTGAATACTTCAGTTATTATAAGTAGGCAGGCATATCATTGACGTAAACGAAATTGGTCACGGTGACATGCGTGGGAGTGACTCTATTCGGTAGTGATACTGCAAAACCATTTATTTTGACTTATTTCACGCTTGTTAAAAACTTATTTTGGATTCGTTTCGGATAAAATGCTTAGTTAGATATTAATGGAACCTAAATGTAAATGCATTATCACCTTAGGCTTTTTTTGAAGTCGGTTAATTTATCATTAAAAATTGCACAGCGTATCGTTTTATAAGTACCTATAGCTAAGTATCTAATAAATAAATGAAGAAATATAAACATTAAATCAAATCTAAGTACTTATATGAAAAGAACATAGACATGTAAGGTTATTTTGAATTATTTTGAATCCTTTTTCCTTTTTTTACACAGATAGACCGGGCGGCCATCGCACGGTTACCTACCCCATCGAGTTACTGGATATTACCACCTTCCACGAAAAGTAGACCTTAAATAGGTAAGAAAAATGTTGGTCTGCCGGGGCTCAACCTGGAGGATCCTTGGTGGTGCAAAGCTGTGCTACCTACTTTTGACCATCATTTTACCTCATGTGGTTACTGAACAAAACCTTTTCGTTGCTTTTATTCTCTATTAGTAGAGTTTAAATAATTATGTCTGCCGAGCGAATTCTTGGAGGGTTCCGCAGTCCAACCATTTTTAGGGGCCGCATGGGGGTGCTATTTTACCTCATCGAGTTACTGCATGAAACCAAGTTCTCCTTGTAGCTAAAATGATCCTCTTTAAATATTAATTGGTCTGCCAGTTCGCAACCTGGCAGTTTTTGCAGTCCAACCAAATAACTACATAGTATAAAACAAAATCGCTTCCCGCTGTCCGTCCCTATGTATGCTTAGATCTTTGAAACTACGCAACGGATTTTGATGCGGTTTTATTTGGTAGATAGAGTGATTCAAGCTTAAGATTTACATGTATAATACTTGCAAAATATAGTAGAGAAACACTGATAATTTTAAAGGTTTCTAATGTGTTTTGTAAATAAACACTTTTTTTGCGCTTCCATTGCAAACGCTGGCTGAATCCTACGAGATAGATCAAAAATATGTACTACAGTATTGTCCATCTTAAAAAGTTCCACAATAAAGCCTCAAATAGTATATGTCTATCTCTTAGGGATAACCCACAATAACCATTTTTATCCTTACTTTTCATAAAAAATAATGGCTTATTTACTAAGTGATTTTAAGCAATACAACATTAACCCTTATCCAAATTATGTACCTTAAATACATTGTGCATGCATGTGATATAGATTAATATGGCCTTAGTATGATCATTGCACCCCTGCGAAGCCAGGGCGAGTCATTCAAATTTTCTGTCTATGGACGAAATTTTTGTTTTTTTATTTATTTGGTTGATTTCTGTTTACCTATTTATTTTCAAACTGAAATATAAAACACAATTAGTTTATTATATGCGAAAAACTATTCATTGTGTACTTACCGTAAAATGGGGGGTACTTTGACATTACGGGGTTACATTGATAACAAATATCAATTTAAAAAACACTTATTTCTTGGTTTCTGAACATATCCGAACATTTTTTATGACGTTGGCAGCACTATATAGGCCCGTCATATCGAACATTAAAATCGTAAACTAACGGCTTGTTCTGGTTTTTAATATGTTGTTAGAACCACTACCAGTAGCGTAAATCCAAGTTTGCAGCTTCGAAAGACCTGTGCTGACTTTGCAGCACTCGAAAAACTGCGAAATTATCGCACTTTTTTTGGTATATATTCAATATTGTAAGCACGTTTTAAAGGAGATAAAAATTGCTACAATTTGACTTCATTACCGAGATCTCCAAAGATATACAGGTTTTTAAAAAAAAATTCGCCCCCTATATCGGGAAAAACACTCATTTTACGGGTAACATTATAGGAATATATATATTGTAGAAAATGTTAGCTTTAAACAAAAAATTACGTCTATAGGCCATATAGTTCACTCACAAATCTTAAAAATCCAATAAATGGGAAACTTCATTTTTCGCTGATTTGTTCTGTTTAGTTCTCACAATGCATAGTTTGAAGGTAGTTTGAAAGTAAAAACCATATACATATTATCTACAAGAAATATAATTCTATTTAAAAACTATTAATTTCTTTTTAAACGCTTCGTGGGTGGTTCATAAATATTGTGTTTTAGCCATAAAGTTAATATTACCTAGCGGGTATATTAACTTTATGGTTTTAGCGTGACAAATAGGCACATGATTGTCGACGTCAACGTCGGCGTTGTCGTTTTCTCTTTCTTCGGCAATTTTGAGCCCGGTGACGTTATGGCAAGAGACACCAGAACAAATTTTGCAGAGTGCCGAGCATTTGAGGCCTGCTTTTACGCAGGTACAGCCGCCTCCTTTACAGCCTTTCTTGCCATGATAAAAAATTCAGAAGAAGAGTTGGAATGTTCCTGTTCGGTATTTTTCTATCCCTATTGAGTGGCATCTTTTTCCACCCCCAACCACTTCTGAACTTGGTGATAAGTTCGGTAAGCGTGCAATGTTGCACTATCTTCTGTTGGAGGCCTCTCTCTTTCTACTGTCTTTCAGATGGTAGCTTCGATACCACCTTCAAATACATCAGCAGAGAGTGTTTTTCTCTCTATGGAAATGTATGGACAGACAACAAAAATAAACTGTCTGTCGACCACGTCAAGGCTGAACTACAAATTAAAATTAATTTTGACCAAAAATGCAGCGAATTTTATAACTACCTACGTAGGTATCGCAAAACAAAAACTTGTTAAAATGCGCAAAATCGCAATACAGAGGGTAATTTTGCGACTTCTTTACAAAATCAAATATAAGTTCAAGGAAGTACCTAATAAAATTAATATTGGTGGGATAATTTTGAATTATTTCTTTTAAAATTCACAGTTTTCATCCACTTTTTATGTCCAAAAAGGCGCGCACGCTCACTCTCGCGCAAGCGACGCGAGCGGGGGAAGGCGGGTGGCAGGAGGGGGGCTCGCGCGGGTCGACCGTGCAATGCGCAAACAGTGACAACAATTTCAATTTGTGTTGGGAAAGTTTGGGACTAAAGTAAAAAAAAAATTTTTTTCTTCACAAATTTCAATTTGTGTAGGGAAAAGTTTGGGACAACTATAAAAAAATATAAAATAACTTTACCTTTACTTCACAAATTGATTGTACTGCTGTTATAGAATGACCTGACAAAATTTGAAAAGGGGTCCAAAAATGACCCTGAATAAGAATAAGTAAAGTTTTAAATTAAAAAAATAAATTAATTTAAGAAATAATTTTAAATGTTTGTCATAGGTAAATTTATTATTGATTTTTATATTTTCTGATTAAAAAATATAAACCTATAGTTTTTTTCTTACCATTTTGTATGTGGTATGTTGTGTCCTGCGTAATATACCCAAGTCCCGGATGTCAAGCTAGGTAATCCCGGAAATGCCTTTTTTGGAGCTGGCAAGCCTAGTCACGTCCCATGCCAGAAAAGAGCAGGTTGTGCCGCACCCAGTGAAGGCGTGGAGAAACAACTCGAATCCTGGGGGGACTTCCAAATCTCCACGATTGAATGAGGTTGAGGAATATTGTTTGGAGCCTGAGTCACCTCTACCACTTTTCTGGAAGTAGGTAAACATTCTTCACAGCCGAACCCAAACCATTGAGAAGGACAAGGAGGTCCACATCATGTCCAATAATGAGCACTGATTGAAAAGAGGTGCTCTTATCAAGTGCTACCTTGACGATGTGACAAACGAAAAAGCTTTTATACGAATTTAAAATTTCTGTTTGCAAACCAAAAAGTGCGAAAGTTGACGAAAGTTTTTTTGGATTTTTAAGATTTGTGACTAAGACTTGGAGATCTGTATCTTGGTAAGTATTTAACCTACAGAATTAAGTCCAAAGATTTGAGATCACTCAAATTGTAGCAATTTTTGTATTCTTTAGAAACGCGTAGTTTATTTTTAACACATAAGTAGTTAAGGGCTTACAATATTGATATTGATATATACGCGATACTTTCGCGGTTTTTCGAGTGCTGCAAAGTTAGCACAGGTCTTTCGAAGCTGCAAACTTGGATTTATGCTACTGGTAGTGGTCCTAACATAACAACATATAAAAAAACCAGAACTAGCCGTTAGTTTGCGATTTTAGCGATTTCTAGTATATGACTGGCCTAATACTGCGAAAAGCAAATGGCGCTCATACCATTAAATGTCTGCAGGTGTTTTTGTTAAAACATTTGCAGACTGCATTTTGAAATTGTTTCTTAAAAATATTTTTATTTTTAATAAAAAATAAGTTGTTTTTTCATCTGTGTTATAAAACGAGTGAACACTGATTCTCATTAAGTTTTTTTTTATTAATCTGATAATTTCTGCGGACATATTGGTCATTTCTGTGTCTACTATTTTTTAGTTTTTGGCTTTTTTTAAATTAATTGTTGATTTTTGAGTTGTGTTTCTATATTTTTTGTATGAACCTAGTTAAAATTAATACATTGGTATAAAATGTACCTACAAAGTTTTTATTTTTCATGCTAGAATAGAATGTCCTATTATCATATTTCCATTATTATTGTTTGTTATATCTAAAAGTATACACTTTAAGGAATGAGAAGCACAAGGGATTTTGTTGATTTTGTACCTATTTTAAAGGTTTAAAAACAATCAGAGGTGTCTTTGATCAGATGACGGGTTTACTTTGATCAATGACCAATGTGGGGTGACATTATTTTAAAAAAAATAGACTGCTTCGTCATAACTGATTAAGATTTAGTTCTACCAATACTCTATTCAATAACCAATTCGTATCATTGATCAAAATAACCCCAATAATATGAATAGCTTTAACGCAAAATCCTGCGGGCCGGTTTTTATTTTTTATTATTTATATTAAAGGGTTAAGCATAATAAAAAAAACTTTCAAATCCCGTTATAAAATATACGGTGATCCTTTGATCACCCAAAAGTTTTCATTCAGACTCAAAATCAGTTTAAAGTTGATCAGCTGATTCTTTTTTCATTGAAACGGATGGTTAAAAAATATTGTTTTCACTTTATCCTATAAATGTGTATAAACTGATACTTATTCTTATTTGAATTTCAAAAGTGATCAAAGTCCAGTCCCCCATCTTGCAGTACCTACTTATTTTAGTTTAAGTTCATAAGCAATAACAATAATCGTTTGTAAGAAATTACCTAGTACATTGTGTTGTGTTGTGTGTGACTTATTTGTTTGTTTTTTGACCCTTTAACATAGTCAATAAGTATGTATACTATTAAATAAAAATACCTACATAAATCAGTACAAAGAAACAAGCAAGCAAGTAAAATTTCGTCTGTAGACTGAAAAAACTGCCAGGTTGCGAACTTTAAGGGCATCATTTTAGATACTAGGAGAACTTACAAACTATATTAAACTAGTGACTCACCCTGGCTTCGTACGGGTGCAATGCTGATACTAAGGCTATATTAATCTATATCACATGCATGCACAATGTATTTAAGGTACTTAATTGGATAAGGATTAATGTTGTATGGCATAAAATCGCTTCCTAAATAAGCCATTATTTCTCATAAAAAGAAAGGATAAAAATGGTTATTGTGGGTTATCCCTAAGAGATAGACATATACTATTTGAGGCTTTATTGTGGACCTTTTTAAGATGGACAATACTGTAGTACATATTTTTGATCTATCTCGTAGGATTCAGCCAGCGTTTGCAATGGAAGCGCAAAAAAAGTGTTTATTTACAAAACACATTAGAAACCTTTAAAATTATCAGTGTTTCTCTACTATATTTTTCAAGTATTATACATGTAAATCTTAAGCTTGAATCACTCTATCTACCAAATAAAACCGCATCAAAATCCGTTGCGTAGTTTTAAAGATCTAAGCATACATAGGGACAGACAGCGGGAAGCGATTTTGTTTTATACTAGGTAGTTATTTGGTTGGACTGCAAAAACTGCCAGGTTGCGAACTGGCAGACCAATTAATATTTAAAGAGGATCATTTTAGCTACAAGGAGAACTTGGTTTCATGCAGTAACTTGATGAGGTAAAATAGCACCCCCATGCGGCCCCTAAAAATGGTTGGACTGCGGAACCCTCCAAGAATTCGCTCGGCAGACATAATTATTTAAACTCTACTAATAGAGACTAAAAGCAACGAAAAGGTTTTGTTCTGTAACCACATGAGGTAAAATGATGGTCAAAAGTAGGTAGCACAGCTTTGCACCACCAAGGTTCCTCCAGGTTGAGCCCCGGCAGACCAACATTTTTCTTACCTATTTAAGGTCTACTTTTCGTGGAAGGTGGTAATATCCAGTAACTCGATGGGGTAGGTAACCGTGCGATGGCCGCCCGGTCTAAGAGTTAACCCGTGAAAAATCGCTGTTTCAGAACAAACTTTTTTCCGAGTTAAAGGTATTCAAATTCAAATTCAAAAATAATTTATTCAGTCTAGGCTGTAACAAGCACTTGTGAAAGTCATAGAAGCTACGCCATCGGTTCGCAAACCCTAAGCGGGACACCTTGTAACGAGAAGAACCGGCAAGAAACTCGTCAAGGGCTGCTTTTTTTCTCCCTGTATATTTCATACAGAGTCGTCAACATTGAAAAGTGAGCTCCACATTTAAAGTGAGGTCATTTTCCATCACAATAATTAACAAAAGTTTGCACACAATGGGTAGGTAGGTTGAAATTAAATACCTACTACATATCGTAGATAGATAGGTAGGCAATGACAGTAAATAACTTTCAACTAGTTGAGAAATAACTCTGTCTGCTACTCGAAAGTGCACCTAAGTAGGCAAAATTTACCAAAAACCACATGTTACAAAACATAAAAAAAATAATAAAAAAAACGCAATTCTTACAATTCAATATGCGTTAAGATAGGTACTCAGAAGCAGACCCATTCCCACTGGCAGCACTCGTTCACGAGCATGACGCATGGACCAGCCATCGCTTCGCTCAACCATATTCGAGGGAACGTAACGACCCACCCCACACGACACCACCGCAGAAATGATTAAAGAGAGCATGACAAACTTAGGCTTTTCATAGGCCTTTACTTACAAAACTACTGACTATAGAAAGCAAAATGATTGCAATAAAAAAAAATAGAAATCAAAACAAGGTTTAGTTATTAATTTTATGTTTTTGAGTAAGGCCATATTTAAGTACTTATAATCGGACCACTAAGCAGTATTCTGAGGAAAATATTTAAGTGGTTGCTAATTGTAGCAGAAAAAGGTATATAGTTCATGATCATGATTAAAATTTATCGTTAATAATAATAAATTGTTCAATAAAGTATAATGATAAATCAATCAAGTTATAATGCTACCAATAAAACACCATATTGCCCCTTGATGACTCCTAATAAGGCATTTATCCACAGTAAAGCATGACACGTGGACAGCACGTTTTCACACTTAAGTCGCGCGTGGCTACAACTTTGATGATATTATATGGTTATTATGTCATATTTCTGGTGTGACATGCTGTGAAAGTGAACAGATTAGTTGAAGGGTTAAATAATAAAATAAATAAATGCTAACTTCGCAACTGTTTCTTTTTAGACCATACAAAGATTATAAATATGAATCCTACTTCCTACTATTTAATCCTACTAATATTATAAATGTGAAAGTTTGTGGGTTTGGATGTTTAGATGTTTGTTCCTCAATCACGCAAAAACTACTGAACGGATTTGGTTGGAATTTGGCACACAGATAGTAGATAGCCTAGATTAAAACATAGAATACTTTTTATCCCGATATTCCCATGGGAACGGGAACCACGCGGGTGAAACCGTGGTCGGCCGCTAGTTATCCTTACTTAATATTATAAATGTGAAAGTTTGTGGGTTTGGATGTTTAGATGTTTGGATGTTTGTTTCTCAATCACGCAAAATGTACTGAACGGATTTGGTTGGAATTTGGCACACAGATAGTAGATAGCTTAGATTAAAATATGGAATACTTTTTATCCCGATATTCCCACGGGAACGGGAACCACGCGGGTGAAACCGCGGTCGGCCGCTAGCTATCCTACTAATATTATAAATGTGAAAGTTTGTGAGTTTGGATGTTTAGATGTTTGGATGTTTGTTCCTCAATCACGCAAAAACTGCTGAACGGATTTGCCTAGATTAAAACATTTAATACTTTTTATCCCGATATTCCCACGGGAACGGGAACCACGCGGGTGAAACCGCGGGCGGCCGCTAGTAAATAAATAAGTGACAAACACGCAACATTTAAGTAAAACTACGTGACTTTCGATTAGGGGTTTTGCAAGTAGGGCCATTATGAACAGCTAAAAACTATCTCAGATTACAACATTATTTTTAAATAAACAGTAACTTTGTGTAGGTATGAAATGTTTTCTGAGATGATAAGCAACTGTGGCGGCTGGCTAGTGGATCTCTGTTTCCACAGGCGCCTATATGTATTCCTAGTCTGTATTAGTAATCAGATTTTTATATTTATAAGTATATAGAAAACAAATATAACTTAAAAATTAAACACGAATGCTGAGCTAAATAGCTAACTAAGACAAATACATATTTTGGGAACCTTTTTATAACAATTAGTTAGTGGCAATACATTCCCGTGTGAACATTTTCTGCAAATAGCACTTAATGCTTAAAAATCCACACTAATAAAATAATAAACACATTCACAAAAAAGTATTTTGATGGGTATCAATTCCCTTCCCATGATTTTTAACACACGTCTAGTTGGTGTGAATTTTTGATGACACTTAAATGTTTGCAAATCTGCGCCTAAATCCACACACTTGACCATTTTTTCCGGTTGGATCCAGATTACAAAAAGTGACACGGACCATTTGAAGTGGGATGATATGACACCAACAATTACACAATATTTAGTGGCTTTAGTGACAGGGTTAATTTGCTAAAAAGAGTACCGTGTGAAACGGTGAATTTTATTGGGGTTATAATTATTTACTATAATTTTTTGAGTGGATTATTGTAATGTAATGATATTGATTTTTAATGCGTGGGAATATTATGCTAGATGGGTAGAGTCGCAATAGATTCGATAGAATACTCGACGTAAAAACAATGTGCTGAGTTTATTTTTATAAATATATCCTACTAATATTATAAATGTGAAAGTTTGTGGGTTTGGATGTTTGGATGTTTGTTCCTCAATCACGCAAAAACTACTGAACGGATTTGGTTGAAATTTGGCACACAAATAGTAAATAGCCTGGATTAAAACATAAAATACTTTTGATCCCGATATTCTTACGGGAACGGGAACCACGCGGGTGAAACCGCGGGCAGCCGCTAGTTTTTTTTATAAATTATCCTACAAATATTACAAATGTGTAAGTTTGTAGGTTTGGATGTTTGGGATATTTGTTCCTCAATCACAAAAATGGCTGTACAGATTTGGATGAAATTTGACACACAGATTATAGCCTGGATTAAAACATAGGCTACTTTTTATCCCGGTCAAAGGTTTCCAAGGGGAGGAAGTCGCGGGCGGAAGCTAGTTACCAAATAAAAATACATATAAGTAGTTTCACAATCACAACCCAAGAGGTTACTAAAAAAACCGGCCAAGTGCATGTCGGGCCACGCGCAGTAGGGTTCTTTGTTTTTTATAGTGTTTGTATGAATGACAAAGTTATATTTGCGGTTTTGGAAAATGTGATATATCTCTAAAAATTATCACTATATCTTGTTCAAACCAATTTTCGTTGAAAGTATTTATTACGATCTATAGCCTATTTTTTTATTTTTTATTTTTCACTCTCTTATTTTAAAAGTTAAAGGGGGGGGGGGGGGGGACACTAATTTTAACACTTTGGCAGTGTATATCTTTCAAACGGTTGACTTTGAGAAAAAATAGTCTTAGGAACCTCAATGTCATTTTTAAAGACCTATCTATAGACACGTATAGGTTTGATGAAAAAAAAATTTTCTGTTTCAGTTTCATGTATGGGGAGCCCCCCCTTAATCTTTTATTTTTTAATTTTTATGTGAAAACCTTAAAGCGGTTCACAGAATATATCTACCTACCAAGTTTCATTTGTGTAGTCCTAATACTTTCGGAATAAAATGGCTGTGACATACGGATGGACAGACAGATAGACAGACGGACAGACAGACAGACATGACGAATCTAAAAGGGTTCCGTTTTTTGCCATTTTGGCTACGGAACCCTAAAAAACAGAGTAGGTATAGAGTTTTTTTTTTGTAAAACACCAACAACCTCGCAGGAGTTGATTACAACAAAATTAAACAACATCGTTTGTTCTACGACTTTCCCAAAAAAAAAAAACTTTCAGCTATGAAGTTATTTTATTTTTATTTTTCAGAAAGTCGTAAAAAAACGTTATTGCTTATGATATTCGAATTTACTCCTGCGAGGTTTTACAAATAACTCTTTGACCCCTATGGTGCCTACATAAAAGTGTTGTTTTACTCAAACAAAAAATGACGTATACGAAAAAACATTCCAACGCCTTTTGAACTTTGAAAAATGTAAATGCACTCGTTTAGAGGTCTTGAACTCATCATAATAACTACATTTTAGAAAACAAAGTCCCTCGCCGCGTCTGTCTGTCTGTTCACGATAAACTCAAAAACTACTGAACGGATTTTCGTGCGGTTTTTAACAATAGATACAGTGGTTCTTGAGTAAGGTTTGGGTTTATAATAAATTGAGGTTTTATGTGAATTGGCAGAAATATGTCGATGATTGTTAAAGAAGTCGGCAAAAAATAAGGCCCTCTGGCAGTTTGCATAGAAAACGCTGCGTAAACCTTTTGAGCTATAACCAAATAATGTATGATGGAATTGTTCCTCTTTTATAGATCTATAAAAAGTTCACGATGGCATATATTTATCTTTTAAGAATAACTTATTATGGTTACGTACAATGTGGTAATTTGAAAAAAAAAACCGGCCAAGTGCGTGTCGGACCACGCACCGTAGGGTTCCGTAGTTACCGTATACCATACGATATTTCATACCAATATTATTTTTCGTTTGCAAAAATAACTTTTTTTTTTCACAGTGTTGGTATGAATGACAAAGTTATATTTGCGGTTTTGGAAAATGTGATATATCTCAAAAACTAATTATTATATTTCGTTCAAACCAATTTTCGTTGAAAGTGTTTTCTACAGCATATTTTTTTTTCAGATTTTTCACTCTCTTGTTTCAAAAGTTAGAGGGGGGGGGGGGGGGGGGGACACACATTTTACCACTTTGGCAGTATTTATCTTTCAAACGGTTGACTTTGAAAAAAAATCGTCTTAGAAACCTCAATGCCATTTTTAAAGACCTATCTATAGATACCCCACACGTATTGGTTTGAAGAAAAAATTTTCTTTCAGTTTCAGTTTCATGTATGCCCCCCCCTTAATCTTTTATTTATTTAATTTTTATGTTAAATTCGTTAAGCGGTTAACAGAATACATCTACCTACCAAGTTTCAACTGTGTAATCTTGATACTTTCGGAATAAAGTGGCTGTGACATACGGATGGACAGACAGACAGACAGACATGACGAATCTATAAGGGTTCCGTTTTTTGCCATTTAGGCTACGGGACCCTAAAAAGGATACAGTATTGATCCTTATCAAATTAAATACCTTAGTTACCTAAAACATTTTACGCACATTATTTTAACCTTATTACACCATTGCAAATGAATATCTTAGGAGTTATCTCAACAAATTGACGCATGCGAAAATAAATTCAAGCGCGATTCTTATAGCGTTGACGGGACGGGACTCGAACGGGATGGAAGAGGCTTTTGGAGATTGGAGGTGACGACTGTAAGGTATTTGTTTTCCCTTTGGGTGTTGTTGAAAGGTCGCATTTGGAAAAAAAGAAAGGAACCGAAGCGAAGCGAGGGCGGGGCGCTAGTAGATAATAAATAAGTATTGCTTTAACAATGAAACTAAACAGTAATAGGACTTCAAACCTAATCTTGTAAAACAATAATCCATTCTAACCATCCTTCCTTCAAGTTGCTCAACTTTTCTTTTCAAACGCGTTTTTTTGTGAGTACCTATACATTGCATTCCAGTTCTATATCTTTCTTGATAAATAGCACTGTCGTAAAATATTTATTTCTTAATAAACTTAGTGCTTTCCCGTTAAGGCCCCCGTCAACGTTCAAACACGTTTGAAAAATTTTACGTTTTTGACAGGAGTGATTACGTTTTCTATGGTTTTGTTTGTACGTTTTCTCAGCGCACACGTTCAAACCAATGTTGGCAAACGTTGATCAAACTGCTTGACAAACACTTACGTGTTTGACAAACACGTTTGAACGTTTACGGAGGCCTTTACTCTTGCGCTTTCACCTTCCATAATTTAAAAAAAAATATGTCAGAAAGTTGAAAGGAAAATCGCTCGGTATTAAACACGTCAATGGAAGAAAGTTGAAAGGAAAACGCACGGTTATACACGGTTAATTTTTAAGAATATCTAAAAATGAAATGAGTGTATCTCTTCCTTAATCAAATCGATTGTACAGTATCGTATGTACAGTTAAAAGTTTTAATATTTAATAATTGGTCATGATATTGAGGTTTGTTTATGTCCCAAAATTTTACTGATTTCTTGATTTAGGCCTCATTCATAAAATTACATGCGCATAATTAAAAGAGACTATCTTGTTTACCTACGTCAATAATGAAAATAATGAATCTACGCACGCGTTTTGCTATTTTTGTGAGTTTGCCGATTAATCAAGATTTTTCCAATATTTTCAAACTATTAATTTTAACTTTTATCTGCACGTTCATATTCAGAAACGTGGTCTGATATCCCCATTTTATTTTTAGATATTACTTAAAAATTAACGGTGTATTGCTTGCGTCTGACGTAGGTTGAAGTGAAGACTATTTTTATATACTTTTTGTCCTCAGTTCTGAGTTAGTAGGTATTTTTAGAATCATACACTTTATAAAGTGTCACACATTGCACTGGAACACGAGATAGCGTAATGAGGGGGTACCTATACCCCTTTTACATCTATACTGCATCCATTTATAAGTTTGAGTATCAGCTGATACATAGTTTGATTAAATCGAATAAAAGGTGACCGAGATAATAATCAAAATCTAAACCTAGCTAGACGGTGCCATCTTTTATAACGTCATAGGTAATATGCATAAGTCACCGATTTTGATGAATTTAAGCTTGATCCCTGCGGACACTTATAAAAACATGATGGAACAGGAAAAAATAAAAAAAATGTATATTCCTAGTTTTATCACACGATGAAATCAGGGGAAAATAACGATATTTTTTTTTCATTTTCGGATATAATGCACTTTACAGTCAGATAGAATATCGAAAAAGAATAGTTATTTGTTATACAAGTGACCAAAATCAATTTGTGCTGCGAGTGCCGACTTTTAAATCACGAACTAGCGAAGTAGTCTAGAATTGAATCACGAGCGTAGCGAGTGATTCTAATATAGACTACTGAGCACAGTGAGTGATTTAAAGGCACGAGACAGAGCAAAATTTTGGTCTCGTGTAAAACATACAACTTTTCACCTCTACCAGCGAGAAAATTTTCACGTGACTTTCCCGGTAAAAAGCTTAATTCAGCATTAGAAACTTGTTCACTCTAATCTTTTGGAGTTAGACAACTATCTTCATCGTTGGACGCACTAATTTTTGTAATTATTTATCACAAAAATAGTTTGATCAAACCTATGCTTAAATTTTATTCATAGAGTTTACTCTAGTCTAGTCTAATCTACTTTAGTAGATTCCTGTCGTTTTGGTTACATTCCGTTGTATTTTTCTCTTATTCATTAATATTCCATCTTATTTATTTATTTATAATCATAAAACTCTAATTTGTTAATAAATTTCATTAATTTTTCTTATTTCATATTTATTTCATACATGCGACCTCATTTCGTCTATACTCTTTATTTCAAATTATCAACCTTCTTTTTTAACAATCCTTATTTAAAACTCCTTGGTATATCCGTGCATTTTATTTTTTTACTTTTTAATCCATGTATGACATCATAAAGCACTCTATCTATCCTTTTCTCACATATCAATTTTACTAGTCTCGTCCTTGTCACTTTATTTCTTTTTCTTTATTATTTTAAAAGTTGGTGTTAGAAATTAAAAAAACACTTTGCCTCACGCTCGCAGCAAAAATCGATTTTGCTGCGAGTTTTTACGCGCCAAAAGCGCCCTTTTCGTGCTGGAGAGGTGAAAACAATATTTTGTATGACACATATGTACTTAAACGAAAAATTTAGGGCGCTAATTGAAGATTATTGGCTAACTCCATATTAAACGCGCCGAAACACAGCTGAAACGTGATGTGTGGCGTCACCGTTTTGTATGAAGCGTTTTCGGCGGGTGCTGCTGCGCGCTAACTTCAAGTAACTATATCACGAGAAAAAAACGCAAGAGAAAAGTTTTAATATTACAGTTAACTTTCTCACGCATTATACTTTTGATTAAGATTAAAAAAAAAATTATGCATATTCCCTATTGTTCCACCACTTTAGCGAGTGACAAAAAGCGATTTTACTATCCGTGGACCAAAAAATGGCCAGTAGCTTTTTTTGCACAACGGGATGGATAGTGCTTGGCCTTCACTTCACCTGAAAAGTGACGATAAGGCCGAAGGTGGAAGCGCACTACACCCGGAACCTTCGTCACTGAGGAACTGGCTATGTATTTTACTTCTAAATGCCGGCACACAACAATTTTTAGAAATAGTTGTTATGGCGTCAGACTTAGGTAAGATGGCCTAGCCAGGCGGACTTAAAATAACCTCTACCACCAACCAAACCGAGTAGAAACTACCCCCTGGGAATCGAACGTCTTACACGGGTGGGCGACCCACTAGACCACAGAGGCGGTTTTTCCGGCGGTTTTCCGGCGAAAACAGTTCAAAACTGCAATCTTTTCTCGTGTCCTGCAGTGTGGACGATACTGGGCTGTTATGATATGCTGAATTGCAGATATTATAACATAATATCAACTTCAAATGTGGTTAATTAGCTTGAGCCAGTTGAACAAGCCAACGCCGCCGCGCCGGCACGCGACGCGCACGCGACTGACACGCTTTCGCACTTGCTACGTGTGGTTACAACTGTCATGGATTATAAATAAAAACAAATTCAGTGAACTAAATGGCACAGGAAATAAATTATACAAAAAAATCTTACACAAATCTGTCTAGAAAAAAATACAATAATAATTTTATTATGTGAAAACAAAATAAAAATCAGAAAAAAAATAAAGGTTTGACATTTTCAAATCATAGTGATTGAAAATTCTAATTCGTATTATTCGTACGTTTTTACCTACTTTAGGAAGTTAGTTTTCGCGTCTACAAAATATGACTCTACGAGTTGTTTACGAGTGTTGATTTTTAAACAGTTTCATCCAGTTAACCTTTAATCTTGTCCGTTTATAGTAAAAAAGACGGCCGCGCAGCGCGATTTTTAGTCAGTTTCATTCACTTATCTTGTAATCTTGCTTATTCGCAGTAAAGAAAATGGCCACGCCTGTTTATAGCAAAAAAACGGCCACGTAGCGCGATTTTTAGTCAGTTTCATCCACTAATCTTGTAATTTTGCTTCTTTATTTATAGTAAATAAAACGGCCGCGCAGCGCGATTTTTAGTCAGATTCATCCAGGTAACCCTGTAATCTTGCCTGTTAATAACTTGTTTTTATTGTAGTGTTAGGAACCTTGCCTTTTTCTTTCAGTCGGCGACCCCCCGAGTAAGGCTTCGCGACCCCCCTAGGGGTCGCGACCCACAGATTGAAAAAGACTGATCAAGACTAAAGTGTTATTTTTCTCGACTACCTTAATTTTGAAACCTTGCTTGAAATCTAGGATTACTTGATTTTCCGAGACAGAAGAATTATAAAAAATCCTCATCATTTACATATTTTATTTGTATAATGGACAATACAATTTGATCTATAGGTATTTTATAAATATAAATTAAAATAAGCAATATACACTGATTACTAAGTTACAGGTTTTATTAAGTACCTATTCGTAATTAAAAAATGCAGGTTAACAGAAATGAATCCGAGGGCAGATGCACTCTTAACTCGAGTGACGTCACAGTTGTTATCTCCACAAGCAAACATACAAAGCTTTTGCTGGTTTTCAATCAACCTCAAGAGGCATCGCCAAAAATTTAACTTTTAATTTATTATATTAAATTAATTAATTTATAGAATTAATTTAAAATTAATATTTTATATTTTAAGGGGTAACCTTTAAATTGAAACTTTGCTTGAAATCTAGGATAACTTGATTTTCCAAGGCAGAAGAATTATAAAAAATCCTCATCATTTACATATTTTATTTGTATAATGGACAATACAATTTGATCTATAGGTATTTTATAAATATAAATTAAAATAAGCAATATACACTGATTACTAAGTCACAGGTTTTATTAAGTACCTATTCGTAATTAAAAAATGCAGGTTAACAGAAATGAATCCGAGGGCAGATGCACTCTTAACTCGAGTGACGTCACAGTTGTTATCTCCACAAGCAAACATACAAAGCTTTTGCTGGTTTTCAATCAACCTCAAGAGGCATCCAGCTCCGAAAGCACCAAATGTTGCAATCAGTATAACAAAACAGTCTTACTGATTTGCAATAATGAGATCTGTTGCTATAAGGGTAACGTTCATTTTATAAAAATACTTTTTCATTGCAAGTATGTTTATAAAAATATTGAACCTTATAAATAGAAGTTGTAAGGGTAACATTCATCTATTCCATTTTTGAGGGCCTTTGCATACAAATTAGCCAACTCAAAGTTGCTTATTTTAATTTTCTTAGTTAGATTTTAATAAAATTAATATTTTGAGAGATCAATGTTAAGAAGAAAAAGTACTAAAAGGCGAATCTTTTTCTAATTACGCACAAACGTATGAAACATTATTTACTATCAATAATTAACAACAACTAACCATAAAATACAAACAAATATAGAACGCTAAAAACTCAATACAAGGAAATCCAAATGAATATAAAATTAGTGGCACAGAAGAGATCACCTTGGCTTTCGTTTCGACAAACTGTAACTTTACCACACTTAACTATTAACATGGAAATACCTTCTTACGTCTTAAGAATTTAAATATCTTCGTTGTGTGCTACCTAAACACAATGTCTGCTGTGAAGACAATTTTTGGTTCAGTCGATTCATCTTTGGGAATTTGATGGGAAAATGCATGTAGATAAACAGTTTTTAAATTACATAGTTGTGGTAGAAATAAGTTAATTTAGGTACGCTATTGCCATCCCACTGCAGAGCAGAATTAAAATTTAAAAAAACGTATATAAGTATACATATTAGTCATTGTTATAAAAACTAAGGATTTAAATAAAGTAAAAAAGAAAACACAAACCTAAAACTCAAAGTAACTAAGTCAATCTCTAAAAATATAGAACTAGGTACCTAATTGTTGCAAATCACAGCCGAGTTACATTAGTAAATTAAAATAAAGTAGTGCTTATACACGTGTCTCTAGTTTAATATTAGCAAGCCCAATAAGTCAATAAAAATCTAATAAAACAACCATAGCAAATAATACTGAATAAAAATTCAATGAAAACAAACCACCCCTAGAGTTTCCTTTAAAAAGTTAAAGTAAACAAGCTCCTGTATTGGCTTAGCGAACTAAACAAACACTAGTGACTGCCCCCGGGGCTACGTGATGAATTTTAAACAACACTCATCAAACAAACGGACAGATAAAGAGACAACTAGGCAATTAGCCCGCGGCCACCATTCTGGACATACGATATACGATACTGAGCATGCTGGGGTTTGTTGACTGATGAAAAAACTTAATGAATTAAGGGTTCTGTTAGACTCTAATTTGTAAAATTAAAAATAACGAAAGTCCATCGGAAACAAATAAAGATTTCGATATCAATACTATTTTATTTATTGGACACTTTGAAAGTAGATAAAGAAACGATAAAAGTTACCAATGATAGAAGTGGTTTTGCCTATTAACAAAGTAAAGAGGATATCAAAATGAGACTTCAATTCTTAAATTATTATTGTCAAATGTATTATGTAGGTAGGTACTTAACTACAAGACAAGGATCATGGTCATGGCACCTTACAATCTGACGTTACAGTCTCTTTAACAATTTCAATTTGTTTCCACTTTTTGTGTAAACATCGCCATTTCACTTTATGGATATAAACTCAAGCTTATTATTATTCCATGTGTCATCGTGATTGGATTCTTTCGCGCCGTAGGGGAGTAAGCCGAAATTTGGTAAATGTGCGGGATTAGTGGTGACATTCGGTGGCTGCGATACGCCATGAAACTAATGGTGCCGCGATGCAAGGGAGATATGGCAAATACAACATTTAGGCATTGTGCTGTTAATTTGTGGTGTTTGATTAAATCTTTGAATATTTATTATTTATTAATGATACAGAATCGGGAGATTAATAGGTTATACCAATTGATAAAAGCTACATTCCATGGAGTCATTTCAAAATTTTTTGCATTGTGTACCTAAGTTTATTAGTTTAGTTGTGCTACTTTTTTGTCAGCGCTAAGTACTTATCTCTTCTTTTTTACTACTTTCGCCACATCGATAGAGGAGAACTGATGTGTCAGTTATTTTTGATAATGACAATAAGTCAAGATTTGTAACAAAATTAATCTTGATGGTTTCGAGGATTCGTTTAAAATCAACCAAACCATACCAACAACAATAAATTAACAAAATTTTATTAGCCATGTGCAATATTGAACTTTAAAGTGATAGCATAAGAACTAGCTATATTCGAGGCAAATAAAATTAATGCAGCCCCGAGCCGTGATAATCCATTGGTCCTGGTCCCATTGACATCGGACACGGCTGTTGTGCGTATTGTACGGGGTGCATAAAGACGGTGAGATGTTATGAATCTAAAAGAACTGTACCTACATCGTTAAAGGAAATTGTCACTAAATTTTTAAATTTTACATTATAACCAGGTTTCAAGCAACGATTATTCACGTATGTGTTGTATTGTTGTACCGCTACACCACCGTCTGTAGCGGAGGCGCGGCCTATTATAGGTAGTTTTAGGTAGAAAAATACAAATATAAAAGTTTTCAAGGCTTGATAAAGGCCATTATATTATAGGTAGGTACTAATACGAAACTAGTTAATTTAAAAACAACATAAGTTTTTTTCCAAAACTTTCTAATTGTATAGGAAACAAAAACCTCGTAGTTAATTTTCTGTGATTGAACTATTGACGGAAGTCAATTTCCTGTAAATGCATATTTGGGTGGCACAGTGGCATGTGCACAGAAATAATGGCGCATGACGAAAGCGCAGATTTACGTTTAATTACAATAATTTGTTTACAGTTGCACTGTTAGGTAGGGTTGTTAAATAACAAGATGTTTTTTAATAAATCAGTATATTGCTGAATCAAAGTAAAAATGTATAGATTCATCAAATCTTTGAATTTGTGAGTAATTGTTTTCTGGACTTCATACTTATGAATGTATGGAAAACTTAGAGAGTGATGTGCATGAGTTTAGAACCTTTTTACAAGTCCTTTTTTAATAAAACTTTTGACTAACGGCTAATTTCAATAACCTATCTTGAGTTAGAGACTAGGGATCTGTTTAGTAGACAAATATTGACATTTCCCGTCAACAGATACAAACAATTAAAAGGCTTGGGTATCTCTCGGGAAAATCATTAGAGAGAAGCATTTTTGACTTCCACATAACATTTTACAAGCAGGATGATTTCACTACGTTACGTACGTAAGTACAGCTCGCGCAATATAACTTGAAACAAACCATCGACAATGTGGCTTGCGCACTAAACCTTTTTGTGCTTAAAATTGCTACTGCACAAGTCACGTGGTACTAAAAGGGTCAACTTATTTTGCGTGAGCTGTACTTAAGTATTCATTCTGTCTGTCCTAAAGAAACATAGAAATAGCGGCTGCTGACTGCACAGCTACATATTAAAGGGTATTGCAAAAATGACAGACTGCGTAAACTCAGCAGCGATCCCCAAATCATAGTTAAAACCATAATCATTCATCGGTTCGATGTCCCGTAACAACTCTCATACAAAACTACATGACACCCAAATCATTGGAGCAAACACAGACGTCCAACAAACCGGGCCGTTACGAATTTCCAAAGCAAACATTAGTTTTCGTAACTCGACCCAAAACGGGTGCCCCTATAATTCACCAAAATTATACACATTTGCTAGTACAACCAACCTTATTATAAACCCTTAAAGTTCAAAGTCATGTAGTAAATACTGAGAGTGGTAACGTTCAAAAGATTTCGAACAATGCGCTTGCACAGGGGTGCGCATAACATTCACAACTTTTCGCTCTTTAGCCACCATTGTTCCAATTTGATTTATATTCATGATTCTTGCTTTTATTATTACCCGTTGGTAAATCAAGTGCGAATTCAGTTCAGTTCTATCGTTAAGTTTAAAGGCATTATATTTTAAGTCAATAAAATACCGGACCAAGTCGTGATCGTTACCGTTTCAGTTTCGTTTACAGGAAAATACTGACATTAGTTTTGATACAATTATTGATATTGAATGCAAGGTTAAGGAGCTTAGAATATTAATATTGGACAATTTAAATGAGAATTCTCGAGCTGAACTAAATATTTTAGGTAAATATTATAACCTAAATGACTACGTAACGGTTTAGATTTTGTCGTTCAGAATTAGCACATTTGGCCTCAGAAATTTGCGTGGGTAGTATTCAGTTTTATCTTCAGCCTGACAGAAGCAAAAGCTCTTTAAATTTTAAAAAGGCGACTAATAAACAAACCTTCCTGTTGGCTGTTCCTATATTCTCATTTCAAAGAAATTTGCGTTTTTCCAAAGAAGTAATCAAAAACATTAAAGCATTATTATTGATGTAAACTTTAGTTTTAGGATTGCCTATGCCTTATAGAGAGAAAAACATACTAATTATGTTATCAGGTATTTTAAAACGAAGACAATCTGTTCAAGTGGAATTTCAAGTTTGCTTGTCAGAGATATTTTTCACAAAAGTTTCAGTTGTAACAAATAAGAATACGACTTATATTTATTTTTTCACTTATTGTATGTATTGTCAAGGAGGGCACTTTAGAGGAAAATTTAAAATGTTTTTAATCATAGAGAAAATAAAATATTAAAAATGCTCAAATCGGTACACTTTAACATGTTTTTTACTGGTATTTGAAGATTCTAAAGTATTTTTTAATTTTTTATAGGAATAATAAGGTATTTGTCTAATGTATTGCGTGTTTTGTATATTCATATATCTATTTAATAATTTAATAGGAATTTTCAAAGTTCGCATACATAACGGCTTGCGCAGAGTTGTTTCAGTCAAAATTAAAAAAAATGGAACGTGATAGGATTAGGCAAAAGGACAAAACAGACACAATTTAAGAAACATTTTTATTTTTAATTTTAAAAGTATAAAAATGACTAGTGCATAAACTTTGGCATGTCCAACTTAAATATTATCTTATTGTCTTACAAAATTCACATTATTTCTAGCTTAAAATTAATATTGTAAAATACACAATGACTAGCTTTAATTTTGTACAAAATAGTTGTTCTATTGTTCTATCTAAAATTACTTTGACTCATATTTGAGCATTTAAAATACTAGATCTGTTATAAAAATCTTTTTGGTATCTTTGGTTATAATAAAAATTACTCTGCGAGTAATTAGAGTTTGCACCATAATAATGTTTATCAGTCTGTGGATAAGCGTTATTATTAATATTGTTATAATTTGAGACAATTTCATTTCTTGGAAACTTTCTATTTTTAGCTGTTTCAAAGGCATTTTTGAAAATTTCATAATTTGTTTGATTAAAATAGCCGTCGTTGTTTACTGGAATAGTAGCTTCGTAAGGTTCGTTAAAATTATTGCAAGTTCCAAAACTTATCTCTGGGTTGTAAAAGTTTTGCTGGCTGATGTCATCTCCAAAGCTTGATGGATGGGTAAAGAATCCGCTTCCCGTAGTTGAAGTAATACAATTTCCTCCTTTGTTGTTCACCGACACAGTAACGTTGCCTACGTTTATGAGAACCCCTTCAGATGTTTGCATAAAGTTAGAACCATTCGGAAAAGGCTTACTAAATCCTTGGAAACTTCTATAACTACCATCACTGTTGTGACCTTCAGTCTTATTTGGTACCAGAAACATGTCTCTGAACGCGTCTTTTGTTATTTTATCTCCAGCAATTGAATAATGTTGAAGCTTCTCATAATTTAAGCTTAATCCTTCAGGAGGTATATTTCCAGTATTAATGTTATCAAGAGATTCTAAAGTTTGGCTTAAAGCATAAATATAATTGTGAGCAAATCTTAACGTTTCAATTTTCGTCAGCTTCGTATCTTCTGGGAATGTAGGAAGTACACATCGTAGTCTATCTAAAGCCTCATTCAACATGTGCATTCTGTTTCTTTCTCTATCATTAGCTTTCATTCTTCTGTTTCGTTTTATCCTCATAATCTGAGTGGGACTTTTACATCTCGTTACTCGGTTCTTTCCGTTCGCATATTTTCTTTTTGGTTTTGTAGAGTCTTTTTGTTTCTTGTTCTTAATGGGTGTTGATGTATTATCAACCTGATTGAGGTCATCTTCAAAAGTTTTTATGTCAATCGTGTCATGCAATGGAAATTCGTATTCGTCACTGAAGAGTTTTCTTCTCACATTGGACTGTTTGTTGAGTGTAAGAGATATTTCAACATCAGTTACGTCATTTTTTAATGGAGTACTAGTTATAGAGGTAGGGGTCGCTAAAGAGTCTGCATATGATCTTTCAATCCCCGAATCATTGCTACAGATGCTGTCGTTGAACTCGCAGTAATCTTCGAAGTCTGTGCCGAACATCTTCATGTAAAATCTGAAACAATAGCAAAAAATTGGTAAATAAATGCTTTGGGGAAAATGTTCTCTATGTATAGTATTATGAAGAATATAAATTTAAGCCTGCTGTTACGTGTTGTGCAACAACAGTTAAGGATTCTGTGGGTTACTGCATGTGCGAACAATATGTATCAAATTAGTATTGCATTTTTCCTACAAATGTTGTTAGATAAATTGGCCAACTATGTCATCTAGCCAACACTAAAGAAGAAGCTTCAGTGTTGGCCATTATTATTATGCTACGGCTCCACCTGCGTTAACGTCAATGTTAATGGTAATGTCTAAGAAAGGGCATTATAAATATTCAGTACTATCGTTTGTAAATTAACGCCGTTAAGTCTTGGTTACATCTGCGTAACGCCTAGATTAAGGCTTTAAGCTACGCGTTAAGACGCAGCTAGAGCCGTAGCATTATATAAAAATTGATCTTTTCTTTGAGTTTCATTTTTCTTTTGCTGCTGCTTCGATTGAAGTACTTACCAATTAAAAAATAAACCTATGAAACATTTTGGTAACAGCAAGTACAACATTTGCTTTTACCAGTAACATACGCTCCCTTGTGTTTGATTTAGCCCAATCGTCGCACATGACAGGTGACCGCCCGATCGCGTGACCAACTGTTACGGAAAGTCAGTTGAACTTTATCACTTCCGACTTCCGGTCAGGTTCCGATTTAGGGCGGTAGAGTGCGTTGTTATAATTATTGGAATAATATAGTAATTAGGGCATTATTTAGCTGAGTGTTTTGTCGCTACCATGGCGAAATGTACGCATGGTGCATAATTGATTTTCAAGGTTGTTAATTGTTATGAAAAATAAATTAACTTATAAAAGCCGTAAGCTGTCTGGATAGTTATATATGTTACCGGCCAAACCCGATTTCAGGACAAACTAGTTTGGCCTAGGCTAAACTAGTTTGTCCTAAGCTCAATAAGATAAACCAGTTTAGCCTAGGCCAAACTAGTTGATCCTGATATAAATACGCACATTCCAGGATAAACTAGTACGGCCTAGTCTAAACTCATTTAGCCTTGTCGAAAGTAATGAAATAGAATAATTGAGGTATAATTATTATTTCTTAAACATAAATAAATATTCGCTATTTAAAAAAATAACGATAGGTAACTAACTAATTTCATAAAAAAATCTTTAATATTTGTTATAAATTATTGTTTTTTTAAAAAACACTTCATTATTTTGTTACTAGCTTTTGCGCAACTTCTTTCGCGTGCACATCTAATAAAATCTATAAAATTCTTAAAATGCTGTAGAAGGCCTTCCCGTCCCCGTTTCCGTTCAAAATAGGATCCAGAGATATTTATTATCCCATTCCTCTTCCCGTTACCGTTGCCATTTCCATTAGCGTTCCCGTTACCACTTTTCACTTGTCACCTGTCACTTGCTACTTCACTTTTCACTTCACGCTTTTGTTTCCGCTTTAGCTTCCGCTTCCGCTTTCACTTACCGTCACCGTGACCATCAATCTTTATATCTACCTTTTCTTTTTAATGCACAACGGGATAGTGCTTGGCATTCACCTCACCAGATGCTTAATAAAAATATGCAAATTAATATAGGTACAATTTACTATTGTACTCTAATGTAAATTATGGCATATTTTTGATTTATTCTTTGTGATGCATTGGATTTTTAAAACTTTTCAGTGCCTGCAACGACGCAGGAAGTAAGAAATTCGGAGATTCATCCAGTGCGTTTCCAACTTCGGCCTTATCGTCACTAAGCATCTGGTAAGGTGAATGCCAAGCACTATCCCGTTGTGAATTAAAAAGAAAAGGTACATAGATATTAAGATTGATGGTCACGGTGACGGTAAGTGAAAGCGGAAGCTAAAGCAGAAGCAAAAGCGTGAAGTGAAAAGTGAAGTAGCAAGTGACAGGTGACAAGTGAAAAGTGGTAACGGGAACGCGAATGGAAACGGCAACGGCAACGGGAAGAGGAACGGGATAATAAATATCTCTGGATCCTATTCTGAACGGAAACGGGGACGGGAACGCCTTCTACAGCATTTTAAGAATTTTAAAGATTTTCTCAAATGTCCACACGAATGAAGTTGCGCAAAAGCTAGTAACAAAATAGTGAAGTATTTAAAAAAAACCGGCCAAGTGCGAGTCGGACTCGCGCACGAAGGGTTCCGTACCAAAAAACGGAAAAAAATTACGTTTGTTGTATGGGAACCCCCCTTAAATATTTACTTTATTATATTATTTGTTGTAGTATTTGTTGTTATAGCGGCAACATAAATACATCATCTGTGAAAATTTCAACTGTCTAGCTATCACGGTTCATGAGATACAGCCTGGTGACAGACAGACGGACAGACAGACAGACAGACGGACAGCGGTGGCTTAGTAATAGGGTCCCGCTTTTACCCTTTGGGTACGGAACCCTAAAAACAACAATTTATAACAAATATTAAAGATTTTTAATGAAATTAGTTACCTATTTTTTTTTTTTAAATAGTGAATATTTATTTATGTTTAAGGAACGATAATTATACCTCAATTATTCTACTTCATTACTTTCGACAAAGCTAAATGAGTTTAGACTAGGCCGTACTAGTTTATCCTGGAATGTGCGTATTTATATCAGGATCAACTAGTTTGGCCTAGGCTAAACTGGTTTATCCTATCGAGCTTAGGACAAACTAGTTTAGCCTAGGCCAAACTAGTTTGTCCTGAAATCGGGTTTGGCCGGTAACATATACATTAAGTATTAAAAACCTTATATATTTTGTACAAGACTGTTCGAACTATTATCGAAAAAAGAAAAACAGCATGACGAGTACTATTATTAAAATTAGAAGTGTTTTCGAGGTCTTTCCAGTTTTCAGTTTTCTTCGATACAACAAATAAATCAATAAGTTTTTGCTTTTCCCCCATTTACCCATGCACGCACAAAACCGAAAAATAGATTTGTATGGCACATAGATAGTTTATAGACAGAATATAAAAAGTCGCGGGCGGAACCTAGTATCAAAATATTTTAAAGTTGGATTTGGATACATTTCGAGGCACTTACAGCTAAACTGCAGAAAGCCGAAAGGAAATCTGTCAAAGCATTTGACTACTTGATTCCAATCCAATGGCAAGTGGGGCGTGCCCGAGCGTGTCGCCACGCGCTCGGCACGCGATATTCATTTGTTTGTAATTTCCCTGCAACCACGCGTACGCTCCACCACCGGCCATTTTGTTTTAACTCCATAAATAATGACTGTATCGTTGTTTGCTGTTGATGCCACTTAGGTCATAATAATTTCATTGACTTAGGTACCAATCAAGTCTTGCGAATAAAGTATGACCATGTACTTAGTACCTACCTATTCTTTATGATTTCTTATGTAAAAGAAATTTAACTGCTCAAGTATGAGAAAATGCTACCAATACATACAATTTTATTTTTAAAGAAAATATAAAAGTTAATAGCTCCAATAATCAGAAAAAAATTGATTGCTTTTCGCCCATCTACGTTGCGGTCATAAAGGCGAAAAGCAAGTTTTAAAAACGCAAAATGTCTAAGTAGAAAATTGCTTAAAGTCAATGTCTTAAAAGCAATTTGCCTAAAGCAAAATGCCTAAAACTGGAATTCCCTGAGATGCAGAATGTCCAAAAAGCAATTGACCTAAATAGCCGAATTATCTGAACAACGTAACGCCTAAAAACAATTAGTCTTGTAATTTTTGACAGTCGTAGATACCTAAAAAAATTCCTTGCTAGTAGGTTATCGGCCAGTAACTAATATTTAGTCAAATAATTATTCTCGAATCAACAGGTGCATCACGACGTAACTACAGTCCTATTAATTATTTTATAACAACATTTAAATGTTTATTTTAATACTATTTTGTATATAAAGAACTCATGGCTACAGTAATTCAATTAAGTAACAAACCACACCAGTACAAATTGCGTTGTGGTTGAGAACCGAACACCTGTGCGATGCAAGGGCGGCGGCGGCGGGCGGCGGACACACGCGGGGCGGGCGGGCGGCACGTGTCGTTGTAACGATATTCTTATAGCAGTATAATAGACGAGAAATTAGCAAAAGTATAGCGACAGTAGGGTACAGGTTTATGGTTTATGTAGTGGAAGTATAAAACGTTTAGGAATTCAACTTTATTACAATTATTGGAAGTTGTCCGAGCGAACGCAAAGCGCGAGCGAAGCGTCTCTGCTTCAACTTGAGCAAAAATTATTTCGTATGTCCGTCCGGCGAATCCGGCGGATGTCTGTCCGTTTGTTCTCCTCTACAGGTCACATTTCTCAACCGATTATCGTGAAATTTTATGAGCAGGTTCAATAATTATTTATATAATGTTTTAGTCGAAGTCAGTTTTACGAAATTTTTCAAAATGGTGGAGTTATTAATATTATGAAAAAAAACATATTTCACCCGTTCAAAAACAACACAAAGCGGTGCAAAGCATATTTAGTTTTTTATTTTTAGAAAAAGTTTATCTACCTACCGTCCGTCCTAGTTCAAAATCAATCAAAACATTTCTGGCCACTATTCGAAAGAGGTTTGAACATTTTGGCATACCATTTTTTATTATTATTTTTGACACGAGGTGTACAGCTCACGGAGCCCCTAGTTTAGTTATTTTAAGCAAATATCCATTAAAAAAGAACTATTATAGCTGCTTACGTAGTTATTTTTTAACCGACTTCAACAAAAGGAGGAGATTCTCAATTCGATTGTTTGTTTTTTTATCGTTGTTCGCGCTTATCTTCGACATTTTATGGACCGATTTTGATGATCCTTTTTTTTGTTCGATTGAGTTTGCTTGCGAGATGGGCTTTTAGAATAAAAAAAGAAAGTTGTACTCCAGCCCAACCCAACTTCAATAGACGTGTTTTTATTATACCTAATAATGATAATGCATATCTAATGGTTTGAATATTATTTCTAGCTTTATATAGGCAGGTTTTTGAAGTTGTTTTTTTTTTGTTTTTTAAACAATTTTTTAAATGTATAGTTTGCCGTAGTCATTAAAATTGGTCTAATATGAACGAATTATAAACACATGCACCTGTTGCTTGTTGTTGTTGGGATTTCCAATTTCCCATGCCTCTTATTTACCATATTTTTCTTATTATTATTAATTATTTAAAACGACCTAATAAGCAATTTATAAACCTTTTCACGCACGCTCAACTCTCCAAGTTAATGAATTTGCCTACCATCTAAAAGCTTTTGTATCCACGTAACATGTTTTGAAAAAATACTAACTACGTATAACTATAACAATGGTAAAAAGAAAACTTACTTTCTAAAAAATCGGAGAATGTTCACAAAAATATTTGAAGTAAATATAAAATATCAATCACCACACTACCACCACACATGGCACATTAAACTAATAACTATGTCCATGACTAGACTCGTGGGCCACTGTGCACTACGCCTGCGCGGCCTGCACTGTGGGCAGGGACGCTTCGCTCCCTGTTTTATTCCAGCCATAGTGGGATAGCCACTTGAATGGATACGCCCACTGGTTGGGATTTTGAAGTTACCCTTTGTTTACTAAGTTGATGTTTCTTTGAAGAAAAGTTTCATCTGAAAACTGACTGAAAAATAGTTAGATTTATTTAAATAAAATATTTGTTGTATTGTATTATTCATTGTGAAATAAAAAAAAATTGGGCATTTGAAACATTAAAGATTAAGTGACAAAATGTCCAAGTGGCATAAAGTGAAAATGATTTTATATCTTTTCTGTTTTCGAACTCAATTTCTATTTAAATAATTTAAATCCGTTAGTCATTCATTACTATGTGGTCTAGTGGTTCGTTCTCGAGTGTAAGACGCAGGTGTCCCGCCCGGGTTCGATTCTCAGGAGGGGGTACAATTTGTACTCGGTTTGGTTGGTGGTAGGGCTTACCTATTTCAAGTCCGCCTGGCTAGCTAACACCATCTTACCTAAGTCTGACGCCATAACAACAATTTAAAAATAGTTGTGTTCCGGCAGAAATGTAGGATAGCCAGTCCCTCTGTGAGGATTCCAGGTGTAATGCGCTTACACTTTCGTCGGCCCTAACGTCACTTAACATCTGTGAGGTAAACAACACTATTCCACTTTATATACCTATAATGTCACCTGCTCTTTTTTTAGTCTTTTTTGAAGTATTGTTGTTTTTATTTTCTGTAACACACAATAAAATTAAGCTTAAACATAATAGATATAAGTAGATGAATGTGTATATGTCTGGGATAACTAAGTCCTACAATGTAATTTAGTTTACGAAATAAGACGTGACCATTGTGTTGGGTTTGTAATGATGAGTAATGTTTATTTAGTAAAGATTAATTTTAAGGAATATTGTTAACCTGTTTGTGGTCCTATTTAATAAAAAAATAAAAAATCCTTTGTGGATACAAAAAAACAAATAGTGCAAAAGGCACTCCAGAGAAATATCACCATATGCATCGCCAATAGCACGGTTTAATTTATTTAGTTAATAGTTTTATAGCGCGTGCCATTCGAACGATCCGACATTTTTTATCCGCCATTACAACCCTTTGTCAGTATCGACGTGCAATAAATTACATTAATATTTGATCAGACACGGATTTGATACACTTGTGCGGAATTTTGTCGGCTACTACCACTGTGTGGAGTTGTAGTGCTTACCTTTTTAATTAATTAAAATACTTCAAAATATACAGTTAATCTAGAAATATGAACTTTGGGCTTTGGGTATTGTCTGTATTCGGGTGAAATTTGTACTTACTTACTATACATCTGTTGCAGCCACTTATCTATCCTAAATTATTCCTGTAACTTGCCAAAATCTATCAACAGTACCTAACTAAATAACTAAAATCTAAAAATAAGGAGTCTAACTAAGCTGTACTAAACAATAAGTTTTTTTTGTTTATCATTTTATATTTTACTTTTTATTGTGTTCATACAAAATACTACATGCCATAAAAATAAATAAACGAAATGACAACAATCCACGCAGAATATGTTAGTGCAGAGTTCAATTGAGTTGATACACAGATCATACAACAAATAAGTACTAGTGGTTCATTCAAAGTTCTTTACTGAAGGAATATATAGGTAATTTTTTCATATTTATCAATACCTTAATAAAATAACTAAATAAATAACAAAATTAATAATCCCTTCGTTTATTGATCACCATAGTTAACGGGTGATTGGTTGACAAATAAACTCACAATGAAACATTTTATCACCAAATGTTACTCGGTTCCAGCTGATTGGCAAAATATTGACAAACTCCGTCACGCAGCGTTTAAAGGGTTGAAAAAGTTTCTAAAGAAGGTTTTTTCCTTCCGAGAAGGTAGCAACATTAATAAATTATAGTTGTTATTAAAAGACTTAATTTGAATTTCAACGATTTTCAGATAACAAAGATTTGTTATGAATTTGGTAACAAAATAATCAAATTTTGTCGGATAATATACCAATATTATAATAGACACTTTATTGGATATTAAGACAAAAATAAACTTATGAATTTCATGGTAGGTAATTTTGCGCGAGTTCAAATTCTTATAGAACACAACACAAACAGGCTACCGATCTCTGAAACCAAATTGTCGAAAACCCTCGAAACAATATTAAATGTATGAAAAATTTCTGAAGTTAAGATGTCATAAATAGTGTGATGGGCAGTGAAAGTTTCTATTCCTCCGGGTAAAATAGAATTAAATTCTAAAAATAGAGTTAAAATAAACAAGTCAGGTGTCGTCTCTCTGACCCTCGAATCGCAATGTTATAGTTGTGCCGTTTAAAATAATAAATAACAAGTGACGGGGTTCGTTTAGTTACTTTGGTCCCGGCACGCTCGAGAGCCCATGAATGCAACATAACGTGCTTCTATTATACGTGTGCCTGCTGTAGGGTTATTAACAGGGTTGCTACATTCTAAAATCAGAACAATTTTGTGGCTTGGCTATAAAATCAAAATAGAAAGCAAGGTCGCATAACACATGTAATTAAGCTTTAAAAAAATATAAATTTAAAAAAATACTGTCCTGCCAAAAACGGACTAAAAAGTTAAATAGCTAGTGTCATTGCTGTAGAGGGACCATTTTGTGGAATAATTTTTAATCAAAGAGGTAGGTATTTTAGTTAGTTTTTGGCAGGGCAGTCATGTTTTTAATATTTTTTTAATTTATTTGACACATTTTAGTAACAAATTATATACTTTTGGAATGTGCTCATCAAGGCCTTTCATTTGATGCCCATAATGTAATAATTAAAGAAAAAAAATCATGTGAAAGTGGTCGTACAGTCACCATATAGTTTTTTTTTAATATAGCCAGTGTCACTCTGGATGATGTTAGGATTCTCACGACAACCTATACATCCAAATTCGTTAAGGCTTTTAGAAGTTATGGTGGAATAAAGAAACACACATACCCACATACAAACATACATAAACCCTGAACACATATACTCTCTGTTTTTTTGAGCAGTCGTGTAAAAAATAGAGGAAAATATCAATCGCGTTCGTTTTATTGTTGGTTTATTTTTTTATTGTAAGTATAACACAAATGGGCACACAGTCATAATCTGAAATAAAATATTTTTTATCAACATTATTTTTATGAAAATTCTAGCTATAGGTATTCTAGCTTGGTTACTTACTTATAATTTTTTTGTAATTTTAAGATATAACTTTAAAAAGTTTTAAATATTTTTTGCAATTTTGCGACACCCCTGGCGAGGTTAACCCTTCGCCGCCGTGCCCCTCGCCAGTCCAAACACCCAGCCGCCACCGAGCATAATTCTGCGGACTTACCCGTTACGAGCCGATCATTACTTGGTTATTCCAGATCAAAGTAATGACTTCTCTATTATTGTATTTTTTTAATTTACTTTTATTAGAAAAATCAATGTGACATTAAAAATGGTTCAGTATATCGTAAAGAAAAGAGGTAAACAAATTTTAAATAAGTAACGGATTTTAACGCTTGGATTGGTGTTTTATTTGGCACGAAAAAACATAAAAAGCTTTAGTAAAATCGAAAAAGGAGCCGTATTTTTTAAAATGTTAATGTTTATCTAACTTAATTTTCTTTTTCGAAATTTAAATTTTATTTTTATTTTTAACTAATAAGCGGTAATTGAAAGCAGATAATGCTAAGTTAGGTTTAAGTCATACTTATTTGCGAATATATGAGTTTACGCCTTGGACGAATTAGTGGTTGATTCGTCTAAGGTTTACGCTTACTATAGGCACGTCTTAAATAATAAATAGATATTCAATAGCAACTGTAGAGTTGACATTTTGCATGAAAACTTCTATTGCAGTTATCGCTAGAGGCGCTGTGCCAAATTGCATTCAAAATTGTTTATTACACTGATATAAAAATTAGAATTGTCATGCTGAAAAAATAAGGTATGAATAAGAGGCTATTTGTTTTTAACATTGAAAATGTTTTTTCGATCGCTTCAGTAAGGTACCCAATTTCAGCCAGAGTGAGACATCGCCCTGGTCCCGTTTTGAGTCTACGTGAATGTGATAAGTGTCAAAAGATGCGTCTCGGCAAGGGCTACAATATGGTGAAAAAAAATTTTTAAAAAGTCCAAAAGTTTTTTCGAAAATCGCATAAATGTAGAAAAATGACACACTTTTTTGGGGTCTTTTCTCACTAAATCGATAATTTCTCAAAAACGAAAAGCGATATCGAAAAAATGAAAAAATCCCTTGAGATATCGAGTTGGGTTCCATTTGGAAAATATTATATGACCCTAACTCTTACGGTCTGAGCTGTAGCTTATCCTATGTAGCGAAATGTCGAGATACCGCGGGCGACGCGCGCCGCGGCGCGGATAATGGTAATACGTAATAGGTACGATTGAAGTTTTTAAATTATTGTGTATTTCAAAGCTTGTGATAGTACTTTTATATTTTGTATTTTTATTTATTTTCACATTTTTTATAGAAAAAAAAATTTTTAGATCTATTTTCTGGCGATTTATTAAAAATAATGAAAAATGTAAAAACCGTTTAGCTCTAAGTAATTCAACAGATTAGATGGTATGGCGCGAAAGCAAGTGCTGATTCCAGATCTAGTCAAAGATTTAACTCGCTAGATAGTGTGACTGCGCTGAAATGTCTCCATTAGTCCATATTCAAGTAAGTGACGTCGCTTACTATGTGAAAACGAAAGAGAAAGTAGTGTTAGCAATTACTGTAGGAGCAAAAGAGATGACGCTATTATCTCCAGTACACGTGCTAGGCGTCGCGTCGTAGTGAGTTTTTGTGTGTAGGTAAACGTATAAACGAATCTTGAGCGAAAGTTGAACAGAAGAGAGGTTTTAGTTTGAGGCCCGAGGCGAAGCCGAGGGTCTCAATAGGTACTTACGAGTAGATACAGAAATGTAGATCCAAAATATTATATAGTGGGTTGCTGTTATTTCAATTTCGAGATTTGAATTCGAAATTGATTTTTGATTTTCATAATTACTCTGCGCGATTCCAAATGAATTTTTACAACGATCTCTGAATGAGAGTGTGATGGATGATGATGCCTTGGTAAACATACATAGTTGCAATTGCAATAAAATGAGGGTTGTTATCGCAAATTCGAGTGATGATGATGAAGTCGGCGCGAGAGTCTCGCATGCTGCATTTGATTTAAATTTTTTTATTAGGTTATTTTATGTAGAAATTCAGATGTTTCAGTTATACCTATACGTAGTACTTAGGTTACCTTTCAATAAAATATTAATGTCTATAAAAATAGAATAAAAAAAATATTTTGTTAAATTCATTAAATTCATTTTCAATGTACCAGAAGGTCGTGAAAGGCACGAGATCTGTGAATTTTTTTTTGTATAAAACAGGTATAAAATTAAAATAGCATAAAAAATAGAATACAAAAATCTAAACTAAATTCAAATGACACATCGCAAAAATGTTTTTTGCGCAGACAAGTTTTTCAGATTTGCCAAATTATGCAATAATACTTATCGACGGCGTAGTGCCAAATACCTCCTAACTGTTAAATTCCACGCAAACTGGGAGATTTTACTAAAACATGAGAAAATTAATTTCTCGAAAAAGTGTCAGTTAGGAGGTATTGGTACTTCGCCGTCGATATGTAGGTTAGGTTAAATAATATGTAACTTAATGATGTCTCTAACACTGGCTGTTTACGAATAAGAATTACAATAAGAACAATTAAATATTTTATTTATTTATTTATGATTTAATTTGAACTTAGCTTCATTTTGCTAATTAACCCGAGGTAAATTTATACTTACAAGAAAAATAACACTACCAAAATTCTATTATTTTGATAGCTAATTAGCATTCTATACAAGAGATCATTATTTTAATAATCATGCCCATATTTACATGACATGACGACTTATGTTATTTGCCTAATTTGAAACTTAAATAACTCTCACAAATACAAACATTATAATTCCAACAATATTTACCTACTCATTCCACTGACATGACATTAATCCCTTAAATATTAAAACATTTACAGCAGCACAAAAAATCAATGCATCATCCATTGTGGGTCGCAGTTTTAAAATGTTAAAAAGTTTTGTTGTTAAGGGCTTATCCAAAGGGTTGTAAATAATGACGGTGCAACTCTTTATAGAAAACTAAACGGTCTAAAAATGTGGGGTGGGGGCTTTAGAGCGATCGCTTTTTGAGAAGTGTAGTGGTTGTACACCTTTATGATTGACCGAGCGAGCCCGACACGCGAGCGAAGCGTCTCCATTTCAGGTTGGGCAAAAATGCTTTCATAATGTCCATTCCTGTCTGGCTATCCGTTTATTTTCCTATCTAAACCGATTCTCTTGAAATTTTGTGAGTAGGTTCTGCATAATAAATCTACTTATATTCCATAAGCCTGCAACAATATTGCCTACGTCATATGACATCACTATGAAATGCATGGCACACGGTCGGAAATGTTGTGCAAAGCGAGGATCAGAAGATTATCGCAAATAAAATTGGCCGGAAGCACGGAAGCTTGAGAAAATCCTTCATTTTAGGTCTTTGGCCTTGATTTCTAGCTACGGAAAAATAATAAAAACATTTTGGACAACTCTGAAAATGCGAAAAATCAGCTGTTTCATACATTTTTATTTCATTTATTCATTTTTGTATGAAACAACTATTTTTTTAGAGATTTCAGAGTTGGTTGAACGGCAAAGCAAAGCTTAAACAAAGTTTCCTTAGGTATGGTACATATTAGCAACTTTTGTAACGAGTGCAATCAGCTAGGCCACGGTCTAAGGGTGCAGTGACATTATCTTGACAACTGGACAGGTCGTCAAAACCACTGTCATTAATAATATTAATAAACTGGAAAACATGTTTTTGTCATACTTATCAAATATAACGATGATTAAAAACGGAATATTGCAATAAAGTGTTCCAAATTTAATACAGTTTCAAAATAAATACTGTTTATAAATGTGTGAGAAAATTACACTACTAACAGGTGTTAGAATAGATAGGAGTTTCATTAATTTTTTGCAGTACTATATTTATATCTTTGAGTCAATATAAATAAGTAAGTAATTATTTCTGCTCGTGTTATTATAGGTGGCAAGTGATTTTTATTTCATTCCAAATATTTATATTATAGCAATAAAGTTTATTTATCTTATTTACTTCTTTGTTGTTTTATATTAATAAAGTGTGCCATTATCATTAGTGATAGTTCCTAACTTTGTACAGTGGTTGAAACATACAAATTATATAGTTATTTTCAATTGATTTACATATCACAGGAAAATTAAAATTTTAATAAAAAAATTACGGATTACTGAGCGTAAGTACTTGGTATTAATTCAGACGTTATTTTAGAAATATATATCTTTGATTTATTGGTTTTTGGGTTTCCCGACGTTTTGACAACTGATGAACTGTACGCGCGGAAGTGTAAAAATTTAATAAAATTATTCAAAGAACGTCATATTTTCAAAGTCATAAATAAATAACACAGTACATATATAAAAAACTTATATATGTACTGTGTAAATAATGAATGACGTGTGAGCAAATACTTTTAATTTTGTTTCTCGCTATTATAAACTGGTAAGTACCTCGTGATGTGTACAAATATTTTTCAATATTAGTTAGCATGACAGAACTTTGCCTATGAATCGAATGATAATAATTAAAATCGTTTTTTTATAAAATATGTTTAATATCAAGTAGGCACCGATTGACCACTTTGTATGAAAAAAAAAACTGGTTGAAAATTTTCTGTGATGGCAAGACCACAGTCTGTTAAAGGGATCCAAATAAATCGCGTATCCAAGAGTAGCATTTTGACATTTTAATCTATGGGTGTTTGTAAAATAACTAGTCTAAACTGAAAAGTGTATCCCTCTAATTTTGAAATACCTATTCAAAATATAAAAATCTAACGGAAAAAACATCAAATCACAATTTTCTGTTTCATCTAATAAATTCTATGTATAAAATTATTATGACTTTAGTGACTATAATAAAACACACATTAAATTTTAGGCAGTTAAGTTATTTAGATAATAAAAAAACAAACTTCAGTAAAATGTTTGTAAAATAGTAGCTACCTAATTAAAAAAACTACCCCATTAACTCAATCCTTCGTAGTCAAAGCGCATCGTAACGACAGCTTGCGTCCGTAGCGCGCAACTTGTAATCAAACGCGCGCGTAAAAAACGCGCAAACCTCACGTGCAGCTTTACCGCAAAAACACGTGCAAAACCCCAATGAAAACAAATACCAAAATATCATTAAATAAATAAAAAGGAATGGTTAAAAAACACATTTGTTTGCACAATTGTTCGCCATTTTCGTGATATCACTGTGATGACCGATTTACAACGATCCTGGGGGTCAAGTCTGCTAATGTTTTCGTCAAAATCGTAGTTCAATGGTGTTCTAATGATAATGCTTTTTGACACAGTTCTTGTTTCTTAAACCCAAAATCAAGACACAATATGGTTGCGTTTTGGGCTTAAGAAACACAATGTGTTTTCAGTTTTGGGTTTATGAAACTAGAACTGTGTCAAAAAGCATTACTAGTGAAACACCATTGAACTACGATTTTGACGAAAACATTAGCAGACTTGACCCCCTGGTCACAATAAAATTGATAATAGTGTTAATCCTTGTTTACACTGAAGGTGTGTGAAGTGGGTGAAACGATAAGACAACAGGTTGAAAATATTATCCCTTTTCATTGGTGAATTTGTACGTATATCGATACTAGAGCGCGACGCTACGGTTGGTTCAGTGAGCCTGTTTTTGCTGCCTACATTATTATTATTGTAGAAATTATATTTTTTAATTATTCAGTAATATTAATAAAGGATTTGGGTAACGAGGTTTGATATATTACGCGTTGCGTTAGCTGAAAAATACGCTCGTGGGTCTCAGCCCGCCCAGAAATTAACTCACCGCGATATAAGTCGCGGTACTTTGCCCGAACACATAGGGACCAACAAACTGAACAACTTTTACTAAAGAGCTTATTAGATCATCCTGAATTAAGGATACGGAATTCAGAGTCCGATTTAGAACGAGAAATTCAGTCGCCAATTAGACCGTCCTGAATAACGGATCCGATATCACAGCTTAACGATCATACAGTTGTTACATGAATGTACTTGCGCAGAGCAACGGAGGGGAAAATATAGTGATCGTAAAAATACATGTAGGTATAGGTATAGGTAGGTAGTAGGTACGTGTCATTTTCAATGCTAATCTGAACTAGGTTTATTGATGTAGGTACTAGTATGTAATTTGCGAATAACTCATCTAATAACATACCTAAAATCAAGTTTAAAAGCAAATACCAACAGATGACAGCTGTCAAACTTAAAACAGCAATTTTTACGACTTTTAAACGATTTTTACACAAAATATAAAAAGTATAAAAGATTAAGGGGGGATGGAAATGAAATACATGGAACTGAAACGAAAAAAAAAACATCTAACCTATACGTGTGGGGTGCCTATAGATAGGTCTTTAAAAATGACATTGAGGTTTTTAAAAGTATTTTTTCTCAAAGTTAACCGTTTGGAAAATATACACTTTCAAAGTGGTAAAATGTGTGAGTCCCCCCTCTAACTTTTAAACTAAGAGAGTGAAAAAAAAAATGTTTTAGATCTTTATAAACACTATTTACAAAAATTGGTTTGAATGAGACATATTTAGTAGTTTTAGAGATGTATCACATTTCCCAAAACCGCAAATATAACATTATCGTTTATACAAACACTATGAGAAACAAAGTTATTTTTGCAGATAAAAATGATAGTGGTATTAAATAAAGTATGGTTTTAAAATAAGGTATGGTATATGGTAACTACGGAACCCTACTGCGCGTGGCCCGACACGCACTTGGCCGGTTTTTTTTAATTCAAAAAAGCAAATCACAGAGTGATTATGCCGTTATACACTTAGTTTTGTCGTTGCGCCAACTGTCTATTTAGACGAACGGCGGCTTTTTTTTCACCAACATAAAAAGCGTTGACTGACTGTATACTCTTTAGGCTGTGGTACTACTGTGTCGGAGCAGAGCGTCCTGAATGCGATTACACTGTCCTAAGTGCTTCCGATTTAGCATCCTTAACGCCGGAGACCATTTCTATCCTAACTAGGATCCTAACTAGGATCCTACCTTCCTGAATGCAATTACACTTCTCTGAATTAAGGAGCGACTTCATTCCGGATCCTTAATTCAGGATGATCTAATAAGCTCTTAACTCTGAAATCGCGAAAAAAATTAGTTTCATATATTTTTATATTATTTTTGTTATTAACCGACTTCATCAAAAAGAGGAGGTTCTCAATTTGATTGTTTACTTTTTTTTTTATCGTTGTTCGCGCGTATCTTCGTCATTTATGGACCGATTTTGATGATACTTGTTTTGTTCGATTGAGTATTTTTGCGAGATGGTCCCGTTAATTTTTTTTCATATCGGTTCAGTAGTATCCTGAAAATACTATGATTTTGCATTAACTACCTTGACGAGCTTGAGAAGTGAATATACCTTGACGACTTTGTTATTTATGAACCGAATTAGATGAAGATTTTTGTGTTGGAAAAGGGATAACTTTAAGGTATTATTTTTAACCGACTTCAAAAAAAATAAGGTTCTCAGTTTGACCTGTATGTATGTATGTTTCTACGCGATCATCTCACGTTTGGCTGAACCGATTTTTCTATCTAATAATATATCTACACAGTACACTACCTAGTGCAGAACAGAAGGTACTTACACTAAAAATAAAAAAATAAAAATTCGATTAAAAAACAAAAAAACCGACTTCAAAAAAACCTGCCTCTAAAAAGCAAGAAATAATATTCAAATCATTAGGAATATTAGGATACGCATTATCATGGTTATACAGTGAAACCTGGTTAAGTGGGACCTGGATAAGTGAGAAACCTCTATTAGGTATTGAGAGTTGCAATGAGGTCCCGGTTCTTTTTCATTAAATTACCTCTGTTAATGGGACTTTTTGAACCTGGTTAAATGAGATTTGAATTCTAAGACTTTTTCGATATTTACCTCTATAATTGAGACTCTGTAGCTCAATTACCTGTATAAATGAGACAAATTAATCAGGTTTTAACACGTTTTGACATGTTTGTTTACATACAATACATTTCGCGTCGTCTTTCGCGCATGCTTTGTTTGTCAGTAGTTCAGTACTATCTCAGGTTTTGACCTAAAAACAAGGGAATAAAAATGTACAAAATGTCCAAACGTAAATATAATACGTTATCAGTAGGGCATGGATACCGGTATACCGGTATACCGAAATACCGGTATACCGGTAATTTTTTTCGGTATTTTGATACCGGTATTTGAGAGTAAAATACCGGTATTTCGGTATTTCGAAAAAAGCTATATATTTTTGCAAGGGTGTTTAAAGACTATGCAGAACGTTAAATTTTTATGGTTCACAGTGTTGTTCATACTGCAGATGAGTTTACGATATAAAAACTCAACGAATCACGAATAATCGCGATTATAGGAAAAATCACCACTAAATCAACTACGCAAAACAGTGCATGCATATAGCTAGTCTCTAGATGGTATTTAATGATATTCCTTTTAGTTGTTCGTTTAATGTTTTCATCATCATCATATCAGCCACACGACGACCACTGCTGATCTCATTCAAGGATCTCCGCCTCCCTCAAGGATCTCCAAGACGATTGGTTCTGCACTGCCCGCATCCAAAGGTTTCCCGCGACCTTCACCAGATCGTCGATCCACCTTGTCGGGGAACGTCGTCCGGTGCGCGGTCACCACTCCAGAACCTTTCCGCCCCAACGGCCATCGGTTCTTCTCGTTATGTGTCCCGCCCACTGCCACTTCAGCTGAGCAAACCTTCGAGCGATGTCGGTTACTTTAGTTCTCCTACGGATCTCCTCATTTCTTATTCGATCACGTAGGGAAATGCGGAGCATGGCTCTCTCCAATGCATGCTGGGACCTGGGTGACCTTGAGACCTACTCCTTATGAGACCCGTAGTTAACGACCACGTTTCACTGCCGTAAACAATTTTTTTAATATAGATAAAGTATCGTTATATATAGACTTTTGTCTCAAGACACTGAGGTAAGTCGTAAGTCAGACGCGAAGATTTTTCGAAGCATCCAGAATGCTGCCCATCCGAGTAGGATTCGACGAGAAATCTCTTTCTTGAAGTTGGACTTGCCTAACTGGACTACCTGTCCTAGGTATACGTAATTGTCAACAACTTCAAGTGTAGTGTTCCCAACATGAACTGGAGCGGGCATAACATGGGCAATCGACATGATTTTCATCTTATCCATGTTCATCCTGAGACCCACTCTTTAACTACTGAGATCTTCGAGCATTGTATTCAGGTCTTCCAAGGTCACAGCCATAAGAACTATATCATCGGCAAAACGAAGGTATGTTAGGTACAGTATAGTTACTGTACCTAACACACCTTCGTTTTGCCGATGATATAGTTAGTAACTAACTGGCCATTAATATTGATACCAAGTCCATTCCAGACTATGAGTTTAAAGATGTCCTCCAACGCAGCTGTGAACAGTTTCGTTTTTCTGTGACAAATAACGTCTCCCTGTCTCACACCTCGCTGAAGTTGTATTTGTGGTCTAGAACTCTAGACAATGGTGCTAAAGCCTTTTCGAAACCCGGCTTGTTCGGGAGGTTGGAAGTCGTCAAACTTGCGAGCGTGACGATTCGTAAGGATATGGCTCAGAAGTGAGACGGGTCTGTAGTTCTTTAAGAGGGGCTTATTCCCATTTTTAAAGGACAAAATAAAAAAGTTTAATCTAATGTTTTACTTGAGTTATATTGCGCCAGAAAACACGATCTAGCTACTGAATCTACTACCAGTTCACAAATTAGGAGGCCTCGCAGAGAAAACTGGCGGAAGAATACTCAGAGAGGTTATGTCGACCTCCCTTTTGATCCCTATCTACAAAACGTAATATTGTTATCTTAGCTAGATCCTTATTTATGTTGAGAGTGCCTTAAGGCGTTAAGTCCGCCAATTGTATTTTCTTATGCAATAAAGTTTAAATAAATAAAATAAATAATCCTGCAGTGTGTGATTTGGGAAGGGATTTTAGTTGATGAATTATAGGGTCCCAAGCTGGTGGTACTCTCTAACTATCTTCTCTATGGAAATTTTGATATTTGTTGATTTCAATAATAAAAGAATCAAAAAAATTGTTTTATATTTGTTTTATTGTAAGCTTGAGAAGTGAATATAATTGAATCAAATAACGTAATTTCTTTAGTATTCATAATTACCTAGGTATTACTTTAATAACTCATTTTGTGGTTTCTAGGCAGTTGGTAAATAGTTTTGAGTGTTTCTGCCATAAAGTATAGCGTAGAAAATTGCTTTAATCACTCTCCACAAACAAGACTTACTAATCGTTCTTAGAATCATTTAAAAAGTACGTAACTAACAGTTTTTAAAAAAATACCGAAAAAATACCGAAATACCGGTATACCGGTAATTGAAATTTCAATACCGGTATCAATACCGGTATGAAAATCATTCCGGTATTCCATGCCCTAGTTATCAGTATCTGAAAAATTAAAACTTGATCTTATTTTTGAGCAATCAAGTAGGTACAAACAAACATAACCGATTACTTTAAGTAATAAACTTTACCGTATTGTCTTTTTTTTCGACGCAATACATTTTTGAAATATCCTTGGAAAGCAGGATCCCGAAGGTGTAGCTGATGATACACAGGAGCACAAATAAAACACAACCGTTCGCTTCACACATCTATTGCAGAGAGAGAGAACAAATGTTTTGCTACCCACTTATTACTATATTATTGTTTACCCACATACATTACAATTATGTATTACATTCATACCTACATTAAATTTATAACACCAAAAATACACTTTTTTATTAACATTTCCACCTCTAAAAATGGAATAACGGCACATTTCGATCTCTGTAAGCGGGGGCCTCTGTAAATGAGACAACTATAATTTTAAACCTGCATAATTGGAAAACTGGATTATTGGAAACCCTCAATAATTGGTACATATGTCTAGGTCCCTTGAGATCCCAATTAACCAGGTTTCACTGTAATAACGTCTATTGAAGTCGGGTGGGGCTAAATGAAAGAAAGGAAGTTGTACTTCCCGTACGGTACGTTCGTACCCCACCCGACTTCAATAGACGTTATTATAACGATGATAATGCGTATCTAATGATTGAAAATTATTTCTTGCTTTTTAGAGGCAGGTTTTTTGAAGGCGGTTTTTTTGTTTTTAATAATTTTTTTAAATCCCTGAACAGATGATTTTTTTAGCGATTTCAGAGTTTGGTCCCATAGTAAAAGTTGTTCTGTTTGATGTCCCTATCTACCAATATTCTGGTTTAGACATTAATTTCGTTAAGTACACGTTGCATAGTATAGTACATTACGATATTAGTGCGTTAAGATGGTTATAACATGCGAGGCGGAATTTCAGCCCGAGCCAAAGGCGAGGGCGTAATTGAGCCGAGCATGTTATAACCAATACGCACGTATATCGTACGACGTTTTTTAACACCCTTGCGAGGAAAAAGAAAAAAATACGCCAAAAGTACATTTTCGGGAAATGACTTGACATTTTTAATGTTTTTCCACTTCAAGAAATTTTCATACGTGGTTATGTATCTATTCTGTCCTTGGATATTGACGGCAGCAAGCTATCGCATGCGGTTCGCGCTTCTGTTAGTATATCCGGTGGAGTTGAAGTAATATATTGCTCTTCTTCATTATTGAAAGTTGTCATGTTTAGATATTCACAATACAAGTACAAAGAAAAGAAAATTTGAGAATAATAGCGCGAGGATTATTTTCTGCCGTGGCTGCGTGAAAATGTTGGCAAAGACGCTAGAGCATGCAGCCAAGTTTTTAAATTACCGAATAAACTATTTTATTTTTATTTTAAATAAACTGCACACTGTCTACTGAATGGCGCGGCGCGGCGATTAATTCGAAATTTGAATAGCAACAGCGCGCTGCTCACTAGCTCCAGCTAGTCGTGCGGCGGCGATCAGTTCCATATTTGAAATGGCAAATAATACTGTTATGGAATTTGTATGGACTATAACTTAACTATTTGCTTTGATAACACACGCGTTTTTTATGACCCGCTTTACATATTTAAAACCGGTGGAATTACATCAGCTTTACGAGCAAGGGTGTTAAAAAGTTATAAACAAGTTTGATTTAAATGAATGAGACAGAGTTGCGCTTAAAAATAAATTATTTTCATATTAGTATTTCAATTTACGTATTATTAAATTTAAGTTCTTACTGTACAGAATCCAATATCTAGGCAGTAAAAGCAATTAATTACCTAGCAACTCTGTAAACTGTAGTCAGAAAGGAAAGTAGGTAAGTAACCTAAGTATAGGCACATACGTACTTAGTAAGTACGTATGTACCTATTTTCCTTTCTGGCTACAGTATATTTTAGCTATGTAGTAGGTATAAGTAGGTACTAAACTTGTAGTATATTATCCTAACTTATGCCTTAAAAATAATTAAATATAATGTGTAGCGTACCTAGCTTGTACCAATAACAAACTTTATTGAAATATCTGGCTGCGGTTTATAATGTTGCCCGCGACTTTGTCTGCGTTAAATGATTTTTACTGTCCCTCGGGAATAATATTTTTTTCGGGATGAAAGGTACCCTAAGTCCTTCTCTGTACCCCTGACAACGTGTATGTAAATTTTCATGATGCTCGGTTCAGTAGTTAAGATTTGAAGGTGTAACAAACAAACATACTTTTGCGTTAATAATTTTAGTAATGATTAATAAGTAAGGGTGTATTAACTTTACTCTTTTTTGCAGGTATTAAATTGATTGCTTACTTAGCTGATTTTGATTCGAGAGATTTATCTTTTTGTCAGTGTCCAGTTTTTTGTTAATTTTCACAAATTTTAGGTAAGTTTATGTTTGTGTACTGGCTTATTAATTACTTACACTGTAGGTACCTACCTCAGACCATAGAAGTAAGGTAGGTACTAACGTATGTTTTTACCGGCAAGTTAAATAAAAAATAACATGGCAGGTTAAACAAAAAGGATCATGCCGCATTCTGGGCCATGATGCGCATTAACCATACATATCTGTGACAGACTCATGTCATGTCAAAAAGGAGTAAATAACAAAATGTAATATAATAGGAAAATGTAAAGAATCTTATATTCATAATGTCAAACAAATGTCAAATTTTAATGATATTCTTCCCACGCAATCACTATAAAATTACTATAGTATTTTGGTAATTTCATCAAAGCGCATCATGGCCTAGCTTGTATAGTAAAATCGGCATAATCCTTTAACTTGCCATTTTTTTTTCTAAATTCAGCTGATCTAAAAATGTGAGTCTTTATTTGTTAAAAAAACAGACGAAGTCGCGGGCGGCCGCTAGTTTTGAAATAAAGGCTGAATTTTAAGACAGATTGATAGTGTAAAAAAATAGAAATAATAATTTATCGCATTGCCCAAGATGACTCTAAATCAATCAAATATAAAAAAGAAAAATTTGCTTGACAAAGATTGTGCCACAGGCGGCAGTGAAGAAATAAAAAAACACCGGCCAAGTTCGAGTCCTACTTGCGCAGTAAGGGTTCCGACAAAAAATCACGTTTGTTGTATGGGAGCCCCCTTATATATTTATTATATTCTGTGTTTAGTATTTATTGTTATAGCGGCAATAAAAATACATCATTCCGCTAGTTTTTTTACATTCTCCTTGCATCATTCTGTGAAAATTACAACTGTCTAGCTATTAAGGTTCATGAGATACAGCCTGGTGACAGTCGCACGGACAGTGGAAACTTAGAAATAGAGTCCCATTTTTACCCTTTGGGTACGGAACCCTAAAAATGATCCAAAACTAAGCCTTACAAAAAAAAAAGAAGACAAAGATAGGTAGGTTAGGTACTTGAAAAGAAGTTGGAGAGAGAATTCAAAAAGATATAACTAGGTACTGAGTAGGTTTAGGAATTTAATATTATATGTGTAGATTAAAATTTTTATGTTTGTTGAATAAAGTTTTCTTTTTATGAATCAGGTTCAGACAGAAAAAAAACCAGCCAACTTCGGAAACAGTTGAAACCGAAATTGCGTCAACAAGCGATGATAATTTCATATTAGAATTCTACTATGGTAATATTGACAGTACAGTAAAGGATTATGCCGATTTTACTATTCAAGCTAGGCCATGATGCGCTTTGATGAAATTACCAATATACTATATTAATTTTATAGTGATTGCGTGGGAAGAATATCATTAAAATATAATGCGGGAAAAAAGAGAAATCTCAATCTCAAGGAGCCGTTTGGGGTTATAATTGTTTGACATTTTCCTATTATATGACATTTTGTTATCTACCCCTTTTCGACATGACATGAGTCTGTCACAGATATGTATGGTTAATGCGCAACATGGCCAGAATGCGGCATGATCCTTTTATTGTAGATCCTTTAATCAAACATGATTCAGGTTGTAAAGATATAAATAAAGTTAAATATCAAGAAATGAAGAAAAGGAAACGACTAGGTTACTAAACGCTAATCGCATCATAAAAAATGAAACGCAAGCTAGACAAATATTAAGGCTTAAGAAGAAAGTTAAAGAATTATTAAAAAAAAAAGAAAATTATTTTAAAAAAACCTGAAAATTAAAACAGGGTGTTGCTTTCGAAACACGAACGAGGTTCTGAGATCGAATGGGGAGGAAAAGCGCAATTTTATCCCGATAGGTGGCGTCTGGTCTTTGGTACCCGGCCGCCTCAAAGAAAGTGTCAAAACATATGGGAATCTCTTGGAGTATTGCACTTTTTAATTTTATACTGAGAAAATGCCGCATTGTTATGCATGTAACTTGTAAAATATTGGAGTTCATCGATTTCCCAGTAACAAAAAAAATTGTGGGCAAAAAATATCAAAAAAAAAGATGCTTTTCCCTCGATTTTCTCCTTTGCTGAGTCTGAGAAACATTATAAATCAAAAGTTAGAATATTTCATGAATTTGATGAAGCTTCGCCAAAATAAAACAACATTTGAATTATAACAGCTTTGTTCTTTAATATTTCAACCTCAGCAGTTTCTAACATATTTATAACTTTGATGAATTTGATAGGTATATCAAATATGGAATAAGCCCAATATTGGGGCCAAACAGAGAATTAATAGAATTTTATATGCCAGAGTCATTCAAGAAACTTAGAATAATAAAATAAATATGATAAAACGTTCGTGTAATTTTGGATGGTACAGAAATTCCAGTACAGAAACCTGAAATTACTATTGCACAGAAGGTATCATGAGGCAACTATAAACACGGAAATTCACACTCAGTTGCTTTCTTAAAATTTAAATCATATGCTTCTAATCTGAAATAAAAAGATTACTTGTAAATCTTACACGAAATTTAAAGAAATGTAATGCTTGTTAGCAATTTTTTGTAAGTTGCTATAAACTTTCTTGCCTGTTGTTTTGGCTTTTCTTTTCCGTAATTCTTCTTTTATCTGAGCTAAAGTTAGCATAGAATACATTGTTTGTCCGCAAAATCGAAAAAAATACAATCTAAGAAAGTAAAATCACGTAATACACAGTCAAGACAATATAAGCTCAAACTGACAATTGTTCCAAAGACTGAAGCGCCATCTGTAATTCACTTTGCCTTTGCCTCCCCATTGGAATCGATAAACGTCAAAAATCTGTTATTTTCAAGTTAGTCGTTTCTGATAAACAAAAAGAAATATTGTGTTTCAATAAACACGTTTAAGTCATTTCAGTTCTGAGAAAGAATCCAAACTGTTTGAGTTTATTCTGGTTTATGAATCTTAAGAATATACTCATAGAAATACATTACTCAGCAGACACAATTCAAGCGGACTGAATTCATTCTGCAAATATAGGCACAGAATACATATAGTAATATAGGTACATTTTATGTGCTCTTCATACTGTGGGTTGAGTCGGGGTAGTAAGCAAAACTAGTTTCCGTGTACATTAAAAAATAGGGTTTTCACTACATTATAGATTCGACCCTCAGGAGTACGATGGCACATTTAACTCAATTTTGGCCAAAGTGTAGGTTGAGTCTTGCTTAACTACGTCCTTTTAGCGGTGGAGATGACACGACTCCATTTTCCCCCATTGCAGTAGGCACGGCGGCACTACCGTTTTGGACTAAGAGCTAGCTCCGGAAATAGGGGGACAATTTGCAGAGCGACGAAATCCCTCTAGTTAGTTAGCCATCATACTAACATTATTAACAGATCCGGGCACGTCGCAGATTTTCAGTGGTGGGTGGGGGTGGGAGTGGTTGAGCAGCAAAGGGGCTGATGATGAAAAGCGATTGAAGGTATACAATTGACAACATTTCAAAATTTTTATCCTGTTTTTTTATTTGTTATTTAGAAATTACTGATGAAAACAAGAGACACGTATTTTTTTCATTTCCAAAATTTTTATTTTAAGTCAACATAATATTCATTTGAAAACTTATTTATTCTAAAAGAGCGTAAGTGCCGTTTAAAGGATTTCTGGCGGACATTATCCTTTGCCCATATGAATAAAAAAATCATTTTGACGTCAACCTGCCAACCTAATCTATGGACGCTAATGACGTTTGTTTGTTTATCTTTTGCTCGAGGTTGTTTTCCTTTATTGTCGCTATTTTTACCTGTGAAATCAAAACTATGTGTAGGAGGATCCATTGGATTCATCCTATCAAACTACCTACCTAAACGATTACTTATAAGCGATCAGGTTGGAAAAATAACAATAAAGGTCTGAGAATAATTGATTTATTTAATTAAACTTAGAAAGTAAGTTCTTTTGATTGTCTATATTTTCCTACCACCCATTCGAGACATTTTTAGCTGACAAGAAGAATGGGCGCAAGAAACTTATCAGCTTTAATATCAACAATAATTTTATAGTCGTACAATCAGCTAATTATTTTATCATCAGTTCGCACTAGTGCTAATTGCACTACGAACGTAACGTAGCCTAGCCAAAGCAAAGCAGTCAGTCAGTATTCGGACAATATCGGTTCTATTTTTATCAAGTGAACATTAGTGAAAAGCGGCAGCGTAGTTAGTAAGGATTCGGACAATCTGTAGCGATTGGTCCTATCCCTATTGATTGAGTCGACTTAACAAGGATTCGGACAATCTGAGGCGATCGGTCCTATCCTAGGCGACTCCGTGATGGATTGAGTCGGCTTACTAAGGATTCGGACAATCTGAGGCGATCAGTCCTATCCTAGGCGACTCCAGCCACACCAAGTAGCAGATTTTATTATTATGGCGAGTTGCGGACGATCCAGAAGATCAAGTCCTTATTGAGTCGACTCCGGGGAGCGACTGACTGCTGTGCGCCGGCGCAGGCTTTATATAGTGTTCGGCGGGCGGCACAATGAGACTGACGATCGATCGATAATGCTGGCGCCGGCATGTCGCGCAGGTCGCGCCGCCTGTCTGGCGCCATGCGCTTGCGCGGTTTGTTATGATTTTGCGCCGACACGGCCATTCTGACATCTGTTGCGTGCTCTGCAACAGCAGTATCCTGAAAGTCGAAAATATTCTGGAATTATCTTTAACTTATGAAGCCTTAACGGCTCGATATCTCTAGATATTTTTCATGACAAAAAAAAAACATTTTATGAAACTTAAAAGAATGTTATTAGGCACTCGAAAATATTCTGGTAAGTACTTTCTAACTTGTGAAGCCTTAACGACACGATATAAATTGTTCATGACAAATAACACTTTATTACAATTCAGAAAATTTTATTAGGTACTGTGCTCTAGGCTTCTCAGCCGTGTTACACAAGTAATCACTATGCTTTAGGTTTGGAAACCGTGTTACACAGGTTAGAAAAAATTGTAAGACTGATGTTGTGCTCTGGGTTCTTTGATCGTTTTACACTGTTAGTCACTGTGCTCTGGGTTTCGGAACCGTGCTACACAGTAGGTTAGAAAAATTTGGATTACTGATGCTGTGTTCTGGGTTCTTGACCGTGTTACACAGGGTGTTAGAAACAATTGGAAGACTGATGCTGTGCTCTGGGTTCTTTGACCGTGTTACACTGTTAGTCACTGTGCTCTGGGTTCGGAACCGTGTTACACAGGAGGTAAGAAGAATTTGAAAGACTGATGCTGTGCTCTGGGTTTCGGAACCGTGTTACACAGGGGGTTAGATAAAATTTGAAAACTGATGCTGTGTTCTGGGTTTCGGAACCTTGTTACACAGGGGGTTAGATAAAATTTGAAGACTGATGCTGTGTTTTGGGGTCTTTGACCGTGTTACACATGTAGTCACTGTGCTCTGGGTTTCGCAACCGTGTTACACAGGAGGTTAGAAAAATTTGGACAACTGATGCTGTGCTCTAGGTTCTTGACCGTGTTACACAGGTAGTCACTGTGCTCTGGGTTTATGAACCGTGTTACACAGGAATTTAGAAAAATTTGGAATACTGATGCTGTGCTCTAGGTTCTTGACCGTGTTACACAGGTAGTCACTGTGCTCTTAGTTTCGCAACCGTGTTACACAGGAGGTTAGAAAAAATTGGACAACTGATGCTGTGCTCTGGGTTTCAGAACCGTGTTACACAGGGGCTCTAAGGAATATAAGGTGGGTTGATGCTGTGTCTGTAGACACATCATCAACTTCTAGTGTGGTATCAATGGAACTCGTGGCAGCATTTTCTGGGTTTGGCACATCGTCTTGAATATAGTTAAAAAATTCAGGTTCCATTGCAACTGTAATAAACTCAGGTGCTGCAAAGATTGGTTAAAGAAAGATGAGACTCGGTTGGAAATGGAACTATTTTTGCGCCTTATTTTAAGGTTCAGTTTCCAATAACTTAACCTCTAAACGTTAATTTAATAGGGAAAGTGGCGCCTCCATCTTTCATTGACCAGACTCGATCTGTAAAAGATCGTTGGGTTTTGAAGAAGAAAAAGTAGTCGCTGAAAAAAAAACTTTTTTTTTTTCTTTCTTTTTTTTTTCTTTCTTCTTTCTTTCATCTTTCTTTCTTTCTCTGGTCGCATTACTCTTATGTGGCATACTGTAGTCATGATTATTTGCATGTACTTTGTAGCGTGGTTTTTTTGCTGTTTTGTCGATTTCCCTTAAAGGGGAAGTTTTGTTGGTAGTTTGTTTCCATTAATGTTAAAATTTATTTTTTGGCAGTATGCCTCATGTCCTTTTCCTTATTTCCGTAAAAAGTCTGTTTGAAATTCGCGGCAGCGACTTATAAAAAAAAAAAAAAAAAAGATTAAAGCCTCGATTACATACGCCGATTTAGCTTCCTAGCTAGGAACCAATTTCGGGTTGCCACCCGTACTATGTAATAAAATATTGTACAATATCATCGATTTTAAAATTGAATTAACACTTTAACGGAAAAGTAAACATTGTTAAAGATTGTAGATGAGAATAGAAAATAAAAAAACATAAAAAACATTGACTTTTCCGTTATTTGTGCAAATTTACTGTTAAAATTGAACTTATTTATACGGGTGGCAACTCTAAATTGGTTCCTAGCTAGGATGCTAAATCGGCGTATGTAATCGAGGCTTAAGATCGTATTTCTTATGGTCGTCCTTCGCCCACTTCAGGGGCCTTGGCGTTGAGCCACAGAATAAATAATAGTGTTGAGCCCTTATCGCAAGGATTTTTATTCAATTGTTTACCTTTCATACTAGATCCCAAAGGTTAGTGTGAAAGCAGGCCTTAAGCAGTCGTGTTTAAGGCCTGCTTTTGAACTGAAATGGTATTTTTTTTGTCCGTAATGTCGTAGGTTGTTTGACCGTGTTTGCGGGAAGTCCGATCCGATTGAAGTCGCTTTCGGCGGCGCGATGTCAGTCCAGTCCACGCGCATCGATGAGTGATCAAGTGTAGGAAGTCGGAATGCGTCGTGATGGCGCGAGACTTGGAACGCAGCGAATATCAGCTGCGATTCATTCATATGATACAAAATTTTTCGGTTGGAAGGAATTTGATTTTATAACGCTGTTAAAGTTATTGGATTCGTAATTGTTCCTGATTTAAATAATATCTTGCAGCTATTCATTGTAATTTTCGTCGGCACAATAGAATTTCGCCAAGAGGGTTTTGGCTAATAAAAGCCGCCGAGAAGAGTTCTAATTCGTGTCGTGATATCCGATCGAAGGAGGAATACTGATTGACCGGATTCTAAACCATATAAAATATATTGTTATCAAGGAGCCGCAGGTGAAGAGTGGCGTACGTATCCAGCCACGAGACAACCACTGCTCTGTCGTCCATTCAAACCCCGTTAAGCGGGAAAAGTTGAAATAAACCGGACTTTGGTTTCTCACCCACGGCTCCGAGGCATAATTAATAGAAAGCAGCCATCGAAGCGTTTCTCTACTAAACAGACTCGCTGCGAGATATTCTAATAGGTACCAGTTAACTCTCAAATCTTTTTAACCCTTAAACTAACCGAAGTATAAGAATCCAGCTATCCGTACTTCGAGTACCAACCTACGAGCTAGATTTATGTTAGATTAATTACCACATTTCTGATATTCGAGGGCAGGCAATTCTTACCCACATAACGCTCTGCGAGTAGTTTTAAGTTTAACCTTTTAAAATAACCCCTTGGGAAAAAGATTAGATTCATAGCTTCGTTTTTCTTCGTGTCCAATCACCGAGTAAATTGGCAGATCTGCGATTACAACGTTTGATGTTTATTATTGTATAGAATCAACCGTATTTCAATAAAACTGTAGTTTGCTGTAGACTGTACGTTAAGTGTTTATTTATTTTCCCTTGAGTTGTCATTAAGGTGAGTCATTCGCATGAGTTTATTTATTACTTACTGTTTCTTAAGCCAAAAAGGCAATAAGAGAGAAAAAGACATAACAATTGGCGCCCGAACCTATGTAGACATAAGGATTGCCTGAAATAAATTATTTACTACAATTTTTGTGTTTCTGTTTTTTTTTTGTTGGTCAAGTAACTTTATTAAGCTCAACAGGAAACCCGCGGATATCATAGATGTGGAGTTATTTTAGTGGCATGATTAATACATTACCTATGTTTTTATATTGATTTAAAATACTGAGATTTATTCATTCATTATATTTGTCCAAGACTGTATATGCATTTTCTACAAGAAGGATTGCCAAATTGTAATTTTGTTAGCTTGTGGGATATCAGATACATAAAAATCTTCTTTTTTTTTAACTAGAAAAGCAGCTCTGTATTTTTAGGGTTGTCAGAGGATAGCCTGTGTTTAAAATAATTGATACATTGATTTAAAAGACAAGACTTTATTAATTCATTTTTTTTTACATTGAGAGTTGAGTATTGGTACCTAATTAGGGTCACTTGCTTTACAGAATAATATTGGTAGTAAAGTAACAGCTTGTTAATATATAGGATTTCTTAAATATAGTAAAAAAGGGGTATTGTTTTGGCTGGAATTGCTTAACAATACACTTTTCAGATTTAGAAAGTAAATTACTTACTAGTTAATTGAAATTAAATATACCTACTTACTTTTTTCCACTAACTTAGTTTGACAATTTCAATTTTAAACATAGTTGGTGAATAGATAGTACATAGTTAGTAGGGACTTCAAGTGGGCTTGAATTGCACTAGTTTCTTGCCAGTTTCTTAAATATACCATATACCTATATTTACTTTCTTCTCTTCTCCTTCCTCATTACAAGATGGAGGAGGAGCGACCTATAAAGTTTCATTTATTACATAAAGATGAGTTGGAGTATGAAGCTAAAATTCGGGGCGTTGAGCCAGCGGGTAAGGTTACAGATCTTCGAGCCCAGTTAAGAAAACTAAGCAGAGAGCTTCCATCAGATGAAATAGCTGAAGTGGACCTTGATATTGTATCTGAATGTGCTATAATTATGGATAAATTAGCTTACTTAGACAATTTGATATTGGGGGCTGCCAAGCCGGGGTGCTCACTCAAATCTCTGAACCGGGTGGAAGCGGTAGCTCATCACCTGTTTCATAGGCTTAGTCGCTTAAATCCTACGGCTGAATCGACGGTCACATATGATCAACTGCATAGTATGCGGGAAAATTTAGACCGTATCTTGCATAAACTGGATAATATAATGTATAACTTTAAGAGTGGATTGTCGCAGAGACAGCCCTCTATACAACCAGCACAGGTATTGGATGAGCCCGCCGGTGATGTAAACCACTCGCCTCCTGGCAGCCCTATCAAAGCGATGAAAAGTAATGAGTCCGCTTCGGCTATACATAAACTTGGGATTAGTTTTAATGGTAATACATGTGTGAAGGCTTTTTTACAGAGATTAGATGAACTCTGTCGCTCCCGTAATATTTCTGAGAGCAGACTGTTCAATTCAGCCGCTGAACTTTTTACAGATGAAGCTCTTTGCTGGTACCGGGGCAATCATACCGAAGTAAATAATTGGGGCGAATTAAGGTCCCTGTTATTGGAAGAATATCTGCCTACAGATTATGACCATAGATTAATGCAGGAAATTAGGGCTCGCACTCAGGGATCTGATGAAAGCATAGTAAATTACCTTAGTATTATGCAAAATTACTTTATTCGTTTATCTAAACCACTATCGGAGGAAGATAAATTAAATATTGTCTTATATAACATTAGGCCTTGTTACACTTCTCAGCTAGCACTGTATCCAGCAGACTCTTGGGTTGATTTGAAACGCAAATGCAGGCTTATTGAGATGGCTAAAGATAGGACGAATAACTTTGCTGATCCTCCGAAATCAAGCACATCTTCTTTGGCTCCGGATCTCTGCTACAGATACAGCCGCCCGGCGCCAAAGGTAGCCGCAGTTCAGGCCCCGAATGCAGACTTCTGCGTGCGCTGTAGGGTGGCAGGGCATACGTTGAGGAGTTGCAAAGCGCCTTTCCGAGTCGTTTGTTATAAATGTGGCGAAAAAGATGTAACTGCGAGGACTTGTTTGAATTGTCGTAAGGCCACCGATAAGCTTGTATCTGCGCCAAAAAACGCGCAGGCGTGAGCCGGCGGCGGTGGGCGAAAACATCAGCGCAAGAGTGGACACATTGGCTGAAATTCCTGAAAGATTTTTATTATGAAAATGGGAAAAATAACACGTCAATGTCAGGTGCCATTTCCAAACGTCAGTGTCAATGTCACTCGTCGCCGACTCACGTATGTCAAAATAGGGATACCAGACCCTACTTAAAAATTACCATTTATGATATAAATTTTAGAGCTTTGCTGGATTCGGGATCTGAAATTTCTATAATTGGCGGAAACGCTATCAAATATTTTACTGATTTGGGCACTCTCCACAAATCTACCGATTTAGATATAATTAAAACCGCTAACGGTTCAGCTTCACCTGTTACTGGGTATATGTTTTTACCAGTCACAGTAGACGAGCGGACCGCTATTATAAAATTTTACGTAATTCCAGGAGTCTCCACTGAATTGTTGTTGGGTATAAATTTTTGGAAAGAATTTCAAATAGCGCCAGATGTTTTGTCACTGTTGAAGGATAGTGAGTTCTTACCGGGTAATCAGCATGTCAGTGCGATAACTACGACGGACAAAATTTTGATCGATTTCGAGTCACTGTCGGAGTTCGAACGCGAACAGGCAAATAAGGTTATTCGCGAGTTTGAAAGTATTTCAGATGAGAAAAAAGGGCTTGGTAGGACGCACTTAGTAACGCACAAAATAGACACAGGTGATCATCCGCCAATTAAACAGCGCTACTACCCGATGTCTCCGGATAGGTTAGCAGAACTGAACAAACATCTAGATCAAATGCTGGCGGACGATGTGGTGGAACCTAGCAACAGTGCTTGGAATAATCCCGTCACTTTAGTGCGGAAGGCGGACGGAACGACTCGCTTTTGCTTGGATAGCCGAAAACTCAATGCCGTTTCTAAACACGATGCTTATCCTCTACCTTACGTGACTAATATACTAGACCAACTAAAGAACGCGAAATACATCTCGACAATAGATCTAAAATCGGCTTATTGGCAAATTCCGCTAGATGGCGTCGAGAGCCGTGAAAAGACCGCATTCACAGTGCCTTCACGCGGCCTGTATCATTTTAAAGTTATGTGCTTTGGGTTGACATCAGCACCGGCCACTCAGCAGCGATTGATGGACCGGATTTTGGGGCCTGAATTCGCGAATAATGTAAGCTGTTATTTGGACGACATAATATTAACTAGCTCAACTTTGACGGAGCATCTGGAGTTATTGCGGAAAGTGTATAATAAATTGAAAGATGCAAACTTAACTATTAACCTAGGGAAATGCCAATTTTTTAGGAGGCAGCTAAAGTATCTGGGGCACGTGGTCGATGAATATGGCTTGCGCACCGACCCGGATAAGGTGAGGGCGATAGTAGATTTTCCCACCCCTACTTGCAGAAAGGACGTTAAACGCTTCCTAGGTACGGCATCCTACTACAGGCGGTTTATTAAAAATTTCAGTAACCGGGCGGGGCCGTTAAACGCGCTGACGTCAACACGTAAGGGTGCCCCTCCGTTCAGCTGGTCGCCGGAGGCAGAACGTGCATTCGCGGACCTCAAGTTAGCACTGACCAATGCTCCTGTCTTAACATGTCCAGATTTCACGAAAGAGTTTACCGTTCACTGTGACGCGTCCAATTACGGAATAGGAGGTACACTTACGCAGTTGATCGATGGCGAGGAGCACCCGGTTGCGTATTTTAGCCGTTCTCTTGCGCCCGCCGAACGCAATTACTCCGCGACCGAACGCGAGGCATTGGCGGTCGTATTAACTGTTGAACATTTCCGCCCGTATCTGGAAAGTGACAGGCCGTTCCGCATAATTACAGATCACGCAAGCTTGAAATGGTTTTTAAATCTTAAAAGTCCTGCCGGGCGGTTGGCAAGATGGGGTTGTAGGTTGTCTCCATATAATTTTACGATCGAACACCGCAGTGGTTCGCAAAATATTGTACCTGACGCCCTCTCGCGATCTATGCCTGTGGGGTCTATAGATATATCACAAATAGAAGACCCTTGGTATCTAAATATTATTAAACGTTGTACCGAAAAGCCGCGGGCTTGTCCTAATTTTCAGCTCGTAGATGGTAGGCTTTATCGTTTTACTAAATCCAACAACAAACTGAGTGGAGATTTCCAATGGAAGGAGGTAGTGCCCAAAGAACTGAGAGAAACTATTATCCAGGAAAATCATTCTAAACCTACCGCGGCACACCTAGGCGTCGCTAAAACCTATCAACGCTTAAAATTGAGATATTTTTGGCCTGGTATGTACCAGGATACAGCCGAATTCATTAAAAAGTGTTCTACTTGTAACGCTTATAAACATAGCTCGCAAGCAACGCCAGGCTTTATGGGAGAACCCAAAGTCTGCTGTCGCCCCTTTCAATGTTTGAGTATCGATTTATGTGGACCCTATCCGTTATCGAGGCAGCAAAACACGTATTTATTAGTGGTGGTTTGTTGTTTTTCAAAATATGTTATGTTGTTTCCGTTGCGAAGAGCGACAGGGAAGGTTATTGCGCAGCGTCTCGAAGATCACGTATTTTTAGTTCACGGCATTCCGCAAACCGTGATCTCAGATAACGGTTCACAATTTGTAAGTCATGAGTTGCAAGCGCTTTATACAAAATACAACATACCCCAGATACACCTGGGGCCAGTATACTGCCCTCAGGTAAATCCAGTCGAACGTTATAATCGTACCGTGATTACGGCGATCTCATCGTTTGTGGAGAACGATCATAGGACGTGGGACGTTAATATACATAGAATCCAATTCGCAATGAACACCTCGATGAACGAATCCACATCTTATACGCCATTTATGCTAGTTCACGGTCGCGAAGCTATAGCCGACGGCAAAATTTATAATGATTTTAAAGATGTCAATGAGTTAGTCTGCGCGCCTAGAGATGCTTATGTCTCGAAATTAGGTTACCTCAAAGATATATATAAAACAGTCCAAGAATCACTTATTAAGGCTCACAGTCGTAACATTAAATATTATAATCGAAAACGTCGAGATGTGTCTTTCGACGTTGGCGATTACGTCTGGAAAAGAACTTATAAACAGAGCGCCGCGAATAAATACTTCGCTGCGAAACTGGCACCAAAATATGAGCGTTGCCGTGTAGTTAGGAAGCTTTCGCCCCTGGTATATGAGCTAGAGGACGAGAGGGGTAAATTTATAGGCAAATGGCACGTGAAAGACTTCAAATCCATAGACGCGGGGAGTGATTAGGGTTTCGTCAGGTTTCGTACGAACAGTGTTGCCAGTGTCGTGCGGTGCCTTGTGATTTTAACGTGAAAGCGCTGCGCTACAAATTATATTATCATTTTTATTTTTATTTCTTTTTCTTTAGACACCGTGTGTGGGCGGTGCAAGAATACTCACACCGCAGTACTTCACTCTCTGCGTGTCGTAAGAGCCGACTTACGGGAGTAAAAGCGCCAGTTAACATCGGGTCCGCGTATTACGTAGTCACGGTGCTACCCTGTGGTACGGATTTAAACGACCATTGGGCATTTATAGCGCCAACTACCATTTTTACATAACATAAATACTATAGTACGATTTTCTTCAATTTTACCTGATGAATTAGGCTCTGGTTTCATTACAGTGCTACCCTGCGGCGCGGATTTCAAACGGTCGTAGGTGGTGCTTGAATGATATACCATTTTACTTACGCCTTGCGCGGTCTATCTTGTAGTGCGGATTCAAACGACTACAAGGCAGCACTAGCGCCATCTACTCTATCTTACTACGTACTACGCGTATCTATTTGGTTGCTTTATTGTGTATGTGATCCGGGTGTTTGTGTTGGGGCTTGTCTAGTTTGATGTTTTTCTTTTATGTCAGTCTTACCTGGAGGCTTGAAGGGAATGGGGAGGAAAAGCGCAATTTTATCCCGATAGGTGGCGTCTTGTCGTTGGTACCGAGCCGCCTCAAAGAAACTGTCAAAACATATGGGAATCTCTTGGAGTATTGCACTTTTTAATTTTATACTGAGAAAATGCCGCATTGTTATGCATGTAACTTGTAAAATATTGGAGTTCATCGATTTCCCAGTAACGAAAAAATAGTGGGCAAAAAAATATCAAAAATAAAATGCTTTTTCCTCGATTTTCTCCTTTGCTGAACCTGAGAAACATTATAAATCAAAAGGAATGTTTCATGAATTTGATGAAGCTTCGCCAAAATAAAACAACATTTGAATTATAACAGCTTTGTTCTTTAATATTTCAACCTTAGCAGTTTCTAACATATTTATAACTTGGATGAATTTGATAGGTATATCAAATATGGAATAAGCCCAATATTGGGGCAAAACAGAGAATTAATAGAATTTTATATGCCAGAGTCATTCAAGAAACTTAGAATAATAAAATAAATATGATAAAACGGTTCGTGTAATTTTGGATGGTACAAAAATTCCAGTACAGAAACCTGAAATTACTATTGCACAGAAGGCATCATCAGGCAACTATAAACACGGAAATTCACACTCAGTTGATTTGTTAAAATTTAAATCATATGCTTCTAATCTGAAATAAAAAGATTACTTGTAAATCTTACACGAAATTTAACCCATTTATAACGACCGATCGTTATAAAAATCAAAAATAAGTGTGAGGAATACCCTCAATTTAAAAATATTAATGAGCAGAAAACTTTTGCTTATTGTTTACCAATCGCCGCAGTGATCGGTTGACATTGTTTTGGTGCATAGATAATTATCTTATGATCATAATTTTGAAGTGCTTTTGTATTTTGATTCTTATTAGCGTAATTAACTTTCACTATGTCTTCAAAACGGTAAGTATTTACAAATTAGCTTGTGATTGAAATTTATTTTATGCACGTTTTTTATGAATTTATAACCTGTCCAACAAAACTGTAAAAAAATATTTGATCTTTTCGTGGCTTTTATAAAAAACAAATGATATTATATTTGATGATCGTTTTAACGATCGGTAGTAATTTGGAGATGTATTGACTTTCATACCCAGGAATACAAATAAATATTGTCTCTCAATGAAGTGATTGACGCATTGGAACAATTAGATGAAGTTGCCCCATTTCCTAGAAATGTAACCATTTTTCCACCAGATAACGCAAATGCTGACATCACAGATGAAGATTCTGTTGATGAAGAGTTTGTAACTGCGAAAAATCTTCCAGGTTTGATATAGATTTCTGAAAATATTTAACGTTTGCAGTGCTATTCCCATCCTTTTAACGTGTATTTGCGCTCAAGAAACAAATTCTACGTGCTTTTTTTAATCACTGGATTATTGTAAACAATTTAGTACTGCGGAATTTAGTTTGGACATTAACCACAGAAAAGTGCTAAACTGTGCTACAATTTGTGTAAAAATTCTCAACTCCAGTGATAAAACTAAATTTTTAACAGTGATATTGACAGAGTTGAGGTAGTGTTAGAAAAAATATTCTCGTCTCGACCTCATACTCGAGTCGAACCAACTCTTGTTCCTGCATCAAGTTTTGAACCCTTTTGTGACAGTGTTTTTGTGGAAACGCCAGTATTTATACTTTCATGATGAACATTTTCTAAAAATATCACGATAACGGCGACTGTTACAAAGCACAATTTCGGCGTTCAAGTTAATGTCCGCATAGCCGAGCGCAGTACCTATTAGACTGCCACAACAGTGGTCGGCATATCAAATCGACTTGTCACCAAAATTTTTTTTTGACCATTTTTTCCCTTTAACGCACTTTTTTGAATTATTAACCTTTTTGAAGAGTTGTGAAGAAGTAAGAAGGAAATTAAAAAAAAAAAAATTTTTTTTTCTCTCAATAATATAATATCATACGAAATGTCAAGCACCAGCAAATCGGAGTGTGCTGGATGTCCTAACGTCTTAGCAGGAGCCACTACTTTGCAATCTGATGACAACTTCGTTACCCAACGCACTAGATCTGGTCGTACGACAACATCCGTTTGTTCCTGTGTGTCAGCCAAAGACATTAGAGAAATAATAAGGGAAGAGATTCATACAGCCCTTGTGACTGCGATCAATCCGAAAATTCATGCGCTGCAAGATATGATTTCTGGCTTCGAATCGTCTCTTTCACTATTTAACCGCGACCTGGAAGATATCAAGACTCAACATGCGGCTCAATCAGCCACCTTGAACGATATTCATAGAGAGAATGAGTCACTGCTTAAAGCCAACCAAAATCTTACCGATAGACTAGCACAGCTTGAGTTGCAAACTCGAGCAACAAATATAGAAATTCAATGCGTTCCGGAAAACAAGCAGGAGAATCTTGTAAACACGGTAAAGCAGCTTGCTAAGGTTATTAAGTGCCCTGTAGAAGATGCTAATATTCACTTCTGTGCAAGACTGGCGAAAATGGATAAGAAAAGCCCTCGTCCGCGATCCATCCTCGTAAAATTCAATAGCCCACGCATGCGCGATCAATTTCTGGCGGCTACAATAACATTCAATAAAACGAACTCCACCGAGAAACTTAATACCAGTCACTTGGGTATTGGCGGTTCCAAGAAGTCATCTGTTTACGTGTCAGAACATCTGACACCCGAAACAAAGTTGTTGCACGCATCGACTCGCCGTTTCGCCAAAGAGATGAAGTACAAGTTCGTATGGGTTCGCGACGGGAAAATCTTTGTGCGGAAGAACGAAGAGACCAACTACGTGTTCATACGTAATCATGAGACTCTTAAAAAATTGTCATAAAGTGCGCTAAGGTTGTGTAAAATTTACTGAAAGGCTCCCTCAGTGATTTAAATGTATATTATCAGAATGTTAGAGGTTTAAGGACTAAAACTGTAGATATATTTAATAATGTAGTCTGTAATTCATTCGACATCATTATATTGACGGAGACGTGGTTGAATGATGGCATAGTGGATGGTGAAATCATTGATGATAGGTATAATGTATACAGGCGTGATCGTTATAATAGTGGCTTCCATGCTTCTAAGGAGGGTGGTGGAGTATTGATTGCTGTCTCCAAAAGATTTAACTCTGTGCGTGTTAATTCCTGGGAATCCGACTGCGAGGATTTGTGGGTGCGTGTTGGGTGCGAGAAAGATGACTCAGCTAATTTAAATGTATGTGCCGTGTACTTACCGCCGCCGGTTAAAAAGCATATATTGAAGCATTTTATTGACAATTGCAACAGAGTTATGGAAGAACTTGTAGGCGATAACTTGGTTGTTGGGGATTTCAACTTGAGCGGTATATCATGGTTCGGTGATGATACTAATGCGGGTCTTACCCCCGTTTACGCGAGCAGCGACCTGCATGGCATGCTCATCGACTTCATGTCCTTAAATGACTTAGAGCAGTACAATAACATTACAAATAATAAGGACTCAATTCTAGATTTAGTTCTTTGTAATAAAACAGTTAATAATGTTATAGTCAATCCTGATCCCTTATCTCGAGTAGATCCTTTGCACCCTCCTATGAACTTTGCCATCCCACATAAAGGTATTGATACTTTGACCCCGGCATGTGAAACTAGGTTTTGTTTTCATAGAGCTGATTACACTAGCATCATCAAGGAATTAAACAATGTTTCCTGGAATGAGATATTACGTAATTGTGAGTCCGTGGATGATATGGTCAAAGTTTTTTACGATATAATCCGAAGCTTGATTGTTAAGTACGTACCTAAGGCTAGACCACGTAACAAGAATTATCCGTGCTGGTTCACGCCATCACTAATAAGGTCTCTTAATGAAAAGTATAAGGTTCGCCTCAGATTGCGCAAATATGATGAGAATCCCCGTGACGTTTTGACATTCAAGCGTCTTAGAAAAAGATGTCAGTCTCTTATGTCTGCGTCTTATGCTAATTACTTGGCTCGTTTGGAAGCTTCCTTGAAGTCGAACCCTAAATTAATTTGGTCATTTATTAAGAACAAAAGAAAGGGTAACAAAAATCGATACCCGCCTCAATGACCAATGGTGATCGGACGGAGTCAGGCGGTCCAAACATCAGCAATCTCTTTGCCAATCATTTTTCTTCAGTTTTCACTGGGTCCGAAGCAACGTCTGAGACCGTGGTCTTGTGCCCAGGGGCTAATTGTCTAAGCAGCGTATCATTTTCTACATATGAAGTTTACAGAGCATTAAAGAGACTTGACCCCACGAAGGGCGCTGGTGCGGATGGCATACCTGCTTTATTTGTCACAAATTGTGCTAAAAGCTTGGCTTTTCCCCTGTCAATAATTATTAACAAATCTTTAATGGAAGGAGTTTTTCCTTGTGCTTGGAAGGAATCTTTCATCTTACCCTTATTCAAGAGCGGCAACAGAAGTTCTGTAAAATGCTATAGGCCAATCTCTATACTATCGGTATTTGCAAAAGTCTTCGAGTCTCTAGTGTACCCTGTGTTTTCGTCACTTTTCAAACACACTATTACCGTAAAACAGCACGGTTTTCTTAAAGCTAAGTCTACTGCAACCAATCTTGTTTCCTTTGTCGAAGATCTTAATGAAGCTCTTGATCTTGGTGATTCTATTGACACTATATATACAGACTTTAGCAAGGCCTTCGACAAAGTAAATCATGCTATTCTCATAAAAAAGCTGGAAGCTTCGGGTGTTTCGGGATCTCTGCTTCTTTGGTGCAAATCGTATTTAAGTGAGCGTAGGTCTTCAGTTGTCCTCAATGGGTATAAATCAGCGTCATTTGTAGCAACATCAGGTGTTCCGCAGGGCTCACACTTGGGGCCTTTGTTTTTCAATGTTTTTATTAATGACATTCAGTCGGTTTTTTGCTTTTCAAAATTTTATTTATATGCTGACGACCTTAAGTTTTTTAGACCAGTAAATTCGGACTCCGACGCTGCCTTGCTTCAGGCTGATTTTGATAGTTTAGTATCTTGGTGTGAGAGCAATGGTATGGAACTGAATGGTGATAAATGCTTTGTGATTAGGTTTACGAGAAAAAGGCAGAGTTTGTCGAGATCTTACACTCTAAATGACAGAGTACTGTCTGAACTGGATCATGTACGCGATCTGGGAGTCGTTTTAGACACTGGGCTTCGCTTCCATATTCATGTTGAGAATATAGTGAAGAAAAGTTTCAGGGCCCTCGGTTTTGTACTAAGGAACTGTAGGGATTTCAAGAACCCCAGCACTAAAATCACTCTGTACTCGGCTTTGGTGCGCAGTAACTTGGAATACGCTAGTGTAGTGTGGAACCCTAGCTATGATGTCTATGTAAAGAGAATCGAGCGTGTCCAAAAAAGGTTTTTATGGCATTTATCTTTTGGATGCTACTTAGCTAAGACTTTGCCAACCTACAATGAGAGACTTCGTCACTTTAATTTGCAATCCTTGGAACACCGCCGACGTCTTCTTGATCTCGTCTTTTTGCACAAGCTGGTTGGTGGCGTCCTGGACGCTCCTGACCTACTATCTTGCATGAATATTCGCGCACCATCTCGGCTTCCTAGATTATCTGCATATACACCTTTTGCTGAAAAATTTGCTCGGTCTCGCCAGGGTCGTTTTTCTCCACTGAATAGGTTGATGATAACTTATAACGCCTTGCATAAGTTTCTCGCGCGGCGTGAAATGTCTATTCAGTTAAACAGGGAACCATCCTGTCTCTCCGTTAATATTGATGTTTTTTCAGACTCATTACTTAAATTTAAGAAGAATGTTAAACTTTATTTTGATTTAATCTAATTTAATTGAATTTCATGTAAGTAATCTCATTTTAATATTATTTTGTTTAATTTGGTTTTATTGTTTGTTTTTATTTTTTATTTACTCTGTATAATTTGTGTGATACTCAATATTACCTTACCCTAATATTCTTATGTATTGTTAATTATTTTAATTGGTAATTTAATTTAATTTGCTTCTTTTATCATTATTTATATCCAGTATTTACGACTAATCTATATCTTTAAAGTACCTACTCAATTTGTTAACGTACTGTATGAAATTGTGTAACACCTATAATTAAGATTGTACTTAGCTTAATATCTATTCTATGTAAGATCTTTTCTTCATTTTGTGTTGGTTTCAATCTTGTTGGTGTTAAGAAATAAATAAAATAAAATAAAATAAAATAAAATAAAATAAAAAATAAAATATTTACGTTATTTTCTCATATCAGTTGTTTTATATATCAAACCTGGGAGATTAGATTGGTAAATAAGATGAAAATAAAATATAACTATATTTTTATAAGAGCTCCTGCTGAGATTCAACAGTGACGAAGACAGTGTACCTACCCTTGTCTTCTTTAGCAAAAAAAAAGTCAAACCACCGAAGAACCCCTCATTGTAGAAGGTCTTCAACCTGACCCATCTAAATGTAATTCAGCTCCAGTTATTAGCAGCACGTCAGCTGTTTCTTTTGGTGATTCAACCGTAACAAAAAATAAAAAATGCTCACGACTGAACACAGTAGCAAGAAAACCAACTGACCACAACAGCAAGAAAATCATGGGCCCAGAGCCCCATATACCTTCAAATGCCCATGTATTACTTTGACTTGTATGTTTGATAACTGTGTTATCAAATTATTAGTCAAATATACAAATATTTACGCGATATAAAGTGGGCAATGTTACAACGAGAGAAATGAAATGTTCCCTTGCTTATACTTCTTTACAGTGGATTCCCGAAGATACATGTACTTGGGATGGAATCATCAGACACTGATTTCAGTATGATATATATCTGATATTATGCGCCTAAACGATATAACGCCATGTCAAGGTGTAGATACTTACAGGGAAACTTCAGAATACGATAGAATTGAACATCTAGTAGAGTACAATGACACTCGGCTTCGATGTTCGCTTTGCAAAAAAAACTTCACTTGTCAAAAATGTGAAATCCCTTTGCATCCTAAAACATGTTACCATACTCCTACATAGACTTGTTTGTTAATTAACTTTTTCAACTAGATAATAAACCTTTTTTCATAGTAATAACTGAGTTCATTTAATTTAAAATAAGATACAATCGATAAAGTGGTAGTTGTATGAGCGTTAACCTACCTGCCTATTACTACTGATCGTTAAAACGATCCGCATTTTCCGAGTTTTCCAGAAAACTCTGTTTTTTTTGGTATTTTTCCATGTTTAGTTCATGCATCAAGGTAACAATACTAAAAAACTGCTGTGATACGAGATAAAAAAATGTTTCAGTAACAACTGGGTTAAAGAAATGTAATGCTTGTTAGCAATTTTTTGTAAGTTGCTATAAACTTTCTTGCCTGTTGTTTTGGCTTTTCTTTTCCGTAATTCTTCTTTTATATGAGCTAAAGTTAGCATAGAATACATTGTTTGTCCACAAAACCGAAAAAAATACAATCTAAGACAGTAAAATCACGTAATACACAGTCAAGACAATATAAGCTCAAACTGACAATTGTTCCAAAGACTAAGCGCCATCTGTAATTCACTTTGCCTTCGCCTCCCCATTTAGACTGAGGTAATTTAAGAAAAAAAAAATATATAAAGATTGGCATATTTATCATATTCTATCTGTATCGTAAGGGTGCCGACACATTTTGTAGTCGGGTTGTTGATATTTTTTTGGCAATTTTACCATAGTCATGAATAGTAATGTTGGCATAGACAAATTAAGATACGTCTATTCCATCGATTGACAGTCTAAATTTTTAAAATTATTTTAAAGTAGTACAGGGAAGTCGAGCGTGTCTCGTTAGTCATGGCTTGTCAAGTATCACACGGTAAGATCATGGGCTTGTCCAACATCGCTCGCTTAAGAAGCAAGTGCCCATCAAGCATTTTTTCAGAACAATAAAATAGGACTGACAAGCCGATGCAATGTGAAAACTGACACGCGGGTTTGATTTATTTAAAAGGGGAGAGCTTTAGTGAAGAAATTACAGAATAGAGTATAACATATGGTCAACCTCAACACGATCACATACATTTTTCTACTGGAATATTTTTTTTTTTTAGTTAGTTTGAGTATGTAACTGTAGAGTCAATTATTATATATTTTATATCAGTTTTTTTTTTTAATTTGGCATTTGTATAACTCAACAGTCGAGTCAGTATAAGTTTTGGTTCTTTTAATTTTAAAATTGATGTCAGGGGTGACAAGCATTTACTTGGGCTTGTTATGAATTGCTTTTTACAAAGTAGGTTTGTTTTGGCGATGGAGCAGTGTGGTTGGGACGTGGGCGTCCAGAGAATTCCCTGCGTGAATTCTTGCGTGGCGGGGGACTACTGTAGCGTGGTTTTTTTGCTGTTTTGTCGATTTCCCTTAAAGGGGAAGTTTTGTTGGTAGTTTGTTTCCATTAATGTTAAAATTTATTTTTTGCCAGTATGCCTCATGTCCTTTTCCTTATTTCCGTAAAAAGTCTGTTTGAAATTCGCTGCAGCGACTTATAAAAAAAAAAAAAAAAAAAGATTAAGATCGTATTTCTTATGGTCGTCCTTCGCCCACTTCAGGGGCCTTGGCGTTGAGCCCTTATCGCAAGGATTTTTATTCAATTGTTTACCTTTCATACTAGATCCCAAAGGTTAGTGTGAAAGCAGGCCTTAAGCAGTCGTGTTTAAGGCCTGCTTTTGAACTGAAATGGTATTTTTTTTGTCCGTAATGTCGTAGGTTGTTTGACCGTGTTTGCGGGAAGTCCGATCCGATTGAAGTCGCTTTCGGCGGCGCGATGTCAGTCCAGTCCACGCGCATCGATGAGTGATCAAGTGTAGGAAGTCGGAATGCGTCGTGATGGCGCGAGACTTGGAACGCAGCGAATATCAGCTGCGATTCATTCATATGATACAAAATTTTTCGGTTGGAAGGAATTTGATTTTATAACGCTGTTAAAGTTATTGGATTCGTAATTGTTCCTGATTTAAATAATATCTTGCAGCTATTCATTGTAATTTTCGTCGGCACAATAGAATTTCGCCAAGAGGGTTTTGGCTAATAAAAGCCGCCGAGAAGAGTTCTAATTCGTGTCGTGATATCCGATCGAAGGAGGAATACTGATTGACCGGATTCTAAACCATATAAAATATATTGTTATCAAGGAGCCGCAGGTGAAGAGTGGCGTACGTATCCAGCCACGAGACAACCACTGCTCTGTCGTCCATTCAAACCCCGTTAAGCGGGAAAAGTTGAAATAAACCGGACTTTGGTTTCTCACCCACGGCTCCGAGGCATAATTAATAGAAAGCAGCCATCGAAGCGTTTCTCTACTAAACAGACTCGCTGCGAGATATTCTAATAGGTACCAGTTAACTCTCAAATCTTTTTAACCCTTAAACTAACCGAAGTATAAGAATCCAGCTATCCGTACTTCGAGTACCAACCTACGAGCTAGATTTATGTTAGATTAATTACCACATTTCTGATATTCGAGGGCAGGCAATTCTTACCCACATAACGCTCTGCGAGTAGTTTTAAGTTTAACCTTTTAAAATAACCCCTTGGGAAAAAGATTAGATTCATAGCTTCGTTTTTCTTCGTGTCCAATCACCGAGTAAATTGGCAGATCTGCGATTACAACGTTTGATGTTTATTATTGTATAGAATCAACCGTATTTCAATAAAACTGTAGTTTGCTGTAGACTGTACGTTAAGTGTTTATTTATTTTCCCTTGAGTTGTCATTAAGGTGAGTCATTCGCATGAGTTTATTTATTACTTACTGTTTCTTAAGCCAAAAAGGCAATAAGAGAGAAAAAGACATAACAATTGGCGCCCGAACCTATGTAGACATAAGGATTGCCTGAAATAAATTATTTACTACAATTTTTGTGTTTCTGTTTTTTTTTTGTTGGTCAAGTAACTTTATTAAGCTCAACAGGAAACCCGCGGATATCAGAGATGTGGAGTTATTTTAGTGGCATGATTATTACATTACCTATGTTTTTATATTGATTTAAAATACTGAGATTTATTCATTCATTATATTTGTCCAAGACTGTATATGCATTTTCTACAAGAAGGATTGCCAAATTGTAATTTTGTTAGCTTGTGGGATATCAGATACATAAAAATCTTCTTTTTTTTTAACTAGAAAAGCAGCTCTGTATTTTTAGGGTTGTCAGAGGATAGCCTGTGTTTAAAATAATTGATACATTGATTTAAAAGACAAGACTTTATTAATTCATTTTTTTTTACATTGAGAGTTGAGTATTGGTACCTACTTAGGGTCACTTGCTTTACAGAATAATATTGGTAGTAAAGTAACAGCTTGTTAATATATAGGATTTCTTAAATATAGTCAAAAAGGGGTATTGTTTTGGCTGGAATTGCTTAACAATACACTTTTCAGATTTAGAAAGTAAATTACTTACTAGTTAATTGAAATTAAATATACCTACTTACTTTTTTCCACTAACTTAGTTTGACAATTTCAATTTTAAACATAGTTGGTGAATAGATAGTACATAGTTAGTAGGGACTTCAAGTGGGCTTGAATTGCACTAGTTTCTTGCCAGTTTCTTAAATATACCATATACCTATATTTACTTTCTTCTCTTCTCCTTCCTCATTACAAGATGGAGGAGGAGCGACCTATAAAGTTTCATTTATTACATAAAGATGAGTTGGAGTATGAAGCTAAAATTCGGGGCGTTGAGCCAGCGGGTAAGGTTACAGATCTTCGAGCCCAGTTAAGAAAACTAAGCAGAGAGCTTCCATCAGATGAAATAGCTGAAGTGGACCTTGATATTGTATCTGAATGTGCTATAATTATGGATAAATTAGCTTACTTAGACAATTTGATATTGGGGGCTGCCAAGCCGGGGTGCTCACTCAAATCTCTGAACCGGGTGGAAGCGGTAGCTCATCACCTGTTTCATAGGCTTAGTCGCTTAAATCCTACGGCTGAATCGACGGTCACATATGATCAACTGCATAGTATGCGGGAAAATTTAGACCGTATCTTGCATAAACTGGATAATATAATGTATAACTTCAAGAGTGGATTGTCGCAGAGACAGCCCTCTATACAACCAGCACAGGTATTGGATGAGCCCGCCGGTGATGTAAACCACTCGCCTCCTGGCAGCCCTATCAAAGCGATGAAAAGTAATGAGTCCGCTTCGGCTATACATAAACTTGGGATTAGTTTTAATGGTAATACATGTGTGAAGGCTTTTTTACAGAGATTAGATGAACTCTGTCGCTCCCGTAATATTTCTGAGAGCAGACTGTTCAATTCAGCCGCTGAACTTTTTACAGATGAAGCTCTTTGCTGGTACCGGGGCAATCATACCGAAGTAAATAATTGGGGCGAATTAAGGTCCCTGTTATTGGAAGAATATCTGCCTACAGATTATGACCATAGATTAATGCAGGAAATTAGGGCTCGCACTCAGGGATCTGATGAAAGCATAGTAAATTACCTTAGTATTATGCAAAATTACTTTATTCGTTTATCTAAACCACTATCGGAGGAAGATAAATTAAATATTGTCTTATATAACATTAGGCCTTGTTACACTTCTCAGCTAGCACTGTATCCAGCAGACTCTTGGGTTGATTTGAAACGCAAATGCAGGCTTATTGAGATGGCTAAAGATAGGACGAATAACTTTGCTGATCCTCCGAAATCAAGCACATCTTCTTTGGCTCCGGATCTCTGCTACAGATACAGCCGCCCGGCGCCAAAGGTAGCCGCAGTTCAGGCCCCGAATGCAGACTTCTGCGTGCGCTGTAGGGTGGCAGGGCATACGTTGAGGAGTTGCAAAGCGCCTTTCCGAGTCGTTTGTTATAAATGTGGCGAAAAAGATGTAACTGCGAGGACTTGTTTGAATTGTCGTAAGGCCACCGATAAGCTTGTATCTGCGCCAAAAAACGCGCAGGCGTGAGCCGGCGGCGGTGGGCGAAAACATCAGCGCAAGAGTGGACACATTGGCTGAAATTCCTGAAAGATTTTTATTATGAAAATGGGAAAAATAACACGTCAATGTCAGGTGCCATTTCCAAACGTCAGTGTCAATGTCACTCGTCGCCGACTCACGTATGTCAAAATAGGGATACCAGACCCTACTTAAAAATTACCATTTATGATATAAATTTTAGAGCTTTGCTGGATTCGGGATCTGAAATTTCTATAATTGGCGGAAACGCTATCAAATATTTTACTGATTTGGGCACTCTCCACAAATCTACCGATTTAGATATAATTAAAACCGCTAACGGTTCAGCTTCACCTGTTACTGGGTATATGTTTTTACCAGTCACAGTAGACGAGCGGACCGCTATTATAAAATTTTACGTAATTCCAGGAGTCTCCACTGAATTGTTGTTGGGTATAAATTTTTGGAAAGAATTTCAAATAGCGCCAGATGTTTTGTCACTGTTGAAGGATAGTGAGTTCTTACCGGGTAATCAGCATGTCAGTGCGATAACTACGACGGACAAAATTTTGATCGATTTCGAGTCACTGTCGGAGTTCGAACGCGAACAGGCAAATAAGGTTATTCGCGAGTTTGAAAGTATTTCAGATGAGAAAAAAGGGCTTGGTAGGACGCACTTAGTAACGCACAAAATAGACACAGGTGATCATCCGCCAATTAAACAGCGCTACTACCCGATGTCTCCGGATAGGTTAGCAGAACTGAACAAACATCTAGATCAAATGCTGGCGGACGATGTGGTGGAACCTAGCAACAGTGCTTGGAATAATCCCGTCACTTTAGTGCGGAAGGCGGACGGAACGACTCGCTTTTGCTTGGATAGCCGAAAACTCAATGCCGTTTCTAAACACGATGCTTATCCTCTACCTTACGTGACTAATATACTAGACCAACTAAAGAACGCGAAATACATCTCGACAATAGATCTAAAATCGGCTTATTGGCAAATTCCGCTAGATGGCGTCGAGAGCCGTGAAAAGACCGCATTCACAGTGCCTTCACGCGGCCTGTATCATTTTAAAGTTATGTGCTTTGGGTTGACATCAGCACCGGCCACTCAGCAGCGATTGATGGACCGGATTTTGGGGCCTGAATTCGCGAATAATGTAAGCTGTTATTTGGACGACATAATATTAACTAGCTCAACTTTGACGGAGCATCTGGAGTTATTGCGGAAAGTGTATAATAAATTGAAAGATGCAAACTTAACTATTAACCTAGGGAAATGCCAATTTTTTAGGAGGCAGCTAAAGTATCTGGGGCACGTGGTCGATGAATATGGCTTGCGCACCGACCCGGATAAGGTGAGGGCGATAGTAGATTTTCCCACCCCTACTTGCAGAAAGGACGTTAAACGCTTCCTAGGTACGGCATCCTACTACAGGCGGTTTATTAAAAATTTCAGTAACCGGGCGGGGCCGTTAAACGCGCTGACGTCAACACGTAAGGGTGCCCCTCCGTTCAGCTGGTCGCCGGAGGCAGAACGTGCATTCGCGGACCTCAAGTTAGCACTGACCAATGCTCCTGTCTTAACATGTCCAGATTTCACGAAAGAGTTTACCGTTCACTGTGACGCGTCCAATTACGGAATAGGAGGTACACTTACGCAGTTGATCGATGGCGAGGAGCACCCGGTTGCGTATTTTAGCCGTTCTCTTGCGCCCGCCGAACGCAATTACTCCGCGACCGAACGCGAGGCATTGGCGGTCGTATTAACTGTTGAACATTTCCGCCCGTATCTGGAAAGTGACAGGCCGTTCCGCATAATTACAGATCACGCAAGCTTGAAATGGTTTTTAAATCTTAAAAGTCCTGCCGGGCGGTTGGCAAGATGGGGTTGTAGGTTGTCTCCATATAATTTTACGATCGAACACCGCAGTGGTTCGCAAAATATTGTACCTGACGCCCTCTCGCGATCTATGCCTGTGGGGTCTATAGATATATCACAAATAGAAGACCCTTGGTATCTAAATATTATTAAACGTTGTACCGAAAAGCCGCGGGCTTGTCCTAATTTTCAGCTCGTAGATGGTAGGCTTTATCGTTTTACTAAATCCAACAACAAACTGAGTGGAGATTTCCAATGGAAGGAGGTAGTGCCCAAAGAACTGAGAGAAACTATTATCCAGGAAAATCATTCTAAACCTACCGCGGCACACCTAGGCGTCGCTAAAACCTATCAACGCTTAAAATTGAGATATTTTTGGCCTGGTATGTACCAGGATACAGCCGAATTCATTAAAAAGTGTTCTACTTGTAACGCTTATAAACATAGCTCGCAAGCAACGCCAGGCTTTATGGGAGAACCCAAAGTCTGCTGTCGCCCCTTTCAATGTTTGAGTATCGATTTATGTGGACCCTATCCGTTATCGAGGCAGCAAAACACGTATTTATTAGTGGTGGTTTGTTGTTTTTCAAAATATGTTATGTTGTTTCCGTTGCGAAGAGCGACAGGGAAGGTTATTGCGCAGCGTCTCGAAGATCACGTATTTTTAGTTCACGGCATTCCGCAAACCGTGATCTCAGATAACGGTTCACAATTTGTAAGTCATGAGTTGCAAGCGCTTTATACAAAATACAACATACCCCAGATACACCTGGGGCCAGTATACTGCCCTCAGGTAAATCCAGTCGAACGTTATAATCGTACCGTGATTACGGCGATCTCATCGTTTGTGGAGAACGATCATAGGACGTGGGACGTTAATATACATAGAATCCAATTCGCAATGAACACCTCGATGAACGAATCCACATCTTATACGCCATTTATGCTAGTTCACGGTCGCGAAGCTATAGCCGACGGCAAAATTTATAATGATTTTAAAGATGTCAATGAGTTAGTCTGCGCGCCTAGAGATGCTTATGTCTCGAAATTAGGTTACCTCAAAGATATATATAAAACAGTCCAAGAATCACTTATTAAGGCTCACAGTCGTAACATTAAATATTATAATCGAAAACGTCGAGATGTGTCTTTCGACGTTGGCGATTACGTCTGGAAAAGAACTTATAAACAGAGCGCCGCGAATAAATACTTCGCTGCGAAACTGGCACCAAAATATGAGCGTTGCCGTGTAGTTAGGAAGCTTTCGCCCCTGGTATATGAGCTAGAGGACGAGAGGGGTAAATTTATAGGCAAATGGCACGTGAAAGACTTCAAATCCATAGACGCGGGGAGTGATTAGGGTTTCGTCAGGTTTCGTACGAACAGTGTTGCCAGTGTCGTGCGGTGCCTTGTGATTTTAACGTGAAAGCGCTGCGCTACAAATTATATTATCATTTTTATTTTTATTTCTTTTTCTTTAGACACCGTGTGTGGGCGGTGCAAGAATACTCACACCGCAGTACTTCACTCTCTGCGTGTCGTAAGAGCCGACTTACGGGAGTAAAAGCGCCAGTTAACATCGGGTCCGCGTATTACGTAGTCACGGTGCTACCCTGTGGTACGGATTTAAACGACCATTGGGCATTTATAGCGCCAACTACCATTTTTACATAACATAAATACTATAGTACGATTTTCTTCAATTTTACCTGATGAATTAGGCTCTGGTTTCATTACAGTGCTACCCTGCGGCGCGGATTTCAAACGGTCGTAGGTGGTGCTTGAATGATATACCATTTTACTTACGCCTTGCGCGGTCTATCTTGTAGTGCGGATTCAAACGACTACAAGGCAGCACTAGCGCCATCTACTCTATCTTACTACGTACTACGCGTATCTATTTGGTTGCTTTATTGTGTATGTGATCCGGGTGTTTGTGTTGGGGCTTGTCTAGTTTGATGTTTTTCTTTTATGTCAGTCTTACCTGGAGGCTTGAAGGGAATTAGACTGAGGTAATTTAAGAAAAAAAAATATATAAAGATTGGCATATTTATCATATTCTATCTGTATCGTAAGGGTGCCGACACATTTTGTAGTCGGGTTGTTGATATTTTTTTGGCAATTTTACCATAGTCATGAATAGTAATGTTCATCATCATCATCATCATCATATCAGCCACACGACACCCACTGCTGGGTATAGGCCTCCCCTAAGGATCTCCACGACGATCGGTCCTGCGCTGCCTGCATCCACTGGCTTTCCGCGACCTTCACCAGATCGTCGGCCCACCTTGTCGGGGGCCTACCCACGGAGCGTCGTCCGGTGCGCGGTCGCCATTCCAGAACCTTTCTGCCCCAACGGCCATCGGTTCTTCTCGCTATGTGTCCCGCCCATTGCCACTTCAGCTGAGCAATCCTTCGAGCGATGTCGGTTACTTTAGTTCTCCTGCGGATCTCCTCGTTTCTGATTTGATCACGTAGGGAAACGCCGAGCATGGCTCTCTCCATTGCACGCTGAGCGACCTTGAGCCTCCTTATGAGACCCATAGTTAGCGGCCACGTTTCACTGCCGTAAGTCATCACTGGCAACACACACTGTTCATAGACTTTCGTCTTGAGACACTGAGGTAAGTCGGACGCGAAGATTTTTCGAAGCTTCCCGAATGCTGCCCACCCGAGTTGGATTCGGCGAGAGATCTCTTTCTCGAAGTTGGACCTACCTAACTGGACTGCCTGTCCTAGGTATACGTAATGGTCAACAACTTCAAGTGTAGTGTTCCCAACATGAGCTGGAGAGGGTACAACATGGGCATTTGACATAATTTTCGTCTTTTCCATGTTCATCCTAAGACCCACTCTTTGGGAAGCACTACGGAGATCTTCCAGCATTGTGTTCAGGTCTTCCATGGTCTCAGCCATAAGGACTATATCATCGGCAAAACGAAGGTGTGTTAGGTACTCGCCATTAATGTTGATGCCGAGTCCTTTCCAGTCCAAGAGCTTAAAGATGTCCTCCAACGCAGCTGTGAACAGTTTCGGAGAAATAACGTCTCCCTGTCTCACACCACGCTGCAGTTGGATAGGATTTGTGTTCTGGTTCTGTACTCGGATCGTCATGGTGGCATTTTGGTATAAGTACCTCAACACCTCGATATACCTATAGTCCACTTGGCACCTTTGGAGAGACTGCAGCACCGCCCAGGTTTCAATCGAATCAAAGGCTTTCTCATAGTCCACGAACGCCAAGCAAAGTGGCTCATTATACTCCTCGGTCTTCTGTATAACCTGCCGCAGCGTATGGATGTGGTCTATGGTGCTAAAGCCTTTTCGGAACCCGGCTTGTTCGGGAGGTTGGAAGTCGTCGAACTTGCGAGCGAGACGATTCGTAAGGACTCTCGAAAACAACTTATAGACATGACTCAGAAGCGAGATGGGTCTATAGTTCTTTAAGAGGGACTTGTCACCCTTTTTAAAGAACAAGATCACCTCACTTATGTTCCATGTCTTTGGCGTTCTGCCCTGGACGATGACGGAATTAAAGAGCTTCTGGAGGACTTTGAGTATCGGCTTACCGCCCGCTCTCAGAAGTTCTGTAGTGATTCCATCGTCACCCGCCGCCTTGTTGTTTTTCAGCTGTTTGAGAGCCATACTAATCTCGTACAGGCTGACGTCCGGGATATCTTGAGTATAGTGTCGGGTAAGCTTGGCTCTGGGGTCTTTAGCCTTGCTTTCAACAGGTGTCTGCGTGGAATATAACTGCCCATAGAAGCTCTCGATCTCCCTCAGGATTTCAGGCTTTGATGAAATGATGCGTCCGTCGTCAGTTTTCAGCTTCGTCATCTGGCTTTGCCCAATAGACAGATCTCTCGCGAACACTTTGGAGCCTTTATTCCGCTCGATAGCCTCTTTAATACGATTCGTATTAAATTGGCGAAGGTCGCTCGTCAAAGACTTAGATATCTGTCTATTAAGCTGCCGATAACGATTAGCATCTACTGAACTCTGGAGCCTCATTTCACGTCTCTGATCCATGAGTAGGAGTGTGTGGTCGGAGAGTTTCTTTATCTTGGGACGGCGGGTCTTAAAGAGCTTGGACCCTACCGTACGGACAGTATCCACCACCATGTTGTTTAGATCGTCCACATCTATGCTGTTCTCAAGGGCTTCGAAGCGGTTTTGGAGTTCGAGTTGAAAGCTCTCGGGGTTTTGAATATGGGCCGGCAATGGTCGAATTGTTGATTTTATCAGTCGAGATCTTTCCAGCTTTGGGTTGATATTCAATGTGCCACGTACCAATCGGTGATCGCTCCCCGTCTTAACAGCGTTGATAACTGTCTTAACCTGTCTTAACCCCGTCTTAACATAGTAATGTTGGCATAGACAAATTAAGATACGTCTATTCCATCGATTGACAGTCTAAATTTTTAAAATTATTTTAAAGTAGTACAGGGAAGTCGAGCGTGTCTCGTTAGTCATGGCTTGTCAAGTATCACACGGTAAGATCATGGGCTTGTCCAACATCGCTCGCTTAAGAAGCAAGTGCCCATCAAGCATTTTTTCAGAACAATAAAATAGGACTGACAAGCCGATGCAATGTGAAAACTGACACGCGGGTTTGATTTATTTAAAAGGGGAGAGCTTTAGTGAAGAAATTACAGAATAGAGTATAACATATGGTCAACCTCAACACGATCACATACATTTTTCTACTGGAATATTTTTTTTTTTTAGTTAGTTTGAGTATGTAACTGTAGAGTCAATTATTATATATTTTATATCAGTTTTTTTTTTAATTTGGCATTTGTATAACTCAACAGTCGAGTCAGTATAAGTTTTGGTTCTTTTAATTTTAAAATTGATGTCAGGGGTGACAAGCATTTACTTGGGCTTGTTATGAATTGCTTTTTACAAAGTAGGTTTGTTTTGGCGATGGAGCAGTGTGGTTGGGACGTGGGCGTCCAGAGAATTCCCTGCGTGAATTCTTGCGTGGCGGGGGACTACTGTAGCGTGGTTTTTTTGCTGTTTTGTCGATTTCCCTTAAAGGGGAAGTTTTGTTGGTAGTTTGTTTCCATTAATGTTAAAATTTATTTTTTGGCAGTATGCCTCATGTCCTTTTCCTTATTTCCGTAAAAAGTCTGTTTGAAATTCGCGGCAGCGACTTATGAAAAAAAAAAAAAAAAAGATTAAGATCGTATTTCTTATGGTCGTCCTTCGCCCACTTCAGGGGCCTTGGCGTTGAGCCCTTATCGCAAGGATTTTTATTCAATTGTTTACCTTTCATACTAGATCCCAAAGGTTAGTGTGAAAGCAGGCCTTAAGCAGTCGTGTTTAAGGCCTGCTTTTGAACTGAAATGGTATTTTTTTTGTCCGTAATGTCGTAGGTTGTTTGACCGTGTTTGCGGGAAGTCCGATCCGATTGAAGTCGCTTTCGGCGGCGCGATGTCAGTCCAGTCCACGCGCATCGATGAGTGATCAAGTGTAGGAAGTCGGAATGCGTCGTGATGGCGCGAGACTTGGAACGCAGCGAATATCAGCTGCGATTCATTCATATGATACAAAATTTTTCGGTTGGAAGGAATTTGATTTTATAACGCTGTTAAAGTTATTGGATTCGTAATTGTTCCTGATTTAAATAATATCTTGCAGCTATTCATTGTAATTTTCGTCGGCACAATAGAATTTCGCCAAGAGGGTTTTGGCTAATAAAAGCCGCCGAGAAGAGTTCTAATTCGTGTCGTGATATCCGATCGAAGGAGGAATACTGATTGACCGGATTCTAAACCATATAAAATATATTGTTATCAAGGAGCCGCAGGTGAAGAGTGGCGTACGTATCCAGCCACGAGACAACCACTGCTCTGTCGTCCATTCAAACCCCGTTAAGCGGGAAAAGTTGAAATAAACCGGACTTTGGTTTCTCACCCACGGCTCCGAGGCATAATTAATAGAAAGCAGCCATCGAAGCGTTTCTCTACTAAACAGACTCGCTGCGAGATATTCTAATAGGTACCAGTTAACTCTCAAATCTTTTTAACCCTTAAACTAACCGAAGTATAAGAATCCAGCTATCCGTACTTCGAGTACCAACCTACGAGCTAGATTTATGTTAGATTAATTACCACATTTCTGATATTCGAGGGCAGGCAATTCTTACCCACATAACGCTCTGCGAGTAGTTTTAAGTTTAACCTTTTAAAATAACCCCTTGGGAAAAAGATTAGATTCATAGCTTCGTTTTTCTTCGTGTCCAATCACCGAGTAAATTGGCAGATCTGCGATTACAACGTTTGATGTTTATTATTGTATAGAATCAACCGTATTTCAATAAAACTGTAGTTTGCTGTAGACTGTACGTTAAGTGTTTATTTATTTTCCCTTGAGTTGTCATTAAGGTGAGTCATTCGCATGAGTTTATTTATTACTTACTGTTTCTTAAGCCAAAAAGGCAATAAGAAAGAGAAAAAGACATAACAACTTCAGCCGACACGGTTATTTGCTGACCAAGATTTGGAGTGCATTGAAGTTGATCATGAGCAACTTTTCGAGGTCTACCACCGTCCACGACACGTACAAGGTACCGATCATTGTCTAAGTTCCTTAACACTTCAAAAGTGAGTTTTTCGACTTGACAATTTGCTCGGCTGATACCTGACGTAATCGTATGAATTTCTAAGTAGCTTTTAAATTTGATTGATCAATGACCTAAGTTTTAGATCACGATTATTCACGTCACGATATAGTTCTTCTATTAGCCATTCATTATCTTTGTTCATAAGATGAACAGAAAATGCCAGAGGAGTAAGATTTCGACTGAGGAAATCTGCATGATAGATGCGTTCCTCCTTACAATATTCTATTTCTAAGTTGAAACTCATGAAATTCGGTGAATTTGAGTTGAACGTGCACCACGTGTGTGCATGCACTACCTACTAGACCAGTGTTGAATAGATGTCTATCAGTAAGTCGACAGAAAATCAACGTCGGGAAGTATAAGATTTTAATTTAATGTTAGTGCCATTATATGACTAACAAAAAAAATACAGGGGGCGTGGCAGCAGCCAGGCTAACTTCGGCTGTTCCTGGAGGTTCAGAAATAGAGGATCACAAGGATTGCGATCCCACTTCTGATGTGAGATCAAAACTATGTGTAGGAGGATCCATTGGATTCATCCTATCAAACTACCTACCTAAACGATTACTTATAAGCGATCAGGTTGGAAAAATAACAATAAAGGTCTGAGAATAATTGATTTATTTAATTAAACTTAGAAAGTAAGTTCTTTTGATTGTCTATATTTTCCTACCACCCATTCGAGACATTTTTAGCTGACAAGAAGAATGGGCGCAAGAAACTTATCAGCTTTAATATCAACAATAATTTTATAGTCGTACAATCAGCTAATTATTTTATCATCAGTTCGCACTAGTGCTAATTGCACTACGAACGTAACGTAGCCTAGCCAAAGCAAAGCAGTCAGTCAGTATTCGGACAATATTGGTTCTATTTTTATCAAGTGAACATTAGTGAAAAGCGGCAGCGTAGTTAGTAAGGATTTGGACAATCTGTAGCGATTGGTCCTATCCCTATTGATTGAGTCGACTTAACAAGGATTCGGACAATCTGAGGCGATCGGTCCTATCCTAGGCGACTCCGTGATGGATTGAGTCGGCTTACTAAGGATTCGGACAATCTGAGGCGATCAGTCCTATCCTAGGCGACTCCAGCCACACCAAGTAGCAGATTTTATTATTATGGCGAGTTGCGGACGATCCAGAAGATCAAGTCCTTATTGAGTCGACTCCGGGGAGCGACTGACTGCTGTGCGCCGGCGCAGGCTTTATATAGTGTTCGGCGGGCGGGGCGGCACAATGAGACTGACGATCGATCGATAATGATGGCGCCGGCATGTCGCGCAGGTCGCGCCGCCTGTCTGGCGCCATGCGCTTGCGCGGTTTGTTATGATTTTGCGCCGACATACCTTATTTTCAACAATAATAAATAAATATATACGTAAAATAGATTCCATAATCTCATGTGTAGTTCCTGCCTGCAAAAATACTGTGATGAATGCCCAAACAAACACTGTTTTACGTGCCAAACCAAAGTCTACACGTTTACAGGTGGTGTGTTGCTTTAAAGTTTTATGGAAATTGAAATTAATGCACTTCAAAACAAACTGTATTTATTAAACAAGTTCAAACATACACAATATCTTTTTATTTCTAAAAAATAATATGTTTCGCAAAAGAATTCAGCTTCAGCAGCATGATGAAGTCAACTTTGGTAAGGTTGCGACTGTCTGCTATCAAAAATCCTTCAGAAAACTTGATATTATATTTTGATAGATGTTAAATTTAATCAAAATACTGATTTAAGTTAAAAATATCATGAATACATTCAAAACAAAACGAATAAAAGTGAAAAATATTTTGATTCTTGACACAGACATTGTAAACTTGACAGCGACAGTTTTTATGATTATTATTTTTTTAAGATAAAATCACACAACTTTTTTATGCAAAGGAGTTAAATTTTGATTATTCCTTTATCTTGATGATACAGTGTTTTTTCCACATATTTCGTTAAATAATTGATCAATAGCCCCGAAAAATTATGTACGGTGTCAGAAACTGAAAAACCTCGAAATGGTTTTCGATTTAAGGTACCTTGTAAAAAATGAAAACATGTCAATTTACAGAGCTCTGGATTTGGTGTGGTATAATACATGATTAGTGAAAGTGTTGACGCAATAGAAACCTACTGAGACTTTGGTCTGAAGAAACCAGGGACTCATATCATCTCAGATGCATCCACGACCTGTATCGTGGCTTCGTCATCACTGCCTGCTCGAGTTCATCACCCAACTTTCACCCAAGTAAGTTCCCCCTTCATCTTCCATTTCATTTACCACTCACAGCCGAATGTGATTTGCACCCAGCGATCACAAAACCAATTTCTGGTTAGCCACAAGTGGGAAAATTAAAACAAATAAAAAAAAACACCAAGTAGGTACTAATTTCTTATCCAAAAAATCTGTAAGTAAAGTTACATTTATTCAATTTTGAAATATATTTTTTGTATTGAATGAGGGCATAATACGAAAAGATTCAATCTTGTTTCTGTTCCAGCCTTCTCGCCTCATTGGCCCACTAACTGCTGAACAAGATTCAGTCACTAATTTAATGCATTTTTCGGTGCCTTGAGTTGAGTGTGACAGGGAAGAAGTACCTACTTGGCGTTTTTTCATAATTGTTTTAATTTTCCCACTTGTGGCTAACCCGAAAAATGGTTTAATTTAATTAAAATAAGTGTTATGTATTTAATTTTTTCATTTTAAAGAACCTAAGTTTTTCCCTAAAATTCAAAACTTTGATGGTCACGTCATAGGTCATATTGGTACTTAGTTGTTTATCCTTACTTTTCCTATTTAGAAGAAAACAGTTTTTGTTTGTTGTCATACAAAACCTATTAAAAATTATGCTTTCTTACGAAATCAAATTATCATGATAATTAACTTTATTTCGTAAGTAGATAAGACCTAATTTATAAATTATTATTTCAATAAACAAGTACCTACCTACGAATAAACGGACTATAAGTATATAAACTAGGTAGGTACCTAATTACCTAAATACCTATGGGGTGATTCCCACCAGGACCCCCCATGGCCAGACGGCGGCGAGTGTGCAGGTACTGAAGTTTTTTTGTGGGTATTCCCTCCTCCCGTGATCCCACCGAACCACTTGGCTGGGTGGGATCACGGGAGGCAATCGTGGAGGGAGCCGCAACGTTGAATGTTGCGGTATCCTCCTGGCGAGTCCCACATACCCCCCTCCCGCTCACCTGTGGGAGGGGAAGCGCGTAAATGCGTTTTTCTTCAGGGTAAAAAAGGTACCTTAATACCTACCTATAAGTAAAGAAGACAAGCGTTCTTCTTACCACTTTACTATTATCATGAAATAATTACGAGTAAGCGCGGGAAACGTGCGGTTTGAGCGCTCAGGCGCGGGAGTGCGGCCCTCTGCCAGTTGTATTGTGGACGATACGCTGAGCGGTAGGTATATAACGCGTGGCCTTGAGCGAGTGACGGATGCCTGTCAGTAGTTTAAGACGTTAGTTCTAAAGTTCTAATTCTATATATGATTTTTGCATTTGCCTGCCTTCCTGAGTACTCTCCAATGCTTAGTAAAAGAAAACTACATTGACACATACATTATTATCAACGCCATCTATCGAGCCTACAGTTTTTTGTCATTTTGAAAAAAACTCATTTTTTTATTAGACAGACTGTAGCGATTAGTTTGCTGGAATTTAGTTTCATTATTCAGAGGCTGGAATGCACCCTGTGTCATTTGTCAAATGGTGCTGTCATCTGTCATGTCATGTTTGTGTCTATTTAAAAAAAACAATTCCGTGTTGTTTGTTTTGATTTGATTTTAATTTTGACCTTTGTACTTTTCAAGTTTTCAATAAATTAGTAAATAAATTGAATGAAAACTGAAAATAATAACAAGTAGGTACTTACATGTAACGAAAGCTTTACAATACACACAAGTGTAAATAATTTTGTTGTGTAAGTAATCTTTCTGTGTACTCATAATTATGTGCACCAGTAAAATTGTAGTGTTTTGTTTTAATGGGGAGGAAAAGCGCAATTTTATCCCGATAGGTGGCGTCTGGTCTTGGTACTGGGCCGCCTCAAAGAAAGTGTCAAAACATATGGGAATCTCTTGGAGTATTGCACTTTTTAATTTTATACTGAGAAAATTCCGCATTGTTATGCATGTAACTTGTAAATTATTGGAGTTCATCGATTTCCCAGTAACAAAAAAAATATTGGGCAAAAAAATATCAAAAAGAAGATGCTTTTCCCTCGATTTTCTCCTTTGCTGAGCCTGAGAAACATTATAAATCAAAAGGAATGTTTCATGAATTTGATGAAGCTTCGCCAAAATAAAACAACATTTGAATTATAACAGCTTTGTTCTTTAATATTTCAACCTCAGCAGTTTCTAGCATATTTATAACTTGGATGAATTTTATAGGTATATCAAATATGGAATAAGCCCAATATTGGGGCCAAACAGAGAATTAATAGAATTTTATATGCCAGAGTCATTCAAGAAACTTAGAATAATAAAATAAATATGATAAAACGGTTCGTGTAATTTTGGATGGTACAGAAATTCCAGTACAGAAACCTGAAATTACTATTGCACAGAAGGCATCATCAGGCAACTATAAACACGGAAATTCACACTCAGTTGCTTTGTTAAAATTTAAATCATATGCTTCTAATCTGAAATAAAAAGATTACTTGTAAATCTTACACGAAATTTAAAGAAATGTAATGCTTGTTAGCAATTTTTTGTAAGTTGCTATAAACTTTCTTGCCTGTTGTTTTGGCTTTTCTTTTCCGTAATTCTTCTTTTATATGAGCTAAAGTTAGCATATAATACATTGTTTGTCCGCAAAACCGAAAAAAATACAATCTAAGAAAGTAAAATCACGTAATACACAGTCAAGACAATATAAGCTCAAACTGACAATTGTTCCAAAGAATGAAGCGCCATCTGTAATTCACTTTGCCTTCGCCTCCCCATTAGCCTTCATTCTAATTAAGTTGTAAACTTTTTAACACAATAGTAAGACATTGTTACGAAGAACCCGAAGAGGTTTAAGTAATTTCATGAACTTTTTAAGAGAAAAAGTTCATTAAGTTTATGTTTAGTAGTCAACAAATTAAGAATCTGTAGACTATCTGTAGAGTATATTACTTTCTTTTTATAAAATGTTTTTAATACGCTATCTAAATAAACTTCTGCATATGCCGAAACACTTTAGTTCTACTGCCTCTATGGATATGGTACGTACCTACACTTTATTCACTTTAATGACCTATACAAATATAAATTATAAGCTTTTACGGCATAAAATAAAATATCAATAATAGTGACATGACATTACTTACTACATTTATTATTTTTACTACTTCAGTACATCTTATTAACTCGTCAATGCCCGGAAAACGAGACACAATGGATTTTCTATTGTTATCCGGTCACCGGAGACCACTTGGGCGTTGATGAATTAAAGTGAGGTTGTTCCAGAATACCAGAATTACGAAAAATTAACTTGTTTTTGTACTTCTTTTTACAGAGTAATCCCATAGTGTCAGTAAGGCAAGGCAAGTTAAAAGGTTCTGCAAAGAAACTTTTAGACGGATCTACTTATTACAGCTTCAAAGGCATCCCTTATGCTCAACCACCTATTGGGAAATTAAGATTTAAGGTATGTGTATGTAAATAGTAAATAAATAAACTTGTACTATCTAGAATAACAATCATAAATAATATTTCAGGAGCCACGACCACCACAATCATGGAGCGGTGTACGAGACGCCATAGAGCATGGTCCTGTGTGTCCACAATTTGACATGTATACAACATCTATCAACGATGGAAATGAGGATTGCCTTTTCCTCAATGTGTACACTAAATCGTTGCAGCCATCTTCTAAGCTTCCGGTTTTTGTCTTCATACATGGTGGAGCATTTATGTCCGGTTCAGGAAATGATGACATTCTCGGTCCAAGATTTCTATTGCAGCATGATGTCATCGTTGTGACAATAAACTACAGGCTTGAAATGCTAGGATTTTTATGCCTAGACATACCGGAGGTCCCTGGAAATGCTGGAATGAAAGACCAAGTCGCCGCTTTGCGTTGGGTCCAGGATAATATTACACAGTTTGGTGGCGATTCAAATAATGTCTGCATATGCGGAGAGAGCGCTGGTGCCGCTTCTGTTACATATCACATGCTTTCTCCCATGTCTAAAGGATTATTCCATAAGGCCATAGCTCAGAGTGGGGTGTGTATCAACGACTGGGCATATGAGGTTAATGCTAAGAATAGAGCATTTCGAGCAGGCAAGTTGTTAGGCAAAGAAACAAACAATCCAAACGAATTGTTGGAATACCTCCAGAGTCTACCTGCATCGAAACTTGCTGGTGTGACCAACAAAGTCAAAACTGAAGATGAAGCCCACAGGGATCTACCAATTCACTTTGTACCAGTCGCTGAAAAAAAATTTGATCATGTTGAATCATTTATAAATGAAGCACCTCTTGATATGGTTCTGGCGAAAAAAGTTAATGAAGTCCCATTACTAATTGGCTACAACTCACATGAAGGTTTAATAAGTTTGAAGGTTAGGATAAAAAAATCTGAAATTTATAAGAATAACATGCACTATTTGGTTCCTCGTGCCATTGCCCAAAAAATATCACAAGAGAAAATGAATGAATTTGGTAAAAGGATATCAGATTTTTACTTCAAAGATAATTTTATTAATGAGGATAGTGCTGAGAAATATTTGACAGATAATTATTTCGCAGTGTCCATTCACAGGTTTGCTTACTTCTATGCTGCATGTAAGCAACCTATTTTCTTATTGAGGTTTAGTAAAGACTCCGAGTTGAATATGTTCAAGAATATCATGGGTTGTGTACACAAAAAAGGTGCTTGCCACGCTGATGACTTATTCTACTTGTTTGAAAATATGATGAATCAATCAGTTTATGAAGAGCAAGAGAATGCAAGAGAGGCTGTTTATGCGATGACTAAAGTGTGGACTGATTTTGTAAAAACTGGGTAAGTGGGCTTAAAGTTATCCCACCGAAAGTGGCGCCCTCAGAAGGTTTTGTTTAACAACTTGTTTACTGAAAAGGATAAAAAACTTTACGTAGAACTTCTAAGACCCATAATTTATACAATGAGTCTTAAAAATTCCATGTAAAGTTTTATTAAAATTATGTACTATAATTACAATATTCAATAAAATTCACCGCGGCACCACTTTCGGCACCATCTTATGATATGATCACTATAACGTTACTTCCCTTTTTCTATAACTTTGCCTATAACCATAAAAATATGTAATTGCAATCGCAATTGAAATGAGAATCATAGTGCGAAATTGTGAATTAATTATATCTCTATAGTGCACTGCGAAGAAGCTTCGTGGTACTTTTTGAAAAGTGCTGGTGGTTTTTTCCAAAAGTGGCCACTTTTAGCAAAAAAAACTCCGTTAAACCATGGGGTCTCATCGGGAACAACAGATGTGGCTTAGTTAGCAGGTACCGCCATCTAGTGGCATATTTAAACTAATGTTAGAATTAGTTTAAATTTACCTCACTAGATGGCGGTACCTGCTTCGATTTGTTTTTGTAATATTCAAATATAGATAAAAATAGTCATGAAACTTTTAAATTGTTTCTTAAAAAAAATCACCAAATGCAAAATTGTAATGAAGCAGTAAAATGAAGGGTTTTTGTAATAAATTTCAATAAAAATTGAGTGACACCTATCGGCAATAATTTGTACTAATAAGATTGTTCTGCTTTTTGCGTTGAAAATTTGGTAAAGTTTGTTGCTATTTGTGCAAAGCATGCTGCGACGATAGCGGCGCCATCTAGCATGCGACAAGAAAATCATTTTTAATCGCCCAGATAGTCGCCTTACAACGGCCATTTCTTTAGTATGGGATGAGGTATCTGTACTATAGTAATATGTAATCTGTGGTTAAACTAAACGACAGGCTATTATGATATTGTTTAAGCGATAGTACCACAAAGTTTCTTCAGAGTGCACTACAGAGAGATTAGTAAATTCACAATAGGGAATATGCATCAATTTTTTTTTAAATCTTAATCTAAAGTATAATGCGTGAGAAAATTCACTGTAATATTAAAACTTTTCTCTTGCGTTTTTTTCTCGTGATATAGTTACTTGAAGTTAGCGCGGAGCAGCACCCGCCGAAAACGCTCCATACAAAATGGTGACGTCACACATCACGTTTCAGGTGTGTTTCGGCGCGTTTAATATGGAGTTAGCCAATAATCTTCAATTATCTCCCTAAATTTTGCGTTTAAGTACATATGTGTCATACAAAATATTGTTTCTTATTCGATATTCTATCTGACTGTAAAGTGCATTATATCCGAAAATAAAAAAATTAAATTGTTATTTTTCCCTGATTTCATCGTGTGATAAAACTAAAATAATACATTATTTTTATTTTTTTTCCTGTTACATCATGTTTTTATAAGTGTCCGCAGCGATCAAGCTCAAATTCATCAAAATCGGTGACTTATGCATATTCCCTATTTCGTATGGCCACCAGCGCAAGTGAGCAGAATAAGGCCCATAGACTTAGAAAAATTTTCGAGTGGAATATTAAGTTTATGATAAGCCCTTTAAACTTGATTGACGTCTCTGACTGAGTATGGCACACTGACGTCCATTACACATGTATAATGACGTCAGTGGTATGGCAGGTATTATCTTTGATTATTTAACTATTATGTATTTATTTCCAGCAACCCAACTCCAGGAGACAGTGTGGTGAAATGGCAGCCCTACTCGAGGAGTAAGAAACAATTTTTGGACATCGGTGACCAGCTGACTCCCGGCTTCTATCCTGAAAAAGAGAGATTTGAGTTTTGGGATAAACTTTATAATGAAGCCGGTTTGCCTAGCTTCACTAAAAGTAACTTATAATTTACTTCCGCACTGTTTGTGGTGGCGCCAATTGTTAAGTTTTACTGAATATGTACAAAATCTTTATAGTTACTGATAAAAAAATGATATTTAATATGGAGTTATGAATAAATGAGAAACTATGAGCACAGAATAATTAATAGTACAAGTCTATGAGTTACAGTTTTCTATTGAAAATACTTGGCGGTTGTATAACCGAAAGTGGCGCCCTCTGAGTAGAAAAAGATTTTGATAATGTTTTACGTGGAGTTTTTAGGGCCCATTGTCTAGTACTTTTAGAAGATCACTACATGCCCTCGTAGTCATTCGTAGAAGTAGATAGCAAATGTGTCAAAAACGGCAACTTTTAGCAGTTTTGCTAAAAGTGGCCGTTATCTTTTTTCTACTTCTAGCAGTAACTACGAGGGAATGTAACGATACCGTCTAAAAATACTAGACTGTGGGCCCTAAAAAGTCCACGTAAAACATTATTAAAATTGTGTATTAAAATTATAATATTGAATAAATTCACCACTTTCGCTCAGGCTGCCATCTTTATGAGTTACAGTTTTCTATTGAAAATACTGATTTGTTATTGTAAAGGAACATAATTCTTTAATTATTATTATTATTATGATTAGAATAAACTATAAATATCAGGATTTACAACATGTACCTACCTGTTTATTTTTGGGACTCCGATATTTCGGCGCAGTTGCATGCGCCATGAAAATACTTGAAAAATACTGATTTGTTATTGTAAAAGAACATAAAGGCAAAATATTGCAAGTTTTACTGACCATACAATCTTTATAGTAACTGAAAAAAAAAATTTGTTATTTAACTGATACTATGAGTTACAGTTTTCTATTGAATATACTGATTTGTTATTGTAAAGGAACATAAAGGCAAAAATATTTACTAATATTAAGAAGAAGTAGCAATTATCATAGCATTTTTATGAGATTAAGTAATATTTTATTATGCCATTTTGCTTTATACACAAAATATGGCACATCAATTTAAGTACTTAATATGTTGTTATTTTTTATTATATTCGTGTGATTTTTTTTATTAATCAATTATTATATTTGAAAGATAAGTGGTATTAGAACATAAATATGTTAATAAAAGTTTGTTTTGTGAAATTTCTTTTTCATATATGAATTCCTAGCCGCTGGCGTAAGCTTTTGGATCGCAATATTAATAAATAAATCTAAAGTTTATTGAGACTTGTTTTGTTAGTGACAAAAACTGGTTACAGACGAGTGAGAGAGCAAAATATTAATAGGTCGTGAGCCCGCAACAGTATTGCCTGCGTCATATGACATCACGATGAAATGCATGGCACACGGTCGGAAAAGTTGTGCTGAGCGAGGATTAGATAGAAGATTATCGCAAATAAAATTGGCCGGAAGCTTGAGAAAATCTTCCACTTCCGGTCAAAATTTTAAGGTTATATTTACGTCATGTGACATCATTAAGAGACCGACCAACCGGCGAGTCGCACGAAGGGTTCCGTACAAAAAAAACAACAAAAAAATCACGTTTGTTGTATGGGCGCCCCCCCCCCCCTTAAATATTTATTTTATTCTGTTTTTAGTATTTGTTGTTATAGCGGCAACAAAAATACATCATTTGTGTAAATTTCAACTGTCTAGCTATCACGGTTCATGAGATACAGCCTGGTGACAGACGGACAGCGAAGGCTTAGTAATAGGGTCCCGTTTTTACCCTTTGGGTACGGAACCCTAAAAAATGATTGGACCTTATCAAAATACTTTTCGCTTTTGGGAAACGGTATGAAATCAACCAGATTTCATAGAAGTTCCCCGAAAACTTAGCGCCTGCAAACATTTTTAGAGCAATGCTATTTATTTTGCAGCACGTTTGTATTTTAACACGTTTTTTAACACGTTTTTATTAGGTTGCTTTCGCGTTTGTTTGTTTGTTTGTGTGTTTCTCCTCAAAGTTTGCGGACGATTTTATCCTAACTTCCCGATGAGCTACACACTTGAAATTTTGAACATAGGTCAGAACTGGAAGGCAATGCAATATTATGGTGTAATTGAGCTGATCTGATGATGAAGCCGGAAGAAGGCCACAGGAACTCTATGATGAAACCATGCAACCCCATCGTGTTTGGTCTCGTTAGCATCGTCTTGACGAGTACTCTAATGGGAGACGAGGTCCAGGGTCTGATGATGAAGCAGAAAGACCATGCCATAAGAACTCAATATTGAAACCGTGCAACCCCATCAAATTTGGGCTCGTTTGAATCGCCTGGACAAGTTCTTTGTTGGGAAATAGTTTCCAGGGTCTGATGATGGAGCCGAAGGAAGGACACAGGAACTCTTTAATAAAACCACGCTACCCCATCGAGATTGGGCTCGTTTAAATCGTCTTGACGTGTACTTTGTTGGGAAATAGTGTCCAGGGTCTGATGATGGAGCCGGAAGAAGGCCACTGGAACTCGGTAATAAAACCATGCAATCCCATCGAGTTTGGGCTCGTTTGAATCATCTTGACGAGTACTTTAATGGGAAATAGTGTCCGAGGATCTGATGATGGAGCCGGAGAAAGGCCATAGAAACTCTTAATAAAACCATGCAACCCCATCGAGTTTGAGCTCGCTTGAATAAATAATAATAAATAAATAAATAAATATTTGACAACATCACATACATTGCTCCAATCCCAAAGTAAGTATAGCTATAGCACTTGTGTTATGGAAATCAGAAACAACGGTGGTATGACTCACACCCAGACCTGAGACAATATTGAAAAGTTATTTTTCTACATTGACCCAGCCGGGGATCGAACCCGGGACCTCAAGAGATGGTGACGCCTTGAAAACCGGCGTGCAAACCACTCGACCACGGAGGTCGTCTTGACGAGTACTTTGTTTGGAAATAGTTTCCAGGGTCTGATGATGGAGCCGGAAGAAGGCCACTGGGACTCTGTAATAAAACCATGCAATGCAACCCCATCGAGTTTGGGCTTGTTTGAATCGTCTTGACGAGTGCTCCTATAGGAGATGGTATATTTTTTAGTCTCTTTCGCTCGTTAATTAAAAAGCAGAAAATTAAAATTTACTGAAAAAAAACTTTTTTAAAAACACGTTTTTAAAACGGACTAAATTATTACAAAAAAATTGGACTAAAACATTAAAACGGACTAGTAAAAACAGACTAAAATAAAAAGTACTTATCAAATAAAATTTTCTGTAAATATTTATAACCCTCCCATACAGCCATTCTGGTAGCGGTTACGACTTAGAGTGCACACATTTGTGTCGAAACATATTTTTTCAGTAACTTTGTTCCGTCACAATGAGTAGCCGTGTCGACCGTTGTTCCGTCGCCGTTTCGAAAAGTGGGGACGATTTGTAACATTTGGTAACAGTAACTTTTAGTCGCACTGCGTTGTCGCCGCGTAGTCACATCGCGACGTATTTGTGCTCACTTCTATCAGGAATTCATTCATTCATTCGTTCAGCAGTTCCTTTGACTCGTGAAGTGACAAATATGGTGACATGAACTATTAATTAAAATAAAAGGTAGCGCCATCTTTTTCCAGGCAAATAATATTTATAAACAGATTTTGTTCAATATTGTTTTTATTAATGCTCAAATCGTAATGGGAAAAAAATTTTACTGTGTAATTTCATCAAATAGAATGAAATTTACTAACGCGCCACAATATTATCACAATTTTAGTATTGTGGTGGTAAGTAAACCTTATTTATGGGGAATATATAAATGCACTTTAAAAATAATGTAACACACTTTAAAATGTTTAGCTTCAAAATTTATTGAATAAACTATAAAAATAATGGTTTCCACTATAAATATGCTAAGCTTTAAAATTAATACTTTGCACTATACAATTTAATTGCTTAGCTTTAAAATTAATACTTTGCACCTTAAAAATTAATTTTATAACTTTAGCACTGGTAAACGACGTCTAGCTGCGACGATGAGCAGGCGCAGCGAGAGAGGAGCCCAGGAGGAGGTTAGGTTCCATTGTGACCAACAACGCCAGAACCGACCTGATGGATGGCGTATTTGCATTATGCCACAAGTTGTTTTCATCTTTCCATCTCATTTTAACAGTCTGACATGGTTGGACAGAAGCTAAATGGTTTCGGAGTTGGGACCAATGGTTGGGACATAGTTAAAGTGCAAACCATTATTTTTGTAGTGATAATATTAAATTATAGATCTATTATTATTTTAAAGTGCAACCATTATTTTTGTAGTGATAATATTAAATTATAGGTCTATTATTATTTTAAAGTGCTGATATACAATTTTATAGCTGTTTTCATCAAATTTAAAGTACTATTAAATACATCCCATTATTTATTTGTACACACCGAGTGCTCAAATGCTTTTAATTATTCATAATAGTTAATGTCAAAACAAAAAATAATATATTTTAGCAATATTAAACAGTAAAATTGATAAATATTAAAGAAAAGCATTTTTTTAGGTGAAAATATTCTCGTCACAACTAGTCACAAAGTAACTATAATGTGTCGACATGGTTACGTAAAGTCGTCACAAAGTAACGGGAATTCAAAAATGGTTTCTCAATTTTTTTGCTTCCAGCATTTCTCAAAGTTTCGATATTTGTTGCAGGGTCAAAAAAAATCCAACATTTCTGGAACAAGCGGTCGCAGTCAGAACAAAGAAAAATAAATTATGCTACTTATAAAAGTGGAATATTGGCTATTTCAACTCGTGAGATGTACTCGTACCTATTAAACTGAACAGATTGCATAACCTATTTTATTAGTAAAGGGGCTGTTTATTTATACTGAAATAAATATTATACCTTTTTCTTATAGCTTCTCATTTTACAACTAACCCCAATATTGTTATGCTAATAAGTCAATACCTAGTTGGTTTGATCGGCATGATCAAACCTTAGCCTCGCCCCCGTAGCATGTCCATCGAAATATGATAAAATCGCGTCTTGGCGCATAATGTCCTTTTCTCAAAATGTCCTTTTCTCGAACTGTCCTTTCTCAGAATGTCGTTTCTCAAAAAGTCATTTTCTCAAAATGGCTTTTTCTCGTAATGTCCTTTTACTCGACTTTTACTTTTAATGTTAATAATGATAAATAAATAAGTAATATTTTTGACTACAAATAAGGAGACTGGTTCATGATTATTATTACTTTTTTATTTCTGATCCTTTCCATCATTTTTCTACAATTTTATAACTACATTACTCATTACTTTATAACATTCTTAGACTTAATAAATATTTGCATGCATTGCATGTCTGTGTTTTTGATGATAATTTAGATAAGCGACTAACTAAAAATGCTTTAATATGTATTTGTTAAAAAAATATTGCATATTAAAAGGACATTTTGAGAAAAGGACGTTTCGAGAAAAAAAACATTTTTAGAAAACGACTTTTTGAGAAAGGACATTCTGAGAAAGAACATTTCGAGAAAAGGACATTATGCGCCAAGACGTAAAATCGCGTGATATAGCGTTTTATCAACATTCAACTGTCGAAATACATTGTCTTTTGACAGTTACACGTGATAAATCGCTATATTATATCGTGTTTCGGTAGGCATGCTAGGGGGCAGAAAACAAAGGCAATATTTGAGAGTGACTGGATTTGGTGACGCTCATTTGTATAAGATAGATTATCTGGTATTCCGGAACATTGTCGTAACGTTACAACACATTGTGTTGTAATGTTACCATCCCGTTACCACACATTGTTACAACTTTGTACTCTAGTTGCAAACTGAGCACAAAGTGTATAGAATGTATGGACACAGATCATTGTGAATTATGTCGACACAGCGACGACACAAAGTTACTGAAACTAGTTTCCGTAACTTTGTTACTGAACTGTTACAACAGCTTTAAACAAAACCCCACACAGTCAAGGCCGTCTTTAACCTATTTGAGGCCTTGGGCACATTAGGATAATGGGGCCCCTATAACCTTGACTTGGGTTACCATCAAAGTAAGAGAGGATGCCTGTATATGAGGCACAAAATACCAGATTTTTTAGAAAAATGCTTATGTATAGCAAAAATCGGCCGCGAAGCGCGTTTATTAGTCAGTTTCATTCACTAATCTTGTAATGTTACCTGTCTATAGTGAAAAAAAACGGCCGCGCAGCGCGATTTTTAGTCAGTTTCATCCAATAATCTCGTTATTTTGCCTGTCTAAAGTAAAGAAAACGGCCGCGCAGCGCGTTTTTTAATCAGTTTCATCCAATAATCTCGTTATTTTGTCTGTCTAAAGTAAAGAAAACGGCCGCGCAGCGCGTTTTTCATGCTTACAGCTTTATTCAGTTATCTTGTAATCTTGCTAAGACACATTTAATAAGGACATAATTCAATAATTATCCTAAAATTCTAAAATAGTTACTTTTGTGGATTATACAATTATAATCCACAAAAGTAACTATTTTAGAATTTTAGGGTTAGTGATTAAAAATCTATGTGTTTTGAAGAGGTACTCTTCTAGATTTGATTTTTTTTCGTAATATAATAAGCATCCGTTATCATTAAGCGATCTGGCAAGAAACAAGGGGCCCCTATCGATCGCGGGGCCCTGGGCAAGTGCCCAGTGTGCCCAATGGGAAAGATGGGCCTGCACACAGTCGCAAATAGTCGCAATGTGTCGTATCAGTTACGAAACTGTAGCGACTTGTTACATCTGTTGAAAATCTGTGACCAAAAATGGTTGTATGGGCTATACCTACAGAAATTTTAAACCTAAAAACGTGAGGCGCATGCTAAAGACAATATGGATGATAAATTTTACAAAATGCGCCCCACGTTTTTAGGTTTAAAATTTCTGTAGGTATAGGGTTATAAATATTTACAGAAAATTTTATTTGATACTTTTTATTTTAGTTTGTTTTTACTAGTCCGTTTTAATGTTTTAGTCCGATTTTTTTGTAATAATTTAGTCCGTTTTAAAAATGTGTTTTTTAAAAAAAATTATTTGGTATGAAATTTAATGACCACCAAAAAAACAATCGTTACCCTAAACAGCCTCATCCAAAAAAAATATAATATGTACAAATAAATGAAACCTGTATTAGCGTCGTTGTTTGTAGTACTGTGAGGCATAACTCGTCCCGCTTCCCGGGAGTAACCTAACTGACCAATGAGGAGTTGTTGTCTTCTTGATCATCAGCCATTTTTGATGTCCCCACTGCTGGGGCACAGGCCTTCCTTATGGGCGGATAAGGAGGATGGGCCATAACTCACCACGCGGGCCCAATGCGGATTGGTGGGTGTTAACGACTGCAAATGCAGCCGGGACCAACGGCTTAACGTGCCTTCCTAAGCATCAAGATAATACATTTTTGGTCACCCATCCCATGACCGACCCTTGCGAAACTTGCTTAACGTCCGCAATCGCTGGGCCACTGCGCCATCGAGCTCCTCGTGTCGTTGTCAACTTATCCCGATCAATTCGACTTTGATCATCTTTGACTCTACTTCAAGTTCAAACTACTTAGCGGCATTTACGAAAATCACAAAAGAGTGAATGTTGCTTACGTTAGTTCTTTATTTTTTTAGGTGTTTGTTTTGGTATAGGTAGGTACCTACTTAAGTCAGTTTCACGGTTTTTTGCACTTGCGTCTTTGTAATTCTAAAGGTTCAAATAACCCGTGAGGGCAGCTGCCTACATAATCTTAAATCATTAAAAATCCGGTAGGTATTAAGGTATGAATACAATGGAAAACGGGCTTTGTTTAACTTGTTGATCCGTAAGATCCCGTCTGGTTTTTTGCCAAGGCAAAGTTAGGTACTTTGCAGTCTGTGCATCTAATTAAACCTCTAGGTACCTATAAGTACCTACCTATACTGCAAAAAAAAAATAGGGGCCACCATTATGATATTCATACAATAGCTTGTACTATTATGTATTCTGTGACAATAGTTCTGAAAGGTAATTTCTAATAAATTCAATCTATTTGAATTTGATATATTTTCGTCATCCGTAAACTGCAAATTTTGAGTGAACGTTATTTGGCAACCTGTCTGTTGACGCGCTATTTGCTTTCAAGTAGGTAGGTAGGTATATACTATAATACTAATTGCACTTTTTTGCCGTGTATGTGCCGGCCTAGAATAGCACTACCCCCTATAACTGGACCCTATTTTATGATATTTAGATACCCGCCTGCCAAGCGTGGCGATTATGGCAAACCCCCCCCCCCCCCCCCCCCCCCCCTCATATCCTTAGGGCAGGCCTATACCCAGCAGTGGGTGTCGTGCGGCTGATATGATGAATTGCACTTTTTACATCCACATTTGATTAAGACATTTTTCACTTCTAAAGCTTACGCGCCCACAAAATTAAATTATAAACTTAAACCAATTTTTTTTTGTTTAATATCAATTTCTGAACGTCTTTGAAAATTCATCGCTTGAGGGTAGGCTCACGAGCAGCTTCAGTCCCCCGTGATCACGGCAGCTGCAAAGGTACCGAAACGTCGAGAAAATAAAAAATCTAACCAAATACGAACTAGCTCAATAAAACCGCGCTAGATAGGTACTAGCGCGGTTTTATTAAAAAGTGTTTTATTTATTTCATGATTAAGACATTTTTCATTTATCCACCGTCATCCTTACTGATGTTGAATTAAAGGTGCCTCCTCAAAAAATTCACAGATCTTGTGCCTTTCACGACCTTCTGTTACATGCAAATGAATTTAATGAATTAAACAAAACAAAATTTATTTGTAAATATTTTCTTTTTAATCAATTGTTAGACAATTGATTAAAGACAATATTTAGACAATTATTACAATAGACAACACAATAGACATTAATATTTTATTGAAAGGTAACTTAAGTAGGTCCTACTATAACTAGAACATCTAAGAATTTCTACACAAAATACCTACTTACGTAAAATAACATTTGTTTGTAGGTAGGTACTTACTAATAATATATTATCATTTTAGTCAATTAAAACCATTAAAACTTAAAGGCACTTGTAGTAATAGTAACATAGAGTAACATGAGTAAATCGTTAATGAGTTCTTTTTAAAAATTAATAATTTCCGAAATTTTACGTAGGTATTTCGAAAACATAAAAATGGCTCCAGATCCAGAATCAATCTATAAGTTAAAAACGTTTAAAAAGTTCTTTCCTTACTAAACGCTTATTTTTAGCGCTTTTTCTCAAGAAATTACAAAATTACAGAAAACAAATATTACCATCATGTAGTCCTTATTAATACGCATGTTTTGACACCTCAATCATTTATCTTGACCACTAGCGGATCCAGGGGGGGGCTAAGGGGCTCAAGCCCCCCCAAAATCATTTGGGTCCACCCAACAAATCTGTTGATTACCTTGGTAAAGCCTGCGCTTACCTACTATACGTTAAGCCCCTCCCAAACCAAAATCCTGGATCCGCCACTGATCTTGACCTATAACTAACAACGCTAGAGCGAATTCGCACTTTCACCGAAAACGGGGCCCCTACTGCAGCGATCGAAGAAACATTTTCAATGTTAAAACTATTTTACTTACATCCCTTCCCCGGAATCTTTATAAAATTAGTGTCACTCGTTTCTACATCATCATTCCCCTACCCTTATCCCAATTCATTTGGGGTCGGTGCCGTGCGTCCTTCTACTTAGGTACGTACATAAGATATTAATTATAATTTTGATATTCTTGTAGCTACTTATTGTATAAAATTACGAACTGTCGCTGATTTCTCATTACCTAACTACGTCAATAATCATGAATAAATCTTTGAGAAAACGATTATTGTTTATCTCGTTTTAGTTTCGGATGATAAGCAGAAATTTATATATTCTAACTACACTCGACGTCAGAAAAATCGCACCTCTTTGAAAGTAAGTTTAGACTTGGCCACACCTGCTATTGCTAGCTAACTTTCTATTGTGTAAATGTTGAAATCTATTGAAGTATAGTCAGGTGGGGTAAGTGAAACACCGGGGTAAGTGAAACACCCAACCATATCTAAGAAACTATCGTAGTTTATTCTCATAGCTATGTGTCGATAAATCAGGAATGACGAATTACTTCCCTTAATACAACACAGATATCGCTGCGATCATTAACCTAGCTAGTAAACCAAAAAGAAATTCATTAGATGTCAAAACGCAAAACGATGTTTTTTTGATAAATCTTTAAAACTGGACCCTATTTTATGAGAATTTGATACATTTTGGATATTAACGGTTAAACATGATCCTTTTGTCCTGTTTTTAATTAAATGGACACAATATTTAAAGCTATTTTGGCCACTGTTTCACTTCCCCCTTGTCAGGGGTAAGTGAAACACTTCTTAGCTTTTTCGTGATTTTGTTGCTTAATGCAAGTCTTTAGATATTTATATTCATACCGTTAAATGCTGATTTAATTAGGAGTACATTGCCTATACAGCTACTTTAATTGCGAGTTTTATAGCTTTACTACACCTTGTTAAATAAAAATAAAAATAAAGTATGTTTCACTTACCCCACCTGACTATATAGAAGTTTAATGAGCGTTCAATAATATTAGTTTGATTTAATTAACATAACAGTTACCATAATTAAACGCTTAAAGCGTTATTGCTTGCGCCGCCATAAAAGGGAAATAAAAGGGGTCAATTCTGAAAATGCGGGTAAATTCGCTATCGAGATGATGGAGAAAACACACTTCAACAGTTCAATAAAAAAAATGGAATACCCAAGATGGATACTATTGCCCATGAAGTTGCTCAAATATTGCAAAAAAATAAGGCAATGTAATGTTGCTCGGAAACTGGATCTTAGTAATAAGCAACAATACATAGCAACATACATAGCCAACAGTCTCTAGAAACCGTTGGATTACTCGGCGAACGGAATCAATAACGAAATTCAGTTTCCGAGCAACATTACATTGCAACACAACATTATTTACCATGCCAATACATTTTTTTTTATTTTGTTTATTTATTATTGCGATTTTAGATTAATAGAATGTGAAATTTTTAATACTTAACTAACTTTAAATTTATATAAGTATGTAAAATTATTGTAAATGTTGACTTATAAAGGATGAATAAATAAATAAATTGAATGAAAACCAACTACAACGATGAGTTTTAGATAATACACTTGTCAGTGTCTGCATAACACGGTCCAAGCAACATGTTCGTTCTGATAATTGTATTATTATTTTTAGTACTTTTGAGATTTTTTATGAAGAAAAATCATGAAGTCTGTAAATCGAAGAGGCGGTTGGATGGGAAAACGTGCGTAGTGACTGGTGGGACGAGTGGGATGGGCCTGGAGACGGCCAGGGATCTAGCGAGAAGGGGAGCCAAAGTGATCATAGCCTGCCCGTTCATTCAAGAGGGGCTGGACGCACAGGCCACCATTATAAATGACACAGGAAATCAGAATGTAATCTTCAAGCATCTTGACCTAGCATCCTTGCAGTCTACCAAGGATTTCGCTCAAGACATCTTGCAGACTGAACAAAGGTTGGACATCCTAGTAAACAATGCCGGAGTTGGCAGTATTACAAAAATAACTAAAGATGGATTACTGTACACTATGCAGATCAACTATTATGGACATTTCTTGCTAACGAATATTCTACTACCACTACTGAAAAAGTCTGGGACTCCTGACGATAAGAGTAGGATAGTGAACGTGTCTTCGGTGCTGTACATGTTGGGGAGATATGAATATGGGATAATGAACAAAGATGGTATTAGGGCTAATTTTCAAACTTACCCGAACAGTAAATTATGTTTGCTTCTGTTTGCTTTGGCGTTGGCGGAAAGATTGGAAGGAAGCAATGTGATTGTGAACTCGGTAGATCCAGGTGCAGTCGGGACTCGAATCTTTGTTTTGAACTTCGGCAAAGTGGGAGGACTCTTTATCGCGTATTTATATTCATTTTTCTTCAAGGATCCATGGCAGGGGGCCCAGAGCACTATTTTCGCAGCCATAGATCAAAGTATTAGCGATGTCAGTGCAAAGCTAATAAGAAATTGTAAAATTGTTAATGTGTGGAAATTTGCAGCCGACACTCAGGCAGCTGAACAACTTTGGGATGAGTCAATGAAGTTGGTGAACTATTAGATTTTCAAATAATAACGATAAACATTATTTATCATGTGTTGAAAATACTTTTAGTTGTAATAGGTACCAGGCGGTCCCATAATGACCTGGCCTGATATATTTCTAAACATGTTCAATAATTTTAGACTGCGGTATACGAATCTTTGACTCTTTAATAAACTGCTGTGAAACTTGTATCAACCTGCAATTGATAGTTTGAACGGGGCAGCCAATTTAAGAGGACGTGTAGATAGTTTTCTGAAATTGTCGAAAATCGGGTACCGGAGTGTTTCAATTCCTTTATAAGGAAGGCCATTCGCCCGCTACGATCAAACAGCGTTGGGATGGCGTGTATGGCGAGTTTTCCTCTTCCTATAGCACTCTAAAGACTTCTTATGTCCGAATTGGAAGAAAGACCTACGGGGAAGAAAATTTGAAAATGATGAAGAATTGCAATCGGCCGTTTCAGGTCACTTTGAAGGCAAAAATTCGGACTACTTTTTTAAAGGTAATGAAATGTTGGTTCAGCGATCTTAAACGTGTGTTGTAATTATAGAAGACTATATTGAAAAGTAATGCGGGTTTTATTTCATTTCTAGTACCACAACCCAGATAGGCCAATTCACTACCTACTTTAGATAAATTGTTTTGTTTTAACATTGAAAATATTTATCAGATCGTTTTTGTGGGGGAGTGTAATTTGACTACATTTCCGAAAGCCATACAAATAAACGAAAGAAAGCGAAAATGGTGAGGGGGGACCATTTTCGCACTAATTGTCATCTTATATACAACTTACAAATATATATCAAGTTATCGTACTGAATGCATAGATACCACATTTTTATATTTTTCGTAAAGTATACTTATTCTCATATCTATTAAGAAATTTTGAAAAAACCGTCCCGGCGATATATGAAAATAAAAGAAGTGACGACTTCTCTTCGATATGACGTCAAAGAAATATTCATGAAAAAAAAATTGAATGAGCTGGATATTTAGCTAAAGATAACATAGTAAAATTTTAAACTTCCAATATGACTAGCTGAACCTCAGAACCCAGTTCTGTGATAAAATGTGAGACCGTGATCTGTGACACTGTGGCTTCGTTCAAGGTATCATGTCGTGACGTGAGAAACAATGGTGAAGATAGATCTTCAAACTAAATGGACTAAGTATTTCGACTTCTTTAAAATGAAAACTAAATATGAGAAAAGGGGACTAAAACACATAAAAAACGGACTAAAATGTATAAAATATTTTTTTCGTAAATATTTATAACGATCTGTTTCTGTATTATACAGAAGTTTTAAAACATATGTTTTTCACATAGGGCGCATTTTGTAATAGACTAGCTTCTGCCCGCGACTTCGTCCGCGTAGATATTAGACGAAATCCTTTTATGGAACCTTCAACCAGGATCCGGCCAGCCATTTTTACGCGATTAGGCGAGTCCCCATCAAGCGCGCTGCCTCGCGAGGCAAGACATTTGCCGCGTGTGGCGGGCCTCGCACAAGGCTTCCAGTTCCCGTTCCCGCTCCCGCTCCCGTTCCCGTTCCCCGTTCCCTGTTCCCGTCCCGTTTGCTTTCCCGTCCCGTAAACGTTTCGTAACCGTCCCGTACCCCTTCCGTTTCCGTTCCCGTTCCCATCCCGTTCCTGTCCCGTTCCCATCCTGTTCTCGTTCCCGTTCCCGTCCCGTTATATTCCCGTTCCGTTTCCGTTCCGTTCCCGTTTCGTTCACGTTTCTTTCCCGTTCCCATTCCCGTTCCGTTCCCGCTGCGTTCCCGTCCCGTAAACGTCCCCTAACCGTCCCGTACGCCTTACGTTCCCGTTCTTGTTCCCGTTCCGTTCCCGTCCAGTTCTTGTTCCCGTTCCCATCCTGTTCTATTCCCGTTCCGTTCCCGTTTCATTCCAGTTTCGTTCCTGTTTCGTTCCCGTTCCGTCCCGTTACGTTCCTGTTTCATTCCCGTTTCGTTCCGTTTCTGTTCCGTTCCCGTCCGATCCCGTCCCGTACTCGTCCCGTACCCCTGCCGTTCCCGTTCCCGTACCCGTCCCGTTCTAGTTCCCGTTACCGTCTCGTTCCCGTTCCGTTCCGTTCCGTTCCGTTCCGTTCCGTTCCGTTCCGTTCCGTTCCGTTCCGTTCCGTTCCGTTCCGTTCCGTTCCGTTCCGTTCCGTTCCGTTCCGTTCCGTTCCGTTCCGTTCCGTTCGCGTTCCCGTGCCCGTGCCCGTGCCCGTTCCCGTTCCCGTTCCCTGGATGTGCATGTCCAGGTCCAGGTCCATATGTGTCATGTCCACCGCGTTGGACTTCAAAATAAATCTAATTTTCGCAATCACCATCCCATAAAACCTCAAAAACGACATCCATATCGATTTTTATGTTACTCACCCCACTTACCCTCTAAGGGGTTGATTTTCAAAATCCCAAAATATATATTTAGACGTGCTCCTACGAATTTTAAAGTTGTAATTTCGATTTTTTATTCTTTTTCCTTACAAAATTTGAACCCCATTTTTACCCCTTTAGGGGTTAAATCATGTCCACCGTGTTGGACTTCAAAATAAATGTCATTTTTGCAATCGTCATCCCAGAAAACCCCAATAACGACATCAATATCGATTTTTATGTTTACTCACCCCATTTACCCCCTAAGGGGTTGATTTTCAAAATAACAAAATATATATTTGCCTATTTATTTTTAGATGTGCTCCTACGAAGTTTTAAGTTGTAATGTCAATTTTATATTATTTTTCCATACAAAATTTGGTCCCCATTTTCACCCCTTTAGGGGTTAAATCATGTCCACCGTGGTTGGACTTCAAAATAAATGTCATTTTTGCAATCGTCATCCCAGAAAACCCCGATAACGACATCCATATCTATTTTTAGTTTTTTTTTAACCCTTTTCATCCCCATTTCATCCCCTTTGGAGTTGAAATCCTAACAAAAACAATATACGTTGCTATAGATTTCTATTCATAAGCCTAAATTATAAATTTAGCGATTTTTACTTGGAAAATAAAGGATTTTCTTTAATACACCACTTCATCCCCCTTTTAACCCCTTCGGGGGTAGAATTTTGAAAAACGCTGAGACCCGTATTTATTAATTTTCAATCGTCAGCCTAAACACAAAATTTGAAGATTCTAGCTTCAAAACTGAGGGACTTTCATACAAACTTTCATCCCTTATTTCATCCCCTTAGGGATGGAATTTTCAAAAATCCTTCCTTAGTGGATGCCTACACTGTATAAAGTATCTGTGTGCAAAATTTCAAGTCTCTAGGTCCAGCGGTTTGGGCTGTGCGTTGATAGATCAGTCAGTCAGTCAGTCAGTCAGTCAGTCAGTCAGTCATTCAGTTTACGATTTTATATATTACTAGCAGCCGCCCGCGGTTTCACCCGCGTGGTTCCCGTTCCCGTGGGAATGTCGGGATTATATCTGTGTGCCAAATTTCAACCAAATCCGTTCAGTAGTTTTTGCGTGATTGAGGAACAAACATCCAAACTTCTAAACATCCAAACCCACAAACTTTCACATATATAATATTAGTAGGATATAGTAATATAGCTTCTGCCCGCGACTTCATCCGCGTGGATATTAGACGAAATCCTTTTAAGGAACCTTCAACCAGGGTCCGGCCAGCCATTTTTACGCGATTAGGCGAGTCCCCATCAAGCGCGCTGCCTCGCGAGGCAAGACATTTGCCGCGTGTGGCGGGCCTCGCACAAGGCTTCCAGTTCCCGCTCCTGCTCCCGCTCCCGCTCCCGCTCCCGCTCCCGCTCCCGCTCCTGCTCCCGCTCCCCGTTCCCGTTCCGTTCCCGTCCCGTTTGCGTTCCCGTCCCGTAAACGTCCCGTAACCGTCCCGTACCCCTTCCGTTTCCGTTCCCGTTCCCATCCCGTTCCTGTCCCGTTCCCATCCTGTTCTCGTTCCCGTTCCCGTGCCGTTATATTCCCGTTCCGTTCCCGTTCCATTCACGTTTCGTTCCCGTTTCCATTCCCGTTCCGGTCCCGCTGCGTTCCCGTCCCGTTAACGTCCCCTAACCGTCCCGTACGCCTTACGTTCCCGTTCTTGTTCCCGTTCCGTTCCCGTCCGGTTCTTGTTCCCGATCCCGTTCCCATCCTGTTCTATTCCCGTTCCGTTATCGTTTCATTCCAGTTTCGTTCCTATTTCGTTCCCGTTCCGTTCCCGTTACGTTACTGTTCCATTCCCGTTTCGTTCCGTTCCCGTCCGATCCCGTCCCGTACTCGTCCCGTACCCCTTCCGTTCCCGATCCCGTACCCGTCCCGTTCTAGTTCCCGTTACCGTCTCGTTCCCGTTCCGTTCCGTTCCGTTCCGTACCGTACCGTACCGTACCGTTCCGTTCCGTTCCGTTCCGTTCCGTTCCGCTCCGTTCCGCTCCACTCCGTTCCGTTCCGTTCCGTTCCGTTCCGTTCCGTTCCGGTCCGGTCCGGTCCGGTCCGGTCCGGTCCGGTCCGGTCCGTTCCGTTCCGTTCCGTTCCGGTCCGGTCCGTTCCGTTCCGTTCCGTTCCGTTCCGTTCCGTTCCGTTCCGTTCCGTTCCGTTCCGTTCCGTTCCGTTCCGTTCCGTTCCGTTCCGTTCCGTTCCGTTCCGTTCCGTTCCCGTGCCCGTGCCCGTTCCGGTTCCCGTTCCCGTTCCCTGGGTGTGCATGACCAGGTCCAGGTCCATATGTGTCATATCCACCGCGTTGGACTTCAAAATAAATCTCATTTTCGCAATCACCATCCCATAAAACCTCAAGAACGACATCCATATCGATTTTTATGTTACTCACCCCACTTACCCTCTAAGGGGTTGATTTTAAAAATCCCAAAATATATATTTAGACGTGCTCCTATGAATTTTATAGTTGTAATTTCGATTTTGTATTCTTTTTCCATACAAAATTTGAACCCCATTTTTACCCCTTTATGGGTTAAATCATGTCCACCGTGTTGGACTTCAAAATAAATGTTATTTTTGCAATCGTCATCCCAGAAAACCCCAATAATGACATCTATATCGATTTTTATGTTTACTCACTCCATTTACCCCCTAAGGGGTTGATTTTCAAAATAACAAAATATATATTTGCCTATTTATTTTTAGATGTGCTCCTACGAAGTTTAAAGTTGTAATGTCTATTTTATATTATTTTTCCATACAAAATTTGGACCCCATTTTCACCCCTTTAGGGGTTAAATCATGTCCACCATGTTGGACTTCAAAATAAATGTCATTTTTGCAATCGTCATCCCAGAAAACCCCAATAACAACATCTATATCGATTTTTATGTTTACTCACCCCATTTACCCCCTAAGGGGTTGATTTTCAAAATAACAAAATATATGTTTGCCTATTTATTTTTAGATGTGCTCCTACGAAGTTTAAAGTTGTAATGTCTATTTTATATTATTTTACCATACAAAATATGGACCCCATTTTCACCCTTTTAGGGGTTAAATCATGTCCACCGTGGTTGGACTTCAAAATAAATGTCATTTTTGCAATCGTCATCCCACAAAACCCCTATAACGACATCCATATCTATTTTTAGGTTTTTTTTAACCCTTTTCACCCCCATTTCATCCCCTTTGGAGTTGAAATCCTAACAAAGACAGTATACGTTGCTTTAGATTTCTATCCATAAGCCTAAATTATAAATTTAGCGATTTTTACTTCGAAAATGAAGGATTTTCTTTAATACACAACTTCATCCCCCTTTTGACCCCTTCGGGGGTAGAATTTCGAAAAACGCTGAGACCCGTATTTATTAATTTTCAATCGTCATCCGAAACACAAAATTTTAAGATTCTAGCTTCAAAACTGAGGGACTTTCATACAAACTTTCATCCCTTATTTCATCCCCTTAGGGATGGAATTTTCAAAAATCCTTCCTTAGTGGATGCCTACACTGTATAAAGTATCCGTGTGCAAAATTTCAAGTCTCTAGGTCCAGCGGTTTGGGCTGTGCGTTGATAGATCAGTCAGTCAGTCAGTCAGTCAGTCAGTCATTCAGTTTACGATTTTATATATTAAGAAGATATTTAAGTATCTTCAATGAATTGTTTTTTGCATGTGATACGATGTGCCAGCTATTTCGTTTTGAAACTTCTTATATTACAGAACGTTTATTTTCAAGAGAAACAAATTACTCTTTTTAATTTTCGTTTTTTGATGTTTTTAAGTCCGCTCTTTATACTTTTTATTTACTTCATTTTAAAAACGTGGTTTCAAAAAATTTGTTCAGTAAATAATGATTTTCTGCTTAACGCACTGTACGCGCACTTATGTGTTATTTTTTTCCTGTGGCCTTATTTGCCTGAATCATCAGTGCCTGGACACCAAATCAATCTAAAAACTTTTTGAAACGAATCAGTTGAGCCCAAACTCGATGACGTAGTCTGGTTTTATTAGAGAGTTCCTGTGGCCTTCTTCTGGTCCATCATGTCAGACCCTGGACGTGGATACTCCCCTCTCCTAACACATGATTTGTCCAAACAAATCAAACGAGCCCAAACTTGATGGCGTTGCATGGTTTTATTACAGAGTCCCAGTGGCCTTCTTCTGGCTCCATCATCGGTGTGATGGCCCGTCGTGGGCTCAGCTCCTAGTCGGCTGAGAATGACCTAGTTATCTGTGATACTTATTGTATCTGTTTTGATCGTCTAGTGATTTTATATGATTATATCATCCCAAAATATAGCTCAGCTTAAACAAATGTACCTTTTAACAAACTCGCCTGAGAATTACGATATTGTGTGCCTTTTAGATAATGAGCTTTGAGGTGTGATAATAATTATTCGATTAATAAATGATTATAATGTTTTAAATACACGTTTGGATTCAAACTTAATAAGAGACAGCCCTTCTATGTCTTCCCTAGATTCCCTATTTCTAATTTTGACAATCTCGTCAGACGGATGTCAATTTCGCTGTCTTATTCCCTTTATTATTATTAATTTTATAGGAGATAATCTTCTCTCCCTTTATTATGGGTGGCCACCAAGAGGGTAATAGATCAGCTTCAGCGCTTTCAATATACATATATGTCCTAAGCTAATTCTACGTTGGACTACAAGAAGGAATGCCATCTCACGGACATAAGTTGAATCCAAACAGCGTCTTCAACTTCAGTTCAATATGAAGAAAGATTGAAATATTATTTAATCAGTCACTACCTCTAGCTAAATTCAATTATAGAGTCAAAGGTTTATGACAGCGTCGTAAATCATTCATACTAAATGCATCAGTATTTCAGTTATGTAAACAAATGTGATGAGAGTTAAGGATTTATCTAAACTGAGCTTGTAATTAATCTGAGGCTATCAATTTAAAACCAATAAAATTCTAAGTTCTATTCGAAAGCACCGTGATAGCAATCTTTATATATAAACCATGTACCAGATATTATTCAAGTGTCATCAAAGACACTGTACCTAAGTCAAATTCAAAGTAAGATAATCTGATTTTGTCTATAACCCAATAGACAAAATGCATCACCATTCGAAGATGATACAGGTAATAATTTAATGATATCTATCGCAAATATTAAACTTCATCTCTGAAAAATAGTTATTGCAAATAATTCTATGAGTGAAAAGGAATATAAATAGGGATAAAATATGAATACAGAAGTGATTGCTAAAGTCATTTATTATTAGAAGTGTTTGTTTTGAAGTTTTATTATTTGTTATGTTTTAGAAAATGATTTTAATTGGTTTTGATTTAGTTGATTTGATTGTTAAGTTATTTTGATCATTTGTTAAAATAGGTTTAATTTTGAGGATTTGATTATTTTTGAAATTATCTGTTTATTATGAAATTATCATTTATATGTCTTTATTTTGAAATTTCTTTGATTATTTGATCAATTCAAAAGATATTACATAGTTATTTCAATCAATTTATAAAATTACTCTAATAGAAACTGATATCGAAACTGAATTATTAATTTGATCAATTTCTCACAATATAGTAAGAAATTGGTCTCTCACTTCAGTTCCTAAAAATAATGAATCTGGAAAAACGAAGTGAGATAATAAAAAAACCAGATTCGTCATTTAGTTTCTTAATCTAAACAACAAACATAAACACATAAAATGAAATATAATGTTGTGTACTTATTTTAGACCTTTCAGTTATGTGAGATCAATGCTCATCAATTTATTAGTTAAGCAAATTGGATGTATAATTTATATGTGAAATGGTCTAAAATACGTATAAACATTGTCCTTATTTTTAGTACTTAACTCAAGTTTCCGCAGCAGGTGCACCTGGCTTTTATTTCTTTAATTTAATTTTTTACATGATTCATATTCATGTCACAAAATATGTATTTACGATTTTACAACTTCATAATTCAAAAGAACAGCGGGGGACGCTAATTTTAGGTAAACAAAATTTATCAACACAAAACGTCCGTCTTACACCGTGCCCCCGACGCTAAACCTCTATCTTTACAAATTTCTCTATGCAAAGTTAACAACAAAAGAATTAAACCTAGTTTATTCTAATTACATCCTTAATAAGTCAAATTTAGGGTTCAGTTTTCTTTATCCTTGTTTTGTTGCACTTGCACTAAAACTCCGCCTCCAACGCTCTCGATGACGTATTGGTCCATCCGTGATTCTTTTCACATCCAAAATATGTCTGGAGTTGTTTGCAACATTCAATTAAAAATACTTTTCAGTCATTCTGATTAAACCTGAAAAACAAAAGGCATTTGCGTAGAAAATGCATTTTTAGATTTTGATAATAACTAAGGAGACGTGACATTACATCTCCCTAGTCTTTATCCATGAAAACTTAAGGTCCAAATTCAGTCGGCAGGCGGTGCTCAAGTTATCACATTGCATTTCCGAGGTTAGATTTTTTTTATACACATTTAGGTCGCCAAGGCGCGTCGCAAACAAGTGTGGCAAAAAATTATAACTTACAAAACCTTTCATTTTTTGTTAACGATATTAACGAACTAAAATGTCATGCTCGTAGCAATTTATAGTTCTTTCGAGTGGTAGGAAGAGATCGATCTACATCATGTTGGCAACGAATTTCTAAGACGTTTTTAATGGTAGCCACATGTTGAAATGTTTGGCGATGTTTTTTTTTAGAACTATAGATTGTTTTTTTCTTGTCGTGTATGACCTACGGTCTATTACACAAGATCAGCTCAATAACACCATTATTGAGCTGACAAGACCTCAGCTCATCTAGGGTTACCAAATCTAATAATGAGATTTCCTGACTTTTTCTCGGACCTTTCAGTAAATTTCCTGACATTTTGTCAGTTAACATCTACATTCTTCATTTAGTTGAAGTTTGATATTTTTTCTTACTAAAATGATTAACAAGTCTTCCACTTTTGGGATATCAAATATTCCTGGCAACTACAGTTTTTCCCTGTTTTCCTGACAGATGCCTTAAATTCCTGACATGTCATGAAGATTCCTGTCATCTGGTAACCCTAAGCTCATCGGGAAGCTACATAAAAATCGTTTGCAAAATTTGTGGACAAAGAAACAAATAAACGAGAAAGTGACCTAATAAGAAATAATAAAATGGGCTATTTGATAAGTAGAAATCCAAGAACATAGTAAAGTTAGTCTTGCGTCCACTAGCGCCGCCAATCAAGAAAAAAACATTACAACGAAATAACTATGTTTATTAAAATTTTGGAAAATATTAAAACTAGTATTAGTCATAAACTATTTTTGGTAGCGCTAATTCTTAGTAGGGGAGGTCAGCTCAATGCGGCCATAGGAGGCAAAGAGGCCATGCCTCATTTCTCGGCAACAGCTTATAACGATAGTACAATGTTTTATGTTTGTAGCCGCGGCAATATGCGAAAGATTTTTGTTCATTTTGATAGGAAAATCCAGGGTAAACTCAATCTGTTTTGATCAAAACTCTATAAAACTCAATGTTTTTATTTTACGTCTATTATTGCTTATCTAATTTGGCTTTGTTTGTGTAACATTGGTTCCGACATGAGACAAATGTTATGAGCACAGTTAATTTTTAAAACAAAACGCTGGAAAAAGGCAAAGTGGTCCGGGCAAAGTGGCCAAGTGCTTTGCCTAGCTGTTGAATATTTTAATTTAAGTAGAAGAACTGTTGGAAGATAAGTATGAGAAAATTGTTGCGTAACTATAAAATAACTAAAATAATGATTAATATAATAATTAAAAATAAATTTAGGAAGTATTCGAAGATTCTAAGACTGTAATAATAAATGTCTCATTTGAAAGTTAAGAACATTTTTTTTTTCATTTATAGAGTTTTATTTAATTTATTTTTGGTCTACTTGTTTTTTTAAGCACGATGTTTTTCAACTTTAAATGAATTTCTTATAATCTTTTGGAATGACCACTTTGCCCTTACCCCCATGGCCGCTTTAGGCGCTCACTTGGGCAAAGCGGTTTTTTGACAAGTTTTCGTAATTTACAAATTAAAAGAAACTATTTAAGTTTTCACGGAATGCGATTACCCGTTATAAAAGTTTAATAAATTCCCTATCTATTGGTATAAAATACGTTTCCAAATTTTGTTTTTAACAGCATTTTTTTAAAGTCAAAGTTAAGGTGGCCGCGCTGAGCTGACCTCACCTATACTTAAATGTATTCGTGAAATTGGTGTTTTGCGAAGGTGGTATTGTGCGAAAGGGGATTAATGCCTAAAATGGCCACTTTAGGCTTTAATCCAGATTATAACTATACAAGCTTAATTAAATCAGGAAAAAACGCATACAAAAATAGTTTATAACTAATACTAGTTTTTATATTTTTTACAATTTTAATAAACATAGTTATTTCGTTGCAATGTTTTTTTCTTGGGGGACATCCATAAATTACGTCACACGAATTTCATAATTTTTGACCCCCTCCCCGTCCTTGTCACAGCTGGTCACATTAAAATGTGAGATACCCCTCCTTAGTGTGACGTCACATATTTTACGATTTTACATTTAGAAATAATTATTAAATTAAAACAGCAGTTCAGAAATTTGTTATTTCAATTTTAATGATTTAGAAATGTGACGTCACGAAATTTAGGACGGTCCGTCCCACCCCCTTGTCACACAATGTCACACTTCGTCGACCTCCTGGATCACACGTAGGTCGTCACATACGCAACTCGTCACATACGACCAAAAGGTAGATGGGTGACCAAATTAGGATAAAAAAGATTGGGCTGCCACTTTTTGTGTGGTCAAAAGCAACTCCCTCCCCCTTAATATGTGACGTAATTTATGGATGGCCCCTTGATTGGCACCACTTGATTGGCACCACCATCGCAAGCACCCTTAATTTTTTTAAGAACTTAGGTAATAATTTATGAATATTAATTATGAATACATTTGTCAGCTATGTTTTTTAACCAGTGAGATTGTCGTATATAATGACGTAGGTAGGTAATTTCAAAGTACTTAGATATCTTTTAAGTGAAAAAAAATCATTGTCTCATCCATTTGTATATTGAGTCTGAGATGTAAGTGTAGTTCGGTTCTCGTAGTAAATAATGTTTGGTTAAAGTTTCGTTATAAATAACTAACGCATAATAGGCCCATTAGTAATTTAATAAGCCCCATTAGTTGCTCGTAAAATATTTTTTGTAATTAGCTAGCTTTTTCAGGTGTTTTTATTTCGAATAAAAGGAAGCTAGCTGCAACATGGCAGATTATTCTCAACAAGAAACGACTTCATTCGTCTTTTTGAGTCATTGTAAGTACTTACCTACATTTTATTGATAATTTCGAGATAAAAAAACTTTACTTGTAAATCCTATTTCAGTGTAAGACAAGCCTTTTGTGTGTGATGTTTTAAAATACTACTGTTTATTTTTAAACTGGTACCGTAGAACCCTATAACTTCGCCTTCTAAACTAAACTTCGCCTAAAAACAAAAAAAAAAACATTATCTTGTGAAATTAAATAGCAAAGCCACTATTTTGAATTTGGTAATAATCTCTCGTTTATTGTGCCAAAACTGCATTCTACTGTCGATGGAAACTAGCTGTCAATTTGAAGCAATTGCAAAAAAAGTCGGCGTTTTCGCGCGTGATTTTCGACAGTGTCCCCAAAAAGTCGTCAATTGTGTTCATATTTGAAAAGGTAAGATTTTAATACTTATATTGTAGATTGTAACATATGGTCAGCTAACTAAATACAATATATAATTTTATTAACTATCACATATCTTGGACTAAATTAGTCAGGCAATGTTAGGTAACAGTTTAACAACACAGGAGTTCCAAACTTTGCCTTACTACATTTTGATGAACTCGTTGTTTTATTACTGCAATAGAGCATTAAGCTACTTTTTGATAATCTTAGAGTTATGAAAATATCTTCCTTTTTTTAAATTTGTGTTTAGTGTCAGCCAAATCTGAGATTTGTATTATTTATTGGTAAAACGAAACCAAATTTCGCCTACTTGACAAAATATAAAAATTACTTTAGCAATATTCACTTCTCAAGCTTACGCGCTCACTAGACATGAAATAAAAGACTTTTAACGGATACTAGCGCGGTTTTATTGAAAGTACTTTGGTAATTAGTTTGTATTTGGTTTGATTTTTGATTTTCCCGACGTTTCGGCACCTTTGCAGCTGCCGTGGTCACGGGGGACTGAAGCTACTCGTGAGCCTACCCTCAAGCGATGAATTTTTTGAGACGTTCAGAAATTAATATTTTACAAAATTTTTTATCTTTTTAATTGGTTTAAGTTGATTTTGTGATTTAATTAATGCTAAAGAGAGAGAATCTACTGAAACTACCACCATTTCACAAAATTGGGAGGCCTCTCCAAGAAAGAAATGGCGAAATAAAACTTGGAGAGGAAAGCCGACCTCCGTCTTTTATATTTATTAATTTATTTGCAAAAGGAACTAACCGTATCATTAGATCTTACAGTGTGTGTATGGGGCTTTAGCTTGTGAATGATGGGGTCCCAAGCTGGTGGAATTTTCCAACCATCATCTCTATTGAAATTAGGATATTTATTTATTTCGATAGCCTCGCGGAGCATTCTAGGAATAAATCTACGTTCCTTAGCAAGGATTTGGGGTTTGTCAAATCTAATGTAATGGTTGGGCCCCTCAAAGGCGTGATCACACACTGCAGACTTGTTATCGCGCCTATGTTTCATGTCAGCTACATGCTCTTTAACGCGGGTCCCTATACTTCTCTTTGTTTGCCCGATGTAGGAGAGCCCACAGTCACAATCTAGTTTGTAGACGCCTGCGGCTTGAAGGGGGATGTTACACTTGACAGGTCGTAAGAATTGGTTGATCTTCTTCGGCGGCTTGAAGTAAGTTTTGATTGATGCTCGCTTCAGAATGTTTCCAATCTTGTCAGTGACACCCTTCAAATAAGGTAGGATGGCAGGTTGACGTTCTACTGTGGCTGGTTTGTCGCGTTTTCTGTGACGAAGGCGTGGTACTTGCAACTTGTTTTTACGCAGTACTTGTTTGACGTGCTGAAGCTCAGCCGTCAGGTGTTGTTTGTCACAGATGCCGCGGGCTCTCTGAAACAAAGATTTTCCTACGGTAGCTAACTGTATAGGATGATGGTGAGAGTCACCATTGAGGTATCTGTCTGTATGGGTTGCTTTACGATACACTGTATGGCTCAAGGTTTGGTTCGGATTCCTGATAATGAGAATGTCTAGGAAAGCTAGTTTATTATCTGCCTCTAACTCCATAGTAAATTGTATGTTGGGGTTTATGGAGTTAAGATGGTTAAGAAAAGCAGGGACACTGTCTCTAGGTAGTATTGTGAAAGTGTCATCTACGTACCGTTTGTAGAACCGGGGAGTCACTGGTGCTGTGGCTAGTGCTTTCTCCTCAAAATCCTCCATGAAAATGTCAGCAACAATGGGGGATACAGGAGAACCCATTGCTACTCCATCCACTTGCACGTAGAACTCCTCGTTCCATAACAGATAGCCAGATGTTAGGCATAATTCTAGTAGTTCTGCATATTCAATTGGCATGTTGTTATCGACTAGCTTTTTCCTGATGATATCGATGCAGTCCTGTACTGGTAAGCATGTGAATAAGGACTGAACATCAAAACTAACCATAGTTTCATCATCAGCGAGATGTAGATGTTGTATCTCACTGACAAACTGGTAGGAATCTTTTACAAACGCTGATGTATTACCTCTCAGTGGTGCGAGTGTTTTCGCTACGTGTTTAGCCAATTTGTAGGTTGGTGAGTCAATTTGGCTTACAATGGGACGTAGCGGAGCATTGTCTTTGTGTATTTTCGGTAACCCATACAGTTTCGGCGGTATAGGGCAGGATGGAATAAGATAATCGACGTCAAGATCTAACTGTTCTGTATGTTTTTTGATGAGTTCTTTCGTATTATTAAGGATCTTGGTGGTTTGATCACATTTAACATGTTTGTAGGTTTTCTCATCATTCAAAAGTTCTTGTATTTTTGCGTTATAATCCGACGTATCCATAACTACCGTTGCGTTACCTTTATCAGCTCGAAGGATAGTTAATTCAGGTCTAGTGCGTAAGTTCTTCAACGCGACGTTTTCATCATATGGAAGATTTTGCTTGGGCAGTTTACTACGACGTAAAACAGATGAAATATCTTGACGTATAGCTTCACTGTCCTCTTTTTTGATCTGATTTTTAACTAGACAATCCTCTACGCTGCAGATAATATCCTCAAACGGTATTCTGCGAGGTGTTACCGCGAAATTCAGACCCTTATTTAATACTTTTAAAGTAGGTTCATCCAATATTTGTTTTGATAAATTGACAACTGCACGGGTTTGACATTGATGGGTGTCATCTTCTACTCTATGGTTCGTATCGTACGGAAATGCATGATGACGTTTGTGCAACTTCTCATATTTAGAAATTTGTCTATGCTTACATTCGTTGTATACGGCTGTTTCGCGTTTATTTAGCACCAGAATGTAATGGTTAAAGTCCTCCGTGGCAAGTTGTATCTTCAAGTCATTGGACAAGCGATCTATTTGTTGATTGAATGCTGCCAAATCGGAACGATGTTCACGGATAAGGCTCACGAGTAACTTTTTGCTAGCCTGTTGTAGGATCTTGGCGCTCCCTCGTATGTCATGTTTTGGAGAAATCCTGACACAGTGCGGGATGAGATCTTGATCACGACATCTCTTCAAGAAGTTTAATGATGTTATTCTTCTTGCGCGCTTCGTCATAAGATCTTCCAACCGACGGAATTTGTTTGCAACATCCAGTCCGTACTGGTTGACATATTCACTTCTCAAGCTTACGCGCTCACTAGACATGAAATAAAAGACTTTTAACGGATACTAGCGCGTCATCATGCATTTCCGTACGATACGAACCATAGAGTAGAAGATGACACCCATCAATGTCAAACCCGTGCAGTTGTCAATTTATCAAAACAAATATTGGATGAACCTACTTTAAAAGTATTAAATAAGGGTCTGAATTTCGCGGTAACACCTCGCAGAATACCGTTTGAGGATATTATCTGCAGCGTAGAGGATTGTCTAGTTAAAAATCAGATCAAAAAAGAGGACAGTGAAGCTATACGTCAAGATATTTCATCTGTTTTACGTCGTAGTAAACTGCCCAAGCAAAATCTTCCATATGATGAAAACGTCGCGTTGAAGAACTTACGCACTAGACCTGAATTAACTATCCTTCGAGCTGATAAAGGTAACGCAACGGTAGTTATGGATACGTCGGATTATAACGCAAAAATACAAGAACTTTTGAATGATGAGAAAACCTACAAACATGTTAAATGTGATCAAACCACCAAGATCCTTAATAATACGAAAGAACTCATCAAAAAACATTCAGAACAGTTAGATCTTGACGTCGATTATCTTATTCCATCCTGCCCTATACCGCCGAAACTGTATGGGTTACCGAAAATACACAAAGACAATGCTCCGCTACGTCCCATTGTAAGCCAAATTGACTCACCAACCTACAAATTGGCTAAACACGTAGCGAAAACACTCGCACCACTGAGAGGTAATACATCAGCGTTTGTAAAAGATTCCTACCAGTTTGTCAGTGAGATACAACATCTACATCTCGCTGATGATGAAACTATGGTTAGTTTTGATGTTCAGTCCTTATTCACATGCTTACCAGTACAGGACTGCATCGATATCATCAGGAAAAAGCTAGTCGATAACAACATGCCAATTGAATATGCAGAACTACTAGAATTATGCCTAACATCTGGCTATCTGTTATGGAACGAGGAGTTCTACGTGCAAGTGGATGGAGTAGCAATGGGTTCTCCTGTATCCCCCATTGTTGCTGACATTTTCATGGAGGATTTTGAGGAGAAAGCACTAGCCACAGCACCAGTGACTCCCCGGTTCTACAAACGGTACGTAGATGACACTTTCACAATACTACCTAGAGACAGTGTCCCTGCTTTTCTTAACCATCTTAACTCCATAAACCCCAACATACAATTTACTATGGAGTTAGAGGCAGATAATAAACTAGCTTTCCTAGACATTCTCATTATCAGGAATCCGAACCAAACCTTGAGCCATACAGTGTATCGTAAAGCAACCCATACAGACAGATACCTCAATGGTGACTCTCACCATCATCCTATACAGTTAGCTACCGTAGGAAAATCTTTGTTTCAGAGAGCCCGCGGCATCTGTGACAAACAACACCTGACGGCTGAGCTTCAGCACGTCAAACAAGTACTGCGTAAAAACAAGTTGCAAGTACCACGCCTTCGTCACAGAAAACGCGACAAACCAGCCACAGTAGAACGTCAACCTGCCATCCTACCTTATTTGAAGGGTGTCACTGACAAGATTGGAAACATTCTGAAGCGAGCATCAATCAAAACTTACTTCAAGCCGCCGAAGAAGATCAACCAATTCTTACGACCTGTCAAGTGTAACATCCCCCTTCAAGCCGCAGGCGTCTACAAACTAGATTGTGACTGTGGGCTCTCCTACATCGGGCAAACAAAGAGAAGTATAGGGACCCGCGTTAAAGAGCATGTAGCTGACATGAAACATAGGCGCGATAACAAGTCTGCAGTGTGTGATCACGCCTTTGAGGGGCCCAACCATTACATTAGATTTGACAAACCCCAAATCCTTGCTAAGGAACGTAGATTTATTCCTAGAATGCTCCGCGAGGCTATCGAAATAAATAAATATCCTAATTTCAATAGAGATGATGGTTGGAAAATTCCACCAGCTTGGGACCCCATCATTCACAAGCTAAAGCCCCATACACACACTGTAAGATCTAATGATACGGTTAGTTCCTTTTGCAAATAAATTAATAAATATAAAAGACGGAGGTCGGCTTTCCTCTCCAAGTTTTATTTCGCCATTTCTTTCTTGGAGAGGCCTCCCAATTTTGTGAAATGGTGGTAGTTTCAGTAGATTCTCTCTCTTTAGCATTAATTAAATCACAAAATCAACTTAAACCAATTAAAAAGATAAAAAATTTTGTAAAATATTAATTTCTGAACGTCTCAAAAAATTCATCGCTTGAGGGTAGGCTCACGAGTAGCTTCAGTCCCCCGTGACCACGGCAGCTGCAAAGGTGCCGAAACGTCGGGAAAATCAAAAATCAAACCAAATACAAACTAATTACCAAAGTACTTTCAATAAAACCGCGCTAGTATCCGTTAAAAGTCTTTTATTTCATACTTTAGCAATATTGAAATATGGTTCATATTCCTATGCGACTGCATAAAGTAGATAAACCCTTAATTCCGATGGGAGGCGAAGTTAGGAAAATCTACTCAACTTCGCCTGGATTTTCAACCGTCAATTTCTTTCAATTTTCTTACTGTAATATAGCTGTTATAACCATAGACAGGAAGATCGTCATTGATTTGATAACATGCAACCGTTTTGATTCAAATATTAACTCTTTAACTCTTTATTCATACCAAAATTACATTGTCACATCAGAAATAGCTATAGCTATAGTAAACAAGTAACAAGTACAGATTTTAAGGCAAAAGGAAAATATTATAATAGTCTTAGCTGACCCTAATAGGTTATGAAATAACCTGTAATTAGGGATTCAGCCCCTACCCCATATTAAACCTTAAATAATATCATCGTGGCTAGTTTATAGGATAACTATTACATTTTATATTTTATCTTACTTTTACATAACATAACGTAAAGTAAAGACCATGAAATATTACATATATGCATATAAACAATAAATTGGCGAAAATTAAAAAAAAACTGTTAAAAGCAGGCGAAGTAAGGGGGTTTGACGGTAGTTAAAGTAGCTATCACTAAATAAATAGGTAAATATTACCTATTTATCGCAATTGGTTCAAAGACTACATTCTATTAACTACGAATTCTCTCTCTTTCATTTTTCTTATTTCCAAATGGTTTTATTTTAAAGAAAAAAACTCGAACGATTGACAGAAGTACGTACCTATTTTTGCTCGAGCATTTATCCACTTGATCATATTAAAGGTATTAAAAACCTTAAGTGCTTGAAAATTAATTTGGCCGTAATTTCCGTTATTTAAAAAAAAACGTTATTTTACCGTGTCGATAAAATACCGTTAAATCCACAGAACAAACAAGTAGGGGTAGGTCTTCCATCAAGAATACATTATACCTATGTCCGCCCGGTCAGAGTTTCAAAATAGCGTCCCACTTACAAACTGGGTGCTTATTTTGCACAAAGTACCTAAGTGATGATAAAATGTGAGTTTGTACAAAATAATTGGTGATTATGTATAAAATAAGCGCCAAGTTTGTAATTTGAGGTGCCATATTTGTGTACTGTTTTAGGTACACTTCATGAAGCGTTATCTAGCTAGGATATTCTTGATCGAAGGGGTAGGTAGACAAAAAATTCACAGATCTCGTGCCTTTCACGACCTTCTGGTATATTGAAAATGAATTTAATAATTGAATTATATAAAAAATATATTCCTTTGTTAGAATTAGTACTTACAATACTTTAAAATCACAGCAAAGCCATGAACATTTGGGTTTACTTTTCTGTGATTCGTGTGTATGAAATTCATATAAAAATATTTCATTGTTATAAACATGACTATTTTATTGAAAGGTAGTAACTATAAGCTAAAATATATAAAAAAATCTAAGATTTATTTTGAAGATGCGCGTCTAAGGAGCGCGCTTCCCGAAATTACGCCAACACGCTACATATTGTAGCCCTCGTTGATACGCGTCTTTTGATTTGAGGCTTCAACCATTCATGTAGCCTTAAAACTTACGACACCAAGGCGATGCACAGTGGATTTTGGAACCCGAAAAAGTGACATCGTCGAGATTATTCCAAAATCTGTTAGTTCTAGTTATTTGTAACTCACGACGAGAACTCCCGTGTGCTAATTATGTCTAAATTTTTTTCTAGACGAATTTCCAAATCGCTTAAAATGACGGCAAAAATATGGAAAATCCTTTATTACTCCTAAACGATATCAGTGATTGTAAACCTGTACCTTGATTACGTAAAGCTGTTGCTAACAATTCTCGATTGAAATCGATTGAAAGCGCGGTTGCATTGCTGCTTTAGTTAAGATAGTTGTCACATTGGTTCTTACTAAAGCAGCGATGTAACTGCGATTTCTGTCAGAGTTGATTGCAACAAAATTACAAAATCACCCCCCTGATAGCATAGTATTATGAGCTTAGTAAACACTCACATTTCAAGAGTAGATTGGCAGTTCTACTCACGATAGTTTATGAGAAATTTGAGGTTTTTGTTTTCTCTAAGATATTTTTTTACTCGAGAATTCTGCCGTATTTGGATAAGTTATTATTACAGAAATGTTGAAATTACTGTGCCCCACATCATATTTTTTTTGCGTTTCCAAAAGGGGTGGAACACCAGAGATATTTAATGTTTTTGAAATCATCAAGGGTTGTCACCCTTTGAAAATGCCTTAATTTCACAAATGAGCAATTATGAAGTTCAAACATTTTGCTATTAAACTTTTATGTCGGAAAATTATTGTTTAGTTTACTAATCCATCAAACAATAGCTACTTTACGTTAATAGACGTTTGTACTGGTAAGCCAAATTTTTTTTTAACTTTGTTATTTTTAGGTACTTATCAGAGTAGGATGCGTAATTCCTACTAATATAGATAGTACTTACGCACAATAACTTGAATGTGAATTTATTTTATAATGCCGTACAAATACAAAGTCAAGTCCGAGAGTGGCCGAGAGCCTGCGCACGACACGAGGTATGTAAAGGTAATAGAACTATAGGTATATTGCCGTCTACCCTGTATTATCATTTATTATGCTTTAGTTTTTATGGACTTTTTATAATTAGTGATTGGCCAAGTCAAGGACGACTCAAGTAGTGATTTGACGAGTCAGGTATTTTTAGTATTCGAGTGTTTTAGTATTCGTTAAGAAAATCGAATCAGTATTCGAGACTAGGTAGACGCACTGGGTATTCGTGTACTGAAACTAGTATTTGAATACTCAATTTGACTTGAATACTGTTTGGACGCTAGTGAAATATGAATTTGCATTGTTCCACATAATAGTTCAACAAGTAAACTTACCACAGAATATAGATATAATAATTACTTCACAAAATAATACTGGTTTTATGTACTAGTTCCCGCTATAAACAGTTAAATTTAGCATCACAACTGATTGTCGACCCGCTTTGGTATTCAAATACTTTTAATACTTAAGTTTTCGAATACTGTATTTTCGGTACTCGAGAATGCGAGTACCGAGAAGGTATTCGAGTCAGTACTCGAGTCGTTTGACTAGGCCCAACACTAAATTCGAGTACCGATTCGAATACTCTTGGTACTTGCATACTCAGGAAAATACAGTGCTTGGTTGGATACATAAGTACCTACTCAAATATAAAAAAAAGTGTTATAAGTATTTGAATACCAAAGCGGGTCGACAATCATTTGTAACGCTAAATTCAATTGTTTAATATGGGAATCAGTACATAAAGCAAAATAATGTATGAAATAATTATTTCTCCGTTATAGGTCTACAAAAAAGCCCGCAACGGCATATGTATATCTTTTAAGGATAGCTTACTATAGCCATTTTAACTTTTTTTTTAAATGGGCAAAAATAATTTGGTAATTGGAAAGATATTTAGACGGAAACAGTATTAATCCTTGTCGAATTAAATGCGTTCGTTACCATGAGCATTTCATGCACATAATTTTAGCCCTTTACACTATATAGTTTAAATAATTATCTTAGGATTTATCGCAAAAAGTTTACGCGCGAGAAAATAAATTCAAGCGCGTGTTTCTCATAACGATGATTGAACTCGAACGGGACGGGTAATACGGGTAAAGACTTTTGGAGCGACTGGAGGCGACAGCCTGGAAGTGATTTGACTTCTTTTTGGATGTTATTTTAAGGTCGCAATTGGCAAAAAAAGGAAGGAACCTTAGCGAAGCGAGCGCGGGTCGCTAGTATTAAATAAATCAATTCTACTATTACAAAGATTTATTTTAATTTCATTATACTTCAGATTCATCCGAAGATATTAGTATATTTACAAATGTAGTATCGGTTGCATGTATCACCACTTAGCACGTTATTTTAAAGCAATAACCTAAAAAACCTAAAAAGAGAAGGTTTTTGACTTAAAATTGACAGATATTTTGACATTTCCGGTCCGAGCTCTCCTCGTCACTACTAGACGCCAACCACTTCATTCGTTTTTCGTGCTTCGCCACGGACGCACGTATACAGTCTCAAAGTGAGACTTCTTTAAAATTATATTTTTACAGTGAAAATAAACTATACTTAAAATGCTTCGTGAAAAAAGGAAAAAGTTTTCAAGACGGAAGAGGACAAGAATAAGTAGTCAAGACTAAGGTACACTATTAAATGCCGTTCATTTGGTTAAACAGCATAATTGTCTGCTTACCTTTATGATGGCGTAACTGCCACACTGGTCTTTTACCTTATTTTAATTTTTGTTTGATGCGAACTTACCATACTGGGTATTTTCTGTCAATTTATTTATTTATCTGATGCGAACTTACCATACTGGGTACTTTCTGTCAGTTTATGTATTTGTCTGATGCGAATTTACCATACTGGGTACTTTCTGTCAGTTTATTTATTTGTTTGATGCGAATTTACCATACTGGGTACTTTCTGTCAAGGTATTGTGTCTCAAAAGACATCAACTAAATATCTATTGCACTCGAGATAGTCATACTGGACTATTTCACCGCATAGATAGGTCAGACAACGCAACTGCACTAACTACACCAACTCAAAGTGCCGCTGACGACGCGACATTGTAAAAAGCAGACTACCCTCAAAGGTTGCCACGTTGAAACCGCTGCCGAGCACCGATCGGGTGACTCTGCCATCCGCTGGATCCACCGCCATCCACCTTCCAGGCAGGCGACCGCCGTGCTGGAGCTGCAACAGCAGCCCTGACGCGTTGCTCATCAGGTATGAGTTTTGATATCATGTTATCATGATATTCTTAGTGTTGAGTTGAGTTAACACCAACGGTGTAATAGAATACCATCGGTACTAAGATAGTTCAAAACTGACAGAACTAGCTATAAATGCTAAAACTTAAGAACTTAATGGAACCAAATATTGAGTTATACAGCAACTAGCTAATGCCTGATACTTCAAACCTTTTATGTGAAATAGCTTAGCCGCTGAAATAGCTAGCTGCTGGCATGCTGATAGAAATTTCAATGAAAAATGGAATAACAGAATCCATACTTTTTTTTCATATTCATCCATAATGTTTGTTGGTCATTATATTATTATATTATATTACATAGTAATAAAAAAAAAAAAAAACATTTGCCTAAACTAGGAAACCTTGTATTTCAGGCGGGTAGACCTAACATGTTGAGAAACTTGTTAATCACTAACTATTTAGTATGGTTCTACTAGCTATGCCCTTGTACAAAATTATCTCTATTACTTTTCAAATTTAATTTGTGTGAATTTGTACAAAATAATGTTTCTGATGTGAAAAAATATACAAGTTACAATATACAAGCTACAAGTACCAGTTATGTTTAATGTATAGTATTATGTAATCTGTGGTTTAATGCAGCTTTCCAATACAAAACTATATACACCTTTTGTGTGACAGTATTTCACATTTTTTACATTATGTGGGGCATTACGACGTTCGGTTATACCGTACACGGTCAACTATAGTGTAGCTAAGGCTGTTTGCTTAAAAGACCACCGACAGTTCAGTCGAATATGAATGATCCATTGGCCACAGGCCTGATGTGAACGATCGAAAAAACTGTAAGTAAATTGGGCGTAGTACTCAATAAAACATTTTTAAAATTGATTTATATATTTATTTGCCTTAAAAACGACAAACAAAAGACGTAGTTAGGTGTGCCACATCACCACATGCTTCATTTCCGACGGCAAACAAACAGTGGGGCACGGTGAGGAGGCCCCATCAGCGATTTGTTTCGTTAGGAAGGCCGATTTATACATAGCAGACTCGCAGACGGGCGTTACGGCCCATCCAAATGGTTGCCGATGATGCATTCATCGATGTTTGCCTTCGATCATCGTACGTGGGGTAAGGACACTCATTAGGATAATGTATTCATGAGGGTGCATGCTGGTGTGGCATTTGTCTGTATTCAGCGAATACAGGCAGTGGTCGCCAACTACAGGTGCAAAGGTCCACTCAATCGCTGGCGCCGGTAATCTTCTATGTATGGAAGTACCATTTAGCCGGCTAGCAGGGCACCTAGATTATTATTTCATTTTTTTTTTCTTTGGCAGACTATATGAGTGTTATCTCTTTAATGATTCACTTTTGTAACATCTCCAGAGATATATTATAGTTTACCATTAATATTAAATTCGGGCAGAATGCATAACAGTTATATTATATTACATATGAATAATAGTTTTGTTACATTTTGTTGAAGGTTCAATAGAAAGTGATCTCTGTTCAAAAAAAAAAAAAAAACAGGTTTTCATATCAGATTTAGTTAATAACTGTTTAAAAGTTAACTTAGCTTTTAGAAAAAAAAAATCGTAATTAAGTAAAACTATAAGCACCTAAAAATAATAATATCACAATTAAAAAACGCTTATTGTTTAAAAAAAAAAAAAACACAGTCTAGAGATCCCATCACCTATAAGGTTTTAATTTTGATAAGGAAATACACGAATTTAAAATCGTAACTTTTGGGCATTGTAGTGCCCACATTTTTTACAAAACTACCGCCGCTGCCTGGTTATGATGTTTTTTAAACAGCATGATTTCCCTGTTATTGGACGATATTTACTAAGGGTCTCATAACCTATATATTTTTTTTTTTTAAATTGAAGTTCATCCTTTTTATATTAATTTTTTTATTTAAATACAACTACCGTCGCAACTTTCCATTCTATTACAAATGTAATGGCAATTATGGTCTTCACAAGACAAACGTTCACATAACTGCAAAAAACACTTATTTTATTACCTTTTTTTTTATGAATTGATTAAACTGGTAGATACCGGTATGTCATCATATTATTTTACTTAGTTGAATATCATCGATACTTACACCGAATTAGAGACGTTTCTTTTGTGCCTTTAAACAATGGGGTAGACTAGGGGACACTAGTGATCATATCAGGAATCACAAATTGTAAAATAATAATTGCATATCAATTATCTAGAACAGGCAGCTTATGATATTTTCATTGCCATTTTTCTAATTGCATTCAATGCGGGGTGTTAAGTATTCTAGATGTTATTATTCTGATGCTAAACAGAAATTATTCAATTCATTAAAATATCAAAAACTAATCACCAGTTTTGTTTTGTTTTTTTTTTCAGATCGAGAGTGAGTAAATTCGAATGCAAGTCGAATTAGGCAGTAGAAATCAAATGAAGTAGACTTTTTTCTATTTCTAGCATTTTTAGCCCAAAAACATTTTATTTTATAATTTGAGATTTTAGCATTCACAATGCTATTTTGGTTTAGTATTGTGAAAGACTATTATGACACTAAGCTACTTACTATTTTATTTCTGTTCCACCAGTTTCTTAAACTAGAGGTGATAACGATTGTGCCATCCTGATCGTCACAATTTTGAGCCTTAGTTTGGTACCTCTTATTCACATGTAAGGTACTTCTTCGTATCTTTTATTCTAATATAAAGTATTCACATCCTATAACTTTCAATTTCAGGGACGGAAATTAAACGCACAAATAAATTGGTTTTCACAACATTATCAAGGTGGTATGATTTTACAGGTATATTATTTATGTTATTATTGAAGCTGCTGTCTACTAATACTATCAGGAAGAACAGAGTTTGGTAACGGTTCAATTATTTAACAAATAATAATATAGACAGAATAAACACATTTTCCTTTACAGAAGTGTATATACAATTTAAATATCAGTATTAGATAATATTGCGTTCATTATTGAATAGACAAAATTGAACTAATCTCAAGTTTGGTAAATAATTTAACTACCTACGCCTTTGCGTAGACTCCATTATTCAAATACAATGGATATATTAGATTACTTAAAACTTTATTTAAATATTTTTTCAAATTGGAAAACTTTAAATATTTTCCACTTTTGTTCTTTTTTTTTTTCAACTTTTTTATCTTAAAAATTTAACTTTGATTACCTTGCCTATTGCACAAAGAATGCAAACAAGACAAAAAAAAAATCAAAATTGTATTAGTATACACATTTATATTAAGTGTAATAAACAGTTCATAATCACTTCTTATTTAGAAAGAAATTAAATTCCTATATGTATTGTAAATAATAGATTGCTGAAATAAAACATTTAATGATAGTGGAGTAGACTCGTGTCCAACCAGTTTTAACACTCGACGTACGCCAATACCTTTATAGCCCTAACAAAAAACGATATTATAGATGTTCCAGGTAACACGGCGGGATGGTTAATTACTCCACTATAATATTAAAACATAATATCATCAATAATCAAACTGAGATTTCCAAACCAACCTTGCACTTAAAATATATTATCATCGATAAATCAAACTGAGTTTTCCAAACCAACCTTGCATATTTTTTTTTGTACCAACCATCTGTAGGTACCGTTTTTAGTAGTAATCATGTCAAACGTTCAGAATTATATTAAATGACATTCTTTTCTTTTTAAAAGACTAATACGCAAGAAATGATATTTCCATTTTCTTATTATAATGCTTTAAACATCTACATTTGTAAATATACTAATATCTTCGGATGAATCTGAAGTATAATTAGTGATTAAACGAACTTACCTGTAAGTGAAGTTCTATCATAATTATACGAAGGATTCATCCGAAGATATTAGTATAGAATCCCACCCTCCCTTCTCATTATTGTAAATTACAATAACTATCTACCCACTGAAGAAAATGAGGAAATATCATAAGATTTGGACTTTAAACTAAATGAAGTGGTTGGCGTCTAGTAGTGACGAGGAGAGCTCGGACCGGAAATGTCAAAATATCTGTCAATTTTAAGTCAAAAACCTTCTCTTTTTAGGTTTTTTAGGTTATTGCTTTAAAATAACGTGCTAAGTGGTGATACATGCAAGCGATACTACATTTGTAAATATACTAATATCTTCGGATGAATCCTTCGTATAATTATGATAGAACTTCACTTACAGGTAAGTTCGTTTAATCATTAATTTCTAAGTACACACAGTTAAGCGTTTATCATCCTAACAACCTTCATGCAATAAGCCACCTTCTTGGATACTACGCACGACGTAGGGCATACAGGCGATTTCAAGGTCAAGATGAATAGTCTGAAGTGCCGTCGTGTTTACCTACCTACTTACCTTGTATATATTTAGATATTACAGAAAAAAACACCTAAAAATAAAAATTAAAAACAATTTATCATATATAAATAAAGTTTTCCTGCCTTTTTATGAGTGGAAGCCCTAGGCGCGGAAATGCTTCCGAAATTTGGAAAACGATTTATCTCTGGTGTTCCACCCATTTTGGAAACGAAAAAAAATATAATGTAGGGCACAGTAATGTCAACATTTCTGTAATAATAACTTATCCAAAAATACGGCAGAATTCTCGAGTAAAAAAATATCTTAGATAAAACAAAAACCTCAAATTTCTCATAAACTATCGCGAGTGGAACTACCAATCAACTCTTGAAATGTGAGTGTTTACTAAGCTCATAATACTATGCTATCAGGTTTACAATCACTGATATCGTTTAGGAGTAATAAAGGATTTTCCATATTTTTACCGTCATTTTATGCGAATTTGAAATTCGTCTAGAAAAAAATCTAGACATAATTAGCACACGGGAGTTCTCGTCGTGAGTTACAAATAACTAGAACTAACAGATATTGGAATAATCTCGACGATGTCACTTTTTCGGGTTCCAAAATCCACTGTGCGATGTCGCATTCTGAGCGAAAATGAAGCGATCGAATAAATTTTCGATGTTAAAGGTTAAGCTACAGGGCAAACCCTTAATCCAATTGTCTTTGTTTTAGGCTCAAATTGTAGCTGACTAAATTGTTCAGAGGAGTTTTTCTCAAAATTTTGATATCATTCTTCGTTTCCAAAATATCGAGCGCCAAAATAAAAAAATCGGAAAAAAATTAGATTTTTTTTCGACTATTTCAGCCATAATTTTTTACGTTTTTTATTTTATCGAATAATTATTTTTGCACCTTGTAGCTCTCGTAAATACGCGTCTTTTGAGTCTTTTTGAATATCATATCTTCACAACCTTCTGTGATATAAGGAGATCGCACTTTTTCGTGAAATCGGTGCCTATACTGGAGCGAACGAAAAGACATTTTCAATGTCAAAATATGAGATTGCCAATTTTTTCTCACAGGCAGAGGCTCTCATATCTTCTATGATGTTAAAGATGCTTCGGTTACATTAGCGTATAGTTGGCAGACTCACCATGGAATTAGAAGGTTTTGACTAGGTCAAAAAATTGTTAATAAATAGTGATAAATAGTGAACTATAACATATAAATAGTGATACTATGATTCAAAAGATATTTGAGTATCTTGGTGAGGCTGCAAACTTGACGTCAAGTTGGCAGACACCTTAAGAAATACAGTTCGTATCAATATGATTTATATGCCAAAAAATTGTTAGAAAATAGTGAATCGTATACGCAAAATTTCAATAACATTGCTTCAATACAAGCCGAGATATTACGGTCTCTAAGTGGGCTGCTAACTTGACGTTTCAGGCGATAGCGATTCCAGAGAAACGGGTACAAGTTTTAAACAAATAAATATATCAAAAAATTGTTAGTGAAATTGTGATTCCTACGATATAAATAAAACAAGAATTCATCATTGCTATTTTCTAAAAATCGAATGTTAACTTTTACGTAATACTCTGAATAGACTGTCGATCAATATTGAACTTTGCTCCACAGTAATAAGGTTCAAACTTTATTGCAATCGTGAGGTGAGTACTATCAAGCAAAAAAGTGAGATTTATATTTTTAGCCATGTCCTCCAATTATTATTACACTTGTTTTATCAATTAAGTGTTGGTATCAAACAATAACGATATATTATTAATAACAATCATAGCAATAGCGCCATCTCTCGGAAAAGATTGTCAATTTCTGAGTTATAATTTAACGTTAGGTACCTATTTATCTATTAGGTAGAATAAAGATATTATTATTATTTGGTGAGATTTATAGTAAAATGAGTATCAGTTGGTATGTGAGTAGGTAGGAAGTAATATAAGTAGAAAATATTAATAGTTTCTCCTGAATTAATAATATTGAATTAAGAGTAAGGTATTGACCACAGCACAGCCTACTAGCCTTTATACAGTCGATCATCGCCTTTATTGTTGGCGCAAAAGCCACCGTTCGTAAAAATAGACAGTTGACGCAACGACTAAAAGTGTAAGGGTTGGCACGCTATGATTTGCCTTTTTGAATTTCAAAAATAATTAAGTAAAAATTATTTTACCTTTTTAATCATAGTAGGTATTAACCTAATACATAAATAGGCACCTAACATTAAATTATAACTGAGAAATTGACAATCTTTTCCGAGAGATAACAATAGCTGTTATGAATATTATTGTTATTAATGAATATCGTTATTGTTTGATACCAACATTTAATTAATAAAACAAGTGTAATAATAATTCGAGGATATGGCTAAAAATATAAATCTCACTTTTTTGCTTGATAGTACTCACCTCATGATTGCAATGAAGTTTGAACCTTATTACTGTGGAGCAAAGTTCAATATTGATCGACAGCCTATTCAGAGTATTATATGTAAAAGTTAACATTCGATTTTTAGAAAACAGCAATGAAGAATTCTTGTTTTATTTATATCGTAGGAATCACAATTTCACTAACAATTTTTTGATATATTTATTTGTTTAAAACTTGTACCCGTTTCTCTGGAATCGCTATTGCCTGAAACGTCAAGTTAGCAGCCCACTTAGAGACCGTAATATCTCGGCTTGTATTGAAGCAATGTAATTGAAATTTTGCGTATACGATTCACTATTTTCTAACAATTTTTTGGCATATAAATCATAATGATACGAACTGTATTTCTTAAGGTGTCTGCCAACTTGACGTCAAGTTTGCAGCCTCACCAAGATACTCAAATATCTTTTGAATCATAGTATCACTATTTATATGCTATAGTTCACTATTTATCACTATTTATTAACAATTTTTTGACCTAGTCAAAACCTTCTAATTCCATGGTGAGTCTGCCAACTATACGCTAATTCGGTTACTTGTTATTATTTCGAATTATGATCATAAACTATCAGCAATATTTTTATTTGTTGTTAAATCCGGCAAAATATCTTAAAAATGACTGTGGTTTTAACGGTAGCTTTTTGGTACCTATCGTTACAATTTGTTAACGGTATTTCAAGCCCTGTTTTAAAGGTGTGTCTTCATACGATCGCTTTCACGTTCCCTTTCACTTTAACTTGACGCATTCCTTAGGACATTCAATAGCGCAATCCATAGCGCATGCCCTTATCTTCTAAAAAAACGTCAAATTTGTATGTATACGTAAAAGTTGAAAGTGAAAGCGCACGCTTTGGAGGTAATATTGCATGAGTGTGATGTGACCCAAGTTGACTTGAAAGTTGAAGCGACTCAGTGAAAACAGACCAAGTGCCTGTTTCACGAGTTCTATTTTACCTGAAAGTTAATTTCAAACCATCTTACCTAAATCTGACGCCATAACAACATTATTAAAAACCGGCCAAGTGCGAGTCGGATTCGCGCACGATGGGTTCCGTATCAAAAAACGGCAAATAATCACGTTTGTTGTATGGGAGCCCCCCTCAAATATTTAGTTTATTCTGTTTTTAGTATTTTCTGTTATAGTGGCAACAGAAATATATCATGTGTGAAAATTTCAGCTGTATGCCTGTTGTCGTTACTAATATCGAGCAAAAAACGGCAAAAAAAATCACGTTTGTTGTATGGAAGCCCCTCTTAAATATTTATTTTATTCTGTTTTTAGTATTTGTTGTTATAGCGTGTGCGTTACCCCAGCAAAAAGTTGAGCTTTAGAGGGATGAGACCTTATCAGATAATTAGTGTGTCATGAGGAGAAATTTGTTTACTAATAGCGAAATTTGTGTGAGTCGTAATTTTTAAGATATATGAGAAAAACAGATTTTGCTGGGGTCACGTTTTAAACATTACCCTGGCAAAAAAAGTTGTTTCAGCCTGGAACCAAATACATGAATAGATAGCTTTTGTTGCATAGTAAATGTTAGCAAATAGCAAAAATTTTGTGTGTTATGGTTCTTGAGTTATTTAAGTTTTTGCTGGGGTAACGTTTTGGGTTTTCCCAGATCTCGAAAACGGTTCAACGCAGAAGTTTGAAAAAAATACCACTAAGAGACCTTAATTTGTTTAAATTTGTTTGATTGTTAGTTTTTGATTTGGTTATCACAAACCAACGTAATTAAATGGTTTCGAAAAACAGAAAAAACGAATTTGCAAGTAAACTAGAACACTTATAATCAAATAAACAGCTGTTAAAAATAGCCGTGGTAGACACTTATTACGTCAAGAATTTTAGGCTTTGTAACTTTACACGATGTAAAGATATGAACAAATTTAATAAATTTTAGACCGGTCGTACTTTAGCGATCGAATACACAGTTTCCATAACATTAAGACACATCACATACATTAAACAAATTTAAGTAATTCATTAACATTCCTTCCTGTTAATTTCAGCTTTCAATTACGCCTATCATGAAAGTTTTAACAAAAACAAGATTAAGACAGCAATTCTTGAATAAGCCGACCAAATTGTAAAGGTCACTAAAAAGCGACCGCACCATACGTACGGGTTATCTTCGCAAATTAGCAGCTTAGTATCCGATGTTTTGTACAGTTATGAAGAAAAATGTTATTGATATAGCTTAGATTCAACTAGTTTTCTATTTTATAAATTAATATCGTGTTTATTAATATCAAATAATAAACATACGCGATTAATAGTATTTTAAAAAGAATGTAATAATTCATGAAAGTTAAAAGTTTGAAGGCACTCAACATTACATAAATAAAGGTAAATAATAATTTAAACCTAATTAGGTAATAATCTCGCTAAGCAATTTATAGTGTGATTTATTTGTCAGTATCAATATATACATTTATAGTAATTTGTTGCTTCTGTTTTTTCAAACCAAATGTTTTATTTTAATACCAAACCTACTCATGTCAATCCAGTGACCACTACGTTTGACAGGTAAAAACATTTACCCATAAAAACTGTTCCTACCTAGGAACAGTTTTTACGGAAACTACCTCGCATTTTTTCCATATAGGTATATTTCTCACCATTTAAACCTTCCCCTGGAACTACGACAAACATTTTAAAACCAAAATCGGCCAAGCCAATCTTAAGTTTTCGCGAGACTAACGTACATTTTATATTTAAAGATAATCTGACCAGCAAACTTTTGTACGCAACTGTACTAACAAAAGATCCATATTATCCCGTTCATTTAAGATGGTTACGCTTATGTATAGCGCGGTCGCTTTTACGTGACCTCTACAATTTAGGCGGCTTATTAGAGAATTGTTGTCATAGTCTTGTTTTTGTTAAAACTTTCATGATAGGTGTAATTGAAAGCTGAAATTAACAGGAAGGAATGTTAATGAATTACTTAAATTTGTTTAATGTATGCCATGTGTCTTAATGTTATGGAAACTGTGTATTCGATTGCTAAAGTACGACCAGTCTAAAATTTATCAAATTTGTTTATATCTTTATATCGTGTAAAGTTACAAAGCCTTAAATTCTTGACGTAATAAGTGTCTACCACGACTATTTTTAACAGCTGTTTATTTGACTATAAGTGTACTAGTTTACTTGCAAATTCGTTTTTTCTGTTTTTCGAAACCATTTAATTACGTTGGTTTGCGACAACCAAATCAAAAACTAACAATCAAACAAATTTAAACAAATTAAGGTCTCTTAGTGGTATTTTTTTCAAACTTCTGCGTTGAACCGTTTTCGAGATCTGGGAAAACCCAAAACGTTACCCCAGCAAAAACTTAAATAACTCAAGAACCATAACACACAAAATTTTTGCTATTTGCTAACATTTACTATGCAACAAAAGCTATCTATTCATGTATTTGGTTCCAGGCTGAGACAACTTTTTTTGCCAGGGTAATGTTTAAAACGTGACCCCAGCAAAATCTGTTTTTCTCATATATCTTAAAAATTACAACTCACACAAATTTTGCTATTAGTAAACAAAGGACCATGCCCATGGGTCTATAGAAGTCCGGCCCACGGTACACCGCGGTGTACACAGACGAATTGTGCATTAAATGAAAGCATGGCATGTCAAATACTCAATAAACTGAATGTTGGTTAAGAAAATAAGTCGCCTTTTTTAGATAAAACGACTTTTTTTTCGTTAGTATGGGCACAATTTATTTTAACAATTTTTATATCAGAGGCATTTGTTTTATCGTTTTAGTCACTCGAAGTCAGTTTAACTAAATGTAATGTTGTTTATTTTGAATTAACTAGTTGCTTCCAGAATCCAATGCATGCGCGAGTCAAGTGGGCAGTTTCCATTCCAGATTATCGTCATATAAAATAGCGGGGCCTAACTCGAAAGTTCGGGATAGGGTCGGAGACTCGAATTACCATTAGCGTAAAATGGGTCAAAATGTGAAGGATGCACGAGAAAAAACACACTCACTGCAAAACACTTCCAATACAAAACAAAACACAAACAAACGACAATCAAACGTTGTGACGTCGCCGTCGTCGTACTGTCACTATACTGTCAAACTGACAGTAGACCAGCCGAGTACACAGTGCTGCCATTTTTAATTCTATTGGAATCGATTACTAAATCGATTTTAGTCTTGTTCAATACTGATGTAATCTAAAAAATATTAAATGATATTATGTACTGGTTTTAATAAAAACTATATTGTTTGAAGTTATACTCAATCAAACAAGAATAACCGTTACAAATAATGTTAGTAATTAATAATATATTTTGTTGGTATCGATTTTTACATCGAATCGATTGTTTACGAGATTTTTACGTACCTAGAGCAACGTCACTTGGATAAACATCTTTGAATTGTTATTAAAATGGTTTTGGTGATGGTGACTTTATTACATAATAATTCCAATTGCATTATTGATATTAAATTAAATAATGATTTTTAAATTTTATCGTAAGTTTGTACACGGTATTTTAAAGTTGGGCCGTAGATGGGCGTAAGCCTTTCTCCTCATGACACACTAATTATCTGATAAGGTCTCATCCCTCTAAAGCTCAACTTTTTGCTGGGGTAACGCACACGTTATAGCGGCAACAGTAATACATCATCTGTGAAAATTTCAATTTTCTAGCTATCACGGTTCATGAGATACAGCCTGGTGACAGACAGACAGACAGACGGACAGCGGAGTCTTAGTAAGCGTTTTTACACTTTGGGTACGGAACCCTAAAAATGATGTGTTCCGGTAGTTAGGCTAGGGTTTCCTAGGATAGCGGTGCCGTCACATAGCGGCCGTAATTTTAAGGACGTAAAAAGACGGCCATCTTTACGGTGAAATCATGTGGAAAGTAACAACTACATACGCTCTTTTCTACTGATTTTCGTTCGACATTTGACTCAAATGTATGGAGATGTCGAACGAAAATCAGTAGAAAAGAGCGCTCGACGCCAGCCGAGCGATTCAAAAATAGGGCCCCAGGAAATAGTTTCGCTTTACACCAGTTTAAACTCATTTTATTTTACTGTCGCGGTCCCGCTATCCTGAAAATACGGTGGCGTACAGTTCTGGGGCCCTATTTTTGAATCTGATTTTCGTTCGACAAATGTATGAGCTGTCGAACGAAAATCAGTAGAAACGAGCTCTCGACGCCAGCCGAGCAATTCAAAAATAGGGCCCCTGTATCGTCACGAAAATAGCGGTTTTTTGTTGTTGTTGTTTTGTGGTGAGCACCTTCGGCTTCTCCAGGGTGGACCCCAGGCCTTATTTTATATTTTACGCGAAACCTGGTGGCCTCTTGGTGGTGGCCGTGGTAGAAGCTTTGCTAGGAAGGTTGTTGCCAATTGTATAACGTGTGAACGCATTAAAAATAAAACACTAACGCCTCTGATGGGCAACTTGTCGCCTAGTTTTTCCACATTTTATTCGATGCGGAGTGGGTTACTGGGATGTGGGCCGGTGCTCATACCTAACCGTAAGGAGGCTCGAACTTCAAAGGCATACATTTGCTAGTTTGTATGCGCGGTTCATTTAGAATTATTTGTCACTGACCTCACTACTGAAGTATATTTACTAGCGCTTTATAGGTTTATTTCACGACGAGGTCGGATGGTCCTTAGATGACGGACGCAATATCATTGATTTTTTATAGCCGCTTTTTGACGTTACGGTGTCTATAACTCTAGAAAACCGTGCCGTATAGTTTACGTAGACAAACGTTCTACGCCTCTATATTACGGCCGTAATATGACGGCACCGTCGTCCTAGGAAACCCTAGCTTTAGAAGTAAGATAGGCTCGTCAAGACGATTCAAACGAGCCCATGCTCGATGGGGTTGCATGGTTTTATTACAGAGTTGACCTTCTTCCGGCTTCAACGTCAGACCCTGGACACTATATTTCCCAACAGCTCGATGGGGCTGCATGGTTACAATACCTACTGAGTTCCTGTGGCCTATCTTTCGGTTTCATCATTAGATCAGCTCAATGAATCCATCATATTGCATTGTCATCCAGTTCATTGTGCGTCCAGTTCATCATCCAGGGTGCGATTGCGTAAGGTAATTGTATTCATTTGAGAGTTCATATCGTATTCCATCGGCTGTAATTTGTATGGGATGACATATAACAATATTATGATACAATATAGTTTAGCAGTTACTCAAAAATGTAAAATTGAAACAACAAATGTATCTTTTGTAATCTTAGAAGGAGCGGGGCTCTTAACACAGGTTTTATACTTAAAAGGGGCCTCAGCCATATGTTATGTAATGACTTAAAAGATACTGAATAAATATTTTTTCATTTTTTCATTTTTTTCATTTTCATTTTCATTTTTCACAATATGTACTGTCAAATGAATACGATTGACTTTACGCAATCACCTATGATCTATGTTCAAAGTCACTAGGTCTAGCTCATCGGGAAGCTAGTATAAAATCGTTTGCTTAGTTTTGGGGCTAACAAAGAAACAAAAAAAGCCGGCCACATACTGACGGAATCCCGACTCGGAATTCCGAACAGAATATCGATACTTTAACGAGAAAGCAACCTAATAAAAACGTGTTTAATAATGAATATTATTATTTCAGACGATGACATCAATGAATACCCATTATATGGAGCGAAAGGCTTAACGTTTTCAATTTTGTTCGCCTACTTATTATTTGTTTTGAAAATCGGCCCTGACTTAATGAAAAATAGGAAACCATATGAATTACGGGAACCGCTAAAGGTTTACAATTTGATTCAAGTATTAGTGTCAGCATATTTTGCGATTTCTGTAAGTATAAAATATGTGTCGATTTCTTTTTTTTCTTGTTTGCTTGATATTGTCTAAGTTTCTGTGGCAATTGTTTCAGGGTACAAATATATTGTTGGAAACAGGTCTTATGCCGGCAAAAAATCCCGATAGGGACCCGAACATACGAGGAAAGGTGAAACTTTAAAGTTTTAATTATTTATATTATTATTTATGCATATAAAGCTTATGACAACCCTTCTACAGGCCCGGCACTGATCTTTAGCGGTGAAATAAATAAAAACCGGCCAAGTGCGTGTCGGGCCACGCGCCGTAGGGTTCCGTAGTTACCTTATACCATACCATATTTAATACCACTATCATTTTTCGTCTACAAAAATAACTTTGTTTTTCACAGTGTTGGTATGAATAACAAAATTATATTTGCGGTTTTGGAAAATATGATATAAACTTTTAGATTTTTGCATTCACAATGCTATTTTTATATTAAGATGAATAAATAATGAAAAATATTAGAAAAAATATTAGAAAAAATCGGCTCACCCGTAGCAACTTAGACGGGATCCCGTCTAAGTTGCTACGGGTGAGCCGATTTTTTCTAATATTTTTCATTATTTATTCATCTAAATATGATATATCTTGAAAACTGAATCTTTTATCTCGTTCAAACCAATTTTCGTTGAAAGTGTTTATTAAGATCTAAAGTATATATATTTTTAGATTTTTTACTCTCTTATTTCAAAAGTTAGAGGGGGGGGACACACATTTTGCCACTTTGGCAGTGTTTATCTTTCAAACGGTTGACTTTGAGAAAAATTTATCTTAGGAACCTCAATGTCATTTTTAAAGACCTATCCATAGACACCGCAAATATTTTTTCTTCATACCGCACGTATTGGTATGATGAAGAAAAAAAATTTTTTCAGTTTCAGTTTCATGTATGGGGAGCCCCCCCCTCAATCTTATATTTTTTTTATTTTTATGTTAAAATCGTTAAGCGGTTAACAGAATACATCTACTTACTAAGTTTCAACTGTGTAATCCTAATACTTTCGGAATAAAACGGCTGTGACATACGGACGGACAGACAGACAGACAGACAGACATGACGAATCTATAAGGGTTCCGTTTTTTGCCATTTTGGCTACGGAACCCTAAAAAGTATCTAATGTAGTAGCAATAGAGGCGGCTGGCTATGCTTCTGCGCATTAAATTTCACCGCTCAAGATCCGTGCCGAGGCCTGTACTTGGTGCATGTGTCACCGGCAATGTATGAAATGCAAGCATGTATACAGTATACAATGCCTGGCCCTTTTAAGCAATGTACGAAATAGAATGAATATTATTGTCTATTTCATACATTACCTAGGCAATGTATATATATGTCACCGTTATAGTGCAAAAATCAGTGAATCTGCAGATTAACTAGTTAATTTGCAGATTCACTGGTCGAATCAGTTAAAGTGCGAATTTTTTATTATTTCGTACTTTAACTAGATAATCTGCAGATTCCCTAGTTAATCTGCAGATTGACGATTAAGGATTAGTTAAAGTACGGAAACAGGTTCTTTTATTGAAGAAAATGTGTAAAATAAACTTTCAATGTAGGTCTTTTACTTAACCCCTTCCTTACCGCATGAATTATCATTATCAAAGAGATGGAATAAAAATTTTTTTTTTGCTAAATACATAGTGTTTAATAAAGCTTGCATATTGAGATCAATTTAAAAATTAAAAATTAATAAGTCATATCTTAGAAAATATTTTACAACTTTTTATGGCTTCGTATGCAGTCTAGTCAAAGCGTTAATCCATAAATGGCTTCGTATGCATTGACATACAAATGAAATATATGTACTATGTGGAACTACTAAAAACAATAGGCATGATGAATATTTTTTTATTTTATGTTACATAAATTACCTCTCAAAAAAAAGAAACATTGGTAAAGAGTTATTTCACTAGGATGAAAACTAACCGAGATATCACAGTTTGAAATGCACAAAATTGGACTCACCCGAAAACGCTACATACTAACGGCTACTCAGTTATGACGTCACGCTTGAGTAGTTTGTATGCAACGCGTAGGAAATTTGTTCGGCAGCTATATTAAATATTGTGTTTATCAAAATGGTTTCTTAGACAAATTTGCTATAAATTTTACGGACTAATTAAATGTATTATTTATTTTAGTAAATTTTACACTTTTTAAATGGACTTGTCCACCCAACTTTAAAGGGTCATAAAACAAATAATACGCAATATATAAAACTAAGAGGTATACAAGCTACTCTAAAAGTATAATATGTTTACGATTTTTATTAGTATTTCGTTATTTTAATCATTAGTCATCATCCCTATTGCGTTTATCGTTATAACATCAATAACTATTACATTTTTCACATTTACTGAAAGTAAGATATTTTGAACAAATACTGGCATAAGTATCTGTCGGGTATTTTTCTTCTAAATTGGAAATTTACTAATATGAGCGTACGCAAAGGAAAATCTTGATGACAGGCAGGAGTTTTTCTTGATTCTTTTTGTAAGGACTGAGGAATTAGGCAAATTGGGTGTACCGCTTTAGATCGATGTTGGTATGTCAAGAAGGCTAGAAAAATTACCACTTTTTTGGATTTGGAGCTTTTTGATTTTTGCATGTTTTCAGCAACTGCGAGTTTGAAATCAAACAAAGGCATGTATTGGTCTGAATTAATTCGGCGTCAAAGTGACCAAGCTTTCTCAATGCACAAGTCTACAATATGGGTAAAAATTACGCTGCCATCACCAGGAATAATATTAATGTGCTTTGGGGGTATATAGAAGCGTGAATGAACAATTTCTGGAATAAAAGCAAAAGTAACCCCGAATGCATACGAAGCCACATATGAAATCAGTATTTTTTACTGTAACGCATACGAAGCCAAATATGACAGCATGGAAAAAACTACAAAAAACATATGAAAAAAGCTAGATATTGAAATAAAAAAAAATAATTCATATTTTAGAAGTTATAAAGGATACAGTTATATTTTTAAAATTAATTTTACTTACCTTTTTGTATTTTATTTTGAATCCGGGAAGATGCACTTTTTTCTGACAACAACCATATAGTCGGCTATAGACAAATAATATACGTTCCGTTTCACTATAAATTGCTTCTTCTTATTTAAATAGTTTTTAAAATTAAGATTATTAATACAATTGAAAAAATATTAGAAAAAATCGACTCACTCGTAGCAGCTCAGACGGGACGGAGGTGCTACGGGTGAGTCGAATTTTTCTAAGATTTTTTCAATTATATTAATAATCTTAATATAAAAATAGCATTGTGAATGCATAAAATCTAAAAGTTAAAAAAAAATTTTTAAAGATCTGGTTTTTCATTAGACTAGGAAAAAATCATAAACCAACTTTTGTGAACACATATGACTTGGTATGCGGTAAGGGGTTTCCAGAAGCTCACTGTATTCCGCACTTTAACGGTGTAGCATCCGTTAGTGCGGAAATCGTCTACTTTAAGAAAAATTCCGCACTATAACTGACTCAACCAGTTAATCTGCAGATTAACTAGTGGTGGCTCGAGGGGGCTTGAGGGGAGTCCCGGGTCAGGTTAAAAATTTGAGGTGAGCGCGAAGCGCAGTGGAGCCTGAGCCTTCGAGGTTATTTTTTTATAACAGACAACAGAAATATACTTATTTTACACATTGCCGGTGGACCAGCAGGCATAGGGATGTTGACTTATGAATAAAATAACGAAATACTAATAAAAATCGTAAACCTATCAATCTTTTGGAGTAGCTTGTATACCTCTTGGTTTTATAAGTTGCGTATTATTTGTTTTATGACCCTTCAAAATTGGGTGGACAAGCCCATTTAAAAAGTATAAAATTTGTTAAAATAAATAATACATTTAGTTAGTCCGTAAAATTTATAGCAAATTTGTCAAAGAAACCATTTTGATAAACACAATATTTAATATAGCTGCCGAACAAATTTCCTACGCGTTGCATACAAGGTAGGAAGGCGTGACGTCATAACTTGGTAGCCGTTAGTATGGAGCGTTTTCGGGTGAGTCCAAGTTTGTGCATTTCAAACTGTGATATCTCGAGCAGTTTTCATGCTAGCGAAATAATTCTTATAGAAATGTTTCTTTTTTTTGAGGGGTAATTTATGTAACATAAAATAAAAAAATAGTCAACATGCCTATTGTATACAATGCCTAGGCAAAGTATAAAATGAATAATAGTTCATACATTGCCTGATCGTTTCAGGCATTGTTATACAATGCCAGATTATGCACATTGCCGGTAACACATGCACGTATCCAGTATTCCAGTCCAGTATAACAATGCCTTCAGGATACTGCGGTTTGCGCGTCAGAACAAGGGCCTCAAGCGCTCATTACTACTCTTTTACTACTCTTTACTAGGTACTAAAGAGCGTTCGATGCCTTACAGAAATATATAGGGCCCCACCCCAGGCATGTTCACCGAGGCCTTCGTTCAAGTTTTCTTTTTCTACGCTGCCAACTAACTATAGAGGAGTGGTGACCTCTTCGAAGAGGCCACAACTTTTATGCCACAATATGCAACAGAATAGCCTCGTTGATGCATAAAGTCCGCTGCCGATCCATCAGTCTCCTGGCTGTGATTGCAGACAGCTGTGACGGTCCAATACTGAAACACTGGGTTACTTGTATGTACATGACCCGTACATCAGCCAAATAAGAATTTGTTTTCGCCCTATTGTTACTACATAGTTATGTAAGTTTTCTTTTACTAACAAATATGGAGAGTCTTTAGTAAAAGAAAACTTACATAAGAATTAAGAGTCTGAAGCCCGATTGCACTAAACTTAAGGATCGCCTAAGTCTTTTCCTAACTACAACACGACCAAATTATAACGGTGTCATAAACTTAGCTGTCATTCGCCTAGTTATCTTGGTCGAGTTGTAGATGAGAAAAGACTTAGGCGATTCTTAAGTTAAGTGGTTTTGCATCTGAATTAGTTAACTAATTAATAATCATAATAAATGTTTAAATTTCAGATACTTTATTTTTTATTCGGCATAATGCTGGCAAAAGTTACCGATCTTTTGGACACGGTTTTCTTCGTACTTAGAAAAAAGACCAGTCAGCTGACATTCCTGCATATATACCACCACGCGTCCGTGGTACTCGGACATTATTTAATGTACCACTATTGTCACAGTATTAGTTATGTCTACTGCCTGACCATTAACGCAGTGGTCCACGTGGTCATGTACTTCTACTATTTCGCCTCAAGCTTTGGCCCAAAGTACGCCAAGTATCTGACGTGGAAAAAACACATCACGAATTTCCAAAGGGTTAGTATATTTTCACCCTCTAAGAATTTCACATTTTAGCAGGAACTATACTAGTCTGACGTGGGTCACGTACGCTGATCTGAGCGCGTCCAATAATGTACTCTAAGGTCACGTCATAGGACATAATTTTAGTTGCGTCTCGTAACGTGGTATCGCATCGCAAGGCGTGGAAACACGTGGACGCAGTGTAGCTGTAAACCACTAGCCTCTGTTTAAGTCATTTTCCATACATTTTTACCCGACTACGGCGAAGCCAAAACGGTGGGTATATGATTTTGACCTGTATGTATGTATGTAAGTATGTTTGTAAATTCATCTGTTCCTTCATAACTTCTAAACTACTTGTTATAATTTGACAAATAAGGTATCGTTAGAAGCGTCTTAATCGTCCAATGAACATAGGCTATATGACGTTACATTAAATTAAATGTGGCGCCCTCTAGAGGAGTTAAAGACATGAACTAAAAAAAAATATTTTTTAATAATGCCGTGTTGGGTACCAAATGAAAGGTCTTAATGAGCACTTTTCAAAAATATATAAATTGTTAGCTTTTGCCCGTGGCTTTGCTTGCTTTCACCCTATTGACAACTTCAAAATATTTAAAATAAAGAAGTTTAAAAACTAAAACCCGACTACGGAAAAATCGTACTCTAAAAAGTAAAAAACAAGAAAATATTCATAAAAAGGATAACCGTAGTCGCATGCCACCTCCAGCCCGTGCCGTACGTGTCTAGGACAAAGTGGCATGCGACTACGGTTATCCTTTTTATGAATATTTTCTTGTTTCTTACTTTTTAGAGCACGATTTTTCCGTAGTCGGGTTTTAGTTTTTAAACTTCTTTTAAAGTTTAAAATGTATGGAAAATGACGCCCCCAGATCGGCGATCGTGGCCAACGTCGGCCTAATGTTCCCGCTTTATAAATATCGATCTATGTCATATATCAGTCATGATCTTAGTGTTAAAAGCCACTAAACAATAAAATAATATAAAACGATAAATTTCAAATGTTTTCAAAAGTTTTTTGTAAGTCCCGACATAGTGTATTCTAATAACGTCAATAATCATATAAAAAAATATTCGATAGTTTTCAAAAGCGAAAACAGCTTTTTGCATAAACCCATTGTGGTAAAGTTACCCACAGTAAATTTTCAGGGCATATAAAGTTTTGTAAAAACCAAATGACTTCCAACAAAATAAAAGTTTGTCTATGCAGTGAGAATATTATGCGATTCTGTTCTCTGAAGTAATGAGTTGAAAACTTTATAAAGTTGTTTGAATCATTATGGCAAGTCAATGCCATTTTAGTACTTTTGATCGATCTACGATAAATTATGATGTGGTTTTGTATTTCAGGTCCAGTTTGTAAGCATGTTCGTGCATCAAATTATCAGCACCTTCTACACGAAAGGCGAGCATGCCTTAATCGGACAATTATACATACTTTATTCAACTATTTTAATGTTAATCTTATTTACTAATTTCTATAAAGCTAGTTACAAAAAGGAATTAACTGAACAGAAAACTGTTGCCGGCACTGAAAACGGCATTTTGAAAATAAATGATGAGAAAATAAAAGCACAGTGATTTAAACAGATAAACAATGATTTACAAACACTTATTAATAATAAATAGTACAATTCCAGACTAGGTACATTTAGACAAAGGAACAATTATGCTCACAGATTTAGACTTAACTTGTCATCGTTAAACTAAATTGACAATGGTGAAGCCATGGTACAATAATATACTGGAAAGTGACGTAGGTTTGCACAGGCATACGTCATCTCCGCTATCGGTATTGAAAATAACGTTTATTCATCTTTGATTGAACTGTTTTATTTGCTAAATAAGAGAAACAAATCACAATAAAATTTAAATGTACTTTTGAAATGAGTGTGACAGAAAAAAAATCCTTCTTTCTTTGCTTGTTACTATAAAGTCACGCAACTGAATAGTGACGTATGCCGGTGCATCTTCCGGGATGCCAGACTTTTTTTTTGACTATGGATGGAATAAGGCATGAAACTGCATGATGCCGAACTGCGACAGCCAACGCGCAGATAATTTTCTACTTTTAAATATATTTTTTATAATATAATAAAATTGTTCTATGAATTAAAGTGTTTTGGAAGATCATCCTTGTCTATTAATTTCTTAAATTTATTCAATAGTGCCCCAATTAAATTAAATTTCAGTGTAGCCTGCTAAATGGATATCAATAATTTCTAGTATCCTTGAGTGACTATATTTTTTTAAGTGGCTAGACCATTGACTAGTTACTATACGAGGGCAGATTAATAAGTTTCAAGTCAAAAACCTTAATAATCTATTTAAAATAAATGTTGCACGTTTCTGATTTCATAAGAGTTTTTAAATGAAAATTACGTTCATTCATCTTTTTCGTATGCTAAGAGAAAGAAATCACTTTTAAAAATTTTGTGATGTGGTATTTTGGGATAGTTATATTGACATCCCATAAAACCCCAATTACGACATCCATATCGATTTTAGGCTTTTTTACCCCATTTACTTCCTAAAGGGGTTGATTTTCGGAAATTTCCAAAATATGTGTGTTTTTATTTTCCAAAATAAGTGTGAGTTTGCTTATTTGCTTATAGAAGTACTTCTACGAAGTTTCAAGTCAAAATTTATTTTTATATTTTTTTCTATTCAATATTTGAACGTCGATTTCACCCCTATAGGGGTTGAATTTGAATTGAAAAAAACGGACTAGGAACATTAAAACGGACTAGTAAAAACAGACTAAAAAGTAAGCGCATGCTAAAGACAATATAGATGATAAATTTTACAAAATGTGCCCCACGTTTTTAGGTTTGAAATTACTGTAGGTATGGGGTTATAGATATTTACAGAAGAATTTATTTTTTACTTTTCAGTCTGTTTTTTTTCTAGTCCGTTTTTTTTGTAATAATTTAGTCCGTTTTAGAAACGTGTTTTCGAAAAAGTTTTTTTTCCAGTAAATTATTATTTTCTGCTTTTTAGTTAACCAGCTAAAAATATACCATCTCCTACTCTCGCACTCGCACTTGTCAAGACAAATCAAACGAGCCCAAACTCGATGGGGTTGCATGGTTTTATTACAGAGTCCCAGTGGACTTCTTCCGGCTCCATCATCAGACCCTGGAAACTATTTCCCAAGAAAGAACTCGTCAAGACGATTCAAATGAGCCCAAACTCGATGGGGTTGCATGGTTTTATTATAGAGTTCCTATGGCCTTCCTCAGGCTCCATCATCAGATCCTCGGACACTATTTCTCATTAAAGTACTCGTCAAGATGATTCAAACGAGCCCAAAGTTGATGGGATTGCATGGTTTTATTACCGAGTTCCAGTGGCCTTCTTCCGGCTCCATCATCAGACCCTGGAAACTATTTCCCAACAAAGAACTCGTCAAGACGATTTAAACAAGTCCAAATTTGATGGGCTTGCACGGTTTCAAAATTGAGTTCCTATGGCATGGCCTTTTAGCTTCATCATCAGACCCTGAATCTTGTCTCCCATTAGAGTACTCGTCAAGACGATTGTAACGAGCCCAAACACGATGGGATTGTATGGTTTCATCATAGAGATCCTGTGGCCTTCTTTCGGATCCATCATCAGATCAGCTCAATGACACCATAATATTGCATTGCCTTCTAGTTATGACTTATGTTCAAAGTTTCAAGTTTCTGGCTCATCGGGAAGCTAGTACAAAATCGTTCACAAACTTTGCGGAGAAACAAACGAACGAAAGAACGAACACACGACCGAACACACAAACGAGAAAACAACCTAAAGCTGCGTTTCCACCTAATGCTCAGAACTGTTCTGAACGCGCAAAAGCAGTTTGGTCGGTAAATGGAAACAACAGAGCGAGCGAACAAGTTCGTTCAACAATGTTTGGCTCAATTCATTGAGCGAATGCTCGCTAGCTTGCTCATTCAATGGAAACAACGATATGTCGAACGAACAGTTGCTCCGTGCATTCGCTCGGTGTTTAACGCGTTCGGCCGACCACCGATCTTTTTTCTTCTCTTCGCGCGAATATGAGTGGAATCAGGAGAAAACCCTACAATGTTTATATTTTTAGAACCAATCCATGCCTATGGGATCCAGAAAGAAAAGAATATAAAAATAATATCTTAAAAAGTGACGCTTTAAAAAAATTGCCGATCAGATGAGATGAGACTTTGTTTTTAAAAAAATTGACACCCAATAATAATATTTTCTTTAACCCAATATCGGATTTTTAGTTTACTTTTCTTTAGTATGTTGCAATTATTATAAACGCTGCACTAGCCAAAAGTAAATAGTCCATGATGCTCTTACGTTTCTACAAGAGTGGTGGAAACGCAATGGCGCAAACGAACATACTGCCTGTGCGAACCTACAAGCTTCTGTTCAGAATAAATATTCGTTCAACAATTATAGTGGAAACGGGTACTAGCTGTTGTAGCGAGCACTAGCAAAACAGCAAACATTCACTCTGATCAAAATGTTTGTTCGCCAGCGTAGTGGAAACGCAGCTTAATAAAAACGTGTTAAAAAGAGTTTGAACAAAATAAATTTTCCAGTGGTGAAGAGATGAAGAGGGCAACCTCTGTCTAGGGAAGAAAGTTCGCGGAACGAAGGTTATGGTGGAGAAAGGATCACTTTTCTTGAACGTAAACTAATTTATTATTACACTCATCAGGAGTATAATAACAAAGTTTAATAAAAATCTGGTCATTATTTATTGAGGTATCAATAAACAAACCAATCCGGAGGGGAGTTTGCAGTTCGAGTTTCGCGTTATCATTAATACCTTACCAACCGAGGAAAACTTCTCAGATTTTATTGGAAAATATGTCTTTCGGTTATGGGGACTCTTGACTTGGTAAAAAAAAGAGCTTCGAGAGAAGTAATTTTCCAGTGGTGACGGGGAAGACCGCAATTCTTAATAATTTGACCAGAGACGCAAAAAATTTTTTCTATGGTATCAATTAATTAATTGATTAATCTAATAATTATGTAATAAACTTAAGGAAGAATACATTACAAAGGATATTTTTTTTTAATTCTTACTTCATACCGCGAACTTTTTGACCTTCCCTCGTACACAAACAGTCAAAGACTAAATGTTTTTAAATATTAAAGTAGATAATAATTTTTAAATTTGTGATTTTTGCATTCACAATAGAATTTTTTTATACATACAGATATTAATTTATGAAAATTTATTATGAATTCATTAAATTATTTGTGTTTTTTAACAAGTGAGATTGTCGTATGACGTAGGTAATTCCAAAATATCTTTTAAGTAAAAATGATTTCTCCATCTCTTCCATTTGACTTGCATATTGAGTCTGAGATGTAAGTGTAGACTTCTTCGGTTCTCGTAGTATATAATGTTTGGTTGAAGTTTCGTTATAATATATAACGCATAATAAGCCCATTAATAATTTAACAATCCACATTAGTTGCTCGTTAAATATTTTTCGTAATTTGCTAGCTTTTCAGGTGTTTTAGTTTCGAATAAAACGAAGCTAGCTGCAACATGGGCGACTATTCTCAACAAGAAACTACTACATTCGTCTTTTTTGGTCATTGTAAGTACCTACCCATCACTGATAATTTAGAGATACTAATTAACTGTATACTTATATTTGTAAATCCAGTTTCAGTGTAATACAACTTTCGTGTGTATGGTGTTCTAAAATACCGTTTTTGCCTAAACTGCCGGATCAGGGGGCTAATTGTCTAATTTCAAAAATCTATCGCAATCGCTTTCATTTGACAGATAGATGTGACACATTGCTGCATTTCTTTAGTAAGTTTTTATTTGTTCCAAAAAGAAGCATCAATGTATGACATCTTGAAAGCGATCGCGATAGATTTTGAAATTAGACAATAAGTACCCAGATTGTATGTGCCTTTGCACAAAGGTGTAGTTAGTATACCTATCACTGAAGAAATAGGAAATAGTCTCGCAATTGGATCATAGTTTTACGCAAGTTGTATTTGAAAGTTGAAAGGGTAAGCGCACGCTTTGGCGGTAATATTGCATGCGTTTGACGCAAGTTGACCTGAAAGTTGAATTGAAAGTTGAAGCGACTCGGTGAAAACAGACCATAGTGCCTGTTTCACGAGTTTGTGTTCCATTTTACCAGACAGTTCATTTCATACCATCTTACCTAAGTCTGACGCCATGACAACATTATTTAGAAATTTACGTGTTCCGGCAGTTAGGATTATGATAGCAAGATAGCCAGTTCCTCAGTCGTGAGGATTCCGAGTGTAGTGCGCTTAAGCTAGGGTTTCCTAGAATGACGGTGCCGTCATATTACGGCCGTTATTTAGCGGCGTAGAATGTTGTCTATGTAAACAATACGGTGCAGTTTCTGACGTTACGGTGTCGCCATATTGTTTACATAGACATTATTCAACGCCGCTATATTACGGCCGTAATATGACGGCACCGTCATCCTAGGAAACTCTAGCTTTACACTTTCGGCCTTAACGTCACTTAACATCAGGCGAAGTAAAGGCCAAGCATTATCATGTTGTAGAAAAAACATTTTTTTTTATAAAAAACTAGTTTTTAAAACTGACTAATAATTTCTCCCATAACGATTTCCTTAAGGCCAGTATATTCCAAAAACTCTGTCTCTGCCTTTTTCTTTACGTGTGAAGAGTAATGAAAATAACCTCACTTTTTAATTTTTTCCATGTTTTTGTTGTTATTTTGTGCATAATGTCACTTTTTGAAAAAGTAACCGTTGAATATTCTTCTATATGTCATTACCTATTTTTCTATATATTTTTCGTGAATAAAAGATTAATAAGCTTTAAGTATTATTCAAAAAATATAAAATTATTGAAAATTTTCTTTGTCTTTGCATATGTTTTTAGTCGAGTAAAGATATGAATATCGTATTTTTAACCGTAAAATAATCAAACTTCAATATATATTTTTATCTGATCAAAATAAAGAATATTTGATTGTTTATTATTGAATCAAAAATAGGCCAAATTCGATAATTTCGAATATACTGGCCTTAAAACATGGGGCGCAACAGGTATTGTAACATTTATCATCAATGTTTTTTACATGCGTACCACGTTTTTAGGTTTAAACTTCTGTATATCTTTATGGGAGAAATTGTTTTAGACTTTTTTGTCAGTTCTCAAAACGTGTTTTTTTTTATTGTAAAGAAGTTTTAACTTTTTTCTTCTAGTATAAAAACCTTTGCTAAATTTTTAGACAAACAAAAAAACATGTTAAAAATTTTAGAATATTAATATTTCAGATGATGACATCGAGCAATACCCATTATATGAAGCGAAAGGCTTAACTTTTTCAATTGTGTTTGCCTACTTATTATTTGTTTTGAAAATAGGCCCTGATTTTATGAAAAATAGGAAACCATATGAATTACGGGAAACACTAAAAGTCTACAATTTGATTCAAGTATTTCTGTCCGCATATTTTGCGTATGCTGTAAGTAAAAATGTGACGATTTCTTTTTTTTCTTGTTGACTTAATATTGTCTAAGTTTCTGTGGCAATTGTTTCAGGGTACAAACATATTGTTGGAAACAGGTCTTATACCGGCAAAAAGTCCAGAAAAGGACCCAAACATGCAAGGAAAGGTGAATCTTTGAAGTATTAAATTGTCATTTGAATAAAATACCTATGTTATTGTGTAAATTCTGACATAGTTTATTCTAAAAACGTCGATAAATTTGGAAAACAATATATTTTAATTATTAATTTTATTTATGCATTGAAAGCTTATAACAATCTTTTTATAGGCCCCGGCAGGGATATTGAGCGGTGAAATAATAGTAGCAGCAATAGAGGCGGCTGGCTATGCTTCTGCGCATTAAATTCACCGCTCAAGATCCGTGCCGAGGCCTGTACTTGTGCAGGCTGTGGGTCAAGTATACGCTAAAGTCCCAGTGCATGCACGTATTTAGTATAACAATGCATTCAAGATACTGTTGGGGCTACGCGGTTCTGCGCGTCAGGCTAAGGGCTGTATTATTGAAAGGCGTCGAGCGCTCATTACTACTCATTAGCTACTAAAGAGCGCTTGAAGCCTTTCAGAAATAGAGCCCTAGGCATGTTAGCCGAGGCCCTTGTTCAAGTTTTCTTTTTCTTCTCTGCCAACTAATCGTAGAGGAGTGGTGGTTCTGATTGTGGTGACCTCTTCGCATTGGCCACAACATTTATGCCATAATTTGCAGCAGAATAGCCTCGTTGATGCAAAGTGTCCGCTGCCGAACCAACAGTCTAGGCTCGGGGCTGTGATTGCAGACAGCTGTGACGGTCCAATACGGAAACACTGGGTTACTTTGTATGTACATGACCCGTACATCAGCCAAATAAGAATTTCTTTTCGCCCTATTGTTACTAACATAGTTATGTAAGTTTTTGTTTATTAACAAATATAGACTCTGTCTGAATTAATTAATTCGAAGTCCCTTATGAGAGAGTGCGTTGCTTTCTTCCGCCGGATGTCGGTAATTGCTCCCGCTTCCCGCTATTTTGACGCCTCTGGTGTATAAGCCTGTCAACAAACTCAACCCAAGCACAAGCCGCCGTTTTCTGATCATGAGACTCATATGATAACGCAGGATTTTCCATTAGGAAGCCGTTTTTGGGACTGTGCTCAGACGTCTTAGGAAACATAATATTTTCTTTATTGGAAGGTAAAATTTGTATATTACCTATGTGTTCCGTTTTACGTCCGAAGTCCCTTATGAGAGATGTGTTTGTTGTCTTCCGGTGGCTTGTGTTGCCACGAAATTAAAGACGCAACAATGATTGAACAGTAATTAGCATTACGTTTAAACTTATTCTTAGGAATCTAGTTGATTCTAACAAATATAATTTAAATTATGTAAATCATATCAATTAATTAATTATAAATTATGTTATAAGCATCCAGTTCACAGAAGATACTGCTGACCTACTACCGGGAGAAGCCTTGATCCCTGCTTCTAGTAAAAGCTTTTTATCCATTCACCAATGACAGTAGGAGTGGCAGCCTAACAGGTTCTCTCTTTAGTAGAAATAAATAAATTAGTTACTGAACCTCTGCAGTCAGCGGGTATAGTTTTTAAAGTTCTCAACAATAAACTGGATCGATATTTTGATCGGGGCAGGTCAGCAGTTTCCAACTTGACCGTTGATACGACACAGAATTAGTCTTTGAGCCGAAAGTAGGGTGTAGGGTTATAGATTCATTACTATCGACATGGTGATCAGCGTCAAAGTGCAATAATGTTAAATCATGGACCCTACGTCTAGATGTTAATAAAAGAACTACAGCAGTGAACTGCTGTATTTCTTCGACGATGTTGATGAATCTACAAATATCGTAAAAGCTGTTAGACTTACAGATAGGGCTGTAAGTTTTAAGAGTTGAAGCTCGCCAGCAGTTTGAGAGTAGAGCTTTCTCTTCTACAGACCAATCTGATGTTAACGTCTCCCTCCAACCTGAAATGAGCCAGGCTTCCAGGTGTAGAAGGTTGATGAAGGCAGAACGCAGACCCGTCGCGTCGCCGTGACGACTAGGCAGTCTTCTAGTACTGTAATTTTCTTGGGTCGTGCTATGGCCCTGGCTTTCGGGTCTGGGTCCAAAAATGGTTTCGTTCACTTGGGTACTACTATTACATATTTCCCTTTCGCGGAGTTTAAGTGATGTAGCATTTGTAGGATTGAGCACGCTGGAGGAAACACTCAAGCTAAATCATAGTGCCAATATTTGCTGAACGCGTCGTGAAAGTAGGCGTTCGAGATAGAGAAGTCGCGAGTAGCATAATTTTGAACGACATGTGCAGTCTGGGAGGCGAACAAGTCTATTTCTGGGACGCCCCACTTATTGAAAATCAGACTCGTCACTCGCTCGCTTTTGGTGCCATTTGGAGCCAGCGGTGCGAATGCGAGATAGACGATCGGGTTCCGTATTATACCTTCCCGGAAGGTAGTAAGGGAGAAGTACAATATTGAGATCATCTATCAGAGTAAAGAGCTGCCCTCTCAACTCTAGGAAAAGTTTGGATTTGGAACCTCCTTCGTTCTTTATGTACAAGATGACCGTCTTGTTGTCGCTCTGCAGGGTCATTTCTGAGTTCTTCTTGAGGTCGTTCGACCGAGCCGATATGGCTGCTATTAATGCATAAATTTCTTTGGCGTTGCAGTGCCATCGATTCTGCTGGGGTGTCCACATACTTACCTGTTTCGAAGTTGTTTATCATAGCTCTCCATTGGACATCTGATGCGTCCGTGATTATGTAGTTGGTTTGTTGCGTAGGTCGATGTATGAGTGACTCCTGATTGATGTTCTTCAACCACCACTGTAGTTCTCATCTCACTTCGTCTGGCAAAGGAAGCACAGAGCGAGGATTCCTACGAAGCTGGTTACTGTGGAGCTGCCGAGCCCGGCAATGCAACCTTCCCAGATGGGTGATGAAGGTTGCAAAGTTGAGAAACCCTAAGACGCATTGCGCCTTTTTTTTTAAACTAGGGGAACCCGTATTATTAGCTTCCGGCTGGTGAGCCGGTGAGTTTGGGGCTCCCCTCCGAAGACGCATTGCGCCTGCTTGAGGGACCAACTGCCGGCTGCCAAGCGAGTGGATATGTACAGAAAAGCTCTGGAAATCTTATCTTATCTGGTGGTACGCTCTTTATGTTTTTAGTTTCGTGACACCTATAAACTCGATCCTCGAATTTGATGCACCAACTCAGTTTGTTATGCATTAAAAGTTAAAATTATTAAGTTTGTGCTGCTGCGAGCAGTGCAGTGCGGCAGGCACGTCATTTGGTAAAGATGAGCTGGCCGTAGATAGCATGTGTGCTGCTACTGGGCTACTCTACTACTCCCTTATGGGCACATGATAGTAAACTTGGGAAAGGTCTAATTTCAACATCCAATCCACTGTTCGTAACAAAGTCGGCATACGGTAATGGTTGAAGAGATGGAATTTCTGTGTTTTGATAAACATATTTAAAGCTTAGAGGTTGAAAATACGCGCCTTTTTTCTAGGCGGCGAAGGGTATGCTCAATTATCATTGCTACTCACATCACTACGACTACGATCACTTTCACTCGATGAACCCGAACCGAGGATTTTCTCTTTGAACCCGCCGATACGGCGGCGGCGGGAGAATTTTCGTTATATTCGTTCGTCTATATCAGGGCTTCAAATACCGTTAAAAATTTGTAACGTTAAAAAAAATGGAAATTAATAACGGTAAAACAGAATTTAACGTTATTTTTTCGTTCCTTGATAACGTTATTATGTTAAGCTTGGGTTTCCTAGGATGACGGTGCCGTCATATTATGGCCGTAATTTAGCGGCGTAGAACGTTATGTATGTAAACAATACGGCGTGGTTTCTGACGTTACGGTGTCGCGGTATTGTTTACATAGACAACATTCAACGCCGCTATATTACGGCCGTAATATGACGGCACCGCTATCCTAGGAAACCCTAGCTTTACTGTATAAAAATATTTAAAAGCAATGAGTAATTGACGTTGTCGCCGCCGTGACGTGATCAGTCTCTGCGGTAGGTACTAGGTAGTAGAGGTACCTACCTACTATACGGAATATTTATAAAATTACCGTTAAAAATAACGTTATTTTTAACGTTATCGACATTAATTTAACGTTATATAAAAGGTTATGTTATTAGGTATCGTTAAAAAAATAACGTTATCAAGATATCGTATTGAAAATAACGTTACGTAACGTTATTTTTACTGTTAATTGATAACGTTATAAAGCCCTGGTCTATATTAATATTTTAATCGAACGATAGTTAAAAAAAAGCGGAAAATTTAAAACAATGAACTTTTTACTTTAATCTCAAAAACTCGAATGTAGCTAAGGCAAACTATTAGCGTACGACGCCGACGTTTGAAAAACTGACGCAACAATGATTAGAAAATGGCGGCTTGTGCTTGTGTTGAGTTTGTTGAGAGGCTTGTACACCAGTCTGCCTAGCATGACTGATTTATATCGCGTGATATAGCATTTTATCGACACTCAACTGTCAAATTCCTTTGTCTTTTTGACAGTTAAACGTGATAAACCGTTATATCATGCGATATAAATCGGTCATGCTAGGCAGGCAGAGGCCGCAAAATGGCGGGAAGCGGAAGCAACTATAGCGACATCCGGCGGAAAAAAAGCAACGCAATCTCTCATAAGAGACTTCGGACGTAAAACGGAACATAATAATAATAACAATTGTTCAAATTCCAGATAACCTATTTTTTATTCACCATAATACTGGCAAAAGTTACCGACCTTTTGGACACGATTTTCTTCGTACTTAGGAAAAAGAACAGTCAGCTGACATTCCTCCATATATACCACCACGCGTCCGTGGTAATCGCACAATATTTGATGTACCACTATTGTCACAGTATTAGTTTTGTCTACTGTCTGACCATTAACGCAGTGGTCCACGTGGTCATGTACTTTTACTATTTCGTCTCAAGTTTTGGCCCAGAGTACGCCAAGTATTTGACGTGGAAAAAACACATCACGAATTTCCAAAGGGTTAGTATTATTTTCACATTTATGCGGGAACTACACTAGACTGACGTGGACCACGTACGCTGATCTGAGCATGTCCAAATAATGTAATCTCAAGTCACGTCTTATGACATAATTTTAGTTGAGTCGCGTAACGTGGTATCGCAACGCAAGGCGTGGAAACACGTGGACGTAGTGTAGCTCTAAACGACTAGCCTCTGTGTAAAATGGATCGGAGTAGGTACGTGGCCATGGCCAACGTCAGTCTAATATATTTCCCGCTTTACAGATATTTCAACTTTTTTTCGATAAGGTCAGGAAGAATAAAAAAGGATAAGAAAAAATCTTTACCGAAAACCGATCTCATGAATTGATGCTAATTGTTTTCGCCATAAGATTAAAAACTAATTCTGTTATAAGTAGTTTTGCTCTTAATAGTGTGGCAAGTAGAGTAATGGAATAGGTAGTAGATAATGTTATGATGGCTGACATAACCTTAAGGCGAACCCTACACGCATGGTAAATACTGTGATCCATCAGTATTTAAACAGGGGCCTATTTAATAAAAGAATATAAAACTGCAGTTATTTACCACAGTATTCGTTTATTGGGGTAGAATTATGTTTTATAATAAATAAGAAACATAATTCTACCCTAATAACAACTATTTATAGTAAATTATTGTAGTAAAACCTTTGTTTTATGAAATAGGCCCCTGATTAAATATTGATGTTGGATCACAGTATTTACCATGCGTGTAAGGTTCGCCTAAGTGTTAAAAGCCCCTGAACAATAAAAATATTTATTAAAAAAGAAAACGATAAATTTTTAATGTTTTCAAAATCTTTTTGTAATTCCCGACATAGTTTATTCTAATAACGTCAATACCCATGGAAAGGAGATGTCCCAGCGTTGCCCCAGTTTCATTTTATTTAATTACTTTCATAATTAAAAAATGTTAATTACATTTTATTTAAGTATCAAGAATTGTTTTATATTTAGAAAAACAATTACAAAAACATTAAGTTGTTTTCTGAAGTATTTTGTGAAAAAATGTAAGTAAATAGTACTCTAATGATAAAAAAATGTGATTTAAAAGCGTTTTAACTTAAAAATCCCACTTTTGAATGCAGAAAATAATTATCAATCTGACTCTAGAGTAAAATACCTACTCTGACATACTACTTTTATTAAGACGCGATAGACTTTCATTTTTTGAGAATGGTGGGGCAAATGACATAGGCGCGATGGGACATGTCTTTTTAAAGGGTAGTTTTCAATAGCGAAAATAGCTGTTTGCATTAACTCATTGTAGTGCTACAGGGCATAGAGGCACTCATTGTAGTGCTACAGGGCATAGAGGGCATAAAGTTTTGGAAAAGCAAATGACTTACCAACCAAATAAATTTGATTGATTTTTTACCTACATATTTTTTAAGTTATTCACTAACAACATTGTTTTATAAATTATATATGTTTAGTTTTAAGGTATGGGCCATCGTTGCCTGAATATAAATAAATAAATAAAAATAAAAGTTTGGCTATGCAGTCAAGTCAAAGTTAAATAAGCTTTATTCAAATAAACTTAATTATAAGTACTTTTGAATCTGAAACTTTTGAATCAGTGAGAATATTATGCCGTTCTGGCCCGTTCTGTTCTATCCTTAGAGCATTAAGTTCTATTAGTAATTTGTTGAATAAATTATAAAGTTGTTTGAATCATTATGGCAGATCAAAGCCATTTGAGGAGTTTTGATCGATCTACATAATATTATGATGTCGTTTTGTATTTCAGGTCCAGTTTGTAAGCATGGTAGTGCATCAAATTATCAGCACCTTCTACACGAAAGGCGAGCATGTCTTAATCGGTCAGATATACGTACTCTTCGCACCGAGTTTATTCTTAATCTTATTTACCAATTTCTATAATGCTACTTACAAAAAGAAAATAACTGAACAGAAAACTGTTGACGGCACTGAAAACGGCATTTTGAAAATAAATGATGAGAAAATAAAAGCACAGTAATTTAAAAAGATAAACAATGATTCACAAATAGTACAATTCCAGACTAGGTACATTTTAGACTTAACTTGTCATCGTCGAGCTAAAATTGAGAATGATGAAGGCAAGAAATCGCATGATGCCGAACTGCGACAACCAACACGCAGATTAATTTTCTACTTTTAAATATATTTTTATGATATTATAAAATTGTTCTATGAATTAAAGTGTTTTAGAAGATCATCCTTGTCTGTTAATATCTTTATTTTATTCAACAGTGCCCCAATTGAATTAATTTTCAGTGTAGCCTGTATGAAGCTAAAGGAAATATAATGAAAATATTTCAATTTTGCATTAATGTTTATTTATATTTATGATTGTTTTTCAAACACATGTAGGTACCTATGTATCGTCTGGTGATGAACAATGAAAAAAAAATATCACAACATGAGCCAGACGTATTTGAATGAATGAATGAATGATTTATATTATTTGCACAACCAAACATTACGAAATTATTAGGTACTCAGGTAGCTTTCAATCCTTACTAATATTATAAATGCGAAAGTCCGTTTGTTTGTTTGTTTATTTGTTTGTTACGCCTTCAGGTTTTAACTACTGAACCGATCGTCATGAAATTTTGCATACACGTTGTCAGGGGTACAAAAAAGGACATAGGGTACCTTTCATCCCGAAAAAAAGTATTTTTCCCGAGGGATAGCAAAAAACTTTCAACGCAGACGAAGTCGCGGGCGGCCGCTAGTTAAAATATAAAGGCAGCAAAGGGTAGGAGTACCCACCTTATCTACATACTGCATGCCCTGAGAGCCTGAGACAGCTCTGTTGAAAGCGCAAGAGGAAAGCGAAAGCGCACGGTCAGCGTGCGCAATTGAATACCTTGAAGCATGCGGCAGATGAAAGTTGGAAAACGACCGTATGAAGACACATTAAAATTTATCGAGGTCCCTAGTTGAATCCTGAATATGGGACTTTTCTGTATTTACTCAAGTCTAGGAGTTTGTGATAACGTCGTTGTTTCTGATTTCCATAACAAAAGTGCTTCAAAGACTGACATTGGAATCTGAGTAATATATGTATATGTGATGACGTCCATAAAAAAACATCTATTGTTATAGTCATATACATATGACATTTATTCCATTGAAAGGCATACAGTGAAGTTGTACATCATGGACTCTACAAAGAAATTCTTCAGATTTCAGGCAGTTCGTTAATTTATTCATCAACTAATTAATTAATTAATTAGTTTCTTATACATAATTTGCGAGCATTATAATCCTAATATTTTTAAACTAGAAAATGTAACATTATTATTTTATTTTGTTTATTCTATGAAGTCACAAACGGAAACCTGTAAGATAGGTAAAATAATATATAGGTACCATTGAGATTTTCTATTAGAAGAAGATACCAAATTTATAATCAGTTTGCTTCGTTTTAATGTACCAGCACGTCAAATTCAGTTAATTCAGTTGGTATGACAAAGTATTTACTAAAGTTTCAGCTGTAGGTACCTACATAATATAGTGATGAACTATTTTAGTCAGTCAAATTGAAAAAAATCTCATCTTAGGCCACACACCAATATTGAATCCAACAAAAATGATTAAGACATGACCAAACATTCTTACTGTGGGATAAACAACATATTTTGATAACAAGTGGCTCACTTAATCAATCCTTTATCACAAGCCTTCAAGCTAGATACAGTTTATTAGGTACATTCAAAAATATAAATCTTTGGATACATACTGTAAAAGCGATGATGAATTTTTTAAACCAAAGACTTTTTTAACTTCGATTTTATTTCAAAATGTTCAGTATGGGATTAAAATTGAAATTGAAATTATAGACCCATTAATACCTAATAGCGTTTGAAAATGTCAATGACAAATAGCTGTTACCAATAATGTGTATTCTTCTACTTAAAAGGAAAAGGATGATTCAAGATTATCTCAAAAAGCAACTTTTAAAAGATTAATTGACAATAATTTGTGTAGATAAAATTGCTCAGAGCAAATCCAACGCCTAAACAGTCTTATACCATAGAATATATAGATAAGTAAGTAATACATTTATATTTAGTATTTTATACTTCAATACCTTAAAATATGCTGAGAGTCCTGTTTCTCGCTTTGGAAGAATTAATATGACAAATATAGTTTATAACCTGAACAACCTACAGTCTAAATTATGTTACGACTTATTAAAGTGGCTTATTTCGTTTATTTACCCTGAAACAGCCACCCCTAAGGTGGATACTCGGAAAACGCGTGTCCATCTATCCACCCCGTCATACTAGATAGTATGGTGGGGTGGATAGATAGACACGCGTTTTCTGAGTATCCGCCGTAGGATGGCTGCTTCAGGGTGGATAAACGGAATAAGTCATTAAAGATCGATTCTTAAATTCAATGGTGCCCCATTAAAGACCTACTAAAATCTGAGCGGTATCCGCTACCGCCGTGGATAGCGGTAATACCCGAGCGATACCGTTGCCGCCACCGGTAGAGGATACCATTGAGATTTGAATAGGTCTTAAAGCTGTTACCTAAAACATTGTAGACCTACGTGGATATTAAAAATTTCCGTCACTCTTTAGTGACAAATATTTAAAGAAGAATGATAATTGGCCTTCCACACGTTTCTAGTTGAGCTGTTGATAAAAAAATCCGCTAATAATGGACTGTACTGGATATTCCACTAGATCCAGTATATTGTTGATTATTCTAGTTGCAATCCAGCGCTATTGTTGTTGCTAGCTTAAATTATTTAAGGTTGCTAGATAATAAGCCCATAAATTAAAAAGTGTATGTATATGGTTTTAACAATCGCCAACTTAATTGTATAATTCAATAACCAAATTAATAATAAAAATAAAAGAAATAATATGGTTAAAAAATCTTTAATAATGGTAGCACAGAATAAAATAATAGCATGGGAAGTTAGGTACCTATTATGTGAAAATAATTATGCGGTTTCTTTACTTCAGACAGAAAAATCTATTAAGTTGAAATAAGACCTCATTGAATTTAAGCGATAGTTTACAGACTTAACTTTAAACCAGTAACTATACAAAATTCTCTTATTCAAGGCTGAGCGCGCACAGTGTCGTTTGCAGTCTTGATGAAGCTTGACGCTTACTAAATCAACTATAATAATTCTACTAAAATATCCTATAAATAGTCACACATTTATTTTCAACGTCAGTTCCTTAATAATAAATGCGAAAGGGAATCAAACACCAATTTTATGATTATTATTTAAAAATAGTTAAAATCATTGCGCGCTTAGCCCTGAACAAATTGAAAAATGGTAACATGATAGTAACAAAAAGGTAACTCTGCTATTATAAGCATTATTCGTATAGATTCATTGATTTTACATTAAAATTGAGCATTTCTCTTAAAAATAACATCTAGCTTTGAACATCACCCACATAGTAAGGCTGTCAATGAAACTATTACCTATATTGGTAAGAACAATATTACTACAAAATCATTTAAATCTTCTACGGTACGTGCAAAACTATTCGACAAGTTCTTGTGAGTAGTATTTAAAATAGTTTGCACATGTTTGTATACAATACAGCATTTGATTGATCACCGTCTCCATACTCCATCCGTTTTTTATTTCGATCAATGAATATCATCTTTCAATGTAGATTTCAGAGTAGACCCTACGTGGTTACCACTAGCTACTGATTCTCAATTGATTGAACAAGTTTAAACAAATGGGTACTACAATTTGATCGAAAAATACCAGTGTCCTATTATTATGAACTATTTTTTCTTAGTCTTTTGTAAGAACGTTCTAATAATTGTGCAAACAATAATGTGCGTAGTTTATCGTCGGCTCTACATATTTATAAACAATAATAAATACCTAATGTTCTTTCCAATAGCATACCTACCTACCTACTTTGTATAAATACCATTATCCTAACCAACCATAATAATAATAATATGTACAAATTCTTTCACAATATAGCTTTAATCGACTTTCTTGTCATTACTAACGTTTCCATTTTTGATCCCATTCGTAGCTTTGTAACCGGCTTTGTCGAAAATATCCTCTGTTTCATTGTCATTTTTCTTCGTGTTTCCATCAATATCTGTTTTGCCTTTGATTTTCTTGTCGCCAGGTTTACCGTAGGCCTTGTAATAGAAATCGTAGAAAAGATAGTAGAAAAATATGGAGTTTGGAAGAGTGAAGAAGACCGACCATCTTGGGTAGCCGCAGTCGTAGAAGAGAAGCTGCGACGAATGTAGGAACGCAATGCAGAACTGAAGCTGTAAAAAAATAATAAAGTCTAAATAAACATTTGCAACAAAATATATCTACACTTCTACGAGTTCAAGTAGTGAAAGCTTTAGTGTTGCAGGAATCTGCATCAACGAAGTCTCAAACACTCACAACGGAGACAATAAGTATAGGAAAAAAAAGCTTTCTCTACATTAAAGTTATCAAAATTGTTTTTTATTTAATTTAGTTTCACTATCGAACTACAATAAAATATGCTAAATTTTATATTAAAAGAACAACAACTCGTCTTTTATTTAGTACTTACTCAGATGAGAATCGAACCCACAACCTTCTAGTATGGAATTTAGTTTTTAAAATAGCATTATGAATGCAAAAATCCAAATCTGAAACAAGTAGCCTACTGCCTAGGTATTCTGAAATCATTACATCACTGTCTGTAATAATTTGCAATATTTAAATGCGACCAAATCTAAAAGTTGACTCAAGGCAGTTCAATTATAATACACCCCGGGCACTCCATACAAGCGTCGCGTTTCAACTCCTATTACACAGACGCTACACAGTGACGTTTTTGCACACGCGCAACTGTGTGCGTGCTATTGAATGAGCCTACGAACTGGCCTACGAACTCGCGCGGTGGGCGCCGGTAGAGTGAGGTAATTGATTGTGGGGCGGGGCGGAGAGTTTTCTTTCTATACGGTAGTACTTATATCTATTCTGTGATTATAGTCTGTTTATCCTTACTTGTTTCATTTGGTAAACAAACTTCACCCAACTTTTTATTGAAAAAAAAATCAACAATTGGTTTTCCACACAATCTATATGTGGAAATCCATTTGTTGTTTAAACTGTTTATGAAAGAAATTACGAGATATTAGAGACAATTTGATTTAACAAGACAAAGGATTTCTTGGGTTGATCATAATACACCTAAACTGTTGACGTACCTTATTCATATTAAAAAAAATCATAACAATCTTACCATTTGTAAAGTAGTGATATGCCGCTTCCAGGACAAAAACTTCTGGTACTGTGGGCCCAACGCTGCTAGCATGTAGTAGGTGTACATTATGATGTGCACGAACGAATTGATCACCCCGATGAAGGTCCCGTGTCCCCCCGGGTAGTACTTGGTGGCCCCCCACGAGACCATGGGCATCACCGTGTGGTGGTACATGTGGAGGAAGGAGATCTGCCTCTCCTTTTTTCTGATGACGAAGAAGACTGTATCGAGGAGTTCTGTTAGCTTTGCCAAGAAGTAGATGTAGACTCCTCGAGCCACCTGAAAATTTCAAGGTACAATGTGAACAGGTACCATATTTATTGCAAAAATCCTAAGTATTAAGTTGTATTGACGTTCAAAGACGTGATTCCAGTCACGTCACGTCCCCTAGCCAAGTGGCTTTCGATTATTCGAATAGAATAGAAGTGAAAAATAAGTAATATAAAATTGACTTTCCAAAACGCCCGCATCGTGTATTGTTGGTGACATCTTACTCTCAATCACATTATAATAAATTCTTATTTTATTCGAATTGTAGAACACTAGTTGGCTACGGGGCCAGTATTTCTTTAAAAATCTCAAGGTTCGCTATACAGTTATCTTTCAATTTTTTTTATTATTTACTTATATTGCGATAGTAACATGAGATTAAACAAGGTTTTACGATTTTTACAGCAAGAGAGAGAGAGAGACCAATTTCAAAATCAAAACAATTTTGCTCGTTGTAGCGTTTTCTAACAACAAAAAACAATAGAATGTCAATTATGACCGTATTAAATACGTCTGGGACTGGAGGGTGGAGGCCATATTTTTGAAATCATTCGCATGGCGTCAAGCGCTCTTTACTGCTCATTTTCGTTGGACAGCAGCTGTCAAATAAAAATCGACGCCGCCGTCTAAATCGTCGAGTGATTTCAAGAATAGTCCTTCCCTGGAGACCAATAGGCTGTATTGGAACTATCAAAAATGTGGCATACCCTCATCGCATCAGGAGTATTGGAGAAGTCAACTGGTTGACATTTCCAGCTGTATGTCGTTAGCCAGCCAGCATAAAGACCCTGGAAGTACATAAAAATATTTTGTCATTTTTTAATTTTTTTATTAATATCGCAATACCAATAGATATTCCCAAAATGCTATTAAGACGTAATCTCCAGTTTGTATGTACGGTGGTATTATTCCCAAATTATTTTTTTATAGGATTGAAATCCTATGTAGGCAGCTCTGATAACGCAAGTTAAGTACGAGTACCCATGTTATATCACCATCAAATCAAGCCACCCGTTGGCTATACAATGCGCCTGATGCCTTTATCGAGTCGCTTACAGTGTATCAATGTATTAGTCTGAAATAACTTTACAGTGTTTATGTAATGTCACTAACGTTGAACACATTTTTATTATTCTTGGAAAGGTTAATACACTTAACATTATTTCTACATAAACTTTCGTGTTTCAAACCATTTGAAAAATGCTGTGTTTAAACTGCTATTGTATCAACTTAAGTAGGTATTACAATATCGATGTCTTGTTGAAGAATTAGTATATCTTCTGCTATACTAATATCTTCAATGAAGATACATTGAAGTGAAGTGGGGAACTGTGAAAATCATCCAACTTTAGAGAATAGTCAGGGTAGTTCATCTGCCCCCTATTCAAATGGCCATTCTACTAAACTTAACGCTAGTAGAATGTATATGGGATTGACAGGATAGCTCCTGTCAATCCCATATACATTGTCATTCTATTCTACTGTAGAATGGCCATTTGGGTAGGCTTTCTGATGGGTAGGTAGTCAAATTTCGCAATAAATCATTCCAACCATTCTGTATTGAGATCGCGCATTGGATGTTGGCCCATCTTTCTAAACCATCAATTAGGAAGGCCTAATGCCCAAGCAATTGGGATCGATCATGTTTTGTCAAAGGTTTTTTGATGATTTAGTGGTGATGGTATATACTAAACTATCCAGTTTCTTCTAAAGCCCATCCTCACCTCATAAAACAGATAGCAGCTGACCACCACTTGAATGAAGTTGTAGACCACCAGTGTCTTCTGGAACTGCATCGGCTTCTTGTCGGCCATGTACCGGGGACCCCATTTCAAAACGAAGTATAGGTATAGGCCGAGTATTGTTAGTCCTGGAAAAGGACTCTTGATGAGGAACCAGTCATTGGTGCGGGGATCTGAAATTGGAAATTGAAGTTTGGTTATTATAAATCCTTGATTAGCAAGTGTAAAGTGGACTTTTTGAAAATTAAATCATATATATAGGTACATCGAGCATTATCTACCATCACGTATGTACAGCGAATGTATAGCTCGTGCCAAATCGGATCACCAGACCTTTTTGAAAAATTGAACTTATAACCCTATCTACTGAACCACAGAATACATAATAGTACTGATCTAATGGGATATTTACATTGGTGACTAAAGCCGCACAACTTTCGCCGCACGGCGACAATAGACCGTGTAAATGCCAGGCCGCAGGTGACTAAACATAATTATCTGATCCAGTGGCCAAAACTGGAACAACGTTTTTACATATTGTTACCTAGGTTACGCCATCAACTACATAGACTATAGCGACGCCATCACTTGCGATTAAATTTTGAAAGCGACTTGCTAGGTGACTAAAGTCAACCGTCACAAGTGACTAAAATCGACCATGTAAATAGCCCATAACAAAGTTTAGTGATTAGATAATTTGCAATCATAACAATTTTAATATCTAACTTCAACAATGTGAAACCAGGTTTAACGTTCTATTTCAATGGATTTATCACGTCTAAAACATTTGTACGAAATGATAAAAAAGTGGTTTTTATAAGTTTCTAAACCTGTTGAGAAAGAGGGCCAGAAGATTACTAATTAATTATGGATAGGTTTATGAATAAATTGTCTATTAACTCACCAGCTAAGTCAACGAATATATATTGGTAAGTTTTGGATATGGTGTTGTTTGCTAGTGTCATTTTGTACTCGTGTGTTCAATGCTTTAGTGAGGAGACCACGGCTGCATTGTTACTGCAACCGCCAACTATTTATATCTGAAATAAAAATATAAAAACATTATTTAATTGTCCGCGTGGTGGGTTGTCTCCTTATCTACCCTTAAGGAAGGCCTGTGTCCCAGCAGTGGTGACACTAAAGTGGCTAATGTCGATATATTAATTGTACATTATGGGAGTCCTGAAGCTCGTATGTGAACTCCCTTAGATGCGTTGGTATTGGTATTAGAACACAACTACCTATATAATAACTATTATACAAATCTATTAGAACCTAAAACTAGAGGTTCATTTATGGGGCCTTTATTAATAAAGTTCCACAACAAGTGATGATCATCCTTTGCATGAATTAAAAAACCATGTTAAAAAATGCTCTCATGCGTAAAGGTTATTATAAAGTAGATTATCTGAAAGATCGAAAAGCTTGGACATGATATATATAACACATAACTTGCTACTATAAATACTTTGTTGTCAATAATCATATTGTATTGCATTTGGTAACGATATATTTAAGTTTGTAAATATCGTTACTTATTCCTGTTAAATCTGATAAGTTTCTTGAGCACCTTCTTGTCAGTTAAAAAAGTCTGGAACGGGTGATAGAAAAATATAGACGATTCAAAAGTGCTTAATTATGAAGTTTATTTGATGAATACTATTTGTACTTTGACTTTTACTTTAATCTCTCATTAATATTAAATATCTCAATTAAATACAGCCCAATAAAGAATTTGTCGTCGTTTGTAAGAAACATTTTATTTGTTTCATAGTTTTTTGTTTCGTATTAAAGTTTCGTGCTATCAAAGTCTTTAGGTATAGAGTAAAGTCTAATTATTTAATTTAATCCTTCCGGATGACTTTGTCATTTTCTTAAACTTGACACTTTTTTTACTTGTCTTATTATTAACTCGGCTCTTTCTTAGTTGGTCTTTTTCTTAAACTTGTCACTTTCCTAACTCGTCTCATTTTTAACTCGGCTCTTTTTCATTCAATGTTCTTCTTATAATTTTGATTCCAAATTATTCTGGAAAATTATTTCAAATTCTTAAGAAGTTCGAAATTGAATTCATTTGATGATCGTTGCCGCCTGTGATACCTGACTGAAAGATATGCTTTTGTTTTACTAACAGTCTTAGTAACAAATTATTGAAGAGTCCATAATCTTTTCAGAACCAGCTTTTAATACACACAGAAAGGTGAAAGGTTATACCGACCTCCCTATTCATTAAATAGGTCAATGCTGAATGTATAGAACTACTTTAACTTAAATGTAAAGCCCGTCTATATTTTATAGCTGAAGTTTTATCGTGAATGAAGGCCCTGTTTTATCCAAAGCTAACACAATTTTTTCTCGGATAGGTTTTCTCATAGAATCTCATAAATCTGATCAATGATACTCTTATTTCGTAAATAATTTGGGAATATACGATAACGATGAACAATACCAAGGGGTCGCTAAAATTAGATACTCACCTACAATCCACAACACTGCAACCTCACTTTCAATGGAAGACATAATAAAATCAATCGTTCACAACACTACATTGAAAATAAAAGCTAACTGGAATGAGCTCTAAATCATTTTGGAGCATAAATACGAGCGCTTCTCTCAAAAGCGGGAGCGATACTGAACTGAGCTGGACTGGAGCTTTCCCCCCACCTTTTGCTTTGCGGCAAACATTGGGGTGGGTGTTTTGGGGTGAGGGTAAAACAGAGTGTTTGAATTACTTAACTCGAATCATTTTGATATTTGGAGGTGTCGTTTTATTTCAACCTAGACCTACAGCTTGTAGAAATGGAATTGTCTAGCAAATTATAAAAAAATATAATCCCGAAAGCTCTCCTAATGCATAATTACTACTACTTATCTTTAAAACTTAGGTTAAGAAATGAGAAAACATGGATTTATTAATAATGTTCACAACATTAATTATAATACGGTCTATGGATCACAAACATTAATTCACAGATGACAATTTATTACATTACTTACATTATTTTGCAACAATAAATATGGTATGTACCTAAGCATCAAACGTCATACATGTCTTAATTCAGCATTTTCCTCGGCATTTATACAACCAGAACGCAATGACCTGCCACACCCCCCTGTGGGAACCACTATTCGTACTAAAAGGGCGGAGAGACTGACTCAGAAGGCTCTCCAAAAACTGGTTGTCGATACTTAAGACAAACTTACGGTATGCGCGTTACTTGGATTTTAACTTGTTAGATTAGAAGTTATATTGCCTTTCCATTAACAAGGATAAGATTGTCGAATTGTTTCGAAACCCCTGCCCTGAATAACTTGGGTTGAGATTGCCTTTCGGAGATCCCTTAATATACCTACTTACTTATTCTTCCTTTAAACTGTTGACCTAATAGCTTGTAAATACATGTTTTTTGCTATTTGACAGTTGGTGGTAGGCAGCATAAGTCAAACCAAATACTTTAAAATCGATGCCTATGGGAGAATATCAACTTTTTATATGGAAGATTGTTCGGGTCAAGCCAATGATAAGTGTACCTACCTAACGTGTAAAAATATTTTCAATTAAACCCAATTTTTCTCATTACAACTCCTTTCTTCTTTTATTTATAGTAACGAAACTTTAGAAGGTCTCCTTACTGATAACAGTGGAACATATTTTAATTATTCTTATAGAAAAAGTTGAATGACTAGTTTCAATAATCTGGGGAACTTTCTCACTAATAAATGTGGATAATTTAGTTTTTTTATTCTTTTATTATTTGGGGGCTTTTAACACTTAAGGTCATGTCAGCCTCATCATAACCTATGGATAATTTAGTTAAAATAGCACAAATTTGAATAGTGAATATAATGAAAAGAGACAAAGCACAAAATAATTCTCATAGCTCACTTTATCTATAAGGCGTTAAAGTAGACCTACATAACTATGCCAAAGCTACTTTTACTAGATTCGAGTTTTGTATGGAAGATAAAACATGTAACATGACCGATACTACAGAATAGTCGATGATACAGCTTGTATAGCAATTACGGTTTCCGAGTTAGTTAATAACAGTCAACTTGAGCTGTTTTAACGATTGCCAAGCGTGACTGAATGTGTGTGGAAATACGTATACAGTCAGTACAGTCGGCAGCGCGTAAGAAATGGTTTGACGTCAATTTTGCTATTGGACAATGATTTATAGAGTAGTATGGGCGAGGCTCAAGGACCGAAATTGCTTGTTGAGCGAAAAAACCGCTCATAACGCGTTGTGGTCACTGCCGAAAAGCCACAATGCGATTCATACTGTGGTTTTTCTAAAAACGCTCGCAACGCGTTGTCATAATTACAGACAGAAAGATCACAAAACGAAATTAACTTCGTGGTCAGCATACCAAACGAACGACCACAACGCGTTGTGGCAATGAAGAAAAGCCATGACGTGTTTTGAGCACTAGGTAAGTGCAACCATAACACGACGGACAGCTTAGTGATTGTGATTTCCAATTACTTACTAATAATTTGTGTTTAAAAATGTGTTTATTAGTAAGAAGTCTTTTTTATAAAGTAATAGTAATATTAAGTAGTATTTTCAATTATATCATTAAAAAATCCTAATAATTAATAGCAGTCTGTGGAAATCACAATTACCTATCCGTCGTGTTTTGGTTGCACCAACTATATAGGTAGTGTCCAAAACGCGTCATGGCTTTTCTTCATTGCCATAACGTTTTGACCACATAAGTTTCTTGCGCCCGTTCTTCTTGTCAGCTAAAAAAGTCTGGAACGGGTGGTAGGAAAATATAGACGATTCAAAAGGACTTAATAATTAAGTTTATTTGAGTAAAGCTTATTTGACTTTGACCACGACGCGAGATTAGCTTTGTGGATTTTTGGCAGTGGCCACAACACGTTGTGAGCGGTTTTTTCGCTCAATAAGCGATTTCGGTCTTTCAGCCTAACATGGGTATATTAAATAAAACCAATTTTTTGATAATAGTCAAAAAAGCAGGGTCATGAAGAAGTTCACTTCACAGCTGTTTTACAGTACATCGCAACCTGGTGTTACTGTCGTTAAAGGCTTCTTTTTTTATTTACTATTAAAGTTTTGAGGGCAAGGATAAAACGTTCATGAAATGGGACATATGGAGTTTCAAAAATTATATTTTAAACCTTAATCAGAAATATCTAGTTATCGATTCAACGAAGAGGAGAGGGAGTTCCTGAAAAGTAGCTCAACTCATGTTTCACAAAGAAAGTTGATCAATCCTCAAAGTTTGAATAAAATAAAAATAAAAAGCCTAAGGCTGCGTTCAAACGATAACACACGACCCGACCTCAACCCGAACTCAACTCAAATTCACCTCAAACACAGCCCACCTTAAAATACATCGCTTACAATTTTGAGTCTTATGACACTTTAATAAGGTCCTGTGTAATGTCCATGTGAGTTTGAAGTGAGTTCGGTTTGAGTTCGGATTGAGTTTGATTTGAGTTTGGGTTGTGTACGGGTTGAGTTTGAGTTGAGTTCGGGTTGAGCGCGGGGAGTATGCAGTTGCATCGACAAAATATAAAAGAGCTTATTAATGTGTCATAAGACTCAAAATTTTAAGTGATGTATTTTAAGGAGTGGGCTGCGTTTGAGTTGAGTTTGAGTTGAGTTTGGGTTGAGGTTGGGTCATGCGTTATCATCTGAACGCAGCCTAACACAGTTTAGTGTGATAGAGTTCCAATTAAAAATAGGAAGAAGATACGGTTAAGAGTCATTAGTTTTGGAGATCGGGTTTGTGTTTTTTTCTTTACTGTAACAATAATATGATAGAGGAAAGAACAATCTGAGGATGATACCTATTGTAGATTTTCTACAGTATGGCTTGTATCTTAGCTTTGCAGCATACGAAGTAATCTTATTATTGTACCTATTACGTACGTTCGTAATCATAACGTATTTTTCCTAGACATCAACAATCAAAAATGACATCAACTGTATTAAGAATTAAGATCTACTCTACGCTACTTATGTAATGTTATGATACATCAATAATTACCAATGTTGCAAGAAATCTCAGTGCAAAGTTCAGTTTGTCGCAGCTGACTTGCAATTCGTAAAACTAAATTGGCAGTCAAGGTAAACTACACTCAATTATATAAAATATTTTTATAGAAGAAAAAACACTAATATACTTATAAATAAGGAAATTAGTAAAATTAACGTTTTGTTAATTTATTTTACCACCGCAAAAGAAACAATGAAACCGTTTTCAGGTGAAACGCGCAAGAAATCCCAAAATATTCAGTTATAATATTGAACATATTAAGTTTAACACACCCCGGTTTTTCAATATTTTGTGTTACAAAAAACAAACCTAACAATACTTAAAACAAAATAAAGACAACAAAACATGCATTTATAAAAACTACCGTTGTAAGAAATTCCAAGATCAGGTATTGTCCGTAAAATTGATAATCGCCTTCGGATAGTCTGGCTGTGGGCTGTGAATGACCGACGACTGTAACCATAGACATAGAAAAATTTTCGCTGCGCTCAAGAAGACCAACAAAGCGTGGAAAAGAATCAAGTGACAATGTGCCAACATTTTTTACAGTAAGAGCCCCTAGCGTCCCGCCTTGCAAATGAGCAATCACAGTTTGTTTAAAATATTTGTTAATCCAGAATTTCAAATAAAGGTATCGTGGAGCCATGGTGTCTTGTGCTCCTAGTAATTGTGATGTGATAAAAAAACAATCCAAGTAATCACACTTTTTAAAGGTAAATAAGATTTTAGACGAGTTTACGAATAAGACGAAATTTGGTTTTAGAGAAATGTGTGGCAAAAGCCACACATTTCTCTTAAACCAAATTTCGCTACATTTATTCGTTTATCGACGAAGAAAACAGTAAGGAACATAGTTTATTAATTTCCTTTGCCATAATAATATAGTCATATTTAATGTATATAAGTCATATTTTACATAGGTATCTCATATATAATGTATACATTCGTTTTTCGGATCACCTGAAAGCCACACATTTCTCTTAAACCAAATTTCGCTACATTTATTCGTTTATCGACGAAGAAAACAGTAATGAACATAGTTTATTAATTTCCTTTGCCATAATAATATAGTCATATTTATTGTATATAAGTCATATTTTACATAGGTATCTCATATATAATGTATACATTCGTTTTTCGGATCACCTGAAAGCCACACATTTCTCTAAAACCAAATTTCGCTAAATTTATTCGTTTATCGACGAAGAAAACAGTAAGGAACATAGTTTATTAATTTTCTTTGCCATAATAATATAGTCATATTTAATGTATATAAGTCATATTTTACATAGGTATCTCATATATAAGGTATACATTAGTTTTTCGGATCACCTGTTTATTGACATTGTTGTTCTTTGGCATTCTATTTCTATGACTGTAACCTACTTCGCTGTCCGTAAATTACCACCTACGTTTACAATCGCCGTCTAGCTAGTAGATAGAGACAATATTTATGCATCGATTAACTTTTGACCTTATTTTTGGGAAATAAAATTTCAACGGATTATTAACGACAGCGATGCCGTTAGAACCGATATTCCGTGGGTACGACCGTAGTGATTATTTCCTCTGTGGGTAAGACCTCTTCAATCGCTTCATTTGCACGTGTAAACGATCAATTTTCGCATCAATGGGCGTCAATGACGTAAAAATTGTCAATCGCAAATGGTCGTTTAGGTTAGGTTATTAGGTTAGTATTGTGAATCATTACCTGAACTATTTTTTTGTGTTTTAATATCGATCGAATAACGAATAAGGAACAATTTGTGGCAAATCTTCCAGAAACTTCCTACTTCGCAACCCAGACGATGATATTTGATAACACCAAGCTAATGGCTACCAATTTGGTCTGGTCCCAATATGCGATAGATCGAAAATGACCCTGGTTGGCCTACGGTCCATAGGTCTTTCACTTAAATTTCCTGAAGCTTTGGCTATTTAATTCACTGTCTTCTGCATTTAAGGCTCCGTTACGCGAAATCATTTGTCTCTGTCTTTTTCTTTACGTGTAAAGAGTATGGAAAATAACCTCACTTCTACACTTTTTCGATGTTTTTCGTTGTTTTTTCATTATTATCTGTAGCACAACTACCTTTCTTGAAAATAATTTATTGGAGCAACTGCACAGTATGTTAAAGTGTATTTTGATGTAGAATTCAATACGTTTCCGCTATTATTTACGCCAAAAATATGGCCCGCGACAAGCGCTTTTGATGATATTCTGATTTTTTTCTACAATCACCTGTTAGGTTCATACACAATTTTATGTTTGCAACAACTAGAGAAACTCTTAAGCTTGTCGTATGATTTTTTTGGTGGCTACAAGTTTACGTTTTCTACATAAAAAAATGGCCCGCGCAAACCATGTTTTCCTAATGAGCAGGTTAACTAGTAAAGTACGGAAATCTGCTACTTTAAGAAAAAAATCGCACTTTAACTGACTCGACCAGTTAATCTGCAGATTAACGGATTCCGTACTTTAACGGTAACATATAGACGGATAGTATAGTAGTTTAATTAAACAAACGGATTTTAAATTTATTTATAGTAGGTAGCTCTACAATCATTAATCAGCCGTCTTCCATTATCAATTATTTTTTAAGCAAATTGTTGAATGATCATCTATTGACTGACAACTAATTTTAGCGATAGCATGCCATTCCGGTTGCTTGAATCGTCAGCGGGTTGCATCGTGTTATTACGACATCATCAACCAAGAACGGATTGATCCATAGAATTATATTGACATGTAATCAGCGGTGGTGTTTAATTACTATTTTGATATCTTTATCTTTCACTAAGAAATATTTTTAACTTTTGGTTCCGGTCCCTGGTCCGGACAACAATAGAAAATCTATTCTGTCTCATTTGGCCGGGCGTCAAGTGAACAATATATTTGCGCAATCTATTTTGTCGACATTTTTTTTAAGTTTCCACTGCTAGGGCACAGGCCTTCCTATATGGATATGGACCGATAAGGAGAAAAGGCCACAATAACCCACCACGCAGGCCCAATGCAGATTGGTGGGTGTTAACGACTGCAAATTCAGCCGGGACCAATAGCTTAGTGTGCCTTCCGAAGCAAGGAGGAACTCGAGATAATAAATTTTTGGTCACTCATCACATGACCATCCCGACCCTTGCAAAAGTTGTCGGATCTCCGCAATCGCAGGGCCAGGCGTTTATCGACTGTGCCACCAAGCTCTTCCAATCGAATTTGCTTCGATATAATATCGAGCTAAATACATCAATGGACCTTTCTCCATATTAAAGGTCATTGCACAACATAACTTAGACCACCATAATGTGCCATACATCCTGACGTTGATGTCGGTCATGCCATTTCTTTATTGTCATCATTAGAACATACATTATGTGTATGCGAGCAGATGATTAGGTATACATATTTACTTTATGGTGAATCCACACCGGAGTTATATTTTGTAGCGCAACGTTTCTAAATGTTAGCGAGCAACAATGGCAAACAAAAAGTTATTTAAATAGTCGTGTTGTTCCAAAAGTTATCCGACGTTATTTGTTTTAAAATTTTGCTCTACAAAAAAATAACTTTGATGTGGAATGTGGATGCACCATAATGTTCGATGACTTGTTAAGTTGCAAAAATATATTAAATGTACTGTTTGAGTACGAGGGTGGTTTGATAAGTCCATGACTTTGAAAAGAAGAAATACTTTTTTTTCATAATTTGTTTTTGTGTCTTAAAAAGAAACTCCTTAAGGCATCTTTACACTATTTTTTTTTCAAATTCGGCAAAAGATTATTACTTTTGGTAACAAAAAGCTCAAGCGAGTTCTAACTTTTCTTAATGACCCTGTCGACCCTCTCGGCGGCACTCATGACATCAAAACTCATCGAATGAAGATGCGAATCCTTCCTATTCTCTAGATTCAACCCCAGTGAGATATTTTCTCCTACCAAACATGAATAAACCGTCGCGTGAAATTCAAGATCTTCGAGTCCAACGTAAAGTCTGTACTGCTATACGGGTGCGAGACGTGGAAGGTCACTAAAACCATCTCGCAGCGGCTTCAGGTCTTTGTTAATCGTTGCCTTCGTCGATTACTCGGTATTTACTGGCCCGAGAAGATCTCCAACGAACAACTTTTGGAACGCTGCCACGAAACACCGATCGACGAACAGATCAAGCACCGCAAGTGGAACTGGATTGGCCACACTTTACGCAGGGACTCCGATCATATCCCTAAACAGGCCCTCGATTGGAATCCCCAAGGAAAGCGCAAACGCGGCCGCCTCAAGCAAACATGGCGACGTACGGTAGCTGACGAGGCGAAAGGCATCGGGATGACTTGGAGCGAAATGAAACGCGAAGCTCAAGACCGAACGCGATGGCGGATCACTGTGAACGCCCTCTGCCCCATCTAGGGGTCACAGGATATTAAGTCAAGTAAGTCAAACATGAATAAATGTCTTGATAAATGTCTTGGCGGGCAAAGATTTTCATCAAGCCAAAAGGCGATGTCTGAAATGGGCCCTCATTTCAGTTACCAGTTTGCAGGCGATGAAAGAAAAAAATAATGGGTTAAAGAGGTAGGAACTTCGTTGGACTCAATACGCAGAGCTACAATAAGATAATGTACAGAAATAAAACAAAATATTCCGAAAAAAAGTCTTTCTTCATTAAAAAGTCATGGACTTATCAATCCACCCTCGTATTAAGATTCATGTTTAATGTGTAATATGTGTTTTTTAACGTGTAAATTATTATATTAACCATTTCAGACCGGAATTATTTTTATCTCTCGGATTGGTTCAGTATTTTTTTTTGTTTATATAGGCAACAGATAGTACCTATCTGAATATATGGGAAAAATATATAAAAAAATACCGCCTTCCTGAGAAAATTTAGGAAAATTTTTTACTATACCATCTTTTACTCAGTTAGTCGTGGTTTCCAATTCTCTGGTTCGTAAGTTCATGGATCTACCGAATGTCATATCACAACAACGCAATTTAACAACATCTCCATTTCATATAGCAACTGCAAGTTACATCGAAGCCTTTAAAGTGACATCTTCTGCCTATTCACAACACGGAGTGTGGTTACGTTCCATTGTAGGTCATGTTCTGTGGTTTACAAAACTCTGTGTGAAACCATCTGCGGCTGAGAGTTGCCGTGCGTTTAGTGGTTAAATAACGCGAACGGTTCGTTATTGACCCAAAATTAGAATCACTGCTAGATAATTGTTACTGTGTAAACAAGTTCTTTATGGGGTTATGGCTCTTCTTTACTTTACGCACTATGTTTTTAAGGGAAATGGGTTTAGAATAGTTTAGATGGCTTGATGATGAGGTGGTTAGTGTTGATGGGTGCGAAGTAACTTGCAAAGGATGCATAGCGGATATAAGAAAGTTTTTTTTATTACGAAGTTTATAATTTATACAGAATATAAGGGACTAAGTATAAGATAGTAGAAGATATAAGATATAGATCCGCAGGAGAACTAAAGTAACCGACATCGCTCGAAGGATTGCTCAGCTGAAGTGGCAGTGGGCGGGACACATAGCGAGAAGAACCGATGGCCGTTGGGGCAGAAAGGTTCTGGAATGGCGACCACGCACCGGACGACGCTCCGTGGGTAGGCCCCCGACAAGGTGGACCGACGATCTGGTGAAGGTCGCGGAAAGCCAGTGGATGCAGGCAGCGCAGGACTGATCGTCGTGGAGATCCTTAGGGGAGGCCTATACCCAGCAGTGGGTGTCGTGTGGCTGATATGATGAAGTATAAGATTCCAAAATTACGAAACTGTTTTTCTTACAACTCTCATTAAATAAAAAAAACTTAATATACTATAGGTAGCAGGAATCATATCAAAATGGCGAAAATTCTTATATAATATAAACTGCTATGAAATTGCTTGCTAATAATTCTTATTTATATAAACAGTTTCTTTTAATTAATAAAAATCTAAGAAATACTTAAATAATTTCCTACGAATAACTCACGTTAGCATTATTTGCATATTTATTAAATAAGGTTCGCAAAGTTTTTGGTCAAGTCAAAACAAAATTACGTGTTGAAAGTACGAAATATAAATTTACTAGTGGCGCCACTGAACTTTGTATCATCTACAACCGAAGGGATTTGCTACATCTATGTCTACAACATAATGATTATACCTTTAAAATAACTATGAATTCTATCAATTTTAAAATATTGAAGTCGTTGAGTCACACTAAAAGGAGAATGTTTTTGGGTCATGGGAAGCGGTCCATGAACCAATAACGATATTTTTTTGTGCCAAAGAATCCAAGCCAAGGGGCATCAAATCTTGATCCGGCAGTTTTGAGCAAAACAGTATTTTACAAAATACATTTCGTATAAAAGACATTTTGTGGTAGGTTTTTCAGACTGGCTTGATATTGTTTTTTTGCTGGCCCAAGTCTTTTTCTACCAACATCGTTTTAAATGGTTTTTGAGGTGATTACGAGTTTTTTTTAAGTATTTGTACTTTGATTATTTAAAGTATTTGTATGGTATTCTCAGGCCGTAAATTAATTTCAGTTTTGTATATAACGTACTAACTTATTAACGTCATGTCAGTTAGATATCTTTAAAAAGTAATCCGAAGTGGTGATTTCCATTCAAAAATAAAAATATTGATTTTTTTCGATAAGTTAGCTGTCTTTTGGGTTTCCTATTTTTTTGTTCCTTAACCATGCACCCCAGTACTATGGCGGACAAACCAAAAAATATTCCAATCGGACAAGCCGTTTTTGAAATTTAGCCAGACTAACGAACAGCAATTCATTTAAAGATGGTTGAAAGTAAATTCAACATCTATTAATAATGTATTTTTATTAACCCAAGGTGCTACTCATTGTTTAAAAATATTGTAAATAATTATAAATTATTATGTTATTCAAAAATATTTTATTGATGATGGACGGCTGTCTGACATCCTGAAAATTATGCTAAAAAGTCAACCATGTTTCTTAAATTGTTAGTGCCATAGGCCTATTGCCTACCAATTTTACCTATAAGTTGCAGCCAACTAGCTTACTAAGTCGATCAATGAACGGCCTAGCCTTTTCATTTAATGGCGTCGTTCAATCAGAGACCTGAATGATATAATGATATTTAGCTACCTAATTAGATGGCTAGGCAAATGACTTGGTTCAATGACGTTCAATAACTTACCTAACCAAGACATTGAAATATAGTCAATTTTCTGTCACCTTTTCAGAAAGTCGTAGAACAATGTTGTTTTCTTCCAACTATGCTTAAATTTCATCACAATCACACTAAAAACTCAGTACAAAGCGAGTCTTTATTTCTCTAGAGCAATAAAAATGTATGAAATTTCATTATTGCACAGTTTTTTTTAATCGCACCAAAAGTTGCCAATCTCAATGGATTAACTCTATTCAGCCAGCCGATATCAATACTTTTTTTACGTACGTGTATTATTCGTTTCTATCCTACTTGTTCCAAATAAAAAAAAATGGTTGCTGCTAACTCTGATTTAAAAATGAAAGAAATTTAAAAAAGTGATTTGGCGGGAACTTTGTTAATTTTGCTTGACAATATTTTTGGAAATGATAAAGTGTGATACTATCTGATTTTGAGTGCTTCGGCTTCGAATTAAAATGGAATCATCTAGCGACACATTAACTCCGGAAAACATTCTAAATGAAGCCGACAATGTTATAGCAATTTTTTTTTTCAATAATGAAACTTCTATTTTAACTGTTTGATATGAGTTTCTCTTATCTACTATTCCTATAGGTAATAGATGAAAGAAAAGCAGATTATGCACCTCGCCTTAATTAATTTATATTGCCCTCGTGCCTGTTGGATTAGAGCCCTCGCTAACGCTCGGGCTTTAAATCAGGTACTCGGTGCAATAATAAATTACTTTGTGCTCGATGCAATAATCTACTATTATGATGTTAGTAAGCAATTCACTCCTGAGAGTTTGTTGGTGTTTTATAAATAACCCTATATAATTTAATCAAACTCTGTTGTCAGGTCCTTAAATAAAATATTCATCTATGGCGCATCCTCCTTATCCATTCGTAGGAAGACCCCAGTCCAGCCAGCCCAGTGGGGATTCAAAAATTCACAGATTTTGCAGTCTCCGCAAGAATCGGAGCATTGAAAATGAATACAAAAATTTACAAAAAACCAAAATCAAATCAAATGCAAAATCCTATTATATTTTTAAAGTTACCTAGGTAGTACCTATTTATTTTTACGATTGTAGATGTAGTACGAAAGCGCCCGCTGACTGCCTCGACGCAGCCGAAATACTATTAACCGATTTTTAAAATTCCAACGAATGCACTTCTCGTCTGCTTCTGCATCTTTTAACACTATTACCATGACGATCGGTCAATAATCATATAAGCTACAAAACTTTTTTATGTACGGAAACACCCGTTTTTCTAGAATTCCAAATCTAAAGAGACCACCTACAGGTCACAATTATTTACCGATTTTCAAAATTATTTCGCCATTTGGTAGCTAAACTAATACCCTAGGACAGTTTTTTTCATTTTTTCTTAAGTCAGTTTTTTTCCGAAATATTTACAATTAAGTAAACAAACACCCCCAAAAAAATTTGGAATTTTTGGAATTTTGCAAAATTTAAAAAAAAGTTCCCAGTAGAGTTTCAAAATTCAAACGTTCATACGTGTCTCGATAAATTCCTCAACTTTTGGTACTATTTCTATCTCAATCCTCTCAAAATCCTCGGAGATATGGCCAAAAATACGTCTCAGGCGATTTGCATCTGATAACAATTTTCAAAGGTAAAATTACTAATGATAAAGCAAAACCTTAGCTCAATCCCATACATTTTTACATAGCAAAGTTCGTTATCATTATTGTATGTGACTTCGTCTAACAGGACTTGATTATAAGCAAACAAAAAATGGAATCAATTTGAAATTTTGGAACAACGCAACAACACAAACAGAGAAAATTGTGGAAGACGTCATCCAAACCCGAGTTCAAATATGTAGGTTAATAATTCGAAGGCAATGATTTCATAATATATGTTCGAAGGTATAAAAACCGTTAGTTGTAGAGAGTGTTTTAGAATATGAATGTGGCGAAGTCAGATGATAAATCAGAGATGTTCTGGGTATGCAATAACGTGGTTGAGCATCGGGTGCAGATGCTAACCTATCGCATCTGTATGCAGTTGGCCTTTAGGGTGGTATCAAGGCCGAATGGATGCGTAGTGTAGTGTGTACCTATGGAACTACACGCTGTAATCACTTGCGTGACGCAAGTTGAAGGAAGGTGAAGCCGCAACAACCAATCGGAAAGAACCCTTATTAGAAGAGAGACATCCAAATTGAATTATTTTGAATAAACCATCAAAGTTGCAAATAAGTAGTCGGGCATACTAGACGCGATGGTTGTATTTCATACACAGCTAGCTAGTGACTAGATTCTAGGTCACTCTTGGTTTCCAAACGCCTGGAACAAGTTTTATGACAAAATCGGTATGTATCTAATGAAACTGACAAACGCTGTTGTTTGCAAAAGTTGTAAAATGATGTTGCGTAGAAAGTCGTTACAGCTACCTATTTTTGGAAAAATAGGTAGCTGTAACGACTCATACAAAAGTCATTCAACTATTCACTGTATTGATTCAGTATATTTTATTTTATTTTATTTTATTTTCATGGAAGATTTACAGACAAATACATCTTTAAGTAAGAATTATTAGTAAATACTATGCTATTGACAAATCTTCACAATTGAAATACAATAGTGTTTTTACCATAAGGGCGTAGTGGTATGATTAAGATTTTAGATAATAATTTAGGCGTGTGAAACTTAATTATATTGTAACTTATTTACCTACTTAATTAGAATCATTAAAAAAATTGGTGCGTATATTCAGTATTTCAGTTGCTTGTGAGACTCTATATTTTTGTGAAAAAAAAACGGTAATTCACTATCTTTTACTCATTCGTTTATTTATAACTCCATAAAACAAAAAGAATCATTTGTATCTTGGATGATTTTTAAAATAAACTAAAAACTAAAAAATTGTAATAAGGCCAACAAAAACGACCGTACTGTGCCAAAATTAAACTAAGAATTGCTATTATTATAATCTTCTGAATAAAAGATAGTTGCAATGAATAAATACAAAGTTGCAATTGGCATAGCAAAATGCATTTTAATAGTAAGACCTGTGATTCTGCGTGTACGCAGATTGCGAAGTAAGCAAACACTACTTAGTGCAATGTCCGCCGTAGACATATCTTTGCAATCCAATATCCTAGTTAAATTGCAAGCAAGTGTACTTAGACTGGCAGTATATTGCACCATGTGACATACATAACATTTACTATCAGAATTATTTAGGTAGGTACTGATGCTAAGTAAATCTTGCAAAATAAGGATGGGACATTAAACTTTCTGTTCTTTGCAAACAACTTACAGTAATGTATATTAGCAGTTCCTTACAAAATTAAATACTTTACTTAATTTAAAGAATTTTAAAGCCTTCTGGTTTAAGCTTCCTCTAGCAATGAGTCTTACATCATTGGAAAAGTCTTTAAAGGAATATTTTATTATATGACAGTAAATGTCAACTATTAGAAGGTATTTGCGGTCTTATCCTCACTTAACATTGTGAAGGCTGTGCATAAAAGACAAATTAGTTTTAACGCTCTGAACTTAAGGCTTTAACATGCCTCAATCCGAGCGGGTCGATCCGTGATGGTGTGAAATCGGACGTAACTCTACTCTCTTTGGGTTCAAATCAGTGCGCGTTCCAACGCGGCGGTTACGTTGAGAACTAGCGCCGAATTCTCAATTTTTACAGGTTTTTATTAAATTTCTTCGCTTTCAAGTAGGTTAAAAAAATCTGTTCAATTAAGATTGAAGGTATTAACATCGTCGATTTTTATGTGTTGGTTTTAACATTAACGAATGTTCTGTTTCCGAGAAATTTTGCAAATAGGTCCAGAAACAGGGTCCACGGAATATTTTTTTACATCAAAGGTGGTAACATTTTTACAAATGCTTTCAATTAAAACTATTGTGTATTATTCCAAGTACATTATATATTTTTTCCATGATAGCTTCACGCGCGTAATCTTTCAATAATTTGAATTAAATATTGGGATTTGACCCTTCTTAGCGCCTTAATAGTTTATTTACTAATAATAGTTTAGTGACCTATATCTCTAAAAATACTAATAATGATATAAAATCATGTAAACGGCAAATATTTGTCTTAAAAAAACCTTTCTCATGATATATCACTTATGTCTAGAGGTGGGGTAGATCAACTCCCTAGACAGTGATAATTTTTATAATTTAGTGACCATATCTCCGAAAATACTAACAAATGATGTGAAGTATGTAAGCAAGAAATATTTTTCTTAAGAAGACCTATCTAATGATATATCACTTATTGCTAGAGGGTGTCTAGGCCAAGTGCCTTATTGCCTACCCAGCTTTTCGTTATTAATTTGAAAAAATGGTCTCAGAGTACTTATCAACTATTTTTGAGCATAACCTCATCCTCTCAATAGTTTTGACACCCTGCATTTTCATTTTACTTACTGAACTTTTTTGGAAATTAATTTCCTAATCATGAATTTCAATTTATTAACCGACTTCATCAAAAGGAGGAGGTTCTCAATTCGATTGTATGTTTTTTTTTATCGTTGTTCGCGCGTATCTCCGTCATTTATGGACCGATTTTGATGTTTCTTTTTTTGTTCGATTGAGTTTGCTTGCGAGATGGTCCTATTGAATTTTTTCTCAAATCGGTCCAGTAGTTTTCAAGTAATCCTGAAAATACTATGATTTTGCATCAACTACCTTGACGACTTTGTTATTTATGAACCGAATTAGATGAAGTTTTTTGTGTTGGAAAGGGGATACCTTTAGTGTAGTCATTTTAACCGACTACAAAGAAAAGATTCTCAGTTTGACCTGTATATAGTATGTTTCTCCGCGATTATCTCACGTTTGGCTTAGTTGAATTTTCTACCTAAATAATATACTTACCTACATAACCTAATACAGAAGGTACTTACACTAAAAATAAATAAATAAAAAATTGTTTAAAAAACAGCGTGAGAAATTCAATATGAATGTATCTTTGACATCATAGAATGCTGTGGGACTTTGTTATTTTAATTTACTGTTTATGAAAAAAAAACCGACTTCAAAAAAAACCTGCCTCTAAAAAGCAAGAAATAATATTCAAAACATTAGATACGCATTATCATCGTTATAATAACGTCTATTGAAGTCGGGTGGGGATTTTAGAATAAAAAAAGGAAGTTGTACTTCCCGTACGTACGTACGGTACGTTCGTACCCCACCCGACTTCAATAGACGTTATTATAACGATGATAATGCGTATCTAATGATTTTAATATTATTTCTTGCTTTTTAGAGGCAGGTTTTTTTTGAAGTCGGTTTTTTTTTCATAAACAGTTAATTAAAATAACAAAGTCCCACAGCATTCTATGATGTCAAAGATACATTCATATTGAATTTCTCACGCAATTCGACGTACCTATCTCTACATTCACTTATCAAAATGCTTTAAGGGGAGGCCAGTTAAAAATAGATTTATTTTAAGCTTCCAATGTGTAGAACTGATGTGGAAATTTATTCTAAAATTATTCACAAAAAATACTGTAGAATGTAGAACAAAGAAATACAATAACCGAACAGAATATTGAAAAATTGGTAACTTTGTAAAAAATACCTGAATAACACAATAAAAACTTAACAAATAAACTTCCAATCGTCAGTTTCGTAATTTTTAACAACAGTGATATGATTTATCATGCAAAAAGGATAGGTTTTTTATTGATGTAATACAATTACATTTTTAATTAATGACCCAGTATTCCAGAAATCAATAAAAAATAATTAATTTTCGTAAAATTTCTGGCGAAGCGACAATGGGGAAGGCAACTGTCAAAATGGCGCTGCGTACGCTTATTCCACGAGAACTATGAAAACAAAGGACTTTTACTTAAGAAAAACGTTTTTTTAAGCTTTAAAATGATTAAATTCTGTGTAATAGGCTTTTAAAATGTTAACACCTACAAATTTCCGAAAAATCTGAATATAGAAAAAAAAATATAAATTCCGTAAGAATAAAAACCTCCTAATTTGGTTTTAAATTCCGGCATTTGCATTGTAGAATAGTCTTCTATATCCATTTTGGGTCATTGGGTCTTTTCCGATTAAAAAACCCACATAATAAATAATTATTTTCCCATACAGTTTGTTCTGAACGTCTACTGTCTTAGGAACAAGCGTACGCAGCGACATCTACAATTAGATTTGCGTTGCCAACCCCATTAAAGCTATGCAATAATCAACCATATTAGTGAAATAATAGTTTTGTGAACTGCCTTGCCTTAAGAAACAGGCTGTTATCATGTAATCTCGTGACGTTTATTATCATGCGTGTAACTTTCGCCTTCTAATCCACTTTCGTTGTAATAACACAAAAACTAAAGCTCTATTACGTGGCTAGAAAGTTTGTACACGAGATATTTATTGTACAGAACACCAGGTCAATTTAGCCGAAAACAGTTTTCTTAAACTATTTTCAACTTAATGAACAAAGTATAAAGTTGAATTTGGATTGACGGAAACAAGCAGTGAAATGTTGCGAAATTAATTGTGTCTTGATTCAAACTCGCTCCTATTGACAAGTTCAATCATGCGTTGACCACAACATGTTGCATAGAGGGTATATTTGTGCTGCATTTTTTCAGCTCATAGGTACCACAGTACATATATAAGTTTTTTCAAACAGTAGAGGAGCTAACGTCACTTAGGCCCTTTTGTCATTGCACTCCGTCGGATCGCTAGGGTTGGCATTCTCCGGCCGTCTCGTGGAATGCTGCGCGCGAACGCTATGGAAACAACTGCGACGCGATGTCACAACCCTGACCAAAGTACTGCGAACTTTGCTTAGAGCTCTTAGAGTGACGTCAGCCTTCAAATTCGAACATTTCCATGGAGCTCCTATACTGTTTGAAAAAACTTATGTATAGGTACCTAGTAGGTATTTTCTTTCGCAAGCTAAAGTGAAAATGCTGTTGATTTTATTCACAAAACTGAATTTTTGTGAAGGTTTGAAACTGAAAAGCAAGTAATAAAGGCCAAAAACAAACAAAAACATCTTAAAAAGAAGAATCATAAAAACTCGACGACAAGAAATTTGCTTTTAATTTAATTTAAGGTCAAACATTAGCACATGATCTGCTCTTGTACGCACAATAATATATAACGTGGTTAACCAGGATTTTAGCTTTTACACAATATAATATTTTAGCGTATTCCGACAACTAAAGGCAACTATGAACTATGTTATAAAGCAAAATTATCTCATAAAATGCAATATGTTTGTAGTATTTGCCGAATACAATTTTAGTGAGTAATGATAAGTGAAAAAGTACACCATAAAGTTGTATTCGGCAATTATACAACAAACATAATATTGCATTTAAAGAGATAATTTCACTTTGATAACATAGGTCATAATGAACAATTGCCGTTTGTTGTCGGAACACGCTAAAATATATTGTATAAAAGCTAAAATCCTGGGAAACCACGTTATGTACTACAATACCGAGTCACGTGCTAATGTTTAACCTTAAAGCCAGTATATTCCAAATTATCAAATTTGGCCTATGTTTAATTCTAAAATAAACAATCAATTATTATTTATTTTGAGCAGATAAAAATATTATTTTGAAGTTTCATAAACGATCTTGATTATTTTACGGTAAAAATACTATATTCGTATTTTCACTCGACTAAAAAAATATGCAAAGACAAAGAAAATTTTCATTAATTTTATATTTTTTGGATAATGCCTAAAGTGTATCAATCCCTTATTCACGAAAAATATATAGAAAAATAGGTAATGACATATAGAAGAATATTCAACGGTTACTTTTTCAAAAAATGACTTTATGCTAAAAATGTCATCAAAGTGAGGTTATTTTCATTAGTCTTCACACGTAAAGAAAAGAAAGAGACAGAGTTTTTCGAATATACTGGCATTAAGTATAATGAAATTCATACGTCATTCATGTCTTTTATTTTGGGAGAGTTGTAATTTTGGAAGCTTATTATTCTAAGATATAGTTATATCACATCACATTTGATGGGCATCGCTAGAAAAGTGAGAGGAGTATAATAGCTATTCGCATTTATATTGTTGTACAGATACTTAATTAATAACCATATTTCTCATTTGAAACCAGTAGGTTATTGAAAATAAACACATTTCGCTTCTACTAAATCAGAAGATTATCCTAAAATTCCTCTAACCGATACTCCTTTTGGCAACCCTATTTATTTTTTCTTTTATTTGTTTATTTATATTTATTTTCTGTTCATATTTATTTTTAACGATAAGAATGTTTACAGACAAAATCAGTAAATAGGAAATCGTTTTCGGGGCTATAATTAAAACCATTTGCACGATCATATTATATCGAAAAACTTTAACAAAAAACTGTAATCAATTACAACAAGAAGATTTTGCGTTATTTATTGTTCCTCGAAGCCAAAGTACCTACCTAATCATTAAAACGTTTAGGTACTTCGACATACGAACGGAATGCTAAAGTGTTTTTATCAAAAAAAAAACTATTTATACTATTTATAGAGGTTGTTTGAAAAATAGCCGCACAGTTCCGGTTAAGAAGAGGACTGTCCCATCTCATCCCGTGGGTATCGTAGAAGGCGATAGAGGGAAGTTTTAGGGACCCGGTGCAGACCATCGCACAAAGGGTCACTCGAATGGCAGCGAGGAAACTGTCAACAACAGCATTCCCGAGGAGGTTTGGTGTCAGGCAGGCGGCCGATCGTAAAACTTTGCCAAAACCTAATGCAGTATGTACTACATGCTGCGCCGACCCCAATAGTGGTCGTTCTACGAGCGCAATAGTAGATTGTTATACAAGACGCTAAAATAACTCATTGCATACGAGGTAGTTTTATTCCCGAGCTTTAGCGAGGGAATAAATAGAAACCGAGTTACAATGGGTTTTAGCGTCGTGTGTTACACTCTACTTTTCACTACGAAGGCGAGAAAATAAAATAAAATATTAATTAAATACCTAGTTTATACTTACGTAAACGAATCCACTCATTTTTCTATCCTCCACTTCATAAACTTTTCATACAGTATTTAAATAAATGATTTGTGCTTGACGGCAAAAGATTAAAATTATTGCTTTCCTATTACTTACTTACAGTCACACAATTCAATCAGTTTGGTATTAGAGAAAAATTCTAAAGATTTCGCGCTTTTTTTAATTTCTACTGTAGCAGCTAAGAAACACAATGCACGCATTCTACGATCAAACTTAAAGTCACAGAGTATAAATAAGTCTATGATTTCACCGAAGAGATAGCTGCTTTTAGTTCCATTTTCAAAAATAAAAATGAGAAACAGTATTAAGTCGAGCGAGTCTTTATTCGTGATTATGAATAAAGACTTTTTCGTTTTAGTAGGCTCAATGGTAATAGACAAACATTAAAAAAGAAAAAACTTTATCCCCTAGGGGTAATTTTGCTGTTTTATCCTGGCTCTTGTACCTTACAATGACGGACTTTTAGAGCAAGAGGAGTGAAAAATTTTATTTTGTGTAGACATAGCACTACAAATAAATTGGGATAAGGACAGGAGGATGATGATGAGGATGATGTTTGAAAAATAGCCTTATAAAGCCGAATATTGTAGATAGGGTACCATGCAAAAAACCCCGGAAAATTATTATAGACCCCGAAAAATAACACTTATTACTACTTATGATAAACTAGCGGCCGCTTGCGACTTCGTCTGCGTGGACAGTTTTTATTCTATCCCCCGGGAACAGTTCTTTTTTCTGGATGAAAGTAGTAAAGACGTGAAGGCGTAACAAACAAACAAACGGACTTTCGCATTTATAGTATTAGTAGTAATAAAGTGGGAAACACATTTTGGTTTATAAGGCTATTTCCAAATACCTTGTATAAGCAAAATGTACTATGGAATAAATAATGGCATCTACTGGATCACTACATACATAGGTAGATGATATTTATAGAACACGGTCAAAATAGTCCGTAAGCCCGCTAAAATATTGCCTACGTCATATGACATCACGATGAAAGGCTTGGCAGACTTATTTATACTCAAACACACTATTATTAGAAGAGTTTACATAAGTCTGTCAGTTCTGAAATGGTCAAAAGTACTTAAAAGACACTGCCAAAGATGGTCACCGGATACACTTTCTTACGTCATGTGACATCTTGACGAAAATTATTATAAAAGTTTTGAAGTAATAGTTTGTTTGAGAATAAATAAGTCTGCCAAGCCATATCTTACCGGAAGTCCGTTAAAAGTGATTTTTAACCGGAAGTGAAAGATTTTCTCCAGCTTCCGATCAATTTTATTTGCGATAATCTTCTGATCCTCGCTCAGCACAACTTTTCCGACCGTGTGCCATGAATTTCATCCTGACATACGTAATATATCACGAGTCATATGACGTAGGCAAAATTGTCGCGGGCTTACGGACTAAAATTGATAAGTTATTAAAATTAAATCTTTTGTTTTCCTAATTACTTTGGATACATTCAAACTTGATAGATATTAAAAATATACATAAAAAAATTAATTTGGCTTTAATCAGTTTAAAATGAGACGTTACACTTGCATTTTTAAAGTCAAACGTCGACAATTTGTTAAAAGTTTTCGTTTGTCTCTTAACTAAAAGGCTTTACAATCAAAATCGTTTGCACTGTGAGCCAAAACGTGTAACTTGCGTGTCAATGTGGCATTGGGATCTGATAGATTAGCATTGTTATTAAGTACTTGGGATTCATAATTTCCTGTGAAGAGTTACGTCTTTGATAGGTCAATATCAGCGACACTGCCTCACAAATGATCTAAGATAATACTCTTGGACTAAGAAAAATCACATAAAATCCAGTTAGTGGTAAAAGAAAATAAATTCGAACATAGAATCCTTTTGAAAGTCTGTTTAATATTAGTCTAATGACCACAATACGTAAATGCATTGTTATAAGCAATGTTTACACGGAATAATTCCGTGATAAAAAAGTATAACCTTCAAAAACTTGAGAAAAAAGACTAACAAACAAAGACAGCTTCAAACAGCTCTAAAAAGTAAAAAATAATATTAAAATCATTTTGAATACCAATTTTAAAAACCGCTATTAAAGTTACGTAGTAGTAAGTAGCAGTATTGTTGTATGGTCTATTATTAAAGTATATTGATTGAATACCCTTTAAAAAAGAATCATTTAAGTCGGTTGATATACAAAGAAGTTATGCACGAAATTCCTTAAAAACTCAATGCAATCTTGAAAACTACTAAACCAATTTCAAAAAAATTAAAGCGTTCCATCTCGCAAGAAAACTCATTCGACCCAAAACATCAGTCCACAAAAATGTCCAAAGAAGTAATGCGCAATTAACCTTAAAAAAACTCGGTCTAAAAACATACCTACCAATATATACGGAACTTAGAAAAACGGAATAAAAGTTATAATTTTTTTTCTAGTCCGTTTTAAGGGTATATTTTAGTCCGTTTTTATACTTTTTAATTTTTCCTGTTAAGTTTTTCCTATGGATTTTTCCGGCTTCATCATCAGACAGACCTTTGATACCATCTTCCATCAGAGTACTTGTCAAGACGAATCAAACGAGTCCAAACTCGATGGAGTTGTGTGGTACAGGGTTCCTGTGACCTTCTTCCGGCTCCATCATCAGACACTGGACAGTATTTCGCAACAGAGTACTAATTGCTCTCACGAATAAAACGAGCCCATACTCGATAGGGTTGTATGGTTTTATTATAGAGTTCCTGTGACCTTCTTCCGGCGCCATCATCAGACCCTGGACATTATTTCCCAACATAGTACTCGTCGAGACGAATCAAATTATTTTAAACGCGATAAGGTTGGATGGTTTAAATACAAAGTTCCTTTAGCTTTCTTCCGGCCATCATCAGATCAGCTCAATGACACCTTATTAATGCATTGTCTTTCAGTTCTGACCTATGTTTAAAGTTTCAAGTCTTTAAACTCATTGGGAAGTTAGATAAAATTAGTTTGAAAAATTTTTGGACCAACAAAGAAACAAATAAACAAGAAAGCAACGTATTAGAAACGTGTTAAAAATATAAAATCAAAACAAAATGAAGAATTGAGAACCTCTTCCTTTTTGAAATAAAAAGTTTGGTTATAATTAGTGTTAGTATTGAAGTTCAATAATGTTAAGTATAGGAAGATAAATTAAATAAATGCTCAAACTTAAAAAAAAAACGAAATTAATTTAAAAAGTTATTTTAACTAATTTAGCATTGATCACAACACAATTTTATTTTTGGATAATAATAAACAGAAAACTTAAATTTCATAGTGACAGAAAGTTAAATAGGTTATCCATAATATCACAAATAGATTTTATGAGAGGCTCGGAAGTGCTAGGAATGGATATAAAAATAATTAAAATATTATTTACCTGCAATATAGTATTAGAATGAGTACTTGCCTGCAGGCGACTGCGTTTCTGCCTAACGAAATGTCTTCTGGTGTTTCAACAATACGTATTTATAGGCACATACCTCAACAAAAATCAGAAGTGAACATTCAAAACCTTTCAACTGACAAGTGAAAACTTAACAATAATGTCACAGGGTAAACAAAAACCTTTGACAACTATCTTATTATTAAAATATTCAAATAATTATCATTAATTAACTATTATTATTTTTTCACATAAGTTTAGGGAACTCCTTTGTCGCGGCGGAAATACAGACAATACCGATTAAAAATACCTCACGGTTGTCACAAAATTTAATTATGTAAGTGGGTACAGTCAGCGTCGAAATGATATGAGCTTCTAGAGTAGTCTTAAAAAAAAGTCGAATCTCCTTCAAAAAACCTATAAACAAAAACAGCTTTAAAATTAAATACCACTAAAAGCAAGAAATAATATTCAAATCATGAGTTTGAATATTATTTCTTGCTTTTTTTGAGGTATTTAATTTTGAAGCTGTTTTTGTGTACATGTATTTTGAAGGAGGTTTTTTTTAATGATTTTTTATTTTCAACTTTTAGTCTGTCAACTGTTAGCCTGTAATTTTTTTAAACTTTTTAACATATTTTCAATGATTCAATGCCCATAACTCAATTTCCAAATTTATGCTGTTTGTTTTTAAGGAGTTCCTTTATGCTTTCATAGTCTAAGTTTAGTCCAGAACGTCACCGTCACAGTCCATAGCTTGGTTTGTTTTGGATTGTCATAAACCTGCCAATATCTCAATCATTATACATATCCTATTTGAGTTTCAGGAGTTCTCTTGTGTATTTTCGAAGTCCAAGGTCCAATACTACTGAACTTAGAATGTTACCACTCTTGAAGTATACCCTTTTAAACAAAAAAGAATCATTTAAATCGGTTCATAAACAAAGAAGTTATGCCTGAAGAACTCATGCCATAGTAAGCTAAATAAATAATATTTTTCAGGATTATGAAAAAACTACTAATCCAATATCTGTATTTTTTTATAGGACCACTCCTGAACTATGTTTTTTTGATAAAAAAATATTTTTTAAAATCGATTAACAACTGGCGAACTTATGGTAAAACATACATAAAATAATAATAATAAAAAATACCGTCGACTTGAGAATCTCCTCCTTTTTTTAAGTCGGTTAAAAATGAAATGATCTGAAAAACTAATAAGCTATTTGTTATGCGCAGTTCGAAACATCATTATTGTTGTAAGCAAACAAGGTGTTCAAAATATCTTACTACTCATTGTTTCATATTTATATGAGCAGCCAGGGGGCTAATTGTCTAATTTCAAAATCTATCGCAATCGCTTTCATTTGACAGATGGATGTAACACATTGCTGCATTTCTTTGGTAAGTTTTTATTTGTGCCCAAAAGAAGCATCAATGTGATACATCCTGAAAGCGATTGCGATAGATTTCAAAATTAGACAATATAGAGGCTGGGTGTTCAAAATTATCTTAGCAAACAAAGCTCTCAAAATACATTACACATTATGCACAGATAACTTTGTGAGCTTTTTTGAAAACCCTGAATGCTCATATAATAAAATCGTAAACTGAATGACTGACTGACTGACTGACTGACTGACTGACTGATCTATCAACGCACAGCCCAAACCGCTGGACCTAGAGACTTGAAATTTTGCACACAGATACTTTATACAGTGTAGGCATCCACTAAGGAAGGATTTTTGAAAATTCCATCCCTAAAGGGATGAAATAAGGGATGAAAGTTTGTATGAAAGTCCCTTAGTTTTGAAGATAGAATCTTCAAATTTTGTGTTTAGGCTGACGATTGAAAATTAATAAACACGGGTCTCAGCGTTTTTCAAAATTCTACCCCCGAAGGGGTCAAAAGGGGGATGAAGTTGTGTATTAAAGAAAATCCTTTATTTTCGAAGTAAAAATCGCTAAATTTATAATTTAGGCTTATGGATAGAAATCTAAAGCAACGTATATTGTTTTTGTTAGGATTTCAACTCCAAAGGGGATGAAATGGGGGTGAAAAGGGTTAAAAAAACCTAAAAATATATATGGATGTCGTTATCGGGGTTTTGTGGGATGATGATTGCAAAAATGACATTTATTTTGAAGTCCAACCACGGTGGACATGATTTAACCCCTAAAGGGGTGAAAATGGGGTCCAAATTTTGTATGGAAAAATAATATAAAATAGACATTACAACTTTAAACTTCGTAGGAGCACATCTAAAAATAAATAGGCAAATGTATATATTTTTTATTTTGAAAATCAACCCCTTAGGGGGTAAATGGGGTGAGTAAACATAAAAATCGATATTGATGTCGTTATTGGGGTTTTCTGGGATGACGATTGCAAAAATTACATTTATTTTGAAGTCCAACACGGTGGACATGATTTAACCCCTAAAGGGGTGAAAATGGGGTCCAAATTTTGTATGGAAAAATAATATAAAATAGACATTACAACTTAAAACTTTGTAGGAGCACATCTAAAAATAAATAGGCAAATATATATTTTGTTATTTTGAAAATCAACCCCTTAGGGGGTAAATGGAGTGAGTAAACATAAAAATCGATATAGATGTCGTTATTGGGGTTTTCTGGGATGACGATTGCAAAAAAGACATTTATTTTGAAGTACAACACGGTGGACATGATTTAACCCCTAAAGAGGTAAAAATGGGGTTCAAATTTTGTATGGAAAAAGAATACAAAATCGAAATTACAACTTTAAAATTCGTAGGAGCACGTCTAAATATATATTTTGGGATTTTGAAAATCAACCCCTTAGAGGGTAAGTGGGGTGAGTAACATAAAAATCGATATGGATGTCGTTTTTGAGGTTTTATGGGATGGTGATTGCGAAAATTAGATTTATTTTGAAGTCCAACGCGGTGGACATGACACATATGCACCTGGACCTGGACATGCACATCCAGGGAACGGGAACGGGAACCGGAACGGGCACGGGCATGGGAACGGGAACGGAACGGAACGGAACGAAACGGAACGAACCGGACCGGAACGGAGCGGAACGGAACGGAACGGAACGGGAACGAGACGGTAACGGGAACTAGAACGGGACGGGAACGGAAGGGGTACGGGACGAGTACGGGACGGGATCGGACGGGAACGGAACAGGAACGGAATGAAACGGGAATGAAACAGGAACGTAACGGGAACGGAACGGGAACGAAACTGAAATGAAACGGGAACGGAACGGGAATAGAACAGGATGGGAACGGGAACAAGAACCGGACGGGAACGGAACGGGAACAAGAACGGGAACGTAAGGCGTACGGGACGGTTAGGGGACGTTTACGGGACGGGAACGCAGCGGGAACGGAACGGGAATGGGAACGGGAAAGAAACGTGAACGGAACGGGAACGGAACGGAAACGGAACGGGAATGGGAACGGGAACGAAACGTGAACGGAACGGGAACGGAACGGGAACGGAACGGGAACGGAACGGGAACGGAACGGGAACGGAACGGGAACGGAACGGGAACGGAACGGGAACGGAACGGGAACGGAACGGGAACGGAACGGGAACGGAACGGGAACGGAACGGGAACGGAACGGGAACGGAACGGGAACGGAACGGGAACGGAACGGGAACGGAACGGGAACGGAACGGGAACGGAACGGGAACGGAACGGGAACGGAACGGGAACGGAACGGGAACGGAACGGGAACGGAACGGGAACGGAACGGAACGGGAATATAACGGGACGGGAACGGGAACGAGAACAGGATGGGAACGGGACAGGAACGGGATGGGAACGGAAACGGAAGGGGTACGAGACGGTAACGGAACGGGGAACGGGAGCGGGAGCGGGAACGGGAACTGGAAGTCTTGTGCGAGGCCCGCCACACGCGGCAAATGTCTTGCCTCGCGAGGCAGCGCGCTTGATGGGGACTCGCCTAATCGCGTAAAAATGGCTGGCCGGATCCTGGTTGAAGGTTCCTTAAAAGGATTTCGTCTAATATCCACGCGGACGAAGTCGCGGGCAGAAGCTAGTGCTCATATAAATATGAAACTAGTAGCACAGAATATATAATAGTACTAACGTCTAGTAGTAAGATATTTTTAACACCTTGTGTGCTTACAACAATATGATGATTCGAACTGCGTATATCAAATTGCTTTATGTTTTTCAGATCATTTTGACCATTCTATGCGCTCATTGCATTCTATGTGCCGTGTATGTGCCGGCCTAGAATAGCACTACCCCCTATCATCCCGTGGGTGTCGTAAAAGACGACTAAGGGAGCATAGCCTTCAAGAGACGGGCAGCAGCGTCTCCAAAAAACCTTGGCCTACTGCGATCGCCAACCCGCCTGCCAAGCGTGGCGATTATGGCAAACCCCCCCCCTCATGCACAATGGATCAAAAAATTGGCCCCCAGTCCCCGGCAGCCCCGCTATTCCTAGCTACGGTAGCGGCTACGGTAACGGCGGGGCAGGGGGTGCTAAGAATCCCCGGGTGCGGCTCGGCTACCAAAAACGACGACAACTGCACCTGGCAACCTATAACACGCGCACACTAAGGGAAGACGCGAAGTTAACCGAGTTGGAAGAAGTTATCAGCAAGGTACACTGGGACATTATCGGGTTATCTGAAGTCCGAAGAGCGGGAGAGGACTCGATAATCCTCAACTCCGGTAACTTACTTTACTACCGGGAGGGCGACCAACAGTCCCAAGGTGGTGTCGGGTTCATCGTCCACAAGTCCCTTGTCAACAACGTGATTACCATCGGAAGTGTGTCGACCAGGGTGGCGTACCTTATACTCAGAATATCCAAACGGTGTTCGCTGAATGTTATACAGGTTTACGCACCGACCTCGACACACCAAGATGACGAAGTGGAGGCTATGTATGAGGAGATCTCTAAAGCCATGCATAGCTACAAAACCCACTACACTGTTGTGATGGGGGACTTCAATGCAAAGTTGGGGAAACGATGCGGTGATGAGCTGAGAGTGGGGCAATTTGGAGTTGGGCAACGGAATGACAGAGGCCAGATGCTGGCTGACTTTATGGAGAAGGAGAACCTCTTTATGATGAACTCCTTCTTCAGAAAGCCGGAAAGCCGGAAGTGGACCTGGGTCAGTCCGGACGGTAAAGTCAGAAATGAGATAGATTTTATCATGTCGACGAAAAAGCAAATATTCAATGATGTCACTGTGATCAACGCTGTTAAGACGGGGAGCGATCACCGATTGGTACGTGGCACATTGAATATCAACCCAAAGCTGGAAAGATCTCGACTGATAAAATCAACAATTCGACCATTGCCGGCCCATATTCAAAACCCCGAGAGCTTTCAACTCGAACTCCAAAACCGCTTCGAAGCCCTTGAGAACAGCATAGATGTGGACGATCTAAACAACATGGTGGTGGATACTGTCCGTACGGTAGGGTCCAAGCTCTTTAAGACCCGCCGTCCCAAGATAAAGAAACTCTCCGACCACACACTCCTACTCATGGATCAGAGACGTGAAATGAGGCTCCAGAGTTCAGTAGATGCTAATCGTTATCGGCAGCTTAATAGACAGATATCTAAGTCTTTGACGAGCGACCTTCGCCAATTTAATACGAATCGTATTAAAGAGGCTATCGAGCGGAATAAAGGCTCCAAAGTGTTCGCGAGAGATCTGTCTATTGGGCAAAGCCAGATGACGAAGCTGAAAACTGACGACGGACGCATCATTTCATCAAAGCCTGAAATCCTGAGGGAGATCGAGAGCTTCTATGGGCAGTTATATTCCACGCAGACACCTGTTGAAAGCAAGGCTAAAGACCCCAGAGCCAAGCTTACCCGACACTATACTCAAGATATCCCGGACGTCAGCCTGTACGAGATTAGTATGGCTCTCAAACAGCTGAAAAACAACAAGGCGGCGGGTGACGATGGAATCACTACAGAACTTCTGAGAGCGGGCGGTAAGCCGATACTCAAAGTCCTCCAGAAGCTCTTTAATTCCGTCATCGTCCAGGGCAGAACGCCAAAGACATGGAACATAAGTGAGGTGATCTTGTTCTTTAAAAAGGGTGACAAGTCCCTCTTAAAGAACTATAGACCCATCTCGCTTCTGAGTCATGTCTATAAGTTGTTTTCGAGAGTCCTTACGAATCGTCTCGCTCGCAAGTTCGACGACTTCCAACCTCCCGAACAAGCCGGGTTCCGAAAAGGCTTTAGCACCATAGACCACATCCATACGCTGCGGCAGGTTATACAGAAGACCGAGGAGTATAATGAGCCACTTTGCTTGGCGTTCGTGGACTATGAGAAAGCCTTTGATTCGATTGAAACCTGGGCGGTGCTGCAGTCTCTCCAAAGGTGCCAAGTGGACTATAGGTATATCGAGGTGTTGAGGTACTTATACCAAAATGCCACCATGACGATCCGAGTACAGAACCAGAACACAAATCCTATCCAACTGCAGCGTGGTGTGAGACAGGGAGACGTTATTTCTCCGAAACTGTTCACAGCTGCGTTGGAGGACATCTTTAAGCTCTTGGACTGGAAAGGACTCGGCATCAACATTAATGGCGAGTACCTAACACACCTTCGTTTTGCCGATGATATAGTCCTTATGGCTGAGACCATGGAAGACCTGAACACAATGCTCGAAGATCTCCGTAGTGCTTCCCAAAGAGTGGGTCTTAGGATGAACATGGAAAAGACGAAAATTATGTCAAATGCCCATGTTGTACCCTCTCCAGTTCATGTTGGGAACACTACACTTGAAGTTGTTGACCATTACGTATACCTAGGACAGGCAGTCCAGTTAGGTAGGTCCAACTTCGAGAAAGAGATCTCTCGCCGAATCCAACTCGGGTGGGCAGCATTCGGGAAGCTTCGAAAAATCTTCGCGTCCGACTTACCTCAGTGTCTCAAGACGAAAGTCTATGAACAGTGTGTGTTGCCAGTGATGACTTACGGCAGTGAAACGTGGCCGCTAACTATGGGTCTCATAAGGAGGCTCAAGGTCGCTCAGCGTGCAATGGAGAGAGCCATGCTCGGCGTTTCCCTACGTGATCAAATCAGAAACGAGGAGATCCGCAGGAGAACTAAAGTAACCGACATCGCTCGAAGGATTGCTCAGCTGAAGTGGCAATGGGCGGGACACATAGCGAGAAGAACCGATGGCCGTTGGGGCAGAAAGGTTCTGGAATGGCGACCGCGCACCGGACGACGCTCCGTGGGTAGGCCCCCGACAAGGTGGACCGACGATCTGGTGAAGGTCGCGGAAAGCCAGTGGATGCAGGCAGCGCAGGACCGATCGTCGTGGAGATCCTTAGGGGAGGCCTATACCCAGCAGTGGGTGTCGTGTGGCTGATATGATGATGCGCTCATATCAATTTCAAGTTGACTGTACCTACATTCCTGCAGATTATTATCAATATTTATTACCGCATCTTATACATGTCATATGATACGTCAACGGCAGACGTCGCTCTAAAATTTCAAAGAAAAATATATATCCATAATTATGTCTGTATGTATGAGAATGTAATGTGCACGTCTTTTAAGATGTCAAACAATTCGCAAGTTATACAATATGCAAAATGCGAGACATATTTTTTTTATTTTAATTTTTCTATCTAATACTTTTTAACCATAGTTCCTTGTCCTGTTTCATCCTTACTAATATTATAAATGCGAAAGTCCGTTTGTTTATCTGTTATGCCTTCACGTCTTAACTACTGAACCGATCATCATGAAATATTGCATACACGTTGTCAGGGTTACAGAGAGGGACATAGTACCCTATGGTACCTTCATCTCAAAAAAGATTGTTCCCGAAGGATAGCAAAAAACTTTCCACTCAGACGAAGTCGCGGGCGGCCACTAGTTATTTATCTTTATTTATCTTTCTTTATCTTTATTCATGTAAGTACTAGTGTAAAAATCAGGCGTAGACAAAGCAAACAACGTTTGTGAGAAATAAAGATGTTTTATTTCTTCAACAATAACAATACAGTAGCTTATCAAGAACCTTCTTCGATGATCGTCCAAACAGAAGTGCCGAGACATGCAAACCCTCTCCCATTACAAAAGTACACTCGTGGCGCCACAAGCTACCCGGAAGTTAAAAACAATTCGTATTAAGAATGTATGTTTCACAACTTTTAACAATTTATGGCGCCAACCGGAAATAATATTATTGCTGAAAAGAATATTTGTTACGCAACTTTTAACAAAATGTGGCATCACACACAAACCGGAAGTAAGACTATTGGTAACAAGAATATTCATTTCACAACTTTTAACTAATTTAAATAAATTCATAATAAATTAACTTTGACAATATATTTAGAATATATACAGAACCATAATAAACTCTAAATTAATGAAAATCTAACATTCGGCCTTTCCTGACACTAAGTTTGTCCTCGAACTTTGAACTATAACAACTCAAAATTTTCAATGAATCTAACCCCACTGTTCAATCACTACTTGATCTTCCCTTAGTGATAGTGGATCTATCAACACTAATCACCAAGACAAGATTTTCCGATTGAAAGTCAATGGATCTATCAACATTGACAATCAATTCAATTCTCCCTTTTTATAGCATTCATAAATCATCAGTGGATCTATCAACACTGTTCAACAATCACTTGATCTTCTTTTAGTGATGGTGGATCTATCAACGCTCATCACCAAAACAAGATTTTCCGATTGAAAGTCAATGGATCTGTCAACATTGCCAATCAATTCCCTTTCACAATTATTAGTGCCATTTCACAATTTGATCTTTTCTTCGTGATCGTGGATCGCTCAACCCACTGATCACTAAGAAATGATTTCCCGGTTGAAAGTCAATGGATCTATCAACACTGACAAACAACCATCGTATTCTAAAATGTAAATCAAACAATCTTTCTGTTATACTCAAGTCTATTATATACTTTATTCTTATCCATAATCATCATCATCATCATTATGTATGACCCTTATCCCAATCCCAACTCTTGACTTAATAATAATATTTGTAAGATTACCTACATCTTTCTTTTTTTTGTACATATAAAATATTGTGTACATATAAAAATAAATTTTCTTAACAAATCATTTACTGTGTATTATTTCATACTAATTCTAATATACACAATTTCTTAATAAAAATTACATTGTGTATAATATTGATTCATAGTCTCCTACAATAATGATAGAAAAAAAATGATTATAATTAGTTATTTACCAGTTTTACAACTTCAGGCTTGTACTTGATATAAATACTCTAACAATTTATTTAATTATCATCGAATTAAATGTAAATAATATTTACTTTTTCACAATTTTTTTTTTTTAGTAAAAATTACATTGTGTATATGCTAATTCATAAGCCCTTACAAAAACACTAAAAAAATATATACAGTAAGGAATTAATCAGCTTTACTTTATTTAATCAACTTTGAATAATCAAAATAATTAAATACATGTAAATAATGCAACTAAGCAAATGCAATAATATGAGTTTTCCTTTAACAAAATAATTTACTAATTCAAATAGATAAAAATATAAAACGACACTAGAAATTTCTTATATACTAAGCATTCGAATCCTTGCACAAATGAATCAAATTCTAGTTTTAATTTTATAGTCTATAAAGGGATTATTCCTCATTTTGATCACTAGAATCTGTATCACTAGATTTATCGTCGTCATTTTTACCTATATTTAACCATGGTTTAATACGATCCGCTGCCCAAACGTTACAGTAGTCTTTCTGTGTCACACTAGAGAAACTTGATATCTATCGTTTTCTAAAACTTTGGTAATCCTATAAGGACCCGAAAATTTTGGGAGAAGTTTTTTACTCTTACCATCATTACCTGCTACGGGTTTTAATATTTTAACCAAATCACCTTCTTTATAAACGCGAGCCTTAATTTTACTTTTATCGTATCTTAATTTTTGTGATTTCTGGTCTTTATCGATGTATTCGCTTATTTTAGACCGCAAGTTTTCGATAACGCATGATCTACGGGTTTCTTTTAAAATTTCAGCAAAAATGTTTTCCCCTTTGCTTACCATTTGGATGCCAAATAAGGCTTCCGACGGAGTCTTGCCTATTCCTTTGTTTAACGTGTTATTTAAACCCCACTGAAGCTTACCTAATACTGAATCCCAATACTTTTCACCAATCTTATCGGAGTATGCCGTAAGTGCATCGAGTACAGTTCTATTGTATCTCTCCACTTGCCCATTGGCACGTGGAGATGCAACCGCATTCAAAATATGACGAAATTTAGACTCTTCACTAAAACGCTTAAATTCTTTTGACGTAAATGACGAACCTTGATCAGAGATAAGTCTATTAGGATACCCAAAAGTAGTAAAAACTTCTTCAAGTGCCCGAACTGTGAGTGAAGATTTTAGATTTCTCAGAGGTTTCAAAATGCAAAATTTTGTGAAACCGTCCACTAAAACTAAAAGATATGAATAGCCTCGTGTACTTTTTACAAACGGCCCTAGATGGTCGATGTGTACCGTATCGAATGGCCTATCAACCTTATGAATCGGATGCAACAAACCTTCCTTAGCCCCAGCTGGTTCTTTACTATAAGCACACTCTATACAAGACCGTACGTACTTTTTAATAAACTTTTTCATTTTTGGAAACCAGAAGTCTTTACTAATTTTGTTAAATGTCTTTTCTGTACTAAAATGACCAATGTCATCATGATTGATTTTACACAATTGAAAGCGAGCTCCTTTCGGCACTACCCATTTTATTTCTTCTCCTATCTTACGATATAATTTGTTTCCTTTAAGAACATAATTCTTTTTAATATCCGAATACTCCCCATCTTCCAAAATTTTTCTAATTCGTTGTATTTCCATATCTCCTAACTGTTGGCTCAGTAGCCAATCTTCCTGGGTAATATGCATTATATTAGGAATATTCTCTGTTACATCCTCAGATTCATAAGTTTGCGGCCCCCTACTAAGTGCATCAACATGAGCCATTAAGGAGCCAGGCTTATATTGAATGTCAAAGTCATACTCCTGCAACGTAATCCACCAACGTGCAATCCTTGGTATAAGATCACGCTTGGCAAAAGTTGATCTTAAAGCACTACAGTCAGTCACTAATGTAAATTTAATACCTATGAGATATACGCGAAAACGTTGTAACGACGCCACCGCTGCTAAAGTTTCTAGCTCATAAGCGTGATACTTTTGCTCGTCTTGTGACGTTTTTCGGCTAAAGTACGCTATAGGTTTTAAGCTACCTGATGATCCATCTTTTTGCATTAGAATCCCGCCTAATCCAAATTTGCTAGCATCTGTGTGTACGACCGTTTCACTATGTGGGTTATAAAGTCCTAGCAAGGGACGTTGCGTCAACGATGCTTTGAGTTGGGTAAAAGATTCCTCCTGTTCAGTATTCCAAACCCAAGGGCAATTTTTTTTTGTTAGATCTGTGAGGGGTCTTGCAATGGTCGCAAAATTACTGATAAATTTTCTAAAATAACTTGCAAGACCCATAAATTGTCTTATCTCGTGAACATTACGGGGTTTTGGAAACTGTTCTACAGCAGAAATCTTTGCCTTGCCTGGCCTAATACCACTCTCACTTATTTCATGGCCAAGGTATTCAAGTTTTTCTTGAAAAAAATTACATTTCTGAATGTTTAAAGTCAGTCCTGCATCTTGCAATAATTTAAACGCCTCTTCTAAACGATCTAATTCTTCTTGGAAATTCTTACCAGGTATCAAAATATCATCCATGTAAGCGAGGGTGGTTTTATGCCGTGCATTACCTAAAACATGATTTATAGTTCTCTGAAAAACCGCGGGCGAATTTACTAGACCAAATGGCATTTTTTTGAATTGATACAAGCCATCTGGTGTAATAAAGGCTGTGAGGTGTCTACAATCAGCCCTTATCGGTATCTGATAATAGCCGCTCGCGAGATCTAGGCTGGTATAATATTTATTTCCATTAAGCAAATCTAATTGATCATCGATTCTAGGCATAGGGAAATGGTCTTTCTTAGTTTTGCGATTTAATGCTCTAAAATCCACACATAATCGATACCCTCCAGTTTTCTTTTTGACTAAAATTATGGGGCTCGCATAAGGAGAATTAGACTCTTCAGCGATATCATGATCTACTAAATCTTTTACCATATCGCGGACTATACCTCTTTCTGTATAACTCATGCGATATGGTCTATAAACAACAGGAGAGTTATCTTCTAATTCGATACACATCTCGGCCTTATTCGTACAACCTAATTCAGACAAATTGGAGGCAAAGCAAGTTCTGTACTTATTAATTAGTTCTACAACAGCTTTAACTTCGTCAGTTGTAAGATTAGGATTAATATTAATTTCACATAAACTTATAGGGGAAAGAGTTGAGGGATCTATGATTCTATTACAATTCGTAATTGTGGCATTTGGTGTTTCTAAAGAAATAACTTGACCACGAGCTAATACCGCATCCCTTTTTAATGTTAAAGGTCTGTCTCCTAAATTACATATTACTATCTTACAGACACCGCCAAGCAAACTGTAGACACCTCCGAGTACTCTATAACCAATTTGATTGATATTCCGTAAGCTATTTTCTACAATAAACTCACAATTCTTGTTATCTGTATCGTTAGCACAATCTACGAGAACAATACCTGTTATCATTATATCAGACACTATTCTTAAAACGATTTTATTATTTGCGTCGTGTTCAACCGGTAAATCTTTCAGTTCTTGTGGTACCTTTTGTTTTAAGATGTCTAGCTTATCACTGGTTTTAATTATAAGAATTTCGGGTAACTCTGTGAAATTTTGACCGACAAGTAAAGGTTGCGTTAATAAATCTGAATCTACAATATATGCTTCTATTTCAGCTGATACTTCCCCTAGCGTCAAGACAAAACTGGTTTTTCCTAACGGTGCGTAAGAACCATTTCCAAAACCACGTATCATTGGTAAATGATGAGTGGTATCTTTTACCAAGGAGTGTACTTGAACAAAATCGTTTCTAATGAGTGTGCAATCACTTCCAAAATCGATATAACTTTGAACAGGAATTTTACCATTAATCATACCATCTTTATTGTATTTAGAGTCTGACGACATAGTTTGTGTAAGCAAAGTTTTCTTATCAAAATTTTTATTATTATTTTGTTGATTTGTTATATTAGTTTTGTTTTTATTTGAGAAACAATCAACAGACTTATGTCCAAATCGATAGCAGATATCACATTTATTACTTGGTTTCGGACATGTGTTCGCAAAGTGTCCCTTTTCTTTGCAATTAAAACAGATGTTTTCTGTCTTAGGGGTCCGACATTGATTACCGCGATGTCCAGATTTATGACATTTAAAACATATTATATCGACATTGGAAGTGCCCGCACCAAAACGTGGTTTCAAGGTTCTACTATTAGATTCCCTACAAAGATCCTTTAGAAATTTTAGCAGATCTTCGGGATCATTAAACCTGCCTGAAGAAGCGCTAGATCTAATCATCCTATCATCGATGCCGTGGATGAGACAGTCCACGGCTTTCTTTCCCCGAATATCACACGCATTTAAAAGTGTAATCTTACTATAGTAATAATCATCAACAGTCTCTCCTATCCTCATTCTCCGTTCTAACATGTCAGTCAGTAGGGTGCCGTAATTGTTTCAGATGGAAAAGCCCTAATTAACCGTTCTTGCCACTGAACCCAGCTAAGTAAAATCGTTTGTTGTCCTTCGTACCATTTTTTAGCATGTCCTATTAACTTGGGCAACGCAAAGTGTCTAGTCTGTTCGTCCGTCCAGTTATAAATCTGAGCGCATTCGTTAACTTTTCCTATCCATGTTTCTATTTTTTGACTCTTTTGTGCAGGGTCGAATTCAGATATAATATTTTTATCGTGAAAGATACTCTGAGTATTACGTCGAATAAAACTTTGCATTAGAGATGAGAAATCGTCAACATTCATCACCATTTGACCAGGAGTATTAATATTATTCATTGGGTTACTCACTAAAGTTGGTTCTGCTTCACTCGTCCCTGAAGTATTTGTATGCACCTGGGCCATAGTTTCACTCCTGCAGGGTTCAGTAGCTGCCGACGAACGTGCTCCTTCACCGCAACCGTCCAACAGTTCTGTTGCAGGATCACTTCCATTTTCTCGCAAGACCTGTGAATCCTGTGATCCGGAATTTGTTTCACCTTCCTTACTGCGTTTGACACGGAGTGACTCCGCCGATGAGGTACGCGATCTTGGCCTGTGTCTCTTCCTACTTTGTCGTGTAGATCGCGAACGAGTCTTGTCTCGTTCATACCGCGAGCGCCAAGAGTCAAGCGAGTCCCTTGAGCTTGACCGTCGCTGATCCGTGCTTGAATCGCTAGTGCTTGAAACCCTACGGTCGCGGTGTCTTCGTTTACGAGGCCGACTTTTATGGCCTTTTTTTTTGTGTTTACGCATTCTGTGGGCGTTTGGCTTTATCCCGCTTCTGATGTAAAAATCAGGCGTAGACAAAGCAAACAACGTTTGTGAGAAATAAAGATGTTTTATTTCTTCAACAATAACAATACAGTAGCTTATCAAGAACCTTCTTCGATGATCGTCCAAACAGAAGTGCCGAGACATGCAAACCCTCTCCCATTACAAAAGTACACTCGTGGCGCCACAAGCTACCCGGAAGTTAAAAACAATTCGTATTAAGAATGTATGTTTCACAACTTTTAACAATTTATGGCGCCAACCGGAAATAATATTATTGCTGAAAAGAATATTTGTTACGCAACTTTTAACAAAATGTGGCATCACACACAAACCGGAAGTAAGACTATTGGTAACAAGAATATTCATTTCACAACTTTTAACTAATTTAAATAAATTCATAATAAATTAACTTTGACAATATATTTAGAATATATACAGAACCATAATAAACTCTAAATTAATGAAAATCTAACACTAGGTACCATGGGCAACAGCGTCCGTCGCTTAACCACGGGTATCTACACGAGTCGACTTGACAGGCAACATGGCAGGCGACTTAAGTCAATTAGCACCACCTCATTGAAATTAGGTTTGCGATTAGATTTTACAAGTGATTGTCTACCTTTCGGTTAATTGAACAAGTCGCCTGCCAAGTCGCTCAATGTAAATACTCCCTAATTAAGATAAAATCGCGCACACTGTACCATCACAACATACGCGGTTTATAAATATGGGCCTAGGAGTGAAAGGCCAGCCAGCCCCCTAGCATGACCAACAAAACAAGTTATATATTTCGCGTGATATAGAGTTTTGTCAACGAAAGATGAGACTTGGTTGGAAATGGAACTAATTTTGCGCCTTATAATATAGGGTGGAGCGTTTTTTTCTTATTTTTGATTTCGCTAAAGGCGGATTGCGGAAAAGTTGCGAATTATTGTCAGTATTAAATCTTACTATGGGCGTAACAAAATTAAATGTATGGAAGTACTGCCCCCAGGGCATCAAAGTTTTGAATTTTAGGGAAAAACTTAGGTTCTTTAAAATTAAAAAATTAAATACATAATACTTTATTTTATTTCAATAAAATCATTTTCTGGTTAGCCACAAGTGGGAAAATTAAAACAAATATGAAAAAACGCCAAGTAGGTACTAATTTCTTATCCAAAAAATCTGTAAGTCAAGTTACATTTATTCAATTTTGAAATATATTTTTTGTATTGAATGAGGGCATAATACGACACGATTCTATCTTGTTTCTGTTCCAGCCTTCTAGTCTCAATGGCCCACTAACTGCTGACCAAGATTAAGTCACTAATTTAATGCATTTTTCGGTGCCTTGAGTGTGACAGGGGAAACATTTTGGAAGTAACTTTTTCAGTATTTGGCAAGGCCGCTGAAATCATTTCGGTCGGAATAACTCTGGTGAGAGGTGGTTCCGAAGATTTTCCCCAGTCTATGAGCTCTGTTGAATCTAAAAAATCTTCGGAACCACTTCTCACCAGAGTTATTCCAACCGAAATGATTTCAGCGGCCATGCCAAATACCGAAAAAGTTACTTACAAAATGTTTCCCCTGTCACACTCAAGGCACCGAAAAATGCATTAAATTAGTGACTTAATCTTGGTCAGCAGTTAGTATTATTTATATTTATTATAATTTAAAGCATTGATAATATTATAATTTAATGCATTTTTCGGTGCCTTGAGTGTGACAGGGAAAACGTTTTGGAAGTAACTTTTTCGGTATTTGGCAAGGCCGTTAAAATCATTTCGGTCGGAATAGCTCTGGTGAGAGGTGGTTCCGAAGATTTTCCCCAGTCTATAAGCTCTGTTGAATCTAAAAAATCTTCGGAACCACCTCTCACCAGAGTTATTCCAACCGAAATGATTTCAGCGGCCTTGCCAAATACCGAAAAAGTTACTTACAAAATGTTTTCCCTGTCACACTCAAGGCACCGAAAAATGCATTAAATTGAACATCTGTAATTAAGAAGCCTGGTAAGTTATTTAACTAATTGATTTTTAACTTGATAGATTTTCGGTTTATTGCACTACTTAGTTAGTTTAGAATACGTAATTGTAGCTCAAGGTTTTATTATTTTTCGGATTTAGCCGTCTAGGGCAAATCCGAGCTAAATCAGAGTTCGGATTTATCCGATGTTGGTTTTATATAGGAACTGTCAGTGGTTCTCAATATTTGTTTTTTTATGGAATTATGTTCGTTTGTTTTAAATAGTATTTTTTACTTCAGCTACATTTTGACATCACTGAAAGGTCAATTTTATAAATATTAACAAAGAATTCTCTAATCCCGTCTAAGTTGCTACGGGTGAGCCGATTTTTTCTAATGTTTTTCATTATTTATTCATCTTAATATAAAAATAGCATTGTGAATGCAAAAATCTAAAAGTTTAAAGAATTCTCTGCACTATTTTTTTTACTGGTTTTTTTTATTTTTTGATACTTGTATAGGTAGTTTTGGTACTAATTAAGAAGGTACAAATGACCATTGAACGAAAAGTAACACAACTTCTTTGAAACTATATGCTAAGTAAGTACAAGGTAAAAGATTTGTTTAATTTTTAATATTTTTATAAGTGAAATATTATGTTTCTTTTATTTTGAATAAAAGTTTATTACTTGCAGTTTTTCCTTCATTTCAGATACTTGTTTTTATTCATACAAATGGTAGGTACTGTAAGGATTATATGTTTATAGGCTATATTAGCTGGTAGTAAATGTTTACTCTGTATGTATGTAAGCCTTTTTAGAACGGTTGGTAATTTCAAATCATTGAAACGAAAAGTCAATTAAAAATGGAGGCTTGTGAGGTGACAGCTAGGGAGTCTGTTACGAACCGGCTAAGGGCCGAGATCAATAAAAATATAAAATTGTTTTAACCACAAGTTCTTAAATAAAATAATAGTTTGAAATTAAAGCATTGCGTTTTTATTATACTTAGGGGCGCACAGAAGCGCCACAGTACCTATGCAACATTATGTATCTACTAAAAGTTTGAGATCCGTTGCCTAGTTGTCGGGTAACTCCGAAATATAATTAGCACTTATCCATGTTTAGGCTCTTCTCGTGCCATTACCGAGAAATCTGTTTTAGGAAGGTAAATCTGAACGAAAATGGTGCAAGGAGGCGACCAGGAGACGTTGAAATGATAAACTGACTGCGATCAATACTGATTTATTATGCACTGCATGTGTGCTTTTATATGAGGAGAGATGCGTTTGTGCATATACGTTAGTACACACACTACACCTCCCCCCTAAAAAGAAAAAAAATACATAAGGTTATTTTATTTTTTTCAATATTATTACTAAAATATATAAAAAATACCACTTACCAACTAATGATGTTAGGAAAATTCACAAAAACAAAGATGTCAAATGAATATTAATTTTACCAAATATTTTTAGTACTTTAAAACCAAAGATGACTGTCATGGAAACCATATAATTACGATTCATATTATACAGTAATCGAATTTTACAAAAGCAAAAGTGTCACTGTAAATACCTAAATGAAGAAAAATACTTACTACACGAAAAAAACGATTTTGTATAAAACTTACATGACTAACATTTATATTTGTATTGATTTTAAAATAAATTTGTTTTCATACAACCACATTGAAAATTTTGAAAGAATTAATTTTGTTTCTATGTACAGCTAAAATTTAAATTATGAATAAAATTAAATTAATTTAACAATATAAAATTGTTTTATGTTTTATGCGTATGGCATTACTTACAGTAAAATCAGATTCATTTATGACGTAACATCAATTCATTATTTTATACATATAATTTCATGTTCTTTTGTGAAAAAAAGATATCTGAATTTTCACCTATTGTATAACAAATCTGTCGCTGAGCCACCGGAGTAAGTAAGTAAGTATAACAAATCACAAACAACCATACTTTTATATTAATATTGTAACTTTCTAATAAAAATATTTGTCCCTAACTATTTATTAATTTCAAATTATAACAAGGTAATAGGTATTTGCATTCATTATAAAATTACATTTGGTTGTTGTTCGTAACAACCTTACTTCTTTAAACATTCATATCAAATTATAACATTTCATATTCATATTATCATAATTATACTTTTATAATATTATATTTCAATCAAAGCAAAAATGTTTTATTTGTTAGCCAATATCAATAATATTACAACATTAAAAATATACTTTCTGATTCATATGATCCTAGATTGCACAGACTACAGAACTTTATTTTTCCTACAAAATAATAATTAATTATCTCTTTTCTTTTACCCAACAGTTGATAAAGGTAACTAAATAAAATATCAAACTTTAAAATCACTTTACTTTTATTTACTTATTTATTCTTCTTTCACAAATAAAACATTGATATCAAGATACTTTTCGATAGCCACAGAGCTACAGACCATACAACAAATAATTCGCTAACACACTAAAATAAGATCTGTCACTAATCATTCTTCACTTTAATTCTTCCCTTTTAAAAAAAAATTTCATATTTTCATATTATCACATTTACAAAAAAAATATTCCTTCCTTCAAACCTTTTAATTAAATTGTAATCATTCATCATCTTCCTAATATAAACATCCTCAAACTTTTATTGTTAATCACATAACTTCCTATTTTGTAATATTCCTATTTCTCAACATTCTTATCTAAATTATCCTGTGTCAAAAACAATATTCCGACATATTTACTTCACTTTGAATCCTACTCTAGCTCGTTATAATATTCATGATTCATAGTAACATTATCGGTACACTATACACATTTCACATCACCTACAGGTACTCATATATCATAATTCGCCCGGCGCCGGCGTACTTTCATTTTTATTTAACTCATTATTTTTGGTACATACTTTATCATATTTATTTATAGTCGACTTCATTATCATAACACATAAAAATGGACAATTGCCATTTTGGGCTGTGGCCACAGCTCAATTATTAATGGGGGCAGTTTTTTAAGTTCTCGGACTCCAACAAATCTCACAGAGGAAATCTCGTTTCGCACCATGATCGACTAGAAGGATCTGACACCCCACGTATGTACCATTATTTAATAGGGTCATGAATTAAGACACATACTAATTTGGTCTCCAAACAGGATTGAAAGGGGAATCTCGTTCACACCTTGATGCAACTGAAGGACCTGATCCCTATAGTACCTCTCCTTTAATGTGTACCGTATAATCGAGCTTTATATCTAAACCATTTCATTCCAAAAACCTATCAAATAAACTAACAATCCTAAATTGAATATAAAGTAAATAAGAGATTCATCGCTTTTGGGTGATCAGTCCAATCGCATGTGAAACCTTATAAACCGTATATTCCCTAACTTCTATAAATAAATCCTTACCATCATTCCAAATCCTATATAAAAAACGCATCACATTACCTATACCTAAAACATGCTGTACCTAATTGCAAACTAAAAGCTACAAAAAGATTTTTAATACAGCTACAATAACATACCTACAATATTCCTTCTACCTATAAAATCTATACCTTTGCTTTATTCTAATCATATACCTACCAAGCTTTCAAACTGTTCCTCTAACTTTTTCTTTTCAAACCTCAACTAAATATAATTTGCACAAACATAAATATCTCAATCATACCTCAACATAAACACACATCCGACATCAATAAGAAAGTTTCATAAAGTTTTCTTCCCAACAAATTAATACTTACTCGTTATCATTACTTAAAAAAACAATGTTTTATATTACAGCTTAACTAGCAAACCCGTGTGATATTTAGCGACAGTATTAATATTACTGCTTCAACTTGCATAAGTGCAGATGCGCTACCTCTTTGTAATCTAACGATATCGAAATACAACACTTTACATTTCAATACCTTGTTCGTTATAAGTTAATCAAAACAAATTATGATTGCATCACTTCTACTTAGTCACATAATAATTTACTTCTGATACTTATTAAATTGAATTGCGTAGATAAAGAAACACGGTCAGGTTAATACAATTACAAATTCAGGACAAAATGAAAAACAATTTTACTTTATAACTTATTTGTATGATAAAACAAAATGCTAGGACACTAATACGTATATAAAAAATATAGAATAAGAATACTATTAGTTAAAATCAAATATCTTTTCAATAGTACCTACCAAAATAGCTACCTAATCACTATTTCCGATCATTTTGTTTTAATTTCATTCTTAAAACTTAAAAGAAGATAATTTAACTACAAAAACGAACAAAATAAATAAATACATAAATAAAATATAAGTCTTTTATTCGTAAAAAAAATTAGAGTGGAAATATCATCTTTCATTATGATTGTACGCAAAGTAATGAAATCTAATTGTTTTGTCATTGTCATACATATTATAAAGAAATCATACTCATAAATAAAATTTTGTCACTTCGAAACTCAAATTCATTTTCGATCACAAGATAGAACATAAGTACATAGTAATAAATTACTTGTAAAGTACCTAAATATACCTTACGTAATAGCAAAGAAAAATATGTACTAAACTGAAGACAAAAAAAGTGTTTTATGAAATAGCTAATAGCTTATTAGTTACGTTTAAAATTAAAAGTAGTTTTCAAAAGTTTTTTTTTTAACAAGTCAAACAAGTCGAATGATGTTTCCAAATCTATTGAAGAATACTTAAATAGGTATAAATGAATACGTCATAGTGGAAAATATTATTAAATCACATACGAGTAGATAGACTAATATAATATCACAAAGTACTTTTTTATAATAGGAAATATAATATTTAGTAATAATGAATAGCAATAAGTACAATATCAAATATTTATTAAAGGATGGATGATGGTCTTTTAGACCATTACTTATTTACTTAGCTATTTTCAAAAAATCCTACCTAAATTAAATCTGTTATCATATTGTCTTGCGGAATAAAAGAAATCTACTACCTATACATGTCGTTTATAACCATATGAAATTATTATTATGAAAATTTTATTTATACTATACTATCATTAATTTACGACGGGATAAAATCACTCAAATGATATTAAAATTCTTTTAGCTTAACAAAAATGATACCTACCTACTTAGTTCGCTACTACAATAGCACACGTGTTGCTATGTCAGCAATATCGATGTCGTTCACATTGAATGCAATTATTACGAAATCCAAACTTTGTACTTGTACCTAACATGAAGCTAAATAAATGACATCGATAAACTAATTATTAATAAAAGTGTATTTAAGAAAAGGGAATTCACAAATTACTTTCTTTTACTTTTCAATAAAACATCGTAGCTACAAATTTTTTCTTTAAAACTTCGAGAAAAAAAACATTATTCATAGTAAAACTATATTTCAACTCGAATTAATAATCAAACACAATAAATGCAAAATAAAGTTACCTTTGTCAACCACGCTGAATCTCAGGAAAACTTACTTACTGTGAAATAAAAAAATAAACATGAATACCAACACCACTAAAAATAACTAACTTTTTATTGTTTTTCTGTGCAATCAATCGTATAAATCAGAAAATCTAAGAAAACAAATATTATCTACGAGAAAAAAATGTTTTCTCTTTTAACTCAAATTATGACACTTGTACTCCAAATATTTCTACCTTATCATCAAAACAATACCTAATTGATTAAACATGTTTAAAAAGGAGTACATACTAAGTACCAAATAAAATCTTAAGATCAAGTTAAAATAAATTCTTCAAAATGTACTTAACATTTTTTTTTATTGTAATTTTGTTATTCTATTTCCAACACTTTGGATAAATTCTATTCAACAATATGTAGTCAAGGGCAAAAACATTTTAATCATAATATTTACGTTAACTTTATTTTGTCCAAAACAAAAAAAAAATATTCTCAACATTTTAAAATTAAAGTTAGTATGTATTAGTTTAAAAAAGAGACAAAAAAAATATCCAATATAAACCATAAACTTGAAAAGGATCTTTGAGATAAAGGGATTTCTGGCTCATTTCCGATGTTCCGGCTTCCGCTGCCCACTGCTTGGCTGCTCTCAGTTGGTAAATTCAGCTCCTTCCTCTAATGACACCATCATCTGCCGGCTGGTCCACATCCGACACCATCGTCTCCCGGCACCCTGCTTTATCTCTCTAGCATCACAGCAACAACACTTTTTCGTAATTTTTATTTAGATTGTTCATAATGATTGTTTTGAGTTCTTACACGTGAAGAATTTATTTTCTTAATGATATTTTTATATTACTATTTTATTTTCATATTACTTATCAAGAATTCAAGAGTCTATAAACTAGACTAAGTTTTATTTTAGTCCTTTTAGCACCACAACAAGTAGTAAACATTTTATAGTCTATTTTTAACGATTATTTTAGTTTATAGTCCATTTTGTTTTTATTCTCTTCATAACAAAACCGGCTGCACAGCGCCGCCGACGCAGGCGGCACTGGCAGGGTCGCCATGCAAGGAGGCGACCAGGAGACGTTGAAATGATAAACTGACTGCGATCAATACTGATTTATTATGCACTGCATGTGTGCTTTTATATGAGGAGAGATGCGTTTGTGCATATACGTTAGTACACACACTACAATGGAATATACACCTTATGTTAAAAATGAATAAAACCCACTTTTCTGTGTCCTTCGGAATTACCCATACATACTTCGTAATGGGGATGGAAAACCCCCATCCCATCAACTCATCAAAAATCCATTCGTAAATACCCGAATGCATCTTGCCATGAAAATGGAATAAATCATCTTCCTTTATACGATTATTTTACTCTCCTGATAATTGATCATGCTGCATGTAAGTATAACTAATGCTAAATCAAGACCGTCCATTTTCTTCTCCAATAGGTACGTTTCTGGAAAAAAAGACGACCGTAACGGTGTTGTACGGTGTTGTTTTGTTACTTTTCACATGACACCGCCGTAAAGGCGGCGGTCTTTTTACGTCCATCCGTAAAATTACGGCCGCTATGTGACGGCACCGCTATCCTAGGAAACAAAGCTTTACCGCTCAACCAATGGTGGGATAAAATACGGAGTAGAATATAGGTTGGTAGCAGTCTGCCCTATCGGAGCTTTATCAGCGCTAAAACTAGGGTCTAGCGTCATAGTACAAAAAAGTACATAAAAAAACGGTGCCGCTATTTTCGTGACGCCGTCATGACGGTGTAGAACAGTTCGCCACCATTTTTTCAGAATAGCGATGTCGCGATGACGGTGAAATACAGTTATTTTACTCTCCTGATGATTGATCATGTTCAGTTCAAGTATATAATTAACTTAACTGCTAAATCAAGATCCATTTTCTTCTCAGATAGGTACGTTTCTGGAAAAAAAAACGGCCGTAACGGTGTTGTTACTTTCCACATGACTTTACCCTAAAGACGTTCGTCTTTTTACATCCGTAAAATTATGGCCGCTATATGACGGCACCGCTTTCTTAGAAAACCCTAGCTAAAGCTTTCGCATTAGGCGATAGGAGCGCTATAGCAGCAAAGCTCTTAATAATGTTATTGAATTTATTTAATAATATACCGTTTGTAAATATCGTTTCTTCAGATTTCTGGTAAATCTGAAAAGTTTCATGCGACCATCTTCTTGTTAGCTAGAAAAGTTTTAAATGGGTGGAAAGCAGTGGTAGGAAAATATTTACGATTGAAAAGCGCTTTTAAAGATTGTTTTGACTTTGACACGCAGTTTAGTAACATCGGAGTTCGAAAAAATGCACTGTAAAAAAACAGTAAGTACTTTACTGTTTTTTAATGGGTTTTTTTACAGGATGCACTTTTTAGAAGTTTTAAACCAAAACATGTAAAAAGTTTGTATACATGGTTTTCAAAGGCTTTACATTTACAGTCCTAACAACATCAAAACAATCAGCGCAACGTAATTTTTGCGACATAACGCGATTTTTGTATTTACAGTGACTGATTATAATTTAATGCACAGATAAATAAAATTAAGTACCATGACCCAGTTATACCTATATTATACTTAAGTACTCATTTAAGCAATTAAGGATTGTTGTTTTTCAAAACCGTAATAAAATTTTAAATTCCAAAATTCAATTAAGTAACGGTGTTTCCACAAAAAGTATTTCATTTCCATAAGAGAAGATAAATGGGTTTTAAATTGGTTACGTTCCGTTAAGTATAGCGAGTAGCGACACAATAGTGATGCGTTAGTAAAAAGAAATAAAATCGTCAAATGTTTCGTTTTTATTTTAACCTTAGATACTAACCTACCAATTTTACTTAGGGTATTGCCACGTAGCCTACCTATTGCTCCTGATTGTTACCTAGGTTACACCATCGACTACATAGACGAAAGGTGACCAAAATCGACCGTCACAGGTGACTAAAATCGGCCCAAGTAAATAGCCCATTAAGAACTTTCGCAAGGGTCAGTCATGGGATCCGTGATAAAAATTTAGTATCTCGAGCTCCTCCGTGCTTCGGAAGGCACGTCCGTCGGTTCCAGCTGCGTCTGCAGTCGTTAACGCACTCCAATCCTCATTGGGCCCGTGTGATGAGTTATAATGGCCCGTTTTCCTTATCCATCTATAAGGAAGGCCTGTGCCCCAGCAGTGGAGAAAAAATGGCTCTGCTTTGTTACTGGTCAGTGTGCGATGTAGTTATTAATACATGAAGTTTATTCTTAAGCCAATAACGTGTCTCTCTTGTAGCAAATCTCTAAAAATAAAATAAACCTACGTTTTATCAAACACAAATTTTGTTCATTGACATCCATTAATAATAGTATCTAAATATAACTTTCACTTAGATTAACAACAGATTCTATTTCAAATAACATGTTGTGGGTACGTATTTTTATTTCATAAACGATTTACGTACTACGTATGTATTCTACGTCACCTAGGTAGTTAACACTGCATAGATTTTTTTTTGAGAATTTTAGTCAAGGTTGTACGCTTGAGATGTAAACATTTTCGCGCGTGGCGAACTGGCGAGGCGAATAGCGAGCTCGCATGAATATGTCGCAGGGAAATGATAAAAATGGATATTTGATCAAACCCCTGCCCCCCTAGCATGACCGACGAAACACGATATATATTGGGTGATAAAGTATTTTATCGACACTCAACTGTCAAAATCCATTGTCTTTCTGACAGTTAAACGTGATAAAACGCTATATTACGCGATATATATCGTGTTTTGATGATCATGCTAGGGGGCCAGATATGACTAAATAAATCCCTGCAGGTGTTAAAATGACGAATAAATTTTAACATTTCCCTTATGAAATAAAGTGATTTGACTAAATCCGTGAATTGCTTTAATGAAATGTTGAGGAAAATAAACAAATCAGGACTTGAACGCCATGGCTTCCTGAAAATGCCTTACAGATAGCTACAGCCACAGTTACCCAAGCAGTACATTTCAGCTAAGTTTGCGTGAAATCATAGCTAAATTATTGTTGTTTGGGGGTAAGAGTAAAAAAAAAATTTCTTGTAACAAATCCAAAGTATAGTTGAAATGTGCCTGTAAAAAACTTCCCTTGCAATTGCAACTTTAGGCTCTGAAAATCCACGACTTGTTTGATCAAAAAATAAATAAGAACCAGCTTTTTAAAAAAGAAAAGACAATTCTTCCCCATCTATTACGTATAATCGGAACATTTTTGCACATTTTATATTTTAATGTCTGACTTGCTTAAAAAAATCATTAAGTAAGTACCTATTTTTTTATTTTTGTAATTTTTTTTTCATTTGTACTACAGCAGTTCAAGGATTTGATCAAATTACTTTATTTTGTAAGGGATATGTTAAAATCTAATTATCATTTTAACTTCTGCAGGGATTTGGTCATATCTCATATCCCTTAGGGATTTGAACAAATCCCGATTTTTATCATTTCCCTACGACATACAGAACTTACGGTAACTTAGCTAAGCAATGCAAGTTCGCTATTCGCCTCGCATCTCGCGCGAATGCGTAATTGCGGTAAAAAAATTCACACCGTAAGCTCCATTAAAATATGTTAAATCAGTAAATGTCCAAAACAATATGTAGGTTAATTTAATTTAGATTACCTTATTAACAAACTTTATTATGTGTTTAAATAGGATCCACCTCACTGGATTAGGTGAACAATCTCGTAATCATTGCCAACAAACTCAAAATGTTTTTATTCAATTAAGCTCACATTATACATATTTTTATCGAATTGTTGTTAAACACATTCAAGATGACTTTCAACACCGCACTTTGCTCTAAGTCTCTAATTCAAATCAACGTTATTTTTCAGAAAGAATTAATATCTAATTTTGAAGTTGAAGAATATAAAAGTATGACTTCTATTATTGAATCATATTTTTATTTTATTATGTAGGTCAATCTTTGCGGGTGATCTTCATTTCATATGTCTATATGAAATCAAAGTAGGTAAAGCAAGTTTTTGAAAGTTCTTTCTTAGAAATGGATTGATTAAAATACTTGATTTTAAGAATTCACTTTCTTTTTACCTGATATAAAAAAGGAGGTTCTACAGTCGATAGGTTTTTTATGTAGGTATGTTTTACTCATAGACATAGAATAAATTTTGCATATTTCTATGGTTTTACTATGAACTTGCCAGTTGTAAACCGATAATCTTTTATTATCTGAATGAAAGAACATAGTTCAAAATTAACCATCTTTAAAAAGCAAGAAATAATATTTTAAACTCCAGCCAACTTAGGGAAAGAATGTTTATAAACAAACCGGACACACTTAACCTTAAAAGTACTTTTTCACTCCTCTTGCTCTAAAAGTCCGTCATTGTAAGGTACAAGAGCCAGGATAAAATAGCAAAATTACCCCTAGGGGATAAAGTTTTTTCTTTTTTAATGTTTGTCTATTACCAATGACCCTACTAAAACGAAAAAGTCTTTATTCATAATCACGAATAAAGACTCGCTCGACTTAATACTGTTTCTCATTTTTATTTTTGAAAATGGAACTAAAAGCAGCGATCTCTTCGGTGAAATCATAGACTTATATTTATACTCTGTGACTTTAAGTTTGATCGTAGAATGCGTGCATTGTGTTTCTTAGCTGCTACAGTAGAAATTAAAAAAAGCGCGAAATCTTTAGAATTTTTCTCTTTCCAAACTGATTGAATTGTGTGACTGTAAGTAAGTAATAGGAAAGAAATAATATTAATCTTTTGCCGTCAAGCACAAATCATTTATTTAAATACTGTATGAAAAGTTTATGAAGTGGAGGATAGAAAAATGAGTGGATTCATTTACGTAAGTATAAACTAGGTATTTAATATTGTATTTTATTTTCTCGCCTTCGTAGTGAAAAGTAGAGTGTAACACACGACGCTAAAACCCATTGTAACTCGGTTTCTATTTATTCCCTCGCTAAAGCTCGGGAATAAAACTACCTCGTATGCAATGGGTCATTTTAGCGTCTTGTATAACAATCTACTATTTATTGCATGTTTTAGAAATATATGAATACTTATCATTATGATACAAGTTTTGTTGACAAATATTCTTTCCGTAAGATCAAGTACTATAATTTATTCTGTGGTAAGATGACTAGTTATTTAATTATTAAATAACGTGAATAATGAAATGTGTAAAAATAAAATGACAGCAATCATGCCATTTATTTGAAAGTATCACACGAAGAGTAGGATAAGATAAGTCCATAGACGAGGTTGATACTAGTTTAGTATTAAGTGATCTAAAGTGATAAAAAATATTATACTAAATAAAATATTATATCATTTAAATATATTATACTCACGAAAAAACCAAATAATATTACATCTCTAATTTTATTCTTAATTTTTTATGTCCCACCCGATCGTGCTAAACGAGAAAGAAACAAATGAATCGGGGTCATAAAAATTTATGTCATTAGGTTAATCTTTAAGAAAGATTTACATCCTTACTAATATTATAAATGCGAAAGTCCGTTTGTTTGTTTGTTTATTTGTTTGTTTGTTACGCCTTCACGTCGTAACTACTGAACCGATCATCATGAAATTTTGCAAACACGTTGTCAGGGGTGTAGGAAAAGACATATGGTACCTTTTATCCAGAAAAAACATACAGTTCCCGAGGGATAGCAAAAAAACTGTCCACGCAGACGAAGTCGCGGGCGGCCGCTAGTATTTTTATAACTATCAAAGCCATCGCCACGCTATCGCTGTCCAAAAAGATACCGTAAAATAGTGACGTTGGGTGCCAATTAGAATAATTATTATAGAAAGGCCTCCTTATAAGAGGCACTGTAGCATGGCATACTTCTACCTTCACAGATAACGTACATAGTTATTTTCTGTGTCCATTCTCAACGTAGTTTGTAGCCCGTAGATCTATTCACTTTACTGTAGAGTAGAGAAAAGTAAGTAATATTATTTCACGTATTCATAGACCATACAACAATAACTGTGCACGTATTTAAAGATCACTGCCCTTTAGCGTATTCTCAATGAGATAGCGCTGATAATTATAAATATTAAAAAAGTACTCAATTTATATTTCTATTTAAACTACAATCGAGACTTATTATTTTTAGTCAAAGTCATAGAAGTCAATAAAGATTATAATTTACGCTTAATGCACTATAAAGTAAAAAAATAAACAAAAAGCTGAGATCTATATAATTTGATTTAGATAAAAGTTCAGATATGTTCAGTTGAAACATGTTTTATTGAAATCCAAAAGTATATTATACAAGCTTCACCCGAAATTCTGTAAACGTGACATTGAAACTATTTTAAATCTACACTACAATCTAATATTTCAAATATACAAGTGTGTTTTTAAGTTAGGTCATTAGACCTAACTGCCTTATGTAATAAACTCATCCAAAATAGTTGTTTTCTTGCCCAAACATACAAACATTCGTAGGGTCAAGACCTAAGTATCCAGAGCACAAAAAAATATCATGATCGAAATGACTACATAAAATAAAAACATTCTCCCTTTCACAGAGGTAGGAGAGAAGAGCTAATCGGCATTGTTAATGTCCCCACTGCTGGGGCACAGGCTATCTTATAGGTGTATAAGGATGATGGGCCATAACCACCCAGGCTCAATGCGGATTGGTAGGTTTTAACGACTGCAAATGCAGCCGGGACCGACGGCTTAACGTGCTTTCCAGCACGGAGGAACTCGAGGTAATAAATGTTTGGTTTACCCATCCCATGACCGACCCTTGCGAATGTTGCTTAACCTCCGTAATCGCAGGGCCAGGCACTAAACCACTGCGCCAATACCTATACTAAATTATTTTATTAGATTTCGGACTGAAAGTCGTGGAGCAGTACTAATATCCGTACTATTATTCTATTCAATTTTGTAAAAAATATTGCTCTGAAAGTTGTTTCGAGTTTGTGATGATGAAAGGGTAAAATCAAGACCTGCAATAATTGAAGAATCTGCCCTGTCAGGCCTGCCTTGCCTGCCTAGCATGACCGATTTATATCGCGTGATATAGCGTTTTATCACTTTTAACTGTCAAAAAGACAAAGGAATTTGACAGTTGAGTGTCGATAAAATGCTAGGTATATCATGCGATATAAAACGGTAATGTTAGGCAGGCAGATATTCTAGTCTATGCTACAATTTATAGCATACTGGTTTAATAAACATTTTCTATACGCGCCTAGATATATAATTATGTTGTTGGGCTTAGCCATAGTATAGGCATGTTGACTATTTTTTTATTTTATGTTACATAAATTACCCCTCAAAAAAAAGAAACATTTGTATAAGAATTATTTCGCTAGCATGAAAACTGCCCGAGATATCACAGTTTGAAATGCACACAAATTGGACTCACCCGAAAACGCTCCATACTAACGGCTACCAAGTTATGACGTCACGCCTTCCTACGTTGTATGCAACGCGTAGGAAATTTGTTCGGCAGCTATATTAAATATTGTGTTTATCAAAATGGTTTCTTTGACAAATTTGCTATAAATTTTAAGGACTAATTAAATGTATTATTTATTTTAACAAATTTTATACTTTTTAAATGGACTTGTCCACCCAACTTTGAAGGGTTATAAAACAAATAATACGCAATATATAAAACCAAGAGGTATACAAGCTACTCCAAAAGTATGATATGTTTACGATTTTTATTAGTATTTCGTTATTTTATTCATAAGTCAACATCCCTATTGCATCATTTATAATACCTTAGCGCATCAGTTCTATGTATATTTCTTAAATAATATGCATTTATTTTATTGTTGCTTATTCAAACAAACATAACTTGAGATTTCCTTATCTAAGCAAAAGTAATTATACTATGCCTATAATGTGTTATATTTTAATACAATGATTTTCCAATAGCATTTTGTAATCTTTTTGATAACTACTCATTCTTGTTCCTCAAATACAGTTACAAATTTCTCATCAAGTTACCGAAAATTGTAAAAATTATCTTCTTGATTTTGAACTTATTGGCTGTTTCAATCCAAGTCTAGTTGAGCTAATCAGTGGCTCTTTGCGAGTAAACTTTTCGAATAAAAGTCCCTAATTAGACTATGACGTATTTCGATGAGCTACTTAGTCTATCCAGATAATAAAAGCGAATGACGCACTAAAAGCAAAAATTTTTACAATACCATAAAATTTTCTATAGAATATAATAAATAGAACGACAAGCAATGGTCAAGTCATGCATGTAATTATATTTATAAGATTAATTGGATGAAGCTTTTAAACTCCATTAACCTGCTCTAGCAGGTATGTATCAAACAAGTCTTTGATTGTAGAGTAAATTTTTAGGTCATCGGCATACTTTTGGAAAGGTGAATGTTGAAATCAGATTTAAATTATCATTAACTTATAATATAAACAACAGAGCTACTAATCGATGTTGTTTCTGATGTTATAGCGATCAACAAAACATTTATGACAATCGCAGAACCAGAATCGCTGAATGGAAATCCAAGTCCATTACGTTAGTCGAAACATCACAACAAAGACGACAAAAACACTTTAAGGCAAATTAAGACAAAAAGTTTAACAGAAGACCCCAAGAAGACAAGTTGATATTTTTTCAGCGGCCTTATTCACGAAGATAGGTTGTGAATTAAACCAGTTAGACCATGTTACTTTGGATATCTGTTTAAAATGGATCAATGCAATACGATGGGCTTGTGAGAGTTACTTTCAATTTTGATCGATGATTGTGTCTTCAATAATTACTTACATGTTTCTCAATTTTAAATGTGAAAGTGAAATAACAACATCTATGTTTATTACAACACTAACATATTCTACGACTACCAATTTGAAACATAGTATGGTCCATAACTGCGTGGAACTACACTGCAATGAAATGAAATAGACTTGAAGTAGACTAAATAGAGCAATGAAATAGACTTAGCGATGTTTCTTTAATATTAGTATCATTTAAAAATGATACTAATTAAAAAAAGGATCGTTTATTTGATTTTCGAGATCCATCAATTTAATTGAATTATCTCAATTGATTCTATTTCGAAAGGAATTTCAAAAACCTAACTGAGTCGATTTCTTTGCTCTCTAATGTAATATTGCAAAATATTCAGCAAATTCACGATTACAATAAAGTTACTAATGTCAGCTAAAACGATATTTTGATACTTCGCACAAAATAGTTCCAAAACTGGGTTACTGGTACACATCAAAACCCTTATAAAATTTAAAATAAAATAAAAATGCATCGTAAAAACCGACTAACCTTATTTATGCTGATGGTTACAGAAAAAGTTGAACAATAAAAAAGTTCGAAGTATCGAAAAAACGGTCACTCGCGGCGAGAAAATTGAATTTAGAACAGAGAGTGACCGCGCGTGGTCATGTGATGGCAGCGAGGTGGCAACTGATGCTAGCCGAGCACGCCGGTGGCTGCGCAAGCGCAAGCCTTCACTGCAGCCTCCAGATGAATGGAATTACGTCCATTGAAACAATTGGCCACTTATTATGACTTTTTGGCACTTACGCGGTTAGGAAATCGGTCACAAATGTTAACAAAGACGTTTTTACTATTCTGCCTAATATTTTTAAACTATATTAGAGTTACATTAAACTGAGAACAACTAAAAGGCATTTTACCACTTTCAAAATGTATATTGAAAGGTTTAAATAAGTAAGTAACAATAATTATCAATTAATTAGACTTCGACAAATCATGATTAAGGCCGTTTACATTGCTTTTTTCTTCACAGAGTTCCTTCTTGGACTTTCGGGACTTGTAGCTGTTGAAGTAGAACTTCATGAAGAGGAAGAAGAAGGAAATAATGCAGGTCATGCAATAGTAGTGGAAGTAAAAGGGGATGGGGCACGGGGTTAGCTGCTGCTGGTAGTAGAGATGCGAGACCACGAGGACGAACTGAACCTGAAAAAAAAGAGCAAATATAATAAGAATGAGATCCTTTAGATAGATAGATAAAACTCTTTTTACCATCGCCACTCTAAAAAGTGCGTTTAATTCAACGATAAGAGTAAATAATAAGCGATTTTATTCACCGAGTGAATAAAATTATTTTGAATTTGGAACAAGCGCGCATCATGAATTAGTACAAAAAAGTTCCTATACCTACTGGCTGCTATGGAGCTATTCCATAGAGCCATAGTTAAACAATAAAACTAAACGAAAAAAAATATCCCGCCAAATTTAATTAGGTTCTTTTTAGTATCAATTTAATTAGGTTCTTTTTAGTGTCTTATCTTTGGGTTCTTTTCCATCTATTAGAGGGATTTTTGAATGTTCAGTCTATTCCATCAGTCTGGTACGATATTCAGTCTGAAAAAGTTCAAAGTCTATACAGACTGATGAAATGGACTGATCCCAGACTGATCATGTAATCTTTCTCTTAGCGTGGTTGTTTTATGTCATCGGAAAACTTCTAATTTCACGCATGGGTCGGTCATGGGATGGGTGACCAAAAATGTATTATCACGAGCTCCTCCGTGCCTCGGAAGGCACGTTAAACCGTTGGTCCCGGCTGCATTTGCAGTCGTTAACACCCATCAATCCGCATTGGGCCCGCGCGATGGGTTATGGCCCATCCTCCCACTCATAAGGAAGGCCTGTGCCCCAGCAGTGGGGATATTAAAAATGGCTGATGGTCAACTATAAATACTAAGTATAAAGTAGATACTGCTAGGTATTTGTTTTCTCGCAGTCAATGGTAAAAAGTAGAGTACACAACTCGTGAAAAAAAAATTTCATCTCGGTCCTTTGTATCCCTCGAACTAAATTCCCTTTTTATTCACTTGTTGTATAATCTACTATTATTGCTCACACATTACAGGAAAAAAAAATCAAATAAAACATTAAAACTACAGTGGGCAAAGGCGGCCTTATATGGGAGCGATCTCTTCCAGGCAAACCTTTGTTACAAAGGATTTGTTTATTAAAAAAGAGGCAGTGTGCCAACAACATACTAAAAGGACAAAGAATATTACATTTTACACTTAGAAAACAATATATAAATTACATAAAGTATGCAATATAAATACACTACATAAACATACATTACATATTATAATAGTTGTTGCAAACTAGGACTTAGTAAGAAGGTTTGCATGCAATTTTGTCCTAAAAACAGCAAGGGATTCCGAGTGACGGACTTCATTTGGTAGGCTATTCCAGAGAATTGTAGTACTGTATACGAGGGTGGTTTGATAAGTCCATGACTTTGAAAATAAGAAATCCTTTTTTTATAATTTATTTTTGTGTCTGAAAATAAAACTCCTTGAGGCATCATTACACTACATTTTTTTCAAATTCGGCAAAAGATTTTTACGGCCCTGTCGACCCTCTCGGTGGCACTCATGATATCAAAACTCATCGAATGAAGATGCGAGTCCTTCCTATTCTCTAGATTCAACCCCAGTGAGTTTTTTTCTCCTACCAAACATGAATAAATATCTTGATAAATGTCTTGGCAGGCAAAGACTTACATCAAGCCAAAAGGTGGTGTCTGAAATGGGTCCTCATTTCAGTTACCAGTTTTCAGGCGATGAGAGAAAAAAATAATGGGTTTAAGAGGTAGGAACTTCGTTGGATTGAATACGCAGAGCTACAATAAGATTATGTACAGAAATAAAACAAAATATTCCGAAAAAAAGTCTTTCTTCATTAAAAAGTCATGGACTTATCAATCCACCCTCGTAAGACTCTTTATAGTAGCCAGGTTGGGTGAGAGGGATGATCAGGCGATTGTCAGATTTGGACCTAAGTGGCCGATAACATGGCTGACGCCGAGAGGTTGAAAACGCTCCTTAAGGTAAGGGGGGATCTTGGATCATACAGTATTTTGTACAGCAGAGTAAGAGCTTGCTCCTGATGACGCAGCCTAATGGGCAGCCCCCCTAATTTTTCCTGTACTCATCATTTAGTTAGTGCCTTACAAATAAACAGGATGTAAACCAAAAAAAGTTGTGACGTATTTAGAGTTTTTGCTTTAATTCATGGTGACATTTGAATGCCTGCCGGCCGCGAGCAAAATACTGTGAATGCGTAATTTTTGAAGCGTTTATATAAAGTACTAGCTTTTGCCCGCGACTTGGTTCGCGTAATTAAGATAGTTCGGCATTTATTTTAAAAGTCACGGATTACTATCTAGGAATTTATCAGTAGACCTTTTTTTATTTCATGCTCACTTATCCTAAAGATCATTTGCCTTGCCCATAACATTTAAGTTTTCCCATACAAAATAATAATAATATATAACTGGAACACCCTGTAGCAATAACAAAATGTTTCCAAAACCCTTTCTTAATGCTCACCTACACCATGAAAGGTATCTATCTACCCTCCAAAATGAAGTCTCTACCTTCAGCCGTTATGGCTTTATCTGTCACACATTTCAATTTTCCTATAAAAATTCCCATACAAACTAGAATACCTACCATAATCTATAGCAAACTGTAGAACGGGAACTTTCCATAACCCTTTCTTATTGCTCACCTACACTATGAAATATCTACCTTCCAAAATGTATACCTTATCTTCAGCCGTTAGGGCACTATCGCACATTTCAATTTTCCTATACAAACTCTTATAAAAACTTTCAAGTAGGCACTTTCAAGGTGAGCACAACAACTTTTAAGTGAGCACTAAAAAAGGATTTTTAAATTTTTATTTAAAACGTCCTTTTTTAGTGCTCACCTGCACCATAAAAGTTATCTACCCTTCAAGAATGGTGTCTCTACCTTCAGCCGTATGCCAACAATGAATCAATTTAGAGTTTTATATGTATAGATAATTATGACTGTAGAGCTGACATCGCTTAATACAAGGTGTTTGATAAAAGCCCTTATAAAGCCGAATATGGTAGATAGGGACCATTAAACTGAACAACTTGTACTATGGGACCAAGTCTGAAACCGCGAAAAAAAATCAGCTGTTTCATACAAAAATTAATAACGAAAATATCAAAATGTATGAAACAGCTGATTTTTTTTCGTGATTTCAGAGTTGGTCCTATAGTAAAAGTTGTTCGGTTTGATGGTCCCTAACTACCATATTCGGCTCTATAAGGCTATTAACAAACACCCTGATGATGTTAAGGAAACTTGAAACTTTACTGACATATTTACAACAGATGACACGAGATAAATTATTATTACTAAAAAAAGTGTGATTTCTATCACTGTTTTTTCTTATAAAAGGATTTGTGTTTTCGTTTGTTGAAATACAAAGTCCATGCATAATAATATCTTTCGACTTTTTTGAATAAAAAAGAGAAAATAATAAGCCTTTTAGCGTCCGAAAAAGTAAAAAGGCACCAACCATTCACAATTTATTACGTTCTTATTACAAAATATTTTTAAACACCTGTTTAACTTAGACACTGTTTAAATGTGATGCTGTCTCTTTCAAACAATATTGTCAAAAAGTGACAGCATCATATTTAAACAGTCAAACAAGTGTTCAAAAATCTTGTTTAATAAATAACAACGCCTGTTATTTTTTTGCAGGTTACAGTTTTTTTGATCCCGTTTAGTTATGTACGTGTCTCAATCAATACTGACAGTTACACGAGCATCCTCCAATCTCCAAGACCTGCCAGCCAGCTTTGAATATTACAGCATCCTCGAGAGGCCTACATCCTACAGTGGACTATAAATAGGCTGTTATGATAACAACACGTAAATATATTTGTTTGACGTCAGAATACGTGTCTTTTTATTAAATAACTTCTTCCGTCAAACAAACTTGGCGTAGGTTACTCAGATTCAATCGACACTATGCCATAGTACTTATACTTAAGGGTGGATGGATACCTTTGATCAAGAATACTCTAGATGTCCAGTCATAGAGTCTCAAAAATGGGACCTCAAATAGCATCCCTTACAACCTGGGCGCTTTTTTGCACAAAGTAAATGATAAAAAATGTGTTTTTGTACAAAATAAGCTTTTTTTACCGACTTGGATTTCAAAGATACACAAGGGAACTCCTCAAAATCAAATAGGAACTGTATAGTGATTACACTAAAAAGAATAAAATAAAAAATTGTTTAAAAACAAAAAAACCGACTTCAAAACACCTGAAAATAAAAACAAAAACAGCTTCAAAATTAAATACCTCTAAAAAGCAAGAAATAATTTTATAATCACTAGATACCTACGCATATCACTGTAAAAAACACGTCTATTGAAGTCGGGTGGGGCTCTTAGAATAAAAAAAAGAAGTTGTCCTCCAACCCCACCCGACTTCAATAGACGTGTTTTTTTACAGTGATATGCGTAGGTATCTAGTGATTAGAAAATTATTTCTTGCTTTTTAGAGGTATTTAATTTTGAAGCTGTTTTTGTTTTTATTTTGTACAAAATAAGTGATATAAAAATGTGAGTTTGTACAATATAAGAGGTGATTATGTACAAAATAAGCGCCAAGTTTGTAAGTTTGACGCTATTTGAGGTGCCACTTAGATTCGCAAACCTCGTGCTCCGTGAACCTATGTTGCAAGTTTGCGGAGCTCAATGTGGACCCTATTGCGAACTTCTACTTGCTCCCCCTTTGTGTTCATTCGCATAGGATTCCAAAATGTGGAGCACGCACCGAGGTTTGCACTCGTACACACTATGATGCACTGATGCAGGTTCATGGAGCGCGGGAGTTCGCGAACCTAAGAGGGTATATACCCATCACCCTTACGTATGCAAAGCTATTCAGGCTTCAGCAATATGACAAACACAAAGTGACCTTTGGGTGTTGTGCATGCACCACATCAATCCTACCATGGTAGAGTTTTAAATAACATATCGGAATCATCATCATCATCACATCAGCCGCACGACACCCACTGCTGGGTATAGGCCTCCCCCAAGGATCTTCATGACGATCGGTCCTACGCTACCCGCATCCAGTGGCTTCCCGCGACCTCCACCAGATCGTCGGTCCATCTTGTCGGGGGCCTACCCACGGAGCGTCGTCCTGTGCGCGGTCACCATTCAAGAACCTTTCCGCCCCAACGGTCATCGGTTCTTCTCGCTATGTGTCCAGCCCACTGCCACTTCAGCTAACCAATCCTTCGAACGATGTCGGTTACTTTATTTCGACTGCGGATCTCCTCATAAACGCCGAGCATGGCTCTCTCCATTGCACGCTGGGTGACCTTGAGCCTCCTTAAATGAGACTCATAGATCATATCAACATATCGGAGATAAATTATACCTAATTCTTTAATAGTACTAACCAACTGTACTTTAGTCAGGTGTTTCTTCCACCACACGAACTTGGCGTACTCGGGTCCCAGCGATGAAATTCCATAGTAAGAGTACATCAGGACATGCACGAAGCTGTTCAGCAGTCCGATGAACACGAAGTGATCCGTCGGGTGGTGCATCAGGTGCAGCCACGTCCACGCCACCATGGCGGAGTGGTGGTACAAGTGGAGGAAGGTGACCTGATTGTCCTTCTTCCGGAGAACAAAGAAGATTGTGTCTAGGAGATCGATGTGCTTCGCGATGAAGTATGGGTATATGTATTTTGTATTCTGCAAGTATTTTTTTAAAGTTTTGTGAAAAAAGATTTTGCTTTGATTGATTTAAAATAGGACCTGTCTTTCTATTGTCTAATTTTAAAATCTATCGCAATCGCTTTCAGGGTGTGTGTAGTTTTTATTTGTGACTGACTGACAGAGTGTGAAAGAGAAGCATCAATGATGCTTCTCTTTGGCACAAATAAAAACTTAGCAAAGAAATGCAGCAATCCATTTGTCAAATGAAAGCGATTGCGATAGATTTTTTTAATTAGACAATTAGCCCCCTGGAGTTCTGCAGTAGCACACAGTTCTTACTTGTCTTATTTATGGTTTTTTCACCCATTGATTACGAAAAAAAAAATTGATTATACATACATACATACATACACTCACGCCTGTTTCCCATGGGGGTAGGCAGAGACTATGGATCGCCACCTGCTACGATCCTTGCACACTTCTTTCGCTTCATTCATATCCATCAATCTTTTCATACATGCCCTGCGGTTTTTGTCACTGCGTACACCAGCCTTTTTTATAATAACCTCTATTTGGTCCGCGTAGGTTTTTCTGGGACGCCCTCGTGCAATCGTTCCTTCCACATTCGCACAGTATATCTCTTTCGTGATTCGCCTTTCATTCATCCTCTCTAAGTGACCAAACCACTGGAGCATTCCTTTCTCAATTCTTGTCACTATATCATCTTTCAGACCACACCTTTTGCGAATCACCTCATTGCTCACTCTATCACTCAGTTTTACTCCACATATTTTCCTCAACGATCGCATCTCTACCGCATTTATTCTGCTTTCATTCTTCTTCTGCCATACCCAAGATTCACTTCCATACATCAGTGTCGGTACCAGCACTCCGTTATGAATAGCCATTCGCGCCTTTGCAGAAACGGTTTGGCTACTCATAACCGAGTGTATAGCACCACTCACCGAATTTCCTTTCTTCACTCGTCTTTCTATGTCTTCCTCACTCTTTCCGTCCCTTGTGAACAAACTCCCCAAGTATACAAACTCACGGACTTGTTCCACTTTTTCGCCACCTAACATTACCGTACAGTCAGTCATTTCTTCATCTCTCTCAAACACCATCACTTTAGTCTTAGTTACATTCACTTTCATCCCTTTTCTCACAAAATCTTCATTCATAACCGACATCATTTCCTGCAACTCTTGCGCAGAAGACGCAAGTATAACTTGGTCGTCAGCGTAGAGAAGGCACTTGATTTGAGTCCCATTCATCACAACCCCATAATTTATTAATAAAAATTTGATAAAGCTTCACTTATTTTTATGTAACGATTTAAGTATAAAAGACGTCTGACAGCTGTCAAAAACTGTTATCTAGATAAGACAAGTATAAACAGGGACAGGGAGTATACAAGGATAAACATACTAAACATGATGAGAAATAAATAGAATATGGCTCACAATGAAGTTAAACAATTGGTAGAGTTTGAAAAACTAAAGTTAATACAACAAACGTAAATTATGAGTGTCGAAGCCCTGACTACCTATCTACTGAAATTTATTTTCAGTAATTCTTTAAAAACTATTTCGTCTGTACATAAATTATTTTAGGCATGTACCTACCCACTAACGTCCATTATACAACTACAAGTACTTGTATAATGGACGTCAGTGCATGTACCTATGTTTGATAAGAATGTTTGATTGACGTTTTGACATGAAAAAAAACCCTCACCCGCTCCATTGCCTGCTTGTCAACGCGTTTCGATGTAAACAAACCAGTGACTGTTAAGTATCGCGCAAACTGAAAAGAAATAAAATGTAGGTTTATAAGTTAAATATTAGTGCCACGAATGTTCCCAGTTCGAGTTTGGTGTTGTCGATTTAGAATTTTGGATTGGATATAATTTTATTATGATAATTGTCGATCTTGCCTCTTGAGCCAAAAGTCGGGTTTGATTTGTTTTGTTCCCGATGAGTCGAGAAAATATTCGAGGATTAATTCATTACATCACTCATGGGTATTTTAAAGATTTATGCAAATAATTTGAATGTATGTATTTTTTTATTCAAACTGTGTAATTTGAAAAAGTCACCTAATTTAGGTAAGTAGACACTGGTGTGTAGATCTAATGATTATGACCATAAAGAATAGGTACCTTTAGAGACGAACTCAATACATTTTAATGTAGATACCTACTCGTCGACAGTAGCAGTGGAGAGAGTGATCTACATTATTTTTAAGAAAGGTCGTTCAAAAAAGTAATGTAGGTAAGTAAGTACTTGATCTTGGGCTTGGGAGTATTGGAAGAAGGTCAAGATAAAGTACTTATTCATAAACTGGTATAATTTGTGCTATCGAATGAGACTGAGGGACTTGACTGACTGAGATTGTCTAACTGCAAAATCTATCGCAATCGCTTTTATTTGACAGATGGATGTGATACATTACTGCATTTCTTTGGTAAGTTTTTAATTGTGCCGAAAATAAGCATCAATGTAGGTACATCCTGAAAGCGATTGCGATATATTTTGAAATTAAATAAAAGCTAGGCTGCTTCCCTAGTCAAAGTTACATTCAAAAATCTTCGTTATCGGTTTGCTTTTGGAACATGTATGGTTTTAACGTTTTAAAAATCGATTGTTAACGAAACCAAATGTCAATCCCATGAAAATATAGACGATTCAAAAGTACTTAATAATTAAGTTTATTGGAATAGAGCTTATTTGACTTTGACTTTGATACATGTTTTAAGAGCAAAGCGATAGTAAGATTTTCAAATGTTACTTTGTCTACGCCCTCTGGGTTCTTAACTCTGTTACTTCGCAATATTTTGTTAATAACGCGAACAAAAACATAATTTATTACATATCGTACATAATTATTACACTCGACTCGCTCGATATTCGTTTCTTGAATCCAATTCGATCGGTTCAAGTATAAGTTCCCAATTTTGATACAGTTAACTCGAAAATCAGGCAGCCTGTTTGACGTAATTAGTGCAGAGATGTGGGCCATGGGCTGGCCTCTCGTCCTGCCGCCGGTTTTGCGGAACCACTTTTGAAAGTATAACCAGATCAATTTCAGCGAAACTTCGAAAATCCGATCGGAACCTTGGTAAAGGTTGGGTGTTGGTTTTGTCACGCACCTACTTTTTGTTAAAAAATAATAAAATATTACCTCGATGCCCTTTTGTAGAAAGGACGGAAATAATAATGATGTTGTTTCGCGTTTACTTTATTAAAATTAACCTCTTACCTGTTTCCACCTAGTCCGGTTGTTAAAAGACTGGTTATCTGTCACACAGGTTCTCCTAGCGCGGAGGCCAGTCTCTAATATAGACTACCATCAAATGGTTCCTAAACTTAGCTTGTTGAATGGTTTAGTATTAATGTTTATGTGAGAGAAGAAATAAAGATTTATTTTATTATCATTATCAACTTACGTTACTTTTATATCGAAACGTTCATAAAGTTACTATATTTTCTTATTTACTCCTTATTATTATGCCGATTGCATCTTATCTGTGTATTTTTATGCCGAATATTTGAGTTATTTTTACTTTTTTTGTACAAAATAGTTTAGTTATAAAAAAACACTTTTTTGAATAATTAAAGATTTCTAAAATATAATTATAGTTTTGTCATAGCCAGCAAAATACTTACTTTTGTCCCATTAGCGATTGACACGTACAAAAACTCTTGAAAAAATATACATGTCGCAGCGACCGACGTCACATCAGACTATATACAAATATTGACCTTGAGACCAGAGGACCTATTACAAAAAAGCATCGCGATAAGCGTACGATGTTCATCGCACACCGTGGCACTATTGACTCACAAATAAGGTTCAATATCAAGTAAATTGTACAACAAATTGCGTCCGACTATCGTGATTCTGTTTTCTAAAGGCCCTCAGTTTTATGCCCTACTAAATTAAAGCTGTTTTCGCAGTTCAACTATTTAGTTTGATGTGCTATCGTATGTACAACTTAAATTGCAATCGTAGAAACTTTCCTACTTTCACTTGAAGTTCCTTAATTTTTACAACATCAAAACCGCGTACTTACTAAATAAACTAAATACATTGAGAAGGCAACTTGAAAAGCGTTGTAGAATAATAGTAGATTCTTGAGTTTGTATGGCTCCCTGTTTTTCATAAATCCAGGCAAAACCTTTTGGACTACGAGTAGGTAAAGTCCCACCACAACAAATATTACTCCAATGGTTTCAGGAAGAGTCCAATTTTTGCCATCTGAAATAAATAACATTTCGTAGAATCAATCGTAAGAAAATTATTTTTGAAATGATACTGGTACGTACGATACACCTTATAAATATGTAGTTAACTAAAAATCTGACTTTTTGCGAATACGACCAAAACAAAGTTTATTTAAATAACTTTTATTTCTGTCTTACTGTGAAATGAAACTCTGAACATTTCGAATCCGACCAATTGTTAATAATTGTACGACTACTAGTAAATATAAAATAGAGACCTAATACGCATATTTTAATTTAAACAATTACGACATACGAAGCTTTTCATTGGAGATATTAAAATAGTTGAATCATCCGGCAAGCAATTGAATATAATTTAATTCAAGAAGCACATAAAATATTTTAAAACTATAATAAAATTAAATAATCATCAAATTGTTCCTTATTCAGGCCAAAATTAAAAATTAACACATACAGCGAAGAAATAACAATTAACAATAGCTCTATAGTCTTTAATAGAAAAGTTGATAAATTATAATATTAATTCATAGCCTTAGAATAATAATACCTAGAAGCCGTGTCCTCGTATGCAAGTGAGGCAACTAATAATAATCCAGAATGGCTTAGTTTACAGATTTATATCCTTCATACGTTACCTAATCGTAACTAAAAACCAATAATATAATAACCAATCTAATAAATGTAGGAAAATTGAAACTGCTTTGTACTTATTCTGTATGATTAGGTAATAATGAAGAATAAAAATCTGAAAACGCGGCCATTTTGGCTGTTTTAGTTGCCTCACTTTTGACAGTGTGCTTTGTAGAGAACTATCGTTCTAGGTGTTATTATTTTAAGTTCATAGCTCCAATATGGTAGTTAAGTGAGAGTTTATGATTAAGCTGAGACATAGGTTATTCGGATATACAACTTGTAACAGACTAAAGGGCACAAGCAAAATAAGTAGATAGGGCTAACAACCCCGAAAAAATATTATAAGCCCTGAAAACCACCACATGGCTGAAAAGATAACTGCAAAGTGATAACTCTAAACGCAAATAGACTTATTGTTTTCGATAATCAATCTAATTATTAGGCAAAAGCAAAACACAATTCCGTCTAGAATTACCACTATGCAGTTTATCATATTTTCATTAGTTTCAAATGTAGTTTTCAGGTTTTATAATAATTTTCAGGCGTATTATGCATGGTAGCCTTATCTTGTGCCCTGTAACTAGTATTAAGTAAAAAAGAACTAACTTACCAACATAACATTCTCCTGAAACATTTTCATGTACATTTTCCATTTCTACACCCAAAAATAAAAATTCAATAAGTTTTCACGTTTTACTCAAACAAAAATAAACTTCGTAATGTAATGATAATTCTGTCCTAATTTATATTCAACTTACCATTCGTTTTTTAAACGCGTAAAGTAGCTGACTGTTTATAACATTTGGTTCCGTAGTAGTAGAAAATCTATTTTGTAATAATGACTGAATAAGTTAGAGTTTTTAATATTATGATTTTTCTCATGGAATTCTTTGTCTCGCTTTCCCAGTTATACACGGTTAATTTTTAAGTATACTTAACTAAAAATGAAATTAGTGTATCTCTTCCCTATTCTAATCGAGTGTACAGTTAAAAGTTTCACTGTCTTATTCAGAGTGCGTTCGTTAAACTAGGGCCAAAGTTAGACTGCGGACTAACGCCATTTTAGCGCAAATCGTATTCAGAGTGACAGTTTAACGTTTAGTCCCACCGTTTAAGGATTAAAAGGTGTGTTGTGATTGGTTTACAAGCATTAAACCAGGTTTTGTTAGAACAGTCTTGCACCTCAGTTTTGTGAAACGTCCTGAATAAGACAGTCAATGTTTAATAATTGGTCAAGGTTAATTTTACTGATTTCTGGATTTAGAGCTCATAATTACACTGGTTTACCTACTTACGTAAATAATGAAAAGTATGAAATCTACGCACGCATCTTGCTATTTTTGTGAGTTGCCGATTAATCAAAATATTTTTCCGATATTTTCAAACTATTAATTTTCAACTGCACGTTCATATTCAGAAACGTGGTCTGATATCCCCATTAAATTTTTAGATATACTTAAAAATTAACGGTGTATTTAGTACGACTTTATGTAAAGTAAGTTGTTTCATAAACATGCTTTTGTAATTATTTACGATGACAATGCGATTTACATTGCGGTGTATGTGAGTTGTTTGATCAATATGATTTTCTAATTTCAGATTATCTGACGCAATGGATACCAAATTTCCATTATAATTTACAATCGTCATGTTTAAGAAACAGGGCCCCAATGCTCCCTTGGTACTTATATAAAAAAATGTGTGACAGTTAGATAAATTCTTATTCTTAAAAGTTGAATCAATAATTTTGAAATCACGACAGTGAATTCTGCTATCATAATACCCTAAACAAAGTGTTCGTTCCTATTGTATTCAAATTACATATTTTAGTAGGCAGGCACATCGTTTAATTTAGAATTAAATTACAATAAAATCTGGTTTATATAAATCTGTAACTCAGTTATTAGATCGATCAAAACATTTAAGCCAATCAAAAGCGACATTTCTGACTTCTAACATCTGTCCTAAGATCTGAAATGAAATGGAATGAAAAATCCTTTATTCAAATAAACTTAGAAATTAAGTGCTTTTGAATCGTCTAAATTTTATCAAGACTTTTTTAGCTGACAAGACGAATCTTTCCTTAGATTCCTAGTGACCGGAATATCTCGAAAACAAAGATGAAAACCGTATTTTCCTACGATTATAATGTACAACGGCTACTTTAAGGTCACTTTGACTCAAACTGTAACTTTGGCCAAAACTAGGGAAGAGTGTTCGAACTTCCCATTGTCTAAACCACTTTGACACAGTATAAACTTTTCGTTATGCCTTGAGTTTTAAAGGTCATTTTTTGGCCCTATTAATGTCGTTAACTTCAATAGGGAATGTCTGAAAAAAACAAATCGTCTGAATATTTTTATATAGGTAGCAAAACGCTCCAATTTAATACTAAAAAAAGGTTCAGTTTTTGGCTGCATGAAATATAATAAATTTAAAAAATCACTTTGTCTTCGCAAATGTAACTCGCACTCAAAAGTTCTGAAACTTCTTTCTATTCAGCTTACCATACCTATAAAAAATAATCAGCCAATTTGATTTTTCCAGACATTCCCATTACTTAGTTAGTCTTAGTTAGTACATACGAGCACGAGGTACGTATTGCCATCCCTCACACACACCTAGCACTAAACTTGTAGAATCGCGTAAGCCTTTTCCTAATTACAACTAGATCAAATTAGGTACCTATTATTACCAAAACGGTGTGATATTAGTTTTTATCTGTGACGGTGCCAACTTAGCTGCTAGTTGTACATAGTTAGGAAAAGACTTACGGCGGTTTGCACTAAACTTAAGAATCGTCTAAGTCGTTTCCTAATTATAGCTCGATCAAATTAAAACGGTGACTCATGAACCTAGCTGTCATGCAGCTGTCATGCGCCTAACTATCTTGGTCGAGTTGTACTTAGGAAAAGACTTAGAAGATTCTTAAGTTTAGTGTAAATGGGTGTTAGCGTGTGATAGATTTTGTACCCACGTAAACCCCACCGAAAAGACCAGTTCCATGACAGCTAAGTTTTAATTTGGTCGAGTTGTAACTACAACAATAGTAGTCCTACACCCGTTTTCACTAAATTTAAGAATCGCCTAATGCATCAGCTTTATTAGATACCACAAACTAGGTTTCACTAACTTCTAGCTGTTTGTATGTGATTTTTTCACTTTCACTAAATAAATTATTGTGATAGTGCTATATAATATCATTTTTTTTATTTTCGTAAAAAATATTGATTATAACTATAACGGCAATATAAATTAAACCCTAAAACATACGATGACCCCATGTGTGCCATGTGACAAGTTGGTTGCTTCGACGGCACAAATACATGTGGCGTTGTCGTCACGTCGTCATGTCACTGAGCCTGTCAAATCTTTTATGATATGACATGTGCTCAGAAACCTAACTGAATAATTTCCCCAATCGTGCAAATCTAACTAGTTAATTGTGCTTAGACCACAGAGCAAGCCATTCATTAAGAAGAAGAAAATGAAGAAGAAGACATTATGTGCTCAAACCAAACATTTCAGAAAAACAAATATCGGCTTTACTTGGAGCTAATGATTTTTCCAGGTCGATAGTCTCTAACGAACTATGAAATAACTATTTATAAACAAACAATGTACCTAAATAAAGTATGTAATTCATATTTAAAACAGTCCGTTTTCATACAAACTAGGTAATTTTGAAGCCTTGGTTTTCCACCAGGGATTGATAGATGATGGCCATCCAGGGAGTGAATGAAGGAGACCCGGATCGCTATACACACCCAACTGATCTGATCAGCATTCTAAGAAGCTATTTGGATATGTTAAAAAAAACTGCAAAAATATAATTAAAATGTATGGAAACCTTGGGACCTCTGATCCATACAGTTATAGGTTTTAAAATGCTGATCAGATCATTTGAGTGTGTATAGCGATCTGAATCTTCTCGGCACCCTAATTATCTAAGAAGAAACTATTTAGCGACCGGTTGCATTTGATACATTGCCACTTTTCTTTGGTATGTTTTTTTTTTCAACCCAAAAAGAAGTAGCAATGGATCACGATCATCTGTGAACTGCAACCAGTCGCTAGGTGTTGCAAGTGTTCAAAGTTACTCCGTTGACCGTTTGTATGAAAATCGACTGGTGTTTCTAATTATCTGTCCCACTAGACTGCGATTTTTTATGCGTAGAATTCCCGAGCCGCTTATGTTTTTTTAATGTCCAATTTATCTCTATACGGATATTCATAAAAAAAAACTATCTGCTCGTGCATTTTTTGTAAATCAGTGTTAAACAACTTTGCCATTTTTATTTTTAAGGCACTATAAAATCAAATTTGCTCGCCTACTTGTGTAAGTATACTTATTTAATTTTTAAATATTTTTTGAATGTAAATAATTCATTGGATGTTTATATTATTATTCGAAATTATTTCGAAACTTGTAAGCTTACTGCTGAAAACTGTGTTTTTATATATAAGCGGTGTTGTATATTATATTTTCTGTTGCAATATTAGACTTAAATTTAAAAATGTAGTCAGAGGACTATCTAAAAGTAAAACCATTTCACTGAACATTCTAGCTACTTGACCCAGTTTTCTTAATCGCGAATTTCCTCAGTCCTATGGTGCGAAACTTGTAAAAGGCTCGGAAAACCTAGCCAGTGTAACATTACAAAACAAGGGTGACCAAATTAGAATCGATTTTATATAAATTAATTTTTATCTGGTAGTAGTTTTAAATCTTTTGTAGGTTTAGAATGTTTTGGGAAATTTTACCAATACAAGACTATACTAAAGTATGTTTATCCCTTACTAATAATAATACTAAAAGTTTATTGCACATGACATAAAAATATACAAACAATAAAACTTACAAGGCGGCCTTATTGTTACATAGCAATTTCTTTCAGGCAACGTTGGCCGAACTAAAATAAGACAAAAAGAAATAAGGAATGTGCACTTTAAAGGACAGACTATTAATACACAAAAAATAATCGATAAATACTTAATTCCATGGTATAAGAGAAAAATATATTAATAAGTACTTAATTTTAGTCGCGGGAAGGACTTTACTTGTCCTTTTAGTAAACAGTTTTTGGTAGTTTTCATAACACTTCAAGGCCCAGAAAATGAGACACAACACAATAGATTTTTTATTGTTGTCCGCCCGCATGCAGCCGCGCGGGTATTGAAGAAATAATGTCTTTTGATATCATAATTGAAAAATAAGTTGTGTTTTTATTAAAATTTACATTATTGATTAACAATTTCTTCCGAAATCTATGCCTATGGAACTCCGTCATAAATTAATCCTTACTAAATGCGAAAGTCCGTTTGTTTGTTTGTTAAATACGCCTTCACGTCTTAACTACTGAACCGATCATCATGAAATTTTGAACTCACGTTGTCAGGAGTACAGAGAAGGACATCAAAAAAAGTATTGTTCCCGAGGGATAGCAAAAACTCTTTCCACGCAGACGAAGTCGCGGGCGGCCGCTAGTATTATAATAAAGAGTTGGGTGAAGATTTCTTACCAAATATATACAGATTTACGTGATTGACCCTACAAGAATAATCGAAGTGATGTATAAATGAACCCAATACTTAGAAGCATCTATAAATTTTGGACAATAATAACTGAGAAAGTAGCCTACTATCAAAAAACTACTTATGTGATATTTCTTGGCTATCAGCTCTTTAGGACGATCTTTTTGGTACAAATCTGTCAATACAGTCTTTTTGTTGCTCGTACCCACGAGCAACAATTGGTGCGGTAAATATTAATAATAAAAAAATCTGTTTTTTTTTTGAATGGTCAATAGTCTAGATTTCCAAAAGTTTTTCAAACACTCTTTGTTATTGAAATTACAGTTAATTCAGTCAAAAATCAAATTTTGTACCTAACCATGAAAAATTATTTCAATTTATTTACTTTAATTTAATTATAGGAATTACTCAAGATAATTGAATGAGCATTGTCTCTGTCTCATTTGGAATCCATAAACTATGGTCACATTACTAAGGCGAGGACTTTTTTGTTGCAATTGCTTCCCGTGTCAAATCAGTATAGAATTGCCTCAATGCGCTAGCGCATCGTGCCAAAAAGGCTTTCGAATACAATAGGTAGGTAATGTAAATGCCTTCTTTGCATTGTGAACTACCCAGACTTCAGTACTGACTTTTTTAAGATAAGAATAAGGTAAGTCAGTGGTTCCCAAATAGTTTATAAAGTAAGTCAGTGGTTCCCAAATAGTTTTTTCTACGTACCTAACCCTCTAATAAAGACCTCAAACTCATGTACCTTATTGCAGGAATTATAAAGTAGTTAGTAGTTTAAAGACCTTACTGAATAAGAGAGTTCACGAGATTTTGGTGAACTTTTGTGTGAAAGAAGTAAGACTTTTGAATATAACCACGGCAGTGGCTTATAGTTCAGTACCTCTCTTTTATCTCTCTTCTGTTCTGTGTTAATGTTTTAATATTCATTGTAAAATATTGTATTCTTTTCTTAATCCTTCTGTGTGATGTTAATAAATGCTTTTCTATTCTATTCTATTCTATACCTTTAGCAGATTCTTAGTACAAAATGCATTTAGGATATTACATTTACTGTGAATTGAGTAACGCAGTGAGACAATACGAGCTCTGAGTGGCGCAAGTGTCCGGTGCATAGTATGTCCGCCATCTTGCCTGTTGCTAAACTGTCAACATTATTATTGTACTTTCTTACTAAGGTGTATTTGTCTTTTTTATTTATTTATTGGTAACAGGGCAGGGCAGGCAATTGACCACCATCTTGCTTGGTAAACAGGATGAGGTCTATATGCCTATTCACTCTTGCTTTTAAGAGACCAAGGTTGTAACTATCGAGGAACACGTAAGCAGGCAGCGCATTCAATTCTTTAGCAGTTCGCATAAGAAATATATTGGCAAAGCGCTTGGTACGGACCCTTGGAGTATCTAGGTAAGTATTATGTAAGGGTGATAAGGCTAAGCTGCGTCTGGTACCCCGATGGTGGAAAGGGGCTGGAGGAACAAGCTCGTGCAGTTCCCTCGCACACTCTCCAAAGTCTATTCTTTAAAAAACCGATAAACATGCTACTGTGCGATAGTGACTGACGCTCTGTAAGGTATCTTAGCGAAAAACGAAACGCTTAGTATAAATTAAGTATACATTATTATCAGACTATACTGCTGCTGCCACAGAACAAAGAAATTTTTTTGCTGCTGCAGCGCTTACGGAATGAAAGTTTAAAAACAAACCACAGTACTTCGTTAACTTTTTATTACATGTTATCATTTATATATATAGCTTAATCATATTGTCCATGTTTGATATTAATTATTAATTCACTGAAACTTTCGTATTTTTTCAACAATAGTTATTTGTTATACAAGTGACCAAAATCAATTTGTGCTGCGAGTGCCGACTTTAAATCACGAACTAGCGAAGTAGTCTATATTAGAATCACTCGCTACGCTCGTGATTTAATTCTAGACTACTTCGCTAGTTCGTGATTTAAAGGCACGAGACAGAGCAAAATGTTGGTCTCGTGCATACAATAACATACAACTTTTCACCTCTACCAGCGAGAAACTTTTCAAGTGACTTTCCTGGTAAAAGCTTTATTCAGCATTAGAAACTTGTTCACTCAACTCTTATGGAGTTAGACAACTATCTTCATCGTTGGACGCACTCATTTTGTTAATAGTTAAAAATAGTTTGATCAAACCTATGCTGAAAATTTTTATTGATAGAGTAAAGTAGATCCCTGTCGTTTTGATTACATTCAAGGGCGTCGCCAGCCCATGGCCCAGGGGGGAGGGCAAGCCCATGGCCCAGGGGGGGGGCAAGTTAATATTAAAGAGGATGAGAACTTTGGTTATTTGCAGTTGGCTACATTTTTTAACCTCTAGGGGGGGGGGGGGGCAGCGGAACCCCCCTGCCCACCCCTGGCGACGCCCTTGGTTACATTCCGTTGTATTTTTCTCTTATTCATTAATATCCCATCTTATTTATTTGTTTATAATCATAAAACTCTAATTTGTTAATAAATTTCATGAATATTTCTTATTTTATGTTTATTCCATACTTGCGACCTCATTTCGTCCATACATTTTATTTCGAATTCTCAACCTTCTTTTTTAACAATCCTTATTAAAAAAATTCCTTGGTATATCCGTGAATTTTAATTTTTTACATCATACTGCTCGGCGACTAGGATTTACTAGTAGAGTAAGAGGCCGTGTAAGTTGGCATGTGCAACACAGTGCAGTGTTGAGATAGAACGTTCCAATTTTCAAATCACTTTACAATTCAAGCATAGGTGAATGCTTTAATTGTAAAGTACACTTTACAATTCAAGCTATGTCGAACTCCTTAGTGAACCAATTTCTTTTCTTATAAAATGACGAAACTTTTTACTAAAAAAAAAACTATGAAAATTCAAGAAACTCCTTGGTCAAACAATTTTTTTTCATAAAATGATAAGATTCATTTTGAAAGCGTGAAAAATTCGGCTGTTTTACATTTCGATGGAGTAGGCATTTTACTTTTGTATGGAACAACAAGTTTTTTTCTCGTGATTTCGAGGTTGGTCCCATAATGAAAGTTGTTCAGTTTGATGGTCTGTTCAACTCTAGGAGAGGTTTTTAATGAACTAAAAATATCCTTGTAAATGTTTTATTTACCTCGCATGAATGATGTAAAGTAGTATGCTTACCTCGGTTGTAAATAGCTATTACACCCTCGATCCATTAGCGCCCTTTGCGAGCTGCGCTCGCACGGACGCCAAATTGGATCTTGTTCTGTAATGGCTCACTTACGTCCCTTGTGTAACAAACTACTATTACTTTGTAATCCATGTATGTATACCATAAAGCACTATATCTATTCTTTTCTCACATATCAATTTTACAAGTCTTGTCCTTGTCACATTATTTCTTTTTTATTTATTATTTTAAAAGTTGGTGTTAGAAATAAAAAAAAAACTTTGCCTCACGCTCGCAGCAAAAATCGATTTTACTGCGAGTTTTTACGCGCCAAAAGCGCCCTTTGCGTGCTGGAGAGGTGAAATAGTTATTTGTTATACAAGTGACCAAAATCAAATTGTGCTGCGAGTGGCGACTTTAAATCACGAACTAGCGAAGTAGTCTAGAATTGAATCACGAGCGTAGCGAGTGATTCTAATATAGACTACTGAGCACAGTGAGTGATTTAAAGGCACGAGGCAGAACAACATTTTGGTCTCGTGTAAAACATACAACTTTTCACCTCGACCAGCGAGAAAATTTTCACGTGACTTTCCTGGTAAAAAAGCATTAGAAACTTGTTCACTTAACTCTTTTCATCGTTGGACGCATTCATTTTTGTAATTTATCACAAAAATAATTCAATCAAACCTATGCTGAAAAGTTTTATTCATAGAGTCATTAAAGTAGATTCCCGTTGTTTTGATTACATTGCGTTGTGTTTTTCTCTTATTCATTAATATTCCGTCTTATTTATTTATTTATAATCATAAAACATAGGTATAATTTGTTGATAAACTTCATTAATTTTTCTTATTTCATATTTGTTTCATACATGTGACCTCATTACCTCCATACTCTTTATTTCGAATTATCAACCTTCTTTTTTAACAATCCTTATTTAAAACTCCTTGGTACATCCGTGCATTTTATTTTTTTACTTTTTAATCCGTGTATGACAACATAAAGCACTCTATCTATCCTTTTCTTACATATCAATTTTACAAGTGTCATCCTTGTCACTTTATTTGTTTTTTCTTTATTATTTTAAAAGTTGGTGTTAGAAATTAAAAAAGCACTTTGTCTCACGCTCGCAGCAAAAATCGATTTTGCTGCGAGTTTTTACGCGCCAAAAGCACCCTTTTCGTGCTGGAGAGGTGAAAACATTATTTCTGTAAGTTGGCTGGAGTTTGTTTGAAATGTTAAAAAATCTGATTAATTCCGATTTTTCCTGGTCAGGAAATTCTCCAGAAAGATATCTATCAAGTCATCCTCAACGAACTGTTATGATGGTGATGATTGGAACATATTATAAAAAATAGGTACCTATTACACATTTGTCATTTTATTCATAAAAACATTTTTGACATGAAAAAAATAATGTACTAACGATTTTTTGGCATTCGACATTCCATAGAAAACACCTTCGAGCAACAAAGGCTTCGTTTTTCACGAAGGGAGAAGCCTTAGCGATTAAACTCTATTCAAATTATTCTGGCATTTTTTGCGGGGGGGAAAATGCACACAAGTGCAGTTCCGCATACCCACATACAAAAACAACACTGTAATGACGACACTCACACATAAAAAATAAAACAAAACAGCAAAAAACTTCGTATGGCTTCTCTTTCTGTAGAAGCCCGTCTTACTCTAAGGAAAACACTATTCATAGGTTATAGCAAAGGTTAAAACAACAGAATTGTTTTTATACATTTTAATAATTACGTATTTATTAGTTATTTTTATGTATCTTTATATGTATTTCGAGTTGATGTCGAAGAACTAAGTAGTCACAGGCCTATTTTCATACATACGAAGCAACTCTGAAACTTTGGTTTTACACCCAGGATTAAACGGAGTGCGACCTGATGATGGTAATTTAAAGAGTAAATGACGGAGACCCATAATGCTAAAGAAACTTAAAAAAAATAAGCTGAAATAACATCGAAAGTATGAGAAATGTGACACTAAAAAGCCCGTTCGATCTCTGGTGTAGACGACGACTTTTCTAATCCATTGGATTTCTTTAGCGATCTGGGCCTCCTCCATTTACTCTTTGAATGGCCATAATCAGAAAAACAAAAAACAGCGCTGTTTAATTCTGTGCGGAAAACCAAAGCTTCAAAGTTGTTTGTCTGAAATAGACCTGTGACTGCTCGCGAGTGTACTGTTTCAATATCCAAATACCGAGGAAGAGAAATGGAATATCAATTTCGAGGCGTCATAAAAGGTTTTTTTTTGGTTTTTGTAAAATAATGTTTTCAAGAAAGCATGACAACTGGTTTTTTGCAACGAAGTCTGTGACAAGTTTTTATATGGGGACAATGACCGAATGGATTTATGCAGAAATTATCAAATATTCTTTGTTTCAACGCCACTATAAATACTTAGGCTGTTGCTCATTGTCTTTGTTTCATTAATTCCTTTTATGATTCCTAATTTTTTAAAAATCTGTAATCCGATTTCGATTCCTTGAAAAAAATTAAGGTTTTGTAAGCAAACTTTTCTGTAGCAACATTTGTGTTAAAAACTTAGTTAAACCATACAATGTGAAAGATTCTCACAATCTTCGAAGTTAAATTTACTACATCATCTTAAAGCGCGTTTCATCAGCCGAACCGTATCGAAAAAAGATCCTTAAAAAGAATCTACAATCACTGGTTTGCTGTTAACACACCACCACACAGGGTTGTGAAATAGCCAGACTGTGGCTGCGCGCGAGTCTCTCAGTACGGTTGCTGGCTTCACTGTGCATTGCCACTCCGGCGCACTCTGGGACGACCTTGGGTAAGTGAGTTACGCAATGAACTTGACCTTAAGTTGTGCAACCGAAAGCTGTCGCATCTGTTTTTATCGTGTCAGTTTTTGGTTGAGCTTTCAGTTGATTATGTTTAATTTTTGTTTTGTTTCTTTATTAAAGTAAGGTCAATTTAATAGATCACATCTGACATGTCAGTCTTTTGTTTTAATTATAAAAAATAGTAATTGTGCCTTTGTAAAAAAAACATTGTGTGCCCGCTGTTAGAAGGTTACGTTGTTGAATTTTGATGAAGTTTCAAGTGTGATCTATTGAATTGGCCCTCCTTTTGTGTATATTTTATCGGAAAAAGTACTTGTAGCAATTGGAAGAACTTTTTATATTTTTTTATGTTTATATATTTTGTTGCGTTGACAAATTCTTATATAATATTTTTTTTTACTGCAATAGCTAATCACAACAATTTTTTTACTAACAAAACTTGAACTAATTTATTAATATCATTATGGATTTTTTGACGTTGCTGAAATGTTTTGGTAAATTCAGTGTCTTCTTAGTAAGGCTTAATTTTTTTTTGACATTTGAGTCATATAGAAACAAAGGCAGCAATATATGTTAAATTTTGAACCCAGTCTACTAAGTGCTAAAGTGAAATAAGCTTCATTGTTTGACTTATTATGTTTTCTTAAAACAATCACTGAAGTACTGCTATTAAACTAGTAATGCGTGAAACATATTTTCGTAAAATATATTTACGAGATGTATTTTAACTTAAGTTTCTCTTTATCTCCTAATACTACTAGTTCTAACTTTTTCTCACTATACCAGCTATGCGTATTCGCAACTTGCGACACACACAATTCCACCTAAGTATTGTAATTAATTAACCTTAAATAGCGTATACATTATAATGACCACCGCCACAAAATAGTTCGTGTCTTTTAGTTTTGTGCCACCGCCCACACATTTGGGGAACCTTGAGTGTGGCAACTTACACTTGACCTTGGATTCAGCAAGTGTGTCGAAAGTGCGTTTGAGAAGCTTCCATATTCACGGAGGTTGATGAATGTCTGTGATAAGAAAAAGAGGTTGAATTGCAGCAATCAGTCTGGTGCGCTATTTGTGTTTTTTACGAATCTCTACATTTTTTTTCACTTCTAAAATTTTACTTTTCACTTCTTCCGTGATCATGGCGCATGCAACTGCGCCGAAATATCGGAGTCTCAAAAATATACATGGCGTAAATCCCGATATAGTTTATTCTAATAACGTTAATAACCATGGAAATTTAAAATAGTACCAAATTATTTATTTTAACATTAAAAAAAAACTTTTATTAAAATTTACAAACAATTGAAAAAATATTTAGAATTGCATATTTGTTGAAGAACATAAAATGTTGAGAGAAAAAAATAACAATCATACCTAATTTACTATGAAAATATGTCAAACAATAACATAAAGGTTGTATATGCCTTGACCTCTCACACATGACCGTATCTTAATGACTGACACTCATAATAAAAAGCAACCTAATAAAAATGCAGTGTTTACGATGGATATTGTAAAGGGTCCATATAAGCCGATTCTTATCGACTTACCTTTTAGAAATTCCACCCCACTGATCCACTATGATTTTGTAGAATAGCTTACTTTATAATTTAACCCCTCGCCACTGGCTGTATTAGTTATTTTTATTAGTAAATAGTTTTTGAAGTATTGTGACCTTTAAGTTTTTTATTGTTACGTTCTTATCTTAATTTTAAGAGTGTCCTTCTATCAACGTGAATCGCTGTATTATGGTTCGACCCACAGTAAATAATAGGCGAACCACAATAGAGCAATAGAGCATTTAATGTGTTAATCGTCTTTCTACAACATAATTGTTCGGATTTCAGAGAAAAAAACATTCAACAAAAACTATAAGCTTTATCGAATATTATTGAACACTTTTGGTGTCTTTTAAGTATTTTTGACGATGAACAAATGAAATTAACACTTTTCTAGATTAGGTACTAAAAATCATCATTTGTGTAGGTTATTAATCCTGACACGTTCGTAAGAATTTTCTTTCGTAAGAAGTTCTTTCTAGAGATATGGAGACTTTTCTTATGGACATAAATATAAATGCCACTTTTTTGTAATTTTGGTACTTTGTCCTATGTTAAAGAGTTGTTAGAGAGGTGTGTGAACTAATTAAATTAATTAAGCAAATAAAATGTGGGTTAATTTACTATAGCCGAACATTTTCCTTTCACTCTAAATATATCAAAATAAATATTTGTGTTCTAAATAAAACACAAGCAGAATACGCTCCGAAATGTCAGCAAATACAAATTTTGTAAGCAACAAGTGCTCATCTATATTCATAACTTCACAGAATTTATTACTAAAATAAAATAATACTTAATTTTATTCTGCCCTAATTTATCTTTTAAAAGAATCTTGAAATCTGAAAGGATCAATTTTAAAATCTGTTAATTTATTTACATCTTTAACTGAGTTATTGTGCAGCAAACTAAAACAACAAACCTGCCTTGCATATTCAAACACAGACACAATAATCAACATGATTAGTATGCTGGTAACGTCAGTGTGTGAGCAAGTTTGTAATAGGCATATCGTTTACAAATATGTTTCACATTCATCCAAAACGTTTATTTAAATTTTCTATTCAGTAGGTATACTAGACATGATCGAAGACTATACAAGATACTTATATACTTTATGAGGCATAGCCTATTTCTTATCTTGTTTTGCTCGATCATCAGGGGTTAACAAAAAGAAGGATGACAATAGGGAATATGCATCATTTTTTTAATCTTAATCAAAAGTATAATGCGTGAGAAAATTAACTGTAATATTAAAACTTTTCTCTTGCGTTTTTTTCTCGTGATTTAGTTACTTGAAGTTAGCGCGCAGCAGCACCCGCCGAAAACGCTCCATACAAAACGGTGACGTCACATATCACGTTTCAGGTGTGTTTCGGCGCGTTTAATATGGAATTAGCCAATAATCTTCAATTATCTCCCTAAATTTTGCGTTTAAGTACATATGTGTCATACAAAATATTATTTTTTATTCGATATTCTGACTGTAAAGTGCATTATATCCGAAAATAAAAAAAAATATCGTTATTTTCCCCTGATTACATCGTGTGATAAAACTAAAATAATACATTTTTTTTCCTGTTCCATCATGTTTTTATAAGTGTCCGCAGCGATCAAACTCAAATTCAGCAAGATCGGTGACTTATGCATATTCCCTATTTGTGACCTGTCAAAATCCGTTGATTTATCAATTGCTAACTAAAACAAAAATCAGCAATAGAAAAAAATTAGAAAATGTATAAGAAGGATTAGCAATAATTACAATTAGTATAACGTATTGATTTTGCCATTACATATTTTTCTGATTGCCAGATTAAAACTCAATAAATACTTATGTTCTACGGTCATAACAACTTTTCAAATATATAATTTTATTATCATTATACTTACATCAACTTTTAGAAAAAGCTATTTGACAGGTTAACGCTTGGAAGTGGGCATTGTTCTCTAGTAAGTATCTCTAACATGTTTGGACATTGGTCCTGGCTGCATTTACAGTCGTTAATTACTCACAAGTATTTTTCCGGCGTGGTGTAAATGACCTATCCTCTTCATAATGATGGCTTGTCATTAGCTTGACAGTGAAATGGCTGTAAAATGATGTACATACCTTGGTATTAGTATATTGTTAAACTTGAGATTTAAGCTTTAATTTGAACTCAATTGGCAAAATCTTGGTTAGCTCAAAAACAAACAAAGAGAAGACACGTGTTAATATCCATAAAAATCTCTCTGAGTATGAACTTAATTATGCATATTTCTCAAAGTTGATATTCTTAATAAAAAAATATCTCATTTTAATTTCAAACTCTGAAGTGCCTGAAGTCAAAGCTAGGGTTTCCTAGGATAGTGGTGCCGTCATATTACAGTCGAAATATAGCGGCGTTGAATGTTGTCTATGTAAACAATACGGCGACACCGTAACGTCAGAAACCGCGCCTTACTGTTTACATAGACGACGTTCTACGCCACTAAATTACGGCCGTAATATGGTGGCACCGTCATCCTAGGAAACCCTAGCTTACCGGCACTTTTTTTAGAATCAAAGCGGGCCGGACGATCTTTTCCCCATTCGTCCGCAAAATTCATCCGAATTATTTTCATTCCCCACTGATCCGAGTTAATATGTCCCACTCATCCGAAAATTAAATATAAATAAATTGTGACCCATTCATCCGAAAAAATATTCCCCATTCATCCGACATGTTAATTTGTCTAATGGAACAAGAAAAAGATACAGACTGCAGAAAAATTGTTCTGTATCTTTTTTGACAATTTACATTTAATATTGACAAATGTTTAAAAAAATCATTTTTACGTATTTTGGCTTCCAGCATATTGTTCACTTTTCATAAATAGTAGTAATCTTTTTTGGGATCATAAAAACTATAATCACATTTTATCAACAGATTTATAAAAAACTAAATTACATAGGTGTTTTGTGGTATGTCTTTAAAATCTATTGTTTGTCAGCTTGACAAAGATTAAAACGATAAACATATTTTAATTTCAAAAGAACGATAAAAACTAAGTTATATGTACCTAACCTATGTATGTATAGGTATAGACTAGACCAGAAATTGAAAAAGTGAAGTTTTAGAAGTAAATCGTATTACTTTTTGGCAACCGATGTTTGATTCCAAAAATGCCAGATGCCAACAGCTCGACTCCTTCACCCCTTCCCCCTTTTCCCCTCCTAAGTGTCCCTCTCCGTAGTATTTTTTTTCATTTTACAGCAAAACTATTACAGATTATTAAAGATGAAGTTAATCTACATTAAATTTTCTAAACTTTTATCGATTTTTTATCGATACAATAAGTAGTTTTTTAATATAGCCTTCGACATTGTAGTACAAGCCCATGATTTATGGATTTGTATATAAAATTTTCCTATGATTTTCGTTGGACTCAACTCCGCCATACAGACCAGACTACTGGTACGTACTTGTTTAATAAGTTTTCCTGCATACAAAAAGTGCGGTAGTCATTTCTTAGGAGTATAGGGGGGGGAGACATTATTTGATTTCATTATTGGTTCATGTAAAGCTGATATCAAATGAAATAATAAAACAAAACATTTTGAAAAAAAAATATGCAAATATCTCGGTTGGTAATATTATTATGTAAATGTGTTAGGTACTTAGCTTACGTACCTACTTACTATTTTATTTTACTACTTATTTACTACTTACTACTATTTTATATTACGTACCTACTATTTTTATTTTTATTTTAACCAACAACTAATATTTTCTTATATAAATTTGATTTGCCGACCCAATTTATTTTTAAGTATATTACGTTTGCAAAATAATCGGATGAGTGGGGCATACCTTCGAGTCTTCGGATTAAAAGGTAAATTGCTGTAGGTATTTCAATATTTATTAAAACTCATCCGGATGAGTGGGGAATATATCGGCCGGACTCCACCAAAGCGGGGACGAGATGGGAAAAGAAGAGATGTGCGACAAGTTTAAAAAAATAAGCAAATACAAAAGTATGCTTTAAATTCAGAAAATATGCTTTTTACTATACTACAAGTTCTGCTGTTGCAAATAACTGCTTACCTAGGCATTTGATATTATTCCGCCGACAGCTTCGGCGGCCCTAGCTAGCTGAAAAACATTTTTTCCTCAAGGGCCGGTCAATGACATGGAGAGCCAAGAATTAAAATTTGCATTATAAAAACCAAACATCAAAAATCAAATTTAAAAAAAACTTGAATGTATTAACAGTTTATTTACTTTTGAATTTGTTAAAGTTATGGTAAAACTTACAAAGGGTTGTTGTTTTCTAAATATGCTGGAAAATGGTTCTTTTTATTTACTTTTTGAAAATTTTAAAGCTTTATAGGGTATAATTTAACTTTTGATTAAATAAAATCCCCTAAATAAAACTGATTGTAACAAAAAGTAAGATGAATCATAATGTGAGTTCACTGTATTACAATAATAAGTGAAGTAGAAAATATACTACAACTTAACTAACAAATGCAACTGAGAGAACCGCAAAACAAAAAAAAAACCTGTAAGTACTTACTAAATCTCGGACGAAACCAGTCGCTGTGACATTGCTAGTGGTAATCGTTCAAATATTGTGACACTATATTGCAAATCCTAGACTCAGTTTTAAATTAAGGCAAGTATTAAAATTACTTTAATTACTAAACTGAATGTATGTCATACATTATTTGCTCAAACAGAACACGAACTTAGTACAAAAGATTGTAGTGTTATATTATAATTTAAGAACAGACATTCTCTTATATAGTTTTAACGCAAATTACAAACAATTTTGTTCAGCATTTATAAAAAGCTTCGTTCAGTTTGCTAGGAAATACTTAATTTGTTTTTAAACAATGTTTTTTTTTTATATAAAAATATTTAAAAGTTTTATTTAAATTCCAAATCTGATGTAAAGAAATAAAAATATAAAGGATAAAACTGGAATCCGATTTGTAGAATTTAATATCCACCTTTCTTTTAATTAAGTACGAAGTTATTTTTGTTTAATAATTAGTACTGAATTGCAAATTTATTACTACTTATTATCTGGTTAGTAATTAAATTAAAACCAAATAATGTGGACCCCTCCAATAAAGTTAAACCACGTATAAGTACCCCAGAAACCAAGTATCAGACAAAATCTGCAATAGAAAAAGTGATCTGTAAAAACTGAAATTAGAGTCGGCAATTTCGCGGTCGCCTTGTGTAACGGTAACTGAAACGTAACGGTTATGTAACTTTCAGTGGGTCACAGTTAGCATTAGCTTTTAGGAGTCAAAGTCGATTATCAAAATTGTTTACTTCCTAAGAAATTATTCATCGAGAAAATATGATCCTGAATTGTGATTAGTCATGAAATAGGTAGGTATTTTTATTAATTGTCTAAATTCCGTGATTTACCCAGTGATTGTGAGTTTGTTTTGAAAACTATAAGTCCTATCAACATACTTTCAAGAAAATTATTGTAGGAAATTTAATGAAGAATATATTGTTTTTCGCGAGTTTTGCTGTAGCTTTTACCGTTTACGGTAACTTTTTTAAATTAGAATAAGAAATTGGGAGTTTTTGTAGATTTATTGATGCCACTGCCACGCTTTCTATAATATTTTTAACACATTTTTTATGAAATTATTCCAATGAAACTTATATTTTTGGAATTTGTATGAATATGGCTTTCTTATCATATTTTTTTCAAGCCGATATCAGTATTGGTTAGAAATTTATCGTCACTGGATTTTTTTTCTTGTAAAATTTTAGATGTTCGGCGTTTCAATTACGGCAATTCATTTTTATGTATGTAAAGGTGTTTTTTTATTTATGAAAATGATTGGCCATCCTTTATTTATCCGAAAATGATACCCGATTTTCCATAGTAGCTATAAACTAGCAGTTATTACGCCCAACAGTACGCGTGGCGTTAGAAAATTTCACGCCCTCCCCCTCCCCCCAGTAGGGTGTCTCCCGGTTTCCAAGCGTTTTCCACTCTGGTCTATCTAAGGAACAAGTGTGCCAAGTCTCATTCTTTAACGCCAAAAATATCGGTGCTTTCCTATACGATTCCCACAGGATGATGTTTTTCAAAAAATATCAGAAGAAACTCAAACATAATTTGAAAACTATAAGTGCTATCACCTTCATTCAAAAAATGGTTGATAGAGAATTTAATGACAAATATATTGTTTATAGACAGTTTTGTTGTAGCCTTCACCGTTTTTTACACGACTGCCCAAAGCAAAAAAGAGTGTTATGTGTTCAGGGTTCATGTATGTTTGTGGGTATGTGAGTTTCTTTATTCCACCATAACTTCTAAATGCCTGAACTGGTTTAGATAAATAAGGTATCGTTAGAATCCTTACAGCATTCCGAGTGACACTGGCAATATTTTTTTTAGAAAAAATCAATATGGCGACTGTACGACGCCATTTTCAAATGTGAAAAAAATTTTTTTTTCTTCTATTTTTACAATATGGGCATCAAATGAAAGGCCTTGATGAGCACATTCCAAAACTATATAATATGTCACTAAAATGTGTGAAATAAAATTAAATAAATTTAAAAAATATTAAAAACACGACTGCCCTGCCAAAAACGAACTAAAAAGTTAAACAACAAGTGTCATTGCAGTCGGGGGACCTTATTATGGAACAATAATTTTTGATCAAAGAGGTCCCCCGACTGCAATGACACTTGTTGTTTTTGGCAGGGCAGTCGTGTTTTTAATATTTTTTAAATTTATTTAATTTTTATAAAAAAAATAAAAACTGCAATTGGGGACACAAAACAATCAAAAAATCATGGGGGAAAAATCATTTTACGACTTGCTGCTACTTCTATACTTTATTATATACGTAAAAGCTACAAGCCTGCCAAGTTTCATGCTTTCTGCCGGATGGGACCGTACCCTAGTATAATATAGGTTGAAATGAGCCGTACTATAGGTAATGAATGCTACAAAAAAAAATAGACATAACTAAATTGATTTTAGTCTAGAATAAGACGTAAACTTGTGTGTTTTTTTTTTATCCAAAAATATTATGTTATAATTTTTTTGATTAATTTAGAATCTCTATCATATGGGTAGGTATAAGTAGGTATATGTTTCTTTTCGGGAAAATACATTTTATATTACTACTACGAAAATTATAAATTTAAGATTGGCTATTTGCTTTATATCCACTCTTGTTTTATTCACAATGCTATTTTATTAGGTAGGTACTTTTATTTATTTTTTATGCATAAGTACTAGAAAAAATATTTTTTAAGTGAAGGCCATGTTCTCAGTTTTTATGTTGTAATGCACTTGGTAATTGAATTTGCTAGGTATTTTTGCGAAATCAACTTACTTCATTAATTTAATTAAATGACGTAGGTATATAAATCGGTAATTGTTTAGTATTTCAGCCATAATTTTAGACATTAGTGAGTTCGTACTTTTACACAATACTGTTCAAAAACGTTAATGTAATACTATATTGATGAGTAGATGGATTGCAAAATGTCTCGTCTAGAACACTAAATTGCATCTTGGATTTTAATCATGTGTACCGTTATGACAGGAATGTTTTGCTTTTGCTTCTATGCAGAAATGAATTGCAGATGTTTCATTTATAATCATGCCTTCTTACACCCTAAGATTTCGTAACTAATTCAGGATATTTGGTATTCACATCATAAAGTCGATTATGGTAAATAGAGTGCTAAACAAACAACCCCGGACAATTATTAAACCCGATAACCACCATTTATATGAAAACAAAAATTTTTTTTTGACGATTACCTGCATTGCATAGTCCTCATTAATGGGATTGATTATCAAAAACACTAGTCTATTAGCGCATAGGGTTGTCTTCTTGCAGTTTTCAATACAAATAAAAAAAAACTCAGCCATGTGGTGTAGTGGGTTTAAGGGTTTATAATAATTTTCCAGGGTTTAATGAATGGTAGGTACCCTGTCTAACATAGGGTTATTACCAAATATCACAGTACTAGTATTAATTATCATGTGCCTATTTATATGGGTGGATTTACAACTTTTGTCCAGAGAATATTTCAAGATCTGATTACTAAAATAGCAAACATTTGAAAACTTGTTTGGAAGACAAGAGCGATTTATTTAAATTAAATTACTAGTTCAATACGAAAGATCACTATAGAAATATGTATTAAACTTTAAAGAGAAAGAGTTTTTTATGGAACACTACTATAAAATTGAATTCATTTCACATTGGTCATTAACTAACACCAATTAATTCGGTAATTTCTATCCAATGTCTGTATCCATTTGTGTAAATAATAATTAAAAAAGCGTAAAGCTTTGAAACGATCTAATTTCGAAAATATTAATCTGATTTTAAAGTTTGGTAAACGAAAGATGAGATCTTTCATTGACCAAACATTATCACCTACAACTAATAAGCAATAGAAAACCCGTAGTATATGACACGATCCTTGGAGTTAACTTTCGACCAATTATCGACAATTACGACATATAAGATAAACATAATACGGCGACCTTGCCGGTTGCGACACGTTGCGACAGCCGCCGGTCGCCGGTCGTCGGTCGCTGGCCGCCGGAACCGCCGCGCCGGGTTCCGTAGCTACATTCCTGCCTTTCGATGTAGCGTAGGTGCGTGCAGTGGCTAGCTCACGAACTTGGTGACTTTACAACTTATAATAGAACTAAGGAAAAATTCAACGTATAAAAATTGGGCTATGTAAATCGCAAATACATAATATTGGTCCTACCACTATTAATATTCTGTGATCCTACTACGTCAGCACTATTTATACAACATGTACAATATGTAGGTACAAAACAACCCCTAATGCCAAATATAGTAGAAGGGAGCATCAAACTGAACAACTTCAACTATGGGATCAACTCTGATTTAACAAAAAAAACAGGTGTATCATACATTTTAATTTTTGTTTCATACAAACCACAGCTGTTTTTTTGCGATTTCAGAGTTGGTCCCAAAGTATAAATTGATAAGTTTGATGGTATATATCTACGATATATTCAGCATTAGGGGTTTTTGTAACATGTTCAAAAACAAAAGGAAAATAATTATGTCCTAATATAAAAAAGAGTAGAATTCAAAAATTATAAATTAAAAGTAAAAAACCAAAGTAGTAAAAAGAGGCTGGCTTGGCAATAAACATCATACTTCCTCCTTCCTTACTTTATATAAATACGTCTCCTATATTTTTTCAAACCAGCACTTAAAAATTGTGACGTTTCATTTGCAAGGCAACATCATAAATTATGAGCTTAGTCTTGTTAAGTGTTTCCTACATAGGTATCAAAAGTTCATATCCTGGAAACAAATTAATGCTTTAACTTACTTCAAAAAGTGTTCATAATTATATTTTTTAACGATGTCACTAACATGTTCTAAATTACCTACCTAAAACAACCCCTCTTGTATTTGGTTACGAATTTCGTCGTATTCATTATGTGCATTAACTATTTCGGTAAAGCTAGGGGTTCCTAGGATAGCGGTGCCGTCATATTACGGCCGTAATATAGCAGCGTTGGATATTGTCTATGTAAACAATATAGCGACACCGTAACGTCTGAAACCGCGAAGTATTATTTACATAGACAACGTTCTACGCCGCTAAATTACGGCCGTAACATGACGGCACCGTCATCCTAGGAAACCCTAGCTTAAGCAAAGTACGAACACACCTACACCCACGCTTATGTCGTATATTATTATCTCCACTTAAAACTGATTACCATTCTGGCAACGCCTATGCAAAAGGCACCATTACACTACACCATACTGCAGTCAACTTACGGAAATAATGTTTGTAAACAAAACTTCAGGCATTTTTCATAATTTATACATAAACGTAAGTTTTCAGTGAATTAAGGCGCTTATATTGGTCCATTAGCACTGCCAATACATTTATTTTTATTACTCGTAAACCAAATAAATATTAAAAAAGGGAATTAAATTAAATTGTGTCTATTTTTTTTAATAAGTCTAATATTATTCATTCTTTGTATTTACTAGTTTTTAAATGCATGCATTTGAAACGACAGTGGCCACTTTTGGTTTAAATGAATTTTAAAACTTACAGTAACAATGTAAACTGTTGAAGAGTCATTAAAAAAAATTGAGACACATGGTTGTTTCCTTTCTGGTTTACGTATAATAAAAATACCTAAATGAATTGGCGGTGTTAGTTGATGCCTTTTAAACTTTGACAATATGAGAGTATAGTGTAACAATATTTTATTAAAACGTGTAGCAAAATATGAAAAAAATGGGTCTTGTATTTTTTAATATTGAAAAGAAATCTGTTGATAAATAATTGAGTAAGTCATTGAACCGTACTCTAACTCTTTATTTTATGTCTACAACAAAGTTTTATAAATAACTACAATATGTGTCTAGCAGAAAAGTATACATATTTTATTATAAACTTTTAGATTTTTGCATTCACAATGCTATTTTTATATTAAGATGAATAAATAATGAAAAATATTAGAAAAAATGCTACGGGTGAGCCGATTTTTTTTAATATTTTTCATTATTTATTCATCTTAATATTTTATTATGTCAATTCATAATTATAACAGGTTTACAGGATTCTTCAGGAATAATTTAGTCTGCAGAAATGTAGGTAATTACTTATAGTAGAATATATAATCTGGACTAAATTCTAAAGCTTCTACAACCTACCTAGTATAATCTAGAGTTGCGATGTTGCGTCTGAAATAAAAAAAAAACTTATCTTCACGTTCTCTTTATAACCAGTGTTGAGCAAGAAGTCTAGCAGCACTTGTGTGATGAAAGTACGCACTGTAAATTATTCCTTAGATAAACCAGTATTATTCAATGAATATTTGGTTGTTTGCATTTGAATACTAATCCTTACTCATATTATAAATGCGAAAGTCTGTTTGTTACGCCTTCACGTCTTAACTACTGAACCGATCATGAAATTTTACATACACCTTGTCAGGGATACAGAAAAGGACATTTGCGTCCCGAAAAAAGTTTTGTTCCCGAGGGATAGCAAAAAAAATCCACGCAGACGAAGTCGCGGGCGGCCGCGAGTAATTTATAAAGGGACTTAAAATAAATATTAAGAAATTAACGCATTTACACAATACTTAAGTGTTACTATCCCTCGGGAAAGGTCATAATTAATTTCATTTAAAATTAATTTTGGGTACCTAACTTACCACGGACAAAAATACTGAAAAGTTAGAGAAAGCAGAAAGCTGCATCAACATATTTTTTTTAACCTTTATTTGTCGAAAAGTCGATTTGCGTCTAGGGTTGTCACTTTGCTGCTTTCCATAGAAAGCAGCAAAGTGACAACCCTAGACGCAAATAAACTATTGTTTTCGTTAATCAATCCCATTAATGGGCAAAAGCAAAACAATAGTTCTAGGTTTGTAACTATGCAGTTTATTATAAGAAAATAAAAGAAAAAGTGAAGAAATTGTTATTTGTTACACAAGTGACCAAAATCTATTTGTGCTGCGAGTGCCGACTTTAAATCACGAACTAGGCAAGTAGTCACGAGCGTAGCGAGTGATTCTAATATAGACTACTGAGCACAGTGAGTGATTTTTTAAAGGCACGAGGCAGAACAAAAATTTGTTCTTGTGTAAAACATACAACTTTTCACCTCGATCAGCGAGAAAACTTTCACGTGACTTTCCTGGTAAAAAGCTAAATTCTGCATTAGAAACTTGTTGTCTCCACTCTTTTGGAATTAGACATCTTCATAGCTGGACGCACTCATTTTTTTTTGGTAATATATCACAAAAATAGTTCGATCAAACCTATACTGAAAAAAATATTCATAATTCTTTTTTATTTTAAAAGTTGTTGTTAGAAATTAAAAAAGCACTTTGCCTCACGCTCGCAGCAAAAGTCGATTTTGCTGCGAGTTTTTACGTGCCAAAAGCGCCCTTTTCGTGCTGAACAGGTAAAAAAGTAATTTTCTGGGGTTAATGCAAGGTAGGGTACCTTTACGTATAACATACACTTAGATATTGTTATTATTATTTGTGTGAAACAGCTGATTTTTTTTTCGCGATTTCAGAGTTGGTCCCATAGTAAAAGTTGTTCAATTTGATGGTCCCTATCAACCATATTCGGCTTCAGGGGTTTTTTGCAACACGCTGTAGAAGTTGGATGGAAAAACGACCTTCTAAGCTATTTTACTATGACAAACGTAGTAATACATTTGTCAGTTTATTACTCAGTACACGCCCATTAAATTAAAAATGACATATTACCATCGTACGATAAATCGCCTGATCTAAGAAAGTCATACTGCCACAAACGGCAAGGTCTCCTTAACCGCCGATGAATTGCCAGCATTTCGCAATTTCTGAATAACTATACTTATGATCTTTGGCATGGGCAACCTTGGAGGGCACTTAAGGTCGCTCAAGGGGTCTATGCAGAAAATACGTATACTTGAAGAAGAGCTCCCTGATACTGATACTGATGATTTTGAAACTAAAACATTATTTGTGGACCTCAAGCGGCAAGCCTTTGGTTTCAAAATTTAGGACAAAGGGTCTTGTTTCAATTTGACATGAACTACTTTATTTTTGAAAAAAAAAAAAGAATTTACTTAAGCCATGCTTAAGTTATATTATGACTGTTATATAAACTCGATGGCGCAGTGGTTTAGGCGCTTGCCTACCTAGCAAGATCACTGAAATTTGATATGATATAGCAATTTATCACTTTTAACTGTCAAAAGACAATGGATTTAGACAGTTGAGTGTCGATGAAACGCTATATTACGCGATATATATCGTATAGGTTAAGCGACTTTCGCAAGGGTTGGTCGGTAATGGGATGGGTGACCAAAAAGGTATGATCTCTAGTTCCTTAGTACTTAGGAAGGCATGTTAAGCCTTTGGTCCCGGCTTCATTTGTAATAATTAACACCCACCAATCCGTATTGGGCCTGCGTTGTGGATTATGGCCCATCCTCCTTATCCACCCATAAGGGTACAGGCCCATTGACACGAAGCGAGGCGGCGGATCGGAAAAACGAGGAAATATTAACCAATAGGATTGCTAAAAATCTCCGCTCCGCAATCCTATTGGTTAATATTTCCTCGTTTCTCCGCTCCGCCGTCTCGCTCCGCTTCAATAGACAGGCACCCTAAGGAAGGCCTGTGCCCCAGCAGTGGGGACATTAAAAAAAATTACTGATGTCGAAGCTAAACTTGGCAAAAAAATATCTTGCAAATATTTTTTTCATTTGCGGACAATCAACTATAATTTTGCACGGTCATCCAATTTTCAAATTACAACAAAATATTTCGTAGCGTTTTTGTCGTCATTTTATTTTTAAAAAAAAGATTGCGATTCAAGTGCACAGTGGTTACAATCACGGTCTTCTACGATTGCGACTATCCTTATAGTGCACACCTGTTAAGTCAACAAAGCCGGACTTACAAGATTAAGAGATACTCGTTCTTACGAGGCGGTTCATCTCGAGTCATGTCGTAAGATTACGGTCACAACGCGAAAATCATGTCACACCAACCTTGACCTAGTGTGGATGTGGAATGCGAGTATACGCGTATAAAACTTTATCAGTCGTTGTTGTGACAAGCTTTTAAGACTTCCATCTATCCATCAAGCGACAAAAATACATGATTCTTACATAGGTCTCCGTCCATTTATAGCTACCGAATTTTAATAATTTATCTAACAACTTGCTTACACAGACAAACAGCGAACGGTCCACCCCTAGATGTAATCTTAATTATTTAGTTAGTTAAATCACACACTTAATAAGTTAAATTGCACAGATGCAATTCCATATATTATACCAATTTATGGATATTTTTCTGCGATCAAAGGTTTCAAAGTGTATCACACATTGTCCACTTGGAGAGTTCAACGCACGATTCTTGTTTCTATAGGTCCAGTGTAACGAGTTTAGTTAACAATACTGACGTGTTGTAAGCTGGTCAATTCCACACACTATGTACCTGCATACAATAATGTATGCCATTTACATAAGCTTGCAACATATGACTTAGTCGTCTAATGCTTATTTTTAAGCTTTAAGTTAGCGAACGAGTAGAAAAGTTTGGTTGGTGGTAGGGCCTATTCAAGTCCGCCTGGATAGCTACCACTATCTTACCTAAGTCTGACTCCATAACAACAATTTAAAAATTGTTGTGTTCCGGCAGTTAGAAGTAATATAGTCAGTTCCTCAGTGATGAGGATTCCGGGTGTAGTGCGCTTCCACCTTCGGCTTTATCGTCACTTAACATCAGGTGAGGTGAAGGCCAAGCACTATCCCTTTGTGCATAAAAAATAAGTGGACGCAGATCCGAAAAATACAGATAGTCTATACTTACATGTAGTGGGGAATCCATTCATCATTAAAAGACTGCCGTTTTTGACCGCTGACCCAAGTGTAAGCCACTCATGACATACTGCATCGTAATTCAACGTATTTCTAGAGAGGTTTCGTTGTGAAACATACCGGATCGGCTTGCCACACGCCTTATTCCGATGCCGTTTGCTCTGTGTCGAGATTAATACCGTAAAAGATTTTAAGTACCTACTTACATTAGTTAAGTACTACCAATGTATAGTTAGTATTAGTTGCTAATGTGGTTTACTGACCACATAATAAAAAAAAATCTTTTTTAAAAACACGTTTTGAAAACGGACTAAATTATTAGAAATTTTAAACCTAAGAACGTGGGGCGCATTTTGTAAAATTTATCATCCATATTGTCTTTAGCATGCGCCCCAAGTTTTTAGGTTTAAAATTTCTGTAGGTATAGGGTTATAAGTATTTACAGTAGAATTTATTGTTTTAATGTTTTTAGTCCGACTTTTTTGTAATTATTTAGTCCGTTTTAAAAACGTGTTTTTAAAAGAGTTTTTTTTGCAGTAAATTATTATTTTCTGCTTTTTAGTTAACGAGCTAAGACTAAAAATATACCATCTTCTATCGGAGCACTCGTCAAGACGATTCAAACGAGCCCAAACTCGATGGGGTTGCATGGTTTTATTACAGAGTTCCTACGGCCTTCCTTCGGCTGCATCATCAGATCCTCGGAAACTATTTCCCAACAAAGTACTCGTCAATGATTCAAACGAGCCCAATCTCGATGGGATAGCGTGGTTTTATTAAAGAGTTCCTGTGTCTTACTTCCGGCTCCATCATCAGACCCTGGGAACTATTTCCCAACAAAGAACTCGTCAAGACGATTCAAACGAGCCCAAATATGATGGGGTTGCATGGTTACAATATTGAAATCCTATGGCATGGCCTTTCAGCTTCATCGTCAGACCCTGGACCTCGTCTCCCATAAGAGTACTCTTCAAGACGATTCTAACGAGTCCAAACACGATGGGGTTGTATGGCTTCATCATAGGGTTCCTGTGGCCTTCTTCCGGCTTCATCATCAGATCAGCTCAATGACACCATAATATTGCATTGCCTTTCAGTTATGACCTATGTTCAAAGTTTCAAGTCTCTAGCTCATCGGGAAGTTAGTATAAAATCGTTCGCAAACTTTGTGGAGAAACAAACAAACAAACAAACGAACGAACGAACACACAAACGAGAAAGCAACCTAATAAAAACGTGTTAAAAAATAAACTATATTCCATCCTTCTATTTTAAATATGCGGTTCAACACAGTCAAATCTAGTTTTATATATTTTTGTGTTAGGAGCCTCCGACAGTGGCGTGAGGGATGAAGAAAATGAGAGGGGTCTATCGCGCTTCAGGTCCCGAGTTAACTCGACCGGGCTATAGACATATTTTATTCCAGTGTCCATATAGCACGATTAATTTCAATAGTAATAAAGTGCTTTTGGTAGTTATCGTTGATGCGTGCTTTATCGTGAAATGCTCACAATGCCAGGAACCGTATAATTTTTCCTGCTTCTCTATACTCAATACAGGACGGTAGTGAAGTGACTTGCAAACACCCTAGTAAGGCAGATTACACTCCAGAGCGCATAAAAAAATAGCGACTCAAACATTAGGTAGGAAAAAAGTATTGCAGGTAACATAAAAGAATACCCGTAACGTCAAGCGAAGTTACGAAAATAATTAAGAACGAGATTGACGCGCGGTCTCATGCGTCATCTGAACAAAATTCTAGCTACTTATTTCAATAGAGAACTGAAGGTTTTGGATACCATAGAAGAGCATAAAAATGTGAAAAAATGGGGACTTTAAGGCAATGATAACTTAGAAAACAACATGGTCAACGATATTCAAAAGGATAAAATGACTTTATGGACTTGACAATGAAAGTCAACCATTTTCTCCAAATGACAGACACTTTCATCAAATTTAGAAATTCACGGCCTTACCACAGAAGATTTTAACACTGTTTAATTTAGACACTATTTAATTAAATATGATGATACTCTTTCAAATAATACCTATTGTTAAAAAAGTGACAGCATCACATTTAAACAGTGTCCAAGCAGAAATAAAACACTTATTACGTATCACAGCGCGTATATTGGTTAATTTAGATGTTATTTTAGAATTATTTAGTTTTGATTTGTTGGCTTTTTAGGCTTCCCGACATTTCGACACCTTTAGTGTCTAAAATAAGTAGGTGGTAACGCTATCATTCTTTACCTGTACACAAGAATGACATTCTCATATCATCATTCGTCATTCGATTTACACGATCAAAGGATTTACCAAATTTTTTACGTTATTCCTGAGCTAATAAGTAGTTTTGTCATCTAAAATTTTCTTACCGGCACAAACAATGGATCTTCCTTGAGTGCATTTCTTTACTTTACTATCTCATCTTTATGAAGCCTGTCTTGATCGTTATAACAGTCATTATATTAGGTACTTATCACAAGCAATTGCTTAGAAGCACGACATCTAGAAAAACGAGGAGCAAATTTATTGCAATAAACACATTATTTATTATTACTTGAGTCATTCCAATGAATTAAATATATCCTGTCCGATTGATACCTACACGGATGGTGATGGCGATGGCGTATTGAAACTAATAAAGATTATAATGATGCTTCTGATATATTTATGTTGGTAGGTATCAATATAAAATGCTGCATTTTCCTCTAAGAGAAAATAATAGAAATACTTCTAAAACATTTTGTGTGTTGTGCTCATTGCGCAAAATTATTATTTAGTGTGTATTTTTAAGTGAATGAATGCTTTTTTTATTTTTAAAAAATAAATAAATTTTCTTCAGTCACCTTGCAAACTAATTAATAGCTAGGTAAACATTGGTAAACTCGTTGTAGGTATCCTATATTTGTGAAGATATAAATATAATATACTGGCTTTTGCCCGCAACTTCGTTCGCGTGATTAAGATAGTTTTGCATTTATTTTGAAAGTCATGGATTGCCAATATACCTAGGTATTTATCTGTAGACCTCATTTCACACATTTAAATCTCATAAAAATTCATGTACAAACTGCAACACCCTGTAGCACCCAGTATAACGGGAATTTTTCAAAATCCTTTTCGTAGTGCTCACATACATTATAAAAGGAATCTACCCTCCAAAAATGGTGTCTCTACCTTCAGCCGTTAGGGCTCCACGCTTATCCCAACAATGAATGAATGAATCAGTCAATCAATCAATCAATTTAGAGTTTTATATGTATAGATTTTTTGAACACTATCACTGATCAGATCACCAATGTTACTGGGTTAGGTATTTACTAAAGTTATTTTATTAATTGCGGCATCAGCCAATTTATTATCCCAATGCTGGGGCACAGGCTTTCCTTATGGGTGGATAAGGAGAATGGACATAACCCATTACGTGGGCCCGATGCGGATTGGTGGGTGTTAACGACTGCAAATGAAGCTGGGACCAACGGCTTAACGTGCCTTCCGAAGCACAGAGGAGCTCGACATATTTTTTTTTGTCACCCATTCATGACGACCCTTGCGAAAGTTGCTTAACCTCAACAATCGTAGGCCAATGCACTAATCCACTGCACCATCGATATTATCAATTTACACTTCTGAACTTCCACCTATTTTGTAGAGTATATTGAAGCTACTACGAGTCCTTCGTGCACTTTAGACAAAACAACCTTTAATCTTTGCCCCTACTTTCAATAAACTTATTACTTGTCATTAAATGCCAGCGCTCAAGAGACTGATATTTCAAAAGCTATAAGTCTCTACCATATAAATTCTTCAGCTTAGCAAAGTTACTTCGACGAATTATTTGCCACTCCTTCCATGGTCAGATTTCATCAAAAGGCAAACATTTATGTACTTTTATAAATACGATGCTTTCTGCACCATGCGACTTTTGTACTTACCTACCCTAAATAAGCACAAAATATCTACTAAATCGAATAAAAATACCTACGGCTCTAGTGTACAGCGTTCATGGAAAACAGAAAATTACACAATTAAACAAGGTATTTGGTAAAAGCCTTATTAAGCATAATATTATGATAGATAAGGTGAATTTTATTGAATTCAATTTTTTTTTTATTTACACAAGTATTAAACAGTTTATTCTCAAACAAATATAAAAAACTTAATCCTAAATACAGTATTTACAAATAATACAATTCCTCCAGAGCATCCCCACGAGGCATGGTGCCCAAAAGGCTGGCAACATATCCCCTTTGGATGGCGAGGCTTAACCTCTGAGCGAAAAAGTTGCCAGCCCTGCGGTCCCCGGTGGCCCCGCAGAGACGTCTTGTCGTAGGATATTCGTACAAATCGGATATTTACAGAAATCCTAGTACCTATGATTACAAAAAAACTGGATAATTGAATCTAAGACAAATTGCAACTATCCGAGTAAGAATTTTTACAGAAATCCATCGTATTTTAGGTAAATCGCCAAAATTGGTCGGACGATAATATCTGTCTTAAATTAAAATTATCCAGTGCTTTATAATCGACAAAGGTTTTTTGCAAATATCTGGTTTAAATATGATTATCGTACTACGACAACATACCTATACAATCCCGGAAGAATTTTTTTTTATTATAGATTATCATAAATTTGACATTAGTGGCAACCCTAGGCTAAAACTGTGTTTTACTTTTGCCCATCAATGGGATTGATTATCGAAAACAAAATTTCTCAGTCATGTGGTGGTTTTTAAGGTTTATAATTTTCTGGGGTTTCAGCTTTATATGGCTATTACCAAACAGCCTGGAAAATAATGGAAGCGGAAAATGATATTTAATTCTACCGCCCCTGTGGTCTAGGTGGTTCGCCCACTCGTGTAAGACGCAGGGTCCAGGGTTCGATTCCCAGGAGGGGGGTATATGTGTACAAGTCCGCCTGTCTAGCTACCACCATCTTACCTAAGTCTGACGCCATAACAACTATTTAAAAATTCTTGTGTTCCGGGAGTTAGAGGTGAGAAAGCCAGTTCCTCAGTGGTGAGGATTCCGGGTGTAGTGCGCTTACACTTTCAGCCTTATCTTCACTTAGCATCAAGAAAGGTGAAGGACAATCATTAACCCGTTGTGCATAAAAAATCTAAATTAGCTTTTATGCATGTTCTGTACGTACGCAGCGTTGTACACACACGACAGTACGGTGCGGCACAGAGACGGTCTCAAGGTCATCATCATATCAGCCACACGACACCCACTGCTGGGTATAGGCCTCCCCTAAGGATCTCCACGACGATCGGTCCTGCGCTGCCCGCATCCACTGACTTTCCACGACCTTCACCAGATCGTCGGTCCACCTTGTCGGGGGCCTACCCACGGAGCGTCGGCCGGTGCGCGGTCGCCATTCCAGAACCTTTCTGCCCCAACGGCCATCGGTTCTTCTCGCTATGTGTCCCGCCCATTGCCACTTCAGCTGAGCAACTCAAGGTCAACATGTATAGTATTGCTGTCGACTGTACCTACGTATGAATGGTTCTGTATCCCTAATACAGTCATCGATAACAAACTTACACACGTTACTTTGTCTAAACATATATATTTTTGGGCAAGGAACCTTCGCGGGCGAAAGTAGAACAACTCACTAAAGTTTCATCATGATTGGATGAATGGTTGAGAACCGCATAGAGGACAAACACACATACATTATTTTTTAATTATTTTGATACAATGCCTAGAAGCTGTTAATTTTTAATATAATTTTAACTATTTTGATAGGCATGCGCTAAAAAATCAGTAGCTGGTGTACTTATGACAAAGTCATATGATGAAACGGAGGGCTTTATACTTATACAGCGATAACAAAAATAAATAAATAGGATAAGTATTATAATAGGTTTCCTTTTTATATTTATAATAAATAATTACACTGACACGGACTCACCCTCTCACATACACCCATACACTTAAATTATATAAGTATAACACACCGAGAGGACTAAGAGAAACAATAATATTAAATTAAATTAAATTGTTAAATTTAAGTTTGCATATCTCTGGACCTATTGCATGGATATGGCTTAGAAACTTTTATTACAACTCGAGGCTAGTGGAGGCTGCATGCTGAAATACAGGATTTATTATCCTAGTTCAGAAGCAAATGCTACAATTTGTTGTTTGTTATTTTAATTCGTTTAGCTTTTACCTGTAAGAAACAATATTTAAAGTGTGTGGTAGGTAATAAAAAAGAAACTTTATAGAATACTAGCGGCCGCCCGCGACTTCGTCTGCGTGGAAAGGTTTTTTGCTATCCCTCGGGAACAATACTTTTTTCGAGATGAAAGGTACCTTATGTCCTTTTCTGTACCCCTGACAAACGTGTATGCAAAATTTCATGATGATCGGTTCAGTAGTTAAGACGTGAAGGCGTAACAAACAAACAAACAAATAAACAAACGGACTTTCGCATTTATAATATTAGTAAGGAAGTAAAGATAATATAAGTAAGGATAATAGTACCTAAGGATTAACTCAACGTTCTGTTTTTTTTATGAACATTATCCGTCTTTCTTGTGTGGCGTCGATAACTGGCTGTACTCCTCTTTTTTTGGAAATATTGCATAGTCATACAATACCGCATATTACAAAAAAAATATGCATGTATCCCATGCATACATACCAGAAAAGTTAGCAACCTTTTTAAAAATAATATTTATTTTTTATCTATTAGCGATCGTCGATTGTTTGATGACGCGAGACGCGCGAAATTTTTAGGGTTCCGTACCCAAAGGGTAAAAACGGGACCCTATTTCTAAGACTCCGCTGTCCGTCTGTCTGTCTGTCTGTCACCAGGCTGTATCTCATGAACCGTGATAGCTAGACAGTTGAAATTTTGACAGTCTGATGATGTATTTCTGTTGCCGCTATAACAACAAATACTAAAAATATAATAAAACTAATATTTAAGGGGGGCTCCCATACAACACACGTTATTTTTTGTCGTTTTTTGCTTTATATTAATAACGACAACAGGTAGACATTTGAAATTTTCACAGATGATGTATTTCTGTTGCCGCTATAACAACAAATACTAAAAACAGAATAAAACAAATATTTAAGGGGGGCTCCCATACAAAAAAAGTGTTTTTTTTTTCGTTTTTTGGTACGGAACCCTTGGTGCGCGAGTCCGACTCGCACTGGGCCGGTTTTTTTCGCGAAATTTTTGTCTTCTTTGCGCGAATCTTTCGGTTACAGGGTTACTTAATTGTTTCAACTGTTTTCAAAATTATTATTTATTTATATCTCTACAATATTTATTTTACTCAAGTAAGTATCACCGAGGCTGTACAATTATAATGAATACCTACTAGCGGTCGCCCGTGACTTTGCGTGGACAGTTATTTTTCAATCCCTCGGGTACAGTACTTTTTTTGGATGAAGGGTACTACCTATTTCTTTTTCTGTACCCCTAATAACCTGTTTGCATGATGATCAGTTGAGTAGTAAGACGTGAAGTCGTAACAAACGAAAAAACTTACTATCGCATTTATATTATTATTATTATATTATATTAATTAAGTTAAGAAATCGTACGTGGGGAGAATAATTTATATTTAAGGTACGAATACGGAAGATTTGTTTTTTTAGCTTAATAATAATTTATCAAGATGGTTACATTTTGGACGAATGATAGTGAAATGAATGTGAAGTGAATACATTATGAGACGACAAAGGACTAGTTAAAAATTTGATGAGAACGATCAAAAACCGGCCAAGTGCGAGTCGGACTCGCGCACGAAGGGTTCCGTACCAAAAGACAGCAAAAAATCACGTTTGTTGTATGGGAGCCCCCCTTAAATATTTATTTTATTCTGTTTATAGTATTTGTTGTTATAGCGGCAACAAAAATACATCATTTGTGAAAATTTCAACTGTCTAGCTATCACGGTTCATGAGATACAGCCTGGTGACAGACAGACAGACAGACGGACAGCGGAGGCTTAGTAATAGGGTCCCGTTTTTACCCTTTGGGTACGGAACCCTAAAAAGGACCAAAATAAAAGTTGAAAGATGATGATGATAGTTTGTTAATCATAACAAATATTCACACCATAATTTATTAATTTCAAGTCAATATTTTAAACGGATATTAAGCAATTAAGTTTTTGTTAAGGTTCGACTAGAATCTAGATATATCCTTGAAAGCTATATTTTGTGAGTAATAAATGTCATCACTTTTTGCTTTCAATAACTTTTTAGATATTGACGTAAAGAAAAATCCTATTTTTTGTGAGTAGACAAAAATCTTAAAGACTATTTATAGAATTTAATCAGGAACTGCATTAATTAGTCCTTATATATTTGTACTAAACTTATAGTTACTTTTTGGAAATACGTAGTCAAACACCAAAACCATAGCATGATATAAATACATCAAAAGTATTGTCATTTGTGCAATCGATCCAAAACCATAAGAATAAATAAAACGAAGATATACAGGATCAGAAAAAAGTATGTAGCTATGTCAAGCTAACATCGAGCCAAAATGTATGGAAACTTGAATTGCAGTCTTGCAGGGGGTCAGTTGGGCCTGATTTTTTTGTCCCAATTCCCAATTGTCCCCTCATGGGGGCAGAGGCGTGTGGGTTGGGAATCATTCAAGTTTTCCACGCCGCTTCAATAAAAGTTCCAACACCAACCAGTAGGACAGAGATCAAAGAAAAAATTGTACCACCAGTTCCCGAGCACCCTGCCTGCATTTTTATTCCCGCATGCATATAACCCAGCGATATTTAAAGCCCGAGTGAATAGGCTTTTTCTGGGCAAGCTCGCTTCATCTTCGGCCTTAACATAACATGGTTCTCGAATGTCGCCAAGAGTAAGCCCATTTAATGTAAAAACAAACGCAAAACGGCGAAATAAATACCTATTAATATACTTAACTTTTTTGATGAATAAATTAATAGTAGAGCCTGTCTTAACAGTAAGATTAATTATGTTCCCATAGTAAAGAATAATTGGATGTTCCTGCTTTCTGTGACTACTTCAGCAATAGCCGATTAACATTTATCGATGATAATGATATTCTAAGTAAGAATTAAGTAATAGATAACTAGGGAAATTAAATATCAAATAATTTGAAAACTGCTGATTTTCGTCTTATGTAATTTTTACACCGACGACGACGTCACTGAAAATTAAAAGAAACCGAAGCTAAACAAAATATATTAACGCAGATTTTAGTTATAATCAAAGATCTAACACAGACGCAGCTTTACAAAACAAATTAAAATATAATCAATACCTAACATAATAATAGATTTCTATGAAAACCTATAAAAACACGAGTTTGTACTTTGCACTGAAATACTAGAACTATTATTTTCTTCAGACGGACAAAAAGTCACGGTTAAGATCACGGAATGAGAAACTAATTGATAATTACATTTTAATAGCTAAGATGAGACTTAATGATGCGCAGAGCACTGGATTTCCCCTGCTTATAGAAGTCCTTATTTTCAAACATATTATCATTAAAGTCGTTGTTACCTTCAATAATAAATACTTACTAGAAGTCGACACCCGTAAGTAGCCCGTAGCTTCTCAGGGCGGAACCAGAAACCTACGCCCACGCAATTAAGCTGGGGTTTCCTAGAATGACGGTGCCGTCATATTACGGCCGTAATTTAGCGGCGTAGAACGTTGTTTATGTAAACAATACGGCGCGGTTTCTGACGTTACGGTGTCGCCGTATTGTTTACATAGAGAACATTCAACGCCGCTATATTACGGCCGTAATATGACGACACTGCTATCCTAGGAAACCCTATCTTTAGTATTCCGGTTGAATGCACTAACCAATTTTTATTATGCTACCGAGTAGATGGTTAGTTAGTTTAGTTAGTTGGGCCGGATTTCTAAGGGAGCGGGGGTATGATTTATAAATTTAAAATTTATAAATTTTACTCTCTTCTTAATCTTCGTGAAACCAATCCAGTGAAAAAGATACATTTTAATTCGTCCTGGGAAAGTTGAAAAGCCTGTGACTGTTATTGTGCCTGTTTGAAGCATCGTAGCTCACAAACGAATGGACCGATTTTGATATTTTTTATTTGAAAGCTGGTGTAATCGAGATGATTCTTAGCTATTTTATGAAGATCTGTTCAGCCGTTTGAAGATCATCAGCTCATCAAATAGGAAATGAGCTGAAGATCTTCATAAATTGTAGCTAAGATCCATCTCGATCTCGCCAGCTTTCAAATAAAAAACCGCATCAAAATCGGTACATTAGTTTAGGAGCTACGTTTACTCAGACAGACACGTCAAACCTTAGAGCAACGCGGCTTCCGGACGCGTCAAACTTATAACATCCCTATTTTTGCGTCGGGGGCTAAAAAAATTTTTGGTCTCAGAATACGGATGTATTCTGAGGGTTTTGTATTTTACCACTGATCGTTAAGTTTGACGTAAAAGATCGTGTCACCGAGTGACGAGACGATGAATGACACTTGTGTGTACTCGTGTACAATATAATAATTATCTATACATTGACGTCACAAAGACAGAGAGACGTCATGAAACTTTGATAAAAATTAAAGGTTCAGTGTTTTTATTTCCATCAGCTTATTTAATAAAAAAAAGGTTATGACGTTGTCTAGATGACACTTAAACGGACGACATCATTATGGTTTTATGATTCATTATGGACAATGTTTCAAATTGAAGCCTTGGGAAAATCTCGTGCATTGCCCTGATCTCCAGACAAGTGAACGATTTGTATCATTATCTAATTATGATGACTCTTTTTACAAACTAGAAACAGTGACATTATTTTCATTAAATTTACGCAGTATTTATAGTACGTCAGAATCTAAGTCAAATTTTCGAAAATTGACGATGATGAGCTACAAAAAATTCGCCTTTGAATGTCATCTCTTTTATAATAAAATTTTATCGCATTGCAATAAAGAAATTATTTACATTGACACGTTTGAGAATCAAACACCCTAGGTATATGATGATTACTAATGTCAGGTTCGGTGTGCTAGCCATTCGATCGTGGTCGTTTACAGATTATTTTTTATACTTACTTAAGACCGTTTTCTTGTCATGCGGATTTCATCCACGTGCGGGTCTAATTCGCATACTTTTCACCCGTTTCTCCACGTCCAATTCACGATGAGAAACTTATAAATCGAAAGGAAGTGGGCAGTATTCAGGACAGACGAAGACTGTCGATGAAAATTCCGCATCACAGGAAAAATACTTTTCTTATGTTACGGACCTAATGTACCTACGTATTGCTATTGTTTCAGAATCAAGCTACCTCCACCCTGAGCGCAATGTACATGTACAGTGTACTTGTGTACCTATCGTACTACGCCGTGTACACGATCCTGCTCGCCATCGCAGGCCTCTGGTGCTTCGACGAGTGCGCGCTCACTGAAGAAGAGGAGTACGACTTCTATCATTACCACAGAGCGATGCCGTACTGACCTGCAGTGAGTATTGTTGTTAAATCAAACTGAATCTTATTTATTTAATCTAGGCTGTCCAGCAATGGGGAATGTCTGAAAAAAATCGAATTGGCTGAATATTTTTTATAGGTAGGAATAAGCTCCCTTAGTAATAAAAAAGCCTCGGAATTATCCGTTGCATAAAAAAAAATAAAAAATTAAAGTCTCTTCGACTTTACAAATGTGTAAAAGTAACAGCAGAATGGAGATTATACCTTTGCCACCACCTGCCACAACAACAACACGAATTAAAAATAAAAACATTCTGACGTTTTGACATTTGTAATTTTTGAAACTTTTTTTTAATACCAGGTTGTGGTTGTGGCAGGTGGTGGCAAAGGTATAATTTCCATTCTACTGTTACTTTTGTATTTTAATGCAGTCGAAAATACTTTAATTTTTTTTTAACTTTTTCACGCACCCAAAAAATCTAAAACTTTTTCTATTACTAAGGGAGGTTATTCCTACCTATAGAAAAATATTCAGCCGATTTGTTTTTATTCGGACATTCCCCATTGTGAATGTCAAAGAAGCTATCGCTATCGGTTTGCAAACCCTGAGCAGGAGACCTTGTAACGAGAAGAACCAGCAATAAACTCGCCAAGGGCTGCTTTTCCCCGTTATATTTCAGACAGAGTCGTCAAATTAAAAAAGGGTTTTGACAGACAGACAAATAGACGGACTATAAAGTGATCCCATAAGGGTTCCGTTTTTTCCTTTTGCGGTACGGAACCCTAAAAATTACCTCAGAATTGAAATTAAAAGTATACTCAAGAATTATGTATTTTTAGTAAGAAGCCACACGTTTAGATAATATCATAACAGAAAAAGTTGTATTCGACGCTCTTAATACAAGCAGACAGAAGCAGATCCATTCCCACAGGCAGCCTCCGTTCACGAGCATGACGCCTGCACCAGCCTAATAATTATGCAAATGGCTGGTACATACGTCATGCTTGTGAACGGAGGATGCCTGTGGGAATGTTGTGCTCCTACTGAATTAAATTATAGTACTTAATGAGTAAATGAGAAAATGAAGTGACAAAGACATGTTGCTAGAAATGTAATCGACAATGACGTACCTAGTGGAGTAGACCGCAGAAAAAAATGGAACGACTGTGAGCTAAAATAAATATGTATCACACTCAGGAGTGAAAACGGGGATAACGAGTGGTAGGAAAGAATGGAAGAGAAGAGCGTACTGCTTTTACCCTCTTCTGAGAATAAAACCCAAGAACTCTGAGTCTGATAGTTTTTAAATGTAGCACAGTAGATAAAAAATGGGTTTTTATCTGATGATAAAAAATGGGTTTTTATCTGATGATAAAAAATGGGTTTTTATCTGATGATAAAAATGGGTTTTTATATTTTGACCGCAAAATGGTGAACAGGATCGTAGGTGGTATCATTACGAACATGTTAGACATCAGCTTGGTTAGTTTTCAGGAAGCATGCGCGCAGCCAGGGTAGAAACATACAGACTTTCTTCCAAAAAAATTTCGACTACATATTGGCATGTAATTACATTCAGGGGCTGGGGTAGGTCCCAGGCGTATATAAAACCACAGTCTTGCGTCGCTTTTAGGAAGCTTCTAGGAAGTCAGGGTAGGTAAGTACATTTCACATATATGCTCTTGTGATCCTTGTTCCTTATTCGATCGATATGAAAACACAAAAAAATGTTCAGTTAAGATGCCACCCACGACCCTGTTCACCATTTATATAAATATTCGATCGCTATTTTTTTAGCGATGGGTGACCATGTTCAGGGTTGCATATTGAATTGATTGAAGCTTCCTTCTTCGCAACCTAGACGATGATATTTGATAACACCAAGCTAATAGCTATCTTGCAAATTTGGTCTGGTCCCAATATGCGATAGATTAAAAATGACCCTGGTTGGCCGATGATCCATTAGTTTGTATTATAGAAAACTGAAGGAATAAAAAAAAATCAGACTAATCAAATATTTTTATTTTTTGATAAAATCATAAGCCTACGGGAACTAAATATAAAAAGGTGACTTTGACGGCTTCTCGTGCCTTTATTTTTTATTAAACAAATACAACAACAATACAAAAAAATCTGTCATTATCTATAACAAGCTCTAAATAATGATACCCCACACGTTAGGATAAAAAATTCACAGATCTCGTGCCTTTCACGACCTTCTGGTACATTGAAAATGAATTTATTGAATTTTATAAAAAATATATTCCTTTGTTAGAATTAGTACTTACAATACTTTGAAATCACAGCAAAGCCATGAAAAACTTTGGATCTACTTCTTCAACTACGTCAAACCTCCATAGCAACTCAGCGACGCGACACGCATCTGGAGCGCGCTTCCCGAAATTACGCCAACACGCTACATATTGTTGATACGCGTCTTTTGAGGTTTCAACCATTTACGTAGCCTTAAAACTTACAACACCAAGGCGAAGAAGGTTTAACCCGATCGTCTTTGTTTTAGGCTCAAATCGTAGCTGACTAAATTGTTCAGAGGAGTTTTTCTCAAAATTTTGATATCAATATTCGTTTCCAAAATATTAAGCGCCGAAATCAAAAATATTTCGGCCATAATTTTTTTCGTCTTCTATATTTTCGAATTATTCTTTTTGTACCTTGCATCGTGAATACGCGTCCTTTGAGTCTTTTTGAACATCATATCTTCATAACCCTCTGAGATACAAGGGGATCGCACTTTTTCGTGAAATCGGAGCCTAAACTGGAGCCTTAGACTGGAGCGAACGAAAAGACATTTTCAATGTCAAAAATATTGTTCACTTTAATGGGAGCCCCCTCTAAAATACTGACAGTGACAGCATTAGGGCTCCGTTTCGCCCCTTCAAGTACGGAATCCTAAAATCCTAAATAGGTACTTATACTTTGACTGCATCACATTCACTAAAATATTAGTATATAATTATCTACATATTATTATATCATCATCATCATCATCATATCAGCCGCACGACACCCACTGCAGGGTATAGGCCTCCCCTAAGGATCTCCACGAGACGATCGGTGCTGCGCTGCCCGCATACAGTGACTTCCCGCAATCTTCACCCTCACGTCAGTCCACCTTGTCGGGGGCCTACCCACGGAGCGTCCTCCGGTGCGCGGTTGCCATTCCAGAATAGCCCCTCTGTTAGGGTAAAAATAGTTCACTTTGTGATACCAGCACCAAATTTTAGTATGTTGTTAAACATGTTATTCTATCTTAAAAACCGTCGGGAGCCCACTTGTAAAGTGCCTGGATCCGGAGATATGACGTCATCAAAATGGCGGCCGCCATATTTAAAAAAAATGCGATTAATTATGATTTTATGAGCCCTATATACATGTGTGGGGTGTCAAACGAAAGGTAATTAAGTGTTCTATAATTCTATAATACACAACATCAGCGGAAAATAGTACAGTTACGAAAATATTTTAAATTATATGGAAATTCAATACACAAAAACTCCCAATTTTTTTATTTAACTTACCATTATTATTGAACTGATATTTTTAATGGCAAACAAAAAATATGTCCACAAAGTCCATTTAATGCAGATTTGAAAAACTATAACTTTTAAGTACCTTTACTAACAATAAATAGCGACAAAAAAATTCGAAACGTCGCACGCCGTCAATTTCTTTCCTAGGTCGAATAAAAAAATATTTTTTAGTTATAATAAAATGGGTAGGTATCCAATAAAAGCTAATAAATAGCCGATTCAAAATATATACACATTGTGACATTTTAATGTTATAGTTTTGATAGAAACTAAAAAAACATAACTCAGAAATGTGAAATATTGGTAATTTATTAGAAAAACAAAAAAAACTGTCAATATCGACACAAAAAGGCAAAAATTACAAACGCATATGTAATTCCAATTTTCTATATGTTATTAAGTCCCTTAAATACCTTTATACCCAAGTTTACAACCCTGAAATCCTGTGCTGCGGTTTAAAAAACATGTTACTAGTTTCAGTTTCTTTAAAAAACTACGTTAAGGAAGCGTTTGTAAAGTTACTTTATCATAAACTTTTACAAAGGTAACTAAATTTGCTACAATTTCAGCTTAACCGAAATACCTGTCGGCGCCAGGCGTCTACTTATCTCATCCCCGACTACTTCTCAATTTAACAACTTCGCAGTTAGTCAACCTAGCAATTATTCTACTTCGCATACAGTCTACATTCAAAATGACTACTTCGCAGACTGCCTACTTGTCAAATAACAAATAAAGTAGAGTCAGTGTCAAATTTATTAAGAATGTAAAATATTCATAGCCGACATATTTTTTTTATCCAATAATGAAGGCTTTTTAGTATTTGTAATTATTTTCTGCCCGCTCATTTTTTTAATAATAATAAAACAATTAAATAAGTTTCTATCAAAACTATAACATTAAAGTGTCACAATGTATATATATTTGGAATCGGCTTTTTTTAGCTTTTATTGGATACCCATTTTGTTATAACTAAAAATATTTTTTTATTCGACCTATAAAAGAAATCGACGGCGCGCGACGTTTCCAAAATTTATTTCGCTATTTATTGTTATTAAAGGTACTAAAAAGTTATAGTTTTTCAAATCTGAATTAAAGGGACTTTGTGGACATGTTTTTTGTTTGCTATTAAAAATGTCAGTTTAGTAATTATGGTTACTTAAATTAAAAAAATGGGGAGTTTTTGTGTATTGAATTTCCATATAATTTTAAAATATTTTCGTAGCTGTACTATTCCGCTGATGTTGTGTATTATAGAATTATAGAACACTTAATTACCTTTCGTTTAACACCCCACACATGTATATAGGGCTCATAAAATCATAATTATTCGCATTTTTTTTAAATACGGCGGCCGCCATTTTGCTGACGTCATATCTCCGGATCCAGGCACTTGACAAGTGGGCTTCCGACGGTTTTTAAGATAAAGTAATATGTTTAACAACATACAAAAATTTGGTGCTGGTATCACAAAGTGAAATATTCGGACCATTTTCGAACTTAACAGCACGTACTAGAACATTTCCGCCCCAACGGCCATCATTGGTTCTTCTCGCTATGTGTCCCGGCCATTGCCACTTCAGACATATTATAAGATACCTAAAAGATTTTCCTCGAAGTCGCCAGTTACCGCCACAAATTCAAAACTCAAACTCAAAATATTTATGGTAGGTATAATTATTAAATTAACCTTGCATATAATTTATGCATTTTTAAAATTCACTGTCAATTGAGAGACAATAGAAAATCTATTGTTTGTCAGTCACTTGGCAGTCAACGGGTAATTTTGCATTTTAACTGACAGGTTCTGACAGTATTTTATCTACATATTTATATGATAATGATGATTTCAAATAATAATGACAAATAGTTAACAACAATATTAAATTTTTGCGTTGTTGTATTAAATTAAAATAAAATCAAATCAACAGTGAGTTCGCGACCACGGCCGAAGATACTTGGCCAAAGCGTCGGTCGGGAGTTTTAGGTAGGTGTGTATATGCCTTTAGTTAGTTTAACACATATTAAACTTGTGATTTTAATTTAATAAAATAGTGAATAAGTTATAAACCGACCGACACAAATGTGCTATTTGGATTTCGTGTTAAATAATACGAAACAGGATGGTGTTTTCCCTTCACGTGATGTTCAAAATTACCAATTGCATGTTTATACTCTATGAATGATATGCAATCAATTAATTACCGATTATTTCCATAGCCAATCACAAAACTAGATTCTTTAAAAATTCCGTCATAGGAGGGGTTGTTTTATTTTTTAAAGAATTTTAGAAATAGCCTTGTAATGCAAAAATCTGTAATTTTATTCGGATTTTAGAAGTAATATGACCTGATTCAATTAGAATAAAGTCGCATACAGGATCTCAATCGGCACAATTAGTTGATCGGTTTCGTTGATTGGAATGGAAAAAGGGGCCTGTTTTATTTCGATATGGTTGACATAAAAATTATGTTCCGTTTTTAAAATCAAACAACAAGTTTGAAGTCAAAATCTCTTGTTTAATTTAAACGGAGCAAAATTTTTACTTAGTTTTGTAAAATTGTTGAAAGTTGTGTTTAAGGAGCGTAAGATACCAATCTTGGAGCATTTAAATGAGAATTCTAAAGGAAAACCATAGATTTTTAGATAAATATAACTGAAATGACAACGTAACGTTTATGGTTTTATCGTTCAAAATTTGCTGGCTCTGATGACTTTTATTTTAACAAATTTTATTACTAATAACGTTTACCAATATTAATGTATACAAACATTAAATTCAATAATTAAGTTTCAAGCTTCAATCAGTAAATTTTTTCCTAGTAAATTTATATACGTCACGTTACCTATTCATAAAAAAACACGTACCTAAATAAAGTTCACGCTTAATGAGGTATCGGATTAAAAAAAATCTGCAATATATTATTTTTGCATTAAAAACCATCCTGATATGTGTGAAAGAAATAAAATACCTATCCGTTTCTTACAAGCTTTTTTAAAACCTGAAAAAATAATTCATGTAAAAGGATATAATTTGTGATTAATAACAAACTTATATGATCACAAGAAGTACAATGATGTAACTGCAATTTTAATAGAGTAATGGTACCTTCAGAGATTTTTTTAATAAAACAGTTATGACAAAAGAATAACATGTTTTCTACTAAAAACATTATTTATAGGGTATCCTTCTTTTTTTTTAGTTTTTTGGATACTATATGGTTCAGCCGATGCCGTCGAAAACTTTGATCTAAACGAAAACCTTACGTTTTCATCAGCCTTAATTATATTGCCAACTAAATTATTAAACTGCTGAAACTTCTCAAATCCTAAAATTCTGACCTAAATTTAGCTTTAATTAATACGGTTGTGGAATAAAGCAAATTTACAATTCGATGAATTTTCACGTCATGGTCACAATTTACACAATATCTAAATAACAATGAAATATAATGGATTTTGAACCGGATGGGACAAGGTTGCGACCATCCCCCCTATAATCAATTACTACGAGACTTACTGTCTCTGCATCAGTTCACTACTCTGTGCCGTCCTGCGCACACGCAATACAACGACAGCGCTCTTATTGCGACCCAATAGAGTTGAGATTCAAATAACTTTTAATTGAATAATTTGAGCTAAATCTTAGCTTAGTTGTACTAGTCTCTTTATATATGAAATATTATTTTTGCGGGCGCACCAGTCGGAAATAACGCTTTTCTCTAGAAGGTTTTCAAATAATGTATAATTCTGGTGTTAAAATGGTGATGGAGTTGCGATAATCGAGTGTTAAATCAAGTGTACTCGACTAATTTGTTTGAAATAAATTAGTCTGAGTTATTGTGATGTTACAAGTGAAAAACATTGAAAGGTAGGTATTTTTTATATTCATGTCCGAGAAGTAAGACTATCTGAAAAAAATTTTTTTTGCCATAAGTATAAAATTTCATACTTTTCTTTAATTCAAGTTATTTTATTTAGAGATACTCTAGTAAGAGTAACAACTATGTTTTATAGTAATAAAACATATTTATCGACTTTTTTACGTGGTTCGACAAAATAATAATCGCTACCTGAAAATCTCAAATATTTTTTTATAAAGTAATACTTAATTAGAAAAATAAATAAAGCAAAAGAAACTCGAAAGTAAATAAAAATTAGGGTAAAATAAAATAAAATATAAAAATGTGGAATCTATTGGAATTAAACAACGCAATTAAAAATTTATTAATGATGCAAGTTTCTTGCACTTACCTATATCCGTAATAAATCGAGAATAAATCAACATAACTTTATTTCAGGAATATTAGTATTCCATCCGAACTCAAAAAATGCTTCACGATAAGAATCGAACATTTGAATAAAAAAAAAACAACCTATTTTAACGTGTCATTATATTATCAACGCATTATTTTTGTCAATTTTCGTGTTATTTAAAAAAACCCAAAGTAGCTGCAGAGTTGTCGAAAACGTTGAGAAATTTTATGAATAAAAAAAACAATCCAAAGCTTTCGACGTTTTATTCCATCTTCTTTCTTAAATAGCAATTCACATTATCCTCATTTATATATGTCCTTTTATTAATTTTTTTTTGCCATCACTCCAAAAATGGTACCTACTTACATAAAATTATTGTCAAAATTACGTAAAACAGAATCCATTAAATTTTCGAATAAAACACTGAGTACCTTTACCACAAAGTAATTTGACTAACGAGGTAATTGTAGGAAAACCTTATCTTATATTATAATAAGTCATGCGAATCATCAACGTGCATCTTGGAAACCGGCTCGAACATGGAAATGAATACTGGTATTGTTAAAATTAATTTACGTACCAGTCTATTATGGTTAACTAGCCTATTGAAAAATTTAAAATAAAAATAGCTACATTTTTGTTTAAAAAAATATAATATTAACACAAAATTTCTAAAGAGTTGTTATGTGGTTCAAGTTCATTAAGTTTTTATAATAACATACCTATGTTGTTATTGAATAAAAATAGTATGTCTCGCAAAGTACTTCATGCATGGTAATAATAGTGTACACTTAATAACTTTATTTACAAAGATAATTAATTTATGATTGTAGTGCAACACTCTTTATATTTTATTAATGGAGGCTCCATAGTTAAACGCTAACCCCATAGTTAATTATTTTGTTTTCTTTGGCTGTAATAACTCGACATTTTAGTAAGTTTCCTGTGCCCATTTTAAACTTAAGTTATGAAATATTTAAGCGAACAAAGCCTAGAGCAAAGCTTGATAGTTTTAATTCTGTAGAAAATATTCGAAAAAATGAAATATTTAAGCTAACTTATGTTTTGAAAAATTCTACGTCTTCGCCCAACAGTGGACCTTGAAACTAAAAATAATTAATTATATTATACAAAATCACAATTAATGATAAAATTAAACCGCAAAGAAAATATCAAAACGCACATAAGCGAAGTCGTCTGTAGTGATCTAGGGTTCAAAATATTTTTAAATCCATTATAATGTACCAATATTTTACTTATGTAAGTCGAAAATAATTTTTAAATTTGGGCCTAAGATAAAATATTTGATTTTAACAAAAACTTTGTTAAAGTTAAGCTACATCATCACATATAAACGTTTTGTTTCCTTTATGATTTTTTGTTATTCTGCGTCACATCATTACTGCGTTGACAATGACGTGTGTACTTGCGCAGTACTATATTTTACAAAATATGTCGTCAACGATTTACATTATTCTTTTTGGGTATAAAGTGAAAAGATTCCATTAAAACTATCCAACAACTGATGAAAATAAACTTAACACACTAATTATAATAAATATTAATTGAATAATATTTATTTATTGTAAAAAAAATACAGAAAGCTAGCTGGTCAGAACAAAATATGTGATGATTGTCATAACGTTTCATACATATGTATGTATTGTCAGGCAATAAGTGCTTACGTGTGTAGTTAGTAAGTTACAGTATGTGTTATTTCTAAAACAAACTTGGTACATTAGGTACAATTTGAAGAACATGCATAGACATGGTAGCGTGAGGTCTTTGTATGATGCAGATTTAGGATTGCAAAACGTGCAGTTAGCTTCCGCAATCCAAAACAACTGTCTATCGTATCTCGTCTTTTTGCTTGCAAAGTGCACTGTTACTACCAACCGACATCAAGACAACGTTTCGTCACGCAAATCAAATGTGCATTCGCTATTTCCAAATCAGTCCGCATTTTATGACCAAGGACCTTGGCTGAATCATACGCTCAGCGAAAGATTAAACAAAAAGGAATGTGCGACATTGTACTAACGAAGATTTTGCAATTGCAGATGCTTTTTTGTTTATTTTACTTTCAATAGCATTCTTTTGTTAACGTTACAAAATAATTACTTCATGGTTGTGTTTCTAATTTATCAATCTCCTGGAAAAGTCTGTGTGCATCCGAATATAAATCATTAAAATTTTACGAAGTGTAATATCTGCTTGTACACTGTATTGCAAATGTTAAAAAAAACACACACACAGTCGAAACACGGAGATTGTCTAATTATTATTGACACGCTACGCCTGCCTCATATTTGTTACTATGATACGCTAGGTACAGGCTACTCTATTCTGTGCTAGGATCCTAATACTTCTATTGCTTTATTTACATCCAAACTTCTCTTCATAACCACGTTTATGTGGTCATATTGACCTTTATTTTCTGAAAAAAATGCACAGTAAAATTGCAGTGTCTACAGTAAGACGGTCTTTGGACGCAATAAATAAATTATGCTGCTAAAAAAAACAAAGCCAAACTTTTTTTATCGTAAGATCATTCATAATATCAAGTAAATTATGTGAGTACTTACGTATGTTACTTATGTTACAGACACCGCAATTTTTTTATAAAGTAGTCAATTTCATAGAAAAAGCCTTCTCGATGAAAAACTTAGAAAAAAGCAGCTAGGTTAATAAGTAGACCTTGAAAGACAGTTTCAAACATTTATCATATACCGGTCGGTCTGGCAAAGACGCAGTGCCTGATGGTAGCTTGTTAGGAAAGCGGCAGTGCATCCGAACGTTGCTCGGAACTGAGTTTTCAAGCCTTGAAGCAATATCCTGCTGGTTGCGTGCGGGTAACTAGCAGCTGCGTTTGCGCAACTGCGTTCTCTACGCACTGTGAAAGGGCCTTAGGAGTTGGAAACAGGAAGCCTGGCTGGAAGTAACCTTTGTACGGTTAACCTACTTACTCGCCGATTTTACTTGAAAAATGCTATTTATTTACTGTGTGAAGGATTTGGCAGTTTCTAAACTCGCATGTTTTTAGTTTTGCAGTTAAGCTTAGTTAGTTATTTACTCACTTAAATTGCTTAGATCCAAGCAAATTATGAAATATTAAATATGAAAAAGAAATTGTATTGTATTGTAATTTTTTAATTGAAATAAAAAAAACGTGTTACTTACATTTTTGTTTTACGAGTATTTTGCAAAACTATTTTAAAACTTAAAAAGACGTATTTTTTCATTCCATGCCGGGATACATTAAAATGTTTTGAGTGATTCGGAAGAGCTTATGAGTTTTTTTTCTGAAAATGTTTACTAATAAAATGTGATCTAAAGTTACAAAAGTATTTCTTAGTTATTTCATAATACAAAGCGGATAATGTGCACACCGTCCCTTATGCCCCAACAACCTCACGCAAATTAACTGGGTATTTAGCATAATAGGCGGGACGCGAAAATGATAAAATGTGGTAACCATTTCGTATACTTCACTACTTCGTATATACATTTTAGTTTTATCAACGGCGATCGACACTTTAGCTGCTGGTCTCGCAAGCTAGGTGCAGCTACTTACTGTCGATAAAACGCGATGTGGCATCAAGACAATTGCTAAATTGAGTGTCAATCGAATTTTAACGCTACCTATACTTAATATAACCCGGTCGAGTTAACTCGGGACCTGAAGCGCGATAGACTCCTCTCGTTTTCGCCTTTCCTCACGCCACCGTCGTAAATTTTTTGATAAATTTCGATAGATTTATCAATAAATTATCGCTAACGAATGTACTTACGCTATTGGCAGGACGACAGTGGCGTGAGGAAAGGAGAAAACGAGAGGGGTCTATCGCGCTTCAGGTTCCGAGTTAACTCGACCGGGTTATACATACTTTGGGGCTAAATTGCTTGCCTCGATAATGAGTTAAAATCGACAAAGACAACACGTGTATGTAGTTTTACTGACCTCCAAGACTTTTAATCTTTGATATTAAGCCCCCAAATCTTTCAAGGGCGCCATTTATGCCCATATTTTACGAGCACGCTAGTTTCAACACTAGTGGCGCAACGCGGCCTTCCCCGACCGGTCCGCGCGGTCACTGCCATTCTCGCCGACACGTATGACGGATTATCAGCGCATAATCATATTAAAAAAAACCTGACAAGTGCGAGTCAGACTTGCCCACCGAGAGTTCCGTAGAAATTTGTAGGTAGTTAAATAAATACTTACTATATTTTTCATGATTGAATGTTTTTAATGTAATAAAGAGTATTATGGTTTCAATTTCCTCTCCGTGTTTCCGAGATAAAGGATCTTGTTAGATAGACGAATAACAAAGTGATCAAGGGTTTCGTTTTTCTCTTTTGAGGTACGCAACCTTATTATTAAAACTTTGGTAGTAGAGACGCCTTTAGGCGCATAATATCAGAAACGCAAAATAGCCGATTCGCAAAATATGAGATTCTTATAATAAAAGATTCTCAAAATAGCCAAACGGAATATCTGAGACATCGATAAAATAAAAGAAAATAAGTCCTAAATTCCATCATCGTGGCAGCGGCGGCGCGGTAAACTAAACTAGCTAATCGACGTAATTTTGACCATACAAAATATGGGATAAATCTTATGGTAAATGCTCAACTTGCTAAGTACACATTCAAAGCGTGAAGACGAACGTCTTAAGTGTAAACTCGAAAATTAAGATCGTTTTTGTAGTGGGGGGAGCACAGTTATGTAGGTCACTAATGCGTTGATGATGTGTTGGACTTTGGTTTCTTTGAATGTAATTTATTATTTATATATGATTCATAATATACATTCTGACAACGATATGACAACTAGTTAAAGAAAATGTTTATTGTAATTAACCCATTTATTGCGACGCCTTACCCAACTTGTAAGTAGCTGGTTTGGATCTTACTCAGGGTAGATTAGCGTATAAATACATTCCTAATTTATATGCTTGAAATATTTAAATAGTTTTCACCGTTTTTTACCTCATTCATCGCTTGAGGGTAGGCTCACGAGTAGCTTCACCCTTTGCCTCCCCTTTGACTACGGCAGCTGCAAAGGTGCCGAAACGTCGGGAAAATAAAAAATCAAACCAAATACCTACTAATTACCAAAGTACTTTCAATAAAACCACGCTAGTAGCCGTTTAAAAGTGATTTATATCATTTCTAGTGAGCGCGTAAGCTTAAGAAGTTAATTTTTCACCATTGACTTTTACAAAATAATGTACTGTTTCAAGATATTAAGTGAAAAACGCACTGTAACATTTTTTTTCCATTTCTTTGGTTCACGAAATTCACGGGCGAGCGTCACGCCACTGAGTAGGAAGGTCAGACGCATTATCCACTGAAAAAGTGGCAGAACCAGCGGTGTTACAACGGTCACTGTCAATAGTTTCATGATGAAAGTTCACTTTAGAAACCTGAATAGTTTATACGCAATCATTGCGAACACAACGCACGTAACAAAGGTAATGAAAGTCTATTATATTTCTATTACATTAATAACCCTGAACTGTTAACACAATATGAAACACTGCAGTGTGAACATTATTAGGTTGATGGTTATGATAGCGTCTGATGAGTATTAATAATAGCTCTTACCCTTCACGATTTCAAAGGCTGAAATCCACCGAATAAACATGCACAGATTTGCATGACAAGAGGTAGGTACTTAACACCTAAATAAACCAGACCATTTAACAAATAAAGTCTGTGGATAATGATAATCACTTTTTGTACATCTTCGATCGATGTCTTGTTATGGCAACCTGATAAGCGGTCAGTCTACTCTAAGTGTTGGCTTGACTTTCGCTCGTCAAGTTACTGTCGTCGCACCTAGGAAATCGGAAACCGGTGCTAAGTCACTCTTATGTATATTTTCATGACAGTTCCGTGTTAAAGATGCAAGTTTATTAATAATAAAATGTAAACATGCATTATTATTGTACTTAAGCGCTTCCCAAATAGATACTTGTAGTGAGTAAATTTAAGACAGTTAAAAAGTGTCTTGTATGAGTATTATAGTTAAAAAAAAATATTCTTGCATTTTGTCTATGTTACAGCCTTTCTGTATGGACAATTAAATAAATTTTAATAGTTAGAGAGAGCTCTACAATCTCGTTTCACGTATTGCATTTTATTCTTGATTTCCTAACATTGCAATTTTCTCAACAATCTAATTAATAGTTGTTAAAATTCATATCTCGTGCTTTGTACTAAGATTAGTATGAAACGTGCTCATGCGTTTACGCAAATCTTACGACATGACGTGTCTAAGCAAACATTTATTAAACATCATACACCAATTATAATAAAAATACTTGTTTCGATAAACTATGTTATTACAAAGTCGTAAGTATCAGTTTAACAATTGAATAAAATTGATTTTATTCATGAACATAAGACATTAAATTTTTGATGATAAAACGATCTATTGTTGAAACTTTTAAGTGTTATTTAATAAACCGTGAATCGTGGTGAAGAAAATCAAGCTTTGATTAAATTTATTTTATTAATAAATATATAATAATATAAATATATTGGCATCGCATTTTTAACATTTTTGATAAAAAAAACATTCATATATAGGTATTTACTCGTAACTCTGTGAAAATATTCTTCAAATTGTAAAATGTTCTTCAAATTAAGTTATTTAAATCTATGTATTTTTTTTTCCATTTATTACAGTGAAAAACTTATGATGTGGTTGAATCCATTCGGTAGTCTTCTGAACAAAATGCGTCCCTATAGGTATTTAGTTCCGTCATTAAAATAAACAGGTTAAAAAATATTACAAGAGTTCAAGGATTAGGTAGTAATTTTTTTAATGCTTGTCATTATCATTATTATCTACTCATACCTAGTAATTCGTATATTTTTTCTCAAGTCATGTTAATTTTACGGTCAAAAATATTTTGTTTTGCGGCAACTACTTTTATAAATGTATCATAAAATAATTAAAAGACGTCGCATCTCTTGATATGAACCTCGTTGCAATTAAAAGCTCGTTGTGAGCTTGATAACATAAATACTCGATGTATTTATGTTATCAACTCTTATTTGCTCCAAGTTGACAGAATTGTGGCGTAAATTATTGATACACCTGTCAAATATACTAATAATGTAGCCATTTAGTGTAATATCATTATTATCTGATATGAGTATCTAGACTTCAATCAAGCATTTCGCAATTGAGATCGAACTAATTTTGATCATGATCAATCACCTTTAGTTCGATAATTTGATAAATGACAAAGTCGGGTTTGCTTGACATAGATATTAGAGTATACTTACATTACTATTTTGCTATAAATTTTATTCGTATTCTCTTTAAATCTATGCTTATACAATTTTACCTTTGTTGAAACTATTTACTACAAGGACTGTGTCGAATTTATTTGAATGTGTGTAAATATGTTTAAAAGTCTTATATGTTTTAAAAAAAAACACTGTCCTATTGCTTTATCAAATGAAACCATTATTATGAAAAAACTATTCTAATAAAATTTTGACAAAAATATATCCTACCATTTTCTGACACAATTTCAAATTTTGAAGATTATGTACAAATAGTGTATTACGTAACTTCTCGAAGCATCACAGTATGTGGCTAACTAAAACTTTACAACACAACAAAAATGCTATTTCTCTAAGAATTACGAAAGAAATTATCATCACCCGTCAACTGATTTGATCGACAAACATTTTACCCATAATTCGCAGGTGACAAGGTCAGCTTTCCCAACCGGTTGGGAAATGCCCAGTCAATATTATCGTATAGGCCGCCTCAAGGTCGTTCTTTAAGAAGTGGGCTAAGGTCCGAATAACGTGTAAATATTGTTTAATTAATTTAGGAAATTGTCGGAAGTTGCATAGTTTCGCATCCTATAACGTAACTTTTGTTTAAACGATTTCGCATACATTTATCAACGAGACTTGGTATATGTAATTTATTTGTAAACGTACTTACTCCTAGGTTCTCTTATTTAAACATGTAATAAAACACTTTTTAACGGATACTAGCGCGGTTTTATTGAAAGTACTTTAGTAATTAGCTGGTATTTGGTTTGATTTTTGATTTTTCTGACGTTTCTGCACCTTTGCAGCTGCCGTGGTCACGGGGGACTGTAACCAAAGTAACCAAACTGTGACCAAAGTACTTTTAATAAAACCGCGCTAGTATCCGTTAAAAAGTGTTTTATTTCATGTCTAGTGAGCGCGTAAGCTTGAGAAATGAATTTCTCTTACTTAATTTCGTAGTTAAAATTTCTGTGCCATCAAAGGTAACAAATCACTTAAAACTAGTAGGTATATCAAACAACCACGTGAACCAGAAGTGAGCATTTTCTGATAACAACGTTTTAATACTGCGGTCTCTAACCTGCCCAGCAAACTAAAACTATGGAAGTGTAATTTCAAACAATTATTGCTTAAAAAATAGCACCACAGGGCTAAAAAAATGGCAACCCGCACTGCATTTAGTCGGGCCAGCCACCTAAATGTAACTCAAGGTATTATTTACATATTTCGGAAGCAATTTACCACTTATTTTCATTCATCTCCCGAAACAAAAGCCTTTTCTAAAAAGCTCCGCACTAATTGCATTTAATTAACAGTTTACAAAAGAAAATGATAAAATAAACAGTTATGCGCTTGAAACTACATAAAAAAATTAAATTATGCAGTAGGTAGACCTGAAGCAACTTCCTGGCATTGACTCTGAATAAAAAACGAGCACAAGACCAAGTTCAAACTGGTGAAAGCCTCAAAACGCCCTCTGTGGACGTTATGTGGCACTATCATAATAAACGGTTACACGAGATATTTACTACAGAGACCTGTCTCCACATATCGTAGTTTCGGGAGTAATAAAAATATAGTTGAAGTTAGTACTTATATCTATTATGAGGTTAAAAGAAGCTTTCTTATGAAATTTTTAATTTACTATGGAAATTAATTTGCAAAGAAGTGGTTATATACTAATTTAAATAGTATTTGTTCCATTTACTTTACTTTTAATTAAATACGAGTAACACACTGACAAAATGATCGTACACAATGAAATGTGTAGTAATAAATCTCTTCAAGATAATATTTGGCCTTTTCCGAATAGATGCATTTCGAATAAATGATATTATGTTAACAGAAAAATAGAGTATTAGCACGTCATAGGCCAACTCAGACCGAGCCTCTACGGCGGCCTTGTGAGTTGCGACCCAAATTAGCCAACAATTTGAAAAATAAATAAATCGCTAGAAATATGCCTCAAGAAAATGTATCTTTATGGTTATCAATTAGTTCACAAAACATCAATAGGACTATTTTATACAATTTAATTCCTATATTAAATATACTAAACGATCAAAACAATCGTACAGAAATTTATTAAATTAAATCAAACCTATCTCAACATCAAAAATCCTTTAACAAAACCAGGCTAAGATCCATAAAAAGATTTATTTCAGAAATGTCCTAACTTTTAACAATTTCTTTGTATCTTTACTTCCACCATAAAACGTGATTACACATAGTGACATTCCCAAACACGGCCAAGGCATAACATTTAATATAATAATGTGAATATTAGAATCGCAAGGTTGTCCGAAGGTCCGGAGATACGTTGCAAAAGCACAATCTCATGTGAACCGGTCCGTTGCGGCACTCCGTGTTGAGACACAAAGATGCTGGGTTGCACAACGCGAGAAGATTTAACCTTTCCGATCGTTCAATTTTTAATTTTTAATATTTATTGAGACGTATAAGGTATTTCATAAACTTATTACAATATTATTTGTATTATATGATGATAGAGGTATATTTTAAAATAAAATAGAGATAACAGCCAGCTGATGGTGGTTAGCGTAACTTGATAAGAGAAAATTAATCAGGTATGGATAAAGATCAAATACAAAAAAAACAACGTTTATTGAGTACCTAGACACGCTATTTTTCTGATAAATGATCTCTCCTAAACTCCCAATGTTTTTAATTATAATAATAAAAAAAAACTAAATGTTAAAACCGTCAAAACTCAAAACAAAACTGTGCTTGTAGTTGGAAAACGTTCCCAGACTTTGAACTGGACAAGCGGTTGTGATAAGTAGCACCACGCAAAATTCAACTTTGAATTCTAACGCTAAAAAAGATTTTCTGATGTTGCAAGTAGTGCAGTTACGTCCTTGTAGCCGTGTGGGAGAAAGATCGTTTGTGATTGGTCGGAGCCGGCGCGATTTTCAATTGCGGTCGAACTAGCGACTCGCGCGCACTTTCGCATAAGCTCGCCTCAGGTTTTCGCTTTCGTTCGTAGAAATGAGATGCGCGCGCGCTGCAGATTGACGTCCGATTTTATTTCCTCAACGGAAATATGATCGCGCTTTCCAACCAAAGAATTCGGTAGTGTTGATGTGTCGTTCGAAAATATATTTTGATAAAGTGTTGCGTTTTTAAAAAAGAGTTGTATGTCGTTTGACCTAATAAAAATCAATAGTAAATTGTTGCAACTGGAAAGCCAACAATGAGAAACCATGTTACGCGAATTTTACCGGATATTTTATGAAATAAGTAATATAAACAATTTTTATCATACTTTTTGTGTTTGTTACAGGTGACAGTATAAAAAGTTGCCGCCACATCGCTCAGTGACTTTAGTATTACTAACGGTCGTTAGTAGTGTGAAGTGAGAGTGTGTGATAGCCTAACTATAGTGTAGTGATTATAGAACTATAGCAAAATGTCGGGTTTCGTGAAGATCGCCATCGATGACTACTATTCGGACAGCAACTGGACGACCATCATATATAAATACTGGATGCTGGTTGATAGGGTGTCAGGTATGTGGAAATCTTTTATTTTTAAACCATTTGAAGTTCAAAAGATACTTAAATTGGTACCAAATACTAAGATAAATAAGTAACAACTTTACTTATGTCATTTAATAACAAAATATAAAAATTAATAACTTTTCTCTCACTTCCGGCACAGTATTCATTGATGTTCGCAACATTAGTTTATTTTCGTTCAAATATAATCACTGGTAACAAAATAACATCATAATTTATCTTCCTGTTTTCTTATATACAATTTTTTATCACTGTTTAATATCCTCCGGATGTAAGAATAAGGTTGGGAAAACTTATAGAAAGTGCACTAAAATTATCGACTAGGTATACCTAATTACCTACTATATGTAGTCAACGTTTAGTCAGACCTTGAAATCCTTACTAATATTATAAATGCGAAAGTCCGTTTGTTTGTTTGTTTGTTACGCCTTCACGTCTTAACTACTAAACCGATCATCATGAAATTTTACATACACGTTGTCAGGGGTACAGAGAAGGACATAGGGTACCTTTTATCCCGAAAAAATGTATTGTTCCCGAGGGATAGCAAAAAAGCTTTCCACGCAGACGAAGTCGCGGGCGGCCGCTAGTAATTTTATAAAAAAACCGGCCAAACGCACGTCGGACTCGTGCACGCAGGGTTCCGTACCAAAAAACAGCAAAAAAAAAAACATCACGTTCGTTGTATGGGAGCCCCACTTATTTTTTATTCTGTTTTAGTAATTTGTTGTTGAAGCGGCAAAAGAAATACATCATATGTGAAAATTTGAACTGCCTAGCTATCACAGTTCATGAGATACAGCTTGGTGACAGACACACAGACAGATAGGCAGTGGAGTCTTAGTAGTAGGGTCCCGTTTTTATCCTTTGGGTACAGATCCTTAAAAATGGAGGGTTAAATCCTTAGGAAATGAGTCACTTGGACAGTCGCAATGTGGTCGGAATTTACAACTAATATATCCACACAACTATAGTAGTAAAAACAAACTTCAATAAAAGTGAAAGTTATCTGTTTATCAAAGGTACTAACCAAACTTTCTCACCTTTTGAGACTTCAAAACATTTTCTATTAGCAAAAAGTCGATAATATAATAACGTATTCAACATTATGATCTAAAATAAAATAAACCATTTCATATGGTACCTAGTTTAAGAGAGCAATTCAATTATCCATCACCTAGTCTTTAAGGGATGCCGTTTAACTAATGAGCTAGGGCTCACTGTTTAATAAAAAGTCTAGCTCTAGGACCTAGGTTGTGAGTTAAACCACGTTAAACGTCTTATGCTAGCTAACCTTAGTTGGATGTGACATAATAATACACCCTGTAGGTGTCCCAAAACTTTGCCACGAAAGGAAAGTATCTTAAATATTGGTGGTAGAAAATTTTACTGAAAGAAGATTTTAAATATAATTGAAACTGCATTCAAATATTTTTGAAATATCACCTGCTTTGACCAGGAATCGAAAAAAAAACAAATATGAGAAAAAAATACGATACCGGTTGAAAGGGTCATTAATAAGGATATTTTTTTCTTAGGTAACACAACGTTATAAACAAAAGGACGACCATGAAATTTAAGATTTGAGCTTTAACTACTGACCGAGTGAGCGCGAAGCGTCTCTGCTTCAGCTTGGACAAAAAATCTTTCGTATGTCCTTCCGGCTGTCCGTTTGTTCTCCTCAAGTTTCCATTTCTCAAACGATTCTCGTAAAATTTTGTGAGCAGGGTTCGGTAATCATATGGAATTTTTCAAATAAGCAAGTTTTTAGATTTTTTCGAAATGGCAGAGATATGTAAAAAAAACATATTTCAGCCGTTTCGATGAAACAAAACTTTTTTGTTAGCGGTTCAAAGCTAATTTTGTTTTTTATTTAATTAGAAGACTCAAAAGTCTCAAAAATACAGTCAATATTTGAAATTTAAAAATTAATAAGGTTGTGACTTTGAGACAGAACCTAGCACTGCGTATATTATTTGCACAAATACTAAATTAGTTGAATAAACTAATATTAATTCTGTGTTGTTTGTTTTTGAAATACATACAATTTGAGCTACTTTTTAACGCGAGGTCTACAGCTCACGGAGCCACTAGTTACTTAGGTATTGTATCAATTTGTATTGTATCGTATGCGTTTTTTTTAATATTTAAATGCAGTTCCTATTCTTTTTAAAATCAAAATAAAGTCTTCTTTTACTAAAATTGCCTACCTTCAAAATTTGAGGTTCTTTCCCGCTGTGTGGCAGTTTTAGGACACCCTGTATACAGGGTTATTTGTAAAACACCAATAACCTCGCAGGAGTAGATTACTAACATCATATACCTACAACAACATTTGGTCGACGTCTTTTCCGAAAACAGACAAAAAAAACGACTTTTCATAATAAAACTCGATCAGCTGTTCGGGAAAGAACAATGGCAAACTTCCATACAAATTTTTGTTGACCTAATTTTTATGAGTATTAGTATGAAAAATATGGTATAGTATAGTGCTTAAATCCCTTAATAGATTGACGTTAAGTATACGATTGCCACAAGTCTAGAAATAAAGATATTCTAGTTTGAAGTTTTTATCGTAGTCCTAATCCTAAGTCTACAGCGAATAGCAAACACTTGACACTGGCAAAAGTTACTTCCAAAAGGAAAGTAGATTACCAAAACAAAAAGAGAAAGAAGAAGAAATATGACAGTTTTTGCTGTTTCCTAATCAATCACAGTACCTACTTGTTGTATGGTTTGTGTTCCTAATAAACATACATTTGATTTTCTTTTTAGATTGTTTTTTTTTTCCTGACATAGTCAGGGCTTAATTATAATCTGAAAAATCTTATTAATTTATAATACGTAAATTCATAATAATGACATTTTGATACACTAAATAAATAACTCAACAATTATTTTGCCGTTGTTCTTTGTATGAAGAGTCGATTTTTTTTGACGATTTTCGGAAAAGTCTTAAAACAAATGTTGTTGTATATGATGTTAGTAATCTAGGTACTCCTGCGAGTTGTTGGTGTTTAACAAATAACCCTGTATAAGGTTAATAATTGTATAGTAGGGTGTTCTGCACTAGATTCAAACCAGCAGCAATTTTAAGAATTTATCTTACCACCACCGCATCACCCTACATAGTTCGATTGTTAAAAGTTTAGAAGTTGAGTTACAAAAATCAATAGCCATAGGCATATGGCATAACGTGATAGAAAGTGACATATTGTACGCTCAAACCAGTTATTTTCTCATCTCTATCATAAGTGGAAGTCCATTGATACATCTTAACGATTTTTACTGCCATTAAGTACCTATATAGTTATTGTTTTTTTACATTTTGACAATGCTATTTTTATATTAAGATAATTAATATATGAGAAAAAATACTAGAAAAAATCGTTTTGAGACTTGAAACTGCACCCTTGGGATTCCAGCCCAATGCAATGCACAGTGGGAGCGGCGAAAGTATAATTATATTATAATAATTCATATTATTTTTATGAAATTTTGAGAACCGTACTTCGAAACAAATTACCTATCCTTACGTCATGCGTAAGGAAAATAACGTCATGTTAAAAATGTATTTTTAATAATTTTTGACAAACGAAAATAAATTGAAAGGGTATCCCGTTAATCATGGAGCAAAATCTCACAGCACAAATAAAGAGAAAATTTGGAAAATCATTTATTATTATTGTGTAGAGCTTTTATATTTTATTAGTTCAATTCAAGAAATATTCAGTGCGTAACAGTTTGTCTTCTTAAAGGGGGTTCATCATCATCATTACTAATTTTTACACTTACCATTGCTGGGGCACAGGTCTTCCTTATAGATGGATAGTGGATGGACCACAACGCGGGTCCAATGTGGATTGATGGGCGTAAACGGCTTCTCTAGCACGGATGAGCTCGAGATCATATTTTTTGTCATCTATCCTAAGACCGACCTTTTATTGTATTTGTGTACAATGCAGGGCGAATACGCTACGCTAACCCACTACGCCATCACGAATTTGCATCTTTAAGTGGGTTACTTCCCACAAATCAGCAAACAAAAACTCTACTGCCTTTCTTGAACTGTTGAACTGCCACACCTGACGGAAATGACCGGTGATTTTCATAACAAATGAAATTGAACTCTATGTATCACACCTAGAGTTAGTTATTCAATCATCTAAGACTGATTTCAGTCCACTCTGCTACACTTTGCGATCATGAACTTTGTCGGGTAGATAGATTTCTATTTCATATAGCCGTTAGTTGATGCGATCAATCGTGTATTGTAAATAGTTCATACTAATGATGTAAGAAAGAAATAATCACAGTCTAATAAAAGTTATGCCAATTATGTTACTTAGAAACATATCGATGATGATAGCAACTTTAATATTGAGTAGGCCGTTGTTACCTAATAAAAAATAGATTTTCATTTTGCTGCACCTTTGTTCTTAAATTCATTAAAATTAAAGGGAAAGTATTTTTTTATAAAAAAACAATACATCGTCAACGCTAGGACTTTATAATTAACTTTTATTTTAAACATTAGATCTAATTTAAGTATCAAAATATAGAAACTGCAAAAGATACAGAAATTAAATCAATATCATTTAACCAGAGAAAATAGCTATACCTAAAAAAATAAATTAAAAAAATTAATAAACCCGCCTGCCTAAAAAGACAAGTCAACTGAAAAGATGGAAACAAGATTAAATATTAAAGGCAACATATTATACGTAGTGGAAAAAAAAATTTTTTTTCCACTACGTATAATAGCACCGTACAGCCGCCATGTTGTTTTTTTATAACGCCACCTTCTTAAGAACACTTGGGCTGACGAGACAAATCTAACGATATCTTAATAACAGAAATCCATTCAGCCGTTTGAAAGATATCAGGTAATAAAGAATATTACATACAAACATACTTACATACTTACATACAAGATACGCGCGAAAAACATTACCCTTTCTTTGCAGTCGGGTAAAAATAACCAAAAAAAACTCACTCAATGTAATTTGTAGAGCAAAAGACATCAACGCGTTCGCAAGTCATGTTTATTATTTTTCGTGTCTAAAAAATGAGACCAATGTGACTAGGCCTCCGCTTAGCCAGAGGAGAATGGTCGAGCATTCTGTCATATATTTTTTTAAGCACAACGGGATAGTGCTTGACCTTCACCTCACCTGATGTTAAGTGACAAAAAGGCCGAAGCTGGAACTACACCCGGAATCCTCACCACTGAGGAACTGGCTATCTCAAAGCCGGAATATTTTTTTTTTCTAATTTTGTTCTGGTGTCAGACTTAGGTAAGATGGTGGTAGTTAGCCAGGCGGACTTGAAATAAGCCCTACCACCAACCAAACCAAGTACAAATGGGAATCGAACCCGGTACTCCTGCGTCTTGTTGCGTTTACGGATGGGCGAACTACTAGACCACAGAGGCGGTTGAAAAAAGTTATTTGTATATTACATTCAATATAATTATCTACTTGCATTAAAGATATATTTTTTACCTAGACTTATATTAACTTTTTTAACAATTATAGAAAAAATATTGTCCAAAATTAAAACAACGCAGGTTGCACAAATAGTATTCTTTATATCTTTTTTGTTGAAAGACATTAATTTTATCATTTATAATTATTACTTACTATTTGACGTTTGATGATTTTAACGTAATCTTTATGGTTAACTAACCCTGAAAACCCTAGCACAATTCCGATAAGTATGAAAAACGATAATAGGCATGACGAAATTTTTTTATATTTAATTTTACATAAATTACCTCTCAAAAAAGAAACATTGGTAAAATAATTATTTCGCTAGCGTGAAAACTGCCCGAGATATCACAGTTTAAAATGCACACAAATTGAACTCACCCGAAAACGCTCCATACTAACGGCTACCTTAGTTATGACGTCACGCCTAATGTTTGTATGCAACGCGTAGGAAATTTGATCGGCAGCTATATTAATGTGTTTATCAAATTGGTTTCTTAGACAAATTTGCTATAAATTTTACGGATTAATTAAAGGTATTATTTATTTTTATACATTTTATACTTTTTAAATGGACTTGTCCGCTCAACTTTGAAGGGTTATAAAACAAATAATATGCAATATAAAACCAAGAGGTACACAAGCTACTCTAAAAGTTCAATATGTTTACGATTTTTATTAGTATTTTGTTATTTTATTCATTAGTCGTCATCCCTATTATCTTGATCCTCAGCTTTTGGTAATAATGGTACTGTTCCCGATTTCGATAGTAAGAAGATGTTAGATAATCCTACAAGAAATTAGAATGTTATTTTGCATAGTAAAACAACATAAAGCGTATAAACTTGAACTTTGCAAAAAGTTGAGTGTTTCGTCGCGTGTTGCGTGAGATCGGCGGCCATTGTTTCCGCAGCGTTATGTCAATAGCCAATGCTTTCCGATTGTGCCTTGGCCCACTAAATCGGTACTTGATGGGTACAAATCATATTGCTTGCTTCGACAAATGAACTTAACCCGGTTGAGTTAACTCGGGACCTGAAGCGCGATAGACCCCTCTCGTTTTCGTTTTGCCTCACGCCACTGTCATCATGTCAATAGCGTAAGTACATTCGTTAGCGATAATTTATCGATAATCTAATCGAATACTTTCAAAAAATTGACGACCGTGGCGTGAGAAAAGAAGAAAACAAGAGGGGTCTATCGCGCTTCAGGTCCCGAGTTAACTCGACCGGGTTGTACGATAATTGCATGACATTCGTCCCTATTCATGATGTTATCAGATCAGAAATAAGATCCAAAATTAAGTAAGTCAAGACGTACATCGTATCGCGAATCTCCCTAAAGATTTTATATCTTTTTGTAAATTAATTCTAGGCGAAATGTTTTCTACTCTATCGCATTGGGTGTTCCTGTAAAGATAGATATAGGTTATTTATAAATAAATAAAATAAAATCACATACAATTGCTCCGATTCCAAAGTAAGTAGATAAGGTACTTGTATTTTGGAATTCGAAAACAACGAACGTACCACAAATTTTCAAACTTGCGACTATGTAGAATAGTCCGTATTCTAAAATAACTTGTCGGGGAATATAAATTAAATTAGCCAGGGATCGAACCCGAGACTTTCGAGTTAGAGACACGATGTAAACTGATGTACCAGCCACTCGAGCACGAGTCCTATAATCAATTCATAATAATAATATATTAAATCTCTCTCGCTTAATGACCACTTTCCATACAAATAGCTTCTTTAAAAGTTGATATAAGATTATAAAATTATATTTTAATAGTTGCTATGACTGGAGAACACTAGTATTAATCGATTTTTAATTTGGTAATCAGAAAAATATGTAATGGTTGCCTTGCCGATTTTTTATTTTTATTAGCAATTCATAAATAACAATAAAATGCAATTTTATGAGCTATAATATCTACTTCTGTAAACACGATGATGATAAAATCAATATTTTGACAGCTCAGAAATGGGCGTTTTTCTTTTGTTAGCATTTAAAAAAGAAAACTGTATTCTTAATTTCCCTTTCGCGAGGATGTAATTAATATTATTTATGTGTTTATTTGAACCTTGTTATTTAGAATCATTAATTCTCATTTATTACTTATGCATTTTGTTTTTATAATAATCCTAATTTATTATTTATTTTATTCACAAATAAATATTATAATGTAGTTACTTATATAATTTGACAATCTGTACGTCAATTTTGCATATTATGCAAATTGTCTACATTAACAAAATACAATAAATAAAAGAAAAACAATATAATTTGTTTATTCTTGCAATATAATTTATGTATTTAACAAAAGTCAATATTTTTTTGGGATTTGCTTTATTTTTAATTAAAAGAGAAATTAAAAATACAGATAATGTCATTGCATTCTCAAGGTTTTAATTTTCTTATTAATATAACACATAAAAAAAACAGAATACTGTTTATTATTTAGATTTTCATTGATATAATGGCAAAATACGCTAATACAGTACAGTTTAGTTAAGAAGATAATAACATAATTATATAGGCACCACATTCATGTTCATGTAATTTTAATTAACTCACGATTTTCATATTCATGTGATATTTTGGCTTAATTGCTATAGAAAGTGGCCTTTTCGGCCTACACCGTCAACGAACTATGTCTCTGTTATGAACTGTAATTAATTCTAATGTACACCTAGTTTTATAATCATATGCGCGATATTTTATATTATTATTTTACTAGCTTCCAACTTCGATTACATCCGCGTCAAAAGATATTGCCAAAAATCCCTTCTTAGCGGATGCCTACCAATATAAATAAATATATTAGTACAGAATTATATACCTTCAGCCCAATCCGCTCAGTAGTTTGTACCGTAGCCGTGCACTTATGTATTCTATGCCCTTGCAATGCAATGATCAATTAGTTAGAACATATTATTTTGTAAGTATACTTAATTACCATGTTTTCGCATCGTGTTTTGTATGACTTTTCAGCAACAGAAGTCAACTAGGTATAATAATGTTTAATTGTAAAAGTCTCGCTATAATTTGCAAACAATAGCACAAACATATAGGGAGGCTAGAGGTTAAATCAGTCAAGACTTGAGTAGATGTCAAAATCATTATTAATAATTTAACTTGCGAGCTAAAACCTTTTATAGGAAAAGTATTGTTTCTCATTTTCTGGTTTGCTTAAATAAACGCAATCATTTATTTATCTATCAAAGATTGCGAGACATATTAATAAAGTCTATTATACCTCGTATAATCAACCTATCGTTAAACTATAGCATAGGCCAGAAACCGCGAATTTGGGCGAAATAAAAGGAAAACCAAATCGTTACCGTTTCAGTTACGTTAACAACAACTTCTTTCCGTTAGTTTTTAAATGGACTATCGCGATTCATTTGTATGTCGTGATTTTTCGTAGTAGACTCAATGTAGACTTTTTCGTAGTTCGACTTCAATAGACGTGTTGTAATTAATCGATTTGAAAATTATTCCTTGCTTTTTATAGAGCTGTTTTTTAAGGTTTTTGAAGGAGGTTTTTCTTTTTTTTAAAAGCTTTTTTATTTTAAACTTTTTTGTGGTAGGTATGTAAGCGATGATTTTTTAAATAAAACGTTTTAATGTTTCACATTTTTCAATGGCCTTCGCAGATCAACTCTAGTCCAGAACGTCCTTGACAATAATAGGTACTTAACTTGTTTTTGATTGTCATAAACCTACCAATATTTCAATCATTATACAGTTCCTACTTGATTTTGAGGAGTTCCCTCGTGTATCTTCAAAATCCAAAGTCCAATACCAATGAAATTAATATGGTATCATTTTTAAGGTGTCTTCTTTCAAACAAAAAGAGACTCATCTAAATCGGTTTATAAACAAAAAATTAATGGTTGAAAATCCGTCTGAATTCATTTAAAATAGTAAAGATAACGACAGTATTTTCAAGATTACTTGAAAACTACTGAACTGATTACAAAATTTCAAAAAATGGGACCAATTTGGGAACAGCCCTAATGTTATAACGTTTAAATCATTTCAATCGGTTCAGCCGTCTTCGAGTAATCGGTGTACATACATATAAAAAAAAAGAAATATACGCGACGAATAGATAACCTCCTCCTTTTAAAATTGTTGAAGTCGGTTAAAAATAAAGTGAAAAGCAGGTGCAGGTAAATTTCCATTAAAACTGCTTATCATAATATGACACTTCATAAATATTAAACCATCTTCTAGTAGTAGTCAAATTTTACACTATTTTTCTTATAAATATAATACTTAACTATGATTCACTTTGATAAATGTTTACGTTATCATCTTGTGCAAAGGACAGGGATTTTCTGATGTAACTCTACTTTGTAAGTGTACTATTGCTGAAACCACTATGGGCCCTCCACATGCCCAGGCCCTGCCTGCAAGTAGTGTAGGAAATGAAGCGATCTTTTGTATGGAGACCCCAGCATTAAATCCTCAGTCGATGAAACTTTGCAGGGATGTAATATACGTTTGGATATTTAAAAAAAAAACATACTGCAAAGTTTCGTCTACTGCCCCCCTACTTAAATGGCCAACATTCTATTCGTTTGAACGCTACGCTTACTATTAAAACTTTAAAATAAGCAGTAAACTAAAATTTACGTGCCGTAAGCTCAACAATTCCATACAATACATCGAAGTCCGTGATTTACATAAGTTTGCGACATGTGATTTAATCATCTATTGCTCATATTTAAACTTTAAAAGTAAGCGTAGCGTTCAAACGAATAGAAAGTTGGCCATTTGAGTAGGGGGGCAGAGGATTTACTGTGGGGGTCCACTACTTTCCATTCCTACACTAAGGATCGTACGGAGAGGCACGGCCTCTCGCGGTCTTCCAGCCAAATTTCAGTGTGTGTAGGAGGAGGTGCGGTATCCGTACGATCTTACAGGCCAGGCCTGTGCATGTGGAGACTGGAGAGCCTATAACAGTGCCGTTCATCTCGTATAGATCGCGTCACGTAAAATGACTGCTGAAGAACAAAGCAATGTTTGAACTTCAGCGGTTTTTTTACGTGACGCCAATTTTGACTAGAAAATGGGCCTATCACTTGGCACGATTTCAGTGTCTCCGCGTCGTAAACGCCCGCTAATGTCGCCGCAGTCGCCGCACTTTCCTGTGGTTTTATGGTGTGACCGTGATACCGCATAACGCGCATATGATTGTTGTTTGTCATCTCGTCTTCTATGATGGGGTTTCGTTATGATACCGTTTCTTTCAGAAGCGCGTTATGTAATTTACAAATATGGACTAGATCAGAGTTTCTTAAAGTGTGGTCCACAAACCCCTTAAGAGTCTGTAGCATGTCGGCTGCGTTACGCAAAAATCAAGTAACTCAGTTACTAAAAAAAAAATTATTTCATTTTCTGTGTTAAGCAAAGCAAGTCGCATCCACCATTTTTTTATTTTATTAAAATTCGGGAAATATAGCCAATAATCTGTTTCAGGAATATTTTTCCATTTACAAAATCTACGCTAAAACAAAGTATATTTCCCGTTTCTAACTTAAAAACAAGAAGGTCTTATCAAGATACTTGTATTTAAAATAACTAGATTAGCAGATACTTGATTTCTATGTATTTATTTTATAGTATTATATTCTATGGCTCTATGCAAAGCTAAAAACAAGTATCTACCAAAAGTACAATAGAGAATCTAAGTTACTTGTTTATAGCGTGAAATATTATTGACAAATCAATACATATTTCTACGCAGAACACTATTTTCGTTTGTCAAAATGTAGGTAAGTATGAGAACATTTTTTTTTACAGAAATATGTTTCTTCCTTAAATACCAATGATATTTTAACATTTTAGTATTCAGAATATCTATTTTTTTCAATAAAAACACTAAATAACGTTTTTAAGCTCTCCTGTAAAGTTTGTTTGGAATGAGATACTTGGATTTGGTTTAGGGCAGCCGAATTGTATATCAGGGGTCTGCAGTAGCTCAGTTAACCGTAACTCGTAATGAAACTACCAATAAGTGTTTTTTTTTTTATAAAAGGCTCGTTTTCTTTTCCAAAAATACATTTTGACAGGAGTCCGAAGATTTTTAAAATTCTAAGGATGAGTTGCACCAAAAAGCTGTCAAAATAAAAGTTATCGTCAAATGATAATCTACCTATTTGTCATGTCAAACTTGTCAAAGGACATCATGCTGTCTGGCAACCTCTTTTTTTGGCTAACTTGTGCTTAACCGGTACTTTTTTAACAAGCTTGTTATCGTAATAGTTAGGTGCTGCAACTGAGCCTAAAAGTGTCCGAAACTGAAAAAGTTTAAAAAACACTATTCTAGATGTATATTTTACGCCTGTTAAAGGCAATTAACAATAACAATTAATAATAAAATAAAAAATAAAAACAAAAAACCGACTTCAGAAAACCTACCTCTAAAAAGCAAGAAATAATTATTTCTTGAATTTAAGTAATTTAAATTATTTAAGAAATAATTATTTCCTCCTTTTTTGAAGTCGGTAAAAATAACATAAAACAATTACGGCATAGGCAACCAAAATCAAATATTGTCGCCTCTGCGCTTCACGTCATTTTACTACGACCAAATTAACATATCGAAAATATATCTTTTTATCATACCTATATACGTGCTTCAGTTGCATATTTATTCACCTATAGTCCGTGAAAGTTTTAATAAAGGCCAAACGAAACCCCTGATCATAGGTCCTAAGGCCTAAATTAGTGGATAAATATCTACATTTTAAAAGTGATTTTTTTCTGTCTTAACATATTGAAATAGGCCTTAAAATAGTGGCGAGACTTATTGAGACCATGGGCCACTTGGGCAAATGAACAAATGGCGGGTCACCAGCACAAAATTAAAAACATAAAACTTTTTACGGATTACAGCGAGTATATTGGTATCAATTTAGATGTTATTTAACTTTTTTGTTTACAAACGTATTCTCTTTCCAGATCCTCGAGTACAAGGATGGCTCCTATTCGAGACGCCCCTGCCGACGCTGGCGTTGGTGCTGGCGTATCTCGCGTTCGTGATGGTCGCGGGCCCACTGTGGATGTCCAACAGAAAGCCCTTACAGATTAAGAACACGCTAATAGCTTACAATGCCTTCCAAGTGCTACTATCATTGTATATGTTCTATGAGGTAAGAATCTATCATTTATAACTAATGGCTCCGAGAGCTGTAGACCTCGCGTTAAAAAAAGTAGCTCAAATTGTATTACATGTTGTTAAAAATAAATAATCATATCGTAAGTTCTGTCACAATCACAACCTTAGTATTATATATTTTTTTAATATTGGTTTTTCAAAATTCAAAATTCAAAAATAATTTATTCAGTCTAGGCTGTTACAAGCACTTGTGAATGTCATAAAAGCTACGCCATCGGTTCTCAAACCCTAAACGGGAGACCTAGAGAGGTTAGAAATGTTCTGATTGATTTTGGACTATGAAGTTTTGAGTCTTCTAAAAATAAGAAACAAAATGTGCTTTGCACCGCTAACAAAACACGTTTGTGTTATTTTTGAGCATTTTTCAAAACGGCTGAAATACCTTTTTTCTGCATATCTCCGCCATTTAAAAAAAACTGGCTCGACTCATAAATTCTATTTAATTATCGAACCTGCTCACAAAATTTCACGAGAATCGGTTGAGAAATACTTCCTCTAGAGGAGAACAAACGGACAGACACCGCCGGACGGACATACGAAATATTTTTTGTCCAAGTTGAAGCAGAGATGCTTTGCGCTTGCTCGGTCAATATAAGGAACTGACAATTTACGAGATTCTATGACGGTGCATGAAAAAAAATATCATTACCTAACCCAATTATTTAAGATCGTCTCTCGATCCATACATACATCTCAATCACCTGAGAATTAACATTATTTCAGTCTTTTAGTGACCACTAAATTATCAAAAATGCAAAAAAACTTTAGGTTAGGGCGCTTGTTCTACCACTCGCATTCAATTCATATTTGTTTTGTTCGTTGATTCAAATCAAAAAACAAATTTTATGTTGCTTACTGATAGATCAATGTTTGGTGAAGAACCATCTGAATTCGAATCCGCTTTGCTTTAATGTTAGGTCTTTTGTATCAGTGATTGTTTAAGTTCTAGATTCTGCAATGATAACCCAGTGAACAAGAGTAATTCATAAATCAGCAATCAGTACCAGCATTGAGTACAATCATAGCTTGTATTTGGTAACAATCAAGATTTCCGATGTCAAGGACCGCTATTAAGTCCATTTAGTCAGGCAAGCACCCATGACGTGCTACTTAACACTCGAATTTGATCCTTATTTAAAGGAGTATTGAATTTAATACAAAACTTCAACAATTTACAAGTTTCTTCTCATTAGGTTGTATTTTTCTAGAAAATCTAGATGTACATCTACATCAAAAGTGACTTTGTCTACTCGCACGTATAGTCTACGATTGCAGAAATAACATGGGCAAGTCAGTCATAATTTTGGCCTAGGCTCAATGTCTTTTGTGTCTCTTCAAAATTATCGCACCTTTGCGACGACAATGTGACATTTTTGAAACCGCAATAATTTTCCAGGAGGCTTTTTCCAAATAATAAAGAAAAACGTTTTTATCGAGATGTAACGTTGCCATCGCAAAGAAGCGACGCCTCTTTGCGATGACAACGTGACATCTCTTAGAAAACGGTGTTTTTATTATTTGGAAGTAGCCTCTTGGAAGGTTGTGGTTTCAAAAATGTCACGTTGTCGTCGCAAAGGTGCGTTATGTTCTAACTTTTTGGTTTGTTTACAGCACCTTATGTCGGGGTGGTGGGGTGAATACAGCCTATCTTGCCAGCCAGTGGACTACAGTGACAATGAAAAAGCGAGACGGGTGAGCCTTTTCATTCTTATTTGACCACTATCAACCAATCGAGGAAAAATCGAACATGTTAGTACACTATCCTTTTCTCGAATCCATTCACCCCCCTAAAATGACCACTCGATATGATACAGCGATTTAACAGGTTTAACTGTCAAAAGACAATGGATTTTGACAGTTGGGTGTCGATAAAACGCTGTATCACGCGATATATATCGTGTTTTGTTGGTCATGCTAGGGGGGCTGGGCGTATTCAGGACACTTAACAACAGGACTATTTCAACCCAAACATTAATTAAAAAACCAGCAAGTGACATCGACAACTGCTAAAACATGGTTATAAGAGAGGTCCAAATAGCTCTAACTACTGGTTTAACTTTAAATTAGTACAGAGTATCTTTGAAACTGTCTGTCAGTAAGTAAATTGGAACTTAATCGAAACCTGTGAAACTAAAATAATGCAACTAGCCGTTCAAAAATTATCAATCAAACTGAGTATTCGTGTAATTGTATTCGCGGAATATGATCCAATTATCAACTGTCTGATCTCTACGAATAAGTTACTTAATACCTATGGCGTCACAAGGTTTTTGAACTCCAAATGAAAAATACGAGAAAATTAATAAGCTGCGTCTCGCTGGTTCATGGCCACACTGATTATCAGCGTAATCTAAACACTCTTAGGACAGGTTTTTGCATGAAAGACATTCCGCATTTCTCCCAAACAATAAAACTTTCATTTGCCTATAATAACTTCGTGAAATCGTCTTCAATGCCATTCTATGATCGTACTTATATATATTGATGACACCAAAAAATGTACCTTAAACAACTTTTACTTATTAGTAATACCTACTTCTGGTTTTGGAAGGTATGAAAAGCTAGTAACATTATTTGTTTACCATTTAACACGTGCAATACAAAACAAATCACGTCAAAGTCGTAACAAAACAATAAAAAAAAATTTAAAAAAAAACAAAAAACCGACTTCAAAAAACCTACCTCTAAAAAGCAAGAAATAATATTCGTAATAATAAAAACACGTCTAATTGAAGTCGGGTGGGGCTTTTAGAATAAAAAAAGAAATCTGTAGTCCAGCCTATATAATTTTTCTTTTTAGTGTAGGTACCTTGTAGGTATATTATTTAGATAGTAAAATCGGCTCAGCCAAACACGAGATAATTGCGAAGAAACATACATACATATGGGTCAAACTGAGAACCTCTTTTTTTAAGTCGGTTAAAGAACTACACAGATATCCCTCTTCCAACAAAAAAATAATTATATTTTCAGTTCACACAAAGTCATACTATATTCGTGCTTTTTTCAAGATTACTTGAAAAGTACTGAACCGATTTCCAAATTTAAAAAAATGGGACCAACTTAGGTGTTTACCTAATGTAATAACGTTTGAATCATTTCAATTTGTCCAGCCGTTTTCGAGTAATCGGTGTACATACACAAAAAAAAACAAATATACAGACGTAAAGAGAACCTCCTCCTTTTTGGAAGTCGGTTAAAAACTGAGTTAAAACAGATATTTAGTTTTCTTCTCATAATGACTGTAATATAAAATATGTACATGACTTCTCCAAATTATAGTTACCGTCATAATTATTATGTTACTAGCTTCCGCCCGCGACTTCGTCCGCGTGGACATTCGGAAAACCACAAGAGAGTGGTTTATAATTATAATATTACTTGTGCCACAAAAATGGCGCCGCCGCATTGAATTTTATTTAATACCAGCTGTTGCCCGCGACTTCATCTGCGTGGAACTGGACTGGACAGGATTGAACATTACAAACAATTCTTTCAAAACCACAGTGATATTAACCTGGGTTATGCTCTGAAAAGACTTCTATACATATTAGGTCTTTACCTATGAAATTGTCGATATTTTGTCACATACAGAAAAAATAAAAACTTCAATGATTTAAAATTTAACAATATCTTGATAATATCAAATTATAATTATGATAGTAAAAATAAAGTCCTTATTTTAGCTTTCTTAACATTAAAAAAGATTTTGAAAGTGACTCTTTTTGTGAGCAAAAATTGTGACCGGAGGAGTTGCAACTTAGCCAAAACAACTTTTTTTCGTTTTTCGTAAGTGGAATAAGTTAGAATAGTGTTCAATCATTAGTACATAAAAGTATTGTTACATGAGTAGTCACGGTTGTTAAATGAACAGAGAAAATGTTAAGTATGAAAAATGCAACTTCTTGAAAATTCTCCATACAATCGGCTATTTCACAGGTAAACCTATTATAAAACTCTAAATTGATTCACTGATTGATTGATTGTAGGTAGATTCATACAGATACGCGTAGAGCCCTGACGCCTGAAAGTACAAAATTTTTGGACGGTAGATTCGTTTCATGGTGTAAGTTAGCATTAAGAAAGGATAATTATCTCTATATGCCCAACCATTTTTACTGAGAAATGATCTGCACACTGGCACAACTCACTAAAACGGCACCATCTCTCGTTATAATAACGTATTGAAATGCTTAGAAAGCGACTAGTCACCACAAGATAACCGTCAAAGACCACCATTACGCAGACCTTACGTAAACTACGTTTTTACCTAATGATCATGTACTTTCACACATCTCGTATTTACCACAAGTTACGTAGGGACTAATTGTCATGAAAATCATAATTTTCATTTTTAAAAAGCGTACCGTTCATCGCATTTTTCTTTTGTTTAAATGCCTTATCATTATTATGCTCGTTCTTATTAAACGAGCAATTATTTGGCTAAGTTACAATTAAACTTATGTTCAGGTTGCTTAATACCAGTTTTTTTACTGATTTTAAAAATATTTTGTTGTTGCTTATGTTCTATAGATAGTTTACGTCACGACAATTCTTGCATATTCAGTTGTCAACTGACAAGTTCGCAAAAGAAGTTCTGTTCTTTATAGAACCCTCACTGTCATCAGTGTCGCAATACATTTTCACCGGTTCAATAAATTTTCAGCGTGGAGTTGGAACAATTCTTAATCAACAGCACAATCATTGATTTTTGATGTGCAGACACTGAGAACAGCCTTTCTATTGTCAAATTTCAAAATCTATAGTAATCGCTTTTAGGATGTAACATATTGATGCTTCTTTTTGGCACAAATAAAAACTTTCCAAAGAAAAGCAGCAATGTGTTACATCCATCTGTCAAATGAAAGCGATTGAGATAGATTTTGATTTGAAGTTAGACAGTTAGCCCCCAGATTAACCTTTAAAATTATCTGTATTGAAATTTGAATGTCATAGTATTAGGTATTAAAACTAAGGGATGTGGCTGTCCTATCTGCATTGCGTTATCTTTGACGCCGGTCAAGTTCACAACGGAACAGCCTCCACGACACACTTCGGTAACTTTCGAACTATTGCCGCTGGTTCCGTACATTTTAAAGTTTTTAAACGGAACTGTATAGATTGTGAAAATACGTTGATTTAGTTTTTTAGCCTTTCAATCACAGGAGAATTACTAGTTTCGTTAAATATCCTAACTCTATTTTCTTAGTAACCCCAATAAACTTCTAAAGATACATGCTTTTAACAATGTCAATTAACACTTTGTACACTAGTGTTGTTAGTTAAGCATGTAATCAAAACTTTTTTTTAAGTTTCCAACTTATCAAAGTCTTATTACATTATCCTACATTTATTTGTTCTTCTTTTTACTCGTGTAATAATTTTATGATACCTACCTACATAATTTATAGAAATGTCCAAAGTATTAACGAAACATCCCAAAGCAACATATTCCAAATTGCAAATTAATTACGTTGCAACACTGGCAATGCTTGTTAAAAATTATTTCAAATGGAAACATAGAAACAGCATAATCATTTGTCAAATGTCAAATTAAAATTCAACATCATGCTACCGAAAATAAAATATTTTATTTGGTCTTATGATCATAATTATGATCAACAGTTAGTAGAACTAGACACCAGACAAAAAAGTGAGAAATTTTTACTTAGAAACTTCAAAAATATAGTTACCTAACTCTTTGTTGAGTGATTGTTTCTTATTCTGCCAGCCCTTCTAGCATGACCCCCGAAAGACGATATTTGTCGCGTGATATAGCGTTTTATCGACACTGTCAAAATCCATTGTTTTTGACAGTTAAAAGTGATAAATCGCTTTATCATATCCCATTTCGTTGGTCATGCTAGGGGGGGCAGACTTGAAAGTTAGGATGCTTTTGTATTATATTTTCTTTTGTAGTGGTCTAACAAACGATATATCTATCTTGATATCTTTATTAAAATGTTTAATTGATGTATAATCATTTAAACTGTTGAAAATGTTAATAGTAACCATGTAATCACTGATTTATTTTCTAGTCTCGCTGGGGTTTTAATAATAATAAAATATTTATCCTAAGCGCGTATTTTATTTAGTAACAATTTCAAACATAGGCCGCATTTCTTCTATCGATTGTTCGAATCGTGAGATTATCGCACTTTCACACGAGTTGCGTTAGAAACGTGTATAAACAGACGGTGTTCTGTTATTAAGGATATTCTTAGGCCAGATTTAAGAGCTTTATTATAACGTTCGAAATTATATTTAACTAACAAATCATCGCGTGCTATCGTAGCGTGGTGATTACACTACCTCACGTTGCCCACGATCAATTAAATTTGAGGGTTTTCACGGTTTTAAAACCTAATTCATCATAAAAATAAGATACTACTAATTGATTTTACTATCATGGTAACATTGGTAACCTATTTTTAGATACAATAATATATTGTCTCTAAAAATTGGTTTACAGTCTTAAAAACCAACTGAAAAGGCGTTTCGAAAAAAGAATTTTTGTACATTAATAATTGAATTAAAAAATTTAATACTACTACTAATATTTCTCCGTAAAAGGTATGTCAATAATACGTATGAATTTTGGAAGACGTTATCATTTCTACTTTTTGAGATAAATAGCTCCTTAATAATACAAGGAATTTAATTTTGTCAGTTTGTTAGTTTGGCCTCTGTTATGTATGATAAAGGGTACCGCCTACTACGTAAACTGGTACTATCGCAAGTTTCACTTTTCAATCTGTGGTGACTATTAAATTGATTTTTGATGAAAATTAGGAAAACCGGTTTTAAAAAGTGAAGCTAGGGTTTCCTAGGATAGCGGTGCCGTCATAACGTCATATCACGGTCGTAATTTAGCGGCGTTGAATGTTGTATATGTTATAAACAATACGGCGACACCGTAACTTCAGAAACCGCGCTGTATTGTTTACATAGGCAACGTTCTACGGCGCTAAATTACGGCCGTAATATGACGGCACCATCATCCTGGAAAACCCTAGCTTAAGTGAAGCTTAGTTTACAAGTGCATAGTGCAACTTAAAAGTTTAGTGTCTTTAAATGTAAGCAGATTTTCTTTGCGTTCATAACCAAGTTTGTGAAACGTCGTCGTCGCACTGGTTTTTAGTGTAGGAAAGGAAGATGGTCCCCCACAGTAAATCCTCAGTAGACGAAACTTTACAGTATGATAAAGTATCATAAATGAAACATATGTTTTAAATAATCCAAATCGATTTTTTGTTTTTTGGTTTTGGATATTTGTACATCGGTTTTGGTTTACACTATATTACATCCTTGCAAAGTTTCATCGACTGAGGATTTAATGTTGGGGTCTCCATACATAAAATCGCATCATTTCCTACACTAATTTTCAATATTGTTAATCGATTGATGTGAAGAACAATCTAAATTTATATTAATAGCGCTCATTTTTTTTATTTATTTCAATACATGCATTAATAATATAAGCAAAAGTAACATAGATTTTGTAATTAAATCAAAAACAAAATTACTGATTTTACTTCCAATTTAGATTTATTCATTCACAAAATAACAATGGCTTTTTTATTAAGTCGCTTTCTTGTTAATTTATTTATTTGTTTGCTTGTTTTTTTTGTCCACAAACTTTGCTAACGATTTTATACTACTTAGCTTCCCGATGAGCTAAAGACAAAATAAAAATTTAATATAGTTCAGAACTGGAAGACCATAAAATATTATGATTTCATAGATATTTCAATCATATACAGAAATTTTGAACCTAAAAAGGTTGGCGCATTTTGTAAGATTAAGGCTGCGTTCAAACGATAACACACGACCCGACCTCAACCCGAACTCAACTCAAACTCACCTCAACCGCAGCCCACCTTGAAATACATCGCTTGCAGTTTTGACTCTTATGACACATTAATAAGCTCCTGTGTAATGTTCCGGTGTGTTTGAGGTGAGTTCGGGTTGAGTCTGAGTTGAGTTCGGGTTGTGTTCGGGTTGAGTTTGATTTGAGCGCGGGGCGTGTGCAGTTGCATCGACAAAATATAACGGAGCTTATTAATGTGTCATTAAACTCAAAATTGTAAGCGCTATATTTCAAGAAGTGGGCTTCAGTTGAGTTGAGTTCGAGTTGAGTTTGAGTTGAATTCGGGTTGAGGACGGGTCGTGCGTTATCGTCTGAACGCAGCCTCATCATCAATAAAATTGTCTTTTGCATGCGCCACCCACGTATGTTTTTTTTCTAGTCCGTATTTTATATGTTTTCAGGCCGATTTTATACTTTTTAGTTCGTTTTTAACTAAAAAACATTGACCACTAATGATACCACCTTTCTAGGCCTTGTGCCTCAACAAAATAAAATCTAATAAAATTGTATTATTTTTTCATTCCCAACGATATTATTTGAAACTGTTTTTTGTTTCTTTAGATTGAAAACAGTTTTATGAGAACCTAGCTTATTTCTTTAATTAATCTCAGTCAACGACCTCCACATTGTCCGCACTTTTTATATTTTGTACAGCACTGATTTTTCTTATGCCCTAAAATCCAATAATATTGTATTTTTTTTATCATTCCTATCATGTTTGATAGGATATTTGATAGATAAACCATCTTTTGATTCCTGATATTTAAGACAGTTTTATCGAGTAGCTAATTGATATGCCTTATCTCAAGTATTTTTTTTCCATATTGTCCACAGTACTTTTTATTTAATAATCGTAAAAAACGACACTGTTTTTTATTAAGCCGCCTAAAATTCAATGGTATTGTTTTTTTTTTCATTTATAACGCTATATTTGAAACTGTCGTTTGTTTCCTGAGATTGAGGACAGTTTTATTGAGAAAGTAGCTAATTGATTTGACTTATCTCAGTCAGCGTCCTTCATATTGTCTTGTATTTAACCTCTAAACACTACAGAAAATATTATAATAATACCAGACAAAGAAATTAAAAACTAATTACTTATTATAGCTTAAGGCTTTTCCAGCTACTAAATTCAATTTCAATCACTACGGCACAAACATATTTACAGCAGTATGTTCTGCCCTTAGAAAATGGTCAATCTCTTTTTATACTTGAAAAAAAGCAACCATCTCTTTCTCTACTAAGTATGTAGGTAGATAGTAGTTCCCATCTGATTACGTAAGTACATAGTTTGAAGCGAGTAACTCTATTCTATAGATAGGTAATATAAAATTAAAGCATACTTTTTTAATAACATTTATAAACGTATAAAAAAACAATGCCGCTACGCATCGTTACTGCAAACATGCGTATACTTAATCTTTAGTTTTTACTTTCTCTTGTAATTTGGAGTAATTTCATTCGCGTAGTTTTGAATCTGTAGGCCTGCTGGAATCACATTAACACAGATATAAAATAATTTGGTGTTTCTACTATAGCATTCCAGAGGAACAAAATTAATCTGTAACACAGCGAAGATAATATTATAGTTTAAAAAAAATCTTTGGAATTGCGTTACTACTAGAAGTTCTATTTACAATATTGATCAAAGTGAGTTACCGGTATTATAGTTATTATACAGCCAAATTGAAAATGCTTGTCATTCATTTGCATGTCACATTTTTGAATGACTTTTATTATATTTGATTAATATTTAATCTGAGTAAGGATTGAAAAATCAGCCCTAAAAACATAATTTTCATAATCAGAACCGACCAATGTCGTTCTCAACATCTGACGACGACGCCTCTTGTCACTGGCATTCCAATCGATTTAAAAAGCACTGCTCTTGACAATTTTCACTTTCAAGACTGCGTAGAGTGCGTAGCAGGTGACGTAAGGCCAGCTGACCCATAAGCGAGCTTTCACTCCGCGCAAGCAAGTTCAATGCTCACATAACAATGTCAAGACCGGCGTTGTCCTCACCCTTCAGATTTGATCTGCCAATTTTAGAAATTTTATCGATGGTTTAGGACAGTTTAAGTGATAAACGTGACCTATTGCAAGTGTAATTAGTTGGGTATACTTATAAAATAATCCATTTAAGTAGTGTCTGACTTCAGAACCATATGATCCACCTAAACTTTACAAAATATAAAAATGACATCTTTGCAAAAGTTGTTCAGCCTGATGAGCATTTTTTGTTGAGGTATAAAAATCGGAGATCTGTAACACCTGATACAGAACCATAACACTACTACAAGTATTTTCTTATGTAACTACATTAGTTCATTTATATGCGTACGCCGAAATCATAAAGTCCACGCATACGAAGTCGCGGGGATCAGCTAGTTACAATAATATTAGTTACCAATATTTATCGCCGTCACTAACGATTTCTAACATTGTAAACTTTATCAAAGCAAAGCAGGTACCAGCACTTAGAATCCTTACTTTACACACAGAAAAAGTCGTACAAGTAAAGGTGATGCTCAACACACTTTTAATACAATTTCATTGCAAAGGCCTTAGAACTAAATAAAAAGGTTCATGATTTTCAAAATAACTAAAATCCCAGTATTGCCATTTACTATCCCCGTCAATTGGTAATGCACCTGGCAGCCATGATTTTAACCTAAATAACGAAAAACAATTGTATTTTTTTTTATATACCTAGATCCGTATCAAAAATTATTATTCAATAATTAATATATTAGATTACCTATTAGAATTTTCTTGTTTCATGACATTTTTAGTTGCGGATCACGTCAACGTAGATGTTAATGTGACAAGGTTCCAGCACATTACCAATTGCCGGGGATAATAGGTACTTTTGACTTCTGTATCCGGTTACTGGTAGTAATCGACGTAACATTGCCACTAGATTTTTTGACATCAAAATTTTTTCTGCAGATGTTAAATCTATGCTGGCTGTACTACTTCTCGAAGCTATCGGAGTTCGCGGACACGGTGTTCTTTGTACTGAGGAAGAAGAAGAACCAGATCACCTGGCTCCACCTCTACCACCACTCGCTCACCCCCTTCGAAGCCTGGATGCTCGTTAAGTTCATTGCTGGTGAGTTATAGAGTTCCAAGTTCAATAATAATATAAGTATCTTCCAACCGCTGAGAAACTGGCCATCAGTCGCGAAGAGTCCAGACTAACCAATTCCCATCAGCTTTCCTTCTAGAAATTCCATCCCACCCATCCACTCTGCAGATCATAACATTTTTGTAAAACGGCTTACCTTTGCCATAATTTTACCCCTCGCCAGTGCTGGCCATCTTACTACTACCAGTACATCGTCATCCGCCATATAATAATAACCATTTAATATCAGTGAGGAGCTCGGTGGCACAGTGGTTTAGCGCCTGGCTCAGCGATTGCAGAGGTTAAGCAACGTTCGCAAGGGTTGGTCATGGGATGGTTGACCAAAAAATTATTATCTCGAGCTCTTCCGTGCTTCGGAAGGCACGTTAAGCCGTTGGTCCCGGCTGCATTTGCAGTCGTTAACACCCACCAACCCGCATTGGGCCCGCGTGGTGGGTTATAGCCAGTCCTCCTTATCCAACCATAAGGAAGGCCTGAGCCCCAGCAGTAGGGACATTAAAATGGCTGATGGACAATATCAGGGAAGAGAGCTATAAAAACTTAAACAATAAAGTTGATTTCCGATCTCAACTTTGGTGAAACAATTGAGTCGAAGGCTCGAACTGCGGCCAAAAACTGAGCATCTTGAACAGCGATTTGAACGCAAGGACATGCACAATTCTGGTCGTGCATGGAATATTGCTGCCACCTGTGGACCTGTGGAATGGGTCAGCAAAGTACCAGCTAGATAATTTATTTATTTGTTATCACGTATCGAAGGTGACGTGTTGCGCAAAGTAGTGTCCGGTAACCGACCGCAAAACCGTCGGAACAAGACACCCATCAGCCAAAAATATTCATCGGATATTCATTCATTTTATTTTCCTCATAGTTGGGACACAGGCTTTCCTATGGGTGATGATGATGTTTATGTATGGTGATGATGATAAAGTTAGGAAAATACTTGATGCCCCTGGCAAAATAGGCATTCTTTGGACTTGTAGGACGAAGGCGGTGAATACTGATTGGTACTCCATAGTAGCTATAAAAATTATGTCATACTCAGAATGACTAAACACCAGCAAGCTTTCATCGAAAGCCACAGCCCTCTAGCGTTTTATCGACACTTAGCTGTCAGAATTCATTGTCTTTTGATATTTAAGTGCGATAAATTACTACCTAAGCATATCATATTGGTGGTCATACTACTGGGGCTGGTAAAGGGACAGCCAAAGAACAGTTATTCCTTTACTCTATGTTCTATTGGGCATAGCTTAGAAGAAAAAGGCAAGATGACGATGAAGTCAGATCATATCAAATCAGCCGCACGTCACCCACTGCTGGGTATAGGCCTCTCCCAAAGATCTCCACAACGATCGTGCCTGCGCTGCCCGCAACCAACAGCTTCCCGCGACATTCACCAGATCGTTGGTCCACCTATGGATCTTCGTCCGGTGCGCTGTCAACATTCCAGAACCTTTCCGCCCCAACGGCCATCAGTTCTTCTTGCTATGTGTCCCGCCTACTGCCACTTCAGCTGAGCAATCCTTCGAGCGATGTCGATTACTTTAAATGTTTCTAATACTAAGATTTCTAATACTAAATATTTTTATTTCAGGTGGTCACGGAACCTTCTCCAACATCGTGAACAACTTGGTGCACGTCATTATGTACGGCTACTATATGGTGGCGGCCATGGGACCTCAGTACCAGAAATACCTCTGGTGGAAGAAGCATCTCACCACTCTTCAGCTAGTAAGTACAAAAACCATTACTTCTCCTCCTCCTTCTCGTGTCGTGTTCCTCTTTACTGAGGGGTAATGAGGAACACGACGCGATGATTCCCCCGATGGGTAGTTAATTGTTCTTTGATTATCGCCTCCATCGATGTCTGTCCTAGGCGTCATGGAGTGCATCGTGTAGTCTCAGATGAAATAAAAAAAACTGAGCACACGAGTTTACATGCAACTTCTTCACTTCGCTTTGTCTAGCTTACTAGTTTGACACTAACGTAAATATTATATATTTGTAAATTACCAAAGCCAATATAAGTAAGAACATACTGTATCCTCAATTTTTTTATTTCATCTAAGATTGTAGCACAGTCTGGGGCTCAAGTCTGCTAATATTAACTTAAAAATCGTGGTTCAATGGTGTTTGAATGACAATGCTTTTTGACACAGTTCTTGTTTCTTAAACCCAAAACCGAGACACAATGTGTTTCCCTTTTGGGTTTAAGAAACACAATGTGTTTCGGTTTTGGGTTTAAAAAACAAGAACTGTATCAAAAAGCATTACCATTCAAACACTATTGAACCACGATTTCGACGTTGACATTAGCAGAACTGACCCCCTGTATAGTTGAGTTCATATCTCGTTTCTCGAAAGGCGAAGCGAAGGTGGTGTGCTTTTGGGTAGGCCTATTAGACGCTAGTACTATTATCTAATCTGTGCTATTATGAACAACCAGAATAAAAGCTACTTACAACAAAAGATTTAAGCGGGTTCACTACCATACCATCTTTTTTACACGCGGGGGGACGCACCGTGCGCCGCCCCCTGTCGCCTGCTGGTATGTGTTGGAAAGCGAATATTAGATTTTGAACTGGAAAGCGAATTTAGAACATCATAAAAACGCCTTATGGAGCTTTTCCTCTGGTCTTCACAAGATTTTTTTTATCCTGTATCTACAGTTTAGTTAATAAAAACGTAAACACTTATGAGAGCTGTTGACTTACAAAGGCCATAAGGTTCCTGAATTGTCAAAAATTTATATAAATATTAATGAGTTAGAGTGAACAAGCAGTCTTGTTAGTAGCGCATAAATTTATTTAAACTTTACTACAAGTTTTAAGTTAAGATCATCTCGTATTGTTTGATTCCACTTTTAAATTTTGCCTTCATTTAGGAGTTTATCAATACCCATTTTGTGGGGTTTTTTACTGCAGCTTATTGCGTAAACAGCAGCTAGTCACGTTAGTCTTACGAGCAATTTTCCAACCAGTAGTTTATATTATACAACAAAACAAAACTCTTAAAACTTTAATTCTTTTTTATTAAATATTTTTTATTTAAAAAAAATAACAAAACCACGTTCTTTGTGTCGCACCGGATATTTAGTTTGCACTCAAACAACAAGGAAAGACGCTGTCTCCAAATAGTATAAGCCAATATTGTGAAAAGACAGACAAAAGAATTTTCGCATATATTTACAACAATTTCATGAGTTTACATTTTTTCAACAAGAATAAAACAAAAACCACAAGCTAAGATTCATTTGATACAAACTTACTCAATAACAAAAAATATTATTTATAAAAAGATAAAAAATATAGAAGTTGTAAATTTTAACTTTTAGATTTTTGCATTCACAATGCTATTTTTATATTAAGATCCCGTCTAAGTTGCTACGGGTGAGCCGATTTTTTCTAATATTTTTCATTATTTATTCATCTTAAGAAGTTGTAAACCTCTTCCTTTTTTGAAGCCGGTTAAAAAGGCAATCAAACTCACATCTGGGGGCTAATTTCAAAATCTATCGCAATTGCTTTCAGGATGTGATACATTGATGCTTCTTTTTAGCACAAATAAAAACTTACCAAAGAAATGCAATAGTGTGTCACATCCATCTGTCAAATGTAAGCGATTGCGATAGATTTTGAAATTAGACAATAAGTAGGCAGGGGGCTAATTGTCTGATTTCAAAATCTATCGCAATTCAGGGTGTGATATTCACATCTTGATGCTTCTTTTTGGTACAAATAAAAACTTACTAAAGAAATGCATGCAACAATGTATAACATCCATCTGTCAAATGAATGCGTTTGCGATAGATTTTGAAAATTAGACAAATAGGAGGCTGGTCAGCTTGAAAACGATAAATAAACAAAACATACTTAAGATGAATAAATAATGAAAAATATTAGAAAAAATCGGCTCACCCGTAGCAACTTAGACGGGACTCGAACCCGCACCCTTAGGATTCCGGCCCAATGCACTATCAATTATGCTACCAAGCCGCTGAGGGATGTGGCGAAATTTTCTAATACTTTCCACGCTTCCGCTGAAGATCAGCGCCATCTCACCAATGTGAAGAGAACTACTTCGACATTCGGTTGTAGCACCTTTGCAGGTGCCAGACAATCAATTAAGGTGAAACAGTACAATTTTAAACTTTTAGATTTTTGCATTCACAATGCTATTTTTATATTAAGATGAATAAATAATGAAAAATATTAGAAAAAATCGGCTCACCCGTAGCAACTTAGACGGGACTCGAACCCGCACCCTTAGGATTCCGGCCCAATGCACTACCAATTATGCTACCAAGCCGCTGAGGGATGTGGCGAAATTTTCTAATACTTTCCACGCTTCCGCTGAAGATCAGCGCCATCTCACCAATGTGAAGAGAACTACTTCGACATTCGGTTGTAGCACCTTTGCAGGTGCCAGACAATCAATTAAGGTGAAACAGTACAATTTTAAACTTTTAGATTTTTGCATTCACAATGCTATTTTTATATTAAGATGAATAAATAATACCCAATGGTAGTGCATTGGGCCGGAATCCTAAGGGTGCGGGTTCGAGTCCCGTCTAAGTTGCTACGGGTGAGCCGATTTTTTCTAATATTTTTCATTATTTATTCATCTTAATATAAAAATAGCATTGTGAATGCAAAAATCTAAAAGTTTAAAATTGTACTGTTTCACCTTAATTGATTGTCTGGCACCTGCAAAGGTGCTACAACCGAATGTCGAAGTAGTTCTCTTCACATTGGTGAGATGGCTCTGATCTTCAGCGGAAGCGTGGAAAGTATTAGAAAATTTCGCCACATCCCTCAGCGGCTTGGTAGCATAATTGGTAGTGCATTGGGCCGGAATCCTAAGGGTGCGGGTTCGAGTCCCGTCTAAATTGCTACGGGTGAGCCGATTTTTCTAATATTTTTCATTATTTATTCATCTTAATATAAAAATAGCATTGTGAATGCAAAAATCTAAAAGTTTAAAATTGTACTGTTTCACCTTAATTGATTGTCTGGCACCTGCAAAGGTGCTACAACCGAATGTCGAAGTAGTTCTCTTCACATTGGTGAGATGGCGCTGATCTTCAGCGGAAGCGTGGAAAGTATTAGAAAATTTCGCCACATCCCTCAGCGGCTTGGTAGCATAATTGGTAGTGCATTGGGCCGGAATCCTAAGGGTGCGGGTTCGAGTCCCGTCTAAGTTGCTACGGGTGAGCCGATTATTTCTAATATTTTTCATTATTTATTCATCTTAATATAAAAATAGCATTGTGAATGCAAAAATCTAAAAGTTTAAAATTGTACTGTTTCACCTTAATTGATTGTCTGGCACCTGCAAAGGTGCTACAACCGAATGTCGAAGTAGTTCTCTTCACATTGGTGAGATGGTGCTGATCTTCAGCGGAAGCGTGGAAAGTATTAGAAAATTTCGCCACATCCCTCAGCGGCTTGGTAGCATAATTGGTAGTGCATTGGGCCGGAATCCTAAGGGTGCGGGTTCGAGTCCCGTCTAAGTTGCTACGGGTGAGCCGATTTTTTCTAATATTTTTCATTATTTATTCATCTTAATATAAAAATAGCATTGTGAATGCAAAAATCTAAAAGTTCAAAACATACTTATCAAAGTTGTTAGTCGATTTATTTGCTCTCGAGTGTATGTAATATAATAAACCGAAACAAAGTTACCATGTCGAAATAAAACAAAAAAATAAGAAGAATATACATTAAATAAAACACTACTTAGTTACGAAAAGTGTTGGTAAGTACCTAATTACAAATCTCAAAGATTAGACTACCTAGGCCTTACACGGTCTACTTCTTCACTAACAATTACAAACCGACAAATTAGTTACCACTCAAATATTTCTTAACACCCAGACGCGATTGCTACAAAGTCTGTCTAATAGATTCGGTTCAACAGATGTTACAACTGGAGCAAAATGTAATTAAGTATATCGACAAGGTAAAATGTTTGAGATTTATATAAGTTACAAGTTACGATAAAAAAGCATATTGGTATTACTTCTAAATTCAAATACGTGAAGGAGATTAGAACTATTTCTGAGACGTAAATTGCTGAGGTGTGTACAGCCACGTCTAAAAATATGTACATACAGTTTAGGGAGCTCGGTGGCGCAGTGGTTTAGCGGCTGGCCCAACGATTGCGGAGGTTAAGCAACGTTCGCAAGGGTCGGTCATGGGATGGGTGACCAAAAATTTATTATCTCGAGCTCCTCCGTGCTTCGGAAGGCACGTAAAGCCGTTGGTCCCGGCTGCATTTACAGTCGTTAACACTCACCAATCTGCATTGGGCCAATGGGTGGTGGGTTATGGCCCTTCCTCCTTACCACCCATAAGGAAGGCCTGTACCCCAGCAGTGGGGACATTAAAAATGGCTGATGGTCATACAGTTTAGAGCTTTGTAATTTTGTAGTAGTTGTCATATTTTGTTTCTGTTCCAAAAATTTATAGCTTTTAGAGTAAAATTTTTTAAACTGTATACATATAGATGTGACTGTACGTATACTGAAATGGCTTAGTAATTTGAGAAATCGAGAACTATAAACTAGATGTTTTATTTGTTTCGAAATTTTAAGCAAGAAGTAAATAGTATTCTTACTAAACGAAATATATACAAGTTTTAACAAGGCTGCGGCTGTTGAAATATACATGCAAAGAGCTATCTGCATTATATTAACACATTCACTGTAAATATAGCCAGGCACAATCGAAAAGCTATTGTTTGTCAGTCATTTGGCACTCAACGGGTTTAAGGTTATTAAGTATCAAGTAAATTTTAATACTTTTGTTAAAATAAATGTGACAGTAGGTAATTAACTGCTGAAAGAAAAGCAACACGCTGAAGATAAAATAAATTAATTTATTAAGACAACACCTCAAATAATCGTATTGAGCACAATTAATGTTTTTTTTTTGTATTATAGAGCGGCGCTGTATTAAATTTCAAGTCAAAAAAATTACATTAGAGCTGGATAAATTCGAGAAGCATTCTACAGTATTTTTTTTTTGTGTTAACGGCACAGAATTAATAATAGTTGCTAAGGGTACAGATAATTTCAAACTCCAAGTAACCATCTTCAGGGTATCAAACTCAAAAAAATTGCGTAAGAAAGTTTTAAATTCCATAAAGTTTTTATCCATTTCAAAACAGCAGCGACCAATAAGGATAGTTCACGCCGCGCCTTGAATGCCACTCGCCGGAGATCGACTCTTGCGCAACGCGCTAGGATATTCTAGCAACGGGCGTGTAATACTGCGGACCGAGCGAGGCTTGTTTACTTCGGAAATTAATTAAAGCTGACAAATTCCGATCAATGATGCCAAAAGTCCTTGCTTGTTATCACTTTCAACTTATTGCATATATTATAATCGTAATAGTATTTCTTTTCCCCGTTTTTTTGCTATCTATATTGTTAAACAGCATGTCGCAAATTTACTTAAACTGATGTAAAAAGATTAATTGATTATAATCACAGGATATAGATGGCTTGCTGAAAAATATTATAGTCAGATTTATTATTCTATAATGAAGAACATACGAGGTACTTCGTCAATATGAAGGTAATAAACACCGGTAGTAATAAAGCCTCTTAGAAACTTTTCAGGCTTATTTTTTGCTTTCTGCTGATATTATAAGCACTAGAAAAGGTAGCTTACATTTTTTTGACTTGACTGACACTCTCTTAAATGGTCATCCACAAAATGACAAGGTAAAAGCCTTAAGTCAAGACCGCCCCGCGCTGCTCACCGGCCGCTAGGTACACAGTACTACGAACTCGTTCAGGCTCCAAGACTGGTAGGTTTCAACACCGTGCACCGGAACGCTCTGTATCCTTTCTCTGCAACTCAACGCGTTCCGATAGACGAGCTGAAATTAATTGCCTCTTTATGTACTCGTCGATTTCTGTGGCAAATGCGTTTTGGTGTTATGATCTTTTGTATATCTATGCAGCAATAGTGAAAACTGTTATTACTAAAACGAACAATTTGATTAAAGTCCCAGCCTGTATTGGAACTATTTATAAACTTTCAGGGAGGTTTCATAAAAAAAAATTAATTATGTAGGAACTATAATGGTTCTTGGTGGAGCACTTTCCACCTAATATAATGTAGGTGGAGGGAGAGTGCTCTGATCTACCTATTATACTTTTGTAATCCTTTGTTTCGTTGTAAATAGCACTCTATTTACAACGAAACAAAAAATTACAAAAGTATAATGTAGGTACTATTAATACATGCTATTGTATATTTAATACAGAACAAGATTAGCTCCACTGAACTTGTTAATGATAATTATATAATGATTTGAATAAAATTTTTCGTTCATGATACCTATAATTATAACTTAATTGCTTATAACAACTTAACAACATCAAGGGTACAAATAGATTTGTTACAATTATCTTCTACAGTTGTAAAAATGTAATTACGAATAGATATTTGGTTTAACATTGACATACTTAAAGCAAAGTGTTTTACATACCCTATGATATGAAGAAACAGATTGCTTCTTAGAATCGAATATTTCATTCATGATTGTATTATTATGATCTAAACACGAACTACAAACAAAAAACACATAGCACATACTTTAAGAAACTAAAATATCTCAGTAAACATTGTGATGTTTTTAGGGTTCCGTACCCAAAGGGTAAAAACGGGACCCTATTACTAAGCCTCCGCTATCCGTCTGTCTGTCTGTCTGTCTGCCGGTCTGTCACCAGGCTGTATCTCATGAACCGTGATAGCTAGACAGTTGAAATTTTCACAGATTATGTATTTCTGTTGCTTCTATAACAAAAAATACTAAAAACAGAATAACATAGATATTTAAGGGAGGCTCCCATACAATAAACGTGGTTTTTTTGCCGTTTTTTGCTCGATATTGATAACGACTACAGATAGACAGTTAAAATTTTCACAGATCGTGTATTTCTATTGCTGCTATAACAACATATGAAATAAATATTTAAGGGGGGCTCCCATACAACAAACGTGATTTTTTTGCTGTTTTTTGGTACGGAACCCTTCGTGCGCGAGTCCGACTCGCACTTAGCCGGTTTTTATATTGATGGTAAACGCCTCTTTGATGTACCTAATGTCAGTACCTAGATTCTAATATCTATGAAGCTGCAATGCAACTATTTAACTGTCAAATGAAAGTTGATAAGAAAGCACAATGGATATTGACTACTTACCTAATTTTGAATATCAGAAACCTAGAGATCACTTAGATAATTAATTTAATAGAAAAAATACTATAAAAAGTCGACTCACCCGTAGCAGCTCAGACGGGAAAGCTGCAACAGGGTGAGTCGATTTTTTTTTTGTATTTTTTCTATTAAATTAATTATCTTAATATAAAAATAGCATTGTGAATGTCTAAAGTCTAAAAATTCAATACCTAACCAAATATCACTTTTTTATTATTATTTCAACGGAAACAAATCAGGTCGAAAGGCACAATTCAGATTTTTGGTTGGCAATTTAGGTTTTTACTTCTTTATAAGAAACGAAAATTGAAATAAAAAGTTTATATTGGTGTCGTTCAAAACATGACTGTGTAAATGTTGGAAAAAATAATAATTTGGGTATTTTGTTTAGTTTTAATCATAATCATAGTTGAGTTAGTGTATTTCATATTTCTAGAAAAATTACAAAAGAAAAACTAAAAGTCATTTTCATTTTTCATTTCAGATCCAGTTCTTCATGGTGCTATTCCACTCCGCGAGCGCTCTGATTTACGACTGTGGCTACCCCAAGTAAGTGTATTTAGATTTGTTTTATACATTCTCTACCTACTTATACAATGTGTTACAAAAATCCCTAAATGGCGAAAATGGTAGATAGAGACCATCACACTAAACAACTTTTACTTTTTTTCAATCACGTAAAAAATCAGCTGTTTCATTCAAAAATTAATAACGAAAATATCAAAATGTATGAAACAGCTGTTTTTTTGCGATTTCAGAGTTTCAGTTTGATGATCCCTATCTACCATAGGGGATATTTTGTAACACGTTGTATAAATAAACTAATATTGTAAGACTTTCATTAGTTTGAGAAATAGAATACGAAATGCAGAATAGACTGCATTAAAATGTAACGATGAAAAAACATTTTTTCTGAGGATGAGACCTCAAACTTTCCCTTTATTCTCTTAAGGACAGATTCTCAAAAAGCCAGGTTATTAAAACGACAGATTCTCAAAAAGCCAGGTTCTCAAAACGACAGATTCTCAAAAAACCGAAAATTGTACAGCTGCATACACAAATTAATAGATTCTCAAAAATACAGATTCTCAAAGTAACAAATTATAATGACATTCATGTGTCAACGAATGTCATTATCATTACTTAACTATGGTTTTTATTATTTAATAAAATTTTCGAGTGAAGTTGCAGCGGGTCATGTGGTCTATTGTCAATTTAGTCGCGTTTTACCCAAGAATTTTAAATTCATTAACAGATAATTAGTAAAATTATTGTTAAATGACTTTAGGTAGATACTTTATTAGCATACAATTAACACATTCAGTGCTAATTGAGCAAAACACAACAGAAAATAATTTAAATTAAAATCACAGGTATTTAACGCGTATGTAACTAACTAAAAGTATCTCTACTAACACACCTTCCTGATTTCCCGACGTTTTGTTAAAGACATATGATTTTAATTTAGTAAAATCTATTGTTTGACAGTCACTTGCCTGTCAACGGGTTGGTTATTTATTATCAATTTCTTAAAAGGAAAATATTTTTGCTTTTGTTAAAAATTACATACTTAGATTTGAAAATACAGTAATATAAATTGTTATATGAAGCTAATTTTGAAGATACATACACCATACTTACATAATTATGTTTACACAAATCGAATCCAAAAAAGGAAAGAACAATAATTGTATGTTTGTACCTATATATTTTTTAACATAATTATGTTTTAATAAAAGCTTCCATTGATTTTACTAATTAAATAACTCTATCTTATTCAGGTTAATAGCATCAGGCCTCATGCTACACTCAGCGATATTCATCATGCTCTTCATGAACTTCTACATGCAAGCTTACAAAGAAAAACCAAAAGTTCCCGTGAACAACGACAATAATAACACCATCCCGAACGGCCACGTCAAACTGAACGACCACATGATCGGCAACGTGAACAGCCACGTTAAAACCATCGAAGACTTAAACAAAACCAACAATTGCACAACTAATGGATACACCAAGTGTTCCCTCAACGGCCACACAACGAGCCAACCAGAGATGACAGATAAAGAAAAAGTTCACTAGCCCAAGGATTTTGAACCTTCACACGAGGCTCGAGAGAGTTGAATTTACATTAAATCTTTATGCGAATCATGGGACATACCAGTGAAAGTTTACGCCTGGAGGCTTTAATAATAAATTGGACGTTTGGTTTCGGATACATATCTATAAAATTTCATAAAACAATGATGAAAGCATATGCTTCGTTTGACGACTTAAATTTTGTTAATAGTAATAAAAGGTCAACTCTCTCAATGTGATTATATGTACATTATTTTAATGTTCTGTACAGTTTATTTTAGTAATAACAGCAACTGCTATTCCACTGAGAGCTATGTTCAGTAAAGATATAAATAAAATTGTAAATATATTTTTTTATCTTCCAGCGAATTGAATAATTTTTTCGTTAATTTACAAGTGATAAAGTTATCCTTAGCAATATTAATTTGATTTAATTTGCTAAATTTGTGTTTTTTGATTGGAATTTCTTAAAAAAAATCTTTAGTTTCATTGTGTTACCCCAACAACTAGCAGTTTAATGTATAAACTACCTCAGAATCAATTCTCTCTTTTTTAAGTTAGTCTCTTGCTCTTCCGTCCATTCAGCTTTATTTAGTTTTAGGTTACAATAATTTGTAAATACAATCTTTAAATTATTTTGTTTTTAAGTAGATCAGTGTTTTCTTCTGAACTACAATTTTTCAGTAGGTACTGTAAAATATATTGATCATGATTTAAATAATGCAATTTTTTTTTTAATTTTCATGATTATATCATGTAACTTTGCCTAACGTTAAAATAAAATTTTGACGTGATCCATACTTATTTACGTAATATTAACAATTTTTTCCTATGTCACTCATAGAGAACATTTTTGTTTGTATAATCTGTACTTACGTGTATGTGTTTTATAACATTCAAACTGTCCGATTAAATACCCAAATTAACTAGACCCATATAACAGGTGCCAGTAAAAAAACAAATGATTGATTATGGCATCATTATTCTTATAAATACAAATAATAAATCCAAATGTTTAAAAAATATATAACTGATGAAAATGTATGTTATTTAATCGGATAGTAAAGAAAGCTGATTGCCCTTAAACTATTTATTACATAAAAATATTTGTCGTTAAATCAATCGCTCGATGAAATTATAGCTCCAAGTGGAAAACAGGACGTTTCGTATGGAAACAAAATGCCAATGTTTATTAACATACCAGTCAATTGTAGGAAAAATGTATTTTGTATAAAATAGTTTTTATGCATAATTAAATAGTTTTGTATATAGTTGTTAAGAGAAATGTGTAATAAAACTGTAATGTACCCTTTTCATACTTAAAAAAATTTAAGAATATTATGAATATTCAAAATTTTAATTGATTTTTATAAAATATAAAAAAGGGATAAATATATACTCGTTCTTTATTGATTCCTTAGATGAAATTTGGCATAAAATCCTTACTAATATTACAAATGCGAAAGTCAGTTTGTTTGTTTGTTATGCCTTAAGTCTTAACTGCTCAACCGATCATCGTGAAATTTTGTATTCATAAGTATTGTCAGGGGTGCAGAGAAGAACATAGGGTACCTTTCACCCCAAAAAAATATATACTTAGTTCCCGAGGGATTGTAAAAAAACTTTCCGCGCAGACAAAGTCGCGGGTGGCCGCTAGTAATTTAATCATTATAATAAAAAGATTAAGATTCAGACTGTACGAGTAATATACTGCTCAATAGAATTTGACATTTTGCTAATTGGATGTTTCGCGAAATGGACATTTTGCGAATTGGATGTTTTGCGAAACGGACATTTTGCGAATTAGACGTTTTGCGAAATGAACATTTGGCAAATTGGACATTTTGCGAAATTGACATTTTGCGAATCTGATGCTATACTTACGATTCTGGACAATTTTTGAATTGGACATTATGCGCCTTAACGTTTTTATTTGAATTTGATAATGTTCTGTAATCATCAACATGACGACTTTACTGTCGAATATCCTACTCATATTATAAATGTAAAAGTTTGTGGGTTTGGATGTTTGTTCCTCAATCACGCAAAAACTCCTGAATGGATTTGGTTGAAATTCAGCACATAGATAGTAGATCGCCTGGATTAAAACATAGAATACTTTTTATCCCGATATTCACACGGGAACGGGAACCACGTGGGTGTAACTGCGGGCGGCCGCTAGTACTGCATAATTTATTTCATTCGCCGTATGTCAGTTAAAATATAAAAAAACTAGTATTTTTGTATGAAACTCCAGTGGGGAATGTCCGAAAAAATCAAATTGGCTGAATATTTTTCTATAGGTATAGGTAGGAATAAGGTCCCTTAGTAATAGAAAAAAGTTTCAGAATTTTCGGTTGGGTAAAAAAGTTTTTAATAAAAATCAAAGTCTTTTCGAGTCTCTTCACAAATGTATGAAAGTAACAGCAGAATGGAGATTATACCTTTGCCGCTAACTGCCACAAACACAACACGTATTTAAAAAAAAAAGTTTTGACATTTTGTCTTGAAACTTTTTTTTTAATACCATGTTGTGGTTGTGGCAGGTGTTGGCAAAGGTACAATCTCCATTCTGCTGTTACTTTCATACATTTGTGAAGTCGAAGAGACTTTGATTTTTTGAAATTTTTTCACGAAACCGAAAATTATGAAAATTTATTCTAGTACTAAGGGACCTTATTCCTACCTATAGAAAAATATTCAGCCAATTTGATTTTTTTCGGACATTCCCCAATTCTTTCTGTTCTAACTGAGGCACGGTGAATAGGAGAAATTATACAGTATCTGGGGGCACGGTAGTGCCCCCGCCAAGACGAGCAAGCGAAGCTCAAGGGCACTACCTACCTTTTCTCGAAGCGCTTCGTCGTTTTTTTGAACCTACATATCTTGGGTTTGGAGTATACCAGATAAACAAAATTCTCGGGATATGATGTCGGTAGTAAACTTATTAAACATACAAAGTTACAATTGCATAGCTCTTATAATATAGATTTTATTGATATCTAAAAAAACCCGACGTCGTCACTGACTCACTCATGATCATCAAAATTCAAAGGGTACTTCCTGAAGAGCTGAAATTTGATATGTAAGCTAGTATTAGTAAACAAACAACAAAAAAAAATATGAAATCGGACTTTAACCCCCCAACCGCTTAACCCTCATAACTTGGGTTCGTATTATACCAGAAGCATAAAATTCTCAGGATATAATGTCTGTAGTAGACTTATTAAACATACAAAGTTTCAATAGCATAGCTCTTAAATTTTGGATTTTATCGATATCTAAAAAATCTCGATTTCGTCAAAACTTACTGATAATCATCAAAACTCCTAGGGTAATTCCTAAAGTCCTAGAAAGCTGAAATTTGGTATGTAAGCTAGTATTAGTACGCAAACTGCAAAAAAAAACCTGAAACTTTTACCCCCTAACTCCTTAAACTAGGGGATGGAAGTTTGTACGAGACTTCCGCAAATCTTGATGCTGGAGGTCTGAAAAAATGAGACATATGAATCTGAAAAATCTTTAAATATTTAGTAATCATTTTTAAGCCTTATCACTGTTAAAGCGATGTAAAAAAGTAGTAATAAGAAAGATATTGTGTTCGTTTCAAAACTACCGAAAATTACCTAGTACTTCTTTCATGGCGCAAAACTCGCGCAGATTCTATTTTGCTCTTTGCACTGTCATTTTCTGCGTTAAAGAGTAAACTAATATCACAGCATAAATGATTTAGTTCTATCACAGAATAAATAATAGTACAATGCACGCTGATTGATGGTGATCGAATTTTGTACGATTTAAGACCACAATAAAATTCCCAGCTTGCTTTTCTGGTATATGGAGAGTTAGATACTTACAAAAAGAAGTGAAATCCCACTAAAAACATTTTCATGTAAATGTTGCTGCCAAGGCTCGCACTCTCAAAAAGTTATCATTATCAGACCTCATGTAGAGCCAAGCTTCTAACTCTACGGTACGAGCCCTAACTCTACAAGCCTTAACTTCAAAAACTCTACACCTTAGTCAAAATATTTGGCTTGGCCGTTTCGTAACTACAAGAACTGTTTATCAGAAAAGTATGAACAGTGAATATATTTTTCCATGTAGCGAAACGGCCAAGCACACCATTTCACATATTATATTACAGTCTTAAGCCGCGTTCCCACGATCGGCGCTACCACGCACCGCACCGAGCCGCACGAGGGCGAGCACGCACCGATCCTTTGAAGTTACCGGCCGGCGAACGCGTCGTTTCCCAGTGTCGATCTTGTCTGGTGCGTTCTCGTGCGTCTACAGACAGACCGTGGGAACGCACCTTTAGAGCACAGTCATTCGCCAACCTAGCGGCATCTCTACAACATTAGTTTAACTAAGTTAAAAGGAGTTCATTTCACAGGTGTGAAGCTTTGAAACGAGATGGAGCTCGCATTCAGAAATGACTACTTTAATTTATAAGAAAATTTTCATTCCTGTCATATAAGTATGTATGATGAATTTGAAGGAGGCATATGCCCAGCAAGTGGGTGCCGTGATGCTGATAAAGAAGTAAAAAGTAAAAATAAATTATTTGATAAGTATGACATTAGAAATCTTTAAAAGTACTCCCGTCGTCTTAGTTGCCCTATGGCAACTAAGACGACGGGAGTACTTTTAAAGATTAATGGATTGATTGTATAAGTGTATTATCTATATAATACACTTATACAATCAATCCATTAATTTACAGTTCATTAAAACAAAATTTAATTACTTTCATAGAAGCTTTTAGTTCGCGACAAGCACAGATACAAGTCAATAATTATTGTTTTACCAATTCTTAATTTGACAGTATTTTTTATCGTCTAAGTTAAAGTGCTTTTCAAGTTAGTAAGTGGAAATACTTTATTTTACTCTTCAATTCTCTAATTGAATTTTCTAATGAAATATCTTGAAAGTGTTGAAAGTAATAACTCGCCGTCACGACAACTAGAAATTAAACACTCGTTAAACAAAGAAAGTCGATAAAAATTAGTATCCCGTTACTACCTCATTTGAGAACCAATTCGTAGAGACTAATTGAAACGAAAATCCAAGCTTTAAAATTTAACGGAGTGTCGATAACGTTCAGGGCCCTCACTAAGCCTTAATTATCGCCCGACAAAATGTCAATAAACCTGACGTTCGAACGTTTTTTCTCCCCTTTCTAATTTGTTAGCCCTAAATCGCAGCCCTATATTTTGTGTACGCACCATTATATAGAGACCTTCCAACCCCCTCCCATTGCGTATAAAAAAGAAACAAGTAAATATAGGCCTGAGCAATTGCGAGGCTCTAATTAAAATGGGCGGGGTAGCCGAGCAATGGGAAGGGTAGCACAAAGTTAGCACAACTTGGAGCACGCACCGCTCTGTCTGCGATCAAGCAAGACAGATGGCGTTGGTGTTGCCAAATTTTACAATACGTTCCATTTCACGCATAATGAAAGATTTTACGATAATTTTAGGTTTTGAATTACTTAAACATAAATTATTTTCAACACTAAATACAAAAAAGAAAAAGCCGTGCTATGGAAACTGAATCTATGAAAGTTTAAATAATAACAGTATGTTTTTTAGCTAACATAGAAGCATTACCTTAAAATGTCGTATGCTAAAATAAATTTAAAGTTTTCTACAAAGCATCAGTTTATTATAAATTATTATCTTAAACCTTATCCACACCTAAAATGCTATGAATATTTTCAAATGAAACTCCAAAAAAGTCTTGACAAAATATTTCGTTGTTCGAAATCAATAGCTTACTTGAAACGGAACGCGGCTTGCCGGCCGGGACTACAACGCTTGCCCGGGGTTACGGACGGGGTATCCGATTAGTCGTATGCGCGCAACGGACGCGCCCGCACTGCGCGTATCCACGCCTCGGCTCTTCATCACACAACAAAATAACCAACCCAACACTACAACCTTCCTTTATCACCGTTCGTGTATGAAATAGTGTCTGTTTCTAATAAAAAAGAAGTGATAACGGGTGAAACAAGTGATATTGCAACGGATCCTGGCGCGGCGTTGTTAGATATGAAACAACATTTTGTACGATAAATCGACTGTGGATGCTTAATCGGTAATGTGTTGTCAACAATAGGCCAGGTAGTGTTTTAGTGAAAAAACCTTGCTGCCGCAAAGGGGTAGGGGGGTGGGTTTCCGATGGAATATGCTAATCAGCAGGTTTCTTTTCACCCGCAAACAAAAAGCTCTGCACTAGACACTGCAGTGCCCATTTGTGTTGCAAATTTTTTGGTTCGCATGCTTATTTTGATTTACGACAGCGGTATAAACGTTTTAGTGTTATGTCGCAATAGCTTTTTGGTGCTGTAAGGGTCGACGATTTCATTCTTCTGAATTATTAAGTAAACATAATACAATCTTTCCTCTAACCCGTTATTTCAATCGATTCATAGCAGTTTATATACCTTCTTCCATTTATATCTATCGTTTAAGGAATACCATTAATAATTTCAGCTATTATCGCCTCTTTATCAAATTCAATATACACTATTTTCTAGACTACATCTTCTCCCAACCCATTGAGCAATTATTTAGTTAGTCTTTCATATAAAAGAAAATTTATATAAATATATACTCCTACATTCGTCTCTCCCCAGACGGGAACTAAACTGCTATTTCCTTTGTGCCGATGAGTCTGTATGGACTAATTTCCTGCTCTATTCCAGTCATTACCTAACGTGTCTGGCTTTGGTTTAGATTTAGATCTGCCAAATTTATCTCTCGAGTTAACTTCAGCCATTGTTAGTAGTTATAACTTAACTGTTAAGTTTGTATTTCAAAAGTTTATTGGCCAAATTGTCTATTTTCCGTTCGAAAAATAGCGTCAAGTTTAAAGAAACACCGCCCCCTGACTCCGACAAAACATTTAATAAAAGGTACTAAATGCATGAATAAATTGAAGAAGCATTAAAAAAATACACAATAATGTATTAATCATCAATTAACCACGCAATATTCTTTACATTACGCGTCAAAGATGGCATGCTAATTAAGAGAAAAACTAAAAATCAAAAACATAACCCCGATATTCACTTCCCCGGCCGAATAACAAAATAAAACTTCGACTCACAAAAACGAAATTGATATTATAATGCCATTATAGTACCCCTATTATATAGGCTGAATAACGCCAGTCAGACCAATTTTTTTCATGCCGAAGTTGGTCTGCTGTAACTGTCAAACTTGTATTCATTGACGGAATAAATCATACGATAGCTGGATGGTAAAAAACTGAACTTGGTAAGGGTTCTCAGATTTATTGGCGCCCAGAGCGAGTCATCTAAATTAATAGATTTATTGCAAAACAACTTGAGCTGCTACGATATAATATCTTTTGTGAACCCTAAATCATTAGTCAGTTAAAATACAACCATTTTGAAAAAGGAAACTATACTTGACCCAAACTATAATGCCTATTACTGATTAATAAGTATCTTCTTTAAATATTTCATTATTTTATCAAAAGTAAGAAGCAATAAATACACAATAAGTACAGATATTTACAAGAATCCAATAAGTTTTTAGTTTCTGTATAAATAGATGGTATTTCACTGACATAAGATTTATCCAAAAATATCCAATCCAACCCCAAATTCTAAATTCAGTCGAACAATGAGCTAGCCGCAATGAAAATAATCCTTCAAGAAAATCCAATACCACGCCAGCGTACTGAGCCAAAAGAAACGAAAGCATGTGAACCCAACAAAAATAAGAGTAGAAACTATCCCGTCTACGACTTATTTCTTGCTCCGGAAGTTATCAGCGTTTCGACCGGTTTCTACGGCTTTTAAAGGCGCACAATCAAAACCCGACCGCTTTACATTTGTTCATCTCCAAGTCGGGAATCCATTACAATATTTGATTGATCGTATATTTTGATAGAAGAAAACTAGCTCATAAGAAGTTGTACTTATAAAACGAATCAATTTTTGAAGCTGAGTGTTAAAGTTTTAATGTATGATTTCAGATCATTATACAAAGGACATTGAATAATTCCCTAGTTTCTTTATCAATTACATAAACCTGTCGGTCCAAAATCTAATTTCATTCCAATAATTGATCGAACCCAAATTCTATTTCCAACCAAACTATAAACCTATTTATTTCTATTAACTGCCATCCCTTCAATCCCTAAACAGGTGTGCGATCAACCGAAAAAGTGGGCCTCCGGCTGGTTGACACTTCATTCGTGACTGACAACTCGCAACCTACACTTTGACAGCTTTTGCAAAAAACGCTCCCACAGTGGACTTTATTCCAAGGCAATAAATAGACAATATGGTAGGTATGGTAAGCAATAATTTTGTGAAAGAGAGCGTGACACGTGTCACGCCCCTAAACAAAGAAGCATCGACTACTGTTGTGAATTCATGCGTTTTTTTGTTGCATATGATGAAGGGAGATTTACATTCGTACCTATTTTACAAACGAACTGTTTGTGACTAAATATTTGAAAACCGGTTTAAATTTATCACATTAATAAAAACATCTAAACATTTATAACTATACTTAAACGTAACTATTGACTGTGCACCATAATTTATTCTTAAATCATTAAAACGAATACAACCTAATAACATGATCGCTACGATACATACAATCCCATTATCCCACGCCATAAAAATAACTTTCACAGATAAAATCTATATCACCAAGAGCCAGGAGGGACCATAAAAAACTGATCATAAATTAGTATCGCTTTAGCTGCAATAGCAATAAAGTAGGCCGAGTTCGTTTGGAAAAGGTCCCCACTAAACAAATAATCAAATACAAACAAACCAACATATCCTAATATATTGCGGTTTCCAACACAATGTACACTCCTAACAATAGTCAAACAGAGCGATTAGTTAGAGAAGGGTTCCATTAAATCTGAACTGACATAGCAAATAGTACACGATGTGAATAAAAACGAAATTGGAATCGATTAAAGCTATTCTATAGAAGAAAACGTCAATTATGAAGATTTTGAAACAACATTTTAGTGTGTTATAAATAAGCCCATAAAATAAAATACACTTGATAAATGCATAGTGTCCCGTTAATAGAAAACGCTATTAATAAACCGCTCAAGTCTTCAAAAGGACTAGCAATAAGTAATTCGACTTCAACCAAAACCCCCGGATGATTGACGTCCCCTATCTGTAACTAACTCTCGTCAGGACCTGTCTCAGTATGCCCTTAAATGTAATAATCACTATAATCACTCTAAACGTAATATCTTGAAGATGTTGAGCCCTCCTTATATAGTTTCGTTTGAGTAATGGTTTAACGAAGATTAGACTGCTGTATTTACTGGTCCCCGTGAAGAAGAAAACTCTAAAGTCTAAAAATATAAACTCTAAAGTCATAGAGTATAATAACTTTTTATCTACCGAGTGAACTCTGATAGGTTCATCAGCCATTTTTAATGTCCCTACTGCTTGGGGCACAGCCCTTCCTTATGGGTGGATAAGGAGGACGGGCCACAACCCACGCAGGCCCAATGCGGAATGGTAGGTGTTAACGACTGCAAATGCAGCCGGGACCAACGGCTTAACGTGTCTTCCGAAGCATGGAGGAGCTCGAAATAATAAATTTTTCGTCACCCATCCCATGACCGACCCTTGCGAACGTTGCTTAACCTCCACAATCGCTGGGCCAGGCCCTAAACCACTGCGCCACCAAGCTTCTCTCTGACCCTGGTAGGTATAATGTTTATGTCAATGTTAATATTAATGCTTTGCAAATAAATTATACCGATAATTTATTTTTACCACAAACTTACTTATAACCTGTTAGTAGGATCATCATTAGAGAAATGGAAGAAGTTAGTGTACCCTTTCAAAGAAGATATGAATAAATGGCAAGTGTTGACAAGCTTCTGAATTTGATGGACTTGTTCATTTCCTCTCTGCTCAGTGAGCAGTGAGTGAGGCGATCGCAGTGCGACTGAGCGCTGCCACTGTCACGTAACACGCTTCAATGGAAGAACCTTATTACGAATTCATTATCACCAAAATTGAACAATGATGGAGAAAAAGGGGTACGGAAGATGTTCAAACAAACAATCAAAGTTTAATGAAAATGATATTGCGGTTGAGAACAGTAAATGTAGTTAAAGAGAGGAACTTTATAATATTTGGCGTTACTTATGTTATTGGTAAAAGATTAACTATTCATAACATAAAATTAATCAGAAACCAACAAATTATGAAAGGAATACCAATTACCAACAGCTAACAAAGAATTCAAGTCGTAAGATAAAACCTATAACGATCGCGCATACCAAGTGACCCCTGTGAACTGATTTGAAACCGATAGAGAAATAAAATTTACATGAAAAGAAACGGTCTGATAGTACCTATGGTGCCCGATAGAATCAGAATTCAAATGAACAAATTTCTGTCGTTGCAAAATCCAATCAAGGAGCTGGTTAACTGCGAAAACTATTAGCTGGCGTCATAGTTTTATTACCGCCACAGAACAATTTTTATTGACTACAAAACTTGTTCCGATTCTTGAGACTTTATCGGCGGAAATTTTATGTTTCTTTGCCGATGTTAAATGCCGTGTTGCAACTTTGATGGACTGGTTAATTACTTTACTCTGTTTTAAATAAACTAGTTGGTGGAAAGGCTATTTAACGTGGTGCTAATAAAAATAGCGTTCTTTTCTTTGTTTAAGCAGAGAAAGTATATGACAATGTGCAAACAGCAAACGTAACGCATTTTTTTAGTAAACGCATTCTGCGATTGCGATACTTATAAAACTAAAGAAATCACTAATTATTTCTTATAATCACTTAAATAATCTTCACTAAAATTTTAATTAAACTTAAAATAGCTTACTTAAATAGCTACTTCTAGATGATAATACAGAGAAGCATAATTTCAAAATAGCTTTACGCCAGCAGCTTTGCCCGCGTGGACTACAGGTTATATTGTGCGGGCGGAGACCCATGCCTAACAGTGGGATAAAAAGTAGCTTATGTCCTTCCCCAAGGTTCCGTCTATCTCTGTTCCAAATTTCATCAAAATCGTTTCAGTACTTTAGGCGTGAAAGTGTAACAGACAGAGTTACTTTCGCATTAGTAGGGATTATTATGATATTGAAAATTTTACTTGTCTCTACTACTTATAAATTTAATTAAATGGTGCTATGATTTTCTCAATCTTAACAAGTAAGTTTTACGTTCATACTTTTACGACCTAAGTTTCAGACAGAAATTGGCTAAACAATTATAGTATTAATTTCGTCAAAAGCTTTCCCTAAATCCCAGCAAAACTGAGCCTCCAACTTTTATTCCGGGCTTGTCCCACGTCAGGATCCGATGGTTGTGTTTGATCGACTTACTTCCAAATGGATTCACACCCTTAGCAACGATAACGCATTACTTATGGCAGTGACTTGATATATTCCCGTATCAAATTGTATCGCATTTTCTTTGTAATGAACAAGAAATATTATTATATCAGTTCTTTTAATGATTGCGATTATATTTACGTAAATAATTTGTTTCGTTTCAACTTCTAAAGTATTTAACTATTTAACTTTCAACCTTCTAAGTTTAATAAAATTGTAATAAGGGTATGACAAAAAAACTCGTGACATATTTTCTTATTAAACTTTTGTATGAATAACGAGTTCGGTTCACGTTTCTATATTCATGAAATAATGAATCTTTGATAATTCGTAAAATTGCTTTACAGTTTTGGAATAACCCGTTATTGGCTGTTTTATCTTTTATTGCAGTTCAAAACAGCTTGCGATGGGAACGGAGCGATAGCAATGGTTTAAGTTAAATACCAAGAAAGACGGAGAAACCTGTAATCAAGTAATATTTGAATGGTCCTTATACCTATAAAATAGGAGTTAAAATCGCTGTTCAGATATGGATGACAGAACACAAAGTATACAATCAGGTTCCCTCTAATGATACATCTCGATACGGTGAACAACTCTTGAACGAGTAAACCACAAACATCTGCTTCCTTCGATGATTTTCGAAAATGGTTCAACAACACGAGAAGCCCTAAATGAATAGGTTTTTATAGCAGAATAAATTTCTCATCAATGAATATCAGTCTCTTAGTATAAAACATAATATCAGTACAGTCATCATCGATGTTTTATTACATTTGTTTTCAAATATTTACAAAAAATCACCTGTATCTTCTAGTGATATCATAACACAAGTTAAAATGACTTGACACAACCTTACTTCAATAAACATAGTGAGCAGTGAACAGGTTCTATATAAATAGAATTTATAGAGTGAAGTTACAAAATTTATAATAAAATGGTCCATAAATAAGCCCAACTAGTAACACCTGTTCATAGGAAAACAACCGAAACTAATAAAACCTCTACGCAGCATACAAAAACCAACAAAGGCCAAACTGAGGTAAAAATGGGAACATTAGAAAAAGGAGTCCACTCTACGTTTTGACAAGGAATGAATGGCCATGCGAGGCATGAAATGCGCGGCCACGGGCTTTTGTACCCCAATCCAAGCTTACCTGGCTATTCGGACTCAGAGTTTCGGAGCCGTCAATAGCAGTTTTTTCACCGGGTTAGAACGTTTTTTCTCCCATTGGAATAAGACCTATTTTCCAATGAATTCTGCACGTTTATCTGATCGTACCTCTTATTGAGACGCCTTGATTTAAAAACCAATTAAGCTGTAAAGGTGTTTCGTATGTCTGGAGTGCCTTTTACAGGATGATATGAAGGGAGTTTTTGTAACGTTTTTTGTGTTGAATTGTATGGGAACATAAATCTACTTTCGTGTTCTAGTCTTCGTCGTACGTAACGATCTTTTAGATGTATGTACCGATAAGCATTTATAAATCGATTGAAAACATATTCACCACTAACAAGTTAGTGCTTTAAGATGTTGAAGTAATTACTAATGATGTTATTACTATTTTTATTTCATTAAACGTTTTATAGTAGATCTTTCGTGGGAATATTTGTTTTCTCCAAATAAAACCATCCTAAAATGCTCTCTTTATCAGACTTCCTATAGCAAACAATAATCAGACATATTCACAATCTATTTCACACAATCCAGAAACGGGTCATATACGCTCACAAATCGTCCGAATCGTACCCCATTTGCTTAGGCAGCACACAATTTACTGCATTCCCTCAGAATGACCTAAAACGGTCACGAAGCCTCAAAATTTATTATCATAATAGCGAAATGATTGAACGCGATCATGGCCGTACTACCAACGTTGTTCTGGCTAATAATGTTATTTTTGTTCTTCCAATAAGCAGATCGCGTGTTACGGGGAATGTCTCGATACGACTTGCGGTTGTAAGTTCTATTAGAACGCAGTAGGGTAGATGTTGGATTGTTGTAATTGATAAATTTAACGGTTTGCGTGGAGCTGGCGGCGTTGAGTTATAGTGTCGTCATTAGTGTCTTGAAGTTTTGCTGATCGAGTGGTTCGGTGTCTGAAGGTAGACTACACTACCTTCGGAACGAGCTACTGAAACATTGGTCATTGAATATTATCTACTTTTGACAGTAACAATTAATTGAGTGTACTCCCGGGACGCATGGAGACGATATTTAGTTCGAACAATGAAGCCTAAGAGAAATTGTTTTGCGAATTCCTTCTTGATAAATAAGATTAATTAGTCTATAGGGATTTTAGAAACATAGGATATAATATCAAATCGCAACTTTGAGATGTCAAATTGATGTAAAGTCGAAATATGAACATAGTATTTCGTTCGAGTCCTGTGAGAGTTATACCTAGATAGAATAGAATTTTAAAGCCTGTGGTGATACCTACTACATAAATCAGTTATGTTTTCCTTTCAAAACACTCTAGATAAATATAGATACTATAGGTACACTTATAAATAGTGTTTTGATTCAAACAATATTGGTAGGTAGGTACTTCGTTCATTTAGAAAATTCTACTGATATTCGAGAAAAATTGCAGACAGAAGTTATTGATTTTGAATTTAGGAAATTGCCAAAAGGAAATGACAACTGTGAAATCATCTGTAAACAAATTTCTTATACCAAACCTTTTTTTACAAATTTTATTAAATGGTATTTCCTTCTAACTGAGAGAAACGGTTAAGGGCTTAATTTTCCGGGCAAAAATTGAATTGTCACACTTCGTGATTCCTTCGTTTGGTGTCGTCAAATCTGTTTAGAGAAAACAATAGGAATTATTAAAACGGCTTCGCTGTTAATATTGGAGCACGCTTCGTTAACATTTTAACTCGTGAATTTCTTGGTTGAGACCACGGTATTGTGTTGGATGAAAAATCTTTAAGATTTTTTAGACTTGGCGTTACTTAATAAATTGTTTTTACTTGCCGCCGCGTCGCCTGGACCTCTGACTTGGCTTAATGACTGTTATCGGATGACAACAGCCGGGACTGACGGTTTAACTTACCCTCCGAAGCACGGAAGCGCTCAGGTTGTAATGCCATTAACGGTCACCCATCCGATACCTGGCCGGACCGAGCGTTCCTTAACAAACGTGATTGAGTACGATCAGTCTGTCAGCTCGCCATGAGCGCCTACAAAATAACTTGCATTAAAACTTGTTGTAAAGAGCTCAATGTCGAAACTATTTTTTAGGGTTCCGTACCCAAAGGGTAAAAACGGGACCCTATTAATAAAACTCCGCTGTCCGTCTGTCTGTCTGTTTGTTCACAGGCTGTATCTCATGAACCGTGCTAGCTAGACAGTTGAAATTTTCACAGATGATGTATTTCTGTTGCCGCTATAACACAAATACTAAAAACAGAATAAAATAAATATTTGAGTGGGGCTCCCATACAACAAACGTGATTTTTTTGCCGTTTTTTGGTGGAACCCTTCGTGCGCGGGTCCGACTCGCACTTGGCCGGTTTTCTTAAAGCCCACTGCAATTCCTTTATTTTAAGTAAGTTAATGTAATATATTAAAGTCTTGTTTAAATGCGTTATAACAATTTCCTGCTTTAATAAACAACCAAAAATATGTTGGTTCGTCAGGAGCCGGCGTGCCCTATCAGGTAAGGGCGACCCCGATAAATCAAAAACGGTCAGATTTCCGATAAGCAGCCTTTTAAGTCATCATGGAAAGTGACTCTGATTTTTTCTATTCCATTTCCTTCGGTTCTGAGAAATGGACGTGAAACGTTTCAGATGTTTGCCATTCGAATGATACGAATCGATATAGAAATCGTAATGGAATTGTTAGTGGTGCCGTTTATTAGGTTTATATTTGGAACTAAGCTTTGTTATTGATGTCTAGAAACTTTGTCCTCAATATTCAAGCTGATATTTTGAAGTGAACCTTATCTTATTTTTTATTTTAACAATCTTTATTTATATTTACAAAACAAATGTTACAAAAGGTGGACTTAATGCTAAAAGCATTCTCACCCAGTCAACCTGTAGGACAGCCGATATTAATAAAGGCGGTACATAAGGTAAAATAGTAATAAACCAATCAAGTTTCCCTAAAAGTTACAAATGCGCTTAAGTCTCTCTTCAGGTTTAAGTACTTTCTCCCGTCCAGCACCAAGATTGCGCTCATACAGGCTCTGGTCTTACCTATTATCGATTACGCTGATGTTTGCAGCTCTAACCTCAACGAAAACCTTCTCAATAAGTTGGATCGACTTCTTAATAATTGCATTCGTTTCATATATGGACTACGTAAATACGACCATATCTCTCATTATCGTCAGCAACTCAAATGGCTTCCTATTCGTGAGCGTAGGAACCTGAGAGTTGTTTGTACGCTTTTCAACATCTTATTCGATCCACATACCCCGGAATACTTGAAATCTAGATTTCAGTTTCTGGGTGACTCTCATCTACGTGACCTTCGTTCTAGTAGCAACCTTCTCTTGCTTACTCCTGTCCATTCTTCTGGCTTCGTCTCTGACTCTTTCACCCTTTCGGCTATACGACTCTGGAACGCATTACCCCTGAATATTCGAAGTGCCCCAAGTATGTTAGAATTCAAAAGACTGGTTCGTGAACACTACTTGAGTTCCATACTTTAAGTTCATCAAATCTGACCTATGCTATACTATCTTATGTGTATGTATTATATATGTAAGTATATTATTATATAATATCCATATAATATATTAATATTATAGCAATTAGGATTATTTATGTATATATTGTTATGTATGTTTATATCGATCCCTATTTATGATTAACGGATATTGTAATTTGTAACTTAGTTATCTTTTTTTTTTTGCCGCCACGATTTCTTTCTTTAACACCCTTTCCGGTCGACTGTTAGAGAATGCCTTAAGGCATTAAGTCCGCCAATTGTATTTTCTTATGCAATAAAGTTTAAATAAATAAAAATAAAATAAATAAATGCAAATACAGAAAACGTATATATTACTAGATAGTAAATACAGTTTTATCAATGTTATTAAAATCTGTGGTTTAGCTATTAAAATGTACATGTTATTAGATCTGCAAAAATGCTGTTCTAGAAGTTAGAAAGATGTATTTTGTACTTTTTGGAGTTACAATCCGAATTCGAAGTAGGTACTCTACTCTTACCAATCTCATGAAACATTTCATCGCACATTTTAAATTACATATCAAAGCCGATTCACGTAAACACAGTAGCTTTTGTAACTGCAAAGGCTGCGGGTGTGGGCTGCCTCATTCGCAAAAGTCTACAAAATTACAGTATTCCATAATTTGTAAAATTGGTGGTTAGTACTTAGGTACCAGTGAAAAGTTGACAACGCATTCCCTTTACTCACTCCCATTTTCAATCCAGATCACAGAACGAAAGTGTTGTGTTAATTTAACTAAATGACTCAGTGCTTCTCAAACCTCAAGACGCAGCGCCCACATCTTATCGGCGACAAATGACAGTTGAGTGGTGTCGACCAACCGATGTGAGGCGTGAAGCATGGCGCCCCGGTCCGCCCCCCGGCCCGCGGCGAGGCACTTCCACAACCAGCCGGAGCTGCGGCGAGGGGGCTTCGGCCTCGTGCTGAGGTGGATACTCTTCGTGTGGCTGGCCAGCTGCGGACCTTTGGGAAACACTGTCAAGCAAGATGGTAAGTGATTTTTAACACATTAACTGCCGCGGATACCAGATACAACAGAAATTCTATTGTTTGCCGGCTACCTGGCAGCTTTGAAACTAAAATTTCACCCCTCCCCCCCCCCCATGTAACGCGCCGTAACGATTTTCTGTACCCCCCCCCCCCCCCTAGTAAAACATTACGTAACCACAAAAACCTATTTTTTTTACCTTTTTACCTAAAAATCACAATTATGTGGCATAAAGTACCGGAAAGTCGCTAAAAACATTCGCGTTAATACTATTAAATTTTTCTACGGCCGATTTCCATATTTAAAAAAATGCGTGAGAGAATCTCTCTATGCGACTTTTCTGAAGGGTTAAAAAATAATATGTACTGTTACGTAACGCGTAGTTCCAAACCCCCCTCCCGCCCCTGTAACGCATCGTAACGTTTTACAAACCCCCCCCCTCCCTCCCTCCCAAATTCGTTACCTAATACTTGAACGCTCCAAGCTATAATGAATGTTCTTTCCATCCATAAATTGATACTAAATGCAAATATGATGATGTGTCACAACGTATACTTGAATAAACAGACACGTGGAATATAATATTTTATTTTGATTGGTATATTCTCATAATTACTTAGTTACCTACACTCTATACGTCACCGAAAAGACTATTTAATTATTCATTAACATACCTAGGTATTCAAGTGAATTTTCCATTCCACTTAGGTACTACAATTATCTGAAGATAGGATTTCACAACAAAACTAACACAGCAGTACTAAGCAAACAAATTATGACGATCGATTCGATTCGACACTACTTTCGAATCGATTTGGATTCGATTAGGTACGTAGTGGTTTTTCCCTATTTACTTAACATTCAAACAATTTATCCTCAAATGTTATGTAGGTAGGTACTTAACAAACAAAAATAATTAAAAATTAGTTCATATTTTAAATCTTCCCCTGTAGCATGACCACCGACACATGATAAGCATTAGGTAGCGATTTTCAACACTCAACTGTCAAAATCATTGTATTTGACAGTTAAAAGCGATAAATCGCTGGATCATATCACGTTTGATACAGCGAGGGCAGAATAAATGTATCTCGCGTGCTTGCGTTTGATTAGCTACATGCATTTATAGCTAATCGAATAACAATCGAATTAGTAACATTGAAACCAAAATGATACAAAAATAATCTCACTAACGGAACAAAGCTCGTCGTTAAATCAAAATGAATTTCATATTTGTCTTTACATCGAAAGCTTTCAAGCCCAAAGCAAACCTATCAGCCATCACAAATAATCCAATAAGTCAAAGTACAATTAACCGACATGGAAACTCAATTCAGACGCACCAGTGTATAAATAAAGTATGTTTGTCTTCGTTCTGTCTCGCATCGCCATCACTATGGAACCAGTAATGTTTTATTTCCATTCGTATTTTCTGTATTATTTTTCCTTTTTTGTCATGTTTTAATGTAAAGCAATTGTGTATGTCATTCAAATACTTCTTCGCGGTAAATCTAAAGAATTGTTATAACGCCTGATTACCGTTACAAATGTGTTACATCAAATATTTTAGGGTAGGATTAAGTACTTAGAAGATAAAGCACAGTATAAAATAAACCCACACATTTTTTTTTTATTCTTAATGGAAACTGTTTTCCGAGCGATATAAGTATAAAACTTATTTGATTAAATAGCTAGAAAAAATAGGGCATTTTAGCATTTTATGTGTGCAGTAAATGTTTAATTTCTTTGACCTAAAGGTCAGTCTTAAAAGACTAATTTTCAATAAAAGTTGGTGTAATTTTTTTCAATGCAAATTATGTTTTTCCTTTCCTCTTCATTTACTTATCAGATCAATAGCAAAAACCTCCCTTCATTAATCTCTCTTGGATTGGTTAATTATTCAAGCCCGCTGTATGGAAATTCTCAGCGTAGTGTTTTTATAGGTATCAAAGCGGATTGAAGTAGATTTTCCGAGTAGCCACCACCTTTTGTTTAGTTAGCGAAACTGAATAACAGATTAATAGAAATAGTTTAGCAGATTTGAATTATCATTTAGGTTTGTCAAAGTTATATTGCATAAAGTGGTGCTATAGTAAGTTATTTTTATCTGAATATCACAATCCCTTGTGTATACTTAAGGTCCTATGAATGCATTTCCACTACTGCCATTTATTTATAACAACCACGTTTATAGTTATGTACACACACAAGAAAGTAATATCATATTGTTTAAACCAGGGAATCCCAAACTATTTAGGGCAGAGACCCCTTTTCTAAAGTTAACTGTTTTCTCAGACCCCTATAGCCAAATTACATTAAAATCCTAGCAAATATCAAGTGTAATTAATTATTATTATTATTGTTACTCGTTTTTTCGACCCCTGGGAAACCGATTTCGACCCCAAGGGGTCGATATCGACCACTTTGGGAATCCCTGGTTTAAACAATATAGGTAGTTATCGCTGTCTACGTCACAATAAATAAAGTGCTAATGAAAAAATATACCTCTTTTACACCTGTGATATCATCATTGAATAGATCAATGATTTTTCATATACTTTTTACCTTTATTTATGTTTTCTAGAGCTAATTAAATTAGCGAAGGTAAAACTTTCTCAAGACATAAAACATCTAATGCAGCGAGCGTCAAAGGCAGTCACGAACAAAATTTATAGCACAACTGTGCGTACGAAAAGCTTTTAAAAAGAACGCCCTCTCGCAATGCGGCCATTTTAAAGCACGTATAAAACGGTGTCGTATTTAGTAAACGGCATAATTCGTGCTGTAAAAAACAGTTTAGCGACCGAACGCGGCAATAAACAAGGTAAGTGCCGTTTGACATTTATTTGACAGCTCCTTTGACGGCGTCAATGTTTATAGCGCGGCAATCTAGGGTGTCCAGAACAGTCGTAGACAGAGAAACCTCTGTCTACGAGAACAGTAGATTTTAAGGTTAGAGGTGCTTTTAGTGGGGTGTTTTTCACTTCCAATAACAACGCAGACCAAAAATCTAGTTGGCATTGACGATATCAAGTCAAGTCAAGACAGAGAAATAATATTTTGTCAATACTTATCTCGATAATATCGCAATACGTACCTATTACGTATATCACCCACCGTTGTTGGTCAGTTAACAGATGTTGATAACAACAATGCGATGCGAAGGGATCGGTTTAAACCCTCTTCACAAACCAAAACTACCTGTCAAATATTAAACTCTTGAGTCTACTTACTGGAAAGTTATTAAATGTAAGGCCCAAAATAACCAAGATGGCTTCATAAGTTATGTCTGATGGTCTTTTACTTGTTTGTATTGGTTAACATGAAATCCCTCCTCTCCTATACCTTCCATAAACGTTGACAAAATATACTTAGGCGATTTTAAAGTTGAATAAAGATATTTTGACTTTGACTTGTGTAAAATCCACATCTTCACCAGTGGCGGTACCTCCATCAATACAAGCCGAAAAGCCGGGCTTGCCCTAACAATAACTTGCCAACACTACTAATGAATCGTAATTAATTACAACAACACAATATTATTAACGAATGTTAATTTTCAATAATCAATAACCACAAATTCAATTTTTACAACAACTTATCGAGAGCCAAGTCGCTAAACTGCATTACTTTCGTCAATAAACCCTCTACAATGCATTTATCTCCCTCGCACTCGTTGGCTTGCAACCGGGCTTTGCGATCTGTATATATCCGCTCTCTTCTACACCAACAAAAGTGCTACCGCATCACATACATACTGCTGTTCGTATCTATAGATTCTATGAGAACTACACAATGCCGAGCGAAACAGGCATTCCTACGAAGTTGACACAGTTTGCTAGACTGCACGTACGCGCTGAGCAGTGTGGAGTTGTTTCAATCTGCGACGACAGCTGTTTTGAAACAAGAAGTGTTTTGCCTTTAATAGTGTTTTTGTGTTAAAAATGTGTCTAAATTTCAGTCTAATGATTGATATTGTTTTTTTGTGATGGATTAAAATGTTTATTCACTGTGTGATCTGTGAAAGTGTCCACGAGTTGAGTCGATCCAAGAGAAATACAAAATGACCCTTGCCTTGCACTTGCAGTCCGGTAATAAAGTCTTCACTACTTTTTATAGACATAAAGTTATCAAGGTTTGGTTATTATGGGATATAACTCCGAAACTGGGGGGCTAATCAAATGGCCACTTTTTTATTCGTTCGCTAACTTAAAAATTTAAAATTAGCCATAAACTACAAAAATACGCTTGTCAATTCCATACAATACAACAATGTCTGTTATTTACATAAACTTGCGACGTGTGAGTTGATCGTTTAATTGCTTATTTTTAAGCTTTAAGTTAGCGAACGAATAGAAAAGTGGCCATTTGAGTAGTTTGAAAATTTCCTTCACTGTTAAAAGACTACACTATCCCTATTTACCAAAATTCTCTGTAGAACGTAGAATTCCGCGTGAGCGTTGTGAAATTCATTAATTTACGTAATTTTTGCGTGTTTTCCGTTCAACAAATACATTTACTTAATTAATAGTATTATTGGACAATATTTGGTAACCTAATAGATACCGATACAAATAGATGTCCGAGATTTTGTTCATGAAACTTTGTAGTAATTTTGATATGTCATAATACACATAGGACAAAGACAAAAAGTTCACCATTTATGATACTGCGTTAGCATTCGGATTAGTAGTTCTCTTCTCATAGATGAAGGAGTTATGCTTTATGACAAGGTTGTCTATAATGCTAGCTAGGTGTGTAAAGAGTTACCCTAACAAATAATCGATTACGTTCTTTATAATCGGCGGGTTGTCCGAAGTTCGGCCTTTGTCAGACTGTCCAAGTTGTCTTGTTATTTAGTTTCGTCCGAGTTTAGTTTAGTTTTAGTATTAGATTGTCTGTGGCTACTACTCCAACTGGTTTTCGCTTCAACTTCTGAAAATTTTGGTTTCACTAAAAACTACGCATTATCAAAAGTTTGTTTGAAAATATAATGACTATTCTTTCAAAAGTCCATACCTATACAGAAGAATGGTGATGCAAAAACACTGGTGGAAGTGGAACTTTGTTGGGAAACAAACCAGCTTGATATTTCAATATAACCTACTCGTTCAATCAATTAATGAACAATTCACATCAAACAGTAAATCTCAAATGAAGCAGAGCTGTACTAAATAAAATACAGCGGCACCTAATACCTAGAGGTAGAAGTCCCAAAATAAGCCCGTTTCAACTTTCATGGATTGTTAATGATGATGGATGATGAAGTTCTAGTGGTTCGCCTACCCGTGCAAGACGCAGGAGTTCCGGTTTCGATTCCCAGGAGCGGGGGTAAAATTTGTACTCAGTTTGGTTGGTTGTTGGGCTTATTTCAAGTCCGCCTGGCTAGCTACCACCATCCAAGTCTGACGCCATAATAACAATTTAAAAATTGTTATGTTGCGGCAGTTAGAGGCGAGAAAGTCAGTTCCTCAGTGATGAGGATTCCGGGTGTAGTGCGCTTCCACCTTAACTTCACTTGACATCAGGTGAGGTGAAAACCAAGCACTATCCCGTTGTGCATAAATAAGTACCATAATGTCTCTGTTCATCATCACAGCAAAGAGTTCACTCTTGCCAAAAACAAAAGAGTCGCTCCATCAGTTAAAATACGCAATGCTGTCAAACAAAGGCCACCTGTGCGACATCCCAAGCTACCGATACGAAATCGACTGTAAACTTCGCGCCGATCGTAAACAAGTCATCTTGCTCAGCGCAGTCCGACAAATAAAACGTAAATTAACTGCCTGAGAAGCTTTCCAGCCAACTGAAATAAACTAGTTTGTTTAAAACAGTGTTTTATGTGGCACTTGTTACTGATCAACTGCAAGTGTTCTCGTGAAATAGGATTTCGACACTTTTCCCATTCAAAATTTGACGAAACTGAAGGTTTTGCCAAACAGAACGCGTACTTCGCGCTAGAGCGCTAACTTGACGTCGCGCTATAGCGCCGAATTGTGTTGTAGGCAGGGAATGATACGTTATTTTTAAATATAACTTTATTTCTTACTTTTTTGGTGGTTGTAGGACGTGCATAGTTTCATGCCACACAGCGCTGGCGCTGCGTAATAAGAGACTAACAGGAATTGTAATAGCATTAATATTTTATACTCAGGGGTGTAGTAGGCGAGTAATGACTTAAAGGTAATAAAATGGAAAGCAGCACTTTCTGATGAAAATAGTGTGGTCTAACTCTGCGATTCCAACCTGCCTGCTAAGCTTACTTTGCCATGCAGTGGACTATGTGTTTTTATGATCATACTGGCGCAGTTCTTGACTCAGGTTGATATTCCCTAATAGGTAGAGTTACTATTCGAAATATCTGCCCTTTCTCTATGCCCTTTATTTGCCTTAGTTCTTTCAAAAACCGCAAATGATTTTTGTCACAACATTTTCTAACCTACTTTCTTCATAAAGACGCTAAGTAGCTTCCACAATAGCTCGGTACGGTACAAAATAAAATCATCGATTCCGAGTCGCAGACCGTGACGGGGGGTTCCGTACGAATAATAGTGCCGAAAAAACCCTCCATTGTTTCTCCCCTCGGAATTCTGACAGCAATTAATGTTCCTTATACAACGTTCTAATAGAGACGTACCATAGTATGCTGGTACTCAGTATGGATAAGATGGAGATAAGGAACTGATGTTATCGCTTTGGGATTCACTTTTAATGTCATCGTATGAGGCGCATTTTGAATCAGCCAGTAACAAACACAATAAAATTTAGTTAGACATTTGTTAGTAATTCGATTGTTTAAAATTCAAAATCATTTATTCAGTCTAGGCCACAGAACAAAGAAAAAAATGTTCTGTGGTCTAGGCTGTTACAAGCACTAATGAATGTCATAGAAGCTACGCCATCGGTTTGAAAACCCTAAGCGGGAGACCTTGTAACGAGAAGAACCGGCAAGAAACGAAAAAAGTTTAGACTAGGGTATATGGCAGGATAAATGCTAGTGCAAAAATCTTCATCAGCCTTTGGACCCATGTCATCAGATCGCCATATTGTTTCCTCGACAATTCTGCGCCCATTTCCGTAGTCCATCGACGGAATACGTCAGCCTTGAAGATAGAATACTGTTACAAGATACCAACTATGTACGCAATGAACCACCTGCCGGAGATCGAAAAACTGGGGCATTTTTATAATAACCTTATTAAGGTCGTGATTTTGTGTTTTTAATTTCACCGCTCATCAATTTAATTTTTTGATGAGATATTATGTTCTACAGTTAACAAATTAATAAAATGTAAAAAAACTTTGAACCTTGTTTATACAAATTGAACCTGTATTCGTTAGGGATCAAAGTTGGGAGGACATATCGTGACACAAACAAATTTGTCGGCAAATGTTCGAGGAATAATTTCAAACAACATTTTCTTATCACTCGGAAATTTGTCATAGGATGTTGATGATTCTAATCTCAAGAGATGGCTCATACAGTTTCGCATGCAATGCAAGGAATGGTCAAATGCGAGTCGTTTCAACTTTCAATTCAACTTACGTCAGACACATGCAATATTGATTACCTCCAAACCCTTAAATTTCACGTTCGACTTTCTACTAACCTTCTTTTGAGAAGATAGGGCATGCGCTATTTCATGCCCTATCAATCCAAACACAATTGGAAGACGATTATGACGTTAGCAATTGCAGACTTTGACCCCTGTGCTAAGGGAAACTTTACTGTAGGTACTAAAATAGGATCAGGAAATTTTCACAATTCAAATAAAAAATTGCCATTTGAATTGAAATATCTACGTTTTTTGTTTAAGCCTTAAATTTTTTTCTGAACAAAGTTCATCTTTCAAGTACTGGAAATGCTAGAAGTACAGAAGCCATTGAAAGCCGAAGAGTTTTGTGGAGTGTTTTAAAAATAAACTCGGTCAACTTTACAGACGGCTAAGTTGGCAACTCGTGAGTTATCGGTTATTCCTGGCGCGGAATCCGCTAAAACAATAGCTTCTTGAGTTGTGGGTTTGTTGATCACTATGCCTATTTAGAGCTTCGAAATAAGGTAGACGGCTATTTTACGCTAGATATTGCTTGAACTCGAATTAATTATTTAAATATTTTGATTTTTTTCAGCACAGGAGTACCTACTAAACGTGCAATTCAACAATGGTAGGTACCATAGGCAATAGCGTCGCTTAACCACTGTTAAGGTTAAAATCGCTTGCACGTCGCGCCGTCACTACATATGTTTAGTTCGTGCAGGGGCGATACGCGCGCACGCGAATTTTAGCGCAATAAGCCTTTAGGCGCATAATATCAGGAACGCAAAATAGCCGATTCGCGAAAAATGAGATTCTTATAATAACAGATTCTCAAAGTAAATTGAGGTCGAGATTAAAATTCAAATATTTTTGAGTACGTTTGCGAGCCAAGCGGGCTTTTGGTAAATTTATGTATTTGCTAAATAAAAATTAAGCTTTAATACATTTTGATTCCATTAACTTTACCAACATTTCATGTTTATGGACATTACTTATATCCGCTCAAAAAAATATGTCCGTCCCTAAAAACATTATCACTATTGGAAAGCAAACCCTTAAGTGACCTATCGGTATCACATTCTCGTTCAATACTTACGAGACCAACGTCTGTGTTTGCTGAGCGATACGAGCGTCGTACTCGATACCGAATATCGAATACCGAAAACACCCTCTTATCGAGATTCCGGGACTTCGAACTGCGGTCTTGGAAATCGATAGTTCCTAGAATTCTGTAAGAAAATTATCACTTCTCGATTTTCATACGAGTTGTCGCTTTTGGTTTGGATTTATTTTTTAATGGAAATAAATTCTATTTAATTGTTCAAGCCCCGGCAAATAAGACACAATAGATTTTCCATTGTTATGCGGCCCGATTGGGCCTCTCGGGCGTTGATAAATCAAACAACTTAATCACTTTTGCTTAAACTGGTTTTACCAAAAATATTTCTCAGCAATATTACTCCTTACTTGTGACGTCTCAATTCTTTAAGCGTCATATTTAGCAAACTTTTCGGTTAAACCAGGTGTAAACTTGGTCTTCATTTATTAACAAGGAGAATTTTATTTCCCAAAATCAGAAAGAAAATCCTTGAGTAGTGGGTGCACCTACTAAAGACTTTTGAAATGAGCCACAGTGCTAGGAAAAGGCATATGAAATATTAATATTTACATCCCTATAATACTCGACATAATTTTACGATATAAATACTCGTAATTTTTTAATACTTATTCCTTTCTTCAAATTTAATTATTTAATTTTTACAATCTTTATCTGTACATTTTTAAAACAAATGGTACAAAAGGCGGACTTAATGCTACAAGCATTCACTCTGTTAAGTTAATTTACGTGTAACAGTTAATGTGATATTTGTGTTTGAAAATCAGATACAAGTTTATTAACGTGGACGAATTCCACTTGTACCACTGACGTCCATTATACAAGTACGCTGGACAGGCTATTGTCATCATAAAATGACAGCAATTTTTTGTACCGATTTGAATATCGCCATATTGGCGCTGAGAGCAGTAGATTCTACTATTGCAGTAGTGAGTGTACTTAGAACTAATTAGTTCCAGTGTACACTCACTACTGCCATAGTATAGAATCTAAACTGCTCTCAGCGCCAATATGGCGATTTTCAAATCGGAACAAACAATTGGTGACCATCGCCTGTCCAGCGTACTTGTATAATGGACGTCAGTGACTTGTACAGAGAGGAAACGAGTTTTCCAGATTTTCATTTGTGAGTCCATGAGTTTCAAAATGTCTCGTGGGCCGGGACAAAAGCCGAGGCGGGACGGACGTTGGCCAAATTTATGTGCTGGATAAGAATATTCCCGACAATATTGCGAATATTCCCAATATTGCCGGGAATATTCTCACCCAGTACATATGGCCATGCCTTGCCTGTACTAGCGTACGGTAACATCAAAAAAATTACCATCAGCCATTTTTTTTTATATGTCCCCACTGCTGGGGCATAGGCCTTCCTCATTGGTGAATAAGGAGGATGGGCCATGTCCCACCACGTGGGCCGAATGCGGATTGGTGGGTGTTGACGACTGCAAATGCAGCCGGGAACAACGGTTTAATGTGCCTTCCGAAGCACGGAGGAGCTCGAGGTAATACATTTTTGTCACCCATGGCCGACCCTTGCGAAAATTGTTTAACCTCCGCAATCGCAGGGCCAGTCCCTAACCACTGTGCTATCGAGCTCCATCATAAAAATATGTATTCACAAAGAATGTGAAATCAAAACTTTTAAGTAAATGAAATTAATGTCATCAAGGGTGAGTCGGTGTGACCACGGGTAAAAAAAATCCCCGTAATCACACCGGTGTGGTAAAACGGTGTGACCACGGGTCGGTCGGGAAATAATATTATAGGTAGGTACTTACTCGCAATAATGTTGAACATTTCCATATCAAGTTTAATTCAACAAATTCGCATGTCTAAAGTTATATCCTTCCTATTAGCAAATATAAGTTATATCAGCAAACATACGTTACATCAGCAAACATCAACAACCGGAACTTTAATATTTATTAAAGGAAAAATTTCACTAAGATCGTAAAAATACTGGCTGAAACATAGAAATAGAATGTCAAAGAACAACAATGTCAATAAACAGGTGATCCGAAAACGAACGTAAACATTTTATATGAGATACGTAAAAAAAACTTAGATTAATAAAATATGACTGTATATGGCAAAGGAAATTAATAAACTATGTTCCATACTGTTTTCTTCGTCGATAAACTAATAAATGTAGCGAAATTTGGTTTTAGAGAAATGTGTGGCACTATCTTATTTACATGTGAAAAGTGTGATTACTTAGATTATTTCTTTTTGTCACATCACAATTACTTAGAGCACAAGACACCATGGCTCCACGATACCTTTATTTTAAATTCTAATTAAGATTAACAAATATTTTAAACAAACTGTGATTGCTCATTTGCTAGGCGGGACGCTAGGGGCTCTTACTGTAAAAAATGTTGGCACATGTCACTTGATCCTTTGTCTCTTTTTTACATAGACCGTGTCCGTATGATGCATAAACTTAATATTCACTGAAATAGACGAACAGAGTTCGTTGGCTGCGAAACCAAAAGTGAGATGAGCCAGTGTTTGTAAATATGTAAACGTGTGCGTGAATTTAGAGATGCACTGAAGTCCATTTTAGGTTGTAGATAACCATAATGTATTATTGCTCTAATAAATAAAACACAAACAAAATTTTGAACAATTTTATTTAAATAATTTCTTAAGGTCTCCTTTGAGGCTCCCTGCTTATTTATTTATGACATTTATCCAGTTTAATTTAATCACTGGATTTACAGAAAACCTGGAAATAATTGTTAAATTAGTACTTAAGTTGGTATAATTTACCATTTGAAAACTGTCGGTTACAAGCAGCTTTAAATAAAATTATCAGTGTTCACAAAGACAAACAAAGTTATATTGGAAATCATCGACATGAGTATCGATTTCGATAATTTTTTATCAATATCTACGCTTTATTTTCTCAAGTTCACGGACATAATATCTTTTTATCTAACACATAATGTTTAGAAATCAGCCTTTATTTAGGAAATAGGCGTTTAATAGCATCATATTAGTATATAACTTAGTGTGTTTGGGAATATATTCAACTAAAATATGAATTATGAAAATGGTAATAGTACAATTATATTTACCTGTGAAATGAGTGTTTATTTGGGTTATTGTCGTAAGTAACATTACAATCCAGTACAGAACACGACACCATTATTGATTTATATAGCTTTGAGAGCCAAACCGACCCGATCGCGATCAAAATTACAAAATAATCTTGTTGACGCTTTTCACCAAGGTGATAAACGATGATAAATGAAGTCAAACCAGGTTCAGCTGTCAGTTTGTTTTTACTCTTTTTCGCACATCGCATAAGCCGTAAGAATCGGTTTCTCACTCGCACCTTTGTCCGTCTACTTGAGCATAGCGAAAAATTTTCTAAGTCTATGGTATGATGTTAACTTCTCTTTTCCACGCTTTGTTGGTCTTCTTGAGCGCAGCGAAAAATTTTCTATGTCTATGGACTGAAATAAATTAATGGTATACTATATACTGACCATAGACTTTTATGGGGCTCCACCGTTAAACTAAATACGTGTAATGATAGCTCGTTAGTTCATGAAGGCCTGTTTTTATGACATCAAGTTGGCAAACTTAATACATTAAGCTTGTTTCTACTTTACAGTATATACAGGGTGGAACGCAGATACGGTCGTCGTGTATGGAAAGTTACTTTTTGGTCCGTCGCAGAGAATGTAGATGTTACCGGCAATGTGTATTCTCCGGCATTGTATACAATGCCTGAAACGATCAGGCAATGTATGAAATGATATTCATTTTATACATTGCCTAGGCATTGTATACAATGCCTGCTGGTCCACCGGCAATGTGTAAAATAAGTTTATTTCTGTTGTCTGTTATATAAAAATAACCTCGAAATTTAAGGCTCACGCTCCGCTGCGCTACGCGCTCGCCTTAAATTTCTAACATAACCCGGGACCTACAGGAGTAAAGCAGGTTCGGTTCCAAACTCAATAAGCCGCCCTCGAGCCCCCCCGAGCCCCCCCGAGCCCCCCCCCCCCCTCCGAGCACCCCCGAGCCCCCCTCAAGCCACCCCCGAGCCACCCTCGAGCCTCCCTCGAGCCCACCCCGAGCCTCCCCGACCCCCCCTCGAGCCCTCCCCTCGATCAAAATCTTTTTATTTTACACATTGCCTGTGAACCAGCAGGCATTGTATACAATGCCTAGGTAATGTATGAAATAGACAATAATATTCATTCTATTTCATACATTGCCTAAAAGGGCCAGGCATTGTATACAATGCCTGCGTTTCATACATTGCCGGTGACATAGACACTACAATATCTTTACTCTTTACGTCAGGTATATATAGAAAAAAAATTTGATGAAAATCATAGATTTGTGTTTAGACAGTGGAGGTTAAATTTTATAGACCTTGTGTAGTAAATACAGTATAGTAACCCCCGAGTTGTTTGTAGTAAAACAAAAAAACATATTATATAATTAGCTTTTTCAAATCAAATCATATCAATGTTTCATTGCATACCATAAAGTAAATACATAGGTAATACATAGGTTTTAGTCCTCATATCTAGTTCAATACATACCTACATAAGATGACCTAAAACTGACTTATTGACACTTACACAATTACACAACTTAAACTTACATAAACGTTATAAAATCTGATACTTTTGGCTATGATTAAACCTTTAGTTAATTTATTATTAGGTACAACAAAAAAAAGTTTTTTTTAAGTTTCCCACTTTCTATTACCAAAGTTTTTAGGACTTTTCTTTTCGGTTTTTTGTGTGCACCCTGTATACACAAGGCCGGTGAAACTATCAAGGGGGTTAACCGTCACCACATAATGGTTACTACGAAGAAGATGGCGTTTACTCGTATGCCATTAGACAGTTTCCCAGTAACTAAAAACCAGCCAAGAGCTTGTCGGACTCGCGCACGAAGGGTTCCGAACCAAAAAACGACAAAAAAATATACTTTTGTTGTATGGGAGCCCCACTTAAATATATATTTTATTTGTTGTTATAGCGGCAACAGAAATACATCATCTGTGAAAATTTCAACTGTCTAGCTATCACGGTTCATGAGATAGGTACAGTCTGGTGACAGATAGACAGAAAGACGGACAGTGGAGTCTTGGTAATAGGGTCGCGTTTTTACCCTTTGGGTACGGAAAAGCAAGTATTCATAAAAATCAGTTCTATACATACTTTAATCAGGTAAACTTAGCTTAGGAAGTACAGCCTACAGCATTGAGGATCAGTAACAGGTTTGAATCCTATAGTTTTATTGATATAATTTAAAATCATATAATAGCTATGAAACTTAGTGAAAGATTTTTTGAAATCCGTTTAGAAATGGTTGAGTTATTAAGGGTTTGAAGGAAATGCTAAACTCAATGCAATAACTATTATTTGCTTTATCACGTACTAGCGGCCGCCCGCGACTTCGTCCGCGTGGAAAGTTTTTTGCTATCCCTAGGGAACAATACTTTTTTTCGGGATAAACGGTACCCTATGTCCTTTTCCGTATCCTTGACAACGTGTATGCAAAATTTCATGATAATCGGTTAAGACGTGAAGGCGTAACAAACAAACAAACAAACGGACTTTCGCATTTATAATATTAGTAAGGATGGCATAAGGTTCGCGTACGTCACCATGACGTCATAAGGACCCCCCAAAATAACAGTTTTTTAGCCTGTTTTCGTACAACTTCTGAGGTTTAAGAGATCATGTGGTGGCATAAGCTTTCTGATAAGCCACTAAACAAAAATCGTTACTGATCCTCATCAACCAAATGGTCACATAGCTTTGTTATTATAGTAAATTCCTCTTTCAAAAAACTTTCAAATCGAGATAGCTTAAAGAGATGGCAAGTATTTAGCAAAAAAAATATTTAGGCTTTTATTCTACTAATATTATAAATGTGAAAGTTTGGATGTTTGGATGTTTAGACGTTTGTTACTTAATCACGCAAAAATTGTTGAACGGATTTTGATGAACAATGGCACACATATAGTTTATAGTATGGATTACAACATAGGATACTTTTTATTCTGGCCAAAGAAGGCCATGGAGTTTTTACGAATGTCCACGCGGACGAAGTGGTGAGTAGAAGCTAGTCAACAATATTTTTAACATAAACATTGAAAAATCCAACTTATTTTATCATCACAGATTTATCATACACAAAATAAAAGCTTAACATCAAATCTCGAAGTATCAAAGCAGTCCAGAGGCAAGTTAACAAAGTATCAAGAATAATACAACCCGGCGCCTTCCCCGGGGTGCCATACATTGATATTAACCGTCGAAACTCCGCGCCGTCGTTATTATATGGAACACTGCAACTTTTGCTAAAAATCGCCACAACCAAGAATATGCTTTGGAAATTCATTCTGTTTTGTCGTCAATTACAAAGTTTTTCCTATCATTTCATTTTGATACTATCTTCCTTTCTTAATTATTTATATTAATATTATGATTTGTGCTGATTTGTAAATCGAATGAAAGAGAACATTACTTACATTAACTAAATAAAGTAATAAGTACAATAAAAATATAGTTTTTTCTGTATGTAGTATAGGTATAATATTGAGCCATTCTTTAAGACATTGTTCTTTATAATGGTAATCTTAAGCCATAATAAAAAAATAAAAAAATACGCAGGCGTCTCATTTGTTTTATCAATAAATCTTCAAAAAGCTTACACCGTATTAAGTCTACTGTAGAGCCGATTGCGTAATACCGCCATTGCTCACAGCAAATGTGTCACTTCAAAATTCTTCCATCAAAACGAAAAGGCATTTGTGAAATTCAGGAAAAGGCTCCCTCCCACGGAGACAGGCGGTCTCGAGTAGCCATTAGGGTAGAGACACAAGAACCGAGTTGCACCTGACATCGGTAATTGATATACAGCTCCATTAATCAACCCTGTATACAATACGACTTGATATATTATTAGAAAAAACTGGATAAGTGTGAGTCTAAGTCGCGCGCAGAGGATTCCATACTATTTTTTCTAATACAAATTCAAAAAATTTTTTTAGTTTCGGAATTATTTCTTTACCTTAGCTGTGTAGCCTCGATTTCCGACAAATTTTATGTTTGTCATAATAACTCCTGCGGCTCCCCATAATTTTTGATTTATTTAGTCGAAATAATTAATAAGGTGCAATTAGCAAATAAAACCTTAACCTTGACATCCAAAGTAAAAGTATTATTCTAGCTCCAAATTTTTCTATCCAATCCACATTTTGTGTAACTTTTTACCAAACAATATGTGTATAGAACAATTATTTGGAACTAGAATGATACCTACTTTTACTTTGGGTGTCAAGGTCTGGGTCTAATTGCTCCATACCAAATCTTTTGATTTTAACTTAGAATCTTGATATTTTTACCGATTGTAGCCTAAGAACAGTATTTGGTATTTTCAATATTTCCAAGTTTTCCTGAGAAAGACGTCGACAGACAGAAAGACTAAAAACCAAGTAACTTATAGGATACTTTGTATTACAATATTATATCTTGTAGGATAAGGTTTCCATTTTTCTTTTGAGTTACGGAATACTGAAATGCCATAGAAAATTCTACGCCTGCAACATTCAGCGTACTTTCCCTATTTTATTAATGGTGTTCAATTCTGGAAACCGGTGACGTAAGTAATTACGGAAAATATTGAATGAAAGGAAATCAATAAAGTCGACGTTGGTTCATGGATTATGACTGATTAAAATATGATTAGATAGAAGACAACATCACACAGATTAATTAAATTAAGGTAGGTAGGTACTTACAAAAGAAACTTAATTTTGAAAGTCTAAAACAAATTACTTCACTGACTTGTAATCAAAAACCTTTTCCTTTTGTTGTATGAGAAGCGAATTTACAAAATCTATAACTCCATCTGTAAATTATATAGAATAGATTGAGGTAGACTATCATTTGTACTCAAATTAAATATTTTGTCAAGTTTTTGCGTAAACAAAGCTCTACCATATTGACCATTGCGTCTGTAATAGTATAGTCTTTGTAGAAGAAAAGCGAGCCAAGTACAAAGATTGCAACAGACTCAGCGTGCCGACTGCATTACAAAACTCATTAAAATCGTAACGTCTATCAGCAAACCTAAATCGACTCTGCCGCTGATTTCCCACCAAACCCTGATAAAGCCTGGAGCAAACAAAACCAACCAAGCATAAAACCACCCTACACTAACCTTAGTTCAACAAATTAGGTTAACACGCCACTCGACGGTTCACTTTGAATGTTACTGGAAAAATTGGAACGCAAGAGTTACGTTAGTTTAGCGAGCATAACCTTTTAATATTCCGGAAAGAGTTTGCGATGCAGTTCTCGGGCGAAAGGTAGTGAAGGAAATACTTTGAAAAACGATTTACACTTAGTCTGGAGTTTACTGATGATGGAAAAAAGAATTAGGTGGCAAGGTCTTAAATAAAACACAACAAAACTTGAACTTTATTTATTTAAAATGTTTTCTTAAAACCAATTAATTTTTTTTTACACGGTTATTTGTAAAAAATCAAAAACATCGCAGGAGTACGACTTTTCCGAAAACAGACAAAGAAATATCGACTTTTCATACAAAATTCGATTACCTAGCTGTTCGGGACATTTCTAATGGAAAGTCGAATTTTCGGTTTTTGGTGTTAAATAAAGTATTATCTATTTTTTTGTCTGTTTTCGGAAAAGTCGTAGGACAATTATGATGTTAGCAATTTACTCATGCGAGGTGTAGCTTTTTCTATTATTATAAGTATTTTACAAATACTTATAAGTAATAATAGAAATAGCTACACGATAAAATAACCACAATTTAGCGCAGATAAAAATCAATAATCAGCCTTATCCACCGAATTTCAAACTTCATTTATGTAGTTACTTAAATTGTTCTAAATAGGTGGCTAAACACCGCCGAAGAATAATAATGGCCGCCAGGTCCAAAGTGCTTTGCGGTGTCATCATTCATCATTGTTCTCACAACTACATTAATATTAAGACGGATAGATTTGTCCTCTCCCTCCCACATCTCTTGTCTCACTCTACGGCGTCGTTATCAGTATGACGAATTTTCGGGGGCGGTTTTACGGTCTGAATTAGGTGTTTCATTAAGATAAGCCCTGTCCAAAATATAATGTTAACCTTTATAAAAGATGATTTGCTATTTGCATGATTTATTGTATTACACAAAATGAGGCAAGTTAGTAACGATACTTAGGACCTTTGTTGTTTGTTGTTATATTAACAACGGTAGGTATTAATATCGTTACGACTTGAAAGTTATTATATTTAGTTCTACTAAGCTAAGATTTATAAAATATGATTTATCCTGCATACAAATACAATTTATAAAACCTACCATGATACCATAATGTATTTTAGTTAATCATTTCAGGAATAAAAAAACCGCATCTAAATCGATCAAAATGCTATGAAGATAAATGGGAAAACGATAACTGCAGCGTCCCCTAGCGGCAGCATAACATCTATCTAAGAACCATAGCCGATATAACCTACAAACCCATTACAGAAAACCGCATCGAAATCAGTTTAGTAGTTTTTGAGAACTTTTCAAGTGCGACTTATCTGGCTGCTGCAGCGCTCCCTGGTGATCTACCACCATGAAACATGTCTAAGAAACTGCTCTGAAATGAAACCTTTTGAATGCAAAAAGCCGCATCAAAATCGGCTCAGTAGTTTTTGAGGAAAATTGTAATAGACAAACATGACTTATCTGGTTGCTGCAGCGCCCCCTGGTGGTCTACCACCATGAAACATGTCTAAGAACCTGCTCTGAAATGAAAACTTTTGTAGTAGTAGTTTCCGAGGAAAAAGGTAAAGGACATGCATACAAACAAACAAACAAACACACAACCTCTAACCCCAAACGCATATACCGCCTCCGTTCCGTTCCGTCCGTCGCCGTCGTGGGTAAAAAGGACAAGATACTCATATGTATTTGTGAACTCGTGTATGTTAATTTATTACCATATTCGAGTTCGCAAATATCACAGCGATTCGAAATGTGATTCGAAATCGCAATGACTTTAAATACCGAACGAATCGTTCTCCTAACGAACCTCGTAATCGCATCGAGTGCTCGCATTAATATTCGGCTCTGATCGAATGTGACCCGATTGTTATCGGCTGATGTGTTACACTTGTGGCTTGCGATTTGCCCCGAGCCATTCGAAACGGCAATTATTTATAAGTCTTTCCATCTAAGAAGTAAATAAAATAAATAAAAATAATGATCACACATTAAATTAATAGTAAGGTATAAGTTCCAATATAAAAGCATATTGCAAAAAATAATTTGTGTTTTTTTCCGTACCCACAGGGGAAAAACGGGACCCTATTACTAAGACTCCGCTGTCCGTCTGTCTGTCAGTCACCAGGCTGTATCTCATGAAACGTGATAGCTAGACACTTGAAATCTTCACAGATGATGTATTTCTGTTACCGCTATAACAACAAATACTAAAAACAGAATAAAATAAATGTTTAAGGGGGCTCCCATACAAAAAACGTGATTTTTTTGCCGTTTTTTGGTCCGGAACCCTTCGTGCGCTAGTCCGACTCGCACTTGGCCGGTTTTTAACTTCAACTTCAATTCATGTTTGGTGTTATTATAATTTTGTAATAATGAGCTAAGCAACTAGACTTTTTAGTCCCAACAAACCAAATAAAAAATAACGTATTCGACACTGAAGCGACAGTCAACACTAAAACATATAAACATTACGATCCATTTCATATCTCCGCAAATACTTTCACGTCGCCGTGCGCCCTGTTGCGTGTGATCGCTCAGATTACAATCGGAGAGGGTGCATTCTAGTGTCGCAAGCAGAAAACACATTGTTTCCCCACACTCGCTCGTTAGGGAACCCCGCACTTTTTTGACGTCTGCTGTACGCTTTAGGGGTCTCCAGCGAATTCGAGTGTTTGTCCATGCAAACAGGATTCTGCACACGCAAACACACTTTGTGTCCTTAACTAAACAACAATACGACTCAAAATCAAACGACACAATGTTGCGTTATGAAATAATTTTTAAGACATATTCAAGAGGCCGTAAGCAAAGATTGTGTTTAAAATTAAAGGAGTAGAACCCAAAATCGAATGGCAATGTCCCTCAAAACGAAAGATTGTTTGTCTACGTTTTATATATTGTTGTGCACCTATCTCTTGTAACTCTTCAGATGAGTATCTGGCTCTTTCTTATGAGGGGGAGTGTTTTTTTTATAAAATGATTCGTCCGGCGCAATAAAGCCTTATAGGGGTTGGTTATAACCCATCTTTTTCCTTATTTATGACAATATCGATAACTGAATATTGTGTCATGAGCGAAATGATCATTATATCAAATAGAAAATGAGAAAGTAACGTAATGCAACTGCAATATCAAGTAGAAATGAGATGATTACTTTTTTAAATAAACAATATGTTGTATGTGTCTTTACTTGCTTAAAATACAATCATACAAAATACATCACAGTGGTTTAAGCGGAACGTGCTTTAAAAAATCCATATGGAAACTATTGTAGGGCGTTTTTATTCGAATCACGAAGCCACCCCACGCCGCACGACTTTTGACAGAGGTGTAGCATTAGCTAAGGTGGAAGAAACCTAGCCGCAGTTCACGAGATTGCAGTACATAATGTACGATTTCAGTACATAATAATTAATAATAAACAAGGTGTTTGGTAAAAGCCTTAAAAAGCCGAATATGGTAAATAGGGACCATCAAACTAAACAACTTTTACTATGGGACCAACTCTGAAATCGCGAAAAAAAACTGTTGTTCCATACATTTTGATATATATTCCTTATTAATTTTTGTATGAAACAGCTGATTTATTTTTCGCGATTTCAGAGTTGGTCCCATAGTAAAAGTTGGTCAGTTTGATGGTCCCTATCGACCATATTCGGCTTTATAAGGCTTTTACCAAACACCTTGTATTTACACTTTTTATAAATATTTGCCATTTTGGGATACCAACCCAGAGCACCGAAAAATAATAATACAGAATACATACCTAGTCGTGTAGCTCACCACCTTAGTGTACAATGCGATTAATTTGACAATGTACGGTGTACAGTGGTCCGCAGCAACTTCACTCGAGAATGTATGGTGCGCATAGATTAAAAAACACCGTCACAGAATATATAATAGTACTAACGTACACCGTCTTGTATCACCACTCTAAAGTTGGTTATCAGTCGTGTAAAATATTTTCATGATGATCAGTTGAATAGTTAAGACGTGAAGGCATAAGGGAGCAGACGCGCATCACGTTCATTTTTATAATTTTCAATACAAATGATCAAAACAACTCTGCGCGAGCCTTAATGAGGGCATACTTTAAAAATTCATGTAAACTTCTTATCTATATATCGTATCTATATACAAAACACGCTATAAATTAGACAAATACCTCATTATTCCAAAATAAAAAAAACATGGACTTTAGAATCTGGAAATACCAGTAAAGAACAAAGATCAAAGTGTACGATTTGAGCATTTGTTAATATTTTATTTCTCTGTGATTGAAATCATTTTTTTAAATTTTCTCTCTAAGGGCACTCTTTAACAATACAAACAATAATTGAAAAAATAAATATAAGTCGTATTTTTCTTTGTTACAGCTGAAACATTTGTGAAAAATACCTCTGACAAGCAAATTTTAAATTCCACTTGAATTGTTTGTCTTCGTTTTAAATTATCTGATAATTTATTATGTTTTTCTCTCTATACGGCACTAATTTAAGAATTTGCTTCCTAAAATTAAAGTTTAAATCAATAGTAATGCTTTCATTCTTTAGATAAATTCTTTGAAAAAGCGCTAGTTTCGTTTGAAATGCGGATATACACTCTTAACAAACAAACAAATAAAATAAACAAAAAGCTGACTTTCGCTTATTATTAGAAAGGATATTTTTTTGGAATGATGATATTTATTAAGTCAAATATTTTTTACCGAAAAAACAAAATTCATTAATTTATTTTCCCAGTAAAAGTTTTATTTACTAACTTTACTAAATGTTTCGCTACTGCCAGCTCGCCACTAAACTTATGTGGTTAATATTATCAGGAATCACTCAATGAGACCCGAGGGACGTGTGGGGTCCTTTCCACCTGCCATCCCCAACTTGGCCCTGGGCAGTGGGCAGCCCACACTTGGTAATAAATTATAAACCTTTGAATATCGAACGCCTTTTTTGTTTCTTCTAGTTGTTTTAAACGTACCTTTAAGGTTTGGGAACCTTGAACTTTGAAGAAAGTGAAACTTGTTCGAAATTAAAGTGTTTACATATTGAAAGAACCCATACAAGGTTTTCAATCTTCCTTTTCGAAATCGAAAATTCAAGTGTACCTACCTATAAAAAGTCTCTTGATAATATGTCTCCTTATCAAGACAATTTTTATATACAGGTAGACTCTTGTTTTTTCCCGCAACTTTGTTCACGTGGAAATAGTGATATAACAATTTAGCTTTTGCCTGTGACTTAAGTTAACCATTGAAGCTTTTACCCGCGACTTACAATAATGCAACCAGTTTAATATTTATATAGTAAATTTATTATTATTTATTAGTAGGCCGCGTTGTTATGGCGGATAAGCGTCAAAGTCAAAATATTTATTTGCAAGGAATAGGTATTACACAAGATGTTTCATAATAATATCATCTCAACCGCTATTCAGTTAAAGATTCATTAACAGTCATTAACATGCTAAATTTAACAATATAGAAAATATTTCAGGCTATAATAACATTCTTGTACTAGCTATTCACATAGTTTTCTGGTCATTACAGTTACAGGTCCTAGTTTAAATTGGTTGGGGGATCTTGTTATATACTTTAACACAGATGCAGTAACAACTCTTTCGACATGCAGATGTTCTTGGATGAAAATCCAAGACAAGTCTTTGACTGTCTCTAGTATTCCGAGGGTGTATACCCTTGGCTGGTTCAAATAATTCTGGTTGGCTTTTAACAAATTTAAAAATTTCTAAAATGATCATACTAGGGAGTGTTAGTATACTTAACTTAACAAACAGTGGTCTGCATGTTTCAAATGGACTTCTTTAAGTAATGATTTTATTCCTCGGAAACAGTATATTTTTTCTGGATGAAAGGTACCCTATGCCCTTTTGTTGTACCCCTGACAATGTACGCAAAATTTCATGATGATCGTTTCATAGGAGGACGTGACAGCGTAACGAACAAACAAACAAACTTACTTTCGCATTTTTTTTAAATAATTGTAAGGATGTCAACACGTCACATGCAAATATCAAAAAAATCTTTGTCTTACAATGACATAGGTAGGGTCTATATACTTATGTCATTATTTCAAGAACAAATAAACTTTACACAAGTATTATAGGTAGTCACTTGTAGCACACTTTCAAATAGAAAACGCTTTGAAAATCAATACTTCTGTTAGAATAGAAGCCACCGTACTATCTTAAATAGGTTAGGTACAACTACAACAGATAAAACTACACATAAACTGTTCAGTAAAATCGATGTGTAAACCATTTCATCCTCACACAAAGGTCATTAGGCATATTTGACCTGCTTGATGAAAGTTCGCGTACAGAAACCAAACCAGTTTTAAACTGAAGAATTCAATCCCACTTTTCAAAATATGTATTATTTGTTTATGAATCTACCGGCAGAAAAAAGTTATTTCACATTATGTGTATGAGTAAATGTTTAATGTTATTATACTTAATTGTTAATAAAACCGAAGTTTTTACTTTCAGCTTTGTGAAAATGTGTGGTACAAGCATTAACGTTTTTATTGTCTTTATTATATTTTATTTATTATTGAAATTCTATGATATACTTACTGTAAGAAAAAACCCATACCCTTCGTAGCAGATACATTACATACCTAGCCCTATTTCGTTTGTGTACGCCGCAATTCAAATATTCGAACAAAATGCCCAATGACCTTTATCTGGCTGGTTCTAACAAAGGCTGGCATTAGAATGGAAACAACCCATTAACGAAACAAAGTTTAATTGACGTTAAAAACATCAATCTATTGGCGAAGTTTAAAATCGGGCGGATCTATCAACCGGACAACCCTGGGGCTACGAGTGCGGTTAGGGCTGCCAACTTTACGGGTTGAACACGGAATTTTAGTATATACCAGGACTTTCTATTATAATGTTTTTAATAACAGTAGAGTCTCAAAAATGATGAACATACAATCATTACAACATGTCTTGAAAAAACTTGATTTAGATAAGTAATGTCCATCCGCCATTTTTTTTAATGTCCCCACTGCTGGGGCACAGGCCTTCCTTATGGGTGGATAAGGAGGACAGGCCATAACCCACCACGCGAGCCCAATGCGGATTGGTGGGTGTTAACGACTGCAAATGCAGCCGAGACCAACGGCTTAACGTGCCTTCCGAAGCACGGAGGAGCTCGAGATAATAAATTTTTGGTCACCCATCCCATGACCGAACCTTGCGAACGTTGCTTAATATCCGCAATCGCTAGGCCAGGCGCTAAACCAGTGTGCCACCAAGCTTCTTAAGTATTATAAGTAATACGAATAAGTAATTATGAATCCATTAACAATTCTACGAGTATAATAACAATGATATCAACAAAAAACTGATCATTCTCTTATTATTTATTCAAGAATCGTAAACAAGCAAACTGTGTCTACTAATAGAACACAGCTACTGCAGTCCATAACCAAAAACTATAATGTATAAGGTTGTATGATCCAATAAGGCTCTTAACTAATTGGACCTCTGTCGTCCTCGCACATGTCAAACCTTTGAAACGTACCCAACAGTACAGGCTTAAGAAACTAGACTTTAACCCTATTGAAACAAAGTGGAGATTTAATCAAAAGGGTCTGCCAGCGGGACCGAGTGGCGTGGGTCCCTCTGATAGTGTAATCCTTGCGTTTTTACCCACAGACCTCGGGTTGGGCAACTGTCCAAATGAGTATGATTATGAAAATTTTGACCCTTAACTGACTGAGACCTTGGAAGCGAAGCGCCTAAGCCTCATAACTGGAATCAATTCTGAACAAATACATTTTTGGTCCATCGTGATCTTCCATTGGCAGGATAATTTTGCTGATTCACAAATCGTCCACCAGTCAGCGCACTACCACTAACTTGGCGCTAATGTGGTCTTGATTTCTATGTGTTTGCTATCAATTGTTGGATGGTTGGAAGCGATTTTTCTTAAATACAAATTTTTTCTTCGAACACATTTTGGTTTTCTTCAATCTTTAATTCGTTTACTGTCTGACTTCCATAATAATTATTAATTAGTGTCATCCATTTTTAGATATAATTTAAAATAAATGGGAAAATCGGGGATAAATGCCCGTACAAAGGTCTCCAAAAGCAGTAGCGCCACAAAGCGGGATAAATTTTGTGACCAATCTATCAAAGCCAAAAAATCATATTAACTTTACCAATTACCTTCAATAACTCAGTTGCAGTTTTGACATTGAAAATGTCTTTTCGTTCGCTCCAGTAAAGGCACCGATTTCACAAAAAAGTGCGATCCCCTTATATCACAGAAGTTTGTAAAGATATGATATTCAAAAAGAATCAAAAGACGCGTATTCACAAGAGCTACAAGGTGCAAAAAGAATTATTCGAAAAAATAAAAACGTAAAAAATTATTATGACCGAAATAGTAGAAAAAAAACTCATTCTTTTCCGATTTTTTTTTTGGCGCTCGATATTTTGGAAACGAAGTATTATATCATAATTTTGAGAAAAGTTCCTCTGAACAATCTAGTCAGCTACAATTTGAGCCTAATACAAAGACGATCGGGTTAAGGGTTTGCCCTGTAGTTTAACCTTTAACATTGAAAACGTATTTTCGATCGCTTCAGTATAGCCCCCATTTTCGCTCAGAGTGCGAAATCGCCTTGATGTCGTAAGTTTTAAGGCTACATGAATGGTTGAAGCCTCAAATCAAAAGACGCGTATCAACGAGGGCTACAATATGTAGCGTGTTGGCGTAATTTCGGGAAGCGCGCTCCTTAAATGCGCATCGCGTCGCTGAGTTGACGTAGTTGAACGTATCAACATATCAGCCGCACAATACCCACTGCTGGGTATAGGCCAGTTTGAGCTAGTTTAAGGTACAATAATTTGTCAGTCGTTTGTAGTGCATCTAAAATGTAACGTACATAAAAAATATATCGTTGGATTTGAAAATTATTACTGTGACTTCCCAAAGGACAGGAAAAAAGGTAAGTTAATATTAAAATTTACCTGAAGACGGAAAATATGGCCAGAATCATGATGTCACACCATTGAAACTTGGCTACAGAGATGCCTATAAATTGAACAACGAAGCAAATACCATTATTGCCGTTTCAAAAGCTTTTGTGTCGCGTGACAATATCGCCTCTACAAGATTCTGAATTTCACTTACAGATGTAAGTGAAATTCAGAATAGAGTTTATGGCATCTTCAGCCGACATGTTAAGCCTTTGGTCAGTTAACTATTGTTACCTATCTGAACTATCGCGAACATTATCAGCGACGCAGAATAACTTGTATAAGGAAAAAAATATAAAAGCTCGTGTAAGAAAGTGTCCTTTTCTCACACGAGCTTTTATATTTTTTAGGGTTCCGTACCCAAAGGGTCCTCATTTACCGTGATAGCTAGACAGTTGAAAATTTCACAGATGATGTATTTCTTTTGCCGCTATAACAACAAATAGGTACTAAAACCAGAATAAAATAAATATTTAAGTGGGGCTCCCATATAACATACGTGATTTTTTTGCCTTTTTTGGTACGGAACCCTTCGTGCGCGAGTCCGATTTCAATTTCGTGTTTTTTTTATCTAGAAAATATTATGCTTTTATGTCTTTGTTCAATCTGATCTTTCGACATTAAGATGTAAGTAATATTTGTATGTTTTTTTGGGGAAATTACGTTTTCTCTTACTATAATGAAGTTCGAAATTCAGAAAGTTAAAATGCCGATAGTTCGAAATCCCGAAACTCTGTTTAAGTCTATTATGTGCGACGACGAGCGAGCATAGGGAGCGAGGAGGAGGTTAAGTTCTATTGCAACCAACAATGTACGAGCCGAGCGAGCGAAGCAAGCGTGCCGCGGTAGTGGTCGGTGCGCGGAGTGCCAGAACCGACCTGCTGGCGTGGAACCCTCAATTAACCTTCGGTTTTTTTAAGCTTCCGCTTTTAGTCTTTTAGGTAATATATCATTTCGAGATTTTAAACGTACGGCCAAACAACCATTTGACCTTTTAATTTTCGGTCTGTCGTCCATAGGTCTTGTAAAAGTCGGTCTTTTCAACTTCGGCATTGTAATACATACCCGTTGGAGTTTGCAGTGTTGGACCGTTTTATCGGAAAACGCTGCTTCCTATCTTTTGGTCCATGGATCATTATCACCTAGTCTTTAGTCGCCTTTTAAAACACCCATAAATTTTAAGGGTTGTTGCTTTTTTACGCAATCGGATGCCACACGGCTAATGTAGTAATGATTATGAAAAAAACCTCCTCCTTTTTTGAAGTCAGTTAAAATATAATTATTAATGACGATGACGAACGATAAAAAACTAATTTATAGTCAATAACTTAATATTCCCCTTTTTTATTTAGTACTTAAATCAGATAGAAGGATAGAAATTCAACATTTTGAAACTAGTGGCTCTGCAGAGCTGTAAACCTCGTGTTTATGACATTTTTAGAAATGGCTGAAATATGATTTTTCCCATTATCTCCGCCATTTTGAAAAAAATCGAAAAACTGCATCAATGAAAATTTCTTTATAATTATAAAACCTGCTCGGAAAAAATCGGTTGAGAAATACAACCCTGTAGAGGAAAACAGACGGACAGCCGGACAGCGGGACAGCCGTACGTACGAAAGCATTTTTCCCCAAGCTGAAACGGTGACGCCTCGCGCTCGCTCCGTCAATGAATATTTTAATAATTAGTAGTTAGTTAATAGCGCGGGATTACTTGAGAAGTCACAGTAGTATGAAAAAAAAACACTTTAGTAATTTCCTTTGTAAATACGAATAGCTTTTCAATTCCCCACTTCCAAATATTGCTTACATTGTGAATAATAGTAAAAACAAGTTTTATTTTTATTTTGGTAGGTCATCTCCCTCAAATATTCCATATTACTACATTAGGATGTAACGATTAATTTTCGGTTCGTAGGTACCATGAATTTTCACATTATGATTACTTCATAATTCGATAAAATAACAATAACAGAGTGTGTCGCTCAAGAAAATATTTGACTAGAGCGATACAGGGTTGCGGACACGTTCCCAACATCACACGAGTGAAATGAAAATACAAAAGTCTGAACTGTTTAACAAATTGTATAAAAAGACACTGCCAGGCTGTGTCATTTCTAAAGTTTTAACTGTTTTGTTATATTACAATAATGTCATCATTATACTTATTCATATAATACAAAATAACAAGGAAATTTCTTATTAGTTTCAGTAATTACAAGAAAGTTATTTTTGCAATACATCATTGAAAGTCTCTGCCTCACTCTGCCTCCATCTAAATAACGCTACTTACCTACATTGTATTTCAGAATACCAAAGCACTACTACATGCTTTAGTATTCTGAATTACATGGAATGAAGGTTGGAATGAAACAGACATAAAGCAGTCGAACAAAAGATTTCCTTTTTGAAAATGTTTAAACTAGACACAGAAACACGTCAAAGGACACGAAACACATACTTATTTGCTAATTATTAAAAAAAAAACAGAAAACGGCACGATAAAGTAAAACAAAGAGAATATTTTGTCGTGTCGTGCTTAAACATGGAAACAGAGCTCCATATAATTCAGGGGCGTAGGTGTCTGAGAACTAATACGCGGCCCGGGAATCGGTTACCGACCGGTTCACATCAATATCCTACATTATATTGCGCTCGCTCCACATTGACAACACATTTTCAACCTTCCACTCCTCCCAACAACACCTATTTCCCTCTAAAACTCAGCAGATTTTCTCTACAATGTCGTGTTTATTGCTCTCAGTTCTTAGTACTAGAAAAATAAAGTCGAAATTGTGACAAATACATCGTCGATGTCAGTAACACCTTAATGGCGGCTTAGGACCCCCCAAAAGTTGTTTCATTTTTTGTTTGCTCTACAAATAATTATGATCGGTCGGTTGATTGAAAAATGACGCTCGATTGGAGTTGCTCAGTTTGTTAGATAACAATCAAATTGACTTTTAATTGATATTAAGTACTAGGCAGGAGATCAAATTGTAGTGATAATTCTTGTGAGATTTAAAAAAAATATGATGAAGTGGTTGTTGTTGGACAAGAAAGAGTTTCAACTTGTCGTGAATTAGACAGACAGAGGAACCTATTTGTATCTATTTGTGTGTAAAAAGTCACCTACCTACAAACAAACAGTGAATTTAAATTATTTATTTAAACAATTTATACGACACCCAGAATACTCACCACTGAGGAACTGGCTATCTTACCTCTAACTGCCAGAACTTATCCATTTTTAAATTGTTGTTATGGCGTCAGACTTAGGTAAGATGGTGATAGCTAACCAGACAGACTTGAAATAAGCCCTACCACCACCAAACCGAATACAAATTGTACCCCCTCCTTGGAATCGAACCCGGGATCTCTGCGTCTTACACGTTTGGGCGAACCACTAGACCACAGATGCGATAAAAAGTGTAAACAAGGCTTACCTACCATAAACAGTGGTAAAAGTACTGACACTAAAATATTGATTGACTTTGAAAATTGACCTCTTCATAGTTGCATAACTTGCATATCTGTAGTTATTCCCTCCTCTAATAATAGTTGGTTACACGACACTAACTGCATCCCTTTATTATCTTTCGGGAGACATCCGATCTGCTTTCAACTGTATACAATGCCTTCTTGTGGGAACTTGAATCAATACGGAATTATGGAATATCAAATAATCTATGTATCAAATATACTTGGATTTTAAAGGAATGTTTTTTATTTTCTATAGCCGGTATCACTAGGGATTCTAACGGACCCCACACATCCAAATCTACTCAGGCCTCTAAAGGTTGTAATAGAATAAAGAATCCCGTTATTATCTTTCGGGAGACATACATACATTGTACCTGAAGACAATATACTTCTTTTTTGGGCAGTCGTATAAAAATTAAAAATACATAAGTAAAATTTAAACTTTAGCTTAGTTATAAAGTAAGTAATTTATTTTTATGTGATGTATATTGTTGTAATAAAGTATTATATTTGCTTGATCATAGAATAATTACCACCGAATCGCTAGCACACTGGGAAAATGTTGACACACTGTGTGGAAATAGTATCAGCAGTACGTTTGTATCCAACGTGTGGTGTCATCGACGTATTTAGCTGACAAAAGGATGCCTGCCACTTGGAGGGAGTAATCCTTTTGAAGGCATATCGCCGTCCAACTGGCCTACTGCACATTCACAGCTTGTCAACTGCACTTCGCACGCATATATGCCTCGAGTTTCAACCACTGGGCAGATATGGAAAGCAGTAGTTGCAAAAACATTAGATACTTTATTTTGGTGTTGCACCGATAAAATAACTTAAGCTGGTGATGCCATGATGATGTAACCGACTAAAGTTATTCGAAAATAAAACATTGGACAATCTAACATGCTCGGATCCCCAAAACAGAAGCTTAGCACTTCGATTGCAAAAAATAAATAAAACAACTTCTTTTAAGTTACAATCAGAGCTAACTTTTAAACCTACCACGCTAACGCACATACGCTTACTTTAGCCTTTTCACTTCCATGGCAAAACATTTTTGGTTCATTTTTGGAATTATAAACCTAACCTATCCATCGTGCAAATTTAGACCGATTAGCCTCTTACGGCCGAAATTAATAACCTATCCTCAGTAAGAGATAGGCTTACTAAAGATTTGTTGCCAAGATATTTCTTAAAAAAAAATATTATTATAAAAAAAACTGTTAAATGACAAGGAAAAAACAACAGTTGCCTAGTACTAGATCCATAGTAGGCCTATCTCACTCGTTTTCGGCCGTTAGTGCGTAACTGTATTATTTTGCACGTCCAACACGTAAGTACACTACTATGCTAGTAAAAACGCCATTTGCATTGTTTCACTTACTGGCAGAAACTGTCACCCGTTCGGCTATAACAGCTCACAGGTTGAGCAAATCCGATGGCTCCGGCGAGATTCCGACCAATCGGGCAATCAGACAATACAGCCCGGACGCCGGCACCGGACGGATAGAAACTAAAGCGGTTATTACGCGATTAAAGTGATTCGGACGTTTGTTACTAGGGTGTCCTAGGAAAGCGGTGCATATGTATTCTGTGGCGGTGCCGTCATATAGCGGTGTTGAATGTTGTCTATGTAAACAATACGGCGACACCGTTACGTCAGAAACCGTGCCATATTGTTTACATAGACAACGTTTTACGGCGCTAAATTACGGCCGTAATATGACGGCACCGTCATCCTAGAAAACCCTAGCTTTAGAGCAAATTTCATTGACTTCAAAAGCGTGTCTTTTGAAAGGTGTTTTGTTTATCTACAAACAGTCCATTTAGATCAAACATGATTCGTCTACAAAAAATTGTGTCTACACTAGCTTGTGACAATTAAGTCCCTTATTTTTTCACAAAAATCTCGCAAAGCTAAGTTAAAGGGCAAGGTCACCTTAACAGCGGTTCAAGCCGGTGAATAAAAAAAGATTTCCTTTGCAATAAATTATGAAGTACGACTCTTGATGTCTCGTGAAAACCTGAAGAGCCTGAAATTGAAGCAATTCAGCTAAGATTTACCCTAGAACCTACTTCTAAAACCTAACATATTTTAACCAAACGTAATTCAAAAAACAACTAGGTACTTAATTACGATTACATTGACACTTTATTCGAATTATAAATTAGTGATATTTCGATTTTTTTCAGAAAGCGAAAACAGCATTATTCAAAGCGTTAGACTTGAACTTACATGAGCATAATTAATAGAAAAACCTTAAAAAATAATCAATTCCTTTTAATTTTTTTCCGTTTAGATTCAACGGGTTACTGAAAATCGAAACCAGATACAGACCTAAATTATTTAGATTTTTTTCCAGAAAGTGAAAACAGCATTGTTCAAAGCGTTAGGGTTGAACTTACATGAGCATAATTAATAGAAAATCCTTATAAAATAATCAATTCCTTTAATTTTTTTTTCGGTTTAGATTCAACGGGTTTCTGAAAATTGAAACCAGGTACAGAGCAATTGTTAGTCATACATTATATCGGTACTCGCTTAATGTGGAAGCACTCCTGAGCTATAAGCCCCCGCTGTCCACCCTCTTCAATCATCATCATCCTCACCGATCCAGAATTATCCTAATCGTTTTGTTTACCGTATTTGAGAGCTAATGCAAACATGAGCAGTACCTTAAAGAATTATTTATAACCCTGGGCCGACGCAAGATCAAGGCTTGCTCCTTAATATGCAAACTCGCAGAGTTACACCAAAGCTATTTATTCAAAATGTAAATTTTCGGAAAATAGTAATTATAATTTCCCTAATTTGATTACGCTACAAGAAATATTTTTGCATTTAAAAGATTTAATATAAAAAAGGTACTGCAAGGTCAGAAGAAAATTTGCCAAGAAGAAAGCATGACCAAGGAAACGCAATATGATATAGTGATTTATTAAGTTAAACTGTCAAAAGACATTGGATTTTGACAGTTGAGTGTCGATAAAACGTTATATTACGCGATATAAATCATGTTATGGTGGTCATACTATGAGGCCAGGAGATGTTCAACTTATTTTAAACATTTGCAAAATAAGAAAGCCCTTAAGCTAAGAAAATTTTAACACAACAATGATAACACAGACCATTATTGAAAATTTTTGATTTTAGGCATTCACAATGCTATTTTTATATTAAGAGAATTAATATACGTAATTGAAAAAATACTAGAAAAAATCGACTCATTCTGCCTGAGCTGCTACGTGCGAGACGATTTTTCTAGTATTTTTTTCAATTATATTAACACAGACCATTATTATAGGTTTAGTAAACTGTAATCTAAAATCTTTAGGGTAGAAGGAATCGATTGACCTACTAACGAACAAACATATCCCGCCATTTTTATCCAAAGTCATCCCCAATAAATTAGTTCGCAAGCAAATTGGCCAACAAGAACAATTTTAAAAAGAATAAACAGCCGTGGTGCGGGCGGTCGTATCCGAACGCGGACTGAGAAAGTTTAGTTAATCCTCTGGAGATGAAAAAGTACAAAGGATCGGAATAAAAGCCGGTGGCGAACGGGATCGATCCCGGGATAGAGTTCGAATTCCGACTGTGACGTGGCGGTGCAAGTCATAAGTCACTTCGATTCGATCGTTTGTGAAATACACTGTGACATATTACGCTACGTGACACACGCAGTACGTAGGTACGTTACCGAGGTTTGTAACCGTAACAAACGTAACTGAGTTTTGTAGCTGTAGCAAACGTATCCGAGTTTTGTAAACGTAGCTAACGTTACTGAGTTTTGTAACCGTAGCAAACGTTATCGAGTTTCGTAACCATAGCAAACGTAACTAAGTTTTATAGCTGTAGCAAACGTAACCAAGTTTTGTAGTCATAGCAACGTAACCGAGTTTTGTGACCTAGCAAACCTAACTGAGTTTTGTAGCCGTAGCAAACGTAACTGAGTTTTGTAGCCGTAGCAAAGGTAATTGAGTTTTGTAGCCGTAGCAAGCGTAACCAAGTTTTGTAGCCATAGCAAACTTAACCAAGTTTCGTAACCGTAGCAAAAATAATTGAGTTTTTAGCCGTAGTAAACGTAACCGAGTTTTGTAGCCGTAGCGAACGTAACCGAGTTTTGTAGAAATGCACTAATGTCTAAGGGTGGGTAGGTGGACCCACTTAAGTTCGCAAAACTCGTGCTTCGCGAACCTATGTTGCAGGTTTGCGTAGCATAATGTTGACGCTATCGCGAACTTCGACATCCTCCATTGCGTTCGTTCGCATCGGATCGCAAAATTCGGAGCGCGCACTAAGGCTCGCACAGGTACACACTATGGGGCACTGTTGCTGGTTCGCGGAGCGTGGAGTTTCGCGATCCTTAGTAGATACCCACCCTAAAGCACACTCCGAGCACTCCATACAACCGCCGCGTTTCAACTACCTGTTACACAGACATTCACAGTGACATTTTTGCACACGCGCAACTGTGTGCGTGAAGTCTAGGGCTATTGAATGAGCATACGATTCGGCACACGAAATCGCGGGGTGGGGTGAGGTAATTGATTGTGGAGCGGGGCGAAGGGTTTCCTTTCTGTACGGTACTTACTTATATCTATTCTGTACCTAAAGTGTACCTACCCGCTCGCGCTCACAACTTGCAGCAAGCCCCATACAAGTTGACTGAGGCCCAGAAGTTGGACCTTTGAATACTCTTCGAACCCAAGTAACAGATGGATCCAGTAAATGGCGGAATTAATTCTGTCACTTATTAACTTCTACGTCGTCAATTGGTCAAACTCCGTGTTGCGTTGCTTTCCAATAAATTGTTTTAGCGTTTGCCGTTTCTTGTAATAGCGAAGTTAATGAAAACATCGCGCGCTTCTGTTTAGTTATTTTGTTGAAAATAAAGTAAACAACAAGACTAATAACAATTATTAGATTTATTCATTATTAGCTGATGCCCGCGACTTCGCTGGACGAAAGATTTCTTTATAATTGTTTATTATGTTGACATAATATTTAGTTGAAATTATGTAATTTATATTTATTGATCTTTAGACTTAGAAAATTGCAAAAAACTTTTTTCTGTGATTATAACTAGTAAACAAAATTATCATCTTTAATATTTCATAACTTATCGCCATATAGATCGTTTCTTAACAAAAAGCCCAACAAAATATATAATTTGGAACATTAAAAAAAATAACACTTAAACAGGCTATAAACTATTCCAGAACAAAACGTGTCAAGCTAAGACAAATGTCCCAAATCTGAGTAAACTCGTTCCTCAGATCTGTTCACAGTTATTACTTTCTGATTACTAATCTTTATGGCGACCAGTCGAGTTTCCACAATAAAGATTAAATCGGAGTGGGTGTCACTTCCATGATCCCTTTCTAGATTTTTATTTTACGAACCGCATAAAATGAATGCCCGCTATCTCTCCGATAAAAAGGTGTTAAATATTTTCACTGTTCTTTCAGTTTTCTTACAAAAAGTAGGTAGACTCAAACGTCAATTAAACTTAATTGGCCGTTTTTATTGCTGAAAACTTTGTTTTTTGTCAAGATTTCGGTGAATTCCAACTTTGGAAAAGTAAATACTTTGTAGAGCTATGAACTGAAAAACCAGTAAAATTCATATTGCCATTAAGCAAATTGAAGACGAAACGCTGAAATATATTACTTAAGTTACAAAAATAATTATTAATTATGTCGTTAAATCGCGATTGCTACTTTTATTAATATACGATTGACTGTTATTTATGAAATGCTTTGTAAAATAACTGAGAATGGTATTGCTGTAGTTACTCTCCTATATAAAATACTGCTAAATATTCTTATTAAAAACAAGCCTTCAGAATTATTCCACTAAAATAGCATTCCCATACACATTACCACGCAAATGCAGAAACGCTAACAAACTGTGAAGCGCTAACACAAAATTTCAACCCATTTATTTTCAAATAGAGGTTCAGTATGTCCAGCCAAGAGGGCGACAGAAGCGGATCAGCTCTGGCGACGAGATGGCTCTAAAACGTCGAGTTTGCTAATGAGGCAGGAAGCTTTTAGGCGACCGTCGCCTAATGCAATGCTCCGACGTATAAATAGGAGACCTTTATTCTTAACACTTTTCTACCCGGAGTTTGTGACTGTTTGATAAAGCCTTGGCTTCCAAGTAAATCGGTGCTTGATCTTTTAAATGCTTTTTAGGGTACCGTACCCAAAGGGTAAAAACGGGACCTTATTACTAAGACTCCGCTGTCCGTCGGTCTGTCTGTCTGTCACCAGGCTGTATCTCAAGAACCATGATAGCTAGACAACTGAAATTTTCATATATGATGTATTTCTGTTGCCGCTATAACAACAAATACTAAAAAAAAAAAAAATTTTTTAAGGGGGCTCCCATACAACAAACATGTTTTTTTGCCGTTTTTGGTACGGTCTTCGTGCGTGAGTCCGACTCGCACTTGGCCGGTTTTTTTTTATGCTTAACGGGATAGTGCTTGGCCTTCACCTCACCTGATGTTAAGTGACGATAAGGCCGAAGGTGGCGCACTACACCCGGAATCCTCATCACTAAGGAACTGGCTATCTTACCTCTAACTGCCGGAACACATTTTTTTTTTTAAATAGTTGTTATGGCGTCAGACTTAGGTAAGATGGTAGTAGCTAGCTAGGCGGACTTGAAATAAGCCCTACCACTAACCACTAACCAAACTGAGTATAAATTGAAGTCGGCACCCCTGAGTCTTCCACGGGTGGGCGCTAGACCACGAGGCGGGTGATTTTTTTTATTTTTTTGGCGGCTTTTACAATATTACCACCAGTACTATCAGTAATCAGTATACTTTCTGTTTGCCAACCGCACATACAAAGGAAACTATAGTTACCGAATTTCACGGAAAGCAGGTGGCTCGACGCCTCGTTATGTCATTACAGGGCCACAATATTTGGTTCATTTCGCGCGCTCGACGCCCGTCAAATTGTTGCAAACCGCAGCCTGCCTGGTGTTGCCACTAAAATGACGCATTTCCCCTATTATCGGGTAATTGCAGGATGTTTTGGATATGGAAGAATCTGAAAGGTGATTGAGAAATATCTGTTTCTCATCACTAAATGACACTACTTATGATTTTCACTCTATATTGTTTCCGACTCTAGTTAGAAACTTCTAACTAACTTCTAACTAGAGTTGGAAACAATATAACATAACATAATAATAAACACTATAGAATCTAACTAGATCAGAAGTGAAGAGCTGTAACTAAGATTAGTACTCGCCCAGTTATAGACGAAGAATTGATGTTTTTTTTTATCCTCAAGTATTTTTTTAATTAAAAAGAAAATGCTGGTTTACAACAGCAAAACACAATATTTTGTTTGATGACATTCGAGATTGAAAGATTATTCTCAATTTAGAACTTAATTTGTTTAAAATATTTTTTTAACCTCACTTAGCACTATTCTAGCGCTCCCAAGCCTTAATAAGCAAGGTCTGATAAATTGATAAATGCTGATCATTACTTGTGGTGCTAACTCTTTAATAGTGTGAACTCCACTTTACACAGACGTCTTTGTTCAACACAGAATAGTTTAATAAAATTAATATCACTTACCGTCTACTGTTGAACTTTTATAGTTTCTCCGCTGTGTAAATAAAAAAGATGTACGAGTTCAAAAATTTGGGTTTGAGAAGATAATTGGATCAAGAAACTTTAAAAACTATCGTAATGAACAATAGAAAAACAATATTATTATCAGAAAAGCGCACCTTAAAGTATTTTAAAACACATACACCTACAATAATCGTACAATGGACAAAAACTAATAAAATTCCATAGGTATTAGATTTTTCATTCTCTGTGCAATAAAGTTAATTGTTCTTTGAATTAGTTAAGCAAACAGTATTTTTTTTTTAATTTCCTTTACATCTATTGATGTTAAATTTACAGACATGGTACTGTACCGCTCTCACCCTCAACAAATAGTTCTAATTGACGTCATGCAAAGGTAATTGGCATACAGAAGTGCACTACATGTCCTTTAATTTGGCGAATTCTCTGACGAACTGCATGCATAAAGATAAAGCATCAACAGCGTGAAAGTGGTGAAAGCGTTCACGTATTGAAACATGTTTCTACTGTTCGAGACCAGGGGGGCTACTCAAATGGCCACTTTTCTATTCGTTCGCTAACTTAAATTTTTAAAAATAAGCCATAAACTCTAAAATGACGTGTCGTAGGCTTGTCAATTCCATACAATACAACAATGTCTGTGATTTACATAAACTTGCGACGTGTGACTTGATCGTCTAATTGATAATAATTTTTAAGCTTTAAGTTAGCGAACGAATAGAAAAGTGGCCATTTGAGTAGGGGGGCAGTGTTTAATATAAGGGATGGAATTTTTAGGGTTGTCAATGATATTACCTTTTTAAATGACCATGACTGTTTGCCTTTATAAAGACGAGAATTGTTTTTTTACTATATTTATTCAGACACTCCAAACTCAGAGCACTGAAAATAGACTAATATTATGTTTATAATAAAAAATTTACCGATCGATCTCTGCACATTGAAGATTTTAAGGAAAAAAATTAATATAAGATTAAATGAAGCCAAAAAAATAATTTTACAATTTTTGTCTGTCTGTCTATGTCTATACAGGGTCATTCTAAACTTACCATCCAAATTTCAAGGATGTGTTCAGTCCATGAAACTGCATAACTTTCTCAAGGAACACGAGGCAAAATATGTAGAAAAAGAGACTATTCATTCATACAAATCAAAGAGATCACTTGATCAACTTAGTATGGGATGACTGAAATTTTGTGGCGAAATTCGATTCATGTTTGTTGGAGAAAGTTGTTCAGTGTCATGGACTGACACATCCTTGAAATTTAGATAGCTAGTAAGTTTAGAATGACCCTGTATGTTTGTTGGTACGCGCATAAAAAGTACCTACTACACAAAATTAGATGCGGTTTTTGACAATTGTATTTCTGGAGTCTAACTTACAATTAGAACAAAGTCCAAGCGGCCGCAAGACGGTACCTACTAAAAATATTATGATTTAGATATGTTTTGATTCAGAGCAAGTTATTTATTATCTCATGTTTTTTTTCAAACAACTTTTCTTTATTTGAAAATTAAACTAAAAATAAGGCAAGAAAGATAGAGCGAAGCATAAGATGCCGCAGCGCGCTCTGACATCGCATTAGATCCCATATTACTACGAGAATAAACCAAAGGAAATCCAGAAAAAAGTTTTAATCCCGGAAAAATACCGGGATACTGAGAGTAGTTTGAACGTAAATAAAAACTTTTTGCTTGCGTTGGCAGCCGTAAAAAACACTTGGAAAGATTCTGCATTATGCATTTTTCTTCAAGTTTTATATTGCTAAAAACGTGATCCAATATTTGTGATTCTGTTTTTGTATAAAAAAACTGAAAAGTACTTCATAAGAATTTTGATGAATTATGTTAATCTTATTATGTACAGTCAACAGCACCACAATGTATATTTTTTTCAACTTCGTGTCCGTTTTGCACTTCTTGTCAAACATTTCAAGATTTTAAAATCAATTTATTAATTTTAAAAAAATACAAGTAGGTACAATCGGGGTGTTATTACACCCCTACCTTGTACCTACTTGTATTTTTTTAAATGCCAAAGTACATATTTTCAATTTAGTTCTCTGCACATAATTTTCCGGACTTCAAGACATTTTCTTTAGAGAAAGAGCTCTATTTCTCTATGGACATTAATCAACGCACTCAACATCGAGACTTGACACTGCAAATTAATGTTCGCTTTTATCCCACTGCAACCACACTGGAATTAACTGAAATAAAATGAATCCTACTTTCACTTTAAAAGTTAGAGGAAAGATTGCCAGTTCCTCAGTGGGTGTAGTGTTACACTTTCGGCCTTCGTCAGTTAACATCAGGTGAGGTGAAGGCCAAGTACTTACTATCCCGTTGTGGATGAAAAAAATACACTTAAAAAATACTACATCTTTTACGACGCCCCTGCGTTAGTTTGTTTTTAGGGTTCCGTACCAAAATGGTAAAAAAGGAACCCTTATGGTGTGACTCAGTCTGTCTGCCTGTCTGTCTGTCTGTCACAGCTGGATATCTCGAGAACTACTAATGGTATCAACTTGAAATTTGGAATAGTTTAAGATGACATTTGCCCAACTATTTTGCAAATAAGAAATAAATAAAAATAAAAATATCTTTTTTACAACAGGGGTTGAAAAGGGGTCTTAAAAATTTGAAGTGGGGCAACTAGGGCATGTGGGGTATCATATGAAAGAGCATCGTTTGCAAGTTTTCAATCATTTTTTCTTTTTTTCTTTTAGGCCGCATAGTTTTCGACTTATAATGAAAATTGTAAAAAAAAATACCGTTCCCCCCCTTATCTCCGAAGTTTGCAAAGAGAAAAATCTGAAATAATTCTATGTGATAGCAATTTATATAAAAATTACAGGAAAAATAAAACGATGTCTCAATATAGCACACTTTTTTAGAAATGATCAATTTTCTAAAAAAGTTAACATTAGTTCCACTATCGGTCAAGAGATGGCGCTGACCTGAAACTGCAATACAATTTTTTTATTCTACTCTGCAGTGTGGTTTGATGGTGCAATTATGATGCTATGGAACCCTCAGTGCGTGAGTCCGACTCGCTCTTGACCGATTATTATTTAAATAAACTACATTTTCCTTTGAACGCAACATATTTTACAACTATACTATTTTGAGTATTACCAGCTACATAGCGCGATAACTTGTACTCGCTGTAGTCATCATTAATTCAACGCTATCGCCGTTCAGACAACCTGTAATTTTCCTCCGTAAGACACTAAACTTCTAGTGCATTTCAAATGATGCAGAGTACATTGCAATTTTGCTTGTTTCATTATTTACATTACCCATAACTATAATACACAAAATAAGTAGTTTTTTTTTATTTACCTTAAAAGTCCAGTACCTATTTCTCATACTTATTCTAGCTAGAGTAAGTGAGGAGTGTAGGTTTTATACGCTCAAAATATTGGATGAAGAGATAATTAGTACCGTAGGTAATACATTTATTACAATGGAAAGCAGGTATTACAGGTAATACTTTAAAGATGGCTCGCGCGCACCGGACGACGCTCCGTGGGTAGGCCCCTGACAAGGTGGACCGACGAATCGACGATCTGGTAAAGGTTGCGGGAAGCCACTGGATGCGGGCAGCGCAGGACCGATCGTCGTGGAGATCCTTGGGGGAGGCCTATACCCAGCAGTGGGTGTCGTGCGGCTGATATGATGATGATGACAATAGAAAGAGGTGGCATATTTACAATATATTCCTATTCGTTAAAGGAGTTTCGAACACAAACACACTGCGGCCACTACACAAAAAAAGAAAAACTTAACAAAGAGAAAAGAAAAACCCAAACAAAAGACGATCGATCGCCACTGCCAGCCGTCTGCATCTTTTTGTACTGCGCTAAAGCAATTATTATCAATTTTGATAATTTTAAATTAAAAACCGGTTAATGGAAGCCAGTAATTGCCGCTTAAGATCAGTGTCGTTGGCAATGTATTAAAATGGTACAGCTGCTTTTAAACCGTGAGTTTGCAAAATTATTATTTTTTTGCACTTTATGTAAGGGAGACTCCACCAATAAGGAATAATTATCAACAAAAAATGGCTGGAGCATGTTGGCTGCGCGAAAGTTATCAAAAAAAATAAAGTTTTGAGATGGTCTGATCTTTAATTTTGTTAGCGAGGAAAATTCGGGATTGTTTTATCTAACTGACTAGTTATCAAAAAAATTAAGTTCTGAGATGGTCTGATCTTTAATTTTGCTAGCGAGGAAAATTCGGGATTGTTTTATCTAACTGACTAGTTATCAAAAAAATTAAGTTCTGAGATGGTCTGATCTTTAATTTTGCTAGCGAGGAAAATTCGGGATTGTTTTATCTAACTGACTAGTTATCAAAAAAATAAAGTTCTGAGATGGTCTGATCTTTAATTTTGCTAGCGAGGAAAATTCGGGATTGTTTTATCTAACTGACTAGTTATCAAAAAAATTAAGTTCTGAGATGGTCTGATCTTTAATTTTGCTAGCGAGGAAAATTCGGGATTGTTTTATCTAACTGACTAGTTATCAAAAAAATTAAGTTCTGAGATGGTCTGATCTTTAATTTTGCTAGCGAGGAAAATTCGGGATTGTTTTATCTAACTGACTGGTTATCAAAAAAATTAAGTTCTGAGATGGTCTGATCTTTAATTTTGCTAGCGAGGAAAATTCGGGATTGTTTTATCTAACTGACTGGTTATCAAAAAAATTTAGTTCTGAGATGGTCTGATCTTTAATTTTGCTAGCGAGGAAAATTCGGGATTGTTTTATCTAACTGACTGTTTATCAAAAAAATTAAGTTCTGAGATGGTCTGATCTTTAATTTTGCTAGCGAGGAAAATTCGGGATTGTTTTATCTAACTGACTGGTTATCAAAAAAATTAAGTTCTGAGATGGTCTGATCTTTAATTTTGCTAGCGAGGAAAATTCGGGATTGTTTTATCTAACTGAATACCTATCTGGTTAGTATTTACTATCTGTAATTGTATGTGTATTACTTAGAATAATTACACCTAAAAGCCGTGTCCTTGCATGCAAAGTGAGGCAAACTGAGCCAAAATGGCTCAGTATTCAGATTTATATCCTTCATACGTTGCCTAATCCTAATTAAAATCCTGTAATAAAATAACTAATTTCATAAAGGTAGGGAAATTGAAACTGTTTTGTACTTATTAAGTATGATTATATAATAATGGACAATTAGAATCTGAAAACGGCGCCATTTTGGCTGTTTTAGTTGCCTCACTTTTGACAGCGCGCTTTGTAGGGAATTATCGTTCTAGGTGTAATTATTCTAAGGTGTATTAACTAAGAATTGACATTGTTTTTAAAAGACAAAATAATTTTACTTTAAATATTGACTCATTGAAAAAAACAATCATACATATTAAATTATTTGAGAAAACACTATCATTATTTTATTCAATATTTTATATAATTTTTAGACAACAAACATTTGCGCGAAGCGTCTTCTTTTCGGCTTAGACAAAAATGGCCTCTACAGGTCACATTTCTCAACCGATTCCCGTGAAATTTTTGTCTGTGTAAAAGGTTTTTACATGGAAGTTTTTGTCGAGTTTTATGATTTTTTTCCAAAATGCCGGAGATATAAGGAAAAATCATATTTCAGTAATTTCTAAAAATATTTAAATTGTCACAAACACACAAAGCCTCTAGTTTTATTGAGGTTTTGTCAAACTGCGATCGTCAACGTTAAAAGTATTTTAAAAGGCACATCTGCAGATCCGAAGTTATTTCATAAAAATAATATTCCCGCAAGGGTCCCGATTATTCCCGACTGAATCCTCCCACGCGGGATTAGGAAACAGCCTTTTTCACGGCGGCAGTACCTACCAATTTCACAGTTTTTGGTTCAATTTATTTCAAAACGAATATACGACCTTTTAACGTTTGACACCCGTTTTTATTAGAATACTGCTTTTACGGTCTACTGTTAGTATTAATTTCTGAATAAGGAACACAATTTTTATGAAATAACCAAACGGAATCTGTGAAAACGCATTATAAAAGTCTACCTACCTTTAGTTTTAAAATAAATTCTATGTACATTATATGAAGTCCCCTATTAACCGTGGCCCCACTGCTATATAATAGCGGAAATCTAACAACATTCAAACAGTATGTTGCATATACTGAGCATGAAAACATAAGAAATTAATCACTGTCCGTTGTTTATGCTTCTTTTTTAGAGTTAAATTAAATATATTATAGTTGAAATTTAATATAATTTTTTTCTTAACTTTTTTCATACTCTAGGTACTCTGTAAAAAAAATTGTAATACTTTACTCAGTTACTAAAATAATTCTTGTTTGCCCAGACATCATTATTAAAATTGAGATCTCCTTAAGAGCAACTTTATTAAATTTTTTCCAGAAAAATCTAGGTTAGTAAACCGAGAGATTTGCAATTAGCAACAGCTCGTTAGCAGAATAAACAGCTACACAACTTAAGCGCATTACTTTAAGAAAAAAAATGTGGAGATTTATGTTTCTAAAGTCACACTCACATTACCAATTTCCCAGCAAAAATGTAAACAAAGAAACGTCACTGTCAAATTGACAAACTGACCCTGATAGTGACATTTTCAGATATTGAAAACCTTTGGTCACCTTTAAAACTTTTTAATTTATATATTATATTTTGAGTCATTATAAATATAATGTCATTCAGAGTTATTTTAAAGTAGGATGGTAATTAGAAATTTTATCTAAATAACCTATCATAATTTTTGATGTTAAAAGTTCTTGAAACGAACTGATAAGAACACTTTACTTAGATATTGCCTGTGTGTAAACTATCAAAAATACGTAGCATCACCGCCTGTTCCCGCGGAATACCAAAAGTCAAATGTAATACTAATTTATATGACATTTTATAAAAAGACCAAAGGTTGACGTGTACGGTTTGCAGTTGATGTATGCACAGCGTCATAAAATGTTTTCTACTATAAAACTGTTTTTATGAAATATTAAATTATATTACTCTTTTTGACGCAAATCTCATGATTCAGAATATTTATCTAATCTATTTCTATTAGGTTTGTGATGAAAAACCCTTAGATTATTTAATTATTATTATAAATAATCTAAGGAAAAACCATGTACCTAAGTGTGTTTATTTCTTGACTTAGCAATATATACTAAAAAAATATATATACTAAGTATTTCTTTTTGTGTTGTTTTGTTCTAACAACACCTTTGTTTACATTTTTGCTGGGAAATTAGTAATACGACTTTAGTGGTCTCTAGTAGTAGTAGTAGTAGAGTCTCTACAGTAAAACGCTACATTCGACATCAGCCATTTCCCCGCTGCTGGGGCACAGCCATATGGGTGGATAAGGAAGATGGGCCATAAATAACCCATCACGCAGGCCTAATGCAGATTGGTGGGTGTTAACGACTGCATGCAAATGCAGCTGGGACCTACGGCTTAACGGGCCTTGACATGGAGGAACTCGATTTCTGGTCACCAATCCCATGACCAACCCTTGCGAAAGTTGCAGGGCCAGGCGCTAAACCACCGAGCTTCTTAAATACAATTTATAAACGCTACATATTGATCTTAATATAAATAATAGATTGTAGGTGTAACTACACTAATGCCTGGTTTATACGGGGTCAGTACAGTACGAGGCAAACTTCTTGACACTTTTTCGACGGAGTGGGGATAAGTTCGTGCATGTGAACTTGCGAGCCTTCAATAGCGCGCGCCCCTCTCCCGGCGCCCGCGTACCTCACCGCTACGGATACCCAAAATACGCATTTTGCGCAATCCTCTTCCGATTTCAGGATGTTTGCCTCGTTGTACTGTAACATGGCAGTTCCATAACCCATTCCAGCGCTGACTTGCTACTAGGCCTTAGAATAATAACACCTATTCGACTCGTGTAAACACTAGTTTCAACCTAGTCCAGTGCTAACTTCTCGCTCGCATTTCTTCTCTTCTCTTCTTCTCGCTCGCTCGCTGGGTCCAGTCACTGACCCTGTAGAAACCAGCCCTAATACCAGTCATCATTTTTGGATAAAATATTTTTAACTCCAAAATTATTTAAATAAAAAATGTATACCTATAGTAGTTTAATAAGTACAAAGAGATATGGTAAGTATACGGAAGTTCAATAATAAGAAATCTCTTGACTATTTTATAAAAAGAACAAGCATTGAACTATAAACAAGAAAAAAAACAATATTTTATAAACACCCCGACATGCAATTAATAGCAGCACGGTACCAAATTTCGAATCGATAGGACATATGGAAGGTAGACAGATCCCCTCATCAACTTTTAAAGAGCTGATGATCTTCAAACAACTGATCAGGTCATGGTTACCATATACCATATAGTTACTTCCAATCTCATTGAAGTAACACGGTACTAAATTTCGAATCGATAAAACATTATGGAAGGTAGTCAGATCCCCTCATCAACTATTAAAGAGCTGATGATCTTCAAACGACTGATCAGCCCCCCTACTCAAATGGCCAACATTCTATTCGTTTGAACGCTACGCTTACTATTAAAACTTTAAAATAAGCAGTAAACTATAAAATTACGTGCCGTAAGCTTGACAATTCCATACAATACATCGAAGTCTGTGATTTACCTAAGTCTGCGACATGTGATTGAATCATGTATTGCTCATATTTAAGCTTTTAAAATAAGCGTAGCGTTCAAACGAATAGAATGTTGGCCATTTGAGTAGGGGGTGCTGGTCATGGTTACCCTACCGTATACTTCCAATATCATAAAGTTAGATCCCCTCATCAGCTAAAAAAGAGCTGATGATCTTCAAACGGCTGAACAGATTTTCATGAAACATGGCTTAGAACACTCGGGATAAAATTATCTATGACACAAAAGAAAACTAAACTAAAATCGGTTCATCCGTTTAGGAGCTACGATACCAGAGACATACACAGACACGTTAAATTTATAACACCCCTCTCTTTTTGCGTCGGGGGTTAAAAATTGCTACTATAACGGACAACGCTTGACCTAATCTACGCAGCTACGTTCCGAAACTAAAAATAAAAAATCCTTGTCAAAATATGTTCCATAAGGTAATGAGTCGTGGCTACGGTTTACACAGCTAACGAGCATCGGCCTAATTAGTGCTAAATCTCCCCTGTCCGCGATCGAGGGCCCTTAGGTCCATTATATAATGCCTATTTTAATTACCAATTATGCCGCGCCTACTCTGCCTTCAAAATTCAAGCCCTGCCTCGATTTAAGCACAGGATAAAAAATATTTTGGGATGAATTTTTCCTATGTTTTAAGATATTTCTTTAACTTGTGCTTTTGAGCATGATACTTTATATTTCTGTATTCGTGTAAAAAGTTGGTGCATATCAAGACCCTTTGAATTTTCAACAAAACACAAACTTTGCGCTTTTTCATTTACGTTTGAAAAAAGCGAGACTTATTAATAGTGTCGTTTTGTTGAAATTTTTTAACAAACTAACACCTGAAAAACATTTTTAACTCTTTGTTCTAGAATTTATTAGTAGTCAAACTGTTTATAAATTCTGTTCACGCAACCATACATCAGATAATTTTCCTAAAGTAATTCCACTTTCCCACACTTTTCCCCATAGTCATTCCCCATGTACGTTTCAAAGGTTTCAAATGGTACATTATAAATGACGCTGAACGGTGCTCTCAATATTTTAACACTCAATACGCATTCCAGTACCGCATATTGATTACTTCCCATCAGCGTCCCTACAACAATTATCTGAACTAAGAACACGTCAGGATGACGACGCTAAGGCACAGGGTAAATAATTAAGCAGTAGTATAACTAGACCATTGTCTTTAAAATATACCTACGGCGCGGCCGCCGGCCGTAGGTACAGGATACCGGTCAGATTTGAGTAGGCCTTAAATCACAAAGATTATTTCGGCGTAGACATTCAATAGGGACTGACAGACTCGGCGTGGCAGCAAGGCAAAGTGGATGGCCACAGGGTGAAGGCAGAGGACGTAATCGACCAGCGGGCCTAGCATGAGCACCGTGACTATTTGTTGACATTTCTCTCGCGATGTCTGTCCTGCTCACATATTGTGAGCGTGACAGAGACTGCGTTTAAGCGAGAAAGGTGTCGAGAAATTTTTAATGTGGTGCGCATGCTAGGCCCGCAGATACATCATGCGAGCTTTCCTCTAATCCTAGCGGCTTTTTATTTCACTTGGGTTTAATGTATGCGCAACTAGTGATCAGATCAGCAACTTGATCATCATCATCACTGAAATAGTTTCATAACATATTACAACTAAACATAACAATTAATAACTTCGTGCATTATTGACGTAGTAGATAAAATCTTCTCCCATACGCCATCCTCGTCCGTAAGTAACAGTGATTGCGACTGTACCAATTGCGACTGTTGATACCAAATTATACCGAAATTCCTAAACGCGTCATTTCCAGCGCACTTGCTGCCAAAATTGTATGAAGATAGAATACTGTTACTTACTTACACTGTGTTAGGGTGTGTTCAGACAAGCAATAACAATAAATTGGAGCGGCTATTTAAACATCGTTGTATGAACGGCCTAATGGTCGAAGCGTGATAGAACGGGCCCTTAGACGTCATTACTTGGACATTAAACCTAGAAATATACATTAATGATGCTTAAACAACTAACTTGGGAAGCGAAGTTACGAGAAAAGAAGACGCTTAATTATGTTTAGGTGCATAATAAAATTGTTTGATTATACCTACTGAATTTAAATCATTATGAAATAAAACCCTCTCCCGTAATGATTTCAAGTATTTTTTATACAATTTTATAATTATGAAAGAAATTGAAGTCAAAAAGAAAGAGCGACCGCTTTTTGTTAATGTTCAGGCTTTTATTTATCATACAATGAAGAATTTTAGATAAAAAATGTTTAAGAATTAACAATCCATTATTTACAAAATAAAAGCCTAGCCGTGGGTCTTGAAAGAGCTGAAAACACTATAAAATAAAACCTTTTTATTTCAACGACGTATTTTTTGTACATTAGAAAGCTTGTATTATCAAAAATATTCTTGAACTGAAGACTGAAGAACAAGATAACGGTAACATAGCTTCTCTTTTTTTTAAATAAAACTAGCGGCCGCCCGCTGTTTCACCCGCTTGGTTCCCGAACCCTTAGAAATATCGGAATAAAAAGTATTCTATTATTTACTCTAGGCTATCTACCGTGCCAAATTTCAACCGAATCCGTTCAGTAGTTTTTGCGTGATTGAGGAACAAACATCTAAACCCACAAACTTTCAAACTTATAATATTAGTAGGATCATGGGAACAATTATTTAAAAAAACCTAACATCATATTTGCGCAGAACATTGCTTTGCTAAATTCGGTGACACAAACACACTTACGTGTTATATCTATCAAACGATAAATACTCGTTTTAGTTGGTTGGACGCATAAACACGTAGGATTTGAAGTACACGATTTGCTACTTGTGTGATCAAAATCTATTTTGCATCAATCTATCAAAGGAGATTCCCTGTAAATCTTACAGATTTTGACTCTTTTGAAACGTCAAATAGTTTTATGTTATGTATTTTTATTTTTGGATTCTATTTAGGTTTGAAAATATTGGCTCCTAAGTGTCCTTACCTTTGAAATTGGTATTTGTTTCTCACACACAGAAAACCTCATAACTTCTGTGATTACAATATTTATCAGTTGCTGCATATTACATCAACCATCAACATAATTAAAGACTATTTATTTTGTTTTCTTGGAAAAAATACCTCGAAAGTGACATATTTTTGTTAGCAAAAATTATCACTTTATCCGTCTACTAAAATTGACAAATGCCAGTGACTGAACGAACGGACAGACCGTATAGTTCAATCACAAAAGTTTCATCAAATTCAAAAACACGAATCGGGTGCGTAAGCCTGCATGTAGTAGTATGTACTGACAGCTCAACTCAATGATAGGAGTAGAAAAACTGATGCACTTTGAAAACTAAATATTCACGTTGTATCGGAACGGAAAAAGGTAAAAAAAATTGATCTGACGTTTTGTATACCGTGGTTTGCACCGGTATTTTAAAAGGTAGTCTAACAGAACTGTAGTATAACCACGAAGCATTCTAATGTTTACTAGCTTTTTATTTGCATTGAAAAAAAAATTTGTGCATTTCCATGCTCTATAAGAAAATAATAATTAAACACTGATGTTTGAGTAATGTTGCTAACTATATTTTAGCTCATGCTCATGTCTAAATGTAAGGAATTAATTAAATCTTTTAATTGAATAGGTACTTTACCACCTGATAGGTACCTCTAGAACAGAGTTTCTTAAAGTGTGGTCCACGGACCCCTTAGAGGTCTGGGCAAGTGTATCAGGGGTTCGCAGTTAACCCTTCCCTTAAATTGCCAATAAAAGTGATTTTTAACAGACTTAAAAAAATCTTTGCGTATTTTTTCTATGTATGTTTTAATATGGGGCTTGTTTTCTTTCCTAAATTATTCTAAATTATTCTCTGACAGTGGTCCGTGGATTTTTATAAATTCTGAAAGTGGTCCGTGATGTGGATGTGACTGCAAAACGTTTAAAAAACACTGCTCTAGCTAGAGCATAAAACTCAGTCACCGAACTTATAATTTAATGTAGGTAGGTATAATTTCCATTTAGCTTTTTTAACAGCTAAATGTTACTATTCATTTAAAATTAAATACTTTTTTAATATAAAATTACAGAGTACACAAATTAATGTGTGTTTTATATTGTTACAGGTGGTAAGTTGCTGTCATCCAGAAATCCAGAATATGAAGGCATTGGTAACGTAACATAAATACAATTAATAATCGAGAACATTCAAAAGTAATTAACGAATCACACACACTTAACGCGAAATATATTTTAAGATAAAGATCTTTGACTACAATAACAGGAAACAGAGGAATAACAAAAATATTAAATGACTGGCAAACATGTGTCTCACGCATGTTACTTTTGCGAGTAACTCTATAAATCTTTGTAAAGCTTTTAGACACCTATTTTTTTTAAATGAGTATTAAGTACAGAAATTAAAAAAAATGTTTAAAGAGGACGTTAACCGTATGCTGAATGGTTAAAAAATCATAGTGAAAGTGAAAGTGAAATATATTTTATTTAAATAAGCTCACATAATAAGCATTTTTAAATCGTCAATTCTTTTACCCTACCACCCATTATGACGTCTTTTAACTGACAAGAAAAATGGGCGCAAAAAACTTGCCAGCTTTATCAATCAGATGGAACGATATTTACAAATATGTATATCGTTTCCAGACTTTATATTAACAAAGATTAACAAATAAATAACATTATTGAATTAGCTCATTTCTTAATGAGTTTCAAATTTCTTAATCAATTTACAGATTTTAAGCTAAATTCAAAGTTTGAACTTGTTATTCAGTCTAGGCTGTTACAATAAATAAAAATAAAAGAAAAACATACAATTAAATATGCATTAAGATAGGTAGTCAGAAGCAGACCCATTCCCACTGGCAGCACCAGTTCCCGCACATGACGCATGAACCAGCCATCTCTTCGCTCAACCATATTTGAGCCTCATACAACACCACCGCAGAAATGATTAAAGAGAGCATGACATACTAAGACTACCTATGTTAAGGCATCGAATTGAAAATTTTTATCCAAAAGCTTTTCATAGGTCTTTCACTAAACTACTGACTATAGAAAGTAAAAATATTGCAATTAAATAAATCAAAACAAGGTAAGCTATTAAGAATTATATTTTTTGAGTAAGAAGTGCCATACATACAGACAATATAAAACAGATCTTTTATATACGAGTTATACGACGCCCTTAATGCAAGCAGACAGAAGCAGACCCATTCCCACTGGCAGCACCCGTTCACGAGCATGACGCATGAACCAGCCATCGCTTCGCTCAACCATATTTGAGGGAACGTAACGACCCGCCTCACACGACACCACCGCAGAAATGTTTGAAGTGAGCATGACATACTAAAGCTACCCATATTAAGTCGTCGAGTCAAGAAGCCAGAAGTACGTTTTTAAGTAGGTAGGATACTTCTCACAATTTTATACTTAGAAAAGAAAATCACGATTCGAGTTTAATTAAAGGACTTTTATCTAGACCTATGAAAGAACCCCGGACTTTTTCTAATCAATACTGAGGTATTAGAGTAATAATTAACAATACAAAAGCTATGCCCATGCCTTTTTATTCTTCAAATAATCGTCAACAGTGTAATAACCTTTACTCATTAAATTGGATTTAACAGTATTTTTAAATTTTTCCAAGGGCAGTTCTGTGACTTGTTCTGGTATCTTATTATAAAAGGTAATACATCTACACAAAAAAGAGCTTCCGGTTTTATGCAGTCTGCGCCTTGGAACAGCAAGTTTGTTCTTGTTTCTTGTATTGAGTTTATGAACATTACTATTTTTTACAAAGCTATCTAAATTTTTCTTTACATACATTATATTTTCATAGATGTATTGGGAAGCTACCGTTAATATTTTAATTTCTTTAAATAGGTCACGAAGAGTATCTCTAGACCGTAAGTTGTATATAGCGCGCACTGCCCTTTTTTGTAAGATGAATATGTTATTAATATTAGCAGCTGAGCCCCACAACAACAAACCGTAGGTCATAATACTATGAAAATAACTGAAGTAAACCAATCTTGCTGTTTCAATGTCGGTCAGAAGCCTTATTTTCTTAACTGCAAAGGCAGCAGAGCTAAGTCTGCTTGACAGGATATCGATATGAGGGTCCCATTGCAACCGCGAGTCTATAGTAATACCTAAAAATTTTGTTGAGTCAACAAATTCGACTGCTTCGCCATTTACATGTATAGTCATATGAACCTGCCTCACATTAGGAAGTGAAAATTTGACACATTTAGTTTTACTAGAGTTAAGCTTCAGATTATTAATAGTAAACCAATGCATCACCTTGGAAAGAGTGCTGTTTACATCGTCACTGCAGTTACATCCTCTATCAACTTTAAAAATTAAAGAAGTATCATCAGCAAACAGTACTATTTCACACAAGTTTTTAGTATAGTAAGGAAGGTCATTAATATAAATAAGAAAAAGCAATGGACCCAATATCGATCCCTGCGGCACGCCCATGGTAATGGGTGCTTCATAGGATTCTGTTTTATTTACAACAACTTTTTGGGTTCTCGCCGACAGATACGATTGCATAAGGCTTACTGCATTTTTTGATACACCATAATGTTCCAATTTATCTAATAAAGTACTGTGACTGACACAATCAAATGCTTTAGAGAGATCACAAAATATACCAATTGCATCTTGTTTACTCTCCCATGCTTCAAAGACGTGTTTGAGAAGTGCAATTCCAGCATCAGTTGTGCGTTGTGCATCTACCACGAGTAAAACCAAATTGTTTCTCGTGAAGTAGTTTGTTGATAAGAAAATGTGCTAATAATTGATTATAAATGATCTTTTCAAAAATTTTGTTTAGTGCTGGCAAAATGGAAATGGGTCTAAAGTTAGCGGGATCGCTTTTGTCCCCAGATTTAAAAAGAGGGATGATTTTACTATATTTCATTAAGTCTGGAAATATCCCTTCATCAACACACTTATTGAAAATAAAAGCAAGATGGGGAGCAATGGTAGTTATTATAGACTTAATTATGTGAGTTGAAATGCCCCAGAGATCTTCAGTCTTTTTTATATTTATTGAATTAAATGTTTTAAGAATGGTATCACTATTGATATGTCTAAATTTAAATACATTATTGCACTTATCAACACATGATTCCAAGAGGGAGACAGCAATTTTTGGAGATGAATTTAAATTACTGGTAGTTACAATAGGTATTTTAGAAAAGAAATCTTGAAAAATTGTTGCCACTCCTTCATCTGACTCAATAATTTTATTGTCTGATACTAATGAGTATTCACGGTCATTATTTTTAGTTTTCCCAGTCTCTTTATTTATAATATTCCAAGTGGCTCTTATTTTATTATCTGACTGATGAATTATTGTAGATATACATTTTGCTTTTGCTAAAGTACATACTTTATTAAACATTTTTGAATAGTTTCTTACATATTCATGAAATTCGGGATCATTTGAAATTGTTTTCTGACCATATAATTCAAACAACTTATTTCTGCTAACATATATGCCTGGTGTTGCCCAATCACTAAATTTATTTTTAAAGTCTTTGGATTTAATAGATCTTTGCTTAAATGTTTTATCAAATTCTACTTTAATTAAATTAAATAAGTCATCATAATGAGTATTGGGATTATCATTACTAGGTAAGCAAAGAGTTTTGGCAGTGACATTATTATGAAAATTTTCCAATTTATTTTTAGTTAGAGGTCTGCAAATTATATTACACTGATGAGGAACATGATGGTGCTCAAGGGAAGCTATTTGTCCGCTATGGTGAGAACGAATACAATTTATTATTTCTTTATCAAGTACATTACAGTTGCTAAAAATATTGTCTAGGCAAGTTTTAGATGTAGCAGTGATTCTTGTAGGTTCACAAAAGGTGTTTGCTAAATTGAAGGACTTAAACAAATTCAGAAACCTACTTGCAATAGGGTATTTTCCAAATTCTTTAAAACTGCTTATATTTAAAGATTGAGACGAACGATTTAACAGAAAAATATTAAAAGTATAATTAATGTCTTTTTTCTTCATTAAACCAATTAATGTTAAATTATTTTTAAATATTTTTGAATTTACCGCCAAAACGCTCGGTTCGACGTCTACTGTGTGACGTCATCTTTGTGTAAACAATAGAGTAAATTGTTACACAGACTACATAGGTGTTCAAATTGTTTACACAAAGTTGACGTCTCACAGTAGACGACATCGAACCGAGCGTTTTGGCGGTAAATTCAAAACCATTAAAAATAAATTAGACTTTAATTGTTTTAATAGAGAAAAAAGACATTAATTAATTTATTTTTATTTTTCTGTTAAATCGTTCGTCCCAAGCTTTAAATTTAAGCAGTTTTCAAAAAATTGGAAAATACCCTATTGAGGACGGCTTTAAGATGTCTACGTTAAAATCACCACACACCACAATTTTTTTATTCTTTTTGATGACTAATTTTAGAGCGTCCTCCATAGCGGACTCAAATTGAGGGTAGTTACCAGTTGGTGGGCGATACACACAAATCATTATCAACTGATCTAATTCCACACATGACAGTTCAACGTGTTGTTCAATAGAGAGGGATATCACATCTTTTCGTTCCTTAAAATTCATATTGTTTTGCAAAATTATCAAAGATCCCCCTCTAGTGGTGGATTTCCTACTGAATGAACTAGCAATTTTATAACATTGAAATCCTGTAATTAATTCATATTCCTTAAGCCAGTGCTCAGTGACACATAAAATATTAACATTTTTTTCAGTTAAAAAAAGTTCTAATTCTAATTCTTTGCCAGAAAAGCCCTGAATGTTTTGGTGAACTATAGTTAAATATTTAGGCTTTTCCTTAGTCATTACACGGCTAGAGACTTCCTCTATTGTCTTATTATGTAATTTAAATTACTAATAAAAGAATTACTTGGGACAAATGCCAAAGTGTTATTTTTAATGTCAACAATTTTTTGCTCAATAGGAGCAGGAGTAAAAATTGTATTATTATTACTTGGAACAGATTCCAAGGTCAATTAAAATATCGTATAGTTAATTAAAGTATCGCGAGTTGATACACAATTATATCTATATAGTTGCACTTTATCTTTTTATCTACCTATGATATGAATCCTCTATATAAGGTTCTGAAACAGTGAGCTTATTGCAAGCATTAAAACAACCAGTTACATATTAACCATAATTTCGAAGGAGTTGCATTATGAAATTTAGTTCAACATTATAACACTTAAAAGGAAATTATTTTACTTAAAAGGATGAGACTCACACGATTACTGTAATTTTATAATAACTTGTTCCATGAATAAACTTTTTTATAACACTCGTTCAAACCAATAATAATATAATTATTATAATGGTTACTTGACACTGGTTGTTTTAATGTTGGAGTTGCAGTTTAAAATTTAGTACAACATTATGACACTCGTTTCGATGATATTATGGTTACTATAACACTGGTTGTTTTATTTTTGGCAATAAGCTAACTGTTTCAGAAACTTTTATAGAGGATTTAAAGTATGGGTGTAGATAATAAATGTAATGAAACGTATTGAAAGTGGGTATTATTTTTTAATGATCAAACGAACTTACCCTAAGTGAAGTTCGATCTTAATTATCCCGTCTTCATCGAAGAGATTTAATTTGTTACAAAGTAGTAGCTCTGCTATACGCTCGCACTATATCGCACGTCTTCAGCGCTAGGAAGGAAAGAGAAAGCAATAGCTACCCCCTCTCTGCCTCCGACCAGCGCTGCCCGCCGCCGCGTCAACCTCATTCAGTTTGGAGTAGTAAGTAAATACATTGATATCTCCATCTATTATAGGGATACGGTTGTTAAACAAACAACTAGCAAGGGAGGGTTGGGACTTTAAATCTCTTCGATGAAGACGGGATAATTAAGATCGAACTTCACTTAGGGTAAGTTCGTTTGATCATTAAATTATCCCGTCTTCATCTCCCGAGATTTAATTTGTTACAAAGTAGGATGTTTAGAGAAGATATCAATGTTATTAGAGGAACCCTTGTTTGTTTATATAAATAAACAAGGGTTAAGTGAACACACATTAAATTATTTTAAGGATTTGTTAAATAAGATAAAAATAAGTCAGTGCTCCTGCACTGCAACTGCAACATAATAAAAAATTGTTTTATTACAATGTCGGTTCTGCAAAATTAGAGCTCGAATCCTGGAAACTCGCAAATATTGTCGATTGTCCAGTCCAAACAGCAGATTGCGAATAGCATCCACAGAAAATTCGACACACAGACTAGTAATTGAACAAATTTTTCTTCACAAATGGCAGCAACTTGGCTGCCGCGCCGATGTAACCACATGTTACACAACATGATAAACAGGTAATGAGATTAATAAAAAAATCGGTGTAACATTCCTCCATTATAAATTTTATCAATCGGCCGAATGTTTGTGACGAGGCAGCATTGATAAGTTTTTTTGGGGGGGGGGGGGGTTGTATTAGTTCATAAGGGCGATAATATTTAAGATATTTATATTAATAAACACAAATAATTTTATTACAGAAATAAAAACTCAAAGAATGGAAAGTTCAACAAGTTGAGACTTACAGAAGATGTGATTAAACATCTGTCATTTAAATTTTAAATAATAAATTATTTCGCCAAATCTTACTGTGTTACCTCAGATAATATAATACAATACTGAGTTGTTTAATTGAATTAAGTACATGATCTGTATTCATTCACTTGTAGCCAAGGCTAACAAGGTGACCAATGTGTGCTTAATTGTTCAAAATGTAAGTTATTTGGGAGTAAGTTCAACAGGTAAACTTAAACTATTGTAAGATCCAACGGTATCTAACGGTAATGTAACGGTAGTGTAACAAACATATCTAAAAAAAAAATTTTTTTTTAGGTTACCATTGCCGCTGATATGGATTTAAAATAATTAGGAGATATCTGAGCAATGATTGTTTACTGGGATTCGTTTAGAAAGCAGTTATTTAGAAATCTTATTAAATCATAAATTTATATAAAATAAGATATTCTTTCTTGGCACTATTTCCAATAAAAATATAGATTTGCTTGCAGTATTATTCAAATACTGAGGCAAGGTATCAATAGACACTTCTAACGCTTGACTAAAGAAACTTGTTTTCTAAGGAACGTTTGCCTTATAATTGCAGCCAGAGAAAACTGACAGCGAGGATTCTTCTGATTTCTTTCTGCGAACAGATAAAAATAAATTAACGTTTGTTGTGACTATTACCATCGCTATTTCTTTAACAGCAAGTTGATTAAGGTTTCAACGAGGGAATGGAGTTGCCTGTCACAAGTATATTATTATGTTTACTAGGTAGCTTTAATAATATAAGTTTATTTAATGTATTGTGTAATTGAAGAAATAAAAAACTTTTATTTTTTATTTTATTTCATTGAGAAACCATGGCTGTGATAGCTATTATGTCATTTGGCTTTGTCATGTACAATAAAATAAGTTATTATTATTTTTAAATAAGTAAGGAAAAATAAAGCTGGGGAGGCGTTATTACGCCTATTGTTAATCATAACACTGCCATTTCTCGCGAGCAATTTATCAATTTAATTTAATTGCAAGCAATGAACACCACTAATTCGATTCATTTATGAAATGGCAGTGGTGTTATTAATATACAACAAAAACTTCAGTATAGGCACCTGCAGACAGACGGCGTGGTGCGCGTCCCAGCTATATCCAGCACAGCCGCAGTGGTAGGCGCCGCCCATCGGGTAGCAGCCCATCGGTGCTAGTATACGCACGGCATGCGAAGAATTTTATAACAAAAATCAGATCCAGGTCATTAATGAACAGCAATTATTCCTGGTTTGTGCAAAATCTTATATTGTCTCACTTTGACCGGCTGCTGCGCAGTCTTATTGTCAAAGCAATGGAGAAAGTATTGAAAACTATTCGTTTATCATATTGATTTAAACGTATCAGGAAAACAAATATTATTTTTCCACCATACAATACAAAGTTGACAAGGTACATAGTACGATGTAATATGTAATTATTATATTCATTATTTTAAATAGTTAAATATTAATGCTCAATATGTACAAGCCTTAAGCTTGTCCAATATTAAAATTTTAAGTGTTAAAATAGTAATGCTACCGCAGTACAAACTCCTGTAATAGTTCCAAGTATCTGACAAAGTCACTAAAATGTATTTTATTTGATTTTAATAACTTCTTCTAAAAATATTTTGTTTGTCCTTATTTGTCAATATACTACTAATTTTAGAAATTCAATACAAGGCCAAAGAATTTACATGTTTGGCTGGGACTTTCTTGATAGTTAATGAGGATCTTCAATATTAGAATCATTGTTTTTATAGTTTCTAATACTTGAAAATTTGAGAAATTTTGGTAATTAATACCCAGACATAAGTGTCATCTTAATAGGGCATTGAAGCCTGTAATTAATGGGTTAAATTATTGGTTTAAAAATCTAGTAAAGATGATGATTCTGTGTAGTGCTGTGAAAAAGCCAAAGAATAAGACCCAAAACTCATGAAGTTTATTGACTTAATAACATCTTTACTAATATTAAAAATGCAAAAGTCCTTTTGTTTGTTTGTTTGTTTGTTACACCCTCACGTCTCAACCACTGAACAGATCATCATGAAATTTTTATACACGTTGTCTGGGTTACAGAGAAAGACATACGGTACCTTTAATCCCGAAAGGAAAATATTGTTCCTGAGGGATAGCAAGAAACATTTCCTTGGCGGCCGCTAGTCTTCAATACTTTTTGCGCTGTGCGTGAAAGCAACCGTTCTCAAGGACTAATAGTTGTGCCATGACATTATCAGGACACATGTTATGAGTTAAGTCGTTCTAGCATCCTCCATAAAATGTTCAGAAAGTACCCACATGTTCTATTTTCTATTGTAAAGAAAATAAAATATATTTGTTTATTTTTTAATTTAACTAACTGAATACTTAGGATTGGTATTGGAAAATAACCTCAAGCACATAACGGTCGTTTGATAGTTTTTACTCGAATCGAGAACGTATTTTAGCTGACCAGCTAAAAATACAGACAAGGTACAGACCTTTTGTTCTGATCCGGTAGCGCGACGGTGCCGACGGTGGTGATCACGGGTAGCCCTTGGAGCTGGAAGCTGCAGGTAGGTGCCGCAAGGCTGATGAAACACGTTAAACTGGCCCTGCTGATTGTTATCCGTCACCTCGGCTCAACTGCTTGTGTTCCAAGATATTATGGTTGTGGTTGTTGTGGCAGACCCCAAGTTTAGAGAGAACTGAGCAGTAGGTGTCGTCGCGCTGACGGTCTTTAAAGACACTGTTCGAACGATTTTCAGTAGTGGCCATAATACATGATAATAGCATGATTCATTTTCAACGAATCGGAGATGAATTTGCCGGTAATGTTTTTTTTTTTTTAATTTTACTGACCATAAAGGCACCTTTAACACTTGTGGGAGTGTATTTTGATGTTCAACATCATTGCTGATTTTTCTCGAAGAAAAAATAAAAAGGAATCAGAATTTTGTTTTATAATGTTGTTCGAGAAAACTGAAACATTTAAAAGTACTTGTACATACCTGTATCAGTGACAACAATTTTGATGTTTCACGAAAAAGATTATTAGGCCTTCATTTTTGATAGCAAATATCTTATTAATATTTGTAAAATAACGGTTAATATCTCGTATTAACACATAGAAGTATCTCGTATTGACTTAAAGTAAATAATCTGCAGTTTACGTCAGCAAATCTAGGTAATGTTTTATAAAATTACGGCTAATATCTCGTATTAGCTCATAATAGTACTTATCACTTGTCAATATCACGTATTGACTCGGGAAAAAATATCTCATAAAAGCAAGTATGTCGTATTGACTCAAAGCAAATATTTTGCAGTTAACACCAGCAAATCTATTCATATTTTGTAAAATATGAAGCGGTTAATAATGATTAAACAAACTTACCTGTATGTTGAGTTCAATCATAATATACGAAGGATTCGTTATTAAGACATTAACTCACAAAAGCAGGTCGTATCGACTCGAGGCAAGTATTCGGCAGTTTATTGTAAAATTATGGTAATATCTCGTATTAACGCATAAAAGTATCACTGGTCAATATCTCGTATTGACTCGGGAAAAAAAATTCACTGGCCAATATCACGTATTGGCTCGGGAAAAATGTACCATTGGTCAATATCTCGTATTGACTCGAGGCAAATATAAGGCAGTTTGCCTTTGTGAATAACTTGCATACTTTTCATCACTAAGAGAAAAGATAAATTGTGAGTCTACCTTCAACATTCGTATCACTTGCATAGTGACGGTATTTTACCGTTTTCATGAATTAATTCAAGTTTATAATTTCACTGATTTTAAAACTACAGTTAAACAAAAAATTAATATTTTTGTGATGACCGACGTGCGTCTTGCGCGCGCGCGCAACAAAGAATGAGGTTGACGCGGCGGCGGGCAGCGCTGGTCGGAGGCAGAGAGGGGGTAGCTATTGCTTTCTCTTTCCTTCCTAGCGCTGAAGACGTGCGATATAGTGCGAGCGTATAGCAGAGCTACTACTTTGTAACAAATTAAATCTCGGGAGATGAAGACGGGATAATTCATACTAAACGTAGACAACTGAAATAAGTAAAGGTGTTTCTCATTGAAAAAATCTACCCATCATTATAATGAGCAATGCATTATATCACCGCCCGACGTGTCTGATATACGGCCCTCGATTATTACTTTTTTCATGAAACATAAAATAAAAGTGTTACGCTTTTTACGTTATAGTTTACCAAATATTAAGATTTTACCAATTTTACTAGGATTTCGGGGAGCTCGGTGGCGCAGTGGTTTAGCGCCTGGCCCAGCGATTGCGGAGGTTAAGCAACTTACGCAAGGGTCGGTCATGAGATGGGTGACCAAAAATTTATGATCTCGAGCTCCTCGCTTCGGAAGACACGTTAAGCCGTTGGTCCCGGGTGCATTTGCAGTCGTTAACACCCACTAATCCGCATTGGGCCCGCGTGTTGGGTTATGCTTATGGCTCGTCCTCGTTATCTACCCATAAGGAAGGCCTGTGCCCCAGCAGTGGGGACATTAAAAATGGCTGATGGACGCTAGAATAGTACAGCATTTCATATGAAAATTAAAACACGGGGTCTTATGAAATCATTTTACATTATTATTAATCATGATAGGTACAATATGATTTGATTATAATTTATTTCCTTACAAATGTAAACATCAGGCCATACGAAATGACCTTTATAACCTGTTTCAGTAATTACTAGGCTGAAAACTGTAATGTTCGACGCCCCCGCATGTGGTCGTCGTTAAGGCGAAACCGTTTCGAAATTATAAAATTAAAACCGGCCGCATTAAGGCTCTGTAAATCGTTAGTCTTAATTTCAGTTGCCCGATGAAGCGAGTCCATTGCACACTGCGAGCTATGCTAACAACTTCAATAACCAAAAACCAATCCTTACATATAATAAAACAGTAGAAAAAGTGTGTCTGTACATTACATAACATTTAAAAAAGGCGATAGAGACATAGTAATAGAGTAAGAATTTGAAAAAAAAAGTGTGTCTGTTTGTTTGTCTGTTTGAACACGCTAATCTCCGGAAATACTGAACGGACTCGAATGAAACTTTTTTTGTTAGATAGCTGTTAAGCCTGGGCATAACTTAGGGTATAATTGATTTTGGAACGGAACACCTGATGCACAACCATAATGGTCCAACATAACTATAAGGAATATAAAATTGACACCTTAGCAAAAGTTGTTCAGCCTGATGAGCATTTTTTGTGGAGGTATAAAAATCAAAGATCTGGAACACCTGATGCAGAACCATAATGGTCCAGTTGAACTTTACAAAATATAAGAATGACATCTTTGCAAAAGTTGTTCAGCCTGATGAACATTTTTTGTGGAGGTATAAAAATCGAAGATCAGGAACCCCCAATGCAGAACCAGAATGATCCAGCTAAACTATATAATAAAAATGACATCTTTGCAAAAGTTGTTCAGCATGATGAGCATTTTTTGTTGAGATATAAAAATCGAAGATCTGGAACACTTGATGCAGAACCATAACTCTGCTATACTTATTTCTTATGCAACTACATTAGTTCATTTATATGCGTACTCCGAAGTCATACAGTCCACGCGTACGAAGTCGCGGGCATCAGCTAGTAACAAATAAAACAATCACAAATAATCCATTAGTTAGAATATACGATTTAATTTTATCTCTAGTATTTTCTAATGCTTAACTTTACAACTTGAATGTAGAATTACGTAATTAATAACGTGATTAGGAATTATGTGTACGTGTGTTTTGTGTGGTGCTTGTTTTATACATGCAAAACGATTTCCTTATTCACCTCTCAAGGCCGCGCTCACTAGACATGAAATAAAAAAGTTCTTTCGTAATTAGTTTGTATTTGGTTTGATTTTTTATTTTCCCGACGGCACCTTTAGAGTTGCCGTGGTCACGGCAAATTAGCAAAGTACTTTCAATAAAACCGCGCTAGTATCAGTTAAAAAGAATTTTTATTTCATGAAAAAATATATTTAATCACAGTAGATTAACGCCACACTGGCTGTTTGATTCATCTCCCATTCTAAGAGCCAA